>CM057344.1:569673913-572073913 GCA_030015575.1 Agapanthus africanus
GTCTGTTTTGATGTATTAGTCAAAGAGTTTGACATCATCAAAATGGTAGATGAACCTTGTATAAACAAAAGGGTAGTAGGGAGTATGGTGGTGATCCTCGTAGAGTACGTGGATGACATACTCTTGATAAGAAAGGAGTTTCCTATGATACGCTCGGTCAATCTCCGCTTATCACAATGATTCTCCATATAGGGTCAAAGTGATACCTCCTAAATCCTGGGTTTTGGATCTATGAGATAGATCTAATTGGATGTTAGGATACTCACTGGTTGTAGTGAGAAGGTATCAGTTGATCCTGGGGAGAATCACTGGAAAGGTTCCAGGGTGATAAGGACAACTGAAAGTCACTCACAGGCATTGTCTTTACCCTCAGTAAAGGGACGGTATGTTGGAAGAGTTCCGAGCTAGATACCGTGGCATACAAGACGATAAAGGCTGGATACATCGCTACTTAAGATGCTACCAAAGAGGCTGTCTGGGTGTATATTAGTTCATGAGATGAACTTCGTTCCTCCCATTGTGAGACAATGGAGTTGTGGCTTATGCCAAGGAACGTCCGTCCCATCAGTGATCCAGACATATTCTAAGGCAGTATCACCTGATCATGGAGATGGTTGATCTCCAAAGGATCGAGGTCAGGAGAGTAGACTCAGAGGACAACACGGCGGATCCACTCACAAAGGCTTTTTCCCAGAGAGAGACTTTTATGGGATGGTTGAGTATGAGATACTACAACCACTGCTATCAGATAGGCCTAGTGTAAGTGGGAGATTGTTAGTTATATGTACGCCCTAGAGGCCATTACTATACATAGGATGTATATTGTAGTGGATGCTTGGACATATATAGGGAGGACTTTCTTGCTCGACATGATAGTATGCTATCTGGTTGCACTTTATCTTAACGTGTACACTGATTGTCTCTCTGTTACATGTTGGTAAAGCCCATAGGATGTGTACTTGACTACCTGGACTATGATGCGGATCATACTAGTGGGGACATGGTAGTCCATAAGTACATCCTTCAAGGTCTCTAGTCGTAGGTATATCGAGACGGGGCATCGTTATACCAGAGTAGACTAGCGTATACCTTCTCGACCCATACAGATGGGCGATGAATGATCCCATATCCATTGGTGTTTGACATCAGAGATGATATACGGGTGCTCAGTGGAGACTGGGTACACTGGACGGACCCGCCGAGAACTCCCAGATGGTATTATACCTTACGTCAGATGGCAGTTCTCTGGTGACACTGGTACAGGTTAGTCTGTAGACCCGAGATCGTCATAGAGTCTTGTGTGATTCCCACTGTGCTTTGATTTCCACCTTACCATGTCCAAGAAGGCGTGCAAAACGGTGGTTTTTGGGTACAGTCCTGAATCACATGGAGGCAATGAGCGATAGGTGGGGATTCGTCTCTCCCGGTATAGGGAGTTGATGTTGCGCTGTGTTTGATTGGCTATAACCGGAAATCCCTGGCCAGGGTTGCTGAGATCTACTGGTAAGTGTTATCAGTAGTTTCTCGAACTGTTATAGACCTCATATCGACACGACTTATCGAGCTACTGGGGTCTGACGTTTACCACCCCTAGGCGAGATATGCGACATATCAGACGATCAGACCGGACTGTACAGTAAGTGTTACTGGTTGGATTCACCGGAGTGTGAGCGGGCTTGCTCGTTGATCTTCTGATCGCTCAATACCCGGGTGGCCGTTACGTTTAGCAGACCGCTTGCGGCTTGTGGGTGTTTGATATGATCATCACCTGCTGCCGGCGTATTGACGAGTCTTTAGAGTCCTACACAGAGGTTTCCTGGCTCAAGCGAAACGAAATAGGAGCACATATGAGATATGTGCGGGACCGAGAATAATGCGTGTATGTGATACCGTATTCTATTTTCGCGATGAATGTATCGATTGGTTGTATGCGATATAACCTAGCTATCGAATCGAGGATTGATTCGATAAGTCGATACATTGGATATTAGTCGGTCATATGCGATATGACTGGATCGTTAAATCAAGTGTTGATTTAATGATTTAATATATAATTATATATTTGATATATCACTTTACATTAACTAGTATTTGTTCACTTATGATGGATTTTCTCACTTGATGTGCACATTGTATATTTGATATAGTTTTGTGCACTAGTTTGTATGATGTTTGATGATACATGCAAACTTGGGTGTGTGTATGCTTTAAACTATGATTAGGTTAATGGTTAGGGTTTGATTTACTCATTTATTTTCTTTATTCATTTTTGGCAAAATAAAATGGTTGCGGCTTTCTTTGTTTTGTGCAAGAAGCTTCATGATTTTTCTAGCTCCTTTGAAAAGTCATGACCATTTTGTTTCTTTCCTTAACCTAACCATTATACCTAACCCTAGTTTAGTCTCTACAAAGGTTAGGCTCACCCATGGTTGCAATATGATAGATATCACTTGGATTTTCTTTTTGCAATAATTCTTTTTTCATTCTTCTTCTTCTTCTTCTTCTTGATGAAGAAAAAGAAAACCTTTTCTTGAAAATGTCAAGTGATGAAATCAAGTGAGAAATCCAAGTCCAAAGTGAACCCACTTCCTATTTCATCATCCTCTACCACTTGCCATGTAGTATAGGGTGTTTTCTTCACAAGTTTGACTTGATGAAGATGGAGCTCGAGTTAGAGTCGCCTCGACGTAGATCATCTTCGGCACCGAAGTCAATGACCTAGCCCGCTCATTTCTCCGATGAAACCGACGCTAGAGTCCAGGATCCCGATGATCACAGCGGAAGGACGTCATCTCGGAGCTAAAGAAGTGGTGGACCGGATCTACAAAGGTTGTATTTCCATTCACTTAGTACTAAAGCAATTTAGTAGCTTGTAGTTTCGCCTAATTTCTAGTTAACGATCTACATTTGGGTTTCTCGGCACCTAAATTTTAGAATTTGGCATGGTTGATGCCTTGTGGAACCTCATTAGTGTGCCTAGGAACCCTACATATATAGATCGGCCGGAAGGATTCATAGATAGTGGGAGCATCGGGAAGGTATGCAAGTTGTTTAAATCCATTTATGGATTAAAGCAGGTATCGTGGAGCTGGAACATCTGTTTTGATGAGATAGTCAAGGAAATTTGACTTCATCAAAAATGAGGATGAACCATGTATCTACAAGAAAATTGTAGGAAGAACTGTCGTATTCCTAGTCTTGTACATGGAAGACATTCTTTTGATAGGAAATGACATTCTTATGTTGCAACCAGTCAAGTTGTTCTTGTCACAAAGGTTCTCTATGAAAGACCTGGGTGATGCCTCGTACATTTTGTGGATTAAGATCTACAGAGATAGATCCAAAAGATTGTTAGGACTTTCACAGTCCAGGTACATAGAGTCCATAATAAATATATTTAGTATGAAAGATTCCAAACGTGGTAATATACCCGTTTTGCATCCAATCATCCTCTCTAAAGAGATGTCTCCCAAGACTGATGAGGAGAGGGTTCACATGAGCACTATACCCTACGCTTCGGCGGTAGGATCTATAATGTATGCGATGTTGTGTACCGGATCAGATGTAGCTTACGCACTTATCGTAGTAAGTCGGTATCATTCGAACCCAGGTGAGAATCATTGGACAGCTGTGAAGAACATTCTCAAGTATCTAAGAAGGACTAAGGAGATATTCTTGGTTTACGGTAATGGATACCTCCAGGTCGAGTCTTTTACCGACTCATGCTTCCAGAGTGATAAGGATGATAGCAAGTCTATCTCAGGTTTTGTGTTTACCCTCAATGGAGGGACAATCCGTTGGAAGAGCTCCAAACAGGACACCGTCACAGACTTGACGAGGCTGAATATATTGTTGCAAACAATACTGCAAAAGAAGCGGTCTGGATGGAGAAGTTCATTACTGAACTTGAGGTGGTTTCGTCCATTGTTGATCTAATACCTTTGTATTGCGATAACAATGTTGTTATGGCTTTAGCGAGGGAACCACGGTCCCATCAGAAATCCATACAAAACTTGAGGCGGTATCGCCTGATCTGGGAGATCGTAGATCGCCGGAAGATCGAAGTTCGAAGAGTAGATACAAAAGACAACACGGCGGATCCATTTACTAAGGCCTTCCCTCAAGCATAATTTGAGCGACTTTTTAAGATGTTGGGTATACGATACGCCAACATCTGGCTCTAGAGCAGACGTTGGGTATTCGGTACGCCAATTACAGGGCTTAGTGCAAGTTGGAGATTGTTGGCTATGTATGCATTCGAGGCCTGTATTGTATAGGATGGTAAGGATACTGTAACATTTCAAAAAATAAAATATTATTTTTAGGAATTTTCATAATTTAATATTAATTTTTAATGAATATTTTAATAGTTCGGTATAATTAAATACCGATAAATGGTGAAAATCCGGAGAAGAATTATGGGAATTCTAAAATAAGTTAATTTGTGGAAATATGCCATTTTAAAGTTTTTATGGGTAAGTGTATGCCATTTTAGTGTTAATCGCGATTAAAAATCGCTAATTGGATTTTTAGACTTTTGTGCAAAATGTGCACATATCATTTTCTACACTTGTCATACATGTTTCATATTTTGGACCCATGTTAAGTCTAGGGTTGGACCATGCTTAGATGACCATGGTGGATTGAACCATTTGATTAGGTTAATTGGGGTTACTTAAGGGTTTAGCTTTGTTAAGAATTGGTTAAGATTAGGGTGACTTGTGTGGGGAGAGAGTGAGCCATGATGGCTTGTGTGTGCTAGCATTTAGAGAGAGAGAGATAATGGTGGCTTAAGCAAGTGTCACACCCCTTCCTAACACCAGCAGCAGCTGCATCAACAGCCCAAACCTATCCTAAGCAACAGCCCAATATCCACAGCCCAACACACAAAAACAGCCACCAAACTGCTTCAACAGCAGCTGAAAAGATATATCAGCCAATCCTACATCAGCCCCCATATCAACCCATCAGCTGATACACCACATCAGCCCCAATTTCCTCACATCAACAGCTACATCAGCTGCTGAAACCATGCATCAGCCCAACACATTTCAGCCACCATCAGCAGCAACAGTAACATCAGCCAAGACAGCAGCACAACTTCAGCCCAATTTTCATCACATCAGCTGCAACACCATCAGCCCATATCAACACATCAGCAGCTACATCCCTCACAACTCACACCACACCATCATAAACACACCAACACAACACCAATAAAACAGTATCAGCACATTTTCAGCCATATTTTTATTAGCCACAGCAGCAACAACTTTATTCCAACCAACACCCCACAACACCATCATCAAACCATAACTACAACACTTCATCTCACCACAAAAACAACCCCAGCCCCTGCAGTAGCTGCTGCAAACAGCAACTAAGAAAAAGAGAGTAACAAGCAGCAGCAGCAGCAGGAAACAACATCAGCTCCAGGAACAAAGGAAAACAGCTTCAGCAACAGGAGTAACCCAGCAGCAGCAACCCATTTCCCCACCTCCTCCTCCTTCCCTTCTCCTTCATTCTAGGACCCTTGAGGTATAATCTTGCAACTCCAACTCCTATCTTGCAAGTTATGGGTAGTAGACTGAATGTAGTGTTATATTTGTTATCTAGTGCTAGTTTTAGTGAATTTGAGTGAGGTTTGGGCAAGAGATGGTTTTGATTGTTAGGGTAACCTTATTAGGTGTGTTTTAGACCAGTTAACCCCAGAATACCCCAGATTTCCAGTTGGTTACCTGAAAGTTTCGACTTGGCGTATTTTAGCTATTTTGTCGACTTATTGACCTTTCTAAGATCTGCTTTCACCCCTAGAACCCTAAAATGAAATTGACTTGGCAGTAAGCTGTGCAGGCATCCTGGAACCATCCCAAAAAACCCTAGCCCCCACCTCAATTTCTTGGCCGCAGATATATTCCCTCTGGCCGCAATTTGCGGCCAGAGCAGTAGGGAACCCCCTCGTTTTGCATGCACGGCTCTTTTACCTGTAAACTTGACCCTAGGTATGTCTAGTTTTGTCTGGTTCATACCAGGGTAGAATCTGGGTTGATTTTCTTGAGTTGGCACATGATTTACGACTTGTTTTCGTGTGGATTTTGGTATTCGATGATTCGTTTCTGTCGGGTGGCGTTTGAACGCCTACGGCAGAGGGATATTGGCTGTGATTGCACGCGAGGCCATAGGTTTTTACCTATGGGCATAGCGTGCACCATTTTGGTTTCCGACATGGTTTTCATGTGTTTTAGCGTGTGATATCCTTGTAGGTACCCCATGTGGCGTCGGGGCGTTGGAGATGCAAATGGCGACATCGGCACCGGCACACATAAGTAAGGTGAGTAGATTTATATCTACGGGGAGAGGTCGGGTGGATGGCGTATAGCACCCCCGCAGTCCGTGGTGATGTATACGGATGCGTATACACACCTACATATATGTTGTTTGGGAAATTATTGATATTTAGGATGGATAATTGGTGGACTTGGATGATTTAGTGTCGCGAAAACCTAGAATAGTGGGTGCATTACCCATATACACTCCCACACATACATACTTGCATACATCTTTACTTCATATGTGCATAGACGGGATTCTATATAGATATGTGTTCACATGGGTATGGGACTATGTGTTCACATACGGACTTGAGGATGATACATGGGTTTGAGATGAGTCGATGAGTTTGATCTGAGGTTATGATATCGATGATATGGTAAAGTTCATAGTTGAGATACGTCGTGATGCTTTAGCGGATTTTGGGATGATGATGCCATAGGAATAGTGACATATATATATAAAATGATCGACATGTGATTATGATACGAGATTGGATATGATATGATACGACAAGATATTTATGATAGGCCACCTTGGGCGTTGTGTACTTTTTGAGAGGATATGTGCTGATGATATCGATTCATACGAGACTGTTGACCAGTATTCAGATCATGATGATAGTAATGATGTTAGCTTTGTACTAGACGTAGGTCAGTACCCAGATCATGATATTTGATATAGAGAATACCAGATGAATGATATGATGAATATGATATTGACCCGTACCCAGATTTGGGGATGCCGTACGACGGATTTACGTACGAGCTATATTTTGATGTTTGATCCGCACTCTTGATTTGGGAATAACTGATTATAGAGATATGGTATCGGATGTGATATAATCGAGGCGGGATCACCGACTATATATGTCAGTACCCAGATCATGATATTTGATATAGAGAATACCAGATGAATGATATGACGAATATGATATTGACCCGTACCCAGATTTGGGGATGTCGTACGACGGATTTACGTACGAGCTATATTTTGATGTTTGATCCGCACTCTTGATCTGGGAATAACTGATTATAGAGATATGGTATCGGATGTGATATAATCGAGGCGGGATCACCGACTACATACATACATACATATATATATATATATATATATATATATATATATATATATGTATCGACTCAGAGATTAGGCGGTTTCCCTTACATACTGTTTGCTTTAGTTCAGCCTTATAGCAGTGTAGCTATATGACTCTTGTGACATTATACGCTGTTCAGCTTTCATAGTGTTTAGCATTCAGCTCCCGCATATGATTATTGTTGCTCCGCATTGCATACTGTTATGATCCATATTCCATTATTGATATCATGCTGTTAGGACACCAGCACCATTACCGATGATGCGTATGTACCACGTACACTTATTTGCCGGCTCTCACACATCTTCATCGGTAATTTCCATGTCACGAATACTTAGAAAATATTATTGCTTGATTTAGCTTGTTAGCTAGTAGTGACATGATATTAGTATGCTTGCCTTATATGTTAGCTTGACATTGTAGCTATTACTTGTCACTTAATGCATACTGTTATTCATTATATGCTGCATTCATGGATTCTCATGCTTATATTCATGATTTCACATGCTATTGAAGATTTGGATTCGGGTTTCCATGAGATTTTCGGGATTTGGAGGAAAACCGCAAAACATATATAAACTGCTTTCACTTTTTAATAAAAAGGCTGTTTTCCCATGATGTATGAGTCGTCTACCATAAGTTTTGCTGACGGATTTCGAGACCCGATTCGAGGAGGCGGATGAACCGTTTCGGGTACATGGTGGGCCCGGTGTGGTACCCCGGGGCAAGAAGATCGCAGGAGATGGCATTGAGCCTGTGCAGGGGAGCACGACCGACCGGTGATTTTACCCGACGCGTCGGATATCCGGAGGATACCGTCGTGGTCTTGAGATGGATGGTAGGGACCGGTCTGGACTGACGGCGCCCTAGATATTGTGATTGAGACATTAAGATTTCGAGATATTGAGGTACAGAGATTGTGATACAGAGATATCGAGATATTGAGATTTATGTTTTGTGCCGATGCTAGGCACTGTTTTATGCTGATTTCATTATGATACCTCATTTTAAAAATACAGAAATCTCACTAATTTATGATAGCAGTTTTTTTCAGTACATGCATTCTGTTTCATGCATTCATACATCATCCATAAGATATATCGCTACCTGGGGCACTGTCACGGGCATATGGGTTTACACTTGGGTTAGATATTTACCCTAGTCATTGTTAGGCTGCTGGTTATGTCTATTTGCAGATTATATATTATGATCGTATGACCTAGGATTGCGTCATACATGCGATTTTCTGTTCGTAGATCTTTTTCTACTCACGAGTTGGCAACTCACCCCCGTTGTGCCCCAGTTTCTTACAGGTGTTGCCGTACGAGTTTCATTATGGCTTTGCGGCACAGCTTCTTTCAGGTGACTTGCTATAGGTGGGTTATTTGTATCGTACCCATCATTATACATTGTATATTATATTCAGTTGTATCTAGAAGTTCCATCAACCAAACATGTACTCATTTGAGATAGAGCTAGTGATGTTTGTTCTTTCGACCTTAGAGTCGCATGTTATATTTCTGTGGATTTCATGCTGTTGGAGTTTCTTTTCTGTTATGATCCTCGCCTTTAGGCGTTGTATATTATGTTGCAAACTGGTTGATTTACATATGGTTCTTCCTACACTCTACTACTTTTCTTGGTTTGGATTTCTGGGTTCGGCTTATTTAGAGTACGTACGACTCGAGACGTTCGTAGTCTAAGTGCCGGTCATATTCCGTAATTTCGGGACGTGATAAAGTTGGTATCAGAGCATTAGGTTTTACCTTCGGAGCATAGGATGACCCTTGGTTGATGGAATAGGTGACTAAAGTAGAGTGGCGTACCGTGGGTATGTTCCGCGGCATATTTACGACACGCCACTCCACTTAAGGAGCCTTAGGATGTACATTTCCTTGTTCAGTATTATATCCCTTCCTGACCTAGCCTCATCATTACCAGTTATGGTTTTGCTGCCACGATTACGGGCAGGGAGAGCTACGGCTAGTGTTGCGGTCAGCATGAGCTCGTTACGAACGAGGACTGACCAGGGCGTAATTCCGGCGACTCGCGATTGCAGAGATTTGTCTTTTTATGATGTTTTCGCGCCACGATCATGGCATGGATCGCTGTATGAGATTACTCGGGCGTGCATATTAGCGCCAGAGGATTGGGACACTGATAGAGGCCAGCCAGACTTGATGACCGTCGAAGTATTGCTTATTCATGATGATCGAGGCACTGTTCAGCGTGCAGAAGAGTGAGCCAGTTATTGCTGTGAACAACGAGATATCGCCCCAGATGTGGAGCTATTATAGTACAAGATTGTACTAAGAGATTATAGAAGGTCGCTAGTCACCGAGGATGAATGACTAGGACATGTGGATCGTTCGCTACCCCGATGCGAGGTCATCAAATAGATTGATTCCAGCTGGAGACGACTTCACGCGAAGACGTTGAGAGTCGACAGAGACGATCGAATGACAGTAACCTATTATTCCAAGTTTAAAGTAGTCGGAAAGACATGTAGGCAATTCTATGGTCCCTCTAGAAGAATGAAACCCTAACTCGACATAATGACCGTGTGAAAGCCTTTGAACCTTAGGGTTTGCGGCAGTTCTGCGGCGCCATTAGTGAGGCTTGGGTTTGCCCTTCTACGGCTGGACCACCAATGCTGTGGTATGTACTTGATACTATTATACTGTACCCAAGATGTTGAGCTCTTGGGGGATTATGAGGTTTTGATGAATCGATCGAATGGCTCGACTTAATTCGGATGCTAGGTGGCGAGATGCGCTTCTTGGGAGACTCCAGATACGAGGATAGCCGTTGGAGCTCTGTTCATGCATTCACGACGAGACGAGTCCGAAGCAGTCGACATTAGAGAAAAAGTGGAGTAAGAGGTTCGCACAAGATCTGGATATGATGACGTTCCACTCCGCTGACATCAGAGATGCAATGCGCATGCCGAGGCAAAGTACTTGGATATACCTTCCAGAAGGAGTCGCGATGAGTATACAGCCGATTCGGAACAAGAAGCAGATATAGTAAAGGGCGATGGCTTCCGGACAGTTAGGCAGAGACGAGACTTGGGAGAGACCATGAACAGGATTCCTTCCAGGATACTGCTGCAATGATATTTGCACCCAGGATCAAATGTGTCACGTGCATTCAGAGAGCCGGAGGCCGACGCCAGTGACATGTTGCTTTACGAGTGGTCGCGATGATTGACCGAGAGATGACCAGAGGAGCGCCAGAACGGAATCGTCCCCGTTAGCACACCTGACAGGACCGATGAGCCGAGGGATCGTGAGATTGGTAATCCACAGAGAAGACTTGGACCCAGGAGTGGTCATTGATACGCACACCAGTAGACCAGAGTTCAGGATCGTCGACGAGACATGCTATGAGTAATCACGACAGTTGGTCAGAGATTCTTGGAGGATGCGCTTGAGCGGGACTATTCTGCCATACTTGATTTTGGTATTTTGAGCGATTTATTCGCATGATTTGGTTTTGATGATTGAGTATTTATGATTTTTGCACAGTTATTGCACTTGATATCATTTTCGTGCCTTGGTTTCACATGTTTGTGATTTTATGGATTTTAGACAGTGGAGTTGATTTCGTGCGTATGTACGCACACGATTTAGTATTTGCACTCGGTATAGTTCACATATGCTTACAGTGCAGAGATTAGCATTTTGTGCACTTAGTTGCACTGGACTTCGATTTCGATGGTGATGCTCGATATTTGTTTTGTGCAATTTATGCACCTGATTGGATTTGGCGCGTGTTCGGCACTTGATATTGGATTTCATGATTTCGTGCATGATGGATGCACCGGATTTGGATTTTTAGCGCATGTTGGGCGCATGTTATGAGGGTCGATTTGGTGCACACCAGATGCACTAAATCGAGATTTTTCGTGCATGTCAGATGCACCTGATTTTGCGGTCAGGTACACACGTTGCCTATAACCGATGTTGTGTGCACAACCGTTGCACCTTGATGTTGTTTCTGTGCACCTGCTTGGCACATGTATGGATTTTGATTTCCGTGCGCACCGGACGCATAGGGTTTTCATATGCACTTTTTGGGACTGATTTCTTATGGAGCGGTACATTTTTATGATATTGCGATTTGTTTTCGTACTGAGCAGGACAAGTCAGATGACAGTACCTGAGTGTGTTTTGCATGCTTTGATAGATTTCGAAGGGATTTCCAAAAGCGAGCTATAGTCTCTTTATTTACATACGTGTCCGATATGACACGAAACATTTAAAACAGGGAACCCTTCTAAATTGATTTCAAAATAGCGGATCGTGCATACTAAACAAAGGATATATACGTATATGGCTATTTTTTTTAAGACGTCCGCCACTGTGCAGTGTTATGCGCATTGCACATCGACTATAAAGAGCTTGGCATACATTTCCTTCAGATATTTACATGTTTAGTTCCGATTTATAGCATATCGGTTTTGCTTGGATTTGACATTCGTGTTTTCGCCTTGACTCCGATGATTGCGGGATACTTGACGGAGTTTTGATTTCGAGTTATCTGCTCGTTACTCATGCGCATGTATTGCGCTACGAGGCGTTTTATGTATTGATGATTTCGGAGCCCCGTTGACTTGGTCATTTTATTGAAATGTTTTAGAAATTGGGGGTTTAAATTTAAATTCGGGGACCGAATTTCTTTAAGGGAGGAAGACTGTAACATTTCAAAAAATAAAATATTATTTTTGGGAATTTTCATAATTTAATATTAATTTTTAATGAATATTTTAATAGTTCGGTATAATTAAATACCGATAAATGGTGAAAATCCGGAGAAGAATTATGGGAATTCTAAAATAAGTTAATTTGTGCAAATATGCCATTTTTAAGTTTTTATGGGTAAGTATATGCCATTTTAGTGTTAATCGCGATTAAAAATCGCTAATTGGATTTTTGGACTTTTGTGCAAAATGTGCGCATATCATTTTCTACACTTATCATGCTTGTTTCATGTTTTGGACCCATGTTAAGTCTAGGATTGGACCATGCTTAGATGACCATGGTGGATTGAACCATTTGATTAGGTTAATTGGGGTTACTTAAGGGTTTAGCTTTGTTAAGAATTGGTTAAGATTAGGGTGACTTGTGTAGGGAGAGAGTGAGCCATGATGGCTTGTGTGTGCTAGCATTTAGAGAGAGAGATAATGGTGGCTTAAGCAAGTGTCACACCCCTTCCTAACACCGGCAGCAGCTGCATCAGCAGCCCAAACCTATCCGAAGCAACAACCCCAATATCCACAGCCTAACACACAAAAACTGCCACCAAACTGCTTCAACAGCAGCTGAAAAGATAAATCAGCCAATCCTACATCAGCCCCCATATCAACCCATTAGATGATACACCACATTAGCCCCTATTTCCTCACATCAACAGCTACATCAGCTGCTGAAACCATGCATCAGCCCAACACATTTCAGCCACCATCAGCAACAATAGTAACATCAGCCAAGACAACAGCACAACTTCAGCCCAATTTTCATCACATCAGCTTCAACACCATCAGCCCATATCAACACATCAGCAGCTACATCCCTCACAACTCACACCACACCATCATAAACACACCAACACAACACCAACAAAACAGTATCAGCACATTTTCAGCCATATTTTTATCAGCCACAGCAGCAACAACTTTATTCCAACCAACACCCCACAACACCATCATCAAACCACAACCACAACACTTCATCTCACCACAAAAACAACCCCAGCCCCTGCAGTAGCTGCTGCAAACAGCAAATAAGAAAAAGAGAGTAACGAACAGCAGCAGCAGCAGGAAACAACATCAGCTCCAGGAACAAAGGAAAACAGCTTCAGCAACAGGAGTAACCCAGCAGCAGCAACCCACTTCCCCACCTCCTCCTCCTTCCCTTCTCCTTCATTCTAGGACCCTTGAGGTATAATCTTGCAACCCAAACTCCTATCTTGCAAGTTATGGGTAGTAGACTGAATGTAGTGTTATATTTGTGATCTAGTGCTAGTTTTAGTGAATTTGAGTGAGGTTTGGGCAAGAGATGGTTTTGATTGTTAGGGTAACCTTATTAGGTGTGTTTGAGACCAGTTAACCCTAGAATACCCCAGATGTCCAGTAGGTTACTTGAAAGTTTCGACTTGGCGTATTTTAGCGATTTTGTCAACTTATTGACCTTTCTAAGATCTGCTTTCAACCCCGGAACCCTAAAATGAAATTGACTTGGCAGTAAGCTGTGCAGGCACCCTGGAACCATCCCATAAAACCCTAGCCCCCACCTCAATTTCTTGGCCGCAGATATATTCCCTCTGGCCGCAATTTGCGGCCAGAGCAGTAGGGAACCCCCTCGTTTTGCGTGCACGGCTCTTTTACCTGTAAACTTGACCCTATGTATGTGTAGTTTTGTCTGGTTCAAACCAGGGTAGAATCTGGGTTGATTTTCTTGAGTTGGCGCATGATTTTTTGACTTGTTTTCGTGTGGATTTTGGTATTCGATGATTCGTTTCTGTCGGGTGGCGTTTGAACGCCTACGGCAGAGGGATATTGGCTGTGATTGCACGCGAGGCCACAGGTTTTTTCCTATGGGCATAGCGTGCACCATTTTGGTTTCCGACATAGTTTTCCTGTGTTTTAGCGTGTGATATCCTTGTAGGTACCCCACGTGGAGTCGAGGCGTTGGAGATGCAAATGGCGATATCGGCACCGGCACACATAAGCAAGGTGAGTAGATTTATATCTACGGGGAGAAGTCGGGTGGATGGCGTATAGCACCCCCGCAGTCCGTAGTGATGTATACGGATGCGTATACACACCTACAATTATTATATGTTGTTTGGGAAATTATTGATGTTTAGGATGGATAATTGGTGGACTTGGATGATTTAGTGTCTTGAAAACCTAGAATAGTGGGTGCATTACCCATATACATTCCCCCACATACATACTTGCATACATCCTTACTTCATATGTTCATAGACGGGATTCTATATAGATATGTGTTCACATGGGTATGGGACTATGTGTTCACATACGGACTTGAGGATGATACATGGGTTTGAGATGTGTCGATGAGTTTAATCTGAGGTTATGATATCGATGATATGGTAAAGTTCATAGTTGAGATACGTCGTGATGCTTTAGCGGATTTTGGGATGATGATGCCATAGGAATAGTGACACACACACACACACACACACACATATATATATATATATATAATGATAGATATGTGATTATGATACGAGATTGGATATGATATGATACGACAGGATATTTATGATAGGCCGCCTTGGGCGTTGTGTACTCCTTGAGAGGATATGTGCTGATGATATCGATTCATACGAGACTGTTGATCAGTATTCAGATCATGATGATAGTGATGATGTTAGCTTTGTATTAGACGTAGGTCAGTACCCAGATCATGATATTTGATATAGAGAATACCAGATGAATGATATGACGAATATGATATTGACCCGTACCCAGATTTGGGGATGCCGTACGACGGATTTATGTATGAGCTATGTTTTGATGTTTGATCCGCACTCTTGATTTGGGAATAACAGATTATAGAGATATGGTATCGGTTGTGATATAATCAAGGCGGGATCACCGACTATATATGTGTGTATATATATATATATATATATATATATATATGTATCGACTCAGAGGTTAGGCGGTTTCCCTTACCTACTGTTAGCTTTAGCTCAGCCTTATAGCGGTGTAGCTATATGACTCTTGTGACATTAGACGCTGTTCAGCTTTCATGGTGTTTAGCATTCAGCTCCCGCATATGATTATTGTTGCTCCGCATTGCATACTGTTATGATCCATATTCCATTATTGATATCATGCTGTTAGGACACCAGCACCATTACCGATGATGCGTATGTACCACGTACACTTATTTGCCGGCTCTCACACATCTTCATCGGTAATTTCCATGTCACGAATACTTAGAAAATATTATTGCTTGATTTAGCTTGTTAGCTAGTAGTGACATGATATTAGTATGCTTGCCTTATATGTTAGCTTGACATTGTAGCTATTACTTGTCACTTAATGCATACTGTTATTCATTATATGCTGCATTCAGAGATTCTCATGCTTATATTCATGATTTCACATGCTATTGAAGATTTGGATTCGGGTTTCCATGAGATTTTCGGGATTTGGAGGAAAACCGCAAAACATATATAAACTGCTTTCACTTTTTAATAAAAAGGCTGTTTTCCCATGATGTATGAGTCGTCTACCATAAGTTTTGCTGACGGATTTCGAGACCCGATTCGAGGAGGCGGATGAACCGTTTCGGGTACATGGTGGGCCCGGTGCGGTACCCCGGGGCAAGAAGATCGCAGGAGATGGCATTGAGCCTGTGCAGGGGAGCACGACCGACCGGTGATTTTAACCGACGCGTCGGATATCCGGAGGATACCGTCGTGGTCTTGAGATGGATGGTAGGGGCCGGTCTGGACTGACGGTGCCCTAGATATTGTGATTGAGACATTGAGATTTCGAGATATTGAGGTACAGAGATATCGAGATATTGAGATTTATGTTTTGTGCCGATGTTAGGCACTGTTTTATGCTGATTTCATTATGATACCTCATTTTAAAAATACAGAAATCTCACTAATTTATGATAGCAGTTTTTTCAGTGCATGCATTCTGTTTCATGCATTCATACATCATCTATATGATATATCGCTACCTGAGGCACTGTCACGGGCATATGTGTTTACACTTGGGTTAGATATTTACCCTAGTCATTGTTAGGCTGCTGGTTATATCTATTTGCGGATTATATATTATGATCGTATGACCTAGGATTTCGTCATACATGCGATTTTCTGTTCGTATATCTTTTTCTACTCACGAGTTGGCAACTCACCCCCATTGTGCCCCAGTTTCTTGCAGGTGTTGCCGTACGAGTTTCATTACGGATTTGCGGGCACAGCTTCTTTCAGGTGACTTTCTATAGGTGGGTTATTTGTATCGTACCCATCATTATACATTGTATATTATATTCAGTTGTATCTAGAAGTTCCATCAACCAAACATGTACTCATTTGAGATAGAGTCTAGTGATGTTTATTCTTTCGACCTTAGAGTCGCGTGTTATATTTCTGTGGATTTCATGCTGTTGGAGTTTCTTTTCTGTTGTGATCCTCACCTTTAGGCGTTGTATATTATGTTGCAAACTGGTTGATTTACATATGGTTCTTCCTACACTCTACTACTTTTCTTGGTTTGGATTTCTGGGTTCGGCTTACTTAGAGTACGTACGCCTCGAGACGTTCGTAGTCTAAGTGCCGGTCATATTCCGTAATTTCGGGACGTGACAGATATGTATGTACAGAACAATCTTGGTCAGTTATATAGTATACTAATTTAGATTGTCTTTATCTGAACATGTGCATTTTTTGTTCTTACTGCTTTGTATTGCTTATACATGTTGATAAAGACTCGTTACTGTAGTATAATATTTTGGTTTGTCTTTATCTTAACATGTGCATATGTTATACTCGATATCATATATGGCTGGTACATATTGATAAAGCCTGTACGATTTTGCTTGACTACCATTGTTATGATGGCGATCATACTTGTGTGAGCTGGGTAGTCTATAAGCACATCCTTAAAGGTCCCAAGTCGCAGGAGTATTGAATCTTCTTGAGCTCCTTATTTGTCGGGATCGAGCTTGGTCATCGGCCTCCTCGTATCGAAGACGATCTACCCGAGAGTCTATAGTTCAAGCTCCAAGCTCAAACTTGATGAAACTAAAGTACCTAGTTTGCTAATCTGTATAGCTTAGAAGATGTAGAGAGGAAACATGAGAGGGTTATGGTTTTAGGAAGAAGAAGAGAGCAAATGAGGAAAGAGAAAGCTAAGTGTATAATGAAGTAAACTTGTGAAGAATGGCTAAGTCTTTGAAAATATCAAGCATACATTATTTCTATAGAATAATGCAACCATGCTTGAATTGTTCGAACAAATGAATAAATAAAATCAAGAAGCCATACTTTAACCATGCTTCAATACACCTCATCCCTCCACCTCATTATCTATTTAAATAAATAGATTTAAAACAAAATGAGGTGTCTTCTTCTAGAAGCATTCTAGTAAAATTACTAGAATATCCTTACAGTATACACATACCTGTATTCATACTATAAAAAATACGAATACCAAGAGATAAAAATAATCCAATAGTATATACTAGAATGTGGGTTAATCCTAAACCTGCTAGTATTATCCGTTCGAACAAAATACGTGTAGCCTGTACACGTATATGATCGAAATCCTGCACGTAAAACCATATAGCCTTTACAACGTTTCGCATGAACCAGGGAAACCCTCTGTGTTGTACTCTAAAGACTCGACAGTACGCTGGCAGTGGGTTTAACCATAAACATGTCAGCGGCACTAGCTGTATGTAATGACTACCAAGGTACCTGTCGAAAAGAAGGCCGACAAGAAAACTCATCCAAACTCCGACTGAGCCTATCCGTAACAATCTCCGTACAGTCCGGTCTGTTCTTCTAAAAGTATCGCATGCTGGGTCTAGGGGGTGGAAAACGTCAGACCCCTAATAACCTAACAATTCCTGCCGATATGGCTCAAGACTATCCGAGAATCTACTGATCTACCTATCGGTAATTCTCAATCCTCCCTGGCCAAGGACTTATGGTGTTGGACAATCGAACACAGTGAGACATTGACTCCCTATATCGGGAGAGACGAATCCCCGATAATCGCTCACTGCCTCCATGTGGCTCGGGACTATACCCAACTAAAATCTGTTTGCACGATTCAGTAGAGCCGTGGTAGGGTAATAATCAAAGCATAGTGGGAACTCATACAAGACAAATGACGACCTCAGGTAGACAAACTATCTACACTCCTGTCACCAGAGAACTGCTATTTGACGATTGGTATAATACCATTTAGCCAGTTCTCGGTGAGTCCGTCCAGTGTACTCACCACTAGTGAGAACCCATATGATCTTAGGTGCCAAAGACCAATGGCTGCGGGACCAACCATCGCCCATCGTTAGGATCTCGAAACGTATACACCAGTCTACATCGAAATATCAATTCCCTGTCTCAATACTCCCACGACTAGAGACATTTAAGTATGTGCTTATTGACTACCTAGCTCCCACAAATATGATTGTCATAATAACTCTTGTAGTCAAGCAATGATCCTTTGGGCTTTATCAACATGTATTAATAATATGTAATAACAAGTAAAACATATGCACATATTAAGATTAAGATAAACCAAATAGCATACTATCATATCGAGCAAGATTATCCTGTACATACATATGTCCAAGCATCCACTTGTATACATATACAATAATGGTCTCTAGGGCATACATATCCAAAAATCTCCTACTTGCACTAAGGCCATATATTGGCATATCGAGTACCCAACGTTTGCACTAGAGCCAGCTGTTGGCATATCGCATACCCAACATCTCAAATAGTCTTTCTAACTGTGCTTGAGGGAGGGCCTTGGTGAATGGATCTTCCATGTTTTCTTTTGTGTCCACTCTCCGTACCTCGATCTTCCGGCGATCAACGATCTCCCGGCGATCAACGATCTCCCTGATCAGGTGACACTGCCTTAAGATGTGCCTTCATTTCTGATGGAACCGTGGTTCCTTCGCTAAAACTATAGCCCTATTGTTATCGCAATACAAATGTATTGAATTAATAATGGATGGATCCACCTCAGGTTCAGTAATGAACTTCTTAATCCGGACAGCTTCTTTTGTGGCATCGTTTGCAGCAATGTATTCAACCTTCATCGTCGAGTCTGCGACGGTGTCCTGAGGGTAAATATAAAACCCGAGATAGACTTGCTGTCATCCTTGTCACTCTGGAAGCTTAAGTTGGTAAAGGACTCCACCTGGAGGTCCCCATTACCGTATACCAAGAACAGTTCCTTAGTCCTTCTCAGGTACTTAAGAATGTTCTTCACTGCTATCAAGTGGTTCTCTCCTTGGTTTGACTGATACTGGCTCACTAGGCTAAGTGCGTAAGCTACATCTATTCTGGTACATATCATCGCATACATTATAGAACCTACCATCGAAGCGTAGGGTATAATACTCATGCGAACCCTCTCCTCATCAGTCTTGGGAAATGTCTCTTTGGAGAGGGAGATTCAAAGCAATGCGGGTATATTACCGCCCTTGAAATCTTCCATACTAAATCTCTTTAGTACGGACTCTATATATCTAGACTGTGAAAGTCCCAACAATCTCTTGGATCTATCTCTATAGATCTTAATCCCCAAAATGTATGAGGCATCACTCAGGTCTTTCATGGAGAACCTTTGTGACATGACCAACTTGGCCGATTGTAGCACAGGAATGTCATTTTCTATCAAAAGAATGTCGTCCACGTACAAGACTAGGAATACGACAGTTCTTCCTACAATTTTCTTATAGATATAAGGCTCATCGTCGTTTTTGATGAAGTCAAATTCCTTGACTATTTCATTAAAACAGATGTTCCAGCTCTACGATGCCTGCTTTAATCCATAAATGGATTTAAGAAACTTGCACACCATCCCGCTGCTCCCACTATCTACGAATCCTTCCGGCTGATCCATATAAATGCCATCTTCCAAGCTTCCGTTTAGAAAAGCTATTTTTACGTCCATTTGCCAGATTTCATAGTCATGGAAAGCAGCAATGGCAAGTAGGATCCGAATGGATTTGAGCATAGCTACTGGAGAAAATGTTTCGTCATAGTCCACACCTGGTCTTTAACGAAAACCTTTTGCAATAAATCTAGCCTTATTGGTTTCCATCTGTCCATCTACACCAATCTTATTTTTGAAGATCCATTTGCATTTAGTGGGTTTTACCCTAGGAGGAGCAACATCTAAGGTCCAAACTTTATTGGTGTATATGGACTCCATTTCGGATCGCATAACATCCAGCCATTTATCAGAGTCCCTACTGGTATGGCCTTCTTGAAACTAGTAGGATCATCTTCTTACAAGATGCAATCCTCTCGATCATCGTCTATGAGAAAACCGTAGTTTCTCTCGGGCGGATGGGAAATCCTACTAGATCTGCGATGTGGCTGAGGTTCGTCTGGGACTATTGAATCTTGAGGTTCCACCAAACCTTCAGTTTCAGTTATGGTTCAAGAATTTCTTCTAGTTCTACCGTACTCCCACTAATTTCTTTTACAAGAAATTCCCTTTCAAAAAAGGTGGCGTGGCGAGATACAAACACCTTCTGTTCTTCAGTGTGGAAGAACAAATATCCTAGTGAATTATTAGGATATCCTACAAACTTACAATGAACCGATCGTGCCTCCAGTTTGTCTAGTTTTTGCGTTTTAATATAATCCTGAAAACCCCTTATTTTAATGAATTTAAGACATGGTTTCTTACTACTCCATATTTCATATGGAGTGGTAGGCACGAGTTTGGTCGGAACTTGATTCTAAAGATATGCTGCTGTCTGAAGTGCATGTCTTCAAAATGAAAGAGGCAGATCAACACTACTCATCATGGAGTGAACCATATCTAATAGGGTATGGTTCCTCCGCTCCGATACACCGTTGTGCTGTGGTGTCTATGGAGAAGTAAGCTGAGAGAGAATACTGTTCTCTTTTAGGTATTCTAGGAATTTTGTGCTTAAGTACTCCCAACCTCTATCAGATCGGAGGATCTTGATACTTTTTCCTGTTTGGTTCTCTATTTCGTCTTTGTATTCATTGAATTTTTCAAAATATTCAGATTTGTGTTTCAAAAGATACACATATCTGAACCTAGAGAGATCATCAGTGAATGTGATGAAGTATGAGAACCCACCCTTTGCATGTATAGACATTGGACCATATAAATCACTGTGTATGAGTCCCAAGAGCTTTGTTGCTCTTTCTCCGTGTCCTATGAACAGAGATTTGGTCATCTTTCCTTTGAGACAGGACATACAAGTTTCATAAGATGAAAATTTGAATGGATTCAAATATCTATCTTTATGTAACTTAGATAATCTTTTCTCATTGATATGACCAAGTCTACAATACCACAAGTAGGCTTCGTTCATATCTGAACTCTTCCTCTTGCATGTGTTTTGTATATTGAAAACTGTATTTTGATTTAAAATGTAGATACTATTATACAGTGTACCTTCTGCAACCAATACCTGATTAAGATAAATGTTCATGATATTTTTATCTAGAACAAACTTATATCCGTCTTTATCAAGTAAAGAAACTGATATGATGTTGCAAACCATCTAAGGTACATAGTAGCAGTTGTTCAAAATCATAGTATAGCCACTTGGCAATACTAGGTGATATTCACCGACGGCATCAGTATCAACTTATGCTCTGTTCCTTACTCTGAGGGACATATCACCAGGTCCAAACATCCTACTTTTTCTCAGTCCCTGCAATATATTACAGATATGAGATCCTGATCCGGTATCTAGTACGTAGGAGGTAGGACTGACCGAAAAGAAGTTTTCATTAACAAGAACACCTAAAGGAAACAGAATAGTATGCTTCTTCTTCGTTAGGGTCATCAAGGAATTCATGCAATTCTCTTTCCCTTACTCAAGTTCGTGACATTCGTCACATGTTAGAGCCGAATCGACGTTCCCCAGTCTCGAATAAGAATCCAAGTCGGTCAAGTCATACATTTTATTATCTTGATTAAGGCGTGACATGGTTGCTATCTGGAGAGAGAGAAAAGAAAACACTCAGCGTGCGCTCTTGCAAGTTTAGATTGGTTATTATTTTATCTAAACAGGATGATTCCCACTGTTTCCTCGAATTTTCCTTCAAATCTTAAAAGGAGAACTAGCTGGGATTATTAACACCATACAAGTTCTCTAAACATTCAGCCAGGTGGGTGTTGGTACTCCGAGAGAGGTTCTCTATGCTCTCGCACATACCTAATTAGAATAGATCTCATTTCCGCAAAGGCGCAGCCCCGTTAACACTTTTCTAGACACCTAATAGGTTATCTAATTATGAAGTGAAAAATATTTCCCAAGAGTAATCCTACTCATCAGTGGGATCGGGATCCAACTATCATTGCATGATAACCTAGATGGAAGCCACTCTAGTCACCACACTCCAGAAGATATTCAACACTAGCAAGTTTCCTGTATATTTGAAACTCCCAATGTGGTTTTTGCCCCTAAGACCTTACTGACCTTAACGAATAATCAACAAATCAAAAGATCCTAGTCAAGTTCAACCCGTCGTTATCCAAGATTGCATTAGACCCACCCGCACGATCCTTGGCGAATAATCAACAAAATCATACGACTGTCCTAACCAATCGCATTATCTATACTACAGACAATCATTACTTAACTACCGTACACTACACCTTGATGAATAATCAACAAACGCATCATGAATACTAAGTACTAATTATCTGAAATGACGGAGGGCTACAGCTGGTTTTTAGCAAAATCCTTTAACGTAATGAACTTGATATCATTGAAGGAACCGAGTAGTTTTGAAAATGAATGGTTTAGGCTCCTCTTTTGAAAAATAGTGGTTTTAAAGAAAACCGAGTAATCTACAGTATCATAAAAAATTTCTCAAGAGGTCACTCCCCGTGAAGGGATCCAGGCTGTTGCCTCCTCGAATGAGGTGCTGGATATTCTTAAACAAATATCAATATGCAAAGCGAAAGAATACGACTATAATTTTTCAAAATTTGTTCCGAAAACATCTTTTAGGTTTATTTTCCTTGCATTAATCAAAATTAATGTGGTCCCATCAATCAAAACCTATCACACCAGAAAAGAACGAATATACAATGTACGTATATGTCCGCATTCTTCATAGGGCCCCGTCGATGCACCGTTAGGTTACTTAACTAACGGTGGAGCGGAGGCTAGACTAGCACGGATGCAAAACATATACAACATCTACTAATATATATAAATATATATATATATATAATCATTCGTTCTAGGCATGATATAAGCATCATCACAGATAAGCGATAAGCAATACGGAAAAGCGGATTAAGTTGGAGCCCCGGGTTTCATTCGAGCCGCAAATGAAACCCGACGTTCTCCAGTCGTGTAGATAGCCTATACAATGTATAACCAACAGCCCTACGAGCAAAAAAAGTTACCCGCCAATCTTGAAGAGAGGCAACCCCAGTCAACAAGGTGAATAGGCTACCCAACACTTCACGGAATTCGGTAACCTGAGCGCTCCTCTGTGGGTCATCCTATACCCCTACGAGTTCGGCGAGTAGCCCGCCAATTCTAGAGTAAAACACTCCGGTCTCAATGCCATGATATGGAGGCCCATTTCCCTCTAGAACCCAGCTACTCGAGCACTCCGCCACGGGGTAATCCTAGTACAGAAAAGAAAAATATACAGTGGTGACATCGACCTCAACCCGGTTGTGCCCCAATAAAAGAATATACAATAAGACAGAAACAACAGTCCACATGTCGAACGCTTGCCCCACAATAATTAATATACAAATGAATCAAAACTGTACAACAAATATTGCACTATAGGCTATCTATCACGACAATCCGAAAAAACCATCTCAAAGATATCACATGCAACACCACAGATAAACAAGATGCATGCAACCCTTTCTATTCGACGTATAGCTATTGGAAGATGTTAAACAACACATGTACTTATCACAGAAGCAATTAAAGAAAACTACGACGTTAGAATTTCATGCACAATTAGCTAATGAAACCAAAATTTGAAAACTAGAAAATTCAGTGAGCTAAAGTTCCAAAAACGAGCGTTTTATTCCAATCCGGGAGTCGAAACGAAATCGAAACCTGCCCGAATCTTTGCGGTGGTGAAGGGGGAAAAATTAAATTCTGTCTCAAGGGCCTAAGTGAGTACCCACACTCAGGGGCCACCACGAGGTGGCCCCATGGAGTGAGCAGACCCGAGAGCACCCTGTTCGGGTGCTCTCGGGTCGCCATCCCCAAGGCCGCCTTGTAGTGGTCTTCGGCGGTAGGCCCGGCCTTCGGTCCCCCTAGGGTTTTCTCAGGGTGCTCTTGCTCCATGCCATGGCTTCTCGGTTCAAACCTTGAGCCCGCGGGGTGTGCAAACATCTTAAAACATCAATTTTTGTAACTGTTTTTGTCGGCAGTTCGTGCGTGACAAAAACGACAGATTTCTAACGTCGCTATGAGCTATTTAAGGTTGATGGAGTGGTTCTAATACCATGTTAGGTAGTTTTGCACACTCTACTGGGTTCGTAGAGAGGCAGAATTTTGAAAAATATTTTTTAAAGCTTGCAACACCGACAAATCCCAAGATCTACTGTAAACCCTAATAACAAAACTTTCATAGGTACTAATCTACTGTGAAAGTGATTATACCTATATGAACCAAGTACTCCGGGTATTCTTTTCCTCTTCTTGAGCTCCTTGTCCACCGGGATCGAGCTTGGCCATCGGCCTCCTCGTATCAAAGATGATCCATCTGAGAGTCTATGGTTCAATCTCCAACCTCAAACTTGAGGTAACTAAAGTATCTAGTTTGCTAATTTAGGTAGCTTAGAAGATGTAGAGAGTTAATTGGATTTTATTATCTCATAAAACCATGGATTCTCAACACATGAGAGGGTTGTGGTTTTAGAAAGAAGAAGAGAGGAAAGGAGGAAAGAAAAAGCCAAGTGTGTAATGAAGTAAACTAGTGAAGAATGGCTAAGTCTTTGAAAATATCAAGCATACATTATTTTTATAGAATAATGCAACCGTGCTTCAATAGTTAGAGCAAATGAATAAATAAAATCAAGTAGCCATGCTTCAACCATGCTTCAATACACCTCATCCCTCCACCTCGTTATCTATTTAAATAAATAGATTTAAAACAAAATGAGGTGTCTTCTTCTAGAAGCATTCTAGTGAAATTTCTAGAATACCCCCACCGTATATACATACCCGTATTCTTAATACAAAAAATACAAATACCAAGTGATAAAATAAACCAATAGTATAATAATATTATGCGTTTTAATCCTAAGCCCGCTAGTATTATCCATCTGAACAAAATACGTGTAGCCTGTACATGCATATGATCGAAACCCTACACGTAAAACCATACGGCCTCTACATCGTTTTGCCTGAACCAGGGAAACTCTCTGTGTAGCACTCAAAATACTCGACAGTACGGTAGCAGTGGGTTTAACCACAAGCATATCAGCGGCACTAGCTTTACATAATGGCTACCCAGGTACCCGTAGAAAAGAAGGTCGACAAGCAAACTCATCCGAACTCCTACCGAGCCTATCCGTGATAATCTCCATACAGTCCAGTCTGTTCATTTGAGAGTTTCGCATGCCGGGTCTAGGGGGTGAAAAACGTCAGACCCCTGATAACTTGACAGGTCGTGCCGATGTGGCTCAAGACCATCCGAGAATCTACTAATCTATCTATCGGTAATTCTTAATCTGCTCTGGTCAGGGACTTATGGTGTTGGTCAATTGAACACAGCGCGATATTGACTCCCTATATCGGGAGAGACGAATCCCCGATAATCGCTCGCTAGCTCCATGTTGCTCGGGACTGTACCCAACTAAAACCTGTTTGCACGACTCAGTAGAGCCGTGGTAGGGCAGTAATCAAAGATCAGTGGGAACTCACACGAGATAAATGATGCCCTTAGGTCGACAGACTATCTGCACTCATATAACTAGAGAACTGCTATTTGACGATTGGTATAATACCATCTAGCCAGTTCTTGGCGAGTCCGTCTAGTGTACTCACCCCCAGTGAGCACCTGTATACAATCTTAGGTGCTAAAGACCATTAGTTGCTGGACCAACCATCACCCCTCATCAGGGTCTCAAAACATATACACCTATCTACTATAGAGTATCGATACCCTATCTCGATACTCCAACGACTAGGGACATTTAAGGACATGCTTATCGACTATCCAGCTCCGACAAGTATGATTGCCATCACAACGCTGATAGTCAAGCAATGATCTTACGGGCTTTATCAACATGTATTAATGATATGTAATAACAAGTAAAACATATGCACATGTTAAAATAAAAACAAACCAAATAGCATACTATCATATCGAGTAAGATTATCCTATACATACATATGTCCAAGAATCCACTTGTATACATATACAATAATGGCCTCTAGGATATACATATCCAACAGGTTGGTCCCATAGCCATTGGTGTGATCACCTAAGATTCTATACAGGTGCTCACTGGAGGTGAGTACATTGGATAGACTCATCTAGAACCTCTAGATGGTATTATACCTATTGTCCGATAGTGGTTCTCAGGTAACATGAGTATAGGTCAGTCTTTAGACCTGAGATCATCATTTGTCTCGTGTGAGTTCCTACTGTACTTTGATCACTACCCTACCACGGCTCTACAGAGTCGTGCAAACCAAATAGCATACTATCACTGTGTTTGGTTGGCCAGAACCATAAGACCTGGGCCAAGGCAGTTGAGATTTACTGATGGTTAGATCAGTAGTTTCTCGGATTGGTCCTGAGCCACATCGACATGACTTATCGGATCAGTAAGGGTCTGACGTTCGCCATCCCCTAGACTCAGTATGCGATACTCTTAGATGTAGAGACCGGACTGTACAGAGATTATCATGGATAGGCTCGGCAGGGGTTCAGATGAGCTTTCTCGATGGCCTTCCTTTCAACAGGTACTTGGGTAGCCATTATGTACAGCTAGTACCGCTGAAGTGCTTGTGGTTAAACCCACAGCCAGCGTACTTTCGAGTCTTTAGAGTCCTACACAGAGGATTTCCTTGATTCAGTCGAAATGATGTAGTAGCCGTATTTCGATACGTGCAGGGTTCTAATCGAATGATAATACTAGCTGGCTTAGGATTAAGCCGGATTATTAAATTAGGTATTGATTTAATAATTTACATATACATATTTCGATATGAATATTCTATTGTTATCCGGGCTTTCGATCGGACGATTGATAATATGAGCCGGCTTAGGATTAAGCCGGATTAATAAATCAGGTGCTGATTTAATAATTTACTTATGCATATTTCGATATGTATATTCTAGTATTATGTTCTTTGTATTATTCTACCTCTTTGGGTATTCGTATTTTGATATGAATACGGGTATGTATATACGGTAGAGTGTATTCCATATTTATACGGAAAACATTTTAGAAGGAGGACACCTCATTTCCATGGTTTTTCTTTTATTGAAAATTGAAATGAGGTGGAGGGATGAGGAGGAAAGGAGAATGGCGTGAAGCATGGTTGAATAGGGTAGAAAAATGAATTACCCTATTCAAGTATGGTTGGATTTTATATTTGCAAAATCCATTTTGATAAAACCATGCTTGCATTATTTTTTGTGATGAGATTTTCATTTTTCACCGCTCTCTTTCTTTCACCATTCTTAAGCTCCTTCTTCCTCTTCACCCAACACTCTCATGAGTTGAGAATCGAGAGTGAAGAGAGGTAGAAAAAATACTAGAACTACACACTACATCACGAGACACTCTAGATTAGCAACCTAGAGCCTTTAGTTGCTCCGCTAGGTTTTTGAGTGGAGGTAGAGCAATGGACCACTTCCCTCGGGTGGATCATCTTCGATGGAGGAAGACCCGCAGTCAAGCTCATTCATGGAGGCCCCCTAGAGCTAAGAAAGAGGGTAGAAGACTGAACGGCACGGATCATTCGGTATAACCCCTTTTTAGAGTAGCTAGATATCTTTTGTTTACTATTTTAATGTATGGTTTTAGGGTCAAAATTTACACCCCGATTGACGAAGTCAAAATCAAAGTCAACACCATGCCAAGTAGGCCCAAGCCCAGGTCAGGTGGGCCAATGCCCGGGTCGAGCCCGAACATGAAGCGGCCACTCTCCCCCATGCCAAAATAAAAATTTTGTAATAAATAATTTTTGGTGTATTTCCATTTTTATTTCTATGAATAAATGTAAGGAAATTGGGCATAAAGCCAAATTTTTGTAAAGCCCATGGCTTATGTACAAAAAGAAATAGCACATGAGGCATGGATGGGCAAAATGCCATTTTTCAAAGCCCAAGGGGCTATGTGTAAAGTGTATAGCCTATAAAAACAAAGATAATGAAAATATCTGAAGATCTTTTTCTCTCTCTAAAAAAAATCAAGGTATGCGCCTCCTTCTCCTTCCTCAAGTTTCTAAACCTTCTTTGTTTTTGAATTAAATCAAGAGTTTTACTCTTCCTTTTCCAAAACTAAATAGTTTTTCACCACAAAACCCACAAAGGGGAGCTCAGATCTTCCATTAGATCTCAAAAACGGGAGATTTTTAAAATCTCACCCCTCTTGTACTTCAAGAACCGGCCAACAAAGAGGAGGAAGAAGGAGACCCATCTCCGAAAATCCTACTTTGGAAAAAATCCAAGGATCAAGAGAAGATCCCAGGCTTAAGAGGGAAGAAGCTCTAAAGATTTTTAGGGAGTTCAACTCCAAGGCCGAAATCCTCAGAGGAGTTTAACTCCTAATCCGGACCTTCAGGAGTTTAATCCACTCAAAATCCTCTTTTTGGAGTTTAACTCCTATTTCTGGGGTAGAAAACCCCTCCTTTCGCTAGCGCCCAAAGCGCTAGCGCCCGAGCGACCAGAGCGCTAGCGCCCGAGCGCCCAGAGCACTAACGCTCGAGCGCCCACGTGCCGAACACGTAAGGCGCTAGCGCCCAAAGCGCTAGTGCCAGCGCCTAGCGCTAACCCAAGCGCTGGCACTCACGTGTCCTTTGGACGCCTTTTTCCCTTCATTTTACATGTACTCCACACTAAAAACACCTCCCCCGTTAGAAAAAATTTCGCTGCTCCGCACCCCGTAAGGGGGCTGCTAGCCTCCTTAACCCCCAGCCCGCTATCCGGGTAGCGGGACCCCCATAAAAACTCTGTGGGGCCCCCGATATATCCAAAACCCCTTCAAAACACAACACTGCATATTGAGTTCGCATGACCTGTATGACCCGTCAATCGGAGGTTCTCTCGCTCCAAAGGCAAGAGGTAATTAACGACAACTTATTTTATGGCTGTCGGAGATTTGGATCCCCACAATCAATAAACCCCAGCCTACCCTAGGCAGGGGGAATCTGTAATGCGCCTGACAAGTGTGTGCGCATTCCCATCTCAATAGGATGACGAAAAACACCCTACAGGTTCTGACACGCCTGGTGGGACCTTTCTCTCCTCCTATATCTCGGGTCAAGTGTTCATGTGAACTCATTTGACATATATGCCGATGTTTGTACTGAAGTAATGTTTCTTTTATGTAGCAATCAACTTTCAACGACAATGTCTCCCAAGACGAATTTAGCTTCCAACACGACCCCGATCTCGTACGTGGTCAAGATCAATGCTCGTGTGGTTCTCCTCGCAAGCCTCAGTCGACAGTGGGAAGAACTGCCCCGCCAGTTTGGTTCCGTCATCATCTACCCGGCCGGAAGCGCTCATCTGGCAGAAATCCCGGCAAAACAGGTGGTCAAGCCGGTCTCAAGGGGCAAGTGGCCGAATGTTGTGATCGCTAAGGCACCACAATCGAAACTTAAGACGGTGTCTGAAGGACTCTCTGGTGCTCCAGCTGGGGGCAAGACATCCAGTACAAAAGGCAACATCAAACGTTGCGGACGAGCTCAGGCGATGACTCCAACAAATGCACAATCAGGCGTATATCCAAAGCCCTCCATCGCCCGGTCTACGGCGGCTTCCCGAAGAGCCGTAACCAGCCAAGTGCTCAAAACAGAAAGGCTGAGACAGAAGCGGCTCAGGTATCGAGCCAACAAGAGGTTCAGGAATCCGGCCAAGTGGAATCTTGTGAGATTCCAAAAGCAGAGTCATCCTACGACGACGGCTGAGTCGGCCGTAAAAATCAGCAATTCCTTCGAACCTCTGAAGTGGGTTCAGAGAAATGCCATGACCGCCAGAATCAAGAAGACAGCGGTCCGAACGTTGCTACAAAGAGACGTGTCCCGGCCCTAACAGAAAAAGTTTGACACTATCTTTTCAAGAGTTTACCAGGCGCTCTGTACCGTGCGAAAACAGCAGGGCAAAACAAAAATGGAAGCATCGGCACCATTCAAGAATCCGGCCAGGCCAGCCGCCTTCAGTCGACTGCCTATTACCGGAACAGGAGGGTCAAGACAGCGATCTGTGAAATCATCCGCTGATGATAAAAAGACGGCTGGATATGTTATCCATACGGTCTATATGGTGGGTGGGCGCCCTACCGACAACCTTCACAGCAAAAGCAAGGATGGGGCTACCACATCCCAAGCCCAATCTGATTTGAATGTGATTGCCGCTTCCCAAGAACAGCCGCCTCCGCTGGATGATGAAAACCCTCTCGATGATGATGATAGGCAGAAAGACCCCTTAGTCCATGTAGAGTCAAGCTTGGATAGCGAGGAAGAGCCGACTTTCCGCCCCAGGACCGCGGAGCAAAAGTTGTTTCAAGAGCTTCGAAAACAGCTCAGGAAAAAAGATAAAGAGATGGCCAAGCTCTATTCGAAAATTGATGACCTAACGAACATTGTGATGCATCTTACGGCTCAAATTGCTCGAGCACCTCCCAATCAAGTGCATGTTGCTACTCATGAGCCGGATGATGACAATCCGAAGCAGCCAATGCCTGTCCCTTTGGGTCCAAGATTGGTCGAGCCGCACGAAAGCCGGCCACATTCTGCTTCTGGGGACGTCTTGGCCCCAGATAGCACTATCCCGCTAACAAAAGATCGGATATTGGACTTGGTCACCAGCAAGGTTAAAACATTGGTGGCCGAAGCTGAAGCTCAGAAAGAAATTGGTAGTAGTGGACGGGCATATCCTGCATAGTACGATCTGATCGAGTTCCCGAGTGGCTACATTATTACTAAGTTCGGAAGATTTGACAGGATGGGAAATGCAAATCAGCACGTCGCCCACTTTAAAGCATCGTGCGTAAATACAGGGGGCAATGATGCGCTCCTTCTTCGTCAGTTTATCAACTGCCTGGTCGGTGTCGCTTTTGACTGGTACGCGAGTATACTAGACGGGTCTGTCATTACCTTTTCCCAAATGGAGTCTCTGTTTCGGCAAAGGTTAATGAGTGTCAGTGATAAAATCTCCATTGCTGACCTTGTGAGGACCAAGCCGGGGAAGAATGAAAGCAACACCGACTTTATCTACCGATGGCATAATCTCACAGTCAAGTGCAAATCGCCGCTGGAGCAGGACCAGTCCGTCATCCTTCTCATTAGGAACCTCAGCAATTGGATGGTCTTATTCTTGTGTACAACAGGCCTCAAGACGTTTCAAGAGCTAACCAAGAAAGTCCAAATGCTGGAACACTCGAAGCAAGAGTCTACCCCGGACTTTCAGAAAGACAAGACTTGGAAAAGCAAGCGGGACGACAACCGTAGAAGCGGGAGTTCCAGCAGTACCAATGTCTTCAATGCATCCGACAATGAAGACAAGCGAAAGGCAGGCGATTCCAAAACCAACTGGCCATGAAAGCCATTGCTGGGAGGAGAAGGGCTTTCCCTAGGGTAGAAAAAGAACAAAGGTTTACTCTATCAGAAGGGACAAGGTCCGTAAGTTATTCAAAAATGCCTTGAACAATAGTCTACAATTGCCGGAGTCGAAGAGATCCCAGGGAGCAAAAATGATAGACAATCCCCTGTATTGCCCGTACCACATAGTAGTGAGCCATGCGATCGAGGATTGCTATATCTTCAAAGACTGGGTCGAGAAGCAGTACAAGGCTGGAGATATCGAGCAGTCCAAAAGTGTGTTGGTGAACAATCAAGTTGCAACCACCAACTTTATACAGACAGAAGCTGAAGCCTTCTGGGAGCAGACAGCCGAACCCGCTGCCCTGAGAATGAAACGGACTCACCGCGGCCTCTATGGAGTACGCACATATCTAATAAGACGAAGAAGATGTTAAAGCTACTTCGGAAAGAGCCCAGGACGGAATGGGAAGGGTAGAAGAAGCCTACCATTCCAGCTGCCAATGCGGCTCCGTCAGGCTCAAAATCCAAAAAGCTCAAAAAGAAGAAAAGTGTGGCTCGGCGTGAAAAAGAGTCTACAGGGAGATCGACCATTCAAAAATATATCGATTCCCTCGAAGACTATGAACAGAAGGAAAGAACTTTGATTCAATTGAAGGAGTTCCTCCCTATAGAAGCGGCTGAAATTCTGGAGGAGTTAGAGGAAGACTCCAATGAAGAGATCCCTATGATGACCTGCTACGCCATCCATCTTGGCAGGGACTCTGAGGAGGAGCTCTGTTTTCCCGAAGAGGACGAGGAGCTCGCCACGAAGGCCAACCAAATCCTGCTCAGATGCGGCTTGGCTCTGCCGCCAAATCAGGGCAACGCCCTAAAAGGAAAGGAAAACAGGTGGCTAATGAGGAAGATGGCAGAGAACCGGCTAATGAAAACTCAAGTCCTTCCTCGGTGGACTATAATGTCTTGGCTCATCTCCGGAAGCTTTCGTCTCTCTTGAGCATCTATGATACCTTGGTCCTATCTAAGGAGCTTAGAGATGTTCTCATTCACGCTCTACAAAACCCCAAGCGGTATCAGGAACGCTTTGCGGAAATTAATATGAAAGAATCCCAGTACGCTTTGCATGCCGCCGCAGTCACGTTTAAGGATGAAGAATTGCTACTGGGAACGGCTGAGCATAATCGACCGCTTTACGTGACAGGGTACAGCGACGGAGACCTGATTAATCGCATATTGATTGATCAAGGGTCCTCAGTGAACATCATGAACTTGCAAACTCTGAAGAGTTTGTCAATGGACGTCCGACACCTGTCAGGAGAAAGGGTTGTCATTCAAGGCTTCAATCAAAATTGTCAGCAAGTTCTGGGATCCATAGCTCTAAAAATCAAATTTGGGGATCTGCAGACTGAAGCTAAGATATACGTGATCGACGTTGACACGTCTTATAAAATTTTCTTGGGACGGCCGTGGCTCCACGATTACGGCATCGTTCCATCAACTCTCCATCAATGCATGAAGTATACTAAAAATGGCAAAGGAAGATGCATTGACGGAGACAACCAGCCGTTCGGTGTGCAAGAAGTCAGATATGAAAATTCTCGGTACTTTGTGAACCTCCAAAGTGCTGAGCCACTGCTGACCAAAGATAGAACAGCCCCGAAACTTAAAAGCAAGTCTGAGCCGGCTATCACTTTCAAAAGTAGAAACCCCATGTGCGTCCGCGTTTCGGCAGGGACACAGATGAGTCCGACGTTGGAAGTCCGTCCTTCCGTAAAAGTCGCCCTCATTTTGGTAGAGATACGGACGAATCTGGTACTGAAGGCCCATCCAACAGCAAAATATACCCTCGTTTAGGCAGTTACACTGAAGAATCAGAAGAAGAGGATCCGTCTTGCAACAGCTGTGCAAATCGGGCTATCGTGCGAACAACGAAGCTACGAGAGACCTTCGAAGTTACAGAAGGGTCCCTAGACGTCATAAGGGTGCCGGAGCAGATGTGCAATGAGCTCGATGCATTGTCAGTCTCCACCGTGGAGCAGCTGAAAACTTTCTACATTGCCGGAAAGAAAAGTGGACAGAAAGGCATCCTGTTTTATGGGTCGAATCCTGTTATGCACCCGGACGATTTATCTGTCGCGTGCCTCCCCTATGAGAGAGGCATAAGAGTCGTCCTCAATCCCAGATACTATGTGCTCGAGATGCGGGAATACTTTAAAAGGTACGAATGCCATCTATATCAAACGGAGTTTGAAGCAAAGTTTTATGAAGGGATATGGCATCCGCCTCAGGTCCGAGAACTCATCGATGGACGGATTCTAGATAGACGGGGCATAGGTTTCATCCAGCCAGATTCTAAGGCATGCTACATGATCTATGTTGGGGAAGCCAGTGAAAACTCAAATGATGAAGACGAGCTAGCCGAGCCAGAAGAAGCTCCTCAAGAGCTCGAAGATGGCGGACAAGCAACCTTCGATGAGCTAGCCGAGATCGATTTGGGAGTGCCTAATAATCCAAGGCCGACCTACATCAGCTCACTCCTGTAAGAGGAAATGAAGGAGCAGATAATTGCCCTGCTGCATGAGTTCGTCGACTGCTTCGCGTGGACGTAAAAAGAAATGCATGGCCTCTCCCCTGAAGTGGCCGTGCTATATCTCCTGATGCTAAGCCAGTAAAACAAGCTCCTCGAAGAATGAGAAGGGAACTGGAAGAAAAGGTCATCGAGGAAACCAAGAAATTCATCGATGCCGGCTTCATCAGGGAAGAGAAATATGCGGACTGGATCGCATGCATAGTCCTAGTGAAGAAGAAAAATGGGCAGATCCGAGTTTGTGTCGATTTCAGGGACCTCAAAAAGACATGTCCTAAAGACGACTTCCCGCTACCGGTCATGGAAATGATGGTCGATGACACCTCAAATTACGAGCTGTTCTCCTTTATGGATGGTTCATCTGGATATAATCAGATCAAGATGTCGCCTGAGGATGAGAAACACACAGCATTTCGAACCCCGATCGGAATATACTGCTACAAAGTGATGCCGTTCGGACTGAAAAACGCAGGTGCTACATATCAAAGGGCGATGACCAATATCTTTGATGACCTAATCCATAAAGTCGTCGAATGCTATGTTGATGATCTGGTCGTCAAGATTAAAGCCAAGGCCGACCACTTCCAAGATCTTAGGACCGTTCTCACCAGACTGATGGAATACGATTTGAAGATGAATCCTCTAAAGTGTGCTTTTGGCGTGTCATCGGGAAAATTCCTAGGTTTCATAGTCCGACATCGAGGGATCGAAGTTGACCCATCAAAGATAAATGCCATCATGGAGATGCCCCCTCCGAAGAATCTAACATAGCTAAGATCCTTTTAGGGCAAACTTGCGTACTTACGAAGGTTTATCTCAAATTTATCGGGGAGATGTCGGCCCTTCTCAAAGCTCATGAAGAAAGGAGCTCATTTTGTCTGGGATGCCAAATGTCAAGAAGCGTTCGAAAGCATCAAACAGTACCTGTTTCACCCTCCAGTGCTTGCTGCCCCTATTTTAAATAAACCGTTGATTCTTTATACTACTGCGCTAGATGAGTCACTCGGTGCACTCCTCGCCCAGAACAACGAGGAGGGAAAAGAAAATGCCCTCCACTACCTTAGTCGAACTCTAGTCGGGGCGGAACACAATTATTCCCCGATCGAAAAGCAATGCCTGGCTCTGATATTCGCTATGAAGAAGCTGAGGCACTATCTGTTCGCTCATCGGGTTTTGCTGATCTCCATGGTCGACCCGTTCAAACACTTGATGACTAAAGCAAGCCTAACCGGTAGAATTGAGAGATGGGTTGTCATGCTGCTTGAATTTGACATATTCTATACTCCCCAGAAAGCAGTAAAAGGGCAAGCACTTGCGGACTTTTTCGCTGCTCATCCCATTCCAGAAGGGTCACCGCTCAATTGCGAGTTACTCGACGAACAAGTGCTGCACCTCGAGGATGATGAGGCATGTTGGGAGCTCTACTTTGATGGAACCTCATCAATGAGGACCTCCGGCAAATCAAGCATCCCGCAGATAAAAGCGGGGATAGGATTGGTGTTCATCACGCCATCGATGGGAACCCTACGACATTCTTTTGCTCTCACCGAGCCTCGCACAAACAATGAGGCTGGGTATGAAGCTCTGATAGCTAGTCTGGAGCTCGCCATTGAAATAGAAATCCTTCGGCTTGTCAACCAAGTAAGTGGCGACTATAAGATATACAAACCCGAGTTAGCTCGGAATAGAAGCTGGGTGGTGGAGCTTATGAAACAGTTCACCCATATTGAGCTGATGAGAGTTCCTAGGCAGTTAAATGGAAAAGCTGACGTACTCGCTCACTTAGCCAAGGAGCTGGCTAATCCTGACATGGAAAAAATTCTGATCACAGTCAAGAGCCGGCAAATTCTACCCTCAGTCTCTCTACGAGAAGAGGAAAGCACGGAATAGAAGAGTAGTCCTGCCAAAGAAGGTTCGATCGTTCAAGACGGGCGAGATTGGAGAAAGCCCTTCATAGGGGTACCTCCGATACGACAAGCTGCCCGAAGAAAAATCTGTGAGGGTTCAGCTGAAGTAGAGAGCTCTCTGATACGTGTTTGTAAATGACACGCTATACCATAGGTCATATGACCAACTCTGGCTCAGGTGTCTGTCATTAGCCGAAGCCCAAAAGGGTATGAAAGAAGTTCACTTAGGCGTTTGCGGTGCTCACCAATCTGGCCCCAAGATGCGACTTCAAATTAAACGGCTTGGGTATTACTGGCCCACCATGATACGGGATTGCGGAGAGCATGCAAAGAAATGTCATATCTGCCAAATTCACGGTGATTTCATTCACAAGCATCCCAATCCGTTGCATCCTACGGTGCCGTCGTGACCCTTCGAAGTCTGGGGCACCGACATTGTTGGCCCAATTGATCCTTCATCATCCAAAGGCCATCGGTTCATATTTGCCACAACTGACTATTTCTCCAGATGGGCTGAAGCTGTCCCACTAAAAGAAGTCAAGACAGAAAATATTCTGATGTTCTTCCAGCATAATATTCTATACAGCTTTGGTACACCAAGAAGAATCATATCTGACAACGGGCCTTCTTTCAAGAGCTTCAAAGTCGCAAGGTTCGCTACTCATCACAAGATAGACTGGAGATATTCCTCCATCTATAATCCAAGGGCCAATGGGCTGGCCGAAGCCTTCAATAAAACTCTGTGCAAGCTCCTGAGGAAAAATGCTTCAGCCAACAAGAGAGACTTGAATCTCAAACTTCATGAGGCGTTGTGGGCATATCGTACCACGTACCGCACTCCAACTCACTCCACTCCATACTCACTACTCTTCGGAGTGGAGGCGATCCCCCCTCGAAGTCGAAGTTCCAAGCTTAAGAATGGCCGTCCAGCATATGTTGACGGAGGAGGAAAACGTGCTCCTTCGGCTTGAAGAGCTCGATGCCTCGGAGAAAAGAGGCTTGCAGTACAGCAAAATCTGGAGCTGTACCGAGCCCAAATGTCATAGGCCTATGACAATATGACTCGTCTCCGCGCTTTCAAGAAAGGCGAATTGGTGTTGGTCCTCAAAAGACCGATCATCCCCAATCGACATGCCAAGGGAAAATTCAAGCCAAACTGGGAACGACCATACGTCATCGAGAAAGTGTATGATGGAAGATCCTACCAACTAATAAGTGCCGAGGGAGAAAGGCCCATGCCACCCATCAATGGCCGATATCTCAAGAAATACTACGCGTGAATGCTCCAAGTCACAGGCGAATTGAGCACACCAGCCCTACGGTCTAGATCATACATCCTGTAAAACCGTATACAATCCACGGGCGTAAACAACCCCTATCTCTCCTAAGTCCTGCCAGTGAGACTACTCTTAAAGTCCCACCAGCGAAAAACACAGTATGTCCACAAGAAAAACGGGCACGGATGAAAACCTGAAAGGGCTCCATGAGTAAAAATAACAGGACTGCCGGCGAGTTTGTGAAAACCCGAAAGGGCGCAAACTCGTGAAAGAGATAAAATAAACTCGCAAAGTCCTGTAGATCTTGTAAGGAGAAAAGCCCTGCGTAAGATCCTTACGACTCACAAAGGAGCAACACACTTAAGAATCCTCACGATTCCTAAGGAGAACATACACCTGCGAGATCCTTTCTACTTGTAGGGAGAAAATGCTTTTATGAGACCCTTACGGCTCATAAAATTTACATGCCTTAGGTGATAGGGATCTAAACCTGTCTCCTGAGCCATCGCTCCCCAACGGGCAACGACAAATGATGAGTCGCTCCTGGCATTTCGCTTCAGTGTTAGCGGTGCTGATGCCAACCCAAAAACAAAATCCTAAGTCCTCCTGAGGCAAATGATGAGTTGCTCCTGGCATCATTCCAGTGCAGCAATGCTTATGCCAAACAAGATCCAAATTCTAAGTCCCTAAACAGCGAATGATGAGTCGCTCCTGATATCACATTCCAATGCAGCGTTGTAGACAACAACCAAAATCCAATCTCCCAAAATTCTTCTGGCCCTACGGTTGGTCCACAAGTTGACTACCGTATACAATCCACGGGCTCAAATAATTCTCATCATAACCATGCCCCCACCGTAATCATTAGTTACGCGGCTGGACTCCGCCCTTAGGATTATATTTCATTTGGGAAGACCCACTCATGTGTCCTCACGATACATGAGGAAAACAAACTTACGGGATCCTCACGACTCGTAAGAAAACACCTTTGTAGGATCCTTATGACTCACAAAGGAAAAACACACTTGGGAGTCCTCACAACTCCTAAGGAGAAAGCACACCCACGAGATCCTTTCGACTCGTAGGGAGAAAATGCTTTTATGGGACCCTTACGGCTCATAAAATTGAAAAGCCTTAGGTGATAGGGACCTAAACCTGTCTCCTAAGCCATCGCTCCCCAACAGGAAAAGGCAAATGATGAATTTCTCCTGGCACATGTGCTTCAGTGTTAGCAACGCTGATGCCTACCCTAACCCTAAAATTCCAAACTCCAATCCAATAGACCCCTAAGTCTTTAAACTGGGAACAGATGACCCCTAAGTCGTTAAACTGGGAACAGATGAACCCTAAGTTGTTAAACGTGGAACGGGGGAAATTCCCTCACGACAAATGATGATTCGCTCCTGGTACCATATTCCAGTATAGCGGTGCTGATGTCAACCAAAATCACACCAAATCAGCAAAACAACCAATGACCTCTCTGGCAGAATCAAACTCCACCTCGGAAACAAGTCAACTTCATCCCTGACACCGCAAGAAGCAGAGAAAATCAAATCCAGCACCGACCGTCCACGTCGCTAAAAGGGCATTATCGACCGTCCAAGTCGCAAAAGTGGCAAAACTGACCGTCTACGTCGCTAAAAGGGCAGAACCGATCGTTCAAGTCGCTAAAAGGGCAGCATCGACCGTCCAAGTCATAAAAAGGGCAGCATCGACCATCTACGTCAATAAAAGGGCAGCACCGACCGTCTACGTCGCTAAAAGGGAAGCACCGACCGAACAAGTCGCAAAAAGGCCAGCACCGACCTTCCAAATAGCTAAAAGGGCAGCACCGACCGTCTAAGCAGCTAAAATGGAAGAAACGACCGTCCACATCGCTAAAAGGGCAGCACCGACCATTCATGTCGCTAAAATGGAAGCATCGACAGTCCAAGTCGCAAAAAGGGTAGCACTGACCGTCTAAGTCGCAAAAAGGGAGCACCGACCGTCCATGTCGCAAAAAGGGCAGCACCGACCGTCCACGTCACTAAAATGGCAGCATCGACCATCCAAATCGCAAAAGGGCAGAACCGGCCGTCCAAGTCGCAAAAAGGTCAGAACCAACCTCGAAGTCGCAAACAGGGCAGCATCGACCTCCACGTCGTCAAAATGGAGTCGACCTCCACACGAAAGAAGATCCATCAATTTCATGCACACAACCCACATTTGTGGTGTGCATTTATTGATGGGTGGAAATTTTTTGGGGTCAAAATTTACACCCCGATTGACGAAGTCAAAATCCAAGTCAACCCCAAGCCAAGTGGGCCCAAGCCCAGGTCAGGTGGGCCAATGCCCGGGTCGAGCCCGAACATGAAGCGGCCGGCCTTCCCCATGCCAAAATAAAAATTTTGTAATAAATAATTTTTGGTGTATTTCCCTTTTTTATTTCTATGAATAAATGTAAGGAATATGGGCATAAAGCCAAATTTTTGTAAAGCCCATGGCTTATGTGCAAAAAGAAATAACACATGAGGCATGGATGGGCAAAATGCCATTTTGCAAAACCCAAGGGGCTATGTGTAAAGTGTATAGCCTATAAAAGCAAAGATAATGAAAATATTTGAAGATCTTTTTCTCTCTTTAAAAATATCGAGGTATGTGCCTCATTCTCCTTCCTCAAGGTTCTAAACCTTCTTCTTTCTTTTGAATTAAATCAAGAGTTTTACTCTTCCTTTTCCAAAACCAAAAAGTTTTTCACCACAAAACCCACAAAGGAAGCTCAGATCTTCCATTAGATCTCAAAAAGGGGAGATTTTTAAAATCTCACCCCACTTGTTCTTCAAGAACCAGCCAACAAAGAGGTGGAAAAAGAAGACCCATCTTTGAAAATCCACTTTGGAAAAGATCCAAGGCTTAAGAGAAGATCCCAGGCTTAAGAGAGAAGAACCTCTGAAGATTTTTTAGGGAGTTTAACACCAAGACCTAAATCCTCAAAGGAGTTTAACTCCTAATCCAGATCTTCAGGAGTTTAACTCCACTCAAAATCCTCTTTTTGGAGTTTAACTCCTATTTCTGGGGTGAAAGCCCCTTACTAGCGCCCAAAGCGCTAACGCCCGAGCGCCCATGTGCCGGGAACGTGAGGCGCTAGCACCCAAAGCGCTAGCGCCCGAGCTCCCAGAGCGCTAGCGCCCGAGCACCCACGTGCCGGGCACATGAGGCGCTAGCGCCCGAGCACCCAGAGCGCTAGCGCCCGAGCTCCCACTTACCGGGCACGTGAGGACGCTAGCGCCCGAGCGCCCAGAGTGCTAGCGCCCGAGCGTCCACATTCCGGGCACGTGAGGCGCTAGCGCCTGAGTGCTCACATGCCGGGCATGTGAGGTGCTAGCGCCCAAAGCGCTTGCGCCCGAGCGCCCAAAGCGCTAGCGTCCGAGTGCCCACGTGCCGGGTACGTGAGGCGCTAGTGCCCAGAGTGCTAGCGCCTGAGCGCCCATAGCGCTACCGCTCGAGCGCCCACGTGCCGGGCACGTAAGGCGCTGGCGCCGCTAGCTCGAGCGCCGGCGCCCAAGCGCCGCTAGCGATAACCCAAGCGCTGGCGCTCATGCGTCCTTTGGATGCCTTTTTCCCTTCATTTTACATGTACTCCACACTAAAAACACTTCCCCCGTTAGAAAAAATTTCTAACAGGGTGCTGCCCCGCAACCCGTAAGGAGGCTGCTATCCCTCTTGACCCCCAACCCGTTATCTGGGTAGCGGGACCCCCGTAAAAAATTTGCGGGCCCCCCGGTATATCAAAAACCCCTTCAAAACACAACACTGCACATTGAGTTTGCATGACCTGTTTGACCCGTCAATCGGAGGTTCTCTCACTCTAAAAGCGAGGGGTAATTAACGGCAGTTTAGTCCACGGCTGCCGGAGATTTGGATCTCCACAATCAATAAACCCCAGCCTACCCTAGGCAGGGGGAATCTGTAATGCACCTGACAAACGCGCACACATTCCCACCTCAATGGGGTGATGAAAAACACCGTACAAATGGTTAGATTCTAGGTAGTAGTTTCTAGCGCTATGTTTTTTAAATGTCAAAGTTCTTCGTTCCGCAACGGCCGCAGTTGGCAGTCAGGGCGCTAGGAACCCCAACATGAACTAAGTTAACCAAACCTTCTTACACATTTTGGTTTTGGATTATCACGCTTCATGACAAAGCCACATATATCCTTTCCACTCCTACTTCCCATTTGCGTTTCTCCAGAACACTCCATATCACTATGAAGATCCATATTGCTTGGGTATGCCATCGTATAGTTATATGTGAACTTGAAGAAATTGTTTCAGTTCGAGGATGAATTTCGGTTCTGGAAAAATTGAATAAGATTATTCGGTTGTCTTTCCTCTTTACCTTCTCTCAGGTTGTGAGGGATCCTAGTATTATGAGAGTACACCTATTATGCTTATTGGACAGTCTTCTTCCAAATTTTAGCCTTGTGTCGATAGGTAGGGAAAGAAGAAAACCAATTAGCCTAAATATGGTGTACAGAAAGTAATATGTAGAGACATATAAAAGGATTGAAATGAGGGAAAAGAGAATTGCGACCAACTATCATGAATCTGGATAGTGGAAGTGGCATTAATAGGAATACCCGGCCACCCCTTCAAAACATTTTCATGTTTCAGTTTTACTGTGCGATATTAATTAAAAACTTCTTTCCTAATTAGATTCCGACTCCAGGATATGTATTTACCAGACTTGATTATCATATTTGTATGGCGTTACAGATGCTGAGTGAGAGTAGAATATTGAGAATTGGGTGATTAGATCCTTAATATCAGAATTCTTTGAAATTGGTGATATTTGATAAAATCACCTGGATTTTGCCTAACGACAAATTTTTGATTTTGAATATCAGTTATTATGCACTAATTTCAAACTGATATATCTATTCGTTTATTTTATAAAGTAAGATATAACCTTTTGAAATTATTTTTATAATATTTACCTTTATCAGTTGATGATTAAGTAAGGTGCATTCAATAACGGTGTAATTCTTCTTAACCATAATACAGTTTTCAACCTATGACACATAGGGTTTGTGTTATTAAACTCAGAAGACTTATACAAAGTATTGTATGTTATCCGATGTCCATAGGAACAAGGGGTTGGTACTCGCACAATATTCCGTTTACTTATGACTTCTCTGGTTTTAGACACGCATTTTGTTGAAATACAATGTCCTATTTTGAGAAGTTATAGGTATAAGAATAAAGTAGAGAACCATGCATTGGAAGTATCAAGATTCTTCGAGGTGATCGAAGATGTAGATACTTATGCTAGGTATTCCATCGTAAATAATATATTTGAAAACTTGCTTCTCTCTCATATTACTCATCTGTGGGTATGCTCCTTGATGTGTAATACTGCTTGGCTTTCTTCCTTATGTAGGGTTACCTAGCAGACAGCAAGGATTCGGGAGGTATTAATCATGCCATTTTCAAAAATTAGCGTGCTAAAAAACCCTAACCATAGAATCTTAACTAGAAAATTAGACGAAACAAGAATGTAAACATCTTGACATTCAAGTGAACAAGGAATACAACCTTTGTAGACTGGTCCTTCACTTCAAAAGCTCCGTGTAGTAGTCCCTTCGCTCCAAATAGTGATCTGCCGGACTCTAGAATGGCTCCATAAGATGAAAGGAACAAGCTTGCTTGAAGTCTTCGAGGTCGAAGATGATCTACGTCAAGGAGACACCAACCCAAGCTACCTCTTCTCTAATTAGGGATTAGTGAAGCAAACAACCTAAACTAAATGGCTAATCTAGTGTAGGTTAATGAAGTAGGAATTTTGCTCATTTTAGAAATATTTTTCTCACTAATTTTCCTCACCTCCACAAAACCTAGAGAGCTCACTCTTGATGAAGAAGAAGATGAAGCCAATAATACTATCAGTGAGAATAACAACTATAGGTGAGATAATATCTCATATTAACTCATGTAGAGACTTAACTATGGCTTAAGGTAATGGTTGGGTTAATAAATATCTTGTGTAAAACAAAATTAGTGGACTAAGTCAATGGTTCCACAAGCTTTCACAAGCTTCAACCATTTGCTTAATTTGCAACTAATTATTTAATTTACATTAAATAAACAAACCCCTCATTATCATAAGCATGGTGTGAGTCTCATACACCCATGTAGCATGTATCAACAAACATGACACAATAATATATATATATATATATATATTAAGTATGCATAAGTGAGAAAAAGAAATGCTTAAGTGAGATAATATTTTTTAATATATATTAATATATCAAATATACAATTATACATTAAATTATTAAATCAACAATTGATTTAATAATCCGGATATGTCACATATAACCGACTAATATCATATGTATCAACTTATTGAATCAACACTTGATTCGATAACACAGCTATATCACATATAACCAACCGATATCACATGTCGCAAGAATATAACGGTATCACATACACGTATTAATCTCGGTCTCGCACATATCACATATGTGCTCCTACTTCATTTCGCCTGAGCCAGGAAACCTCTGTTTAGGACTCTAAAGACTCATCAATACGCCAGCAGTAGGTGATGATCATATCAAGAACCCATAAGCCGTCAGCGGTACTAGCTGGACATAACGGCTACCCGGGTATTAAGCGATCAGAATATCAACAAGCAAGCCTGTTCGTACTCCTTTAAAGCCAGTCAGTAACACTATCGTACAGTCTGGTCACTTCGTCTGATATGTCGCATATCTAGTCTAGGGGTGGTAAACGTCAAACCCCAGTAACTTGATAAGTCGTGCCGATGTGAGGCTCATAACGGGTCGAGAAACTACTGATAACACAATACCGGGAGAGACGAATCCCCTCATATCGCTCATTGCCTCCATGTGACTCGGGACTGTACCCAAAAACCACCATTTTGCACGTTTTCTTGAACGTGGTAAGGTGAAAATCAAAGAACAGTGGGAATCACATAGGACTCTATGATGATCTCGGGTCTACAGACTAACCTGTACCAGTGTCACCAGTGAACTGCTATTTGACGATAGGTATAATACCATGTAAGAGTTCTCGGCGAGTCCTGTTCAGTGTACGCAGTCTCCACTGAGCACTTGTATACCATCTTTCATGTCAAACACCAATGGATGTGGGATCATCTATCGCCCATCATATGGGTCACGAAGCGTATACGCTAGTCTACTTTGGAATATCGATGCCCTGTCTCGATACACCCTCGACTAGGAACAATTAAAGGATGAACTTATGGACTACCCTGGCCCCACTAGTATGATCTTCATCATAGTCCTGGTAGTTAAGTACATATCCTAAGGGTTTTATAAACATGTGAGAGAAAGACAGTTTCACAATACAAGTCTACATGTTAAGATAAAGAGCAACCAAATAGCATACTATCATGTCGAGCAAGAAAGTCCTCTCTATATATGTCCACGCATCCACTATTATATACATCATATATACAATAATGGCCTCTAGGGCATACATATAACTAACAATCTCCCACTTGCACTAAGGCCAGTTTTTGTAGTATCTCATACCCAACATCTTGAAGAGTCTCTCAAATTGTATCTGGGGTACGACCTTCATGAGTGGATCCGTCATGTTATTCTTCATGTCAATTCTCCGAATCTCGATCTCCCGGCGATCAACTATCTCCCGGATCAGGTGATACCGCCTCAGAATATGCCTGGATTGCTGATGGGACCTGGGTTCCTTGGCCAAAGCCACTGGTCCATTGTTATCACAATACAAAGGTATTGGATGCTCGATGGATGGAACCACTCCAAGTTCAGTTATGAACTTCTTCATCCAGACTGCCTCTTTGGCAGCATCGTTGGCAGCGATGTGTTCAGCCTCTATCATCGAGTCTGCCACGGTTTCTTGTTTGGAACTCTTCCAACAAACCACCTCTCCATTTAGGGTAAAGACAAATCCCGAGACCGAGTTAGAGTCGTCCTTATCACTCTGGAAGCTCGAATCGGTAAAGGACTCCACTTGGAGTTCACCCTTACCATACATCAAGAACATCTCTTTAGTCCTTCTCAAGAACTTGAGAATGTTCTTCACAGTTGTCCAGTGATTCTCTCCTTGATCTGCTTGATACCTACTCACTACACTTAGTGAGTATGCTATATCGGGTCTGGTACATAACATCACGTACATGATAGAGCCTACTGCTGAAGCATAGGGTATCCCTTGCATGCGAGCTCTCTCCAAATCAGTCTTGGGAGACATCTCTTTGGAGAGAGTGAGTCCTGAGATCGTAGGTAAATTCCCACGCTTGGAATCCTCCATACTAAATCTCTTTAGTATGGTTTCGATGTACCTGGATTGGGACAATCCCAGTATCTGTTTAGATCCATCTCTATAGATCTTAATGCCCAAGATGTAGGAGGCATCACCTAGATCTTTCGTTGAGAATCTTTGTGATAAGAAGAGCCTGACCGAGTGCAGCATAGGAACATCATTTCCTATCAAGAGTATGTCATCCACGTACAATACGAGGAAGACAACCTTACTCTCTGCCACCTTATTGTATATACAAGGTTCATCTACAAACTCTTTGACTACCACATCAAAACAGATGTTCAACTCCGCGATACCTATTTCAACCCGTAGATTGATTTAAGCATCTTGCACACCTTTCCGCTGCTCCCATTGTCCATGAAGCCCTCTGACTGAGTCATGTACACGCTCTCTTCAAAATCACCATTTAGAAACACTAACATCCATCTGCCAGATTTCGTAGTCTTGGTATCCAGCGATGGCAAGTAGGATCCAGATGGACTTAAGCATAGCCACTGGAGAAAAGTTTTCATCATAATCCACACCTGGTCGTTGACGAAATCCTTTTGCAACAAGTCTAGCTTTGAAACTCTAAACTTTTCCATCTACACCAAGTTTCTTCTTAAAGATCCATTTGCTCCCAATGGATTTTACCCCTTCGGGAGCAACTTCAAAAGTCCATACTTTGTTGGTGTACATGGATTTCATCTCAGATCACATTGCATCCAGCCATTTCACACAGTCCCCACTCGTGATGGCCTGCTCGAAACTAGTTGGGTCATCATCTTCCATGATGTAATCCTCGCTCCCACCATCAATGAGAAAACCGTATTATCTCTTACGTGGATGAAGAACCCTACTAGATCGGCGGAGAGGATGAGGTTCGTTGTGAACTATCGAATCCTCTGGTTCCAATAAATCTTCAGTTGTAGTTTGTGCTGCTGGAACTTCTTCCAGCTCTACCTCTTTGCCACTAATTTCTTTTGCAAGAAATTCCTTTTCTAAAAAGATGGCATGTTGAGCAACAAACAACTTTTGTTCCTCACTGTGGTAGAATAGATATCCATTTGAATTTTTAGGATTTACTTTTTCCCCTATGAGTACAATGCCTAGATAATAGAGTGCGTTTTCATGCCCAAAGCCATTTACCTGGGCAAGCATTGCCCCTAGAGAACCCTTTAGCGCTGTGGTATAGATGATAAAGGGGCGTCCCTGGATAGGTGTGGCCATGACTGGCAGGTGCAAGAGGTAAGCTTTAATTTCTTCGAAAGCTTTCAAGCACTCGTTATCCCAGATGAATGGTGCATTCTTTTTTACCAATTTATAAAATGTCTTACATTTCCCCAAAAGGTTAGCGATAAATTGTTACACCCCTTTTCCTAAAATACACTAAATACGGGAATTAACCCGGCCAGCCAAGCTACCTACGGTAAGGATTCATCTTTCTATAGTCATATTAAGGCTGTCATGCAGTAATCAAGGAACAAAAATATATGTCTAACGCTAATACATGTCCAATTCCATAATAAAACAATAGCGAAAGATAAATACTGGAATAACAAGTCTCAAATGATCTAAGGAATAAATAAGAACAATAAACAATACTTGTCCCTTATGGGCTCACAAAGAAAATCCAAGAAAATAGTTTGATACTGAACATAAACCTAACCATCAATAACTAGATAAATAAACACTCTTCATTGCTCTGCTATTGTCTTGAAGTACTACTTATCCTGTGATGCTAATGCCAAACTATTTGGTCCATGCAAAACCCAGATGTCAGAGCGTCATAGATATATAATCATGATAATAGCCAGATGTGTGAGGTAAAATATCATTATACAAAAAAATCAATGTCATGTAAGCAAACAATAACTTTAGCAATAATAAGTGATATAACAAGAAAGATATTGCAAGGCAATCATATCATGTGAACCTAAGTATCTATGTCGCTAAGTTATCTAACCCAACGGTATTTGAAATCTATGAGCAAAATATTTCTCGTAACTCAATAGTATCCTGTGCGTACCCGGGACCATGGTGTCATGACTCTCTGGACTGAATCCGAGGCGTGCTGCTATGCAGTAATCCTATAATGTTAAGTCTTTATGAATGATGTCAGCTCATCATTTCGGAGCACGGTGTATCTATTGATCATTGTCTAAATACTAATTACTCTTGAGTTACAATTTAGGTTCCATTCATTGATTTTCCCTTTCTCGGTTTTATGTTTCATATAAGGTATCGATATAATATTTACCTAATGCCAATACTGGAACAATCAAGTACATGTCGTGTCAAACAAGACAATCAAGTCAGGTTAAGTAGTATCATGAAATCGTTGACACTTGGGTAAACATTACATTGCAAGAATATTTAACATGATAAAAATAGCATGGCAATATCAATAACAAGACAACATGGATGTATGAAATCAATCAGTATACTCGCATATCAAGAATAGTATAGTCAATCAGGTAATATATCAGAACTATATCATAAATATGTCAGGTAACGTGTCGGGTAAAATATCTCGTAGGTGTAAATCGATGTAACATATCAAGTAGAAATATCAGTTGAAATATCACTTAAGACGGCTCAGGGATGTCTAAGAAGGCTCAAAAGTCGTTCAGAATAAGAATTTCTTCTCTGGTTGCAAGAAACAGCTCATGACAATCTTGAGTCGGCTCGAAGTCCTTCTTGAGACGGCTCACGCTATGCCAGGAAATACATATTTCTCTCTTTTTACATGAGACAACTCTTAGTTCTTTGAGCCGGCTCGAACAAAGCCTGGAACATCGTATTTCTCCTTTGTTTCTATGATACCTTGAAGTTATGTTGAGCTGGCTCGAACAAAACCTGGAACGTCGTATTTCTTCTTTGTTTCTATGATACCTTGAAGTTATGTTGAGCCAGATGGATGCCTGTTTTCTGCGATGATCAAATTTAAAATTCCAATTTAAACTTAATACATGCAGTCATATAAATCATACAAAAACCTAGATTGAGATATAAGTTAATTGATTAATTACCGAGACGACAACTTTAGGGTTTACAACACATAATATGTAAAGATTTGGATTTTAACCTTGTTCATCGTAAATACGATATCTTTTAGTTTTAACGTCGAAATTTATATCAATCAATTCAATGCATACATCAAGATCAATCTTGTCATACAAGCATATAATAAACAACAACAAGAATCAAGGCAAGATCAAGTTTCATTTATAATGTCATGCATACATATTGAAGAGTTTATTAATATATTTATTATAATCTATTAGCAAGATCTAATCTTCTATAGCATATAACAAGTATTTTATGCTTGCCTCGAACGATGATCTCGACGAACATGGAAACATCAATGAAAACAATGAACTTGGAGATGACGGTGCAATCCCTTTTGGCTTGCTACGGTTAGGACGCTTGAAGGAACAAGAGGATAGAAAAGAAGATGATGGCGATGATGATCTCAACTTGGTGTTGTTATCATAGATGAAGAAGAATATCGGCGACGTGGATGATGAAGGGATCGGCTGCTAGGGTTAGGGTTCTGTTCTTGGGAGAGGAATGGCTAGGGTTTTTTTGATTGAGAGGAAAAAAATGAGAGTATGAGTTGCATGCTAATTAAGGGTTTAAATAGGATAGGTTAACACATGGGCCAGATGTCTCAAGAATCCTATTTTGATTAGGAAAAGGTAAATAACTGGGGAAAATATGATTCAATTTCAAAACCATACATATTTTTTATCAAACAAATATTTACAAACCCGATAAATTGCCATGACCCATAATAATAATAACAGAATAAACCCATGGTACATAAAACCCATATGATATTTAAATAATTTAAATAACCAACATGTTTATTAATATGACTTTATTCAAGAAATACCGTACGATCGTTCTGGGGTATTACATAAATCTTCGGATGTAAACCAACTTTCCTTGAAAGAGCATAGCTCTTTGAGGTTTTTATGGTGATGCATATCCATAATATCCTTTATTTTAGCGGGATCGATATTAAGACCCCTATATTGGACAATAAAACCCAAGAATTTTCCAGAGGAAACTCTGAAGGCATATTTAGCTAGATTCATTTTTAATTGAAATTTGCAAATGCGATAAAAAAAATTAGATAAATGCTTTAAATGATCATATTTATTAGAACTTTTTACAACAAGATCGTCTACATAACATTCACAGATATCGTGTAAAAGTTCATCAACTATCCTGTTCATTGCCCTTTAATGTGTGGCTCTGGCATTTTTTAGGCCAAAGGGCATGAATTTATAACAATTGATTCCCATTGGAGTTTTGAAAGAGGCGCGTCTTTCATCGTCTTGGTGCATCTTTATTTGGTTGTAGCTGGAGTAGCCATCCATGAACAAAAACAGCTCATATGTGAAAGTGTTGTCAATCTGTAACTCTATAGCCGGTAGTGGAAAGTCGTCTTTAGGACCTGCTTTGTTGACGTCCCTAAAGTCGATGCAAACCCGTATATCTCCGTTCTTTTTTTTGACTAAGATTTTTGAGGAGATCCAGTTTGGATACTGTTCTTCATGGATGAAGCCTGTGTCAGTCAACTTCTTAACCTCTTTAATGACAACTTTTTCGACTTCAATTCGCATATTGTACTGAGGCTTCTTTATCGGCTTCTGGCTTGGCTCGACTGCGAGACTATGTACCGTGACGCTCGGGTCTAGAACTGGAATTTTAGAATAAGTCCAAGAAAAACTGTGAATATATATTTTGAGGAGTTCAATCAACTTAATTCGCTCTTCCTCATTGAATTGAGTGCTGATAAAAGTGAGTCTAGGTTCGTCGTAGGTCCCCGGGCTTACTTTTATCAGGTCATCAACAGTGGCATGCCCTCCTTCTTCAAATTCAATAGGGGCTAACTGTAATTGAATTAAATCTGAGTCTTGAATTCCCACATTTTCTTGCAGTGATGATGCAGTGTCTCGTTTTGTTTGATCCGCTTGTATGGATATCATGCAGTAGCGATGAATATGTTTATGAAATTTAAAATGAGGGCGTCTGGAGGTATATGAAAACTACCCAAAGCCTATCATATCTCTAGGTTTGGTACCCTTTATATATTTATGTGCCTATGATGGATATCACATGAGGTTGAACATTCGATATGATTTTGGGGATTGTCGTAAAGTTATCCCAATTTTTCTGCAAAGTTGCAGGTTTTTCAGTGACATATCTATTGGATATAATGCCCTCAAAGTCAATTATTGGATTGCAGGCACGTGATTGCAATGATTGAGGAGGACCTATAACGGTAGGACAGTCTTACTCGAGATGATAGTATGCTATCTGGTTTGCCTTTATCATCGTGTATAGGTTTAGGTGATATTACAGATCACTATTACACGTTGATAGAGCCCTTAGGATTAATGCTTGACTACCAGCAGTATGATGGCGATCATATACGTGAGAGTTGGGTACTCTATAAGCACATCCTTAAAAGTGGTCCCTAGTCGAGGGAGTTTCGAGACAGGGCATCGATACTCCAGAGTAGACTAATGTATACAGTCGAGACCCCGACAGAGGGCGGTGGCCGGTCTCACAAGCCATTGGTGTCAGTTGGTTCACCTAAGATGTATACAGGTGCTCATTGGGTTATGAGTGCACCGGACAGGACTCGCCGGGAACCTGCTAGTTGCTATTATACCTAGCGTCAGATAGCAGTTCCATGGTGACAAGTGTACAGGTTAGTTCATCGACCTGAGATCGTCATTTGTCTCGTGTGAGTTCCCACTGTGCTTTGATTATTACTCAACTACGGCTCAAAGGAGTCATGTAAACAGGTTTTAGTTGGGTATAGTCCCGAACCATATAGAGGCGGTGAGCGGATCGGCAGGGGTTTCGTCTCTCCCGGTATTGGGGGAGAGATCGCGCTGTGTCTAGCAGAGCCATTACATAAAGCCCTCGGCCGAGGTAGAAGATTTACTGGTAGGTATTCCAGTAGTATCTCAGGGTGTTCTGGGCTACACTCCGACATGACTTATACCGCTTTTGGGGTTTTGACGTTACTAGTCCCTAGGCCCGATATGCGATGCTCATAAACGAACGGACTGGACTGTATAGATATTGTCACTGATAGGCTCAGTAGGGTTCCAGGATGAGTTCGCTCATCGGCTTCCCTTTTGCTAAATCATGGGGCAGCCGTTACGTACAGCTTGTACCACTGACGTGCTTGTGGTTAAATCCATGGCCAACGTATTGACGAGTCTTTAGAGTCCACCACAGATAGTTTTCCAAGTTCGGGCGAAACGTTGTAGAGACCGTATGGTTTTATAGCAGGGTTCGAACATGCACGTGCCCTTGTGCACGTGTCATGGTTCGGACAGATAATACTGGTGGGCTTTGTTTTATGCTGGATTCTACTATTATATTGTGTAGGAATATTTTTTGTCTCATTGCATTCGTATTCGGTCGGAATACAAATGCGGTTATGTATATACAGTTGTGTGGTAATCCTGTAATTCGTTACGGGATTATTTTTGAAGTTGCCAAATTTCTTTTCTCGGATTAAACGTTTGGTTTAAAGTTTAATTAAGTGTGAAATGTGTGCAGTTATTTTTCCCTTGCCAAACACATTTTTGGCCGGACAATGATTGGGTAGTGGGGACTTTAGGTTTTGGGTGAGTCATTGTTTTGGGAATTAAAGAGGCATGGTTTAGTTTGCGACTCACATGAGCATTTATTCTTTTTTTTTGAGCTTAAGATTTTTTGTGATGGATATTTCATTAACGTCACCACTTCTTTTCTTATGCACCCCCCCATTTTCCAGTGAGCATAAATTGGTGGCCAGCCCCCTGTTTCCCCCAATCAGAGCAAAAGCTCTGTTTGAAATTCAAATTTCAAAATTGATGCAACGCTTCAGATGCAGCGCCAAGTGCGCTGCGCCATAGGCAGGGCACCATGTGTGCGCTAGCGCTAGGCGAGTTGCGCTCTCAGCAGTGCGCCACGTGTCAAACACGGGTGCGCTAGCGCAGGGTGCGCTGCGCTCCGAGCAGCGCACCACGTACAAAGCACGGGTGCGCTAGCGCTGGAATTAAAAATCTCTCTACCGTTAGATCAAAAGATTTAATAATAATGATAAATCATTAATTAATCAGAATTAAATCTTGTTATGGAAAGATTTTTCAATCTTGTTAAAAACAAGAAGATTGCCTTCCGTAAAACAGAAGCCCTAGGATCAGAGATCCAACGGTGGGGAACATCCCCAAATAAATCAGAGAAAGATCTCTTTAACTGATTCAACAAATCAGCTTGCCCTATATAAAGGCCCTAAGACTTCAAGTCTTATAGAGAGAAACCCCCCCCCCATAAACTTTGAAAAAACTCAAAGATAAAGAGCAAGCTCTTGCAAGAAGATATTTCTTCAAGGTAAGGATGAAGGATGATGAACACAGAGATGAAATCATCTCATGATTAAGAAAGAAGAATTCTTTTCTTTAAACAGATCATAGATCTACAAGACAAAAGGTCTTTCACAAAGAGATCAAAAGATCTCACCATAAAATAAAAGAAGAAGAACATAATTTTTCTCACAGCTCATGGATCTATAAAGGCAAAGCCTTTTCATCAACATAAGATATTGGAAATCTCTCTTACAAAATAAGAACTGTTGTTCTTAGACCTTGAGACAAAGTCTCTTTTAAATGAACATAAATTTGTTCCCAGATCATAAAATTGACCAGATGCGCTTTGCGCTTTTGAAATGCACCTTGCGCTCTTGAACTGCGCATCTGCGCTCTCTGGACTGGCGCTCAGCGCCAAATGCGCCACGTGTGAACCACGTAAGTGCCAATTGACAACTTGCGCTTCGCGCTTCTGAAATAGCACACTGCGCTCATGGGCTGGCGCTCAGCGCCAAGCGCACCATGTGTCACTCACGTGTACGCCACTAAACTGAAAGTGCAACGCGCTCATGGACTAGCGCTCAGCGCTCATAAATTGGCATCATGCGCTTATCATCTGAGCGCGACACGTGTCCCTTACATATTCGCCACGCGGAAGAAGCGCAATGCGCTCTTTGACTGGCCCAAAGCGCCTAGCGCGCCACGTGTTACGCTGACAGAACGTAAATCGTTCTTTAATAAGCCCAGAGCTCTGATGAATGCTCAGTATTCAATAAAAGATAAAACATTGTCCGAATGCAAGTTAATTCTTAGCATTATTAAAAGGGCCAAGCCCAAATAAAGGTCAACAGCCCAAAATAAAATATTAAACATTTATTGGACTTAGCCCAAAATTAGCCATAAGTCCTCAACTCATATTAATTGAGCCCATCCGTTCATGAATATTTCAACAGTCCTTAGTCCCAAATTGGACTACAGATCTTTCAACCAACTCACACCGGTTCGAGGGTACATCTCTTTACTCCGATGATATTTGTCGTTGTAATCCTTCAACGTCTTCAGAGAGGTGACGGGTCACGACAACCAAACATTCTATGGAATGTGGGGTCCTTTTAAACTCACGGACTATGATGTCCTTAACCGTGACTGTGAGGTCTTTAAACTCACGGACTATGATGTCCTTAACCTTGACTGTGAGGTCTTTAAACTCATGGACTATGATGTCCTTAACCTTGACTGTGAGGTCTTTAAACTCATGGACTATGATGTCCTTAACCTTGACTGTGGGGTCTTTAAACTCACGGACTACGATGTCCTTAACCTTGACTGTGAGGTCTTTAAACTCACGGACTATGATGTCCTTAACCATGGACCATAATGTCCCTAAACTAATCGACCGCAATGTCCCTAAACTAAACAATAGAGCCCAATTGCTCTCTTGTTGGATCTAAACGATCCTGTTAAGTTGATCTTAGTCTAAAAATTAGACTAACGTATCCTTAACAAACGTTTAAGTTGATCTTAGTCTCAAATGAGACTAACGTATCCTTAAAACCAATCCCCAAACCTAAATCTAAGAAGATACGGATTTGGACTAATCCACCCCCTACGGGCGACAACATACATTATTCTCCGTATACAATCCATGGGCAACCAAAAAAACAAAACAAACACCCACGACACGAAGTGACCATCTGGAGAAGGAGAAAGTGATTACCTTGATGCGGTAGCGTAATTCACTGCAGGGGCTTGCGCCTGCAGGGAAGAGCGTCCCCACAATTAAAACCCCCTCAAATGAGGGGGAATCTGATGAAGTCTGCTACATTGGCCGCATCTGTTTAAACCTTTGATATATGGTGTCATAAATCAACTTGGCATCTTTGGAGAGGTGGATGGATAGCACCAATTAGCATCTGCCCCGAAATTCAGGCAAGACGGACCCGCGCGGTCGCGTCTCCGCGTCTTTCGGCGGGGAACGGATTTTGGACCTTTTCCTCTTTCCACTCCACACTTCGTGTGTCGCGTTCGCGAACGAATCATGGTTTGATATGGTTGCTCTTGGATTCGAGGTACTAAGATTTGGTTTCTTGCTCGGTACAGAAAAAAAAAGATCAATGGCCTCTACCTGCACAAAATGTTCCAGCTGCAACTGCAATGCCCGTTCCGCCCCATCTGGGGGTGTAATCTATGGCCCCCAAGCGGCCTCCCTTTTCACGATGCCGGTAGAACAGGTAACGCAGGCTACCGCCGGGTTGTTCTTCCGGACCATGCTCCCACCAGTGAGTGTTAACATCCCGCTGCCGCAAGAAGCGCAGAAGAAGTCAGTCATAGATCGGCTCACTACCACCACGGCCCCTCTCAACGGGTCATACAATGCCAAGCCGACAGCATCGGTCTTCGATAGGCTGAGCCTGAACTCCATTGGGCCCGTCAAGAAGCCCGCAATACCTGAAGCGGCCATCGCAAAACGGATAGCCATTCCTGCTCTCAAGGTCTCTAACGAAACTTCTCCCGCCAAAGGATCAGTCATTACAAGGCTGGCCACTCTGGCTCCCGTTCCTGCTCAAAGGTCTGTCTTTGACAGATTGGATACTGCTGCTCACGGACGTCGGTCTTCAAGAGGCTGGTACCAGCAGCGCCTGACAAGAACAGGAGGCATGACAAAGCCATCCCCACAGCTGAACCAACACCATCTGCGTGACATGCTCGCCATCGTCACTAGCGCCGAGTAAGGGAGGCTGGGGGCAGCTCTCCATCTGGATTTACTCCACCAGCTCCAACGGTGGAGATTGTTGCTGCTGTTCCAACCGGGAACAGTTTTGAACTGCTTAACAAGGTGTGCAGGACCTCTCCTACTGCAGTGCTAAAGAGATCTCCTCCACCTATGGAGATTACCACATAAAAGAAGTCGGAACGGCCCCCTCAGCGACTGTCCTCCAAAATTTATAAAGTCTGGCAGCAGGTCCAGGAATCGGTGATTGATCAGGACTGCTCTCGCCGATCAAAGAAGCTTAAAGATCGACAAGGAGAAAACCATCTTGTCAAGCCACAAAAGGCGACAGCCGTCTGGGTGCCCACTGCAACAGCTCCCTCGACTACAACTGCTCACAAGATAAGGAGGCCAGAGAAAGCCCCTGTGTCCGCTACGAACCGCAGAGACACCGAGCCTAAACACCCCAAGTCTAGGGGCATGGTAGTGCATACCGTTTATATGGCTTCCGGAAAAGAGGAAAGCTGTGCTTCTACGGGTCATCGACCGCTTACCCGATCGATAATGAAGGCTCAGGAACAACAGCAGCAGAAACTTCAGGAGATGCTGACTGCAATGGCCGCACTCACTGGGCCAAAAGAAAATCCAGAAACCTTGGAGCAACGTCGGGAATAAGAAACGGATACCGAGTTCCTCCGAAGAATGCTCGAGAGGAAAGAAAAAGAAGCTGCGGAGCAGGCGGCCAATATAAAACGAATGGTTCTTTTGTTCCAAGACATGGCTGGGATGATCTTACAGCCGGAACCTCCAGCTGAAGACCCCTCGATCATCATTGAAAACGACAGATGGGAAACGTCGAACCCTTCTCCGGCTATTTCAGCAGTCAAAGAGGAGACTATCTCCAAGGCCGCCCTGGATAATTACATTGCTCAGCAAATACGAGCTCACCAGGCGAATGAAGCGTCTGGGAAGATCGTTAAGACTGGACGACCTTATCCAGGCTGGTATGACCAAATAAGGTACCCGCAAGAATATACGATCCCTAAATTTCGTGTATATAAAGGAACGGGGAATCCACATCAGCATGTCGCTCAATTTAGAGCCTTGTGCGGCAACACCGGGGGTGATGATAAACTTCTACTCTGCCAGTTTGTTGGTGGCTTGTCGGAGACGGCATTCGAGTGGTATTCTGAACTTCCAAACGACTCCATCAAGACTTTTGCAGAGATGGAGCTATTATTCACCCAGCGTTTCGCGAGTGCTAGTGAACGCACCCCAATAACGGCATTGATCAATGCCTGGGTGAAGCCAGGTGAAACGTGGGTGCAGTACGCAATACGATGGTGGAATTTGTGGTCGAAATGTGAGAAGCGCATTGAAGAAGCGCCGGCGGTGGGCATGTTTGTGGGCACTCTTGACCCTCAAGCAACTATTTCCCAATTCATGATGTTTTTCAAGCCGACCACATTCCAGGATTTGATCGACAAACTGGCCCAAATGGGTCATAAACCGTCTCCTTCAAAGCCGGAGCCGCGAAACGAAAAGGGTAAAGGGAAGGCGACATTCGTTGCGAATACTCAACAGCAGCCCAGTGGTCCAAAATTAATGGATCGCCTAGAGGAAAGACGGCGATACTATAATGAGAAAATTAAGCTCCCTTATTCGTTTCCCCGGGACAAAACAAAAAGATTGTTCGACCTAGCGGTGCGCAACAGGCTCTTCAATCTGCCGAATCCAAAACGACCGTTGCAACCCAGCGAGGCTAATATTCCCAATTATTACCCCTACCATCAAACGGTAAGCCATCCAATTGAAGATTGCTTCGTCTTTAAGGGATGGATCGAGGACCAATACAAACAAGGCAAGTTTGCTCTGTCCGAGAATTAGAAGGTGAACCCACCACAGCCACACGCTCCCAAGAAGACAGACACACCGGGGGCATCATGTTCTTTCGTAGAAGAAGCTCCATGGGAGGTCGCTCTTTCAACCAAAACAAAAAGAATACTGAAAGATCTCCACACATGCTCGGCGATCAGGTGGAAGAATCCACTGGAACCCGAGATCATCCAGGGAATGCTAAAGCCGTGCCCAACTCCAATGATTGGTGGTGATAGCCAAAGCACTCACACCCAGCCGTCAAAGTCATCGAAAAAGAAGAAGAAGACCAGAAAGCCCATGAAGCCTGGTGACAAGCACACGGACCTGCAAAAACAGATTGATGCGCTGGAAGAATATAACCAGAAGGCGCGAACCCCAGTCACACTCCAAGAATTTCTCAACCACGTCCTTGAGGACAGAGATGATGACAATAGAGAAGACTCGTCAAACGAATCTGAAGATTATGTGGCAAGTTGCCATGTGATCTCTCACTCGTCGATAGACGATGAAGAAGCTCCTTACACAGAGAAACTGGGGGCAAATCCTGAACCGGAACTTCTAGGGCCATCAGAAGAAATGATTGATGCATTCCTGGACGAGGCTTTTCTTAAAAGAAAAGTTGCTCGAGAGCATGAGATGGTCATATTTGAAAAAGCCAAATGTCGGGGACGGGATGAAAGGGTTGAAACACCACTGCCAGATCAAAGTACATCTGCCGCAAATAAAAGCAGGTTCAAGACGAGGAAGAGGTTCGCCAAAGCCATATCGATGGGAATGAAGCTACCACCCTCCGAAGGAAACACTCTTGGTGAAGAGGAAATACATCCTAGCTACTGCTTATATCATCGAAAGATTGCGCACCCCACCGAAGAGTGCAACGCTTTTAAAAGGTGGTGACAGGGGTATGTTGCTCACCGACAACATTTCAAGCGTATGAAACGCAAAATTCGTCAGGAGCAAAGAAATACAACCGAGGAGCGCAAAAGAACTACCTGAAACTGTCACATAGTCGACGCTGGGGGATCGCAAGTTCTCACCTTCTGGAGTGACTCTGACGAAGAAATGACTCTTGGCCCTCTCTTTAAAGAGTCCACCTCGGGAAAAGAGGAAGAACCGAAGACCTGTGAGAACATTCAGCTGCGTAATCGTACGCTGCCCGAAAAGAATCTTGGGCCATCGAACACCGGGTCAAATAGAAGAGATAAGGGAAAAGAAAAGGTTCCTGAGGATAACATCCTTGATGACCAAGCCGTCAAAGAGCTGACAGCCAAGGACCCGCTAAAGAAAAATAAGGTGGATTACAACGTTCTGGCACAACTGAGGAAGATACCCTCACGGCTCAGCATTCTCGATGCCCTTTTGCTATCCAAAGAGGCAAGAGATTCATTGATCAAGGCACTACAAGAGCCAGAGCAATTCTAAGCTTTCCTCGCCGAAGAAAAGATGAAGGACGAGTTGGAAGAAGTGCACACAACCGATATCACCTTCGACGACGAAGATCTCCTCCTTGGGATGTGCGAGCACAATCGTCCGCTTTATGTCTCCGGATATTGTCACGATATCAAGATAGGCAAAATCATGATTGACAATGGGTCTTCCGTCAATCTCCTCAACGTGTGAGTGTTGAAGGAAATCTGCATGAGCGTTCAGCACCTCGCTCGCGATAAAATCACCATCTCCGGGTTTGACTCCCAGTCATCACGGACGCTCAGGTCTGTGATACTAACGCTACGCTTTGGGCTGCTTGTCACGGATATTAAGTTTCATGTCATTGACGCCAAGACATGCTACAACGCTTTGCTCGGCAGGCCATGGTTACACGAGTACAACATTATCCCTTCTACACAACATCAGTGTATGAAGTATTTCAAGGATGGTCTCGAGTATACCGTAACAGGGGAGCTGAACCCATTCTCCGAGAACGAAGTCCGAAAATACGAAGATGCAAAATACTTCTTACCAGATTTCGAGGACACGGAAAGATGTCACAAACCGAAGAACAAATCCATTACTACTATTCCGGTCTTCGGGAGTGATACCGAGGAGGAAGAAGAGATAGTTTATTCAGGTCTGCCCCAGTGCACCAAGCCGCAACCGTCCACTCCTATGTTGATCTTCGGCAGCGACTCGGAAGATGAGGTCAATGCCATATTCTCTGCTCGGCCATCAGTACAAGCCTTCGCTGATGAAGATCAAAGTTTGCAAGTTGCCATGGTTCCGCCAAAGTAACATAAAGAGCTAGATGCGCTTGATACCTATAGTGTACAAGAACTACAGATATTCTATGTCCCTCCCAGGCGAAAAGGTGAAAAGGCAATCCTATTCTATCGATCCGGGGAAACCAAAGGGGAGAAAGAAATTTGGCATGGTGCGGATTCTACACTTGACAGGCTCCAGCCTATCCATTTGCCCAGATATTACACAGAAGGACTAAAGAGACTCTTAAAACGCCAAGGTGTACCCCTTAAGCAAACTACGCGACAAGCACGGTTCTATAACAGGACCTGGAACGTTCCAGGAACTCAACGAAAGTTGCCCAATGGGAGAATGGAAACGATCGGGCTTGGATATGTTCGATCCAAGAAACAGGAGCTATTCCGCGACTGCTGCATCATACATGACTTTGATGAAGAAGGAGATTCTCTGTGGGAAGATGCTGACCCTGAACCAGAACGAGCTCCCGCCGTGAAAATGCCAAGTCCATCGTTCGAAGAACAAATGGACAAGCTTATAAGGGAAGCGGGTCAAATGGTTCGAGACGATCATAACTACGAAATGGCCATCTACGAGAAAGCCAGGACGCAACGCCTCCTTCAACAGGATGTGAAAAAGAAAAATGCTCCTCCTTGTCAACCCGTTGTACAAAAGGCCCGACGCAGAGGCAGAAACAAACTAAAGAACGGGAAAGGCATTCGACAGTGACAAAACGGGTCCAAGAAGCCACGCGATCAGGAATCGAGCATCCCGGATTCGTTTCTTATAAAAAAGATGGGTCGAGCATATTCTTTTCCCCAAGACAAGACAAGGAAGATATTCGATCTTGTTATAAAATATCAGATGATGACACTCCCGGAGTCCAAGCACCCCGAGCAATCAGGCGAAGTCTCTCACCCAGACTATTGCTCCTATCACATGGCAATAGGACATCCTATTGAAGACTGCTTCACATTCAAGAATTGGGTCGAAGACCAATATCAACAAGGCAGGTTCGCTCTATCCAGCAGTTAGAGAATAAATCCGCCACAGAAGCATGAACCGAAGACCACGAGAGCAAAACCAGATCAACATCGGTCTTGGAAGTGATCTCGCACTTGTCATATGATAACGTTGTCAGAAGAAGAACCTGAGAATATAAATGACCTCCCCTGGTGCTTCGAAAACGATGATGACAAGGTAATCTTAGAGTTTCCACCGGCGCCAAAAGTGCTGGAAGATAGAATACATACTACTGCAGATAACCTCAAGAAAATTGATTTGGGGCCAGCAAGTGACCCACGGCCGACGTTCATCAGCGAGCTATTGTCTGAAGAAAGGGTGGCTATGCTTAAAGACGTGCTCATGCAGCATAAAGATTGCTTCACATGGAACTATTCTGAGATGCCAGGACTAGAGCCAGAGATTTCTGTACACAAATTGGCGATATCCCCGGACGTCAAGCCGATTAAACAAGCACCGAGAAGAATGTGGCTCGAGTTTGAGATGAGCATCAACGCCGAGGTCAAAAAGCTAATCGACTCTGGCTTTATCCAAGAGGTTCAGAATCCTGACTGGGTCGCCAACATTGTCCCAGTAATGAAGAAAAATGGGACGGTGCGCATATGTGTGGATTTTCGGGATCTCAATAAGGCTTGCCCGAAAGAAGACTTTCCAGTACTGGTCTCCGAGCTGATGATAGATAATACGTCCACTCACGAAGTTTTCTCCTTCATGGACGGCTCATCAGGATACAATCAGATAAAGATGCATCCTGAGGACCAGAAGCATACTGCTTTTCGGACCCCTTTAGGCTTTTCAGTCTAAAGAACGCCGGTGCCACCTATCAGAGGGCCATGACGAAGATTTTCGGTGACCTCATACATGAAATCGTCGAATGCTATATCGACGACCTCGTAGTTAAAAGCAAATCATACGAGGAACATCTAGAGCATCTGAAGATCGTATTTCAACGCCTTCGGCAATACAACTTGAAGATGAACCCTCTCAAATGCGCGTTTGGAGTTTCCTCAGATAATTTCCAGGGATTCATCGTCCGACACCGAGGCATCGAGATAGATCCGTCGAAGATCAAGGAGATCATGGAAATGCCTCCGCCAAGGACTCTCAAGCAACTGCGGTCTCTCTAAGGGAGGCTCGCGTATATTCGGCGATTTATAGCCAATCTCTCAGGCAAGTGCCGCCCCTACAGTCACTTAATGAAGAAGGGAACCCCATTCATCTGAGATCACAAATGCCAAAGCGCACTGGAGGAAATCAAGCAATACCTACAGAATCCCCCAGTACTGGCCGCTCCCGTTAAAGGAAAACCTCTTGTCCTGTACACAACAGCCCTCGAAGGTTCTTTAGGCGCGCTGTGGGCACAATAAACGACCAAGGAAAAGAAAGTGCTCTCTACTATCTGAGTCGAGTTCTACTGGGGCAGAAAGCAACTATTCCCCTATCGAAAAACACTGCCTGGCGTTTATCTTCGCGATAACGAAGCTCAGACACTATGCATTGGCACATGAGGTCCATCTCATATCAAAGATAGATCCTCTCAAGTATTTGATGTCAAAGGACATATTGATGGGGCGGCTCACTAAATGGGCCCTGCTCTTAATGGAGTTCTCGATAACTTATCGGCCTCTTAAGGCAGTGAAAGGCCAGGCCATCACCGACTTCCTCGCTGAGCATCCGATACCTGCCGACTCTCCCTTGAACTGCGAATTGCCAGACGAAAACGCGTTTGACACAATCGACAGGGAAAGAAGAGAGAATGATACCCGGTGGGAACTCTATTTTGACGGAGCATCTTCCATGAAGAGGCGCAACCAAAGCATCCCCGTAATCAAATCAGGGGTAGGCCCCATCTTCTTGACTTCATAAGGAGGGATAATGCACTTTGCCTTCTCCTTAACGGAGCCGAGGACAAACAATGAAACCGAATATGAAGCTTTGATAGAAGGTCTTGAGATCACTTTCGACATGGGATTTGAAAATCTTCTCATATACGGAGACTCCCAACTGGTCGTTAGTCAAGTAAATGGCGACTATCAGACGTGCAAGCCTGAGCTAGTGAAATACGGCGAGAGAGTGCAATAATTACTGACTCAAATCCCTGCCTATGCCCTAGAAAGCATACCGCGTGCGGAAAATAGCAAGGCGGATGTATTAGCTAAGCTCGCTAAAGAACTGGCCGACGAGAACCTCGATGACGTAACGATCGTTGTGCAAAGCCGTCGGGTTCTTGCACCGGCAAAAATATCTCCGGAGTTGTCTGAAGAGAAGGGAGCGACCGAGCAAACGACTCTACAAATAAAAGACCAGGAAAAGGTTACGGATTGGAGAGAAGTCCTTATAGACTACTTCAAATCCTGTCGAACACCTGAATATGCGTCCTCAAGACATCAGCTTATAAAACGATCTCTGTCTTTTGCTTTCATCAATGATACTCTGTATAAGAGATCATTTGATTCTCTATGGTTAAGATGCCTAGGACCTGAAGAGGCAAAGAGAGTCATCCAGGAAACTCATGACGGACTCTGCGGTTCTCACCAAGCTGGGCCGAAGATGAAGTTGAAGATCAAAAGGATGGGCTACTATTGGCCTACGATGATTCAGGATTGCCTCGAGTATGCGAAGCAATGCCACTCGTTCCAGATCCATGGGGAATTAATCCACCAGTATCCGAATCCACTATATCCTACAGTAGCTAGCTGGTTGTTCGAAATGTAGGGAACCGACATAATCGGGCCCATCGAGCCAGCATTGTTTAGAGGACATCGGTTCATTTTGGCGACAACTGGTTACTTCTCCGAGTGGGCAGAAGCAGTACCGCTGAGGGAAGTGAAGACGGAGAATATCCTCCATTTCTTCAAGACGCACGTCATTTATCGGTTTGGAACTCCGCGACGGATCATCTCCGATAACGGGCCGGCCTATAGAAGCCACAAGATCAGCCGCTTCGCACAATGACATAACATAGACTGGAGATACTCTTCGGTCTATAATCCCCGAGCTAACGGTCTACCTGAAGCTTTCAACAAGACCTTGATAAAGATCGTGAAAAAGATGGTGTCTCGAAATAAGAGGGACTGGGATGAGAGATTGCATGAAGCTCTCTGGGCATATCAAACTACGTTCAAAACGGCTACGAACACAACACCGTACGCATTGCTATTCGGTGCAGAAGAGGTACTCCCTATTGAGATAGAGTTGTCCTCTCTACGAGTGGCGGTTCATTATGAGCTAACGGACGAAGAGAATGCTCACCTTCGGCTTGAGAAGCTCGATGCCCTTGATGAAACCCGGCTCATGGCGCAGCAAAATCTGGAGGCTTATAATGCAAAGATGACGCGCTCATATAAAAAATTAACTAGGACGAGAACATTCCGCTAAGGCGAACTCGTGCTAGTTGTCAAAAGACCTATGATCCCTAATCGTGCCAAACGGGGGAAATTCGAGCTGAACTATGAAGGCATGTATATCATAGACAAAGTTTACCAGGGTGGAGCTTACCTACTCATGGACATGCATGGTGAAAGACCTTTCAGGCCAATAAACGGTCGCTTCGTAATGAAATACTACGCCTAACGAGTCACGTCCTAGGTCAACGATAGATGACGATGCCTATGTCCGCTCGCTATCTTCCTAAGCCCAAACTCTATAAGTAGTAGCCGGTTTACGGACCGAAATGTCCTTAAACTAACAATGGACCACTATGTCCTAAAACTGGCGTCGGACCGAAACGTCCTTAAACTAACAACGGACCGAAACGTCCTTAAACTAACGATAGACCACTATGTTCTAAAAAATAGCTGTTTACCGAGACGTCGATAAACTACTGTAGACTGTAGCATTCCAAGGCCGACACAAAAAAGAAAGAATAAAAAAAAGAGAAAGAGAAAGAAAACGGTATGTCCATAAGCAAAATAGGCACGGATGAAAACCCGAAAGGGCTCTGTGAGTAAAAATAGCAGGGCTACCGGCGAGTTTTTGTGAAAACCCGAAAGGGCGCAAGCTCGTTAAAAGACACTTGCAAGGTCCTCTCGACCTTGTGAGGAGAAACCACCAACGTGAGATCCTTACGACTCATAAGAGAGCAACACACTTAGGGATCCCCACGATTTCTAAGGAGAAATTACACTTGCGAGATCCTCACGACACGTAAGGAGAACCCTCTTATGAGACTCTCACGGCTCATAAGATTCAAAATTCTTATGCTACAGGGATCTGAACCTGTTCTTAAGCGGCCACCACAACCTCCAATGCTTCCCTACAAGCGGCTCAATGCCGACCCATGTATACAATCCACGGGCGTGAATAAACATTTCCCTAACAAAGTCCCATCCGTGACTAGGGATATGTTTGCACAGTGAACAGCCCTTGTAAGTCTTCTCGACTTATAAGGAGAAATCACTCTTTTAAGATCCTTGCGACTTATAAGTGACCACACACTTAGGAATCCTCACGATTCCTAAGGAGAAAATGCACCTACAAGATCCTCACGACATGTAGGGAGAAATACCTTTATGAGACCCTTACGGCTCATAAAGTCAGAAGCCTTAGTCGATAGGATCTTAACCCTGTTTGCTAAGCGACCTTTGTTCGACATCGACAGAGGCAAACGATGATTCGCTCTTGGCAATATCCCAGTTGTAGCGGTGCTGATGCCGAAATCGGTGTCTAATTCCATGCTTGCAGTAAAAAGCCAGTGAGCCACACATGCATACAAAATAGCCGAAATGATGGGGCAACTTGCAACAAAATCAGCAAGTAAAAATGTATGCATACAAAAGCAGCCGAAATGATTGGGCAACTCACAATAAAAAGCAGCGAGTAAAAATAAAAAAAATAGCCGAAATGATTGGGCACCGCGAGAAATAGCCGAAATGATTGGGCAATCGCGATTTTCGTGATTTAAAAGCTGAAATGATAGACCATCGCAGAAAGAAATAAAAAATCTTGAAAGAATGAAATTTTTGCCCTACAGGTGATATCACACAGATCCCTGCATACAATCCAGGGGCACAAACAAAGAGAGAATCACACCTTCCCTCCCCAGGCTCTATCAGAAGAAGAAGCCAAATCTCAACGGTTCACAGACAGCCTGGAGATCATCTCAACATGCGTCTCATTACAATAGATGCAACATCAAGCAAAGCAGAACCGCGGCAATTCCCAGTTCCATGACTCGGCGGTGCGCAGATGACCGAGAGTCAAACTCGACTCCGTGAAATGCGGATAAAGTCAACCCTTCCTGGTCACGTGGAACGCGGCTTATGTCAATCTTGACCCCGTGGGAAACGTCCAGAGCGGATCCTTGTCCTCGCAGAACACGGCTATGACCCCGTAGGAAGCATCCAGAGCAGAGCCTGGTCCTTGCAGAACACGGCTATGACCCCGTGGGAAGCATCCAGAGAAAAATTCCTGGTCAAGTGGAACGCGGCTTATGTCAATCCTGACCCCATGGGAAACATCCAGAGAGGATCCTGGTCCTCGCAGAACATGGCTATGACCCCGTGGGAAGCATCTAGAGTGGAGCCTGGTCCTCGCAGAACATGGCTATGACCCCGTGGGAAGCATCCAGGGCAAAATTCCTGGTCACGTGGAACGCGGCTTATGTCAATCCTGACCCCGTAGGAAACGTCCAGAGCGGATCCTGGTCCTCGCAGAACACGGCTATGACCCCATGGGAAGCATCCAGAGCGGAGCCTGGTTCTCGCAGAATACGGCTATGCCCCCATGGGAAGCATCCAGAGCAAAATTCCTGGTCATGTGGAACGCGGCTTATGTTAATGGGAAACGTCCAGAGAAAAATTCCTGGTCACGTGGAACGCGGCCTATGTCAATCTTGACCCCATGGGAAACGTCCAGAGCGGATCCTGGTCCTTGCAGAACACGGCTATGACCCCGTGGGAAGCATCCAGAGCGGAGCTTGGTCCTCGCAGAACACGGCTATGACACCGTGGGAAGCATCCAGAGCAAAATTCCTGGTCACGTGGAACGCAGCTTATGTCAATCCTGACCCCGTGGGAAACATCTAGAGCGGATCCTGGTCCTCGCAGAACACGGCTATGACCCCGTGGGAAGCATCCAGAGCAGAGCCTGGTCCTCGCAGAACATGGCTATGACCCCGTGGGAAGCATCTAGAGCAAAATTCCTGGTCACATGGAACGCGGCTTATGTCAATCCTGACCCCGTGGAAAACGTCCAGAGCGGATCCTGGTCCTCGCAGAACACGGCTATGACCCCGTGGGAAGCATCCAGAGTGGAGCCTGGTCCTCGCAGAACACGGCTATGACCCTATAGGAAGCATCCAGAGTAAATTCCTGGTCACGTGGAACGCAGCTTATGTCAATCCTGACCCCGTGGGAAACGTCCTGAGCAGATCCTGGTCCTTGCAGAATACGGCCATGACCCCGTGGGAAGCATCCAGTGCAAATTCCTGGTCACGTAGAACACGGCTATGACCATGTGGGAAGCATCCAGAGAAAATCCTGGTCCCGTGGAACACGGCTAAAGTCAACCTTGACCCCGTGGGAAATGCCCAGAGCAACTCCTAACTCCGTGAAATGCGGATAATGGCAACACCATCAATCACTTACGGGTCCTCTCGACCCGTAAGGAAGAAAACTATCCTGTAAGATCCTTACAACTTATAAGAGAAAACGCACTTAGGAATCCTCACGATTCCTAAGGAGAAAATACACCTACGAGATCCTCTCGACTCGTAGGGAGAAAAGTATTTATGAGACCCTCACGGTTCAAGACAGAATGATTCTATCATCTGCAGGCGATGCTTACTAAAGTGACATGCTGAAAACAAAGAAAAGAAGAAAGCAAAGAGATGACACAAGACATTACGACAGAATACATCTTATGAAAGAATAAAAAATGGATACATTTTATTCAAAATTACAAATGGTATAAAAACAATTATTGAGAGGGAAGCGCTTTTAATAGTCCAATCAGCCGCTCGCGCACTTCCCTCGGCCCTTTTTCTCGGTCAGCTGTCGCGGCTAACTCTGCTTCAACCTGAGCTCGTTTCTGCAAGTAGGACGAAAGTTGCTCTTCGATGGCCCGTTGAGCTGCCCCACGATTCTGTGCATCCCGCTCGACGATATCGAGCTTCTACCTTAGTGTCAGCCCGTCAGAGATGCATCGTAGAAGGCCTTCAAAGATAGCTTTCAACTGTGCAGCATTTGCATCAACCTGAGCGTGCATCCGGGCAGACTCGCTTGAACTCTCTTCCCACACCTTACATTTTAAGGCCGCCTCTTGTTCAAGATGACGAAAGTAGGGAGTGCTCTGCTCAACCCAAGCAGCCCGTTGAGAGTTTACAGCCAAGACCTTAGGAGCAGGACGTCTGAATTCGAGCTCATGCAAGCAAGCCTTAATTTTCCTGCAGTGATTAACCCAAGACTCAATAACGCCTTCACTATGAAAGTTCACGAGCATCGCCAACATAGGATTAACCTCCACAGCAAAATCCGCAGCAAATGTGGGAGTCTCGACGTCAAGCTCCTCGATGTAGTCGCTCAACATGCGCAGACCATTCACAGCGTCTTTGGAAGACGAACGTCAAGAAAAAGGGCCTGCGGTCATTATGACATGAGACTCAAATGGAGCTGAAGTTGATATTGTTGGAGATAGTGCCCTCAGAGTCAATTATTAGGTCACAGGTACGTGATTGTAATGATTGAGGGAGGACCTATCCCGGTAGGACAGTCTTACTCGAGATGATAGTATGCTATCTGGTTTACCTTTATCATCGTGTACTGCTTTAGGTGACATGACACGTCGCTATTACACGTTGATAGAGCCCCTAGGATTCTTGCTTGACCACCAGCAGTATGAGGGCGATCATATAAGTGGGAGCTGGGGGTCTACAAGCATATCCTTAAAAGGTCCCTAGTCGTGGGAGTTTCGAGACCGGGCATCGATACTCCATTAGTAGACTAGTGTATACAGTCGAGACCCCGACGAGGGGCGGTGGCCGGTCTCACAAGCCACTGGTGTCAGTTGGATCACCTAAGATGTATACAGGTGCTCATTGGGTTATGAGTACACCGGACAGGACTCGCCGGGAACATGCTAGTTGGTCATATACCAGACGTCAGATGGCAGTTCCCTGGTGACATGTGTGCAGGTTAGTTCATCGACCTGGGGATCGTCATTTGTCTCGTGTGAGTTCCCACTGTACTTTGATTACTACCCTACCACGGCTCAAAGGAGTCGTGCAAACAGGTTTTAGTTGGGTACAGTCCCGAGCCACATGGAGGCAGTGAGCGTATCTTCAGGGGTTCGTCTCTCCCGGTATTGGGGGTGAGGTCGTGCTGTGTCTAGGAGAGCCATTACACAAAGTCCTTGGCCAAGGCAAGGAGATTTACTGGTAGGTATTCCAGTAGTATCTCAGGGTGTTCTGGGCTACACTCCGACACGACTTGTACCGCTTTTGGGGGTCTGACTTTTACCAACCCCCTAGGCCCGCCATGCGATACTCATAGACGAACGGACCGGACTGCACGAATATTGTCACTGACAGGCTCAGTTGGGTGTCGGGGTGAGCTTCCTCATCGACGTCCTATTTGGTCAGTACCTGGTAGCCCGTCACGTATTGGCTTATACCTCTGACGTGCTAGTGGTTAAATCCACAACCAAGGTGTTGACGAGTCTTTAGAGTCCACCACACTTTCAGTTACTCAAGTTTCGGGCGAAACGCTGTAGAGGCCGTATGGAGATATGGCAGGGTCCGATCAGATACGTGCGGTATTGCACGGATCAGGATCGGACGGTTTGTACTAGTAGCCGTATAGGTATATGGCAGGGTTCGATCAGATACGTGCGGTATTGCACGGATCAGGATCGGACGGATATTACTAGCCGGCTTTGGTTTAAGCCGGTCCTAGTTCAGTACAGTGTAGATTGTGTCTCTTTGCATTTGTGTCCGAACGGAATACAGATGCGGGTGTGTATGCACAGTATCGGGGTTTTCCTGTAATTTATTACGGGACCAGTTTTCTGGAGTTGCCAGTTTGCATTCCGTTCCGGCCGGTTTTCCTTTGTTCTTTCCCGGCCGGACTTTTCCGATGGAGGGGGTAATTTGCAGTTTTGCAAATTACAATTGTGGAAGGGTTTTCTTGTAAAAGATTGATATGATAGCTTTCATATTTTTCTTTGCTCCATGCTTGCTTTTATGAGATTTGATATGAGTATGGGTTGAATAGTGTGTAAGCATGGTGTATGTTTTGGATATGGTCACTCTCCTCCTTTTCCTACACTCACTCTCCTTCATTGTTTTTAGTATGGTTGATTTCCTTTCTTACACCATCATTCTCATCTCTTTTGAGTGTGGCCGGCCTCTTCTTGGAGTGGGAGAGAGAGGAGTTCATTTTTGGATGAGGGATTAATTCACATATCATTTCAATGCTTGCAAAATTCTTCACTTCATTCCAAAGTCCATTCATGTTTCCTCCATCCAAAGGCAACCAAAACCCCAATGAGACATAAACCCTACACATCCTACAGCAAGCCTTGGGCATGTCGAGTTGCCGGCTTCATGCGCGAGTTGCCTCGGTATAGAGGCGGGAGCCCGTAAAAGTACCCGGCTTCGTGGTGCCCTTTCCGACGAGGAGGAGACGGACGGAGATCCCGCGAGGAGATCGGAGTGGAGATGAAGACCGGAGGACTTGGATCGTCGGTATATATCTCTATTCCCATTCTTGTAGATAGCTTAGACTAGTTAATGGTTCGATCCGGAGTTTAGTGCGCGGTGGTGCCGGTTTGCAAAGTCCGCAAAATTTAAGTTATTCACCGCTTCCGCATTCCGGCGTCGGATTGACGGCCGGGGCGCCGCCGTGCACTTACAGTGGTATCAGAGACTCCCCATTAACTTAGTCTAGCTTTGTGTAATGTGTTTGCATATCCGATCGATCAAAAAGTTCCAAAACTGCATTTTACCCACGACAGTTTCTGTTGAAATTTTTCAGTCTCGAAAAATTTTTCAGGTTGTAAAATATTGATGTACTGGATAATCTAAGAGTTCTGTAAAAATTTGATGAAGTAACTCCACAGTTGGAGCGCGGAACCGCCGCGAAAACCACCTTTGTGCGGCCCTTCCGCCGCGCACTATTCACATCACTTCACCATTTTTTTACAGAGGCCTTCTGGGCTTAAAATATGGGCTTTGGAATATTAAAGTTGGGCCAATTGTTTCTGTGAGTGCTACAGTTTTCTTTGGGGCCCACTTGTTAATTGTTTGATCAATCGGAAATTTTTTAAACACATTTTTCACAGTATTTACATTATATCTGCGACCGTGAATGTCACTCGATCGGTAAATCCGGTCTAACTGCTATAGCCCGGTTAGACGGATTTGCGAACGTGACTTTCACGTTGATGTTCTATGTATTTGCTGTGATGTTGCGGATCGGTCGTGGGGATAGCCTGGATGCAATGCTAGTACTGTGTTGTCGTATTATGTACATTTGATATTGCGGGGCGAGCGTCCGACATGTGGACTGCCGTCACTGCCTGATTGTATTATTCTTTTGGGGCACGACCTGGTTGCGGTCGATGTACCCGGTGTATGTATATTTTACTTTCTGTACTAGGATTGCCCCGCGGTGGGGTGCACGGATAGCCGGGTTCTAGAAGACAACAAGCCCGCATCTCATGGCATTGGGACGGAGGGGGCTTCACTCTAGGATTGGCGGGCTATTCGCCGCACTCGTAGGGGGTACAGGTTGACCCAGGAGGGGTGCCCAAGTTGCCGGATTCCGTGAAGTGCTGGGTAGTCCATTCACGGCGCTGAAGGGGGCTGCCTCGCTTCAGGTTTTGGCGGGTGACTTGCCGCGCCCGTAGGGGTCTAGGATTTCATTGCACAGGCTATCCACACGACCAGGGGAACGTCGGGTTTCAGCAGTGGCTCTGTGAAACCCGGGGATCCCAGATATCTGTATTGTTTCTGTGATGCTGTACATTTTCTATGATGTTGCATTTCTTTCACGCCTTGAGCGAAATATAATATATTGGTATATATATTAGTAGATGTTGTATATGTTTTGCATCCGCGCTAGTCCAGTCCCCGCTCTGTCGTTAGTAAGCTAACCTAACGGGTAATGACGGGACCCAGTGGCGAATGCGGATGGCATATACGTACATCAGTATATTTTCGTTCTTTGTGGTGTGATCAATTGATGGGACTGCATTGATTCGGATCAATGCAAAGTTAAAAACAAACCTAATCTGATGTTGTTGGAACACTTTTCAAAAAGCTGTTATTGCAAGGACGTTTACTTTTGTTTTGCATCGTGGTATTCATTTAGAATATCCTGCTCCTCAGTCGACGAGGCAAGGGCCGAGATCCCTTCACCGGGAGTGACCCCTTGGACAGATGTTTGCGTCAGGGCATTAACTTCACTATAGCCGATTACTTTTGCTTTGCACCGTGGTATTCAGTTGGAATATCCTGCACCTCATTCTACGGGGAAAGAGCCGAGATCCCTTCACCGGGAGTGACCTCTTTAGCAACGGTTTTCGTCACTATATTTTTAAAAAAGCTATCAGTTCCTTCAACGATATCAAGTTCATTACGTTAAAGGTTTTTGCCAGAAACCATTCGTAGCCCTCCATCATTTCAGTTAAATATTCGGTAGTATTCAAGCTATGTATTTTGACCTCACGCCAAGGCATAGTGTTTGGTAGCTGCCGGGTATTTATCTGTTGCATAGATAGATGCGTTGGTTTGGGACAGTCGTACTACTATTTTGGCCTACGTCAAGGGTATGTACGGGTGGATTCAAATTAACCTGGATAATGATGGGCAGAACTTGACATGTGACTTATGATATTTTGACCTCACGCCAAGGTCATAAGAGCATGGGGCAGAAATCACATCGGGAGTTTCAAAAGAACTGAAACTTGCCAGATATGCGCATACCTTCTGGAGTGTGATAGCGTGAGCGGATTCCGTCACGTTATCATGCAATGATAGTTGGATCCCGATTCCCACTGATGAGTTAGTTTACTCCTCGGGTGACCCCGACTAATTCTTCTTTTAGGTTTGGAGGAGAATTTGAGGTACAGTGGGAGGATTCCAGATTAGATAAATTGGTGACCATTCTGATCTAGGTTAGAGTGCACGCTGAGTGTTTCTTTTCTCTCTCTCTTTGGCAGCGACCATTGACCCGACCCTAAGACTATGACTCAGTGACCAAGTTGACCGAACCTTCTTAAACACCGGCTTTTGGATTGTCAGAGTTGCAAACCTCATTGCCACTCCTACTTTTACCCTTTTCTCCAGGACACCCCGTTTTACTACGAACGTCCACTTCCATTGGACAAAACCATCGTATGGTTAGATACGAACTCGAAAGAATTTATTCGAGGATGGTTTCCGGTTCTGGAGAAAACGGATAGGATTATTCAGTTGTCTTTTCCTTTTACCCTCTCTCAGGTTACGAGTACTCCTTGGTTTAGGGGTAGTACACCTATTACGCAAATTGGATTGTCTTCTTCCAAACCTTAGGCTGGTGCCGACCGGTAGGGAATGAAGAAAACCAATTAGCATAACGATGGTGTGCAGAAGGTATTAAGCTTAGACAAAGCAAGGGATTAGTAAGAGGGCAAAGTAAATTGCAACAGATATTCACGACCAAACCAAATATTTCGTTACCACTCCCACATCACCTTTGTATTTCTCCAGGACACTCCGTATCACTACGAAGATCCACAGTTTATTTGGATACTCCATCGTATGGTTATATACGAACTCGAATGGAACTTGTTCCAGTTCGGGGATGGATTCTGGTTCAGGAGAAATAGGAATAAGGTTTATTCGGTTGTCTTTTATCTTCACCCTCTCTCATTGCGAGTGTTCCTAGGATTGGGACAGTACACCCATTATGCTTATTGGATAGTCTTCTTCCAAACCATAGGCTGGTGCCGAACGGTAGGGAAGGAAGAAAACCATTTGGCCTAAAAGGGTGTGCAGAAGGTAAAGACTAAAGACATATGAAGGGATTTGGAGAGGTGGCAAAGAACTATACGGTTATAGTCGTGAATCTGGAAGAGGCATTACTAGGAATACCAGAATACCCCATCGGAACATTTCAATGTTTCAGTTTCACTGTGTAATGTTAAAGGAAAACTGATTTCCCGATTAGATACTTACTCCAGGGTATGTATTTACCAGGTACGATTCTCACATCTGTATGGTTTTACAGATGATGAGTGGGAGTAAGTTATTGGGAATTGGGTGATTATCCTCATTATATCGGGATTCGTTGTAGTCGGTGATATTTGAGGAAATCACCTGGGCTGTTTGCCGGTCGGCAAATTTTTGGTTTTGAATATCCGCTGTTATGCACCAATTTCAAAATGATATATCTGTACGTCTATTTTAATAGAGTGAGATATACCTTTCTGAAATTATGTCTACGACATTTACCTATATCAGTGGATGGTTAGGTAAGGAGCATTAAACAGCGGTGTAATTCTTCTTAACCATAAGTACAGTTTTCAACCTACGACACACAGTGAATGAGTTATCAGACTCAAGGGACTTATACAGAGTATTGTATGATGTCCAGGGTCCATCAGGACAGAGGGGTTGGTCCTCGTACTACATTCAGTTTACTTGTGACTTCTCTAATTTTTTGACAGGTGTTTCGTGGAAACACAGGGTCCGAATTTAGAGAAGTTATTGGTATTTGAATAGAGTAGAGAACCAGGTGTAGCAAGTATCGGGATTCTTCAAAGAGATCGAAGATGTAGATACTTGTGTATGGTATTCAGTTGATAGTGATGATAAAGAGATCTTGCTTCTCTTTCAGGTTACTCATAATTGGAAGCATTCCTAAGTTGAGTAACGCTGATTGGCCTCCTTCCATTTAGTTGACATACGCTGGGGACAGCTGCATGATTTGAATCTGGTTCAATTAAATCAGTGCCTCTGTTTCTATATTGGATATAGAACAGTTCATATCTTAACGATGTTAAGGTACGGGGAGTTGTCCGGTTTATGATTAAAACCAGACTCTGGAGAACTCAAAGGCACGTTTCTGTAATGGCTGTTTGTGGGTTGACCCAGGCTATGACGCGGGTTGACTTTCTACCATCTGGATGAACAATAGCAATATTGTTCTAGACTCGCCACAGTTTTATTAAAAATGGATTTTTTCAGAAAACAGTAGTGGGAGTATGGTAGAACTGGAAGTAATTCCAGAACCACAAACGATTACTGAAGATTTGATAAGGAACCTAAAGATTCAATCTGGATTGACATTCCATTGGCCACTCCGCAGATTAGGTGGGTAACTTCAGGCACCCGAGAGGCACTACGGTAGCCTCAAGGACGGTGACAGGGAAGTTCTTGTTTACCCACAATTACCATTGCTGTTGTTCCAGGCTGCGAGACCCGGTGGGAGGATGAGTATAGCGTCATTCTAAACTAGTTTTAGAAGTGTACGTCTATATGACTCTGCCAGAGGGTTGTCGTAGTCAGTGGGAGCAGCGGAAGCATTGGTGGACAGGTTGCTTATGTCTATTTATAGACTAGAGCAGATGTAGCGGAGATAGATCATCTATTTCTGACGTGACAGTCGTGGGTTTGACTTCATCAGAATAGGGGATGGATCAGTTGAGAAGGTAGTAGGGTGTGGTGTCATGGTGTTTGGATGACATACACAGAGTAGGAAAGGAAACTCCTACACTACGATCGGTTATACTTTGGTCGTCACACAGTTGTTTCTCCACAAAGGAAATGGATTTTATATCAGGCATACTGGTTACTAGATCTATGGTTTTAGATCTAGATTTGGGTGGTTTCCCAATCAGGGTACTTGACAGCATTCTAAGAGTATTTAGGATGGACGACTCCTGGCACGGTAGTGTACCTGCAGGTAATGGAGTCACCCTCTCCAAAGGTGTCTTACAGACTAAAGGGGAGAGGGACGTGCATGATTGGCAGATCATTTGCTTAGGCAATTGAGTCAATCATGAGATGTCAAGTACCACACCAGATGTTGTTCTTGCACTAGATGCAATAAGTTGACATTAATCCAATCCTGGAGAAACAGTCGGAAGCAGTTTTAGAACATAAGTGGATGTTCTAGGGATATGATAACGACAGCCTCATTCAGGAGACGGTTATCATTCCAGGCTTCCAAGGTGACATGGACGACAAAGAGGTTGTCAGAGTTATAGTTCTCCCTCTGACGAGGGGCAGTATTTTGGACAGGTGATCCAAGGCAATACTGAGGGAGGCATGGCGCGCAGGATACTGATTAAGTTCAGTTGACGATACAGTCTAAGAAGTTTGGATTTGGAGTTCATTTATGAGCTAGGTCCCATCAGACATCCAGACATATTCTGAGACAGGTATTGCTCTTTTCGGGAGATGGCTTTCTCCGCGAACTTGAGATATAGAGAGACATAGAAAGAAACAACTAAGCGGATCCACTCACTGAGGCTATTCCTCGAACACAATAGTTCCGCAAACGAGCTTTGTGAGACTGACTAGTAGAGGAGTTGGATGTTCGGTATCACACGGGCTGTGAGTATGCGACATCGCAATAATTAGCCTTGAGTGCAAGTGGGAGATTGTTGGAGATAGTGCCCTCAGAGTCAATTATTAGGTCACAGGTAAGTGATTGTAATGATTGAGGGAGGACCTATCCCGGTAGGACAGTCTTACTCGAGATGATAGTATGCTATCTGGTTTACCTTTATCATCGTGTACTGCTTTAGGTGACATGACACGTCGCTATTACACGTTGATAGAGCCCCTAGGATTCTTGCTTGACCACCAGCAGTATGAGGGCGATCATATAAGTGGGAGCTGGGGGTCTACAAGCATATCCTTAAAAGGTCCCTAGTCGTGGGAGTTTCGAGACCGGGCATCGATACTCCATTAGTAGACTAGTGTATACAGTCGAGACCCCGACGAGGGGCGGTGGCCGGTCTCACAAGCCACTGGTGTCAGTTGGATCACCTAAGATGTATACAGGTGCTCATTGGGTTATGAGTACACCGGACAGGACTCGCCGGGAACATGCTAGTTGGTCATATACCAGACGTCAGATGGCAGTTCCCTGGTGACATGTGTGCAGGTTAGTTCATCGACCTGGGGATCGTCATTTGTCTCGTGTGAGTTCCCACTGTACTTTGATTACTACCCTACCACGGCTCAAAGGAGTCGTGCAAACAGGTTTTAGTTGGGTACAGTCCCGAGCCACATGGAGGCAGTGAGCGTATCTTCAGGGGTTCGTCTCTCCCGGTATTGGGGGTGAGGTCGTGCTGTGTCTAGGAGAGCCATTACACAAAGTCCTTGGCCAAGGCAAGGAGATTTACTGGTAGGTATTCCAGTAGTATCTCAGGGTGTTCTGGGCTACACTCCGACACGACTTGTACCGCTTTTGGGGGTCTGACTTTTACCAACCCCCTAGGCCCGCCATGCGATACTCATAGACGAACGGACCGGACTGCACGAATATTGTCACTGACAGGCTCAGTTGGGTGTCGGGGTGAGCTTCCTCATCGACGTCCTATTTGGTCAGTACCTGGTAGCCCGTCACGTATTGGCTTATACCTCTGACGTGCTAGTGGTTAAATCCACAACCAAGGTGTTGACGAGTCTTTAGAGTCCACCACACTTTCAGTTACTCAAGTTTCGGGCGAAACGCTGTAGAGGCCGTATGGAGATATGGCAGGGTCCGATCAGATACGTGCGGTATTGCACGGATCAGGATCGGACGGTTTGTACTAGTAGCCGTATAGGTATATGGCAGGGTTCGATCAGATACGTGCGGTATTGCACGGATCAGGATCGGACGGATATTACTAGCCGGCTTTGGTTTAAGCCGGTCCTAGTTCAGTACAGTGTAGATTGTGTCTCTTTGCATTTGTGTCCGAACGGAATACAGATGCGGGTGTGTATGCACAGTATCGGGGTTTTCCTGTAATTTATTACGGGACCAGTTTTCTGGAGTTGCCAGTTTGCATTCCGTTCCGGCCGGTTTTCCTTTGTTCTTTCCCGGCCGGACTTTTCCGATGGAGGGGGTAATTTGCAGTTTTGCAAATTACAATTGTGGAAGGGTTTTCTTGTAAAAGATTGATATGATAGCTTTCATATTTTTCTTTGCTCCATGCTTGCTTTTATGAGATTTGATATGAGTATGGGTTGAATAGTGTGTAAGCATGGTGTATGTTTTGGATATGGTCACTCTCCTCCTTTTCCTACACTCACTCTCCTTCATTGTTTTTAGTATGGTTGATTTCCTTTCTTACACCATCATTCTCATCTCTTTTGAGTGTGGCCGGCCTCTTCTTGGAGTGGGAGAGAGAGGAGTTCATTTTTGGATGAGGGATTAATTCACATATCATTTCAATGCTTGCAAAATTCTTCACTTCATTCCAAAGTCCATTCATGTTTCCTCCATCCAAAGGCAACCAAAACCCCAATGAGACATAAACCCTACACATCCTACAGCAAGCCTTGGGCATGTCGAGTTGCCGGCTTCATGCGCGAGTTGCCTCGGTATAGAGGCGGGAGCCCGTAAAAGTACCCGGCTTCGTGGTGCCCTTTCCGACGAGGAGGAGACGGACGGAGATCCCGCGAGGAGATCGGAGTGGAGATGAAGACCGGAGGACTTGGATCGTCGGTATATATCTCTATTCCCATTCTTGTAGATAGCTTAGACTAGTTAATGGTTCGATCCGGAGTTTAGTGCGCGGTGGTGCCGGTTTGCAAAGTCCGCAAAATTTAAGTTATTCACCGCTTCCGCATTCCGGCGTCGGATTGACGGCCGGGGCGCCGCCGTGCACTTACAGATATCACCGCTGCAAAAAAAATCACAGTCAAATAACGGTTCGAGAAATAGAGGAGGTTCACGAACAATTGAGTTTACTATACCGGCTGCAGCAGGTGGCGAAGCCGGGAGTACCAGTGGCGCAACTGTTCTTTCGTCTCCTCTTTCGATCTGTAGTGCTGCAATCAAAACAAAGAAGAATTAGAAATGATTTGGCTGCCCATAAAAGAAGAGACATTAGCTGAAGCCTGTACTCACCAGCGCTACTAGATGAGGCAATTTCTGACTAGAAAGAGAAGTGTGGGTGTAGCACCTGATACAAGTGATCAAAAAGGACTCCTGCAAGGATATAATAATGCAATGTCAGTACATAAAGCATATAGCCTGCAATGAAACTGATGGGTCATAAATCCGCACCTTCCAGCATTTGAGATGGTACGAGAGAAGGTAGAAGAGCGGTCGCCGTTAAAGCAGCAACTGGAGATGCTTCCTCGGGTGGCAAAACCCCAACGCTCATCACACCTGCATTAGAAATAAGAGAAACGCTGTCAAAAAGAAATTAAAAGGGATTGCAGAATAAAGAGGAAAGTAATGACCCAAAATCTACCTGGTGAGTCGCCGGTCGAGACCGCGACAAGGGCATCACTGGAGGCAGCAAATGCTTCACCCTCCTCTATCGGAATGGTCTCGCCACCCGTAGCCTCATCCCCCGATTCCATGAGAATCGTCATGACACTTGCAGTGCCCGGCAACGGCAAGGAGCCACAAGGGGAAAGAGCGACGATTGGAGCAGTGCCTGACTCTTGAGAAAGAGTGGCTACCTCGGGATCGGCGATTGTAGCCATCTCACCTACCGCCACCTAGGGTTCGGCGATTATGGCTGTCTCACCTGCCGCTATCTCGAGCTCGTCAATCGTGGCTGTCTCACATACCGCTACCCCAGGCTCAGTGGTTACCGTCACGTCGCCCGCCACTCCCTCGGCAAAACTAAGCCCTGCAAGATAGGATATATGAGAACCTGAGAATTAAAAATTTGACAAAAGAACCCAATGCCACGTTCCCTTGGGTCGGTTTTTCGATTGCCTCCCGAGCCGCACGAGCTGCTTGTCTGTGGGCGGTGGACAAGGCAGCCGAAGCATCCTCTGAAAGGGTGAGGGCAGGAGTAACAGTGCTCGGACCTGCACCCGCAGCCAAGGCAGCGTTACGCTCCCTTACTGCACGCACTCTACGCTTCCTTTCTGCTCGGGCCGTGAGAGCAGATATTCTAGAAGCCTCCATCAATAAGACGTCATCATCCATGCCAAGGGTTACCTCTGGAGCCATTATGGCATCTGTCATCGGTTGTTTAAGTGAGGCTTCTTCGGCAATACCGGCGGAACTGAAACTTTGACAGCCAACCTCGGGGGCATTTCCGCACCGCCCTGCGAAGTCGGTGCCACACCTGGAATAACTTGAGTAGAGGTAGTTCCTGTAATAAAATGAAAAGAAGGGTCAGATTACCCATAAGAAACGGGAGTGGAGACACGGTGAACCGAAATGGACCGATGCCTAAAGATGCTCGAATCCTCTCCTCCTCCTCGAAAGTCTTGAGGGAAGCCGCTAGAGCCCCTTCAGTGGAAATGCCTGGTGGAGAACGAGTGTCAGTCAAAACATCATAATAAAAACGTAAAAAAGAAGGGGTACGATTGAAGCTTACTTAATTGTGCGAGGGTGGCCAGTCCCGCTTTATGGCTTGCTGATCGCTCAGAAGCGGCAATGGCAGCCACCAAATCAGTATCGTCCGGTGATATGAACAGACCCTCATTGGTCCCATATTCATTCAGGACCTCGCTATAAGGAGCATGAGGCTCCTGGTCGAGTACAACGTCGACATAAAAGATCGACTTTTTATTCCTCTTTTGTGAGCGAGCTCCGGTCACAGCCAGCACTAGCTTACGCTTGGTGGGCACTTTGGGACGACGAGTCCCGATATCTGAACCCATGCCAGACTCGGGGGAAGCTACATTCACCGTCTCCATAGGAGCATGGGGCACCGGTAGCTCGGGCCAATCATGCGGGACCTCGACCGCAGCGATTCCTCTTAGGGGAGGACGGACGATGGTCCGTCGTTTCAAAGGGATGCTTGGATTACCGGAAGAGGGTGTACCCTTGCGATCGAGTAACAATTTCTTTTCCTCCCTGATAAGAGCACCCATTGCGTGCTGACACCACGCCACATATACGTTTAGGGCCTTAGGAACACAACTTGGTTCACTAATGAAGAAAATGGACCCTGTGTTTAGGCGCATGAAGTGATGCAAAGCGCTCCGGATGCCCTCCTCAGTGTAAACCGGTTCTGCCAGGAATGCCTCGAGCGAGACGCCCTGATTATAACTTGATTGCTGGGCAAAACGGTGAGGGTTATATCTCATGAACAAAGCCGAATCGTTCTGCCTAAACACCAAATATCCCGGCCTGATGGAATATAGGTGGAGAATTTCCCGAGCTTTCAGGGTAGAAGCCCCATCCTTAATGTTGTCCCGCAATGGCTGTGCCGTCTTAGCAGACTCCTTACCGATGGTCATAACCTTATCAGCAAAGGTCATGCCGTCCCCGACGGTACGTGGGCGAAGAATTACACCCCGAGCCTCTCGCTGGCTCGGCTCCACAATGGAAGCATTGACCAACCGCATGATCCGTGGAAAATTGCAAGTTTCATAGAAAAGAGTCCGCTTGTTCATTCCGAAGGCACCGAGCACATGCAATTCAAGCCATGAAGTAAAATAATGCATTGGGAAGTTCATGGGCTGCACCCCCGGCTGAGTAGTATCAGCCGCCAAACTAAGGCCGTGATATAAATGAGCCAGCCCGGCAATTCTAACAGCAACTTGTCTCCCTTCAACCATCTGATGAGCTGGGTAGAAGACTGACGGCCTCATGTAGCGAGGGTGCATGTGAAGCGCGAACTATCTTAACCACAAACCGAGGAACCCTAGAATGAACACTTCCTCGTCGATGCCCGGAGGAGCAATTTCTGAAAAAGGACGATCGCGACGTTTGGAAGAAAGAATCCACTTTGATTAGCTTCCAATATTGGCCGACGATCCAAACCGAAGCCAAAAGGATCATCGAGTTTGGCAAACTTTTCACACTGGCACAATAAAACTTCTGGACGAAGAAAACGGGCGATGAAGTCCGTAAAGCTAACCCCACGGCTTCCAGATTCAAGAAATAAACCTTTGTAAATGTTTAGCATCTTGATCAAGCTAAGGAATCGGTGCTGAATGGCATTCTCTGGGTTTGGACCCGTCATCGCCAGTCGGGTAGCGAAAACATATTCATCTGGGGGCAAGATCTCCTCATAATGCTCCCCTCTGACAGGCAAACAAGAGATATCCGCAAACTCTTCCAAAGAGATGAAAACTTCCCGATCTAGCATAAGAAAGGTATGAGTTGGATTGTTCCATTGTTCCAAGAAGGCTTTGACCCACCACGCGGGAGGTGTGTGTTAGTTATATGTATGCCCTAGAGGCCATTACTGTACATTGGATGTATATTGTAGTGGATGCTGAGACATATATAGGTAGGACTTTCTTGCTCGACATGATAGTACGCTATCTGGTTGCTCTTTATCTTAACATGTATACTTACTGTCTCTGTGTTACATGTTGATAAAGCCCTTAGGATGTGTACTCGACTTCCAGGACTATGATGCAGATCATACTAGTGGGGCCTGGGTAGTCAATGAGTACATCCTTCAATTCCTAGTCGTGGGAATATCGAGACGGGGCATCGATATTCCAGAGTAGACTAGCGTATATCTTCTCGACCCATGTGATGGGCGATGGATGATCACATATCCATTGGTGTTTGACATCGGAGATGGTATGCGGGAGCTCAGTGGAGACTGGGTACACTGAACGGACTCGCCGAGAACTCCCAGATGGTATTATACCTCACGTCAGATGGCAGTTCTTTGGTGACACTGGTACAGCTTAGTCTGTAGACCCGAGATCGTCATAGAGTCTTGTGTGTCTCCCACTGTGCTTTGATTTCCACCCTACCACGGCTCTACTGAGTCGTGCAAACAGGTGGTTTTTGGGTACAGTCCCGATTCACATGGAGGCAATGAGTGATAGAAGGGGATTCGTCTCTCCCGGTATTGGGGGTTGATGTTGCGCTATGCTCGACTGGATATAACAGGAAATCCCTGGCCAGGGTTGCAGTGACCTACTGGTAAGTGTTATCAGTAGTTTCACACATGTCATGGACTTCACGTCGGCATGACTTATCGAGCAACTGGGGTCTGACGTTTACCACCCCTAGGCGAGATATGTGACATATCAGACGAACAGACCGGACTGTACGGTAAGTGTTGCTGGTTGGATTCACAGGAGTGTGAGCGGGCTTGCTCGTCGATCTTCTGATCGCTCAAAACCCGGGTGGCCGTTACGTTTAGCAGACCGCTTGCGGCTTGTGGGTGTTTGATATGATCATCACTTGCTGCCGGCGTATTGACGAGTCTTTAGAGTCCTACACAGAGGTTTCCTGGCTCAAGCGAAACGAAATAGGAGCGCATATGAGATATGTGCGGGACCGAGAATAATGCGTGTATGTGATACCGTATTTCATTCTCGCGATGAATGTGTCGAATGGTTGTATGCGATATAACCTAGTTATCGAATCAAGGATTGATTCGATAAGCCGATACATTGGATACTAGCCGGTTATATGCGACATGACCGTATCATTGAATCAAGTGTTGATTTAATGATTTAATGTATAATTATATATTTGATATATTACTTTGCATTAACTAGTATTGGTTCACTTTAAATGGATTTTTTCACTTGAATTGTGCAAGTTGTATATGTGATATACATTTGTGCACATGATTGTATCATGTTTGATGATACATGTTTACTTGGTTAAGTGTAAAGAATTAAACCATGGTTAAGTTTATGATTAGGGTTTTCTTTTTTCTTATTTATTTATTTTGGAAAAAGATGAGAAAAGAATGGTTGCTATTTTTGTTTGCTAGTTGAAGATTCTTGAAGCTTTGAATTAGTCCACCATCCTTGTCTTATACTTAACCCTAACCATTCTAGTTAACCATGGTCCATTCTCTACAATTAACCAAGGGTTAATACATGATAAGTATTGAATTATTTATCTAATAATTTAACACTTATCATATCTTCTTCTTCTTCTTCATCTTCTTCTTTCATGAAGAAAGCTTGCTACATCAATGGCAAGTGATGAAAAAGTGTGAGAAATCCAATTCTAAAGTGAACCCACTTCCTATTTCTTCATCCTCTACCTCTTGCCAAGTAGTATAGGGTGTTTCCTTCACAAGTTTTCATGGCTTGGTGAAGGTGGAGCTTGATCTAGTGATGCCTCGACGTAGATCATCTTCGGCACGTTGTCGACGACCTAGCCCGCCTTTTTCTCCGATGAAACCACCGAGAGAGTCATGGTTCGATTTGGACAGCGGAGAGGACTTCATCACGGAGCCGAGGAGGTGGAGGACCGGATCTACAAAGGTTGTAGCCCCTTCCCTTTAGCTATTTTTCCGTTTACATGCTTGCATCGCCTATATATCTAGTTAACGATCCGTATTAGGGTTTGTAGGCACCCGTAAAATTTGATTTGTGCATGTTTGATCACTTGTGAGACTCCATTAGAGTGCCTAGGAACCCTACAGTGGTATCAGAGCCTAGCTAGAGCCTTAGGCGATGCGTAGACGGAATTGGAAGTCCGATCGAACCGAAACACGAACCCTAATTTGCTCTCTGGACTTTTTCCAAAAATTGGGTTTTTTCCAAATTAAAAATATGCAGAAAATTCAGCAGGAAATTCTAAGAATTACGATGCAAAAATTACCTAATGATCTTTCTAAAGTGCGGCGGAACCGCGGCATTAGCGTGCTAATGCGGCTGTTCCGCGGCCCTTTGTCTTATCTCCCATTGAATTTTGCACAGTAATTCCTATTTTGCAGTGCTGGTTTTCCTGGAATATTTTTTTTTCTGAACTCAAGACTTGAGTTTTTTGGGTTGTATTGGGGACTCGGTATTTCGATCGGATTGTCTAACTCTGTCTATGTGGCTTTCCGGGTAATTTTAGAATATGTTAAAAGGTTCGACCGGATATAAATACCCACTTTTTCCCCTGCCGGGAAATTTCCAATTGTTGGATTTTTCCGTAGTTTAACGACGTTCTAAGTAGTGCAAGTAACGCGATGGACCCTCTAGAAGACAACAAACCTTAACTCGATTATGTGACCGTCTTGAACTGCCCTTTGAACCTTCGGGTTTGGGGCAGTACGGCGTGCCACATGTGAGGCATTGGCTTGACCCTTCTACGGCTGGACCGTTGGTACTGAGGCACGAACTGAATGTTGTTAGACTTATTTCATATGTTGAGCTGATTCGGGAAAACTTGGGTGTTCGAATGTTCAATCGGAAAGTTTAACATTTTCTGTTTATCCGGAATGTGATACAACAATTGGAATTCACAAAAGTTATGTGATTACTGAATGAATGTCATAAACATAGCACTTTAGTCTCACTTGATCGGTTGCCATGGAATTTTGATGTGATCAAAAGTCCGTCGCAATCACGTAGCGTACGCGGATACTCGCCGGGTAAACTTAATAGACAGCCTCACTCCATAGCCCCGACCAAGTGACTGTAGGAGAACCCTGTCGCCGAAAGCATCCGTTCGGGTGCTCGCGGTAGCGGTGTTCCGCCTTGGTGCACTTCGTCGACGGTATCAGGGGTGCGACCGTCTACTAAAGTTTGCAACGAGCATTCGATCAAAATGTCGGGAATCTTGTTGAATTGCCTGACTTGATATTGAAAAGTGTTTTCGATAATGAGACTAAAATGCGGGGTTTGTAATTGTTAGGCATGCGATGTCTAAAGAATTCATTTGGTCAGGCATGCGATGTCTGAGGTGGTTGCGGATTCCAACTGTTTTAGTTTTACACTTTCTTTTCTGTGACCGTAAGTGTAATATGTGATATCGCCGGTTTCGTTGCTATATGTCAATGACAATTGGGATGCACATATTTACTTACGTTGATGACATGTGTTGTTATGTGTTGCTGGATATGTTATATTGGATCGTCGTGTTTGAATAGCCGGGGTTTTTTTATGTGAGATGAGTGTTTTTCATTTTCATTCATGTAAAAACTTGTATGTAATATTATTTTATTGGGGCACTTCCAGGTTGCGGAAGATGTCACCGTTGATGTATATTATTTACTTTTCTGCACTAGGATAGACCCAAGGAGGGGAGCACAAGTAACCGGGTTCTAGGGTCCAGTGGGAGACCATCTCGAGGAGTCGAGTCCGGGTCTCCTAACCCTAGAATTGGTAGGGTTGCTTGCCGCTCTCGCAGGGGTCTAGGGACATGGGATTGGCTATTCATCACGACCGTGGAATCCGTGTTTTATACTGGCTCGTATTGAAAACACGGACGTCCTAGTATATCCAATATTTCATATGTTTCTTCTGCTGTGATTTATCTGTGATCATGTGATGTTCTGTGACAGATATTGTATATAGTATATATGATACATTATATAGACGTTGCTTATGTTTTACACCCGTGCTAGCCCTGCCTCGCTCTGGCGTTAGTTACCTAACCTAACGGTGCAGACGGGACATCGAGGCGAATGCGGATGGCATAAGCGTACGTTATATTTATCTGTGATGGTTAGGTGGACTTATATGATGGGATATTCATTAATGAGATTAATGAAAGAAAATAAACCTAATTGATATTGTGGAATCGAATTTCAAAATAAAAACAGGTAGCTACAGTTCTTGCTTTGCATCGCGGTGTTCATTATAGAACATCCTGCACCTTATTCGATGAGGAAAGGATCGAGATCCCTTCACCGGGAGTGACTTCTTTAGCAATAACTGGCAGATGCTACAACCCTCGGTTTGTCTTTGATCGCTTCTATAGTTTCCGCTTTGCACGGTGATATATATGATATATCCCGCACCTCATTCGACGAGGAAAGGGCCGACGATCCCTTCACCGGGAGTGACCCCTTTAGCAAAACTAGAAAAGCCTCGAAAACATTCCATTTAAAAACTATTTGATTCCGCAATGAGATCAAGTTCAAAGCGTTAAAGGTTTTCATAAAAACCATTCGCAACCCTCCGTCATTTTAGGAAGTAGAGTACTTAGTATTCGTGCTGTGTTTGTTGACCATAGTCAAGGCACAGTGTACGGTAGCTAAGTGATGTCTTTCTACACCGCATATGATGCAATTAGTTAGGACAGTCGCGTGACTTTGTTGACCTTAGTTAAGGGTCATGTGGGTGGGTCTAATTAATCATGAAATGACGGGTAGAACTTGACTAGTACTTATGATTTGTTGACCATAGTTAAGGTCATAGGTGCTAGGGGTAAAAACCTTTATCGGGAGTTTCAAGTGTTGAAATTTGCAATGAGATTGCATACCTTCTATATGATAGTTGGATCCTGATACCCACTGCGAGTAATTGTTACTCCTGGGAGAGTTTTGCACTTTACAATTAGCCGATCAAGTAGGTGTCTAGAAAGGTGTCAACGGGGTTACGCCTCTGGGAAAACGAGGTTTACTGTAATTAGGTCCGTGCGAAAGCACGGGGAACCTCCCTCAAAGTACTGACACTGGCCTGGCTGAAAAATTGGCGAACTTGTAGAGTGTAATTAATCCCGGCTAGTTTTTCCTTTTAAGGTTTGAAGGAAGATTTGATAAAAACAGTGGGAGCCATCCTGATTAGATAAAATATATAACCAATCTAATCTTGCAAGAGCGCACGCAGAGTGTTTTCTTCTCTCTCTCTCCTGGTAGCGACCATATCACGCCTTAATCAAGATAATAAAATGGATGTATTGACCGAACCCGCTTGTTATACTGAGCTGGGGAACGTTGGTCCCGCTCCAACTTATAATTGTTATAAGACAGAGCAGGAAATAGGGGAATACCAGAATTCCTATGCCGCCCAAACGAAGAAAGTGCATATGATGCATCTCCTTCGGGTGTGTTCATTATAAAGAACTGTTTCTCAGTATCCTCTGCATCCTGGGTATATGATACCGGATCAGGATCCCAGATATGTAATCTGTTACATAGGGCTACAAAAGGGTAGAAAAACTGAGAACGGGTGATAAGTTTCATAAGGCAGAAAACGGGGCAAGTGTTGCAGCCAAGTCTGTTGGTCACTGTCACCCTGTATTACCAATACATTGATTCTGAACAAATACTATTAGATACCGAACCTGATATACAAAATCATATCAGTCTCTTTATTAGTAAAGAAATGATATAATTTTGTATTGTTGGATAATGTTTTGAACATTTCCTATATCAAAAGTTGATCGGTTCAGGCACGTTATCTAAAAGCATTGACGTTCTAAATCAAACTACAGTTCCTTGTATACTGAACACACACAAGAGGAAGAATTCAGAAATGAACAAATTCTTCTTGAGGTATTGTAGACTAGGTCACATCAATGCGACCCAACTGGCTGAAGTTACATTTTAGATGCATATTTAAATTAGTTTGAATTTACATCTTATGAAACTTGCCAGTCATGTCACAAAGATTAGATGACCATAGCTCCGTTTGCTGAAAACTGAGAAAGAGTTAGTAAACTCTTGGGACTGATGCATGATGATGTATGTAAGGTCTCCTGTCTACACATGCCAGGACTGGTTCTTTATACTTCATTATATTCTCTGATAGTCTCTCAAGATTCAATCATACATTCCTGTTGAAACATAAGTCCGAACCTTTTGAGGTATTCACAGAATATAAGTTAAAAGTAGAGAACCAATAACCGAGTATAAGTATTATGTCCTATGATGAGATCAGGGAGGAGAATACTTAAGCATGGCATTCCTGGACTATTCTAAAAGAAAATGAGATTCTCTCTCAGCATTACTCCTCCGTATAAACCATAGCACGATGGTATATCGGGGCAGAGCAATCACACCCTATATGATAAGGTGTGCTCTATGATGAGTACTACTGAGTTACCTATTTCCTTTTTGGGAGTTATGCGCTTGAGAAGCTGCATACCTATTGAATTAGGTTCGAATCAAATCAGTGCCTACCACTCCATATAAGATATGGTGTGGGAAAATCCTATCTCTTAAGTAAGTTAAGATTTGGGATTGTCCGGCCTATGTCAAAAGCAAAATCCGGACAAGATCGAGGCAAGGTCAGTTCTGTAGAACTAGAAAGGTTCCAGCTATTCGAAACTACAGCTGAAGATTTGACAGAACCAAAGGATTCTATAGTCCTCGACGAACCTCAGCCTCTCCGCCGATCTGGTAGGGTTCCTCGCCTGCCTGAGAGATACCTCGGTTTCTCGATGACAGTGGGAGCGAGGATTGCATCATGAGATGATGACCCAACCAGTTTCGAGCAGGCCATCGAGAGTAGGGACTCTGTAAGAATGGCTGGATGCTTAGTGATCTGAGATGGAATCCTTATACACCAACAAAGTATGGACTTTGGTTGCTATATCTGAAGGGTTAAATCCCCATCAGGAGCAAGTATATCTTGAGAAGATTACTTGGTGTACATGGAAAAGTTGAGACTTTCAAAGCTAGACTTGTTAAAGGTTTTCGTCATCAACCAGGCACGGATAATGATGAAACCTTTTCTAGGGACTATGTTTAAGTCCATCCAGATCCTACTTGCCACGGCTACATACCATGACTACGATATCTGGTGGTTGGGTGCCATGACTACTTTTCTAAATATTGATTTAGAAGAGAACGTCTATAAGAACACAGCCAGAGGGCCTCGTAGACAGTGGGAGCAGCGGAAACGTGTGCAAGATGTTTTATGTGATGAAGCAGGCATCGCGGAGTTGGAACATCTGTTTTTAATGAGTTAGTCAAACAGTTTGACATCATCAAAATGGTAGATGAACCTTGTATATACAAAAAGGTAGTAGAGAGTAAGGTGGTCATCCTCGTAATCTACGTAGACAACATACTCTTAATAGGAAAGGGGTTTCCTATACTACGCTCGGTCAATCTCCGCTTATCACAAGGATTCTCCAATAGGATCAAAGTGATACCTCCTAAATCCTGAGTTTTCATCTATTAGATAGATGTAATTGGATGCTAGGATTCTCACTAGATGTAGTGAGATGGTATCAATCGACCCTGGGGAGAATCACTGGAAGGGTTCCAGGGTGATAAAGATGACTGAATGTCAGTCACATGCATTGTCTTTACCCTCAGTAAAGGGACGGTATGTTGGAAGAGTTCCAAGCTAGATACCGTGGCAAACTAGACGATAAAGGCTGGTAACATCGCTATTAAAGATACTACCAAAGAGGCTGTTTGGGTGTATATTGGTTCATAAGATGAATTAGGTTCCTACCATTGTGTGACAATGGAACTGTGGCTTTGGCCCTGGAACCCTGGTCCCATCAGTGACCCAGACATATTCTGAGGCAGCATCACCTGATCATGAAGATAGTTGATATCCAGGGTGATCGAGGTTAGGAGAGTAGACTCAGAGGACAACACGGCGGATCCACTCACGAAGGCCTTTTCCCAAAGAGAGACTTTTAGGGGATGGTTGAGTATTAGATACTACAACTACTGCTACAGATGGCCCTAGTGCAAGTGGGAGATTGTTAGTTATATGTATGCCCTAGAGGCCATTACTGTACATTGGATGTATATTGTAGTGGATGCTGAGACATATATAGGTAGGACTTTCTTGCTCGATATGATAGTACGCTATCTGGTTGCTCTTTATCTTAACATGTATACTTACTGTCTCTCTGTTACATGTTGATAAAGCCCTTAGGATGTGTACTCGACTTCCAGGACTATGATGCAGATCATACTAGTGGGGCCTGGGTAGTCAATGAGTACATCCTTCATTGTTCCTAGTCGTGGGAATATCGAGACGGGGCATCGATATTCCAAAGTAGACTAGCGTATATCTTCTCGACCCATGTGATGGGCGATGGATGATCCCATATCCATTGGTGTTTGACATCGGAGATGGTATGCGGGTGCTCAGTGGAGACTGGGTACACTGAACGGACTCGCCGAGAACTCCCAGATGGTATTATACCTCACGTCAGATGGCAGTTCTCTGGTGACACTGGTACAGCTTAGTCTGTAGACCCGAGATCGTCATAGAGTCTTGTGTGTCTCCCACTGTGCTTTGATTTCCACCCTACCACGGCTCTACTGAGTCATGCAAACAGGTGGTTTCTGGGTACAGTCCCGATTCATATGGAGGCAATGAGCGATAGGAGGGGATTCGTCTCTCCCGGTATTGGGGGTTGATGTTGCGCTATGCTCGACTGGCCATAACAGGAAATCCCTGGCCAGGGTTGCAGTGACCTACTGGTAAGTGTTATCAGTAGTTTCACACATGTCATGGACTTCACGTCGGCATGACTTATCGAGCTACTGGGGTCTGACGTTTACCACCCCTAGGCGAGATATGCGACATATCAGACGAACAGACCGGACTGTACGGTAAGTGTTACTGGTTGGATTCACAGGAGTGTGAGCGGGCTTGCTCGTCGATCTTCTGATCGCTCAATACCCGGGTGGCCGTTACGTTTAGCAGACCGCTTGCGGCTTGTGGGTGTTTGATATGATCATCACTTGCTGCCGGCGTATTGACGAGTCTTTAGAGTCCTACACAGAGGTTTTCTGGCTCAAGCGAAACGAAATAGGAGCACATATGAGATATGTGCTGGACCGAGAATAATGCGTGTATGTGATACCGTATTTCATTCTCGCGATGAATGTGTCGAATGGTTGTATGCGATATAACCTAGTTATCGAATCAAGAATTGATTCGATAAGCCGATACATTGGATACTAGCCGGTTATATACGACATGACCGTATCATTGAATCAAGTGTTGATTTAATGATTTAATGTATAATTATATATTTGATATATTACTTTGCATTAACTAGTATTGGTTCACTTTAAATGGATTTTTTCACTTGAATTGTGCAAGTTGTATATGTGATATACATTTGTGCACATGATTGTATCATGTTTGATGATACATGTTTACTTGGTTAAGTGTAAAGAATTAAACCATGGTTAAGTTTATGATTAGGGTTTTCTTTTTTCTTATTTATTTATTTTGGAAAAAGATGAGAAAAGAATGGTTGCTATTTTTGTTTGCTAGTTGAAGATTCTTGAAGTTTTGAATTAGTCCACCATCCTTGTCTTATACTTAACCCTAACCATTCTAGTTAACCATGGTCCATTCTCTACAATTAACCAAGGGTTAATACATGATAAGTATTGAATTATTTATCTAATAATTTAACACTTATCATATCTTCTTCTTCTTCTTCATCTTCTTCTTCCATGAAGAAAGCTTGCTACATCAATGGCAAGTGATGAAAAAGTGTGAGAAATCCAATTCTAAAGTGAACCCACTTCCTATTTCTTCATCCTCTACCTCTTGCCAAGTAGTATAGGGTGTTTCCTTCACAAGTTTTCATGGCTTAGTGAAGGTGGAGCTTGATCTAGTGATGCCTCGACGTAGATCATCTTCGGCACGTTGTCGACGACCTAGCCCGCCTTTTTCTCCGATGAAACCACCGTGAGAGTCATGGTTCGATTTGGACAGCGGAGAGGACTTCATCACGGAGCCGAGGAGGTGGAGGACCGGATCTACAAAGGTTGTAGCCCCTTCCCTTTAGCTATTTTTCCGTTTACATGCTTGCATCGCCTATATATCTAGTTAACGATCCGTATTAGGGTTTGTAGGCACCCGTAAAATTTGATTTGTGCATGTTTGATCACTTGTGAGACTCCATTAGAGTGCCTAGGAACCCTACAGTGTGGAATACTGAAACAGAGAAGCATAAATCGCAGGATACAACCCAAGCTTCAATAGTTCTGACTTCTTTGCTAATAGGATATATCGGGCCCATTGCAGGTAGCCGGCTGAGTGACAGGGAATCAGACCTATATTGTACGGCTGTCCCCAAGGGCGCGACTCACCTTGGCATATACGCCGCCCTAGAATGTCCAAATCCATCGGCGGTTGTACAGGTATTGCAGTTATAGAGGGCTGAAAACATTCCTCTGAAGTCCAATTAACCACCTTCACAGCATAGTTCACTGGGGTGGGTCAGCATAGTGAATTGCCGAAATGGCCTCTGAAGGTGTTGCGCAAGAGAAGCTGTGTCGACCCATAATGATCTGGTTATACTACGTTCCCCACAAATGAAGATTCTTATGTTCCGGGTCATGGTCTCTGATCAATGCAAGAACCTCCCGGTCTATCGGCACTTCAGGAAATCCATCTTCGGAGCGAATGAATGGAAAGGAAGTGTCGAAAGACATGTCGCCTGCTTGAAAAAGGACAAAAGTCAACTGTCAATGCGATAACTTAATTTAAATTCTGACACTTGGTACCTTAGAATTTGTACCGCACTGTAATGAAGTAGAAAGGGACAAAAGGGGGCCCACAAAATCTAGATGACAATTCATCATTAGCAAAACAGCCTCATCATTTGATGAGGCTGTCATTAAGTGAGGAAATCCTCAAAAGAAATTCTCATTAAATGAGAGATCTCTCGGGTAGAGGAGTAAATCTCCCTTTTAGAGTAGTGCTCTGTGACAGAGTGACACTTGTCAAACTCTGATCATGAAGGAATAAAAATTCCTCAAGAGCCTGGCTCTGTAAAGATGATAGGAAAACCCATCAGAAAAATTGAAATCAATTTTTTATATATGAATTAAAATTCTAAGATCTTCAAGATCCATGAACAAACTCTTAAGAGTTCTTCACGATTTGAAGAGAGCAAAAGCTCTGTTAATGAAACTCTAAAAGGATTTTCTTTAGATCAAAGATCTATGAAGAGCAAAGCTCTGTTAATGGGTAAAACTCTAGATTATTAAAAGATTTAATTTTTACCTAAATTTTGACAAAGTTTTTGTCCTTAAGAAAATTCTTAAGATGGAGAGCTATGCTCGGTGAGAGAATAAAAACTCTCAGAAAATAAGGAAGAAGATGAACAGAATAATCTAAAGGACCAAAGGTCCTATTAATAGGAATTGAAATGCCTTTTCAACTTCTGAGTTGATCCAAGGGCGCAGATACCGCCACCGCTGCACTCACATGTGGGCCACGTGAGCGCAATGGTAGGGGGGCATTTGTTTCCCCCAATCAGAGCAAAAGCTCTGTTTGAAATTCAAATTTCAAAATTGAAGCTGCGCTTCAGATGCAGCGCCAAGTGCGCTGCGCCCTAGGCAGCGCACCATGTGTGCGCTAGCGCTAGGCGCATTGCGCTCTAAGCAGCGCGCCACGTGTCAAACACGGGTGCGCTAGCACAGGGTGCGCTGCGCTCCGAGCAGAGCGCCACGTGTCAAACACAGGTGCGCTAGCGCAATGTGCGCTGCGCTCTAAGCAGCACACCACATGCAAAGCACGGGTGCGCTAGCGCTGGAATTAAAAAACTCCCCACCGTTAGATCAAAAGATCTAATAATATTGATAAATCATTAATTAATCAGAATTAAATCCTGTTATGGAAAGATTTTTCAATCTTGTTAAAAACAAGAAGATTGCCTTCTGTAAAACAGAAACCCTAGGATCAAAGATCCAACGGTGGGAAACATCCCCAAATCAATAAGAGAAAGATCTCTTTAACTGATTCAACAAATCAGCTTGCCCTATAAAAAGGCCCCAAGACTTCAAGTCTTATAGAGAGAACCCCCCTCCCCCATAAACTTTGAAAAGACTCAAAGATAAAGAGCAAGCTCTTGCAAGAAGATATTTTTTCAAGGTAAGGATGAAGGATGATGAACACAGAGATGAAATCATCTCATGATTAAGAAAGAAGAACTCTTTTCTTTAAACAAATCATAGATCTACAAGACAAAAAGTCTTTCACAAAGAGATCAAAAGATCTCACCATAAAATAAAAGAAGAAGAACATAATTCTTCTCACAGATCATGGATCTATAAAGGCAAAGCCTTTTCATCAACATAAGAGATTGGAAATCTCTCCAGCAAAATAAGAACTGCTGTTATTATATCTTGAGACAAAGTCTCTTTTAATTGAACATTAATTTGTTCCCAGATCATAAAATTGACCAGATGCGCGTTGCGCTTTTGAAATGCGCCTTGTGCTCTTGAACTGCGCTTCTGTGCTCTCTGGACTGGCGCTCAGCGCCAAATGCGCCATGTATCAACCACGTATGCGCCAATTGACAACTTGCGCTTCGCGCTTCTGAAATAACGCACTGCGCTCATGGGCTGATGCTCAGCACCACGTGTCACTCACGTGTGCGCCACTAAACTGAAAGAGCAACGCGCTCATAGACTAGCGCTCAGCGCTCATAAATTGGCATCATGCGCTCATCATCTGAGTGTGACACGTGTCCCTTACATGTGCGCCACGTGGCAGAAGCGCACTGTGCTCTTTGACAGGCGCAAAGCGCCTAGCACCATGTGTTGCGCTGACAGAACGTAAATCGTTCTTTAATAAGCCCAGAGCTCTGATGAATGCTCAGCATTCAATAAAAGACAAAACATTGTCAGAATGCAAGCCAATGCTTAGCATTATTAAAAGGGCCAAGCCCAAATAAAGGCTCAACAGCCCAAAATAAAATGTTAAACATTTATTGGACTTAGCCCAAGATTGGCTATAAGTCCTCAACTCATATTAATTGAGCCCATCCGCTCATGAATATTTCAAGAGACCTTAGCCCCAAATTGGACTACAGATCTTTCAACCAACTCACACCGGTTCTAGGGTACATCTCTTTACTCCTCTGATATTTGTCGTTGTAATCCTTCAACGTCTTCAGAGAGGTGACGGGTCCCGACAACCAAACATTTTATGGACTATGGGGTCCTTTTAAAGTCACGGACTATGATGTCCTTAATCTTGACTGTGAGGACTTTAAACTCACGGACTATGATGTCCTTAACCTTGGCTGTGAGGACTTTAAACTCACAGACTATGATGTCCTTAACCTTGACTGTGAGGTCTTTAAACTCACGGACTATAATGTCCTTATCCATAACTGTGAGGTCTTTAAACTTACGGACTATGATGTCCTTAACCTTGACTGTGATGTCTTTAAACACACGGACTATAATGTACTTAACCTTGAATGTGAGGTCTTTAAACTCACGGACTATGATGTACTTAACCTTGACTGTGAGGTCTTTAAACTCACGGACTATGATGTCCTTAACCTTGACTGTGGGGTCTTTAAACTCACGGACTACGATGTCCTTAACCTTGACTGTGGGGTCTTTAAACTCACGAACTACGATGTCCTTAACATTGACTGTGGGGTCTTTAAACTCATGGACTATGATGTCCTTAACCATGCACTGTAATGTCCCTAAACTATTGGACCGTAATGTCCCTAAACTAATCGACCGCAATGTCTCTAAACTAAACAATAGAGCCCAATTGCTCTCTTGTTGGATCTAAACGATCCTATTAAGTTGATCTTAGTCCAAAAATTAGACTAACGTATCCTTAACAAATGTTTAAGTTGATCTTAGTCTCAAATGAGGCTAACGTATCCTTAAACCCAATCCCCAAACCCAAATCTAAGAAGATATGGATTTGGACTAATTCACGCCTTACGGGCGACAACATACATTAGTCTCCGTATACAATCCACGGGCAACCAAAAAAACAAAACAAACACCCACGACACGAAGTGACCATCTGGAGAGGGAAAATGTGGTTACCGCGATGCGGTGGCGTAATTAACTGCAGGGGTTTGCGCCTGCAGGGAAGAGCGTCCCCACAATCAAAAACCCCTCAAATGAGAGGAATCTAACGAAGTCTGCTACATCGGTCGCATCCGTTTAAACCTTCGATATATGGTGTCATAAATCAACTTGGCATCTTCAGAGAGGTGGACGGATAGCACCAATTAGCATCTGCCCTGAAATTCAGGCAAGACGGGCCCGTGCGGTCGCGTCTCTGTGTCTTTTAGCGGGGAACACCCCCCCATTTTGAATATACACAAAAATGCACAAGATTTTCAATGGCAAATTTTTCCCACTTGATTTCAAAATGGCAACTTCTTTTACCTTCACCCAATTCATTGGGTACCTTCAGAAAAAGTATTCTACATTCTCTCTACTTCAATCTTGGACATGTCGGTTAGCAAACTTCATGTTCGAGTTGCTTCGGATTGAAGCGGGAGCTCATATAAAGATTCGTTGACATGGTGCCACTTTGACGAGGAGACTGGAGATCGAGCAAGATCGGAGATGCCGCGAGGAGCGTGGAATGATGGCTAAAGACCGAAGGACACGGAACGATCGGTATAGCCTTTCTAGCCACTTCGTAGTTAGCTAGTTTAGTGATAATGGCACGATCCAGGTGAAAGTCTATGTTAGCGCCAGTTATAAAAGTTTTTGTTCCGCATTTGGCCTCGGATTGACGGCCGGGGCTCTGCCGTAGACTTACATGGTATCAAAGCCTTGCCATTAACCTTTACTAGTTGGTTTAAACAATGTTAAAGTATCGAAACCGAAACAAACCCGATACACTGCACCAAGAATTCTAGTTTCTGCCCTTTTCAAAAGTGTCTTCTAAAATTATTTAAACAAGTGCAGAAGACTACTGACATGACCACTAGCCTATACCCCAAAAACAAACCCAGTCCCTCGGATTTTGGCCGAGCACATGCTCATGAAATCCGGCGTCGCCGGCTCTTTAGTGGATTCTTGGTTTGGATTTTGGGGTGTAGTCTGGTCTCTAGAAAGTTGGTTCAGTGATATTGTTTGTTTAGCCCAGTTTGGATATGGTTTTATCAGGTTGTTTGGTGCTATTTGGGTGTTATTTCAAAGTCGATATTTCTAACATCGTTTAAAATTTTGCAGTGCTTACATTATATCTGCGACCGTGAATGTCATTCGAGCGGTAGATCTTGTCTAATTGCTATAGTCCTTTTAGATTGGTTTGCGAACGTGACATTCACGTTGATGTTCTGTGTTGTGCTGTGATGTTGCAGATTTGTCGTGGTGGATAGATTGCGTGGAATGTTAGTGCAGTTTGGATTTATTTGTACATTTGATATCGCGGGACGAGCGTCCGACATGTGGACTGCCGCCACTGCCTGTTTGTATATTATTCTTTTGGGGCACGACCGGGTTGAGGTCGATGTACCCGTTATACATATTTTCTTTTCTGTATGAGGATTACCCTGCGACGGAGTGCAAGGATAGCCGGGTTCTGGAAGGCAACGGGTCCGCATCTCATGGCTTTGAGAGGGAGGGGGCCTCACCCTAGGATTGGCGGGCTATTCACCGCACTCGTAGGGGGTACAGGTTGACCCAAGGTGGAGTGCCCAAGTTACCGGATTCCGTGAAGTGGTGGGTGGTCCATTCTCTTTGCTGAAGGGGGCTGCCTCTCTTCTGGTTTTGGCGGGTAACTTGCCGCGCTCGTAGGGGTCTAGGTTTTCATTGCACAGGCTATCCATACGACCAGGGGAACGTCGGGTTTCAGTTGCGGCTCTAAGGAAACCCGGGGCTCCTAGATTATCTGTATTGTTCTGTGATGCTTATTACTTTTCTGTAATGTTGCATTTATCACACCTAGAGCGATTATTGTATATTGGTATATATACTAATAGATGTATATGTTTTACACCCGCGCTGGTCCAGTCCCCGTTCTGTCGTTAGTTAAGTAACCTAACGGGTGATGACGGGACCCAGTGACTAATGCGAATGGCATATACGTACATTTTATTTTTATTTTTTTCTGGTGTGATTAATTGATGGGACTGCATGGATTCTGATCAATGCAAGGAAAACAAACTTGTTGGATGTTGTTAGAACAAATTTTCAAAAAGCTGTTATTGCAAGGACGTTTTCTTTTGTTTTGCACAGTGGTATTCGGTTATGAATATCTAGCACCTCATTCGACGCGGCAAGGGTCGAGATCACTTCACCTGGAGTGACCCCTTGGCCAGAAGTTTGCTTTAGGGTAATAACTTCACTACTGTCCATTACTTTTTGCTTTGCATTGCGGTATTCAGTTGGAATATCCTGCACCTCATTCTACAGGGAAAGAGCCTAGATCCCTTCACTGGGAGTGACCACTTTTGCTGTCACGCCCCGCTTCCCAGAGTACGCAAGATTGGGCACGTGACATAGCCAACCATGCTACCTGTGGGTAGGAAGTATCCATCCACAGTCACATTACGGCTGTAGAGATATCAAGAACAAGATAAATAAACTATCTAACACATGTCCAAATCCATAATAATAAGAGTCAATGAAAAATAAGTGCGGAAGCAAATGATCCAATACAATAATAGAAAGGTACGTCCCATAATGCGGGATCGCACCTGGAAATAAAATGCAATAAATGAACTAACCACTACAGAACTCACAAATCAGCCTGCTGGCTGAGGTACTCCTGCTCGGTCGGCGACAGTGGTAAGGAATCTGGGCCATGCAAAACCCAGACGTCAGCGCGTCATGTCAACCAATAATATAATATGAACATGGTAATAAGCAATGCAGGGATAAACATGAATAAAGCAATAATATGAAACAACAGTGCAGGGTAATGTGCAGTGGGTAACTAAACTGTTCTATCAGGTTTTCTATTCTAAAGTCTTTGAAATCAATTGATGACTCGTCGATGTAACTCAATAGTATCCCGTGCATGCCCGGGACCACGGTCAAGACCCTGGGGGCTGAATCCGAGACGCGCCGCTAGGCAGTAATAGGTAGCAGGATGGACGAGTGATGTCAGCATCATCACTCCCGGACTGGCCAAGCCCGTAAGACTGATCAGAATAGGTATCGAACTGTTGAGTTACAAGTCGGTTTCACCTTTGATTTCCCCATACCCCCAAGTTATGTATGTCAGGTCAGGTATTCAGTAATCAAGAACTAATACCAACACATGATCAGGTAAAAGCAGGTTTGTCTGGATAGACAACAGGAATGGTCCATGAGGACCCCAAGTCAGGTTTGTTGGCATTAGGCATAAGATCAGGTAACAGGTCGGGTCATGGTACAACAGGTTGAGTTGGTAGTAAAGGGTACCATGTCCGGTGCATCGGTAGGTGTAAATGTCATGTGTATCAAGGTCAGGTCAAAATGTGACGCAATCGAGGGTGTGCTCACAACAGGTATATAATCGAATAAGGAATCACAGCAGGAAATAAAGTAAACAATAATAACAGTTCATTTAATCACGATGGTGCATTACTATAGTGCAATTGTGTTATCATATTAACAGGTTCGAGCACCCTTGGGGTGCAATAATCACAAGGTAGTGCAATAGCAATGACAGAAAGTACAAGAGCTACATGGGTATGACTATCGTCCTTTCAATAGTAAAAGAATGATTAACTGGTAATATTGTTATAATAATATTAATATGGATAGCATATTCAAAGCGATTATTAACTATAAAAGTGGTATTGATTAACCACGCACAAGAAGGTTCCGTTCAGAAATTCAGCGTCACCCTAATTTGTAAAATAACTTAAAAATAACAAATGTTCTCCAAAAGAGACGTATATTATACCAAAACAAAGATAATTCAATAATGTTTTCAGTTTTATAAGTATAACCATCTCAGGTTATTCCTACAAAAAGTTATGAATATTCGAAGTTGAAAGTTTGCTGCTGGAATTTCCCTGGGGAGCAGTTTAAAGGCATTTTCATTTGCATTTTACGTTATATAAATAATTTATTTTGCAAGTAAATATTTCATAGAGTTATAGTATTCTGAATTAGCTTCGTAACGAACTAAAGAACGTATACTAATGATTTTTCTATGATTTATAATGAATTTTATAAGATAAGGTGTACAGTAAATTTCAGATTTGTCATATCCGATTTTTCAACGACGTTTCATGTGTAAACTATAAGATTTTCAAATGTATAACATTATAAAATGAAGATTATAAAAGTATATAGCATGTATCAAGATTAACTTGCCTCGATGGGTCGCGAATCGGGAAAACGGAACGTTAACCGTCGGCGGGGAAAACTCGCAACGGGCGCACGGTTCACGGAATGAACCCAAACGACGAACAAAGGAACCACACGGGTCGGGGTACCTCACTGGAACGTCGAGAAGCGTCACCGGCACGACGGAATTCCGGCAACAAAAGAACAGTTAAAAAAAATGAAAAACGGAACATGAAGCAAGAAGAGAAAGAATGATAAACAGAAGTACGAGAGAATATATGAGGGAGAGGGAGAGAGAGAAAAAAATGGAGAGAGAGAGAGAAAGTGGGGCCCACAGGGTTAAAGGGGAGGTTGCAATTGGCTGAGAGAATAAATTAAGAAGGATATAAAGATTGTAAAAATATTATATGGTTAACTTAAAGATTTAAAAGATAGGTAATGAATAGTAAGATATCAGGTTAGCTAGAAAAAATATATGCGATGGTTTTAATAATATTAAAATTTGGGATTTTGGCGCCAAATAAAACATTTCCAAATTGCGCCCGGGTTGGGTCTAAAAATTCGATATTCAAATAATAGGATTTTAAGCGGGTTCCAAATTTTAAAATGAAATGTTTTATGATTAAAAAGCATACTCCCAAAACGGACACACGCACGTGCACGTAGCCATCCAAACTCACCCGTTTCACTGAACGGGACGAGAATACAATGCACGGACGCTACCACGAGGCTAAGGGTGTCAAGTAGGCCAAGAAGAATATTTTCAATTTTATTTTAGGTGCTAAAATTTGTTATATGCAGAAAGACTTAGCCGGTTAAAATTTTGCAATAAGAACCAAACAAGCTAGATAAATGAAATGAGCAATGCCAAACACTCAACCAGTAACAGAAATAGTATTATTGGGCTCGGGTGTTACATCATACCCAACTACAAAAAGAATTTCGTCCTCGAAATTCCAAGAATTCAAGATAGATAACTACAGGAAAAGGTGAGGAAACTTCTGCTGGATCTCGTCTTCTCGCTCCCAAGTGGATTCTCCATGCGATCGATTACCCCAAGAGACTAGCACAAGGGGGATAACCTTGTTCTTAAGAACCTTTTCCCTTCGATCCCCGATTTCAATCGGTCGCTCCTCAAAAGTCAAGTCTTCTCGTACTATTAGCTCCGAATGATCCAAAACGTGTGTTTCATCTCGAATATACTTACGGAGTTGAGATACGTGAAACATATCGTGCACATTTGCCAAGGACTGCGGTAACGCCAAACGATATGCTACCTCACCAACACGCTCCACGATCTCAAGGGTCCAACGAATCGAGGACTAAGCTTTCCTCGACTTCCAAAACGAATCACCCCTCTAGTCGGTGATATCTTCAAGAACACCAAATCACCCACGGTGAATTCTAGAGGTCTTCTCGACGTGTCAGCCCAACTCTTCTGTCTGTCTTGTGCTGCCTTCATATGATTTCTGATAGTGTTAACCTTCTCAACTGTCTGCATCACCAAATCTGGTCCCAACAATTTTCGTTCACCGACATCATCCCAACAAATAGGTGAACGACATTTACGACCATACAAAGCTTCAAACGGAGCCATCTGGATAGTTGCCTGAAAACTGTTGTTGTAAGAAAACTCCACCAAGTGTAGATGATCCTCCCACGAACCCTTGAAGTCCAACATGCATGCTCTCAACATATCACCAAGAGTTTGGATCGTTCTCTCCGACTGACCATCAGTTTGAGGATGATAAGCTGTGCTAAACTTCAATCGAGTCCCCAAACTTTCCTATAAACTCCTCCAGAAGTGTGATAAGAACCGAGTGTCCCGATCGGACACGATGCTCACCGGTACGCCATACAATCTTACAATCTCCTACATGTACCGCTCTGCCAAAGTCTCCGTTGATTGACCAACCCGGAAAGGAATAAAGTGAGTTGCTTTGGTCAATCGATCGACAATCACCCATACTGCATTGTTGCCCTTTGGACTTCGCGGTAAAGCCTTCACGAAATCCATGGTTATATGTTCCCACTTCCACTGAGGAATCGGAAGTGGTTGCAACAAACCAGCAACCCTTTGGTGTTCAGCCTTGACTTGCTGACATACCAAGCACTTAGCCACGAAGCGAGCAATCTCCCGTTTCATGCCTTCCCACCAGAAATACTGTCGAATATCTCGGTACATCTTTGTACCTCCTGGATGTATAGAATAAGCTGAACTGTGTGCCTCCTTCATAAGCTCTTCATGAACATCCCCCTTTGGCACACACAAACGGCTACCATACCTCAACGAACCATCTTCGTAGACCAGTAAATCTGTTCATAGTCCAGCCTCAACCTGCTCTCGAAACTTCTGCAGTCTAGGATCCTGCGATTGTGCCGCTTTAATCTTCTCAACCAAGGACAACTGTACTTGCAACTGCATCAACTGTCCCGTAGAATGTGGTAGCACAACTTCCAAGTCAAATCTTCGAAAATCTGCAATGATCTCCCTCTGTGTAGTTAACACCTGAATTGCTGGTAACCGACTAAGCGCATCCGGCACAACATTAACCTTCTCCGGATGGTACTTAAGATCAAGATCGTAGTCAGCCATCAACTCCAACCATCTACGCTGCCTCATGTTAAGCTCCTTCTGTGTAAACACATACTTCAAGCTCTTATGATCTGTAAAAACTTCGACTCTTTCCCCCAAAAGGTAGTGTCTCCAAATCTTCAAAGCGAAAATCACAGCCGCAAGCTCCAAGTCATGAGTTGGATAATTCTTCTCATGGTTCTTCAACTGTTTCGATGCGTATGCTACAACCTTTCCATGCTGCATCAAAACACATCCCAATCCTTTCCCAGATTCGTCGCTATGAATCACTAGTCCTCCGGAATTGTCTGGTACGGTCAGGATAGGGGCGGTTATCAACTTCTGCTTCAACATCTCAAAAGCCAACGCACACTTATCCGTCCATACAAAAGGTACCTCCTTGCGCGTAAGCTTGGTCAACGGTTCTGCCAAACGAGCGAAGTTCTCCACAAATCTCCTGTAGTATCCGGCTAATCCAAGGAAACTTCTTATCTCAGCTACATTCCTTGGAATAGGCCAATCTCGAACTGCTGCAATCTTTTCGGGATCGACGGCGATTCCATCGCCCGACACAACATGCCCCAGAAACTTTATTTCTTCCAGCCAAAATTCGCACTTACTCATCTTCGCATACAATTTCTCCTGTCTCAATGTCTGCAGTGCGATCTTCAAATGCTCAGCATGCTCTTCCAAACTCTTCGAGTAAACCAGAATATCGTCAATGAATACCACAATAAACTGATCCAAGAATGGTGAAAAGATTCGGTTCATCAAGTCCATGAATACTGCCGGCGCATTCGTTACTCCGAAGGGCATCACTAGATACTCGTAATGTCCATACCGAGTTCAAAATGCCGTCTTGCAAATATCCTCTGCTTTCACTCGGACCTGATGATATCCGGATCGCAAATCCAGTTTCGAGAATACCCTCGCGCCACTAAGCTGCTCAAAAAGTTCTCCAATGCGAGGGATCGGGTACTTGTTCTTAATAGTTACCCGGTTTAATTCTCGATAATCGATGCACATCCTCCTCGTGCCATCCTTGTTCTTTACTAGAAGAACTGGAGCTCCCCAAGGCGAGTTGCTGCTTCGAATCCAACCCTTCTCAAGTAATTCAGTAACTTGTTTCTTAACTTCTTCCAATTCTACTGGTGCCATTGGATAATACGCTTTAGATACTGGCGCTGCACCAGGAATAAGGTCAATTGCGAACTCCACGTCTCGCTTCGGCGGCAAGCCCGATATATCTTCAAACACATCCATAAAATCGTGAACAACCGCCGGCTCTTCACTATTATCAACTTCCATTGCTGCAAGAACATTGTTAGTCGGCCTAGCCCTAAACTCGACTGGCCCGATAGAACTGCTTCCTTAACGCAACTGCTGTCTGCTGCAAACTCCCTTTCATCCCCGATAAACTCTGCCGCTCTTGGCTGCTGCAAGTATTTATGAGAAAGTGGTCAAACCCAGAGAGACATTCTGCCTCTGGATGTCCACGTCCAGCCTGCGCATGAACCTCCGTGCCCTGTCTGCATCGTTGGCAACTAAAGGTCCAGCGAAACTACCGAGTCTCGTCCATTCTGTTACATGCACATCTACGGGTGCTCCCTTCTGCTTTAGTCCGATGAACTTCTCTTCCATTTCCTCCCATGCAGTCCGCGGGAAGAACTTCTCCAGGAAACTCTTAGAAAAATCCGCCCATTTGATCGGCTTGAGCAAGCGGATCTCCTCAACAAGCCACCATTCTCGGGCGTAGTCCACTAGCTGAATGTGTACCACAACAACTTTTTATCATCTGGAATCTGTGCCGCAAAAAGCAAGTTCTCTGTGTCAACTAGCCACTGCTCTACTGGCAATGGCTCCTTTAAACCAGTAAATGTAGACGGACCCAACCGCCTGAAATCTGCTACGGTCCCTACTCGGTCAACTGGTCTAGCTCCAATATTGTTCACAGACTACTGAACGATCTGCAAACCTTCCCGAAACGAGTCCGCTTGCTGCTGGATCAGCTCGGTCTGTTTCTTTGATTCTCCAGCATTCCTCTTATCACTCCAAGCATGGCGGCTTCATCCACACGCCTCTGGTACGTCTTCACATTCTTACTTGCCATAATCCTGAACTCAAAACACCCAACATTAGCATGATGATAGATTCTTAATATAGATCAAGGCTAGAACTCCAAGATACTTAAATAGAGTACCGCATTGTAACTATGCCGCGGTATCATAGCCACAATTACTTAACTCCACCCAAGTCGCCTAAGTCCTAGGGATAACAAGAAATATATTTTCGAGTCGACATGCAAAGTAAGTTTGCACGTCGTAAAAGATATAATCAGGAAGAATGTGATTCAAGAATGGTAAAACGGCCAAGGTGGCAGGACATGTTTCCTAAACACGGGTATTCTGATTCGTGTATTGGGTACAATACCCAACTATAAAAGAATTAACCCGACTAACCTATGTCTCTGATACCAAAAGAACCATGTCACGCCCCGCTTCCCAGAGTACGCAAGATTGGGCACGTGACATAGCCAACCATGCTACCTGTGGGTAGGAAGTATCCATCCACAGTCACATTACGGCTGTAGAGATATCAAGAACAAGATAAATAAACTATCTAACACATGTCCAAATCCATAATAATTGTTGGAGATAGTGCCCTCAGAGTCAATTATTAGGTCACAGGTACGTGATTGTAATGATTGAGGGAGGACCTATCCCGGTAGGACAGTCTTACTCGAGATGATAGTATGCTATCTGGTTTACCTTTATCATCGTGTACTGTTTTAGGTGACCTGACACGTCGCTATTACACGTTGATAGAGCCCCTAGGATTCTTGCTTGACCACCAGCAGTATGAGGGCGATCATATAAGTGGGAGCTGGGGGTCTACAAGCATATCCTTAAAAGGTCCCTAGTCGTGGGAGTTTCGAGACCGGGCATCGATACTCCATTAGTAGACTAGTGTATACAGTCGAGACCCCGACGAGGGGCGGTGGCCGGTCTCACAAGCCACTGGTGTCAGTTGGATCACCTAAGATGTATACAGGTGCTCATTGGGTTATGAGTACACCGGACAGGACTCGCCGGGAACATGCTAGTTGGTCATATACCAGACGTCAGATGGCAGTTCCCTGGTGACATGTGTGCAGGTTAGTTCATCGACCTGGGGATCGTCATTTGTCTCGTGTGAGTTCCCACTGTACTTTGATTACTACCCTACCACGGCTCAAAGGAGTCGTGCAAACAGGTTTTAGTTGGGTACAGTCCCGAGCCACATGGAGGCAGTGAGCGTATCTTCAGGGGTTCGTCTCTCCCGGTATTGGGGGTGAGGTCGTGCTGTGTCTAGGAGAGCCATTACACAAAGTCCTTGGCCAAGGCAAGGAGATTTACTGGTAGGTATTCCAGTAGTATCTCAGGGTGTTCTGGGCTACACTCCGACACGACTTGTACCGCTTTTGGGGGTCTGACTTTTACCAACCCCCTAGGCCCGCCATGCGATACTCATAGACGAACGGACCGGACTGCACGGATATTGTCACTGACAGGCTCAGTAGGGTGTCAGGATGAGTTTACTCATCGACGTCCCTTTTGGTCAATAGCTGGTGGCCCATCACGTATTGGCATATACCTCTGACGTGCTAGTGGTTAAATCCACAGCCATAGTATTGACGAGTCTTTAGAGTCCACCACATTTTCAGTTACTCAGCTTTCGGACGAAAGGTTGTAGAGGCCGTATGGAGATATGGCAAGGTCCGATCAGATACGTGCGGTATTGCACGGATCAGGATCGGACAGTTTGTACTATAGGCCGTATGGTTATATGGCAGGGTTTGATCAGATACGTGCGGTATTGCACGGATCAGGATCGAACAGATATTACTAGCCGGTTTTGGTATAAGCCGGACCTAGTATAGTACAGTGTAGACTTTGTCTCATTGCATTTGTATTTCGGTCGAAATACAGATGCGGGTGTGTATGCACAGTATCGGGGTTTTCCTGTGATTTATTACGGGACCAGTTTTCTGGAGTTGCCAGTTTGCTTTCCGTTTCGGCCAATTTCCTTTGTTCCGTTCATTGGCCGAAGTTTGGTGGAGGAGGGCTTATTTGCATTGTTGCAAATAGGCATTTGTGGAAGGGGGTCTTTGCTTTTTGTAGCATCATGATAGTCTTCATGATGGTGCACCTTCCATTGACTTGCTTGACCTTGACTTCTAGCTATCATGATGGCTTGACTTTGTTTAGTGATGGTTGTGGTTTGAGTGTGGTTTTGGTGTTGTGATCATATTCTTTCATAATTGTTTTTTGATGCCTTGCATTATTGTTCAAGCCTCTCACTCTCTCATGGTGATCCATCTCATTCTCTCCCTCACTCACTAGAGCATGGCCGGCCTCCCTCTTGAAGGGGCTGTCCAAATATTTTGAGGTGAGATTTTGCTTCATTTCATGTTGCAAAAATCCCACAAGTTCCATCTAAAAAGCTCCAAGTTCAATCCCTCCTCAAATGGCAATTCCACAACCCCAAAAGTGAGACACAAGCTCTACCAAACATTCTACAGCAAATCTTGGGCACGTCGAGTAGCCGGCTTCGTGCCCGAGTTGTCTCGGCATTGAGGTGGGAGCCCGTAAAAGAAGTAGGCGATGTGGTGCACTTCCGGCGACGAGGAGGAGACGGGACATTCCGCAGGAGATCGGGACCATGACGAGAAGACCGGAGGACTTGGATCGTCGGTATATCTCTAACCCATCTTGTTAAGTAGCTTAGACTAGTTAATGGTTCGATCCGGGTTATAGTGCGCGGTGGTGCCGGTTTGCTAAGTCCGCAAAAATTTAAGTTATTCACCGCTTCCGCATTCCGGCGTCGGATTGACGGCCGGGGCGCCGCCGTGCACTTACAGTGGTATCAGAGCCTCGCCATTAACTTCGTCTAGCTTCGTTTGATGTGTTTTTTAGTTCCGATCGACCAAAATTCCGAAAACCCAATTTATGTTCACATCAGTTTTCTGTTAAGATTTTTTGGTGTCCAAAAATTTTTCAGGTGACAGAAAAGTGATCTACCAAAAGATATAAGAATTCTGCAAAAATACGATATAGTGATTCATCTACAGGAGCGCGGAAGCGCCGCGAAAACCCACTTCCCGCCGCCCTTCCGCCGCACTGTAGCTTCATCATGTTATCATATTTTTCCAGTTTCTTTCTGGGTTAATTTCTGGGGTTTTGGAATATTAAAATTGGGCCAATTATTTCTGTGAGTGCTGCAGTATTGGTTTGGGGCCCACTTGTTAATTTTTGGTCAATCGGAAAATTTTAAACACATTTTTCACAGTATTTACATTATATCTGCGACCGTGAATGTCACTCGATCGGTAAATCCGGTCTAACTGCTATAGCCCGGTTAGACGGATTTGCGAACGTGACTTTCACGTTGATGTTCTATGTATTTGCTGTGATGTTGCGGATCGGTCGTGGGGGATAGCCTGGATGCAATGCTAGTACAGTTTTGTTGTATTATGTACATTTGATATTGCGGGGCGAGCGTCCGACATGTGGACTGCCGTCACTGCCTGTTTGTATTATTATTTTGGGGCACGACCTGGTTGCGGTCGATGTACCCGGTGTATGTATATTTTACTTTCTGTACTAGGATTGCCCCGCGGAGGGATGCACGGATAGCCGGGTTCTGGAGGGCAACAAGCCCGCATCTCATGGCATTGAGACGGAGGGGGCTTCACTCTGGGATTGGCGGGCTATTCGCCGCACTCGTAGGGGGTACAGGCTGACCCAGGAGGGGTGCCCAAGTTGCCGGATTCCGTGGAGTGCTGGGTGGTCCATTCACGGAGCTGAAGGGGGCTGCCTCGCTTCAGGTTTTGGCGGGTGACTTGCCGCGCCCGTAGGGGTCTAGGATTTCATTGCGCAGGCTATCCACACGACCAGGGGAACGTCGGGTTTCAGTAGTGGCTCTGTGAAACCCGGGGATCCCAGATATCTGTATTGTTTCTGTGATGCTGTACATTTCTGTGATGTTGCATTTCTTTCACGCCTTGAGCGAAATATAATATATTGGTATATATATTAGTAGATGTTGTATATGTTTTTCATCCGCGCTAGTCCAGTCCCCGCTCTGTCGTTAGTAAGCTAACCTAACGAGTGATGACGGGACCCAGTGGCGAATGCGGATGGCATATACGTACGTCAGTATATTTTCGTTCTTTGTGGTGTGATTAATTGATGGGACTGCATTGATTCGGATCAATGCAAGTTAAAAACAAACCTAATCTGATGTTTTTGGAACACTTTTTCAAAAAGCTGTTATTGCAAGGACGTTTACTTTGGTTTTGCATCGTGGTATTCATTGGAATATCCTGCTCCTCAGTCGACGAGGCAAGGGCCGAGATCCCTTCACCGGGAGTGACCCCTTGGACAAAAAGTTTGCGTCAGGGCAATGACTTCACTATAGCCGATTACTTTTGCTTTGCACCGTGGTATTCATTTGGAATATCCTGCACCCCATTCTACGGGGAAAGAGCCGAGATCCCTTCACCGGGAGTGACCTCTTTAGCAACGGTTTTCGTCACTATATTTTCAAAAAGCTATCCGTTCCTTCAACGATATCAAGTTCATTACGTTAAAGGTTTTCGCCAGAAACCATTCGTAGCCCTCCGTCGTTTCAGACGGGTAGCACGTAGTATTCATGCTATGTTTGTTGACCTTCGTCAAGGCATAGTGTATGGTAGCTGCTTGTTACCTTTCTGCTGCATAGATAGATGCGTTGGTTTGGGACAGTCGTATAGCCTTGTTGACCTTCGTCAAGGGCTTGTACGGGTGGATTCAGATTAACCCTGGATAATGACGGGTAGAACTTGACATGTGACTTATGATTTGTTGACCTTCGTCAAGGTCATAAGAGCATGGGGCAGAAATCACATCGGGAGTTTCAAAAGTACTGAAACTTGCCAGATATGCGCATACCTTCTGGAGTGTGATAGCGTGAGCGGATTCCGTCACGTTATCATGCAATGATAGTTGGATCCCGATTTCCACTGATGAGTTGGTTTACTCCTCGGGTGACCCCGACTAATTCTTCTTTCAGGTTTGGAGGAGAATTTGAGGTACAATGGGAGATTTCCAGATTAGATAAATTGGTAACCATTCTGATCTAGGTTAGAGTGCACGCTGAGTGTTTCTTTTCTCTCTCTCTTTGGCAGCGACCATTGACCCGACCCTAAGACTTTGACTCAGTGACCAAGTTGACCGAACCTTCTTAAACACCGGCTTTTGGATTGTCAGAGTTGCAGACCTCATTGCCACTCCTACTTTTACCCTTTTCTCCAGGACACCCCGTATTACTACGAACGTCCACTTCCATTGGACAAAACCAACGTATGGTTAGATACGAACTCGAAAGAATTATTCGAGGATGGTTTCCGGTTCTGGAGAAAACGGATAGGATTATTCAGTTGTCTTTTCCTTTTACCCTCTCTCAGGTTACGAGTACTCCTTGGTTTAGGGGTAGTACACCTATTTCGCAAATTGGATTGTCTTCTTCCAAACCTTAGGCTGGTGCCGACCGGTAGGGAATGAAGAAAATCAATTAGCATAACGATGGTGTGCAGAAGGTATTAAGTTCAGACAAAGCAAGGGATTAGTAAGAGGGCAAAGTAAATTGCAACAGATATTCACGACCAAACCAGGTATTTCTTCGCCAATCCTAAAATCACCTTTGAATTTCTCCAGGACACTCCGTATCACTACGAAGATCCACAGTTTATTGGATATTCCATCGTATGGTTATATACGAACTCGAAAGGAACTTGTTCCAGTTCGGGGATGGATTCTGGTTCAGGAGAAATAGGAATAAGGTTTATTCGGTTGTCTTTTATCTTCACCCTCTCTCATTGCGAGTGTTCCTAGGATTGGGACAGTACACCCATTATGCTTATTGGATAGTCTTCTTCCAAACCATAGGCTGGTGCCGAACGGTAGGGAAGGAAGAAAACCATTTGGCCTAAAAGGGTGTGCAGAAGGTAAAGACTAAAGACATATGAAGGGATTTGGAGAGGTGGCAAAGAATTATACGGTTACAATCGTGAATCTGGAAGAGGCATTACTAGGAATACCAGAATACCCCATCGGAACATTTCAATGTTTCAGTTTCACTGTATAATGTTAAAGGAAAACTGATTTCCCGATTGGATACTTACTCCAGGGTATGTATTTACCAGGTACGATTCTCACATCTGTATGGTTTTACAGATGATGAGTGGGAGTAAGTTATTGGGAATTGGGTGATTATCCTCATTATATCGGGATTCGTTGTAATCAGTGATATTTGAGAAAATCACCTGGGCTGTTTGCCGGTCGGCAAATATTTGGTTTTGAATATCCGCTGTTATGCACCAATTTCAAATTGTTATATCTGTACGTCTATTTGAATAGAGTGAGATATACCTTTCTGAAATTATATCTACGACATTTACCTATATCAGTGGATGGTTAGGTAAGGAGCATTAAACAGCGGTGTAATTCTTCTTGACCATAAGTACAGTTTTCAACCTACGACACACAGTGAATGAGTTATCAGACTCAAGGGACTTATACAGAGCATTGTATGTTGTCCAGGGTCCATCAGGACAGAGGGGTTGGTCATCGTACTATATTCGGTTTACTTATGACTTCTCTAGTTTTTAGACAGGTGTTTCGTGAAAACACAGGGTCCGAATTTGGAGAAGTTATAGGTATTTGAATAGAGTAGAGAACCAGGTATAGCAAGTATCGGGATTCTTCAAAGAGATCGAAGATGTAGATACTTGTGTATGGTATTCAGTTGATAGTAGTGATTAAGAGAAATTGCTTCTCTTTCAGGTTACTCATAATTGGAAGCATTCCTAAGTTGAGTAACGCTGATCGGCCTCCTTCCATTTAGTTGACATGCACTAGAGACAGTTGCATGATTTGAATCTGGTTCAATTAAATCAGTGCCTCTGGTCCTATATGGGATATAGAACAGTTCATATCTTAACGATGTTAAGGTACGGGGAGTTGTCCGGCTTATGCTTAAAACCAGACACTGGACAACTCAAGGCACGTTTCTGTAATGGCTGTTTGTCGGTTGACCCAGGCTATGACGCGGGTTGATTTTCTACCATCTGGATGAACAATAGCAATATTGTTCTAGACTCGCCACAGTTTTAATAAAAATGGATTTTTTCAGAAAACAGTAGTGGGAGTATGGTAGAACTGGAAGTGATTCCAGAACCGCAAACGATTACTGAAGATTTGATAAGGAACCTAAAGATTCAATCTGGATTGACATTCCATTGGCCACTCCGCAGATAAGGTAGGTAACTTCAGGCACCCGAGAGGTACTCCGGTAGCCTCAAGGACGGTGACAGGGAAGTTCTTGTTTACCCACAATTGCCATTGCTGTTGTTCCAGGTTACGAGACCCGGCGGGAGGATGAGTATAGCGTCGTTCTAAACCAGTTTTAGAAGTGTACGTCTATATGACTCTGCCAGAGGGTTGTCGTAGTCAGTGGGAGCAGCGGAAGCATTGGTGGACAGGTTGCTTATGTCTATTTATAGACTAGAGCAGATGTAGCGGAGATAGATCATCTATTTCTGACGTGACAGTCATGGGTTTGACTTCGTCAGAATAGGGGATGGATCTGTTGAGAAGGTAGTAGGGTGTGATATCCTGGTATTTGGATGATATACACAGAGTAGGAAAAGAAACTCCTACACTACGATCGGTTATACTTTGGTCGTCACACAGTTGTTTCTCCACAAAAGAAATGGATTTTATATCAGACATACTGGTTACTAGATCTATGGTTTTAGATCTAGATTTGGGTGGTTTCCCAATCAGGGTACTTGACAGCATTCTAAGAGTATTTAGGATGGACTCCTGGCACGGTAGTGTACCTGCAGGTAATGGAGTCACCCTCTCCAAAGGTGTCTTACAGACTAAAGGGGAGAGGGATGTGCATGATTGGCAGATCACTTGCTCAGGCAATTGAGTCAATCATGAGATGTCAAGTACCACACCAGATGTTGTTCTTGCACTAGATGCAATAAGTTGACATTAATCCAATCCTGGAGAAACAGTCGGAAGCAGTTTTAGAACATAAGTGGATGTTCTAGGGATATGATAACGACAGCCTCATTCGGGAAACAGTTATCATTCCAGGCTTCCAAGGTGACATGGACGACAAGGAGGTTGTCAGAGCTATAGTTTTCCTTCTGATGAGGGGCAGTATTTTGGATAGGTGGTCCAAGGCAATACTGAGGGTGGCATGGCGCAGGATACTGATTAAGTTCAGTTGACGATACAGTCTAAGAAGTTTGGATTTGGAGCTCATTTATGAGCTATGTCCCATCAGACATCCAGACACATTCTAAGACAGGTATTGCTCATTTCGGGAGATGGCTTTCTCCGCGAACTTGAGATATAGAGAGACATAGAAAGAAACAACTAAGCGGATCCACTCACTGAGGCTATTCCTCGAACGCAATAGTTTCGCAAACAGGCTTTGTGAGACTGACTAGTAGAGGAGTTGGGTGTTCGGTATCACACGGGCTGTGAGTATGCGACATCGCAATAATTAGCCTTGAGTGCAAGTGGGAGATTGTTGGAGATAGTGCCCTCAGAGTCAATTATTAGGTCACAGGTACGTGATTGTAATGATTGAGGGAGAACCTATCCCGGTAGGACAGTCTTACTCGAGATGATAGTATGCTATCTGGTTTACCTTTATCATCGTGTACTGTTTTAGGTGACCTGACACGTCGCTATTACACGTTGATAGAGCCCCTAGGATTCTTGCTTGACCACCAGCAGTATGAGGGCGATCATATAAGTGGGAGCTGGGGGTCTACAAGCATATCCTTAAAAGGTCCCTAGTCGTGGGAGTTTCGAGACCGGGCATCGATACTCCATTAGTAGACTAGTGTATACAGTCGAGACCCCGACGAGGGGCGGTGGCCGGTCTCACAAGCCACTGGTGTCAGTTGGATCACCTAAGATGTATACAGGTGCTCATTGGGTTATGAGTACACCGGACAGGACTTGCCGGGAACATGCTAGTTGGTCTTATACCAGACGTCAGATGGCAGTTCCCTGGTGACATGTGTGCAGGTTAGTTCATCGACCTGGGGATCGTCATTTGTCTTGTGTGAGTTCCCACTGTACTTTGATTACTACCCTACCACGGCTCAAACGAGTCATGCAAACAGGTTTTAGTTGGGTACAGTCCCGAGCCACATGGAGGCAGTGAGCGTATCTTTAGGGGTTCGTCTCTCCCGGTATTGGGGGTGAGGTCGTGCTGTGTCTAGGAGAGCCATTACACAAAGTCCTTGGCCAAGGCAAGGAGATTTACTGGTAGGTATTCCAGTAGTATCTCAGGGTGTTCTGGGCTACACTCCGACACGACTTGTACCGCTTTTGGGGGTCTGACTTTTACCAACCCCCTAGGCCCGCCATGCGATACTCATAGACGAACGGACCGGACTGCACGGATATTGTCACTGACAGGCTCAGTAGGGTGTCAGGATGAGTTTACTCATCGACGTCCCTTTTGGTCAATAGCTGGTGGCCCGTCACGTATTGGCATATACCTCTGACGTGCTAGTGGTTAAATCCACAGCCATAGTATTGACGAGTCTTTAGAGTCCACCACATTTTCAGTTACTCAGCTTTCGGGCGAAAGGTTGTAGAGGCCGTATGGAGATATGGCAAGGTCCGATCAGATACGTGCGGTATTGCACGGATCAGGATCGGACAGTTTGTACTATAGGCCATATGGTTATATGGCAGGGTTTGATCAGATACGTGCGGTATTGCACGGATCAGGATCGAACAGATATTACTAGCCGGTTTTGGTATAAGCCGGACCTAGTATAATACAGTGTAGACTTTGTCTCATTGCATTTGTATTTCGGTCGAAATACAGATGCGGGTGTGTATGCACAGTATCGGGGTTTTCCTGTGATTTATTACGGGACCAGTTTTCTGGAGTTGCCAGTTTGCTTTCCGTTTCGGCCAATTTCCTTTGTTCCGTTCATTGGCCGAAGTTTGGTGGAGGAGGGCTTATTTGCATTGTTGCAAATAGGCATTTGTGGAAGGGGGTCTTTGCTTTTTGTAGCATCATGATAGTCTTCATGATGGTGCACCTTCCATTGACTTGCTTGACCTTGACTTCTAGCTATCATGATGGCTTGAATTTGTTTAGTGATGGTTGTGGTTTGAGTGTGGTTTTGGTGTTGTGATCATATTCTTTCATAATTGTTTTTTGATGCCTTGCATTATTGTTCAAGCCTCTCACTCTCTCATGGTGATCCATCTCATTCTCTCCCTCACTCACTAGAGCATGGCCGGCCTCCCTCTTGAAGGGGCTGTCCAAATATTTTGAGGTGGGATTTTGCTTCATTTCATGTTGCAAAAATCCCACAAGTTCCATCTAAAAAGCTCCAAGTTCAATCCCTCCTCAAATGGCAATTCCACAACCCCAAAAGTGAGACACAAGCTCTACCAAACATTCTACAGCAAATCTTGGGCACGTCGAGTAGCCGGCTTCGTGCCCGAGTTGCCTCGGCATTGAGGTGGGAGCCCGTAAAAGAAGTAGGCGATGTGGTGCACTTCCGGCGACGAGGAGGAGACGGGACATTCCGCAGGAGATCGGGACCATGACGAGAAGACCGGAGGACTTGGATCGTCGGTATATCTCTAACCCATCTTGTTAAGTAGCTTAGACTAGTTAATGGTTCGATCCGGGTTATAGTGCGCGGTGGTGCCGGTTTGCTAAGTCCGCAAAAATTTAAGTTATTCACCGCTTCCGCATTCCGGCGTCGGATTGACGGCCGGGGCGCCGCCGTGCACTTACAGTAATAAGAGTCAATGAAAAATAAGTGCGGAAGCAAATGATCCAATACAATAATAGAAAGGTACGTCCCATAATGCGGGATCGCACCTGGAAATAAAATGCAATAAATGAACTAACCACTACAGAACTCACAAATCAGCCTGCTGGCTGAGGTACTCCTGCTCGGTCGGCGATAGTGGTAAGGAATCTGGGCCATGCAAAACCCAGACGTCAGCGCGTCATGTCAACCAATAATATAATATGAACATGGTAATAAGCAATGCAGGGATAAACATGAATAAAGCAATAATATGAAACAACAGTGCAGTGTAATGTGCAGTGGGTAACTAAACTGTTCTATCAGGTTTTCTATTCTAAAGTCTTTGAAATCAATTGATGACTCGTCGATGTAACTCAATAGTATCCCGTGCATGCCCGGGACCACGGTCAAGACCCTCGGGGCTGAATCCGAGACGTGCCGCTAGGCAGTAATAGGTAGCAGGATGGACGAGTGATGTCAGCATCATCACTCCCGGACTGGCCAAGCCCGTAAGACTGATCAGAACAGGTATCGAACTGTTGAGTTACAAGTCGGTTTCACCTTTGATTTCCCCATACCCCCAAGTTATGTATGTCAGGTCAGGTATTCAGTAATCAAGAACTAATGCCAACACAGGATCAGGTAAAAGCAGGTTTGTCTGGATAGACAACATGAATGGTCCATGAGGACCCCAAGTCAGGTTTGTTGGTATTAGGCATAAGATCAGGTAACAGGTCGGGTCATGGTACAACAGGTTGAGTTGGTAGTAAAGGATACCATGTCCGGTGCATCGGTAGGTGTAAATGTCATGTGTATCAAGGTCAGGTCAAAATGTGACGCAATCGAGGGTGTGCTCACAACAGGTATATAATCGAATAAAGAATCACAGCAGGAAATAAAGTAAACAATAATAACAGTTCATTTAATCACGATGGTGTATTACTATAGCGCAATTGTGTTATCATATTAACAGGTTCGAGCACCCTTGGGGTGCAATAATCACAAGGTAGTGCAATAGCAATGACAGAAAGTACAAGAGCTACATGGGTATGACTATCGTCTTTTCAATAGTAAAAGAATGATTAACTGGTAATATTGTTATAATAATATTAATATGGATAGCATATTCAAAGCGATTATTAACTATAAAAGTGGTATTGATTAACCACGCACAAGAAGGTTCCGTTCAGAAATTCAGCGTCACCCTAATTTGTAAAATAGCTTAAAAATAACAAATGTTCTCCAAAAGAGACGTATCTTATACCAAAACAAAGATAATTAAATAAGGTTTTCAGTTTTATAAGTATAAGCATCTCAGGTTATCCCTACAAAAAGTTATGAATATTCGAAGTTGAAAGTTTGCTGCTGGAATTTCCCTGGGGAGCAGTTTAAAGGCATTTTCATTTGCATTTTACGTTATATAAACAATTTATTTTGCAAGTAAATATTTCATAGAGTTATAGTATTCTGAATTAGCTTCGTAACGAACTAAAGAACGTATACTAATGATTTTTCTATGATTTATAATGAATTTTATAAGATAAGGTGTACAGTAAATTTCAGATTTGTCATATCCGATTTTTCAACGACGTTTCATGTGTAAACTATAAGATTTTCAAATGTATAACATTATAAAATGAAGATTATAAAAGTATATAGCATGTAGCAAGATTAACTTGCCTCGATGGGTCGCGAATCGGGAAAACGGAACGTTAACCGTCCGCGGGGAAAACTCGCAACGGGCGCACGGTTCACGGAATGAACCCAAACGACGAACAAAGGAACCACACGGGTCGGGGTACCTCACTGGAACGTCGAGAAGCGTCACCGGCACGACGGAATTCCGGCAACAAAAGAACAGTTAAAAAAAATGAAAAACGGAACATGAAGCAAGAAGAGAAAGAATGATAAAGAGAAGTACGAGAGAATATATGAGGGAGAGGGAGAGAGAGAAAAAAATGGAGAGAGAGAGAGAAAGTGGGGCCCACAGGGTTAAAGGGGAGGTTGCGATTGGCTGAGAGAATAAATTAAGAAGGATATAAAGATTGTAAAAATATTATATGGTTAACTTAAAGATTTAAAAGATAGGTAATGAACAGTAAGATATCAGGTTAGTTAGAAAAAATATATGCGATGGTTTTAATAATATTAAAATTTGGGATTTTGGCGCCAGATAAAACATTTCCAAATTGCGCCCGGGTTGGGGCTAAAAATTCGAAATTCAAATAATAGGATTTTAAGCGGGTTCCAAATTTTAAAATGAAATGTTTTATGATTAAAAAGCATACTCCCAAAACGGACACACGCACGTGCACGTAGCCATCCAAACTCGCCTGTTTCACTGAACGGGACGAGAATACAATGCACGGACGCTACCACGAGGCTAAGGGTGTCAAGTAGGCCAAGAAGAATATTTTCAATTTTATTTTAGGTGCTAAAATTTTTTATATGCAGAAAGACTTAGCCGGTTAAAATTTTGCAATAAGAACCAAACAAGCAAGATAAATGAAATGAGCAATGCCAAACACTCAATCAGTAACAGAAATAGTATTATTGGCTCGGGTGTTACATTTGCAAAAGTTTTTGCTACTATATATTAGTAAAAAGCTATCAGGTTCCTTCAACGACATCAAGTTCATTACGTTAAAGGTTTTTCGCCAAAAACCAGTCGTAGTCCTCCGTCATTTCAGTTAGATATTCAGTAGTATTCAAGCTATGTATTTTGACCAACACCAAAGCATAGTGTTTGGTAGCTGCTGGATATTCATCTATTGCATAGATACATGCGTTGGTTTGGGACAGTCGTACTGCTATTTTGGCCAACGTCAAGGGTATGTATAGGTGGGTTCAAATTAACCTAGATAATGATGGGTAGAACTTGACATGTGACTTATGATATTTTGGCCAACGTCAAGGTCATAAGAGCATGGGGCAAAAATCGAGATCGGGAGTTTCAAACATACAGGAAACTTGCCAGGCATGCGCATACCTTCTGGAGTGTGATAACGTGAGTAGAATCGTTCACGTTATCATACGATGATAGTTGGATCCCGATTCCTACTGATGAGTTGGTTTACTCTTCGGGTGATCCCGACTAATTCTTCTTTCATGTTTGGAGGAGAATTTGACGATACAGTGGGAGGTTTCCTGATTAGATAAATTGATAACCATTCTGATCTAGGTTAGAGTGCACGCAGAGTGTTTCTTTTCTCTCTCTCTTTGGCAGCGAACATGGCCCGACCATAGACTATGACTCAATGACCAAGTTAACCGAAATTTCTTAAAACACTGACTTTTGGATTGTCTGAGTTGCATACATCATTGCCACTCCTTCTTTTACCCTTTGAATTTCTCCAAAACACCCCGTATTACTACGAACATCCACTTCCATTGGATAAATCCATCGTATGGTTATATACGAACTTGAAGGAACTTGTTCCAAATTCAAGGATGGATTATAGTTCTGGAGAGATTGAATTGGTTTATTCAGTTGTCTTTTATCATCACCTTCTCTCAGGTTGTGAGGGCTCCTCAGATTAGGAGAGGGTACACCTATTACGCTTATTGGATAGTCTTCTTCCAAACCATAGGCAGGTGCTGAAAGGTAGGGAATGAAGAAAACCAATTAGCCTAAGTAAGGTGTACAGAAGGTAATAAGTAAAGACAAAATAAAGGGATTAGAAAGAGAGCAAAGTAAATTGTGACTGCTATCATTCACGACCAAACCGAGTATATCATCGCCACTCCTACTTCACCTTTGCTTTTCTCCAGTTTAGGAGAAATAGAATAAGGTTTATTCAATTGTCTTTTATCATCACCTTCTCTCAGGTTGCGAGTACTCCTAGGATTAGGAGAGTACACCTATTAAGCTTATTGGATAGTCTTCTTCCAAACCATAGGCTGGTGCCGAACGGTAGGGAAGGAAGAAAACCACTTAGCCTAATGGGGTGTATAGAAGGTAATGAATAAAGACGAATAAAGGGATTTGGAGAGATGGCAACGAAATATACGGTTACAGTCATGAATCTGGATAATGGAAGAGGCATTACTACGAATACCCGGATACCCCTACGAAATATTTTCATGTTTCAGTTTCGCTGTGCGTTGTTAAAAGAAAACTGATTTCCCAACTAGATACTTACTCCAGGGTATGTATTTACCTTGTTTAATTCTCACATCTGTATGGTTTTACAAATGATGAGTGGGAGTAAGTTATTGGGAATTAGGTGATCATCCTCATTATATCGGAATTCGTTGTAATTGGTGATATTTGAGGAAATCGCCTGGGTAAAGTTTTCAACCGACGACGCACAGGGTTTGAGTTATTCAACTCAGCGGACTTATACAAAGTATTGTATGTTGTCCAGTGTCTTTTAGGACAAAGGGGTTGGTACTCGTACTATATTCTGTTTACTTGTGACTTCTCAAGTTTTAAACATGTGTTTCGTAGAAATACAAGGTCCAAGTTTGAGAAGTTATAGGTAAAAGAATAAAGTAGAGAACCAGGCATCGCATGTATCAGGATTCTCCAAGGTGATCAAAGATGTAGATACTTGTGTATGGTATTCAGTTGATAGTAATGGTTTTGAGAAACTTGTTTCTTTTTTAGGTTACTCATAATTGGATGTAATCCTAAGTTGAGTATTGCTGATCGGCCTCTGTCCATTTAGTTGACATGCACTGGAGACAGCTGCATGATTTGAATCTGGTTCCAATTAAATCTGTGCCTCTGTTTCTATATTGGATATAGAACGGTTCATATCTTGACGATGTTAAGGTACGGGGAGTTGTCTGGCTTATGCTTAAAACCAGACTCTTGATAACTCAAGGCACGTTACTGTAATAGCAGTTTGTTGGTGACGAGGGTTGACATTCTACAATCTGGAAGATCAATAGTGATATTGTTCTTGACTCGCCACAGTTTTAGTAAAATGGATTTTTTCAGAAAAAAGTAGTAGGAGTATAGTAGAACTGGAAGTGATTCCAGAACCGCAAACGATTACTGAAAATTTAATAGTACATAAAGATTCAAACATGTTTGACATTCCATTAGGCACTCCACAGATATGGTGGGTAACCTCAGGCACCCGAGAGGTACTTCGGTAGCCTCAAGGACAGTGACAGGGAGGTTCTTGTTTACCCAGACTTGCCATTACTGCTGTTCCAGACTATGAGACCCGGCAGGAGATGAGTATAGCGTCGTTCTAAACTAGCTTTAGAAGCGCACGTGTATATAACTCTGCCAGAGGGTTGTTGTGGTCAGTGGGAGTAGCGGAAGCATAGTGGACAAGCCGCTTATGTCTATAGACTAAAGCAGATATAGCGGAGATAGATCATCTATTTTTGATGTGACAGTCATAGATTTTGACTTCATCAGAATAGGGGATGGATCTGTTAAGAAAGTAGTAGGGTGTGATGTCCTGGAATTTGGATGACATACACATAGTAGGAAGTGAAATTCCTATACTACGATCGGTTATACTGTGGTTGTTATACAGTTGTTTCTCCACATAGGATATGGATATTATATCTAACATTCTGGTTACTAGATCCATGTTTTTAGATCTAGATTTGGGAAGTGTCCCAATCTGGGTACTTAGACAGTATTCTAAAAGGTATTTTAGAATGGATGACTCCTGGCATGGTGCTGTACCTGCAAGTGATGGAGTCACCCTCTCTAAAGGTGTCTTACAGACTAAAGGGGAGAGGGAAGCGCATGATTGGCATATCACTTGCTTAGGCAATTAGGTCAATCATGGGATGTCAAGTACCACACCAGATGTTGCTTTTGCACTAGATGCAATCAGTTGAGATATTAATCCAATCCTGGAGAAACGTTCGGAAGCAGTTTTAGAACATAAGTAAATGTTCTAGGGATTTGATAACGGCAGCCTCCTTTAGGAGACGGTTATCATTCCAGGCTTCCAAGGTGACCTGGATGACAGAGTGACTGCAGAGTTATAGTTTTCCCTCTAACGAGGGGCAGTAGTTTGGACAGGTGGTCCAAGAGGATACTGAGGGAGGTGTGGCACAGGATACTGATTAAGTTCTGTTGACGATACAGTCTAAGAAGTTTGGATTTGGAGTTCATTTATGAACTAGGTCCCATCAGATATCCAAACATATTCTAAGACAGGTTATTGCTCAATTCGGGGGATGGCTTTCTCCGCGAACTTGAGATTAAGAGAGACATAGAAAGAAACATCAGGGCGGATCCACTCACTGAGGCTATTTCTCGAACACAATAGTTTTACAAACAAGCTTTGTGACACAGATTAGTAGAGGAGTTGGGTGTTCGGTATCACACGGGTTGTGAGTATGTGACATCGCAATAATTAGCCTTAAGTGCAAGTGGGAGATTGTTGGATAAAGTGCCCTCAAAGTCAATTATTGGATCGTAGGCACGTGATTGCAATGATTGAGGAGGACCTATACCGGTAAGACAGTCTTACTCGAGATGATAGTATGCTATCTAGTTTGCCTTTATCATCGTGTACAGCTTTAGCTGACAATACAGATCACTATTACACGTTGATAGAGCCCTTATAATTCTTGCTTGACTACCAGCAGTATGATGGCCATCATGTACGTGAGAGTTAGGTAGTCTATAAGCACATCCTTAAAAGTGGTCTCTAGTCGAGGAAGTTTCAAGACAGGGCATCGATACTCCAGAGTAGACTAGTGTATACAGTCGAGACCCCGACGAGGGGCGGTGGACGGTCTCACAAGACATTGGTGTCAGTTGGTTCACCTAAGATGTATACAGGTGCTCATTGGGTTATGAGTGCACCGGACGGGACTCACCGGGAACCTGCTAGTTGGTATTGTACCTAGCGTCAGATAGCAGTTCCCTGGTTACATGTGAACAGGTTAGTTAATCGACCTGAGATCATCATTTATCTCGTGTGAGTTCCCACTGTGCTTTGATTATTACCCTACCACGGCTCAAAGGATTCGTGTAAACAGGTTTTAGTTGGGTACAGTCCCGAGCCACATAAAGGCAGTGAGCGGATCGGCAGGGGTTTCGTCTCTCCCGGTATTGGGGGTGAGATCACGCTGTGTCTAGGAGAGCCATTACACAAATCCCTCGGCTGAGGCAAGAGATTTACTGGTAGGTATTCCAGTAGTATCTCAGGGTGTTCTGGGCTACACTCCGACACGACTTATACCGCTTTTGGGGGTTCTGACGTTACCAGCCCCCTAGGCCCGATATGTGATGCTCATAAAGGAACGGACCGGACTGTACGGATATTGTCACTGATAGGCCCAGTAGGGTTCCAGGATGAGTTCGCTCATCGGCTTCCTTTTGCTTAATACATGGGGCAGCCGTTACGTACAGCTTGTACCACTGACGTGCTTGTGTTTAAATCCCCGGCCAGCGTATTGATGAGTCTTTAGAGTCCACCAAAGATAATTTTCCAAGTTCGGGTGAAACGTTGTAGAGGCCGTATTGTCACGACCCGAAATATTAGCTCGTGACCAGCACTTGAATCACGCAACGTCTAAAGGCGTAACGGAATTCAAGTAAGCCGAAACCCAGAAATTCTAAACCTTTTAAGAAAAATAAAGGAGGTGAGGTTTTGAAATAAAGGTATAATGAAATCAAGTTTTCTTAATGCATAGAAAAGGAACATGAATGATGCAAGTGAAATTTACTAATTTGAAAACGTGTTTCGTCTTTTAAAAATTTTGGCAGCACCTACTTTGTATATTTTGATCCAAAACCATAAATACATAATAATGATAAAAGAATTCCCAAGCGGGAGCTAGCACATCGCCAAACGGCGGATCAAAACCACGCAATACAGTAAAAATAAGTATACGACGCCTAACGGCGAAGTTCACCACAAAAGATAAAGGAAAGTAAGACATAAATACCGCAAGTAGCGAAAAAACCCTCGCTCTAAATCACGCAACCACAATCCCACTAAGTCCCATTGCTTATACAATTTACTCAATTTGATTGATGGAGTTAACTAGATACAATAATAAAATATAGATACAAGAGTGGGTACGATACAAATGTCCCACTTACTAGTGCAAAACACCCGGATTCGACTGTGTGCCAGCGAAGCCGCTACTGATCCAAACGGGTAACCTGCAAGAACTGTGGCACAACGGGGGTGAGTTGCCAACTCGTGAATAGAAATATATCGACAAGTAGAAATTGAATAAATAACGACTCCTAGGTCAATTATATCATAAAGGTAATACTATGATATCTAGGGTGACCGGGTCGGTATGTGTGCCAACAAGATAGTCAATGCCTATAAGCATGTGGATAACATCCAACAGTATAATCAAGGTATGTATGCATGTGGATCTCGTCCATCCATGTGTTAGTGTATATGCCCAAGGGGCCATTATTGTATCATACTAGTTTGTATATTATTTAATGGAAGTTAGGGATATTCACATTTATATAATAGTCTTGCTAAACATGGTAGTATGCTACTTGGTTTTTCTATCTTAATATGTGAGTATACGTATTGATAGAGCTCTTAGGATCCTGCTTGACTACCAGCGTTGTGATGGCAGTCACACTAGTGGGGGCTGGGTAGTCTACAAGCACATCCTTATTCAGGTCCCTAGTCATAGGATTATCGAGACAGGGCATCGATACTCCGGAGTAGACTAGAGTGTACGCTTCTCATCCCAGTTGGGGAGATGGTCTGTCCCACAGCCGTCAGTACGTCGTATTGGAGATAGTATACAGGTGCCCGTTGGGTTACGGGTACACCGGACAGGACTCGCAGGGAACTGTTGGTTGGGTTTTATACCAGTCGTCAGTTAACAGTTCCTAGGTGACATGAGTACAGCATAGTCCGCAGACTTGACACTGCTACTTCGCCTCGAGTGTGTCCCACTGTTCTTAGATTGCTACCCTACCACGGCTCAAAGGAGTTGTGCAAACAGGTAGCAGTTGGGTGCAGTCCCGAGCACTTGGAGGCAGTGGCGGTTAGACAGGATTCGTCTCTCCCGGTATTGGGAGTTGATATCGCGCTGTGTCAGAGAGCCATTACGCAAAGTCCCTGGCCAGGGCAAGCGAGATTTGCTGGTAGGTTCCAGTAGCTTCTCAGGGTGTAATGGGCTTCGCTCCGACACGACTTATACCGCTATTAGGAGACTGATGCTTGCTGCCTCCTAGGCCCGATATGCGATAGTCTTAGACGAACAGACCGGACTGTACGGAGATTGTCACATCAGACTCAGTAGGAGTTCGGATGGGTTTCCTCATCGGCCTTCTTATCGACATCTACCTGGGGACCGTTACGTACAGCTTGTTAGTTATATGTATGCCCTAGAGGCCATTACTATACATAGGATGTATATTGTAGTGGATGCTGGGACATATATAGGGAGGACTTTCTTGCTCGACATGATAGTATGCTATCTGGTTAATCTTTACCTTAACGTGTACACTGATTGTCTCCCTGTTACATGTTGGTAAAGCCCTTAGGATCTGTACTTGACTACCTGGACTATGATGCGGATCATACTAGTGGGGACATGGTAGTCCATAAGTACATCCTTCAAAGTCCCTAGTCGTAGGTGTATCGAGACGGGGCATCGATATACCAGTGTAGACTAGCGTATACCTTCTCGACCCATACAGATGGGCGATGGATGATCCCATATCCATTGGTGTTTGACATCAGAGATAATATACAGGTGCTCAGTGGAGACTGGGTACACTGGACGGACTCGCCGAGAACTCCCAGATGATATTATACCTTACGTCAGATGGCAATTCTCTGGTGACACTGGTACAGAGTAGTCTGTTGACCTGAGATCGTCATAGAGTCTTGTGTGGTTCCCACTGTGCTTTGATTTCCATCTTACCACGTCCAAGAGGGCATGCAAAACGATGGTTTTTGGGTACAGTCCCGAGTCACATGGAGGCAATGAGCGATAGGAGGGGATTCGTCTCTCCCGGTATAGGGGGTTGATGTTGCGCTGTGTTCGATTGGCTATAACAGGAAATCCCTGGCCAGGGTTGCTGAGATTTACTGGTAAGTGTTACCAGTAGTTTCTCGAAGTGTTATAGACCTCATATCGACACGACTTATCGAGCTATTGGGGTCTGACGTTTACCACCCCTAGGCGAGATATGCGACATATCAGACGATCAGACCGGACTGTACGGTAGTGTTACTGGTTGGATTCACTGGAGTGTGAGCGGGCTTGCTCGTCGATCTTCAGATCGCTCAATACCCGGGTGGCCGTTACGTTTAGCAGACCGCTTGCGGCTTGTGGGTGTTTGATATGATCATCACCTGCTGCCGGCGTATTGACGAGTCTTTAGAGTCCTACACAGAGGTTTCCTGGCTCAAGCGAAACGAAATAGGAGTGCATATGAGATATGTGCGGGACCGAGAATAATGCGTGTATGTGATACTGTATTCTATTCTCGCGATGAATGTATCGAATGGTTGTATGCGATATAACCTAGTTATCGAATCAAGTATTGATTCGATAAGCCGATACATAGGATACTAGTCGGTTATATGCGATATGACCGGATCGTTAAATCAAGTGTTGATTTAATGATTTAATGCATAATTATATATTTGATATATTAGTTTGCATCAACTAGTATCGGTTTACTTAAGATGGATATTCTGACTCGGGTGTGCACATTGTATATGTGATATACTTTTTGTGCACTTGATTGTATCATGTTTGATGATACATGTTATGCTAGGGTTTTTGTGTAAAGATCAAACCATGGTTACATGATAATGGTTAGGGTTTTGTTTTATTCTTTTATCTTATTTATTTATTCATTTTGGAATATGATAAGCATAAAAAGAAAATGGTTGCTAATTTTGTATTCTAGTTGAAGCTTCTTGAACTTTTGACTTTGTGACCATTTTTTTCTCATGCTTAACCCTAACCACTTCATTTAACCTTAGTTTAGTCTCTACACTTTACCATGGTTATTATTATGATAAGTATCCTTTTTCTTTTCTTTTTAAAGAACTTATCATAATTCTTTCTTCATCTTCTTCTTCTTCTTCAATGAAGAAAAAGCTTGCTTCATCAATGGTGATTGATGAATTAGAGTGAGAAATCCAATTCTAAAGTCTACCCACTTCCTATTTCTTCATCCTCTACCTCTTGCCAAGTAGCAGAGTGTGTTTCCTTCACGAGTTTTCATGACTTGGTGAAGGTGGAGCTTGATCTAGTGATGCTTCGACGTAGATCATCTTCGGCACGTTGTCGACGACCTAGCCCGGTCTTTTCTCCGATGAAACCACCGTGTGAGTCATGGTTCGATTTGGACAGCGGAGAGGACTTCATTGCGGAGCCGTGGAGGTGGAGCACCGGATCTACAAAGGTTGTATTTCCGTTTACTTATAGTTAAAGTTGTTAACTAGTTATATTTTCGCCTAGATTTCTAGCCAACGGTCCGTAGTTTAGGGTTTCTCGGCACGTTAAAATTTGAAATTGGCATGATTGATGGCTTGTGAGACCTCACTAGTGTGCCTAGGAACCCTACAGTGGTATCAGAGCCTAGCTAGAGCCTTAGGCGAAATCTAGACGACGTTTGAAATCCGAACGAACATCGAAACCCATTCCCAAAATGCTCTCTGGAAATTTTCTAAAATTTTGGATTTTTGTCAATTAAAAATATGCAGAAAAATAAGCAGGGTGTTATTTGAATTACTGTGAAATACGAGGGCCTAAATAGACTTTTCCACCGCGGAACCGCGCACGTGCTATGCATGGTGCGGCGGTTCCGCGGCCATACTGTTCCCTTGTATGATGATTTCTGCACAGTAACTCATATAATTTAGTGCTGTATTTTCTGGGGTATTTTTATTGTGACTCTACAGAAGAGTATTCTGGGGTTGTATTGGGAATCAAACATTCGATCGGATTATCAAATTTTGTCAGTGTGGCTTTCCGGATAAATTTTAGAATATGTTAAAAAGTTCGACCGGATATAAATACCCACCTTTTCCCCTGTCGGGAAATTTCCAAGTGTTGGATTTTTCCGTAGTTTAACGACGTTCTAAGTAGTGCAAGTAACGCGATGGTCCTTCTAGAAGACAACAAACCTTAACTCGATTATGTGACCGTCTTGAACTGCCCTTTGAACCTTAGGGTTTGGGGCAGTACGGCGTGCCACATGTGAGGCGTTGGCTTGACCCTTCTACGGCTGGACCGTTGGTACTGAGGCACGAACTGAATGTTGTTAGACTTATTTCATGTGTTGATCTATATCGGGAAAACTTGGGTGTTCGATTGTTCGATTGGAAAGTTTAACATTTTCTATTTATCTGGAATGGGATACAATAATTGGAATTCACAAGGAGTTATGAGATAACCGTATGAATGTTATAAACATAGCACTTTAGTCTCACTTGGTCGGTTGCTACGGAATTTTGATGCGATCAAAAGTCCGTCGCAATCACGTAGCGTACGCGAATACTCGCCGGGTAAACTTAATAGACAGCCTCACTCCATAACCCCGACCAAGTGACTGTAGGAGAACCCCGTCGCCGAAAGCATCCGTTCGGGTGCTCGCGGTAGCGGTGTTCCGTCTTGGTGCACTTCGTCGACGGTATCGGGGGTGCGGCCGTCTACTGAAGTTTGCGACGAGCATTCGATCAGGATGTCGGGAATCTTGTTGAATTGCCCGACTTGATATTGAAAAGTGTTTTCGATTTTGAGACTAAAATGCGGGGTTTATAATTGTTAGGCATGCGATGTCTAAGGTATTCATTTGATTAGGCATGCGATGTCTATACAGATTGCGGATTCCAACTGTTGTTATTTTACACTTTCTTTTCTGTGACCGTAAGTGTAATATGTGATATCGCCGGTTTCGTTGCTATATGTCAACGACAATTGGGATGCGCATATTTACTTACGTTGATGACATGTGATGTTATGTGTTGCGGATATGTTATATTGGATCGTCGTGTTCGAATAGCCGGGGGTTTTTATGTGAGATGAGTGTTTTTCATTTTCATTCATGTAAAAACTTGTATGTAATATTCTTTTATTGGGGCACTTCCAGGTTGCGGATGATGTCACCATTTGTATATTATTTACTTTTCTGCACTAGGATAGACCCAAGGAGGGGAGCATAAGTAACCGGGTTCTGGAGTCCAGTGGGAGACCAACTCGAGGAGTCGGGTCCGGGTCTCCTAACTCCAGAATTGGTAGGGTTGCTTGCCGCTCTCGTAGGGGTCTAGGGGTGTGGGTTTGGCTATTCATCACGACCGTGGAATCCGTGTTTTATACTGGCTCGTATTGAAAACACGGACGTCCTAGTATATCCAATATTTCATATGTTTCTTCTGCTGCGATATCTGTGATGTGATCATGTGATGTTCTTTGATAGATACTGTATATAGTATATATGATATATTATATAGACGTTACTTATGTTTTACACCCGTGCTAGCCCTGCCCCGCTCTGCCGTTAGTTACCTAACCTAACGGTGCACGAGGGGACATCGAGGCGAATGCGGGTGGCATAAGTGTACGTCGTATTTATCTGTGATGTTTAGGTACATAATTGATGGGACTTCATTAATGTGATTAATGAAAGTAAAAGAAACCTAAGATGTTGTAGAATCGAATTTCAAAATAAAACAGGTAGCTACAGTTCTTGCTTTGCACAGCGGTATATGTGATATATCCTGCACCTTATTCGATAAGGAAAGGACCGAGATCCCTTCATCGGGAGTGACTCCTTTAGCAATAACTGGCAGATGCTACACACTCGGTTTGTCTTTTGTTTGCTTTTAAGTGTTTTTGCTTTGCATAGTGATATATATGATATATCCCGCACCTCATTCGATGAGGAAAGGACCGACGATCCCTTCACCGGGAGTGACTCCTTTAGTAAAACTAGAAATGCCTCAAAGACACTCCATTTCAAAATCATTTGATTCTACAACGATATCAAGTTCATTACGCAAAAAGTTTTCAGAAAAACCTGTCGTAGCCCTCCGTCATTTCAGATAAGTACTGGTTAGTATTCGTGCTACGTTTGTTGACTATGTTAAGGCGTAGTGTGCGGTAGCTAATTAGTGCTTATCTGCATAAGCATATGATGTGATTGGATTAGGGTAGTCGTGCGACTTTGTTGACTATGTTAAGAGTCGTGCGGGTGGGTTTAATTCAATCGGGAAATGACGGGTTGAACTTGACTAGCACTTATGATTTGTTGACTATGTTAAGGTCATATAGCTGCTAGGGGCAAAATATTATCGGAAATTTCAAGTGTTGAAATTTGCAATGAGATTGCATACCTTCTATGAGATAGTTGGATCCCGATACCCGCTGCGAGTAAGAGTTACTCCTGGGATAGTTTTATACATTACAATTAGCCGATCAAGTAGGTGTCTAGAAAGGTGTCAACGGGGTTACGCCTCTGGGAAAATGAGGTTTACATTAATTAGGTTCGTGCGAAAGCACGGGGGACCTCCCTCAAAGTACCGACACTGGCCTGGCTGAAAGATTGGCGAACTTGTAGTGTGTAATTAATCCCGGCTAGTCTTTCCTTTTAGGGTTTGAAGGAAGATTTGATAAAAAGCAGTGGGAGCCATCCTGATTAGATAAAATAATAACCAATCTATTCTTGCAAGAGCGCACGCTGAGTGTTTTCTTCTCTCTCTCTCCAGGTAGCGACCATATCACGCCTTAATCAAGATAATAATACGGATTATTGACCGAACCCGCTTGTTATACTGAGCTGGGGAACGTTGGTCCCGCTCTACCTTATAATTGTTATAAAACCGAGCAGGAAATTGGGGATTACCAGAATTCCCGTGCAGCCCAAACGAAGAGAGTGCATGCTGATGCATCATCTTCGGGTGTGTTCACTACAAAGAACTGTTTCTCTGTATCCTTTACGTCCTGGGTATGTGATACCAGATCAGGATCCTAGATATGTAATCTGTTACATAGGGCTACAGAAAGGTAGAGAACTGAGAACGGGTGATAAGTTTCATGAGGCAGAAAACGGGGCAAGAGTTGCAGCCAAGTCTGTTGGTCACTGTCACCCTGTATTACCAATACATTGATTCTGAACGAATGTTATTAGATACCGAACCTGATATACAAAATCATATCAGTCTCTTTATTAGTAAAGAAATGATAAAATTTTGTATTGTTGGATAATGTTTTGAACATTTCCTATATCAAAAGTTGATCGGTTCAGGCACGTTATCTAAAAGCATTAATGTTCTAAATCAAACTACAGTTCTTAGTATACGGAACACACAAAAGAGGAAGAGTTCAGAATTGAACGATTCCTTCTTGAGGTATTGTAGACTAGGTCAGATCAATGTGACCCGACTAGCTAGAGTTACATAAAGATGCATATTTAAATTAGTTTGAATTTATATCTTGTGAAACTCTCCAGTCATGTCACAAAGATAAGATGACCATAGCCCTGTTTACGGGAAACAGAGAAAGAGTTAGTAAACTCTTGGGATGATACATGTTGATGTATGTAAGGTCCCCTGTCTACACATGCCAGGACTGGTTCTTTGTACTTCATTACATTCTCTGATAATCTCTCAAGATTCAGACATATGTTCCTGTTGAAACATGAGTCCGAGCCTTTTGAGATATTCAAAGAATATAAGCGAGAAGTAGAGAACCAAAATACGGGTATAAGTATTATGTCCTATGATGAGATCAGGGAGGAGAATACTTGTGCATGGAATTCCTGGACTATTCTAAAGGAGAATGAGATTCTCTCTCAGCATTACTCCTCTGTATACACCATAGCACGATGGTATATCGGGGCGGAGCAGATACACCCTATTTGATATGGTGTGCTCTATGATGAGTACTACTGAGTTACCTATTTCCTTTTGGGTGTTATGCGCTTGAGAAGCTGCATACCTATTGAATAGGGTTCAAATCAAATCAGTTTCCTACCACTTCATATGTGATATGGAAAGGGAAGAGCCCATGTCTTAAGTTAATTAAGATTTGGGGTTGTCCGACCTATGTCTAAAAGCAAAATCCGGACAAGCTCGAGGCAAGGTCTGTAATGTACAACTGGAAAGGTTCCAGCTATACAATTTGCAGGCGATGATTTGATAAAACCAAAGGATTCAGTAGATTCTAACGAACCTCAGCCTCTCCGCCGATCTAGTAGGGTTTCTCACCCACCTGAGAGATACTTCGGTTTCTCTATGACAGTGGGAGCGAGGATTGCATCATGAGATGATGACCCAACTAGTTTCGAGCTGGCCATCAGGAGTGAGACTCTGTAAGAATGGCTAGATGTTTATCGATCTGAGATGGAATCCTTATACACCAACAAAGTATGGACTTTGGTTGCTATATCTGAAGGGTTAAATCCCCATCAGGAGCAAGTATATCTTGAGAAGATTACTTGGTGTAGATGGAAAAGTTGAGACTTTCAAAGCTAGACTTGTTAAAATTTGCATCATTGACCAGGTGTGGATAATGATGAAACCTTTTCAAGCAACTATGCTTAAGTCCATCCAGATCCTACTTGTCACGGCTACATACCATGACTACGATATCTGGTGGTTGGGTGTCATGACTGCTTTTCTAAATGATGTTTTAGAAGAGAGCGTCTATAAGTACACAGCCAGAGGGCCTCGTAGACAATGGGAGCAGCGGAAACGTGTATAATATGCTTTATAGGATAAATCAGGTATCGCGGAGATGGAACATCTGTTTTGATTAAGTAGTCAAAGAGTTTGACATCATCAAAATGGTAGATGAACCTTGTATAAACAAAAGGGTAGTAGGGAGTATGGTAGTGATCCTCGTAGAGTACGTGGATGACATACTCTTGATAAGAAAGGAGTTTCTTATGCTACGCTTGATCAATCTCCGTTTATCACAGAGATTCTCCATATAGGATCAAAATGATACCTCCTAAATCCTGAGTTTTGGATCTATGAGATAGATTTAATTGGATGTTAGGATTCTCACTAGTTGTAGTGAGATGGTATCAATCGATCCTGGGGAGAATCACTGGAAGGGTTCCAGGATGATAAACACGACTGAATGTCAGTCGCAGGCATTGTCTTTACCCTCAGTAAAGGGACGGTATGTTGGAAGAGTTCCAAGCTAGATACCGTGGCATACTAGACGATAAAGGCTGGATACATCGCTACCAAAGAGGCTGTTTGGGTGTATATTGGTTCATGAGATGAACTACGTTCCAACCATTGTGAGACAATGGAGTTGTGGCTTATGCCAAGGAACGTCGGTCCCATCAGTGATCCAGACATATTCTAAGGCAGTGTCACCTGATCATGGAGATGGTTGATCTCCAAGGAGATCGAGGTTAGGAGAGTAGACTCAGAGGACAACACAGCGGATCCACTCACAAAGGCCTGTTCCCAGAGAGAGACTTTTATGGGATGGTTGAGTATGAGATACTGCAACCACTGCTATCAGATGGCCCTAGTGCAAGTGGGAGATTGTTAGTTATATGTATGCCCTAGAGGCCATTACTATACATAGGATGTATATTGTAGTGGATGCTGGGACATATATAGGGAGGACTTTCTTGCTCGACATGATCGTATGCTATCTGGTTAATCTTTACCTTAACGTGTACACTGATTGTCTCCCTGTTACATGTTGGTAAAGCCCTTAGGATCTGTACTTGACTACCTGGACTATGATGCGGATCATACTAGTGGGGACATGGTAGTCCATAAGTACATCCTTCAAAGTCCCTAGTCGTAGGTGTATCGAGACGGGGCATCGATATACCAGTGTAGACTAGCGTATACCTTCTCGACCCATACAGATGGGCGATGGATGATCCCATATCCATTGGTGTTTGACATCAGAGATGATATACGGGTGCTCAGTGGAGACTGGGTACACTGGACGGACTCGCCGAGAACTCCCAGATGGTATTATACCTTACGTCAGATGGCAGTTCTCTGGTGACACTGGTACAGAGTAGTCTGTTGACCCGAGATCGTCATAGAGTCTTGTGTGGTTCCCACTGTGCTTTGATTTCCATCTTACCACGTCCAAGAGGGCGTGCAAAACGGTGGTTTTTGGGTACAGTCCCGAGTCACATGGAGGCAATGAGCGATAGGAGGGGATTCGTCTCTCCCGGTATAGGGGGTTGATGTTGCGCTGTGTTCGATTGGCTATAACAGGAAATCCCTGGCCAGGGTTGCTGAGATTTACTGGTAAGTGTTACCAGTAGTTTCTCGAAGTGTTATAGACCTCATATCGATACGACTTATCGAGCTATTGGGGTCTGACGTTTACCACCCCTAGGCGAGATATGCGACATATCAGACGATCAAACCGGACTGTACGGTAGTGTTACTGGTTGGATTCACTGGAGTGTGAGCGGGCTTGCTCGTCGATCTTCAGATCGCTCAATACCCGGGTGGCCGTTACGTTTAGCAGACCGCTTGCGGCTTGTGGGTGTTTGATATGATCATCACCTGCTGTCGGCGTATTGACGAGTCTTTAGAGTCCTACACAGAGGTTTCCTGGCTCAAGCGAAACGAAATAGGAGCGCATATGAGATATGTGCGGGACCGAGAATAATGCGTGTTTGTGATACCCTATTCTATTCTCGCGATGAATGTATCGAATGGTTGTATGAGATATAACCTAGTTATCGAATCAAGTATTGATTCGATAAGCCGATACATAGGATACTAGTCGGTTATATGCGATATGACCGGATCGTTAAATCAAGTGTTGATTTAATGATTTAATGCATAATTATATATTTGATATATTAGTTTGCATCAACTAGTATCGGTTTACTTAAGATGGATATTCTGACTCGGGTGTGCACATTGTATATGTGATATACTTTTTGTGCACTTGATTGTATCATGTTTGATGATACATATTATGCTAGGGTTTTTGTGTAAAGATCAAACCATGGTTACATGATAATGGTTAGGGTTTTGTTTTATTCTTTTATCTTATTTATTTATTCATTTTGGAATATGATAAGCATAAAAAGAAAATGGTTGCTAATTTTGTATTCTAGTTGAAGCTTCTTGAACTTTTGACTTTGTGACCATTTTTGTCTCATGCTTAACCCTAACCACTTCATTTAACCTTAGTTTAGTCTCTACACTTTACCATGGTTATTATTATGATAAGTATCCTTTTTCTTTTCTTTTTAAAGAACTTATCATAATTCTTTCTTCATCTTCTTCTTCTTCTTCAATGAAGAAAAAGCTTGCTTCATCAATGGTGATTGATGAATTAGAGTTGGAAATCCAATTCTAAAGTCTACCCACTTCCTATTTCTTCATCCTCTACCTCTTGCCAAGTAGCAGAGTGTGTTTCCTTCACGAGTTTTCATGGCTTGGTGAAGGTGGAGCTTGATCTAGTGATGCTTCGACGTAGATCATCTTCGGCACGTTGTCGACGACCTAGCCCGGTCTTTTCTCCGATGAAACCACCGTGTGAGTCATGGTTCGATTTGGACAGTGGAGAGGACTTCATTGCGGAGCCATGGAGGTAGAGCACCGGATCTACAAAGGTTGTATTTCCGTTTACTTATAGTTAAATTTGTTAACTAGTTATATTTTCGCCTAGATTTCTAGCCAACGGTCCGTAGTCGGGTTTCTCGGCACCTAGAATTTTTGAAATTGGCATGATTGATGGCTTGTGAGACCTCACTAGTGTGCCTAGGAACCCTACACAGCTAGTGCCGCTTGCGGTCTATGGTTAAACCCATTGCCAGCGTAGTAGTCGAGCCTCTAGAGTCCCACACAGAGAGTTTCCCTACTTCAGGCGAAACGATATAGAGGTCGTATGGTTTTACGACATGGGTTCGGACGCATACGTGTGTTTACGCACGTACAACATCCGGACAGTTTTTACTAGCCGGCTTTGGTTTAAGCCAGTTTCTAGTATCCGGTTATTGGATTTATACAGTCTAAAATTTTTCCGTATTTTCACGGATAGGAGGGGCGTTCTCGTAATTACGCGAGAAGCTTCTAGAAGATGATGACTTGGGGGTTAAGGTGGCATATGCATTAAACGAGATTAGTGAGTCATATGAGTGATGCATCCATGTCATTAATGCATCATAAATGCTTAATGACTCATGCAGATGAATCACCCTTTGATATGTATCAAGCATGGTTGTAAATCCTTTATTTTCATTTATTGGATAAATGATAATGCTTGATATATTATGATAGATCATTATCTCATCTCATTCTTGTGCTCACCTTCTCTCTCCTCAAGCTCTCTCTCTCTTCAAACCCTAATCCTCCCTTCTCATGTGTTGAGATCAAGGATTAGATTAGACTACTTAATCCATAACCCTTCTCTATATCACCTAGGTTACTTAGATTAGCACTTTAAGAAACCTAGTTACCTCTAGTTTGAGGTGAAGCTTGTAGCAAAGCTCTCGGGTGGATCTTCTACTACATAGAGAAGGCCGGAGAGGACGTGGAGAACGACAAGACGAAGGACTCGGTTCTTTAGGTATAATCACTTAACATAGTAGTTAACACTTCTATGGTGTCTTGTTAGTTATTATTTAAGCAAAGATTCTCGGTTAGTCGATGTTTACGCCTAAAAAAAGATCGTTTTTCATTATTCCGCCTCCCCGCAAGTCGTGGGGTGTTGTACATCGACTTACAGTGGTATCAGAGCCTCGTTAAACAATAATTAACTCATCAGCAAAGTCGTAAGTATTTCGAACGCAAAAAGAACCGGAAAGATCATCGTATTAACACAGTTTCTGTCGATTTTAAAACAGGCCCTAAAAATTTTTCAGGGACCTGAAGAATAACAAGCATGAAATTATAGGGCTACTGAAGAAATTTGGACTCCCAACTCGGCTAACTTACCGCGGAACCGCTGCGGATCCATGCGATCCGCCGCGGATCCGCGGCCGAGTTAGGGCCGAGTCGGCCCAAATTTTTCCAGTAACCCCTTTGTGTTAACAGTGATATTTCTGGATATTTTATTTTCTGCTAAGATCTCAGGTGCACAGAGAAGTTTTGCAGTAGAATCTAAAGTGTTTTGCTCGATCGAAATTTTATGATGTTTGCTAATATGATTATATCTGTGATTGTATAATGTGTTCGTAAACCTCCCCTAACTGCTAGTATGTCGGTTGGCAGGGGGTTGCACATTTCTGTAATGGTTTTTACTGTTTGTAGATGTGAACTGTATTGAACTGTTGTGATGATTAGCCGGGGTTTTGAGATGGGTTGTTATATTCATTCATTCAATGTAATTGTAATATGTTGTAATATTATTTTGTGGGGCACATCCAGGTTGCGGTTGTAGCCACCGTTGTATTATTTCATTTTACTGTTTTTGCTCCTAGGACAGACCCATGGTGGGGTACACAAACTATCGGGTACTTTGAAGTGTTTAGTGGCCTACTCACTTTGTTGAGGGAGACCGCTTCACTTCGGGTATTTGGCGGGTAGTTTGCCGTACCCGTAGGGGTCTAGGGTGGGGTAATGGCTATTCATCACAACTGTGTAATCCGTCTTTTGTTGCAGGCTCTAAACAAACGCGGATTGCTTGCAAATCCAATAAAGTTTATATGAGATCTGGAATACCTATTATTGCGTCTGACGAATGTACAATATCTATATATGATAGCTATTTAGACGACACTTATGTTTTACACCCGCGCTAGCCCAGCCCCCGCTCTGTCGTTAGTTAAGTAACCTAACGGGTGATGACGGGACCCAGTGGCGAATGCGGATGGCATAAGAGGACGTTGTATTTTCGTTGTTTTCTGCAATGATAGGTTAATGATGGGATGCATTATTTATAATGCAAAGAAAATAAACCAAAAAGTTGAATCGTTGGAACAATTTAAAAGAAACCACTCGGTTATTTTAAAAACAGATGATATTTTTAATTGCGGAGCTTTAACCACTCCTTTTAAAAAGCTATCAGGTTCCTTCGGTTATATCAAGTTCACTACGTTCACGGTTTCGCCAAAACCATTCGTAGCCCTCCGTCATTTCATTTGGGTATTCAGTAGTATTCAAGCTATGCATTTTGACCAACGCCAAGGCATAGTGTTTGGTAGCTGCTGGGTATTCATTTGTTGCATAGATAGATGAGTTAGTTTGGGACAGTCATATTATCATTTGGCCAACGTCAGGGATATATACGGATGGGTTCAAATTGAAAAGATAATGATGGGCAGAACTTGACATGTGACTTATGACATTTTGACCAACGCCAAGGTCATAAGAGCATGGGGCAAAAATATATATCGGGAATTTCTAAAGAAACTGAAATTTGCAAAAAGATGCATACCATTTGGAGTTTGATGAATGTTGGTAGGATTCCTTCAACATTATCATACGATGATATTTGGATCCCGATCCTACTATGAGTATATGCTACTTATCAGGAGATTCGTCACTTAACGATCAATGCTATAAACCAAGTAGGTGTCAAGAAAGGTGTCAGCGGGGTTACGCCCCCAGAGAAAAGAGGTTATTTAATTAAGGAACTTCGCGAAAGCGTTGGAAAACCTCCTTCGAAGTATCGACACTAGCCTGGCTGAACGGTTAAGCAAGTATTGTACGATGAGAATAGTCCTGGTTAATTCTTCTTTTATGGTTTGGGGAAGGATTTAAGAAACTGTGGGAGCCATCCAGTTTAGATAAACTAAAAACCACTCTAAACTTGCAAGAGTATCATGCTAAAGAGTTTTCTTCTCTCTCTCCTAATTGCAGCGACCCTGAAAATGACTGGACTTAAGTTACTTTTAGAGAAAAATATACTGACAGGGCCAAACTATAAGGATTGGCTGCGGAATGTCAAAATGGCTTTGACCTATGACAAATTGTTGTACGTCCTCACCGCTAAGGCACCTGCTGTCCCTGGTCCCAAATCCAGTAATGCGGATAAGGAAATCAACAAAACCTGGGAGATAGATTGCGCGAAGGCCAAGTGCATCGTGCTTGCCTCGATGAACAATGAACATCAGAGGAGGCATGAGGATATGGATCTTGAATCCATATTTCTCCATACAAAAGATCTGTATGGGGAGCAATCTTGTATAGCAAGATATGAGACCTCAAAGAACTTGTTTGAGCGAGGTTGGCCGTCGGATCATCGGTAGGAGAACATGTCCTAAAGATGATAGGCTATATAGAAGAGCTCGCAGACCTTGGGACGACTTTGGATAATGAGCTCTATACAGACCTTATTCTCCAGTCCCTTCCTCCCACCTACGCCCAGTTTATTCTGAATTTCAACATTCAAAGAAAAGAAGTTGAACTTCCGGAACTCCTTAACATGTTGAGAAGTGCAGAGGGCACCTTGTAGAAGGCAAGGGAAACACCCGCTGTGTTTGTTAGCGGTGCTTCTACTTTCGGTTCCAAGGCTAGGGCCAAAGGAAGGAAGAAGAAGGCCGCCACTAGACCTAGAGAAGGTGTTAGTAAGGTGGGAACGAAGGGAAAGAAAAAGATTGCAGTGTCGGTAGTGGCCCAGGATGAGTGCTTCCATTGTCACAGGAAAGGGCACTGGAAGAAAGATTGCAAGGCGTGGAACGCCAAGAACCAAGGACTGAAGCAAGCTGTGGCTTCGACTTCAGGTGTGTTTGTAATTTAGAATTGTCTGTCAATCAACTCTACTTCCTGGGTATTGGATACCGGATCAGGATCTCATATATTCAATTCATAGCAGGCACTGAGAAACAGTAGAGTGCTGAAGGAAGGTGATATGAGCCTAAAGGTTGCTAACGGAGCTAGCGTGGGAGCTGTGTCCGTCGGGGATTATCACCTGGGATTGACAAGTGGACACATTTTGGTTTTACATAACTGTTTTTATGTACCTAGCTTAACGTGTAATATCATATCAGTTTCTTTGTTATCAAATAAAGGTTATGATTTCACGTTTGTAAGTGATGTTGTTAACATTCACCTTAATCATGGTTTGATTGGGTCCGGTACACTAAATAACGGTATATATGTCTTAAACCAACTCCAAATTTTCAATGTCCAGAACACACTAAAAAGAAAGTCTCCAGATTTAAATAAAGCTTTCTTATGGCATTGTAGACTGGGTCACATCAATGAGAGAAGGTTGACTAAGTTATATAGAGAAGGATATTTAGACTCGTTCGAATATCAAACTTATGCCACTTGTCAATCTTGTCTCAAAGGAAAGATGACAAAGACTCCATTTACTGGACATGGAGTAAGAGCGAGCGAGCTCTTAGGACTCATACACAGCGATGTATGTGGTCCAATGTCTACACATGGAAGAGGTGGTTTTTCCTATTTCATTACTTTCACGGATGATTACTCAAGGTACGGATTCATTTATCAGATGAAACATAAATCCGAGGCTTTTGAGAAATTCCAAGAGTATAAGAATGAAGTAGAAAACCAAACCGGCAAAAGTATCAAGACACTAAGATCTGATTGATGAGGTGAATACTTAAGTGCTGAGTTCCTAAGTTACCTAAAAGAGAAAGGAATTCTCTCTCAGCTTACTCCTCCATACACTCCACAGCATAACGGTGTATCGGAGAGATGGAATTGTACCCTATTGGATATGGTACGATCCATGATGAGTAATGCTGAGTTACCACGATCTTTCTGGGGTTATGCGCTAAAATCAGCGGCACATCTTCTTAACAGGGTTCCTACCAAGACTATGCCTACCACGCCATATCAGATATGGAGTGGGAAGAAACCTTATCTTCAGTATCTGAGAATATGAGGATGTCCAGCTTTTGTTAAAAAGCAGCATGTGGACAAGCTCGAGGCACGATCAGTACAGTGTAAGTTTGTGGGATATCCAAAGAACTCCAGGGGGTATCTATTCTATTACGCAGAGGAACAAAAGGTTTTTGTTTCTCGTAATGCCCATTTTCTAGAACAGCAGGTTTTAGAAAAGGATACAAGTAGGAGCGAAATAGAACTGGAAGAAATTCCAGAACCACAAACTACTACTGAAAGTTTAGTAGAACCAGTAGTTCAAGAAGAATAGGACATTCCTGCACCCCTCCGCCGAAGTAGTAGGCCGCCTCATCCGCCTGAGAGATACTACAGTTTTCTCATAGATGGGGATAGAGAGGATTGCATCATAGATGATGATGAACCTACTAGCTTCCAGCAGGCCATCCAGAGCGGCGACTAGGTACGATGGCCAGATGCAATGCGGACCGAAATGGAGTCCATGTACACCAACAAAGTATGGACTTTGGACTTTGCTCCAGATGGGGTAAAACTCATAGGATGCAAATGGATCTTCAAGAAAAAGATTGGTGTAGATGGACAGGTGGAAACCTATAAGGCTAGACTTGTTGCAAAGGGTTTTCGTCAAAGACCTGGTTTGGACTATGACGAAACTTTTTCTCCAGTGGCTATGCTCAAATCCATTCGGGTCCTTCTTGCTATTGCTGCCTTCCATGATTATGAAATCTGATAGATGGACGTAAAGACGGCTTTTCTGAATGGTAATTTAGAAGAGTGCTCCTATATGGATCAGCCAGAGGGTTTCAATCAGAGTGGGAGCAGCGGGAAAGTATGCAAGCTGCTTAAGTCCATTTATGGACTAAAGCAGGCATCGCGGAGTTGGAACATCTGTTTTGATGAGACAGTCAAAGAATATGACTTTATAAAAAATCCAGATGAACCATGTAAATATAGTAAAGTTGTAGCCAGAAGTGTCGTATTCCTCTTCTTGTATGTGGATGACATTCTATTGATAGGAAATGACATTCCTATGCTACAATCTGTCAAAGAATTCTTGTCACACGGGTTCTCCATGAAAGACCTAGGTGATGCATCTTACATTCTGGGGATCCGGATCTATCGTGATAGATCCAAAAGGATGTTGGGACTTTCGCAGTCCAGGTATATCGACACTGTACTGAAAAGGTTCAGTATGGAAGATTCCAAGCGCGGTAATCTACCGGCTTGTCATGAAATCACCCTATCCAAAGAGATGTCTCCCAAGATTGATTTGGAAAGGGAACGCATGTCTATTATACCCTACGCTTCTGCGTTAGGCTCTATAATGTATGCGATGTTGTGCACCAGACCAGATGTAGCTTACGCACTGAGCGTGGTAAGCCGATATCAGTCAGACCCAGGGGAGAAGCACTGGATAGCAGTAAAGAACATTCTCAAGTACCTGAGGAGGACTAAGGAGATGTTCTTGGTTTACGGCGGAAAAGACCTCAGGATGGAGGCCTATGCTGATTCCGGCTTCCAGAGGGATAAGGACGATTCTAAGTCCATGTCAGGTTATGTCTTTACCCTCAATGGAGGGGCGGTGTGCTGGAAGAGCTCCAAGCAGGACACCGCTGCTGACTCGACGATGGAAGCGGAGTATATAGCTACTTGCGATACCGCAAAAGAAGCAGTCTGGATGAAGAAGTTCCTAACAGAACTTCAGGAGGTTCCTACCATTGTTGATCCAATACCTCTGTATTGCGACAACAACGGAGCTATAGCTTTAGCGAAGGAACCAAGGTCCTATCAGAAGTCCACACACATCTTGAGGCGGTATCACCTGATCAGGGAGATCATTGATCGTCGGGAGATCGAGATTCGGAGAGTTGCTACTAAAGAGAACATTGCTGATCCATTCATGAAGGCCCTACCTCAGATTCAGTTCGAGAGGCTACTCGAGATCATCGGTCTTCGATACGCCAGTACATGGCCCTAGTGCAAGTAGGAGATTGTTAGTGTATATGCCCTAGGGGCCATTATTGTATCATACTAGTTTGTATATTACTTAATGGAAGCTTGGGATATTCACATGTATATAACAGTCTTGCTAAATATGGTAGTATGCTACTTGGTTTTTCTATCTTAATATGTGAGTATACGTATTGATAGAGCTCTTAGGATCTTGCTTGACTACCAGCGTTGTGATAGCAGTCACACTAGTGGGGGCTGGGTAGTCTACAAGCACATCCTTATTCAGGTCCCTAGTCGTAGGATTATCGAGACAGGGCATCGATACTCCGGAGTAGACTAGTGTGTACGCTTCTCATCCTAGTTGGGGAGATGGTCTGTCCCACAGCCGTCAATACGTCGTACTGGAGATAGTACACAGGTGCCCGTTGGGTTACGGGTACACCGGACAGGACTCGCAGGGAACTGTTGGTTGGGTTTTATACTAGTCGTCAGTTAACAGTTCCTAGGTGACATGAGTACAGCATAGTCTGCAGACTTGACACTGCTACTTCGCCTCGAGTGTGTCCTACTGTTCTTAGATTGCTACCCTACCATGGCTCAAAGGAGTTGTGCAAACAGGTAGCAGTTGGGTGCAGTCCTGAGCACTTGAAGGCAGTGGCGGTTAGAAAGGATTTGTCTCTCCCGGTATTGGGAGTTGATATCGCGCTGTGTCAGAGAGCCATTACGCAAAGTCCCTGGCCAGGGCAAGCGAGATTTGCTGGTAGGTTCCAGTAGTTTCTCAGGGTGTAATTGGCTTCGCTCCGACACGACTTATACCGCTATTAGGGGACTGACGCTTGCCGCCCCCTAGGCCCGATATGCGATAGTCTTAGACGAACAGACCGGACTGTAAGGAGATTGTCACATCAGACTCAGTAGGAGTTCGGATGGGTTTCCTCATCGGCCTTCCTATCGACATCTACCTGGGGACCGTTACGTACAGCTAGTGCCGCTTGCGGTCTGTGGTTAAACCCACTGCCAGCGTAGTAGTCGAGTCTCTAGAGACCCGCACAGAGAGTTTCCCTACTTCAGGCGAAACGATATAGAGGTCATATGGTTTTACGACAAGGGTTCGGACGCATACGTGTGTTTACGCACGTACGACATCCGGACAGTTTTTACTAGCCGGTTTTGGTTTAAGCCAGCTTCTAGTATCAGGTTATTGGATTTATACAGTCTAAAGTTTTTCCGTGTTTTCACGGATAGGAGGGGTGTTCTCGTAATTATGCGAGAAGCTTCTAGAAGATGATAACTTGGGGGTTAAGGTGGCATATGCATTAAATGAGATTAGTGAGTCATATGAGTGATTCATTCATATCATTAATCCATCATAAATGCTTAATGACTCATGGAGATGAATCACCCTTTGATATTTATCAAGCATGGTTGTAAATCCTTTATTTTCTTTTATTGGATAAATGATAATGCTTGATATATATTATGATGGATCATTATCTCATCTCATTCTTATGCTCACCTTCTCTCTCCTCAAGCTCTCTCTCTTCAAACCCTAATCCTCCCCTCTCATGTGTTGAGATCAAGGATTAGATTAGACTACTTAATCTATAACCCTTCTCTATATCACCTAGGTTACTTAGATTAGCACTTTAAGAAACCTAGTTACCTCTAGTTTGAGGTGAAGCTTGTAGCAAAGCTCTCGGGTGGATCTTCTACTATATAGAGAAGGCCGGAGAGGACATGGAGAACGACAAGTGGAAGGACTCGGTTCTTTCGGTATAATCACTTAACATAGTAGTTAACACTTCTATGGTTTCTTGTTAGTTATTGTTTAAGCAAAGATTCTCGGTTAGTCGATGTTTACGCCTAAAACAAGATCGTTTTTCATTATTCCGCCTCCCCGCAAGTCGTGGGGTGTTGTACATCGACTTACACCATGTAATCAATGTATGTATGCATGTGGATCTCATCCAACCATATAATCAATGTATGTATGCATGTGGATCTTGTCCACCCATGTAATCAATGTATGTATGCATGTGGATCTCGTCCGCCCATATAATCAATGTCTGCATGCACGTAAATATCATAAAAGAGTGTGCAAGAAAGTATGAGGATGTAAATCCATGATGTCCCTCACGACACATCAAAATCAAGGAACCTGAGTGCCTAGCATGGACACTCAAAAATATCATGAAAACCGTGCCCAGCATCGGCACGTAAATCCTCATATATCGGGCTCCGTCTGTCCGGATCGGCCGACGGGCTGCGTCAGTCCGGATCGGCCCATATCATCTCTCGACTCCGGTCGGTATCCTCCGGATATCCGACGAGCCCAAATACTATCACCGGTAGGTAGTAGTCCCTTTGCCAGGCTCACCGTCTGTATACACAGTATTCCTTTCTTGCCATGGGGTATCATACCGGGTCCACCATGTACCCGCAATCGGCCTCATCCACCTCCTCGAATTGGGTTTCACATGTCACGCGTCTCAGAACCGAGAAAACGCATGGTGGACGCACTGAAATATCATATCAAGAGAAACCGGGTTTTTAAAACAACACAATCTCTTTTAAAATGTCCACGGTTCTCAAATCCAGAAATCTCATGAAAACAGCATATCTCAATGCGTAAAATCATATAGCATGACGTATGCGACAGATAATAGAGATGTAAGCATATCCGTATATCATGCAACATGGAACAGTGATATGACATATTAAGGGAAAACCGCTCTTTTAAATGATTCTAGTTTTTAAAATATAACATGCGGTTCCCAATTTCCCAATAAAACCAGTTATCTATGTAGGCACAATATGTATATGCGCAAGTATGGATGTATCAATGTATATGTGCACCGATATGAATATACAATGTGTATGTGCGCAAATATGGATGTATCAATGTATATGTGCACCAATATGAATATACAATGTGTATGTGCACCAATATGAATATACAATTTGTATGTGCGCAAATATGGATGTATCAATGTATATGTGCACTAATATGAATATACAATATGTATGTGCACAAGCAGGTTATGAGAAGAGTCATATCATGATGCAGTAATCCTACTGTGTAGTGATATGGCAATTATCGATGATGAAATGTGTGAGCCTACAATTTGTGTACGTGTAACATACGCATCATTGATAATGGTGCAAGTGTACTATCACAGGTATAAGTAAGGCAATGAGAATAATATGAATGCGGCATAAGGTAATCATATGCAAATACCGACGGGTATACGTATGTAACATGATCGAGTCGGTAAATCTATCAATCGGCATCTAGCCTAACAACATCGCGTACGGTATAATAAATCGTACGGCAGCCACTAGTCAAGGGTATGGATCAACATCAAGTCAAACTCATCACGCACGGAAAATCATCGTACGGTGGCATTAAGCAAGTAGGGATCCTATCATCCTATAAGACAAATGAGGGTACGACCTAATATCACGTACGACCTATCATCCATGATTCACAACATTATATATATATATATGTACCTATGTCCCAGGTCACATCCGCTATAATCTCATATCCGGGGACCGGCGGAGTATAAATCATCTCGATCGACTCGCATCCGTATACCAACATATCATTATATCATCATATCAACATATCAGTCTTATATTCTTTCATCGTATTTATATCTCACATCAAGTCGAGTTTACATAAACATTCTATCTCTACTATAAGTATAAGCATCTAATCTAACATACACAGCCGAACCATACAAGCAGATTTTAAAGGAAGCGAATCGTAGTTTGGAAAATAGGAGTTACGGTGTTTTTACGGAAAAGATATCATTTGAAAATCCGTAATGTCCCTCAAAGTATATATTTAAAAGGTACATACGATTCTTTGGTTTAGAAAAGGATATGGTTCGGATGACACATCCACATCGGCTATCTAGTCCTATAGTACCCTAAACGGCAATGTCGTCACATGTCATCCTCAAATTCCGTCATCCTATAATAGTCATTACGTATCACTTCTAACTATCCTCTAGTTTCTAATATGGTTTCATAGCTATCTTCATTCTAACCCTAGTTTCCTAATCTAGGTTTCCTTAACCATATTCTATAAATCAGTTTTCCATCAAAACTTTGCGGGGTTGCTATATGCCATCCACCCGACTTCCCCCATAGATATAGATCTACTCACCATGGTTTTCGCTTGCCGAAATCATTGACGCCACGCTCCGTCGCCTCGGAATCCACGCGAAGGTACCTACAATAACAACACATATCGCAACGCTATTAAAATCAAGTTCTAAATTCCAAAACGGCACGCGCCTTGCTCGTAGGTTAGAACCTATAGCATACACGTACAAAATCAACCAAACAACCCTTGTCGTCGATGTACAAATATGCGACAACCAAAAACGAATCCAAATATCAAAACTTATCATTCAAAATACGGAAAACCATAGCCAAAATCATACTAAAATGCTCCTTGAATCTGATTCAGGTCAAATAAAGCTAAGGAAACAAGTCTAGGGTTATGTACATAGTGTATATGAGCTATGGGGGCAACCTGGGCACCTATCTTCTCAGAGGGGCCGGCCACACTAAGAAAAATTCCGGCCAGGATGGTTTTCCAGGTGAGTTGGGGTCTCGTACTTCTACAGTGGGTGCTTAGTGGTCCTATTGGATCTCTAGAGTTGTTTGTTTGCCTCAGAATTTCCCCGGGTCATCCCAGATTTCCCTGCACACTCTAATTTCCTGACAAACCGACATTGATAGTTCTGTTTTCGGGTTTCAGGTTTTGTATTTGTGTTGGGTCTGGGTTTCTAGCACCAAGGGGTTTTAAGGTCACCACTAAGGCTTATAAGCACAACCAAAACTCAAAAATCCCTTCAAACCCTAACTAGGAATTCCCAAAGTTCACTAAACCGATACGGAACTAATCCTAAGTTCGTGCGTCGGTTCAATTCTAAGGCTCAGGTCAGGAATCGTGTCACCATGGTCATGTAAACACTCCTAACTATTCCCAGATTTCTCCTCTCTTCACAACAGAAAAATCTAGTAAGACCAAACACTTCTAAACAACTTCAGGCAACTACTCTAAGAAATCCAATCCCTAACTCCCCTGCACACCCGAGGTCGCCGGAATTTCCCCAAAAGCCGCCGGACAAAACCGCCCAGATAGGTCTTGTTCTTTAGGTGGTCACTTAAGGTTACAATTACAACATTACCACACTGTTTGTTTTCACCAACATGTCTCGGGGCCACAACAGATTGTCGATGGCACAAAACGACACTAAAATACGACATCGTACAAAACTAAACTAAAAGGAAGAAGTTATACCTCATGGGTGGAACTCAAGAGAAACCCTAGCTTCGCAAGGTCATCACAATTCAATTTTTCTTGGTCCAATGCGTAGAGGGTGAAATGGTGGTCATTTTTTGTTAAAGGTTTATATAGTTTTGGGGAGTATTTTGAGATGGGTTTTGGGGTAAAAGGTAGAGGGAGATGAGAAAGATGGAGGACAAAATGGTGGAAGAACTAAAATGAGGCAGCCCTCTTCCTTCTCTCTCTCAATTATTCTCTTTCTTCTCTCTCACTACAAACATGCTCACTCCCATCATGATGTCCCCTTTCTCTCTCTTCAAGTCATCATTTCCCTTTTCCTTTTATTTTCTTTTCTAAAGTCAACCACCAATAAACCATAACACACAACCCAAATGAAATGAAACATGTAACCAATTGAAACATGTCATAGTGCACTAACCATGAAAACTGTAGAAACACGGATTTGGCTTAATCGCAATTAGCAGTGCACTAATCGGGTTTTTATCAAAACTGCATATAATAAATTTTAAAATTGCCAAATCATTTAAATATATTTTAAAATGAATAAATCATTTTAATTTCCTTTTATTTCACAATTATTGGTATATATTTATACCCTTTTTTCGAAAACCCCAATTTCGCAAATCGGGCAGTTTTCGGGAAAAATATTATTTTAATATTAAATTCCAAAATTAATATTTTATATCTTTCTGAAATGTTACAGTCTTCCCCCCTTAAATAAATTCGGTCCCCGAATTTAAATTTAAACCCCCCCAAAATCTAAAACATTTCAATAATCGGCTCAAATCAACGGGGCTCCGAAATCACGGAAGATGCAGAAACAACACAGCGCGTCAAGTGCACATGAAAACGAGTGCAAAACTCAAAATCGAACTCCATCAAGCGTCACGCAAATCATCGGATTTGCATGCATATCCTCAGAGTTACAATAGAGATACAGATCTCGAATCTACTACTGAAATCCAATATACACTAGTCAAATACTATAATACGTGTATAGTACGCATCTTTGGAAAACTTTCAAGAACTGAATAAAACTCATGCAAAAAGTTTTTCTAAATCGCTGTATGATGCGTAACAAAAGGCATAAGTGACGGACGCTCATTTTAAAATAATAATATATGTCCATATATATTTTGCCAAATATACGTTCCGTCATTTTTACAATATCCCAAAAGGTTTTCATTTATAAACGTTCGCGTCGCTCACGGATACGTAGGAAATAGCGAGACTATAACTCCTTTTGAAAACCCTTTTGGTAATCATTTAATGCATGCAAGGTACTCAGGTGCTGTCCTCAGATCAGTCCTGGTTGGCTACTTCATAATATAGTGCCTATCATGAAAACAAGATGCTCAAAAGCAAAATCAGCCTCAAAAGGCGTATCCAATAATCGCGTGCGTCTGGTGCGCACGGAATCAAATCCAAATACAAATGCCACAATATCAACAAAAGCAAAACTCAGTGCAACGGGTGTGCACGAAAGTATCTGTCCAGTGCAACGGGTGTGCACGACAATAATATCAAGTGCATCTTGAGTGCATCCGGTGTGCACAAAATCACGTCTCATATCATGCGCCCAACATGCGCGAAAATCCAAATCAAGTGCTTAATATGCGCAAAAATCCAACCAAAGCGCGTCGGGTCTATAAAAGCATATAGTGCAGTAGCATGCACGAAAACGAACGGCAAGTGCCAACGCGCACGAAAATGCAAATCTGGTAAAACGAATGCTCAAGGACATAAATCGGGTGCAACCAAGGTACGGAGTATAAATCCAGTGCGACAAACACATAAATACCCGTCCTGTGCAACAAATGCAAGAAATGCAAGAAATGCAAATCTAGTGCAACTAATGTGTGAATACGAATCTGGCGCAACAAATGCATAAAATATAAATCTGGTGCGACAATTGCACGAAATGAAAATCTAGTGCAACATATGCAGGAAACACAATCCGGTGCATCCAGGGCACGAAATACAAATCCAGTGCATCCCGTGCATGAAATACTAAATACAGTGCATCCTGTGCACAAAATACCGATCAATAACACAAACGCGTGAACAGCAACACCGAGGGTACCATAGTGTATAAGATCATAAACGTGTGTAACTGCATGCACAAAACACATATCAATGCACTATAGGCACATATAAGCTATACCGAATGCAAAAATCAAATCGAGTGCGTACCACACGCACAAAAATCGAATCAATTCTATGAAATCAACGAAATCATAAACATGTGCAGCCAAGGCACAAAACCGATATCAAGTGCAATAAATATGCACAAATCAAAAACCAACAAAATGGTGTATAAAAACATATCTCAAGTGCAATAACTATGCACAAAATGTAAATACCTAGTAGGTGCAGCCAGTGCACGAAATCAATATCAGGAAACTCGTCATCAAACCTCAAATCTAAGCGACATAAGCATGATACTCAGATCACCAACGCAATCGCAACAATGGACATTGAGGTACACCTCCTACAATGTCGAAAAATGAGTCGGTGTGCCTAAAACCGGCAGAACAAGAATATCCGCTTGCCTCCTGCTCACGGTCTGGCATCCTCTGTCTCTGGGTACTCATCTTCTCCTCGGATTACCAATCTCGCAATTCATCAGCTCATCAGCCTGTCAGGTGTGCTAATGGGGACGATTCCGTTCTGGCACTTCTCTGGTCATCTCCCGGTCAATCATCACAACCACTCGTAAGGCAGAACGTCACTAGCGTCAGCCTCTGGCTCTCTGAATACACGTGACACATATGATCCTAGGTGCAAATCTTATTGCAGCAGTGTCCCGGAAGGAATCCTGCTCAAGGTCTCTTCCAACCTCGCCTATGCCGAACTGTACGGAGGCTGGTGCTCTTACATAATCTTTTCTCATTTTCTGGATATCTGCGTTTCAGCACAACGTTCCACGGGAATTGGCCGTATCCTAATGCCTCTGTATACATATCAGATCTCTAATCTCGATGGGGAGTAGCAATAGCTCGTCGGCATCGCGCATGAACCTCTGGCTCAACTCGCCTTTATCATCATCCGCTTCGATGTCACGTCTTGCTATCTGCGTACTGCTACTGTTCTCGGCCACGGTCAATCCGAAGTCTCATACACGGACTCGAAATCGCGTACTCTGTATCTTCATCACTCTGTAGAAGATATCTGGCCGAACGCGTCCTCGGAAACTTGTTCAAGCAATCGGAGGAATACTCTATACTCGTCCACTCTCGATCAACTCACAACGCATCAGGGTGAGGTCCTCTATCCGAAGCTGGTCAGCTTGCTGATCTCATATCACATGGTATCTAGACGACGTCAAACTTTTCGATCGAGTCATTAAGGCCCCAAAATTTCCCGAAGGCTCAACCCTGAGCGCAGTCTAAAAATATCTGGTACATACCACAGCACCTCTGGACCAGCCGTAGAAAGGAAAATCCAAGCCTCACTGATGGCACCGCTAAACTGCCACAAACCCTAAGGTTCAAAGCGGTTCCATGGTCATCATGTAGAGTTAGGGTTTCATTCTTCTAGAGGGTCCACAAAATTACCTACATGTTTCTCCGAACACTTTAAACTTGGGAAAAATGGGTTTCTGACACTCGTTCGAACCTTTTAGCTTCGCCCATACAACATGTGAATACCCTTCGTCCGCACGCTAAACAATGTCTCAATCCTTCAGGAGAGGCGATACATCAACGGTCATCTCTGGATCGGTCTGCTCCAGATCTGAGTAAGACTCTCCACACTGGCAATCTTCAACTCAACTGGGCCTACGTCGGCGCATCAATCTGACGAATCACCTTCGTCCCTCAACTCGGGGCAGGCTAGCTATCATCTGTCGCGTTTCTACCTGGAAGCTCCGGCGATCTCAGCTCGTAAGTTTTGGAAGCGACATCCCGTCAATCTCAGCGACAGCTGGGTCATCGGTCTGCACGGTAGGCTACATCACAACCTCTGAGGTATACTGTACATCAACATTCCTCTCGCAACTGGCAGCCTCTGTCAATGGCTCGATCATCCGGTGCAAAACCAAACACTCGCCTCATCCAAGATGTCACAACATAAATACTAACTCGAGACGTTCCCGTGTCACCAGAAACCACAATGGTCAGTTCTCGTACCAAACGAGCTTTCCATGACCGCAACATTAGCAGAAGCTCAAACTGTGCTCAACCCATGGTGACAGGAACCTCAATTGAGTACCGAAGAGAGCGGATCAACGGTAAGAAGGGAAACGACAGATCCAGAATGTATACATGATCATAAGAAAGAACAGTATCACTAAGAGTATGATCATGGAACAAATAAAATCAAGGATCTCAAATGGATGTATAATCATGGATACGAAGAGAATCACCGGTCTCATAATATGTACATCCTAAGGTTTCTTAAATGGAGTATCGTATCATAAATATGCCGCGGAACATACGTACGGTAAGTCACTCTACTCAAGCTACCTACTCCATCAATCAGGGTCAACCTATGAAACGAAAGTTCGGGTCTAATACCCCCCCCCGTTCAAGTCTAAGTTCCGTAAGGTCAAGCCTAGATTTCGAAATACATACCCGTCCTAGACTCCGCATAGTCAAACATAGACTCGAACCAAGGTTAAACCTGGCTCTGATACCAACTTTGTCACGACCCGAAATATTAGCTCATGACCAGCACTTGAATCACGCAATGTCTAAAGGCGTAACGGAATTCTAGTAAGCTGAAGCCCAGAAATTCTAAACCATTTAAGAAAAATAAAGGAGGTGAGGTTTTGAAATAAAGGTATAATGAAATCATGTTTTCTTAATGCATAGAAAAGGAACATGAATGACGCAAGTGAAATTTACTAATTTGAAAACGTGTTTCGTCTTTTAAAATTTTTGGCAACACCTCCTTTGTATATTTTGATCCAAAACCACCAATACATAATAATGATAAAGGCATCCCCAAGCAGGAGCTAGCTCTTCGCCAAACGGCGGATCACAACCACGCAATACAGTAAAAATAAGTATACGACGCCCAACGACGAAGTTCACCACAAAAGATAAAGGAAAGCAAGACATAAATACCACAAGTAGCGAAAAACCCCTCGTTCTAAGTCTCGCAACTATAATCCCACTAACTCTCATTACTTATACAATTTACTAAATTTGATTGATGGAGTTAACTAGATACAATAATGAAATATAGATACAAGAGTGGGTAAGATACAAATGTCCCACCTACTAGTGCAAAACACCTGGATGCGACTGTTTGCCAGCGAAGCCGCTACTGATCCAAACGGGCAACCTGCAAGAACTGTGGCACAACGGGGGTGAGTTTCCAAATCGTGAATAGAAATATATCGACAAGTAGAAATCGAATAAATAACGACTCCTAGGTCAACTATATCATAAAGGTAATACTATGATATCTAGGGTGACCGGGTCGGTATGTGTGCCAACAAGGTAGTCAATGCCTATAAGCATGTGGATAACATCCAATAATATAATCAAGGTATGTATGCATGTGGATCTCGTCCATCCATGTAATCAATGTATGTATGCATATGTATCTCATCCACCCATATAATCAATGTATGTATGCATGTGGATCACCCATGTAATCAATGTATGTATGCATGTGGATCTCGTCCACCCATATAACCAATGTCTGCAAGCACGTAAATATCATAAAAGAGTGTGCATGAAAGTATGAGGATGTAAATCAATGGTGTCCCTCACGACACATCAAAATCATGGAACCTAAATGCCTAGCATCGACACTCAAAAACATCATGCAAACCGTGCCCAGCATCGGCACGTAAATCCTCATATATCGGGCTCCGTCGGTCCGGATCGGCCCACGGGCTCCGTCAGTCCAGATTGGCCCATATCATCTCTCGACTCCGGTCGATATCCTCCGGATATCCGCCGTCCCCAAATACTATCACCGGTAGATAGTAGTCCCTCTGCCAGGCTCACCGTCTGTATATACAGCATCGTTTTCTTGCCCCGGGGTACCATACCGGGTCCACCATATACCCGCAATCGTCCTCATCCGCCTCCTCGAATCGGGTTTCACATGTCACACGTCTCAGAACCGAGAAAACGCATGGTGGACGCACTGAAATATCATATCAAGAGAAACCGGGTTTTTAAAACAACACATAATCTCTTTTAAAATGTCCACGGTTCTCAAATCCAGAAATCTCATGAAAACAGTATATCTCAATGCGTAAAATCATATAGCATGACGTATGCGACAGATAATAGAGATGTAAGCATATCCGTATATCATGCAACATGGAACAGTGATATGACATATTAAGGGAAAACCGCTCTTTTAAATGATTCTAGTTTTTAAAATATAACATGTGGTTTCCAATTTCCCAATAAAACCAGTTATCTATGTAGGCACAATATGTATATGCGCAAATATGGATGTATCAATGTATATGTGCATCGATATGAATATACAATGTGTATGTGTGCAAATATGGATGTATCAATGTATATGTGCACCAATATGAATATACAATGTGTATGTGCACCAATATGAATATACAATTTGTATGTGCGCAAATATGGATGTATCAATGTATATGTGCACCAATATAAATATACAATATGTATGTGCACAAGCAGGTTATGAGAAGAGTCATATCATGATGCAGTAATCCTACTGTGTAGTGATATGGCAATTATAGATGATGAAATGTGTGAGCCTACAATCTGTGTACGTGTAACATACGCATCATTGATAATGGTGCAGGTGTACTATCACAGGTATAAGTAAGGCAATGAGAATAATATGAATGCGGCATAAGGTAATCGTATGCAAATACTGACGGGTATACGTATGTAACATGATCGAGTCGGTAAATCTATCAATCGGCATCTAGCCTAACAACATCGCGTATGGTATAATAAATCGTACGGCAGCCACTAGTCAAGGGTATGGATCAACATCAAGTCAAACTCATCACGCACGGAAAATCATCGTACGGTGGCATTAAGCTAATAGGGATCCTATCATCCTATAAGACAAATGAGGGTACGACCTAATATCACGTACGGCCTATCATCCATGATTCACAACATTATATATATATATATGTATGTATGTATATATGTACCTATGTCCCAGGTCACATCCGCAATAATCTCATATCCGGAGACCGGCAGGGTATAAATCATCTCGATCGACTCGCATCCGTATACCAACATATCATCATATAATCATATCATCATATCAACATATCATCATATCAGTCTTATATTCTTTCATCGCATTTATATCTCACATTAAGTCGAGTTTACATAAACATTCTATCTCTACTATAAGTATAAGTATCTAATCTAACATACACACCCGAACCATACAAGCAGATTTTAAAGGAAGCGAATCGTAGTTTTGAAAATTGGAGTTACGGTTTTTTTAAGGAAAAGATATCATTTGAAAATCCGTAACGTCCCTCAGAGTATTTATTTAAAAGGTACATACAATTCTTCGGTTTAGAAAAGGGTATGGTTCGGATGACACATCTACATCGGCTATCTAGTCCTATAGTACCCTAAACGGCAATGTCGTCACATGTCATCATCAAATTCCGTCATCCTATAATAGTCGTTACGTATCGCTTCTAACTATCCTATAGTTTCTAATTTAGTTTCATAGCTATATTCATTCTAACCCTAGTTCCCTAATCTAGGTTTCCTTAACTATATTCTATAAATCAGTTTTCCATCAAAACATTGTTGGGGTGCTATACGCCATCCACCCGACTTCCCCCGTAGATATAGATCTACTCACCGTGGTCTTCGCTTGCCAAAGTCGTTGACGTCACGCTCCGTCGCCTCGGAATCCATGCGAAGGTACCTACAATAACAACACATATCGCAACGCTATTAAAATCAAGTTCTAAATTCCAAAACGGCATGCGCCTTGCTCGTAGGTTAGAACCTATAGCATACGCGTACAAAATCAACCAAACAACCTTTGTCGTCGATGTACAAACATGCGACAACCAAAAACGAATCCAAATATCAAAACTCATCATTCAAAATACGGAAAACCATAGCCAAAATCACACTAAAATGCTCCATGAATCTGACTCAGGTCAAATAAAACTAAACAAACAAGTCTAGGGTTATGTATATAGTGTATATGAGCTATGGGGGCAACCTGGGCACCTATCTTCTCAAAGGGGCCAGCCACACTAAGACAAATTCCGGCCAGGCCGGTTTTCCAGGTAAGTTGGGGTCTCGTACTTCTACAGCGGGTGCTTAGTGGTTCAATTGGGTCTCTAGAGTTGTTTGTTTGCCTCAGAATTTCCCCGGGTCATCCCAGATTTCCCTGCACACTCTAATTTCCTCACAAACCAATATGGATAGTTCTGTTTTGGGGTTTCAGGTTTTGTATTTGTATTGGGTCTGGGTATCTAGCACCAAGGGGGTTTAAGGTCACCACTAAGGCTTATAAGCATAACCACAACTCAAAAATCCCTTCAAACCCTAACTAGGAATTCCTAAAGTTCACTAAACCGATACGGAACTAATCCTAAGTTCGTGCATCGGTTCAATTCTAAGGCTCAGGTCAGGAATCGTGTCACCATGGTCATGTAAACACTCCTAACTATTCCCAGATTTCTCCTCTCTTCACAACAGAAAAATCTAGTAAGACCAAACACCTCTAAACAGCTTCAGGCAACTACCCTAAGAAATCCAATCCCTAACTCCCCTACACACCCGAGGTCGCCGGAATTTCCCCAATAGCCACAGGCCAAAACCGTCCAGATAAGTCTCGCTCTTCAGGTGGTCACTTAGGGTTACGAGTACAACATTACCACACTGTTTGTTTTCACCAACTTGTTTCGGGGTCATAGCAGGTTGTCCATGGCACAAAACGACACTAAAATATGACATCGTACAAAACTAAACTAAAAGGAAGAAGTTATACCTCATGGGTGGAACTCAAGAGAAACCCTAGCTTCGCAAGGTCATCACAATTCAATTTTTCTTGTTCCAATGCATAGAGGGTGAAGAGGTGGTCATTTTTTGTTAAAGGTATATAGAGTTTAGGGGAGTTTTTTGAAATGGGCTTTGGGGTAGAAGGTGGAGGGAGATGAGAAAGAAGGAGGAGAAAATGGTGGAGGAACTAAAATGAGGCAGCCCTCTTCCTTCTCTCTCTCAATTATTCTCTCTTTTCTCTTTCACTACAAGCATGCTCACTCCCATCATGATGTCCCCTTTCTCTCTCTTCAAGTCATCATTTCCCTTTTCCTTTTATTTTCTTTTCTAAAGTCAACCACCAATAAACCATAACACACAACCTAAATGAAATGAAACATGTAACCAAATAAAACATGTCATGGTGCACTAACCATGAAAACTGTAAAAACACGGATTTGGCTTAATCGCGATTAGCAGTGAAATAATCGGGTTTTTATCAAAACTGCATATAATAAATTTTAAAATTGCCAAATCCTTTAAATATATTTTTAAATGAATAAATCATTTTAATTTCCTTTTATTTCACAATTATTGGTATATATTTATACCCTTTTTTCGAAAACCCCAATTTCCCAAATCGGGCAGTTTTCGGGAAAAATATTATTTTAATATTAAATTCCAAAAATAATATTTTATATCTTTCTGAAATGTTACACGTATAGTTTTATGTCAGGATTCGGACATGCACGTGCACTTGTGCACGTGTCATGGTTTAAATCGGATTCTAATATTATATTGTGTAGGAATATTTTTTGTCTCGTTGCATTCGTATTCAGTCGGAATACAAATGCGGGTATGTATATACAGTTTTGAGGTAATCCTATAATTCGTTACGGGATTACTTTTGAAGTTGCCAAATTTCTTTTCTCGGATTAAACTTTTGGTTTAAGGTTTAATTAAGTGTGAAATGTGTGCATTATTTTTCCCTTGCCAAACACATTTTTGGCCGAACCATGATTGGGTAGTGGGGACTTTGGGTTTTGGGTGAGTCATTGTTTTGTGCATTAAAGATGCATGGTTTAGTTTGTGACTCACTTGAGCATTTGTTCTTTTTGTTTGAGCTTAAGATTTTTTGTGATGGATATTTCATTAAGGTCATCACTTATTTTCTTATGCACACTCCCCCATTTTCCAGTGAGCATAAATTGGTGGCCGGCCCACCCATTTTGAATATACACAAAAATGCACAAGATTTTCAATGGCAATTTTTTCCTTCTCGATTTTAAAATGGCAACTTCATTTACCTTCACCCAATTCATTGGGTGTCTTGAGACAAAGTATTCTACATTCTCTCTACTTCAATCTTGGACATGTCGGTTAGCAAACTTCATGTCCGAGTTGTTTCGGATTGAAGCAGGAGCCCGTATAAAGATTCGTTGACATGGTGCCACTTCGACGAGGATACCGGAGACCGAGCGAGATCGGAGATGCCGTGAGGAGCGTGGAATGATGGCTAAAGACCGAAGGACACGAATCGATCTGTATAGCCTTTCTACCTCTTTGTGGTTAGCTAGTTTAGTGATAATGGCACGATCCGGGTAAAAGTCTATATTAGCGCCAGTTATAAAAGTTTTTGTTCCGCGTTTGGTTTCGGATTGACGGCCGGGGCGCTACCGTAAACTTACAATATCTGATGGGACACTTACTTCTACTTCACTTTCTTGTTCAAAGTTAGAGAGTTTTTTCTCAGTACATTCATTTGGTTGAGATTTATAGAATAAGATTCCTTTTTGCCCCCGGGATGGAAAAAGAAGGTTTCCAAGTGAGTTATAGTAGCCACATGCAATTCATGCAAGGGCTTTTGATACTTGCTAGGGGTTAGGATGAGACGAACTTGGCTATTCCTCTTTCGACCTTGTCTCCTGAAGTCCCTTGCTTGATAACGAGGATTGTCATCATCATCACTATATAACCTCCGGAAGTTTTTGATTTGCTAACAAACCCCATGGAGGAATTGCACTGATATGTCTTCCTACTCGTTTGAGGACTCCGAATCAAAACCTGCCCTCAAGGTTTTCTGAAGTTTTAGACCTATTTTGAAAGAATAGTCGTTTGTATCATCGGAGTCATCGTTTTCCTGAGGAAATTCCTGTCTTGGATTGGTTGATTCGCCATTGAATTCTTCGATGAAGTACTTGGCTTCTTTGAAGCGTGACTCATTGATGCTGTGTGCTTCCCCATTGATACAGTATTCGTAATCGTTCTTTTTATACTTCAGGCACTAATGCAGAGTTGATGGCACTATATTATAGTCATGGAGCCATGGACTGCCCAGCAAAAGCTCTGTACGCCGTGTCAGAGTTGATGACGTGGAACTTTGCCATAGATTTGAGCAGTCCCACTTGGAAGTCAAGTATAACTGATCCCAAGGATTTCCTTGTATTTTGGTCAAATCCTTGGATCGAAATATTCTCGGCTGTGAGATGATTCACATCAAGAGCCAAACATCGGAATGTTTTCATGGTGATCAGGTTTATTGACGCTCTTGGATCTACTAGCATGCTTTTGACTATAATGTCGTTAATGGTCCATGTGATATATAGGAGTTGGTTGTGCTCTGAAGTCCCCAATAATATATCTTCATCGGTAAATATAACCCCTGTTCCCCTAATATTTAAACAAAATAAAAATAGCAAAGCTCTGTTAAATTTTATTGAGACAGCGCCTCACGTGCTCTCCATGAGGGCGCCAGCATCAGCCCTTTAGTATTAATTCCTAGCTGGCGCCGCATGTGAAGCTCACATGGGCACCAATGTGCAAAGTACAGAAGTGCCTATCATATATAAGAATTAAATTTTTAAGTGGCGCCCACGTGCAAGACACGTGAGCACCGGTGCTAAAGTTAAAATCAAGTAGAATTAAATTCTACATGGGGATATTTCCCTAAAATTTGGGATATTCTTTGTTAAACAGAGCCATTGGATTAAAAATCCAATGGTAATGATAAACCATCAAATAATAGAATTAAATTCTTTTAGGAGAAAATATCTCCCAAATCTTTCTAAGTGAGAAAAAAGCTCTCGGTTGGATCAAAGATCCAATGATAGAATTAAATTCTATTTTAGGAATATATTTCCCCAATATTTCTAAATAAAGAAGAATTGCTCCCTGTAAAACAGAGAGCCTTTGAATTAAAAATCCGATGGTGATTAAAAATCACCGTTTGACATACTGTTGTTAAAAACAATAAAATATATTCTGTAAAAACAGAAATCACTGGATCAAAAATCCGACGGTGGATAAAATTCCCCAAATAATCTTTGAGACCAATTAAATAAATTGGTATCTCTCAAATGAGAGATTTTCCCAAAACTGATCAACAGTTTGCCTCCACTATATAAAGGACCCGAGACTTCAAGTCTCAGGGAGAGAGAACCCCGCTTCTGCAAAAAAAAATATAGAAACTGCAACTGAGAATTCAATTCTCCTTCAATGAAGATCCACTTGTTCTTTCAAATTCTAGTTAAAGAAAAAGAAAAGATCAAAATATCTCCTTTTCCTAGTATAAAAGAAAATAAGGGTTTAACCCTTCATAAAAAGAACCCAGTTCTTCCTCTGATCTGAGATTTGCAAAGCAAATCTCCCCACAAGTTAAGAATTTAATTCTCATCGGGGCGATTTTGTCTTTCAAACTCAAAATTTAGGGGAAAGAACTAGATTAAAAGAAGAGACTATGTTCTAGGAATTTAATTTCTCTGAAGATAGGGTTTAACCCTAAAAAACATAAGAACTTAGTTCTTAAAGAAAACTTGATCCTTGATCTTCAAAACAAAGATCTTGGTGAACATTAATCATCAAAATGCCATCAACAGAGATTCAATCTCTAAAAAAGAAAAAGAATCAGCGCCTCACATGAAAAACACGTGACCACCCAAAAGATTCCTAAAATAAAGGAATCAATGCCTCATGTGTTCTCATGTGGGCGTCCAAAACAGAAGGCCAGTGCCTCACGTGAAAGACACGTGAGCGCTGAGTAAAAGTGCTTAGCATTCCATATACAACCAAAACTGCTGAGTGCTTACCATTGATTGGATAGTACCCGGCGTCTAACATGAAAATACGTGGGCGCCCAAAAAATAAAATGAGACAGTGGTGCATGTACTTCTCACATGGACTCCATATAAAGTGCTTACCATTATATATATATATATATATATATATATATATATATATATTCAGTCAAAAGGACTGAGTGCTTAGCACTGATTGGGCAGCGCCCATACTTAAGGCTTCACATGATACCCATGTGAGCAACAGAACTCCAAACAAGTGCTTAGCACTTTTGCATAAAAAAAGGGAGGCTGAACAAACGGAACCCAAATAAGTTCTTAGCACTATTGAACAAAAAAATGACTGAGCAAACCATGCCCAAATTGGCTAAGTCTCTGAAAAGTTATTTCTTGCAGCTGAGCCCAAATGCTCTGTTGTTGGATCTTAAAAAAAAATAATCCTTAAAATGTTACTAAGTTGATCTTAGTCTTAAATAAAACTAACGTATCCTTAGTTAAAAATAAATTGAGCCCAAATGCTAATATATTTAAGTTGATCTTAATCTCAAACTAGATTAAAGGTCCTTAAATAAAAAAAATTGAACTAATGGTATATATATATAACCTAAGTTCAAAACCTAAACCTAAATTTAAAATATACGGATTTAGACCGATCTGCACCCTACGGGCGACGGCATAAACTAGTCTCCGTATACAATCTACGGGAAAACAAAACAAACAAAAGAACACACGACACGAAGTGAACTTTCGGAGCAGGAGAAAGTGGTTATCGCAATGCGATAACGTAATTAACTACAGGGGCATTCGCCTGTAGGGAAGAGCAACCCCACAATTAAAAACCCCTCACAAATGAGGGGGAATCTGATAAAGTCTGCTACATCGGTCGCATCTATCCAAACCTCCGATATACGGTGCCATAAATCAACTTGGTATCTTCGGAGAGGTGGATGGATATGTCCAAATAGCATATGCCTCCAAATTCAGGCTATTCGTCCCCAAATCTTGGTCCGGTCTTTCGGCGGTGAACAGATTCTGATACGTCCGGTGAGACCTTTTCCTCTTTCCACTTTACACTTTGTGTATCGTTTTCACTAACAAAATAGCGGTTCGCTAAGGTTTCCCTTGGATTTGAGATACTAAAACTTGGTGTCTTTCTCCTACGCAGAAAATCGATGGTTTCTCAATGCACTACATACAATAGCAAGTCTCGCTCCACCCCAACTGAAAGGGTGACCTATGGGCCTAACGAGGCCTCTATTTTCTCAATGCCAATGGGGCAGGTCACAAAAACCATTACTGGATTGTTCTTTGGGACCATGCTCCCACTTGTGAGTTTTGGTGCCTTAGTGCCGCAAGAAGAAGATCTCAAAAGGTCGGTCTTCGATCGACTGGCAACCACAATGGCCCCTCTCAACATGCCGTCCAAATCTGGCATTTCAATCTTTAACATGCTGAGCAAGAACTCAAACTGGCCCGTAAAGAAGCTCGTGATACCTGAAGGGGCTACCCCAAAACGGATAGCCTTCCCTACTCCTACTACAGGAAAAGCCGTCAAAAGTACTTCCCCTATCAAAAAGTCGGTCTTTGAAAGATTGGCCGGCCCTTCTCAAACTTTAATAAGGACGTCACTCTTCAACAGGCTGATGCCAATTTCAGCTCTCAGCAAAACCAGGGGTATGATGAAGCCGCTTTCAAAACTAAGGCGGTCCCTTCAACAAGGCATGGTCGACGTCCCCACTGGTGCCGAGTATGAGAAGCTGGGGGCAAATCCCCCTCTGGACTCACCCCACCAGCTCCAATGGTGGAACTCGACGCTGCTGTTCCAACTGGGAACAACTTTTATCCGCTTAAGAGGATGCGCAAAAACTCTCCAACGACGGTGCTAAAGAAATCACCCCCGCCTGCAAAAGTTACAGTGCAAGCAAATCCAGAACAGCTTCATCAGCGGCTCTCCTCGCAAGTTCATAGGGTTTGACAAAAAGTCTAGGACTCTGTGATTGACCAAAATCACTCTCGTCGACCAAAGAAATCGAAAGATCAATAAGAAAAGACCACTCTTTTCTCCATACAACAAAGGAGTTCTCCTAAACAGGTGCCTGTCATAATAGCTCCTTCAACTCTAATCTCCCATAAAAAACAAGGCTAGAGAAAACTCTACCGCTCACGGAAAATTCCAAAGGTGATGGATATAGACGCCCCAAGTTTGGGGGCATTATCATCCATACGGTATATATGACTAATGGACAAGAAGGGAGCCATGCTTCGGTGAGTCACCGGACGCAAACTCGGTCGCTGATAAAGGATCAGGAGCAACAATAAAAGCTCTATGAAATACAGAACAAAATGACGGCACTCACTGGACAAAAAGCAAGTACGGACAAAGAGGCCGAACAGCGCTAAGAGTAAAAGACCGATACAGTTTCTGCGAAGGGTGCTCGAAAGAAAAGACAAAGAGGCCGCCGAGCAAGCTTCTAGCATAAAGCAATGGCTCTCTTGTTCCAAGACATGGTTGGAATGATGATCCAGCCAGAACCCCCGGCCGATGATCCGCCAATAATCATCGACAATGACAGAGGGGAAACAACAAACCCTCTTCCGGCCTTATCAGCGGCCAAAGAAGAGACAATCTCCAAGGCCGTCCTTGATGATTACATTACTTAACAAATAAGAGCCCATCAAGCTAATGAAGCCGCAGGCCAAATCGTCAGAATCGGGCGACCGTATCTAGGATGGCATGATCAAATCAAGTACCCGCCAGGGTATTCGATCCCCAAATTCCATGTATATAAAAGGACAGGCAACCCTCACCAGCACATCACGCAATTCAGAGCTCTGTGCGGCAACACTGGAGGCGACGACAAATTGTTTCTTTGCCAGTTCGTTGGCAGCCTTTTGGAAACGGCATTTGAATGGTACTCAGAGCTCCCAAATGATTTCGTGAAAACATTCACAGAGATGGAACTGCTGTTCACACAGCGTTTCTCCAGCACGAGCGAACGCACTCCAATCACAACATTAATCAATGCCAGGGTAAAGATGGGAGAAACATGGGTCCAATACGCGATCCAGTGGTGGAACCTATGGTCTAAGTGCGAACAGCGCATTGGAGAATCTCTTGCCGTGGGCATGTTCATGGTGACTCTTGATCCTCAAACGACTGTGTCCCAGTTCATGACGTTCTTCAAGCCTACAACTTTTCAGGCTCTGATAGATAAACTGGACCAAATGGGCCAGATGGGCCACGGGCCTTCCCCCTCAAATAACGACCCACGAAATAACAAGGGTAAAGGTAAAGCGACCTTCATTGCCAATACGCAACAACAATCGAGTGGCCCAAAACCGGCTGCTCGCCAAAACAATGCGCGTCCGCGCCCATCCTTAGAAGAAAGACAAGGATGCGCTTACTCATTTCCCCGCGATAAGACGAGGAGACTATTCGAATTGGCAATGTGTAATAAACTCATCACATTGCCAGACATGCGGTGTCCACCGCAACCCGGCGACGTCAACAACCCTAACTTTTGCTCCTACCACATAATGGTGAGCCATCCAATTGAAAATTGTTACATCTTCAAAAACTAGGTCGAAGTCCAGTATCAACAGGGGAAATTTGCGCTTTCTGAAAACTGGAAGGTAAACCCACCCCAGAAGCACAGTCTATAAAGGGTGGATGCACATGGGGCATCATGCTCACTCATGGAAGAAACTCTATGGGAAGTCGTTCTTTCAGCAAAAACCAAAAGAATGCTGAAGGATCTAAAATAATATCCGGCAGTTAGGTGGAAAAGACTACTTGAACCCAAAATAATCGAAGGGATGCTAAAATCTCGTCCCGCACCGAAAATTATTGCCCAAAGGAAACACCCCCAAGTCAAGCCTTCAAAGTCTCCGAAGAGAAAGAAGAAGACCAAGAACCATGTGCGGCCTGCCGAAAATGACGACAAGCGTACAGATCTATAAAAATATATTGACGCGGTGGAGGAGTACAACCAGAAGGCATGGACACCAGTTACGGTCGAAGAATTCCTCAAGCATATTCTTGAGGACGAAGATATTGACATCGATGAGAAAAATGACTCATCAGAAGACACCGAAGACCGTGTAGAAAGTTGCCACATGGTCTCCCATTCGTCGTTATATGACGAAGAAGCCTTCAGCGCCAGAAAACAACGTAGAGGAACTGGGGGCAGAATCGGCGCTAAAATCTCCGGAACTTCCAGAAGACCCGATTAAGAGGCTGTTAAATGAAGCCTTTCAAAAAAGCAAAGTTGACCAAGAACGCAAGACAGCCATATATGAAAACGCTAAGCGTTAGCGTCAAGATAAAGAAGTTGCGGCGAGGACGAGTCGTAAAGTATTCCGATCAAACCAAAGCAGACCCGCTACAAATAAGAACATGATCAAAATAGAGAAGCGGTTCGCCAAAGCCCTGTCAATGGGGTTGAAGACGACACCTCTCATAAAGAACACTCCCGGGGTCACATGCCCCAATGAAGAAGGAGCACGCCCAAACTACTATCTATATCATCGAAGGGTCACCCACCCCACCGAGGAATGTAGTGCCTTCAAGAAGTTGTGGTAAGGATACATTGCCCATCAAAAACACTACAAGAATATGAAGCGTGAAGATCGTGCTCGTCGACGGAAAAATAGTGCGACAAATGCACATGAAGAAACGACTGGCAACTGTCATATAGTTAATACCATCTCGGAAGGGGAAAACCCCAAGTTCTTACCTTCGGGAGCGATTATGAGGACGAAATACCCCTCAGCCCTCTCTTCAAAAACTCCCTTTCCGAAAAAGAAGAGGAGGAGAAGAACTGCAAGAATATTCAGCTGCGTAACTGCACGCTTCCTGAGAAGAACCTCGGACCTACAAACAATGATTTGAGCAAAGAAGACAAAGGGAAAGAAAAAATCTATAAGGAAATTTCCCTCGATGAAGGAGTTGTCAAAGAGCTCGCAGCAAGGGACATGCCTAAGAAAAACAAGATAGATTAAAATGTCCTAGCACATCTGAGGAAAATACCCTCGCAACTAAGGATATTGGATTCTCTCCTCCTGTCCGAAAGGCACAAGATTCTCTGATCAAGGCATTACAAGAGCCCGATCAGTTTCAAGCTTTCTTTGCAGAAGAGACGATGAAAGATGAACTGGCAGAGGTCCATACGGCTGACATTACATTCAGCGATGAAGATCTCCTCCTCGGTACGTGCGAACATAATTGCCCGTTATACATCACCGGGTACTGCCACGACATCAATATATAGAAAATCCTTATCGACAACGGATCCTCTGTTAACCTTCTCAATGTGAGAGTGCTAGATTTGCATGAACGTTCAGCACCTTGCCCGAGATAAAATTACCATCTCTGGGTTCAACTCACAGTCATCACAGATACATTGGTCCATAATACTGACGCTAAGCTTCGGGCTGCTCGTCATTGACATCAAATTTCATGTCATTGAACTAAGACTTTCTATAATGACTTGCTTGGCAGGCCTTGGTTTCATGAGCATAACGTCATACCTTCTACAAAATATCAATGTATGAAGTATTTCAAGGATGGCTCGGAGTACACCATCACGGGAGAACTAAATTCGTTCTCTATAAATGAAGTTCGGAAATACGAAGACGCAAAGTACTTCCTACCAGACTTCGAGGATACTTAAAGGTGACACAAGCCGGAGAACAAACAGAAATCTGTTGCCACTATCTCGATCTTTGGGAGTGTTTCCCTCCGAAAGACGCGGCGGAGACGCGATAAACGTCTTGCCTGAAATTCGGGGCAGATACTATTTGGTGCTATCCGTCCACCTCTCCGAAGATGCCAAGTTGATTTATGGCACCGTGTATCGGAGGTTTAGACGGATGCGGCCGATGTAGCAGACTTCGTCAGATTTCCCCTCGCTTGAGGGGTTTTTGATTATGGGGACGCTCTTCCCTGCAGGCGTAAGCCCCTGCAGTTAATTACGCTACCGTATCGCGGTAGCCACTTTCTCCTTCTACAAAATTTCACTTCGTGTCGTGTGTGTTTGTTTTGTTTGTGGTTGCCCGTGGATTGTATACGGAGACTAATTTATGTCGTCGCCCGTAGGACGTGGATTAGTCCAAATCCGTATTTTCTTAGATTTTGGTTTGGTGTTTTAGTTTAAGGATACGTTAGCCCTATTTAAGGCTAAGATCAACTTAAACTTTTGTTAAGGATACGTTAACCTAATCTCTAGACTAAGATCAACTTAACAGGATCGTTTGGATCCGACAAGAGAGCAATTGGCTCTATTGTTTAGTTTAATGACGTTATGGTCGATTTCCAGTTTAGGGACATGGTGGTCTATCATTCCCATTTGGGGACGAACATTAGTTTAAGGACATTTCGGTCCATGGGTTTAAGGACCCCGCAGTCCGTATCGATGTGTGGTTATCGGGACCCATCACCTCTCTGACGTCGTTGAAAGATTACAACGATAGGTGTCAGAGGAGTTCAGAGATGTACCCTTGAACCGGATGTAAATTGATTTAAGGGAGCAGCCGTGCTCAGTCAATTTAATTTGAGGACTTACGGCCATGATTGGGCTAAGTCCAGTTGAGAATATTCAACGTTTTTATTTTTGGCCTATTAGGCATGTGCTAGGGCTTTGCCCCTGTTTAATAATGCACTGCATTTTCTTCTGGCCTGCTAGGCTTTTTGATTTGGGCTCAATCCCTTTATAAATGATGCAGAGCTTCTGTTTTGTTTGGGCTCTGCCCTTTTTAAGGTAATGCATTGCATTTTATTTGGCCTGTTAGGCCTTTTTTAATTGGGCTTGGCCCTTCTGTAAATAATGCAATGCATTAAACAACAGTGGCTACGTGGCCTGTTAGGCGCTTTGCGCCAATTAATGAGCGCAAGCGCTTGTGGAGGTGACACGTGTCACGCTCTGGTGAGCGCAAGCGCAGTGCGCTGCGCTGTTGCGCTGCTGACACGTGGCACGCTCTGGTGAGTTGCGCCAATTTCAAAGAGCAATGCTCTATCCTAAAAGCGCAAAGCTCAAGTCGTTCTGGAGCTGACACGTAGCGCTCTCTGGTGGCTTGCGCCAAACCAAGAGCGCAATAGTGCAGATTTACATGTACAAGACACTGTTTTAATTATCTTGATCTAATTTTGGATTCAAGAAAAGAATCTTTAAGATTCCAGAACCAATGGTTCATAAAAAAGGCAATGCCTTTATTATTATATTTTTATTGAAGATCTTTGATCTTGTTCTTAGATCAATGATCTTTTCAGAAGAAATTCTTCTTTTTAAAAGGTTTACCTTTCTTTTTTCTTTCTGAGTTCTTCAGACTTTTCTTTTTTAGAAGTTCTCTGAATTCTCTCTCTGTTTCTCAATGTGTTGATGTCCCATTTGGAATTGGGGTTTAGGGGCCTTTATATAGTGCCAATTAATTTGTTAAATTAATTAGAGAGATCTTTCTCTGAGTGATTTAGGGATTTTTCCGTACCGTTGGATCTTTGATCCAAGGACTTCTGTTTTACAGAAGACAATCTTCTTGTTTCAGAAAGATCTTTCTGGAATTTTAATTCTGTTTGGCGCAAACGCACCTACGCTCAACACGTGTCGCGCAGCGCAGAGTGCAGCGCAACTGAAGCGTTGCTTCCTTTAATTTTGTTTTAAATAGAGCCTTGCTCTGATTGGGTGCACTGTCTTGGACGCTGCACTCCCTGCGCTGGTGTGTCTGATTTTGACACGTGGCGCTCTGCGCGCAGCGCAGGAAATCTGAAGCGTTGCTTCATTTATTTTAATTTTAATTTTCACTTTAGTTTTCAAAACAGAGCTTTACTCTGATTGGGGGAAACAGAAGCTTTGCTTCATTTCCCGCCTTGGAATTTGAACAGAGCTTTGCTCTGATTGGGGTAAACAAATGCCCCCCCTCCTTTGCGCTTATGTGGCCCTCTAAACGTGAGCGCAGCGGTGGCAGAATTCCAACCGTCGCGGCAACTCTTGGAAGTTGAAAGGGCATTTGATGCCTATAAATAGGACCTTTGGTCCTCCACAGATGATCATCATCTATTAAGATTTTTACTTTCAAAACTTCAGAGCCTTGCTCTTGCCTTCAAAAACTCCAAGAGTTAGAATTTCTTTAGAAAACACTTTTTAGGTAAAATTTTTAATTAAATTAGATTAATTTTCATTGACAGAGCCTTTCTCTCAATAAATCCCTGATCTAAAGAAAACCCATTTAGGGTTTCACTTAGCAGAGCTTTGCTCTAAAAGGATCTAAGGGGAACTAAAGAGAACCCAATCAGGATTCCATCAATAGAGTTCTTCTCTCTGAAAGATTTCATTTATAATTTCTTGATTCATTAATGGAGCTTTGCTCCTTTTAAATTATATAGCAGAACTCTTAAGAGTTGCTGATTTTTGTCGATCTTTTTTTTATAGGAGTAATGGACGCCCACATGTATGATCTCGATGAGATTATTTCTTATGGAGACATCCGCCGACTTGGCCGTTCTCAGAACCGAGAATTTACCAACGCCGAGTGTGCCGAAATCATGAGCCGCTTCGACACATACAACGGTCAACTGCTTCCTCGGCGCTCCCCTCTCCTGAAGCTTATTGTGGGAGCAATTTGGGAAGCGCTTCCCCTATTCTTTACCGGCGTGCCGCTTAGGGCATTGGACGCCGCCGAGGACAAGGTGCACTCAGTGTACCTGATGAACTTAATCTCGAAGAGACGGCGAGATAATCTTGTCGATCTCTTGCACCAGGCCTTTCAACAGTCCGCCATTCTTGCTGCCTATCGGAGGGTGGAGGACATCAATGTGGACCCCGACGCTCGTGCTCGCGAAAGAAAGCACACCAGATGGTTCCCCAGGCTTGGAAAGTTTTAGATAAGGTTACTTTCGAATTCCTCAACCTATGTCCTGGGTCTGAGGTTATACCGTTGTAAACATTTCAAAAATGTTGTTGTTTATTTCTTTATTGATGTAGAAACTTTCCAAGTATGAATGACAACTCTTTTTCTTCCTTTTATTTTCTGCTTTGTTACTGGCACATTCTTTAAATAAGCATAGCCTGTAAGCGATATATAGCATTCTGTCTTGAACATCTTGGGGAGTAGTGATGGCTCAGGAAGCAGGTTCAGGTCTGCTACCTAAGACTTTTCAACTTCATGAGCCGTGAGGGTCTCATAAAGACTTTTCTCCCTACGAGTCGAGAGGATCTCGTAGGTGTATTTTCTTCTTAGGAATCGTGAGGATTCCTAAGTGTGTTTCCTCTTATAAGTCGTAAGGATCTTATAAGAGAATTTTCCCTCTTATGAGTCGAAAGGACCCGTAAGCGGTTGTTTCCCTCCTTGTCGAGATTCGACTTCGGAGAGTGAGACCCGTGGATAGTGTGCAAGAGATCGTTTTGGGCCGACTTGCAGGATCCCAGTGCTTAGGAAACAGTTTTTTTTTATCCCCGCTACCTAAGGCTTTTCCTCACGAGTCGAAACGAATCGAGCAGTTCTTGCAAAGACATCAATTTCCTCACGAGTCGAGATGCATCGAGCATTTCTAGCAAGAATGTCCTAACGTCGCAGTTAATCTCTGCTCTTTACGACAGAAGTCCATTAGGGTCTGTGGTACTTAGGGTTTTGGCCGTCGTACCGTCGCATCAGCTGATTTATTCCTCGATAGGCAATCGTGCTGTTCGAGTAACCCTACGACTGCCGTATCTCTGATCCCTTCGGGGGCTGGACAAGACGTCTTCAAGCAATCCTCCTTGGCAATTTGACTATCGGGAGAGCAAGCGTTAGGAATTTTTCCATGCCGCTTTTTACTTGAGGTTAGGCTCATTTTGGAGAACCCCGATGAGTCATAACCACTCCGCGCTGGTGTGGGATGATCTCCGATAGTCTTTCAGGTTTTATGTGAGTTGCCGTCAAGACCCTGAAGCTAGGAATTTGGCCTTTGCTTTATTTGCTGACACTACGTCTGCTGTATTGAGACGAATGTCGTGGTTGTCTCTAGGTTGCATGTGAACCGTCGAGGTTTGGAACTAGGGATTTTGCCATGGCTTCGTTGTTTGATTGTCGCGTCTGAGTCCTGTTGGAGGAAGAATGCTGTGGTGACATCGCGTCTGCTGTGTCGAGATGAACGTCGAGGTGGTGACCATTCCACGCTGGTGTGGGATGATCTCCGATGGTCTTTCAGGTTTTATATGAGTTGCCTTCAAGACCTGAAGCTAGGAATTTGGCCTTCGCTTCATTCGCTTTGGCGTGTCCGAATTCTATTGGAGGAAGGACGCCGTAATGACATCTCGTCTGTTGTATCGAGACGAACGTTGAGGTGGTGACCACTCCGCGCTGATGTGGGATGATCTCCGATGGTCTTTCAGGTTTTATATGAGTTGCCGTCAAGACCTTGAAGCTAGGAATTTGGCCTTTGCTTCATTTGTTGGCATTGCGTCTGCTGTATCGAGACGAATGTCGCGGTTGTCTCTAGGTTGTTGGTGAACCGTCAAGGTTTGGAACTAGGGATTTTGCCGTGGCTCCATTGTTTGATTGTTGCATCCGAATCCTGCTGGAGGAAGAACGATGTAGTGACATCTCGTCTGCTGTATCGAGACGAACGTCAAGGTGGTGACCACTCTGCGCTGGTGTGAGATGATCTCCGATAGTCTTTCAGGTTTTATATGAGTTGCCGTCAAGACCCTGAAGCTAGGAATTTGGACTTTGCTTCGTTTGCTGGCATTGCATCTGCTGTATCGAGACAAATGTCGCGGTGGAGCTGGGATTTTGCCATCACTTCGCTTTATTTCGACCATGGGGTCTTTTGTTGACGTTGCATCTGCATCCTGCTGGACTGTGAAGGAACGCCGTTGTTGACATTGCGTCTGCTGTAACGAAACGAATGCTGAGGTGGAGCCAGGATTTTGTCGTCACTCCGCTTTGCTGACCATGTGGTCTTTTGTTGACGTTGCATCTATATCCTGCTGGACTGCGAAGGAACGCCGTTGTTGACATTGCGTCTGCTGTAATGAGACGAATGCTGAGGTGGAGCCAGGATTTTGCCGTCACTCCACTTTGCTGACCATGGGGTCTTTTGTTGACATTGCATCTACATCCATCTGGACTGTGAAGGAACACCGTTGTTGACATTGCATCTGCTGTAACGAGATGAATGCTGAGATGGTCTCTAGGTTGTCTGTGAACCATCGAGATTTGGAACTAAGGACTATGCCGTGGCTCCGTTTGATGGTGTAGCATCTATGTCCTGTTGGAATGAGGAGGCACACCATTGTTGGTCTCCAGGCTGTAGATGTGGCCATTGAGATTTGGAACTAGGGACTTTTTCCATGGCTCCGTTTCGTTGCGACTCTGAGGTCGGTTGTTGACGTCACGTCTGCATCTGGTTGGAGTGAGGAGAAACGCCGTTGGTGATCTCTAAGTTGTCGATATCGACGTCGAGACCTTGAAGCTAGGGATCTTTCTTTGCTTCGTTTGTTGACATTGTGTTTACAATATTGCGACAACTGTCGAGGTTGCCTTTAGGTCGTCTATGAACTGTCGAGATTTGGCTTCGCTTTCTGGTGGAGCCTATTGGGAAGGTATGGTTCCCTCATTGTTTGTGCCCCTGGATTGTATACAGGGATCGATGTGATCTCACCTGTAGGGCAAAAGTTTCATTATATTTTTTTGTTATTGTTTTATTTCCACGATGCTCTATCATTTCAGCTTTTATATCGCGAAGGTCGCGATTGCCCAATCATTTCGGCTATTTTTCGCGGTGCCCAATCATTTCGGCTGTTTATTTTTTATTTACTCGCTGCATTTTATTGCGAGTTGCCCAATCATTTCGGCTATTTTGTGTGCACATGTTTTTACTTGCTGCTTTTTATTGCAAGTTGCCCCATCATTTCGGCTATTTTGTATGCATGTGTGGCCTACTGGCTTTTCACCGTAAACCTGAAATTAGACACCGATTTGGGCATCAGCACCGCTACAACCGGGATATTTTCAGGAGCGAATCATCATTTGCCTCTGTCGATGTCAAACAAAGGTGGCTTAGCGAACAGGGTTAAGGTCCTATCGACTAAGGCTTTTGACTTCATGATCCGTAAGGGTCCCACAAAGGTATTTCTCCCTACAAGTCGTGAGGATCTTGTAGGTGTATTTTCTCCTTAGGAATCATGAAGATTCCTAAGTGTATGTTCCTCTGTAAGTCGTAAGGATCCTATAAGAGGGTTTTCTCCTTGTAAGTCGAGAGGACTTACAAGGGTTGTTCACCATGCGAACATATCCCCAGTCACGGATGGGACTTGGTTAGGGAAATATTTATTCGCGCCCATGGAGCGTATACAAGGGTCAGTATTGAGCCACTTGTAGGGCAATATCGAAGGTTGTGGGGGTTGCTTAAGCACAGGTTTAGGTCTCCGTAACTTAATACTTTCAAATCTTATGAGCCGTGAGGGTCCCTTAAGAGAGTTCTCCTTACGAGTCGTGAGGATCTCGCAAGTGTATTTTCTCCTTAGGAATCGTGAGGATACCTAAGTGTGTTGCTCCCTTGTGAGTCGTAAGGATCTCACGCGGGTGGTTTCTCCTTACAAGGTCGAGAGAACCCTGTAAGCGTATTTTAACGAGGTTGAGCCCTTTCGGTTTTTCACAAACACACGCCGGTAGTCCTGCTGTTTTTATTCACGGAGCCCTTTCGGGTTTTCATCCGTGCCCCTTTTGCTTATGGACATACCGTCTTCTCTTTTCTTTTTTCTTTTAATTCTTTTAATTCTTTTTTTTATTTTTCTAACGAGGTTGCGCCCTTCTGGTTTTTCACAAACACTCGCAGGTAGCCCTGCTGTTTTTACTCACGGAGCCCTTTCGGGTTTTCATCTGTGCCCGTTTTGCTTATGGACATACCGTTTTTATTATTATTTTTTTTATTTTCGTCAGCCTGAGGATACTGAGTTAGTAGTTTAAAGACGTTTTGATCGTTTGCAAGTCTTAGGACATTGCGGTCCACCATTAGTTTAAGGACGTTTCTGTCCGTCATTAGTTTAAGGACGTTTCGGTCCGTCAGCTAGTTTTAGGACGTTTCGGTTCGTCATTAGTTTAAGGACGTTTAGGTCCGTCATTAGTTTAAGGACGTTTCGGTCCGTCATTAGTTTAAGGACGTTTCGGTCCGCCGTCGCCGTATTTGAGGCGAATCTCTAGTTTACTGACTTTTCGGTCTAAGGGGCTTTCTCTATGATTGAGCATGATGCCCCCGGCGTATCCATCTTTCTCGGAGCATGTGGTTGTGGCGGGCTTACCTTCCAGTCTTCGGAGATGACTAACTTGCCCTGTTGGTATTGGTCTTCAACCCAGTTTTTGAAGACGTAGCAATTCTCGATCAGATGACTTACCGTTTGGTGGTAAGGGCAATAATTGAGATCGTTAATATCACCTGGCCGCAACGGACGTTTTGGACTTGGCAGATTGATGAGTCTGTCGCGCACTGCCAGCTCGAACAGTCTCCTTATTTTATCTTGAGGAAACGAGTAAGGACGTTTCAACTTTTCATGGAGGGGTTGCCGCTTGTTGTTTCGGAAAATAACCGGTCTAGGGCTACTCGATTGCTGTTGATTGTTGGCTACGAGGGCTATTTTTCCCTTCCCTTTATCCTTTTTGCTCGATCCTTTGTTTGCGGGGCCGAGATTTTTTCCGAGTAGCGTGCGATTGCACAGCTGAACGTTCTCGCAACTCCTCAATTCTTTCATTTTTGAAATGGATTCCTCGAGGAGAGGGTTGAGGGCAGCTTCTTCGTCAGAGTCGCTTCCAAAGGTGATAATTTTCAATCCCCTGGAGTCGGCTATGTGACAGTCGTCGGCGGCTCTTTTGCGCTCATCTATCGCATTTTTCTGATGTCTACGAGCTTCACGCTTTGTCCTGTTGAAGTGTTGCTTTTGAGCGACATACCCTTGCCACCAACACTTAAAGGAGTCGCAGTCTTCGGTAGGATGTATGATCTTCTGATGATATAAGAAGAAGTTGGGATACGTCTCTACCCCACCGAGAGTATTTTTTTCAGAGGGTGGTAGCTTCATTCCCACTGATAGGGCTTTAGCGAACCTTTTCCTCATCTTGAATTTGTTTTTATCCACAGCGGATGACTTTTGATTTGACGGAAGTGCCTCGACTCTTTGGTCTAGTAGTCGGTGTTTGGCTCCTTCTAGTATGGCCATCTTACGCTCTGATTGGCTTTAACTTTCAGACGAATCTCATTCAGGAAGGCATCGATCAACTCATCTGATGGCCGCAGAATTTCTGGTTCAGGGTCCGCCCTCGGTTTCTCGGCACAAGGAGACTCTTTATTATCCACCAATGAGTGAGAGATCACATGAAAACTCGCTACGTAGTCTTCGGATTCATCTGATGAGTCTTCTCCATCATTTTCATCCTCAACAAAACAACAAGCTACCCCCATCGTGTCCGTCTTCTTTGGAGTGTGCGGCTGTGGCGGGTTTATCTTCCAGTTTTCAGACAGCACGAACTTTCCTTGTAGGTACTGATCCTCGATCCATCCCTTAAAGACGAAACAATCCTCAATCATGTGACTTACCGTTTGGAGGTAAGGGCAATAATTGGGATTACTGAGATCACCTGGCTGCAACAGACGTTTTGGACTCGGCAGATTGATGAGTCTGTTGCGCACTGCCAGCTCGAACAGTCTTCTCGTTTTATTCTGAGGAAGCGAGTAAGGACGTCCCAGTCTCTCCTCGAGGGATGGGCGTGGACGCACGTTGTTTTGGCGAACGGCCGGCTTTGAGTTGCTCGGCTGTTGTTGAGCATTAGCGACGGCGATCTCTTTCCCTTTTCCCTTCTCATTTCGAGAGTTTGGTTTTGGAGGAGACGGTCCATGGCCCATCTGGTCCATTTGGGCTAATTTGTCGATTAAGGCCTGGAAGGTGGTCGGCCTGAAGAACATCATGAATTGCGAGATGGTCGCTTGCGGATCAAGAGTGCCCACGAACATGCCTACTGCAGGAGCCTCTTCTATACGTTGGTCGCATTTCGACCATAGGTTCCGCCATCGTGTTGCGTATTGGACCCACGTTTTGCCTGGCCTTATCCTGGCATTAATCAGTGCTGTTATCGGGGTGCGTCCTCTAGCACTCGCGAATCTTTGTGTAAACAGTAGCTCCATCTCCGCAAATGTTTTGACAGAGTCATTAGGTAGCTCCGAATACCATTCAAAGGCTGTTTCCGCTAGGCTGCCGACGAATTGGCGAAGCAGCAGTTTGTCATCGCCTCCAGTGTTGCCGCATAAGGCCCTGAATTGAGCGACATGCTGATGTGGGTTCCCTGTCCCCTTATATACGTGGAACTTAGGGATCGTATATCCCAGCGGGTAACTGATTTGGTCATACCAGCTTGGATAGGGTCGTCCGGTTCTAACAATTTGCCCAGCCGCCTCACTCGCCTGATGAGCTCGTATTTACTGAACTATATAGTCATCTAGTGTGGCCTTGGAAATGGTTTCTTCCTTGGCTGCTGCAAGAGCCGGAGGAGGATTCGATGTCTTTCCTTTGTCATCTTCAAGGACAATCGGAGGATCTTCAGCAGGAGGATCCTGCTGTAACATCATTCCTACCATATCTTGGAAAAGAAGCGCCATTTGTTTTATGTTAGCCGCTTGCTCTGCGGCTTCTTTGTCCTTCTTTTCGAGGACTCTGCGTAGGTAGTCAGCGTCAATTTCTTGTTCATGACGCTGCTCTGATGATGCCTTCGGGCTTTCTTTTGGTCCGGTGAGCGTAGCCATTGCAGTCAGCATCTTCTGAAGCTTCTGCTGTTGTTATTCTTGAGCCATTGTTATTGATCGGGTGAGCGGTCGGTGGCCCGTCGAAGTGCGGCTTTCTTCTTTTCCGGAAGCCATGTAGATAGTATGTACCATCATGCCCCCAGACTTAGGGCGTTTGGGCTCAATGCCTTTGCGGTCTGCCGCAGCCATAGGGGCTTTCTCTGGCCTCCTTTTCTTTTGAGCAGTTGAAGTCGAGGGGGGCGTCGCAGCGTGCACCCAGACAGCTTTTTGTGATTTGGCAGGATGGTTCTCTTCTTGTTGAACCTTCGCCTTTTTCTGTTGGCGAGGGTAGTCTTGATCAATTACTGAATCCTGAACCTATCGCCAGACTTTGTAGATTTTGGAGGACAGCCGCTGAGGAGGCTGCTCCGGCTTCGCCTTCGGTGCATTCTCCATGGGTGGAGGAGATCTCTTCAGTACGGCGGTGAGTGAATTCCTGCGCACCCTGTTAAGCAGCTCGAAGTTGTTCCCGGTTTGAACAGCTACATTAATTTCCACCATTGGAGCCGGTGGAGTTAGCCCAGAGGGAGAGTTGCCCCCAGCCTTCCTGACTCGGCGCCAGTGGTGACGTCGAGCGTGTCAAGCCGTTGGGATTATCTTAGCTGTAGGATTGACTTCCTCATGCCCCCTATGTTGGTCAGAAGTTGTCATTGTTAGCCTATTGAAGACTGATGTCCGCTGAGTGGGGATGGCCAACATACCGAAAGCAGACTTCCGAGTAGGTGAAGCAGCCTTGACGATTTCGCCTGAAATGGGAGCCGAAACAGTCAGTCTTGTGAAGACCGACCCTTTGGCGGGAGAAGCCGCTTTGACGACTTCGAGAGCAGGAATGGCTATCTTTTTTGGAATAACCCTTTCTGGTATCACGGGCTTCTTCATGGGCCTAAAAGAGCTTTGGCCCAGTCTGTCAAGGACTGAGGCACTGGATTTGGGCGACCCGTTGAGAGGGGCCGCTGTAGTTGCAAGCCGATCAAAGACAGACTTCTTGGGAGCTTCTTGCGATGGTACAGGGGCATTGAAGCTCATCGGTGGGAGCATGGTCCCAAAGAACAATCCAGTGGTGGCCTGAGTCACCTGTTCCATCGGCATAGCGAAGATGGAGGCCGCTTGGGGCCCGTAAGTCACTCCTCCGGACGGGACGAAGCGAGAGTTGCAATTAGTGCAGTTTGAAGCCATTGATCTTCTGTTTTCTGCACCGAGCAAGACACCAAATCATAGTACCTCGAATCCACAGGCAACCACAGCAAAACCGCGATTCGTTCGCGAATACGACACACGAAGTGTGGAGTAGAAAGAGGAAAAGGTCCCACCGGGCGTGCCAGAATCTGTTTTCCTCCGAAAGACGCGGCGGAGACGCGATACGTCTTGCCTGAAATTCGGGGCAGATGCTATTTGGTGCTATCCATCCACCTCTCCGAAGATGCTAAGTTGATTTATGGCACCGTGTATCGGAGGTTTAGACGGATGCGGCCGATGTAGCAGACTTCGTCAGATTCCCCCTCGCTTGAGGAGTTTTTGATTGTGGGGACGCTCTTCCCTGCAGGCGCAAGCCCCTGCAGTTAATTACGCTACCGCATCGCGGTAGCCACTTTCTCCTTCTCCAAAATTTCACTTCGTGTCGTGTGTGTTTGTTTTGTTTGTGGTTGCCCGTGGATTGTATACGGAGACTAATTTATGTCGTCGCCCGTAGGACGTGGATTAGTCTAAATCCGTATTTTCTTAAATTTGGATTTGGTGTTTTAGTTTAAGGATACGTTAGACTTATTTAAGGCTAAGATCAACTTAAACTTTTGTTAAGTATACGTTAGCCTAATCTCTAGACTAAGATCAACTTAACGGGATCGTTTGGATCCGACAAGAGAGCAATTGGCTCTATTGTTTAGTTTAATGACGTTACGGTCGATTTCTAGTTTAGGGACATGGTGGTCCATCATTCCCATTTAGGGACGAAAATTAGTTTAAGGACATTTCGGTCCACGAGTTTAAGGACCCCGCAGTCCGTATCGATGTGTGGTTGTCGGGACCCGTCACCTCTCTGACGTCGTTGAAGGATTACAACGTAGGTGTCAGAGGAGTTCAGAGATGTACCCTTGAACCGGATGTAAATTGATTTAAGGGAGCAGCCGTGCTCAGTCAATTTAATTTGAGCACTTACGACCATGATTGGGCTAAGTCCAGTTGAGAATATTCAACGTTTTTATCTTTGGCCTATTAGGCCTGTGCTAGGGCTTTGGCCCTGTTTAATAATACACTGCATTTTCTTTTGGCCTGCTAGGCTTTTTGATTTGGGCTCAGTCCCTTTATAAATGATGCAGAGCATCTGTTTTGTTTGGGCTCTGCCCTTTTTAAGGTAATGCATTGTATTTTATTTGGCCTGTTAGGCCTTTTTTAATTGGGCTTGGCCCTTCTGTAAATAATGTAGTGCATTAAACAACAGTGGCCACATGGCCTGTCAGGCGCTTTGCGCCAATTAATGAGCGTAAGCGCTTGTGGAGGTGACATGTGTCACGCTCTGGTGAGCGCAAGCGCAGTGCGCTGTGCCAGTGCGCTGCGCTGTTGCGCTGCTGACACGTGGCGCGCTCTGGTGAGTTGCGCCAATTTCAGAATGCAATGCTCTATCTTAAAAGCACATAGCTCAAGTCGTTCTGGAGCTGACACGTGGCGCTCTCTGGTGGTTTGCGCTAACCCAAGAGCGCAACAATGCAGATTTACAAGTGCAAGGCACTGTTTCAATTATCTTGATCCAATTTTGGATTCAAGAAAAGAATCTTTAAGATTCCAGAACCAATGGTTCATAAAAAAGGCAATGCCTTTATTATTATATTTTTATTGAAGATCTTTGATCTTTTTCTTAGATCAATGATCTTTTCAGAAGAAATTCTTCTTTTTAAAAGGTTTACCTTTCTTTTTCCTTTCCGAGTTCTTCAGACTTTTCTTTTTTAGAAGTTCTCTGAATTCTCTCTCTGTTTCTCAATGTGTTGACGTCCCTTTTGGAATTGGGGTCTAGGGGCCTTTATATAGTGCGAATTAATTGGTTAAATTAGTTAGAGAGATCTTTCTCTGAGTGATTTAGGGATTTTTCCCTACCGTTGGATCTTTGATCTAAGGGCTTCTGTTTTACAGAAGACAATCTTCTTGTTTCAGAAAGATCTTTCTAGAATTTTAATTATGTTTGGCGCAAGCGCACCTACGCTCGACACGTGTCGCGCAGCGCAGAGCGCAGCGCAACTGCGCTGACACGTGTCGCGCAGCGCAACTGAAGCGTTGCTTCCTTTAATTTTGTTTTAAATAGAGCCTTGCTCTGATTGGGTGCGCTATCATGGGCGCTGCACTCTCTGCGCTGGTGTATTTGATTTTGACACGTGGCGCTCTGCGCGCAGCGCAGGGAATCTGAAGCGTTGCATCATTTATTTTAATTTTAATTTTCACTTTAGTTTTCAAAACAGAGCTTTGCTCTGATTAGGGGAAACAGAAGCGTTGCTTCGTTTCCCGTCTTGGAATTTGAATAGAGCTTTGCTCTGATTGGGGTAAACAGGGAGAGATACCGAGGAAGATGAAGAAATAGTCTACTTGGGACAACTCCAGAAAGAAAATAATAAGCCCGGACCATCTACTCCTGTTTTGGTCTTTGGCAGTGATCTAAGGATGAGACCAACGTAGTGTTCTCCGTCCATCCGTCAATGGAAACCTTCGCTAGAATAGATCAGAGTCTACAAATTAAAATGGTTCCGCCTCGGCATTACAAGGAACTTGATGATCTAGATGCATACAGTATATAAGAGCTACAAACCTTCTACGTACCTTCTAGGCAAAAAGGTGAAAATGCGATCCGCTTTTACCAATCTACGGAGACCAAGGTAGAAAAAGAAGTCATGCATGGTGCTGATTTTGCACTTGACAGGCTTCAACCCATCCGTTTACTAAGATATTACGCGGAGAGATTGAAAAGGCTGTTAAGATGCCAAGGTGTATCCCTCGAACAAACTGTTCGACAAGCCTAATTCTACAGAACGATTTGGGATATTTCAGGAACTCAGCGAAAGATGCCCAATGGGAAGATAGAGACAACCGGGCTCGGATACATTCGGTCTAAGAAACAGGAGAATATCTATAATTGTCGCGTCATTAACAGCTCCAGTGAGGCGAAAAACGCTCTTCCAAATAGCCGTGACGTCAAATCAGAGCGAGACCCCGCTCTAAAAATGTTAAGTCCGTCGCTGGAAAAACAACTTGACAAGTTAATAAAAGAATCTTGTCAAACGAGTCGGTATAATCATAGCCGGGAAATGGCCATTTATGTAATGGCCAAGTCGAAGCGACTAAGTCAACAATCTGCGGAGAAAGAAGACTGTAAATCTCTTCATCCCCGGCCCACTGTATGTTCTCGCGAAAGGGAAAAATCCCGAAATGGAGGCAAAAATAGGGCCAAGAATGCAAACAACGTTCGAAGAAAACAAAGCGGATCAAAGACGCCGTTCAGTCGAGAAAAGCTCGATTGGAGCCCGTCCTTTATAAAGAAGATGGGCCGGGAATACTCTTTCCCTCAAGACAAGACAAGGAAAATATTCAACCTTGTCATGAAGCACCAAATGATGACACTTCCGGAGTCTCGGCACACCGAACAAATAAACGAGGTCTATCATCTGGATTATTGATTATATCACCGAGTAATAGGTCATCCCCTTGAAAACTGCTCCACCTTCAAAGACTGGATAGAAGACCAATATCGACAAGGCAGGTTCGCTTTATCCGACTGCTGGAGGGTAACCCCACTGCAAAAGTACGATCCAAAAAGGACCTATACCGTCAGGATAGGACCATCTCAACATCAAGAATGGAACCGAACTCGTACCTGCCATATGATAACACTCTCAAAAGAGAGAGGGCACGAGACTATGTATGACCTTTACAGGTGCTTCGCAAATGAGAATGAGGATGATGTAATCTCAGAGTTTCCACCTGCACCAAAAGATCTGGAAGATGGGATACACACTACGGCGGACAACCTAAGAAAAATTGACTTAGGAACGGAAAATGATCCGATGCCAACGTTCGTCAGTGAGCTACTATCTGAAAAACAGATAGCCATGTTAAAGGACGTGCTCATGCAATATAAAGATTGCTTCACCTGGAATTATTCTGAAATGCACGGTCTAGATCCAAAAGTGGTAGTACATAAAATGGCTATATCGCAAGGTATAAAGCTAATCAAATAAGCGCCAAGAAGGATGCGACTCGAACTTAATATGAGTATCAACGCTGAAGTTAAGAAACTAATCGACTCCGTCTTCATCCAGGAAGTTCAATATCCCGATTGGATCGCTTACATCATTCCCATGAAGAAGAAAAATGGGACGGTGCGCATCTGCGTAGACTTTCGGGACCTCAATAAAGCTTACCCGAAAGATGAATTCCCAGTGCCCATCACCGAGCTGATGATTGATAATACATCCACCCACGAAGTTTTCTCCTTCATGGATGGATCTTCAGGATACAACCAAATAAAAATGCACCCTGAAGACCAGAAGCATACCACCATCCGGACCCTATTGGGCATATTCTGCTATAAGATGATGCCCTTCGGTTTGAAGAACGCTGGCGCTACTTACCAAAGACCATGAAAAAGATTTTCGATGACCTCATCGATGAGATTGTCGAATGCTACATTGATGACCTTATGGTAAAGAGCAAATCTCACGAAGAACATTAAGAACATCTACAAATAGTGTTCCAACATCTTCGGAAGTAAAATCTGAAGATGAATCCTCTAAAATGCGCGTTTGGAGTTTCCTCAGGCAAATTCCTAGGATTCATCATACATTACTGAGGTATCGAAATCGATCCCTCAAAGATCAAGTCGATTATGGAAATGCCCATGCCAAGCACTCTCAAACAGCTGCGGTCTCTTCAAGGAAAGCTCGCGTATATCCGGCGGTTCATAGCCAACCTCTTCGGAAAATACCGTCCCTAGAGTCATTTGATGAAGAAAGGAACCCCGTCATCTAGGATCAAAAATGTCAAAATGCACTGGAAGAAACCAAGAAATACCTGCAAAACCCGCCGGTATTGACCGCTACGATTAAGGGAAAACCCCTTATCTTATATACAACAGCCCTTGAGGTTGCTCTAGGCGCATTGTGGGCACAACAGAACGATCGGAGAAAGGAGAGGGCTCTGTATTATTTAATTCGAGTTCTCCTGGGGGCAGAAACAACTATTGCCCCCATCAAAAAGCATTTCCTGGCACTAATCTTCGCAATAACGGAGATCACATATTATGCCTTGGCACACGAGGTCCATCTCATATCGAAGGTGGATCCTCTCAAATATCTAATGTCAAGGGCCATACTAATAGGAAGGCTTGCCAAATGGGACCTCCTCCTGATGGAGTTCTCGATAACTATCGTCCCCTAAAAGTAGTGAAAGGGCAGGCCATCGCCGACTTTCTCGCGGAGCATCTGATACTAGCTGACATCCCCATTAAATTGTGAGTTCCCGGATGAACATGCGTTCGACGCAATCGAAGAAGAGAAAGAATAAAATGATACCCAATGGGAACTCAACTTCGATGGAGCATCTTCCGTGAAGAGGCGAATGAAAAACACCCTCATAATCAAAGCCGGGGTGGGCCTTATCTTCATGATTCCGCAAGGAGGGATATTGCGTTATGCCCTTTCCTTAACAGAGCTAAAAACTAATAACAAAGCTGAATATGAAGCTTTGAAAGCTGGTCTCGAAATCGTTATCAACATGGGAATCAAAGACATCCTTATATATGGAGACTCCCAGCTGATCGTCAGCGAAGTAAATGGTGACTATCAAACATGCAAGTCGGGGCCGATAAAGTATAATAAAAGAATGCAACAACTACTGACACAAATCCTTGCCTATACCTTGGAAAGTATACCACGTGCAGAAAATATCAAGGCAGATGCATCGTCAAAATTATCTAAGGAATTGGGCGATGAAGATCTTGATGACCTGAAGATTATTGTACAAAGCCGCAGGGTTCTCACGCCAATAGATATGTCTTCGGAAGACCTAATAGAGACATTCGAAGGAAAAGAAATGACCGAACAAGTAATCCTTCGAATAGAGGACGAAAAAAAGGTCATCGACTGGTGGGATGTCTTCATAGACTACTTCAAGTCCTAACGAACGCCCGAAAATGCGTCGTCTGGACATCAGCTCATGAAACGAGCTTTGTCATTCACCTTCGTCAATGATACTCTATATAAAAGATCGTTTGAATATCTATGGCTAAGATTCCTGGGGCCGAATGAAACAAAGAAAGTCGTCTAAGAAACGCACGATGGACTCTGTGGTTCTCACCAAGCTGGACCAAAGATGAAGCTGAAGATAAAAAGAATGGGTTACAATTGGCCCACGATGATCCAGGACTACCTCGAATATGCGAACCTCGAATATGCGAAGCAGTGTCACTCATGCCAAATTCACAGGGACTTCATCCATCAACATCCAAATCCGCTACACCCAATATTAGCTAGTTGGCCATTCAAAATGTAGGGAACCGATATAATCGGCCCTATTGAACTAGTGTCTTCTAACGGACATCGGTTCATATTGGCAACGACCGATTACTTCTCTATGTGAGCGGAAGTAGTACCATTAAGGGAGGTGAAGACGAAGAATATCCTCCATTTCTTCAAAACCCATGTCATCTATCGGTTTGGAACTCCGCAATGGATAATATCGGGCAATAGACCAGCTTACAGAAACTATAAAATAATCCTCTTCGCATAGCAACATAAAATAGATTGGAGATACTCTTCAGTCTATAATCCTCGAGCCAACGGTCTAGCTGAAACTTTCAACAAGACCTTGATAAAGATCATGAAGAAAATAGTGTCTAGATACAAAAAAGACTGGCATGAAAGGCCGCATGAAGCTCTCTGGGCGTACCGAACAATGTTCAAGACGGCCATGAATACAACACTATACGCATTGGTGTTCAGCACAGAAGCAGTGCTCCCATTGGAAATAGAACTCCCCTCTCTACGAGTAGCGGTTCGATACGAGCTGACAGATGAAGAAAATGCTCATCTTAGGCTCGAGGAGATTGACACCCTCGATAAAAATCGTCTTATAGCACAACAAAACCTGGAGCTTTATAAGGCAATGATGACACGGTCATACGAAAAATTGACCAGGCCGAGAACATTCCGCCAAGGCGAACTCGTGCTAGTCGTCAAAAGATCATTGATTCCCAATAGTGCAAAATGGAGGAAGTTCGAGCTGAAATATGAAGGCTCATACACCATAGAAAAAATCTACCAGGGTGGAACCTACCTGCTCATGGATATGCATGGCGAAAGATCCTTCCGGCCAATAAACAGCTGGTTCCTTAAAAAATACTACTCTTGAAGAGTCATGACTTAGGTCAATGATAGATGACGACGCTTGTATCCGCTCGCTATCTTCTTGAGTCAGAACTTTAAGAGTAGTATCCAAAAATCCCCGTCGCCTCAAAAACGTTGACAATGGACCGAGATGTTCCTAAACTAATAATGGACCGAGATGTCCCTAAACTAACAATGGACCGAGACGTCCCTGAACTAATGCTGGACCGAGATGTCCCTAAACTAATACAGGACCGAAACGACCTTAAACTAATGTTGGACCAAAACATCCTTAAACTAATGTTCGTCCCCAAAACGGGAATGTTGGACCGGAACGTCCATAAACTAGCGTTTCGCCCCAAAATATGGTGGTAAAGAACCGTCATGTCATTAAACTCTCACGTTTAGCCCTACAGTAAATCCCCATATCGATTACCGTATAGAATCCACAGGCATAAACGATTCATAACTCTCCCGGGTCTCACATGATGTAGTCCTTTGAAGAAGACCGTGGTACAGCTAATGGTGCGTTTTCTTGCAGGCCGCCTAAAACAATGGGTATGTCCACAAGAGAAATGGGCATGGATGAAAACCCGAAAGGACTCCGTGAGTAAAAACAGAAGGACTATTAGTGAGTTAATGAAAACCCGAGAGGGCGCGAACTCGTAAAAAATGATGAAATAGCCGAAATGATTGGGCACCGCGAAGAAAATAGCCGAAATGATTGGGCAATCGCGACTTTCGCGATATAAAAAGCTGAAAAGATAGAACATCACAGAAATAAAAATAAAATAAAATAAAATAAAACTTTTATGCCATGTAAGTATGTCCATATTGACTATTGTATACTATCCATGAGCACAAATAAAAAAAAGAGAATCATATTTTTCCACCATGCTTCGTGAAAAAGAGCTCCAAGTCCCAACGGTTCATATACAACCTAGAAACTATCCCGGCATTTCTTCTTATTCTAGCGGGATGCAGATGCAACGTCAACAAGAGACCCAAAGGTCAAAGCAAAAAATAAAGTAACGACAAAATCCTTGCTCCATGTTTCGACGGTACATATACAACCTAGAGACTATCCTGGCAATCCCCCTCATTTTAGCAGGATGCAAACACATCTATCAAATGAAATTGGAGCAATAGCATATTCCTAGCTTCGAACTTCAATTGCAATACACGCAGCATAAAGATCCTATAGATGTCTACCTTACTTCAGCAAAGAATCGGCGTGGCATCGTCAAAAAAGAAAAAGAAAAGAAGTGACGGCATATTCCTAGCTTCGGGTCTTAATGATAACTCATATAAAGCCCAAAAGACCATTGGAGATCATCCCACCATAGAAGGGTGCGGTTATGTGTCACACTCCGCTTCCCAGTAGACAGAAACGATGACGTCGCAGGTAGCAATGTATTTACTAAGAAATAAATACGTTAAGCGTAATTAAGCAATATATAACATGTACAAGAATGACAAGAGTAGTAAAATAAACAGCAACTTTATTTACATTCAACCTTACATACAATTGTTTGAAAAGAAAAGATACAATGATATAAAGCAGCGCCTAAACAATGGCATACAAGAAATGAAAGTACAAGGAACCAGAAGTCAGGTTATGCCACAAGCTGGTCCAAGTCCTCTTGGCTAGGCTCGATCTCCTAAGAGTCCTGTCCTCCCGACAAAAATTCCAAAGAAAGAAACAGAAAAGAACTTCGTCAGCGAACTAGCGTTCGGTAAGTCCCAAAAGAAGAAAAAGAATATAAGGAGTAATGTGAATGAACAGGTAAGTTGTATATCTATATAATGGTTATTATAACGTGGTTGTTTGTAGCTTGATACAGAAGGTATTCATGTATATGAGAGGAGTCCATCTTACCCCGTGGACTTTGGTAACATGTAGTATAAGGCCCTATCATAACCCACAGGACAACGGCATGAGAATTCATATTGGTGTCTTTTAAATGACCTCTCGTGCAACGATATACGTTCCGTACAAATTAACCCTTTATCCCCGGGTAATGCATTGTATAAATTTTTTTATAAGGCTTGCTGAAACCATGGATACAAATTGTTCAAGCAGTCATGTAATCAAGTAGTTAAGCAGTCAAGTCAAGTTATAACCATGGTCCGGTCAAGTCAGGTCAAGTATACATGTTTGATATTGATGTTTGATTCAAGTATTCATGTTCATGTTCAAATATTCATGTTTGATATTGGATTCAGATTTGAATTGGACTCCGACAGTGTCACACACTTGTAAACTGCTTTAGCTCTTGAATTTGGTTCAGGAGTCATCGGTAACTGTTGCACATGGACGGCACGATTTGTATCTTTTTCCAAGACAATTACCATTGATAACTCCATTAAGTTTTCTACTTTAAAGAAACAAGCACTCACTTTCTCCGGCTCCCTGGGGCTTAAGGGCATTGATCCCTCTTAAACCTATATTTATTAAAGTCCTTAAATATTGTTTTTATAGAACTCGAGGGGGTTTCATGAAGATATTTTAATATAGTTAAAAATAAAACCTCGAGGGTGACTAGTATTATTTGAGATTGTTATGAGCATGGATTTTAAGTATTTGGGGTATTTTTAGTGATAATTACTTAGCTTGGAAAGTTCATACTATTTTATTGTAAAACTTACCTTTTAGGTATCTTGATGGTATTTTATTGACATTTGATAAACTTATCATTTTTGAAAAAACATAGGTTTATTATATTTTGAAAATATGGATTTATAATTTTATATAATATTAATTTTAAAAATAATTTTATTTTATTTAGAAAATTGTTATTTCTTAAAAGCTGTATTTAAATGCTTTCGAGATTGAATGCTCCGTGAGGAAGTCTGCATCTCGTTCTACTATCTCAAGAATGTGCGATAATCCGCACCATCCATTAGCGGGTCCCCTAAAAAGGGTTGTAGATGCTCATTCGCAAAGGAAATGAAATACCGCTTAAAAGAAATCCGGTTTTTTTAAAATTATGTAGCATTTTATCGTAATATTATCTTTATAACAAATATCCATACAAAAGAGATATCGTGCTATGAATCCAAGTGTGCGTGTGAGGTAGGTTGTTATCCCGTGAAGTTTTCCTAAGGTATTGTTTTAACAAATACTAAAAGAGGTGTTAGAAAAGTTCAAGGTATTTTAATGAAAAAGTGTTACTATTGTTATTTCACATGAGAATTTTGATGAAATTTGATTCTAAACCTTAGGGTTTAAGGTTACAAATATTTTGTAAAAACTTGGTTGATCAAAGAATAAAGGATAAGGAGTTTCTAGGGTTTAGAAAAAGAATATCGGTATTAACTCACTTATCGATATAAGTTTTGAAATCGAATTTCAATGAAGAGCAAGAAAGAATGGGAGGGACTTACTGTTTAGGAACTTAGGAAAAAGGATGAGAAAAAGGAAGAGGGTCTTCGTGGCGTCGCGGGAGCTCCGGAATTGACTTCGATCTTCGCCGGAAGTTACTTGCTTGCTAACTGCTCTTTACTCCACTTGCACTTAGGAACTTTTTGAGAAAATTTTGCTATAATTTTCAGAGTGGAGCTGAGCCAAAGTAGGGGATGGTATTTATAGTGGGGAATTAGGGTTTTGGAATTAAAAATTTGGATTAAAAAGCATTAAAATGTGGTTTAATTGTGAAATGAAAGATCTCTGTTTGATTGCAGGGAAATCAAATAGTGCAGAGGAGTTCGGGGTTGGTGAAGGGGTGTGTGTGCAAAGCCCGGGCCTCATTGGCTCAATCTGAACTGTCGGCGCCGGTTTTTAGAGGGATTTGGTCGGTCGATCTCGAGGCATTTACCTTGAGATTCGTGCTACTTGATAAAATCTATATTTAAACCCTTTTGCACATGTTTGATTTTTCTGAATGTTTTATTTCCCTGTGTATTGTACGTGCAATCTTTTGGGCTTTCAAAATGTTAAAAAAAATTCATAAAACAAATAATATGTCTGATGGAAATCGAACACAGGGGCTACGTCACAGCAGTGCAAGGGTTTACCAGTGAGCTAAAAGTTGTTTCTTGCTGTTATTTAACAAAATTGACTTATAACTCAAACTCAGGCGGTAAACTGATTTCTGTACATTAAAATAGAAATTCAGTACAAAAAATTCAGATTCGTTACATTTTACCCTCTTTATAAAAATTTTGTTCTCGAAATTTACATTTACATAGGGACTAATTTTCAAAGAGGTAAGGGTATCTTGCATGCATGTCTTCTTCTCGTTCCCATGTTGATTCTCCTGGCGAATCCTTTCTCCACATCACTCAGACCAAGTTTACTTCCTTGTGCCGTAATGTCTTCACTTTTCGGTCCAAGATCTCAACGGGTTGTTGCTCACAGGTTAGATCAGTTTGTACCGTGAGCTCGAAGTGATCGAGTATGTAGCTGGGGTAGCTCACATATCGTCATTGCTGGGATATGTGGAACAAGTTATGCACACCTTCCAATGAGGGTGGTAGTGCTAAATGATATGCCACTTCTCTAACTCGTTCGAGTATGTCGAACGGTCCTATGTATCTCGGACTTAGCTTACCCCTCTTGCCAAAGCAGATCACTCCTCGGTTTGGTGAGATCTTTAAGAAAACATGGTCTCCAGGCTAGAACTCCAGATGTCGCCACTTTGCATCTGCCTAATACTTCTGTCGGTCTTGGTTTGTGTGCATTCTTTCCCTGATCGTGCGAATTACATCCACAGTTGCCACGATCATCTCTGGTCCAAGGAGTTCACGATCTCCGATGTCGTCCTAACTTAGCGGTGAACGACGCTTCCATCCATAGAGTGCTGCGAATGGTGCCATTCTAATGCTTGCTTGATAAATGTTATTATATGAAAAATCCATACGGTGTAGGTGATCTTCCTATGAACCTCCGAAGTCTAACATACAATCTCTTAGCATGTCTTCTAGAGTTCTAATTATTCGCTTGGACTGTCCGTTGGTTTGTAGATGGTAAGCCGTGCTGAAGTTCAGACTTGTTCCTAGGCTAGCTTGTAGACTCTGCCAAAACTGTGATAGGAATCTGGTATCACGATCGGAGATGATGCAAACAGGTACTCCATGTAATCTCATGATCTCCTGCATGAGTTCATGGGTATCAAATATAGTACACTTTGAAGGTTTAAATCTTACTTTAGATTTATGCTTACCTCCATGTACTTCTTTGCTGACGTTTCGGTTGATCAGCCAACTCGAAATGGAATAAAGTGACACGACTTGGTCAGTCGATCAACAATAATCCATATTGCATCGTTACCCTTCATGCTGCGAAGGAGTGCAGTCACGAAGTCCATGGTTGTCATGACCCGAAGGTACGGAATGTGACTGGCACTTAAATTACTAAACGTCTTAAGGCGTAACGTAATCTAAGTAAGCTAAAGCCTAGAAATCTAAACCATTTAAAGAAATAGTGCGAAGGAAAACTTAACTTAAGAATGTGATTTTTGTAAAACAAGTCACAATAAAACATTTTAATAACATCAAAATTTCCCGAAAATTTCGGCAGAGTCTCCTTTATAAAAACTAGCCCCGAAACGGGTAAAACACAAAATATGCATAAGTAAAGAAATAAGGCATCCCCAAGCGGGAGCTAGCTCTTCGCCAACGGCGGAATCACAACCACACACAATATATATCATGATAGAGCCAAAAAGCATATAAAAGCACGAAAACAAGAAAGCATCACGTCAGCTCAAGTGAGCTCGACCCCAGAGAAACAACACACATATACTAATCTTACTGCCGCACCTCTAGGTCACATGTACAATGGTAGAAACAGTAGGTATGGTAGATGGAGTATACTAGATACAAATGAAACACAAACTGGCAATAAAAGTATCATCACAACCCACCAACGAGCAAAGCCGCAAGTTCAAGCAATAGAAGCAAAAGAAGTAGTACGCCCGCCGCTACTATGCTGACGGGTTGGACCTGCAAGATAATACTGTGGCACAACGGAGATGAGTTGCCAACTCGTGAGTAGTAAGTAACATCTAATAAGGCTATCGTAAGCATGTACGCAATGCATCATAGCCTATATATATCAATACAATGCGATGCACTCATATGGATGCAATATGAATGCATAATCAAACACGAAACATGAACATGTCTGGTATGAGAAAATCTTTATTCTTATCTTAGAAAAACTTCTGTGCAATAAACCGAAGTATCAACAAAGAAATCAACAGAAAATCCGTGTCTAATATTGACACAATATATGTATATCTCAATATCTTGATATCTCAATGTCTCAATATCTCAATGTCTCAATATCTCGATATCTCAATGTCTCGGGTTCCGGCAGTCCGGATCGGCCCATTTTATCAAATCTTACGACTACGGTCGGTATCCTCCGGATATCCGCCGTGCCAGACATCACTGGTAGGTAGTCTGCCCCTGCCAAGCTCATCGTCTACAACTCGAGCTTCTTTCCCCGGGGAACTTTACCGGCCCCACCATGTACCCGAGACGGTTCATCCTACTTCTCGAATCGGGTCTTGAAATCCAATAGATATCAGGAAAACTCATGGTGGATGACACATACATCATATCACGAGAAAACCGCAACTTACATTTTTTAAATGGTAATAAGATCTAAAAATCTTTGCGGTTTCCCCCCAAAATCCAGAAATCTCATAAGCATTGAAATCCTCAAGAAGAATCACAATATGTAAACATGTCAGTGATGATGAATGTCTATGATATGATAGTATATACCATGCGACGTATAACCAGAAACCATGTATGAAGTATGATGCAATGAGGTATGTATATATGACTAGCCATCCCACGTATCAATCTTGATGAAATGAACACAACTACCAATTTATATATCATATATGATGCAAATGTTTTAGATACAGATTTGAGCAAATTCTATAGTGTTCGTGGCATAGAAATTACTAATGGCGTATGTGTTCGCAAGAATAGTGCACGTGCGGCATAAACCAATGGTAATGGTGCAAGTGTCCAAGGTATTGATGTCATATGTAAAAAGATGTGATGCATGATATGAATGGTTTGAAGCTACGCATATAGATGCAAGAACTACTAATAATCCTAACCATCGGGCTACGCATAAAGATGCAAGAACTACTAATAACCCTAACTATCGGGCGTCTTGCGCCATCCAGACGATCCACCTATAGATATGTACATCTACTCACTGGGATGCCTTGGCTAATCTGATCCGATCTCAGCCTTGTTTTTCCGCGCCGCGTCCGACGCCTCTGCATCCGATCCTAAAATCGCACACAAGTATATAAGAGGATAGATATATGAATAGTCGTGGACACAAATGTTGCATGACAACCAATGCGCACTAACTGGACGCGCGCACACTTGGTGCACAAAACGCGCTCGCGACAACGCCACAAACCACAACTAGGGGCCACTATGCATAGCAATCCCCAAACCTAGAACCCAATCGTACCAATCGCGCATTCACAACACACTAAATATTTTAGCGAATAGGTTATAGATCATTCCAACCTCAACTTAATTAAAACCTATTTATTTCAAAAACCTAGTAAGGAACTATTAATCATTTTAGTGCAAATGCAGATGTTTTAGCAAATCTAGTGGCCACAATGTTCATTTAATATCTTAATTAGGCTACACAATTATTAACTAATTTTTAATCTCACCTATTTTAGATTAATCATGAAATTAGTTTGCAAGAATATTCAATTTGGACAATTTAAAAGTAACAATTAGCAACATAACAACTAGATTAGATATTATAAGTCTTGAGATGCTAAACTACACATTGTAACCATAATCAAGTGTTAAAAACTCTAACTTGAACCCAAATTCTTCTCTTGAACTTTCAAACTTGCAATTAGAACCATATAAATACCTAATTAAATTAGATTAACGTAATTAACCAACAATTTAACCATAGGGTTAGGATTTATATCTCACAACCTTGAGATCTAACTTGTAAACATAGCCTCCAAAATTGCTTTCATGCTCCAAGATCCAAGCTAGTTTAGGCCTAGGAAAAATGGGTGAAGGTTTAACTAGGAATTAGTGAGAATTTTTGATGCATTTCTTGAAGATTTTTGAAGTGAAATGTGGTGGGGAAAAATGGGGATAGGGGCTGCCTAGTTTCGGCCACAACATGAGAGGGGATGAGAGAGTGAAGGTGAGTGAGTGTGTCATGTCAAAAGTCTCCCATTATCACATCTATTAATCCATTTCTTAATTAATTTATTTTCTAATTAAATCCTTGAATTCTCTAGAACCATGGAGACAATTCAAGAAAGAAAGAGCATAATTTAAACTTGATTTTTAGTTGTCATGGTTCACTAATGTGTACTTAACCCATTCGAATTTGTAATTATCACTAATTTATTGTTTGAGTGAAAACTTAAAATAATACATAAAATAATTAAATAAGAAAAAAATATTTAAGTAAATTAGTAATTTGTAAGTGACCAACTAAATACCAAACACTAGCAATTTCATAGCTAAATTAGGTATATTTAAGTCTATGCAGAAAAATAATTGTAACTACGTTTTACGGAAAACACGAGTAATATTACCGATTATCGGAAAATTCACCTAAACGATTTTTTTTAAAACGTTACAATCATCCTCCTTTAAAAAAATTCGGTCCCCGAATTTAAAATCTAACTACGCGTACCCTCGAAGAGATGGGGATATTTCATTCTCATCTCATCCTCGGCTTCCCACGTAACCTTTTCGCCGTTCGGGCCACGCCAAAAAAAACCTTATGGACGGTATGACCTTAAACCTCAGTTTCTTTACCTGCCGATCTAGAATGACTACCGGGTGCTCGGTGAAAGAAAGATCGCACTCCAGCAGAAGTGTCTAATACTAAATCACATGAGAGAGGTCATGAACGTACTTGCGGAGCATTGATACATGAAACACTGGGTGAGTATCTGGAAAACTGGGTGGAAGAGCCAAATGATGAGCAACTGTGCCAACATGCTCAAGAATCTCTAAGGGACTTACATATCTAAAACTAAGCCTTCCTTTCCTCTTGAATCTTAACACGCCCTTCATCGGAGAAACCTTCAAGAAAACATGATCTACAACGACGAACACCAGTCTGTGACGGCGTCTATCAGCATAATACTTCTGCTTGCTCTGGGCCGCTCTCATCCTATCCCGAATCAACAGAGTCTTTTCGGTCGTCTCCTGCACAACCTGCGACTCCAAAATGCTGCTCTCACTGAGCTCTGTCCAACAAACGGGCGATCGACATATCTTCCCAAATAACGCCTCGTAGGGTGCCACCTGAATCGTCTCCTAGAAGCTATTATTGTAGGAATACCTTATCAAGGGCAAATGACGATACCAACTGCAAAGAAATCTAGAACGCAAGCTCGGAGCCTGTCCTCAAGAATCTGAATGGTCCGCTCTGATTGACCGTCGGTCTGCGGATAGAAAACTGCACTGAAACTCAATTGGTGTCCAAAGTCTCCTGAAGTTTCTGCCATAGTCGGCTGGTGAACTGGGTGCCTCTGTCGGACACAATACAAGTCGGAATGCCGTGTAGTCGCACAATCTCATCAACATATATCTGTGCATACTGAACGAATCCGAAAATGGTCCTTATTGGCTGTAAGTGAGCCGCTTTCATTAATCGGTCTACGACCACCCAAATAGAGTCATACCCTCGACCGGTCCTAGATAGACCCACATTAAAATCCATAGAGATCTGCCCCCATTTCTGCTCCGGAATAGGCAAAGGTTGAAACTCTCCTGCTGGCCTTTGATCCTCAGCCTTGACTTGCTGACAAGTCAAGTATCCCGAAACAAAATCGGTGACATCTCTCTTCATCCCTTCACACCAGTAGACATCTTTCAAGCTATAGTACATCTTTGTGGAACCCGGATGAACACTATATGTCGACTGATGTATGTTAGTTGTATGTATGCCCTAGAGGCCAGTATTGTACATATGATGTATATTATATTGGATGCTTGGATATATATAGAGAGGACTTTCTTGCTCGATATGATAGTATGCTATCTGGTTGCTCTTTCTCTTAACATGTATACTTGTCTCTTGATACTGTCTTATAGTTACATGTTGGTAAAGCCCTTAGGATGTGTACTTAACTACCAGGACTATGATGCAGATCATACTAGTGGGGCCATGGTAGTCCATAAGTACATCCTTTAATGTCCCTAGTCGTGGATGTATCGAGACGGGGCATCGATATACCAGAGTAGACTAGCGTATACGCTTCTCGACCTATGAGATGGGCGATGGATGATCCCATATCCATTGGTGTTTGACATCAGAGATGGTATACGGGTGCTCAGTGGAGACTAGGTACACTGGACGGACTCGTAGAGAACTCCCAGATGGTATTATACCTCACGTCATATGGTAGTTCTCTGGTGACACTTGTACAGGTTAGTCTGTAGACCCGAGATCGTCATAGAGTCTTGTTTGATTCCCACTGTGCTTTGATTTCTACCTTACCATGTCCAAGAGGGCATGCAAAATGGTGGTTTTTGGGTATAGTCTCGAGTCACATGGAGGCAATGAGCGATAGGAGGGGTTTCGTCTCTCCCGGTATTGGGAGTTGATGTTGCGCTGTACTCGATTGGCCATAACAGGGAAGTCCCTGGCCAGGGCTGATTTAAAGATTTACTGGTAAGTGTTACCAATAGTTTCTCGACCTGTTATAAGCCTCACATCGGCATGACTTATCAGTTATTGGGGTCTGACGTTTACCACCCCAAGACTTGATATGCGACATATCAGACGAGGAGACTGGACTGTACGGCAAGTGTTACCGTCAGGCTTTTGCAGGAGTTGGAGTGGGCTTGCTTGCTGATCTTCTGATCGCTCAATACCCGGGTAGCCATTATGTCCAGCTAGTACCGCTGATGGCTTGTGGGTGCTTGATGTGATCATCACCTACTGCCGGCGTATTGACGAGTCTGTAGAGTCCTACATAGAGGTTTTACTGGCTCAGGCAAAACGAAATAGGAGCACATATGTGATATGTACAGGACCGAGAGTAATGCGTGTATGTGATGCCGTATTCTATTTTCGTGACTTTTGTATCGGTCGGTTATATGTGATATAGCCGGGTTATCGAATCAAGTGTTGATTCGATAAGTCGATACATTGGATGTTAGTCGGTTATATGTGATATAGCCGGATTATTAAATCAAGAGTTGATTTGATAATTTAATGTATAATTGTATATTTGATATACTAATTTACATTAACTAACATTTGCTCACTTAAGCATTTTTTCTCACATGTGCACACTTAATATATATATGATATATATTGAACTGTGTTTTCTTTTTGTATCAAGGTTGTTGATACAATAAACATGGGTGTAAGAGACTTACACCATGCTATTTATGATATTGGGTTTTAATATTTAAAGTGAAAACAAAATTAGTGGAATATTAGATTATTGCATGAAGCCAGTGGAAGCTTGGGGATGCTTTGACAAAGTCCATTAGTTTTGTTTTACTTAAGATATTTAGTAACCTAACCAGCACAATTAGCCATGGTTATGTCTCAACATGAGTTAGTATATGATACTCACTCACCGTGGTTTGCTCACTCACTTGATCATTCTCTTTCTCCTCTCATTTTGGTTCATCTTCATCCTTAAGCTTAAAAGCTTTCTAGGTTTTGAAAAGTGAGAAAGTATTGTGAGATAAATAATTCGAAAGTGAGCCCACTTCCTATTTCTCCATCCTCTACTAGATTAGCACTTTAGTATAGGGTGTTTGCTTCACTAATCTTTTAGTTAGAGAAGTAGTAGCTTGAGTCGGCATCCCCTCGACGTAGATCATCTTCAGCCTCGAAGACTTCAAACAAGATCGCTCTTTTCACCTTGCGAAGCCATGTAAGAGTCCGGGAGAACCATGATCACAGTGAAGGGACTACAACAAAGAGCTATTGAAGTGAAGGACCGATCTACAAAGGTTGTATTTCTATTTCACTTAGTGGTAAAAAGCTTGCTATTTTTTTGTTACCCTAGCATTTCTAGTTTGATTCCTAGGATAAATTCGTTAGCACCTTCTAAAAATTTAAATATGGCATGTGTGATGCTACCAAACCCTAGTAGCGGTGTTAAGGAACCCCCTTCAATGTGCCTCTTCTAAAAAATCTTGCGTCTCAATCCCTCAGAATCTGGCACACATAGTCGAGTCCCAAATCGTAGTGTTCACTGATCATCAATCACAAACTCTGAATCTTAGCCCCGTTTTGCTCCATAATCTCTGACAAATGAACGTCATCGGACTGTGCCTCACGGATACGATCAAGTAACTGTGGTTGTGCACGGACATGGGAAAGTTGTCCACCGCTCGACGTAACTCGAACTGTACTCGGCTGTCATAAAGAATCTGCTAATCTGCCTTCGACTGTCTCTAAACTTTGCTCAAACAAGATAAGCTACCTCTCGGCCTCCGACTCAAAGCATCTATCACAACATTCGCCTTGCCCGGACGATAAAAATCTCCCATTCATAGTCTTTCACTAGCTCCATCCAACGGCGCTGTCTTAAATTCAAATCTCACTGCTGAAAGTTGTAGTGTCTCCAGATCTTACGTGAAAAAATCACCGCAGCCATCATTAATTCATGAGTGTGATAATTCTGCTCGTGTTTCTTCGACTACCGAGAATCATCGCAATAACCAACAAAACCGCCTGATCCTGAAGGAAAAAATAATATTGGCGTTGTAGTCAAACTAGCCTTCAATTGCTGAAAGCTTTGCTCGCATGCCTCGGTCCAAAGAAAAGGAACTCTCTTCCGGGTCAACTAGGTCAATGGCGCAGCTATACGAGAAGAATCCTGTACGAAATATCGATAGTATCCGGTCAAAACCAAAAGCTGCGAACCTCCATCAGTAATACAGATCTGGCCAGTGTTGAACGGCCTCGATCTTCTTCGGTTCTATACTTACCATCTCTAGTAACTACGTGACCCAAGAAGTCAATATTATCCAACCAGAAAACACACTTAGAAAATTTAGCGAATAGCTGGTGTTCCCTCAAAGTCTATAACAAAATCCTCAAATGCTACCCAGGCTCCCCTCAGCTCCGGAAGTATATTAAGGTGTCATCAACAAACATAATGATAACTGATTAAGAAACAGCCTGAATATGGGGTTCATCCAATCCATAAACGCTGTTGGAGCATTGGTAAGCTTGAACGACATCACTAAGACTCATAACGCCCGTAACGTGTGAAAATCAGTTTTCGGAATATCATCCTCTCAAACCCGCAACTAATGGTAACCCGACCGCAAGTCAATATTTGAGAAATGCCACGCACCCTAGTGCTGATCGAACAAATCTTCAATGCGAAGAAAGGGATATCTGTTCCGCACAGTCACTCGATCCAACTGACGATAATCGATGCACCAACACAACTAACGTCTTTCTTCTTGAAGAACGGGACATGAGCTCCCCAAAGTGACGCACTCGGACGAACAAGCCCTTTATCCTTGCAACTGATCTTTCAGTTCTTTACACTGCGCCGGGTCCATCCGATATGGCGGTATAGAAAAAGGCTCCATCCCGAGAATCAAGTCAAAGTAGAACTCCACATCGCGCTCTGGCGATAAACCAAGCAACTTGTCAGGAAAGACATCTTGAAATTCCCTCACAATCGGGACTTGGTCCAACGGGACCTTTGTGGCTCTAAAATCACCAGCATATGCCAAGAATCCTTGACATCCTTTCCTCAAGGTCTGACTAGCGTAAAGAGAAGAAATCTGTAACAACTCCAAATTCTGTGTACATAAAATTCATTTAAAAGTTAATGTGCGCTTAGGGTATTTACAATTCCTGTGAAAGCTATAAGTATTTGTTTTGATTTAGAACAGCATGAAGGAGCTTGTTGCTCATTGGTAAGGCCTTGCACTGCTGAGACATAGCACCTGAGTTCGAATCCCATCAGCCACATTATCTTTTTGTTTTATTTTCTTTTAACCTTTTAGAAGCCCAAGAGTCTACATGTGCAATACACGTAACAGGGTAAGTTACAGAATAATCAAACATGTTAAATAGGCTAGTTGAAGTGTCAGGGACACGTGGCCCCAATCCGAACCCCCACCTCCATGATTCGACCAGCGAGATCGTATCTCGGGCCGGCGCCGCCGGTTTTACTTGGTCCAAACCCTATTTTTTTTGTAAACCCTAGACCCTTGGACTCCCTTCTTTAACCCCTATCTGTTTGTTTTCCCTGCATTTTCCAGAGAATTAAAAACCCTTTGAATTCCATTTTTAATGCAAATTTAAATGCACTTTTCTTCACACACTAAACCCTAATGTTTCCTATAAATACCACTCCATTTCACACCCCTCCTCACTCACAATTCCCTGCCAAAACCCTCAAGAAATTTCCAAATTCCTATAGTGTGCAAGTGGAGTTAACGAAGCGCGAAACTCCGACGAACTTCAGAGGAGATTCCGGCGACGAATCGACGCCTCGTAGCTTTCTTTAGGTCCCCCTTTATCTCCTTTAGTCCAACAAACCAGTAAGTCCCATTTTTCCTCTGATCTTCATCTTTAAAAAGTTTCATTTTTAAAACCCGACGAAAGTGGAGTTTGTCCTACTTCCGATTCGGTTTTCTTTAAAAACTACACTTTTCTTTAACAAGATAAAACCATATTCTTATATGTTGATAAATAAACATTAACAAACTCAATAAAATATGTTTCACATCAAAATAATCATTTTTATGACATTTATCGCATTTTTATATAAAAATATCGTAAACTATTCATTTCGACATTATAAGCTTTATTCCTTGCTATACCTTTAGATAGTCCATGACGTAATGACCTACCTCCTCACAACACACATATCTATCATTGCACGATGAATCTCGGGACAGTAGAATACAGGAAATATGACTTTACAAATAAATCCCTTTAACTTATAAAACCGTTTTCTTTAAAAAATGCATTTAATTTTCCATGCAATTGAGCCTCTACAACCTATTTTGGGGACCCCATTCAGGATGGTGTGTATTATCGCACATCCTCGGGCTTAGTAGAGCGAGATACAGACCTCCGCAAGGAGCATTCGATCTCGATGGAATTTTTATATATTTTTCTTTAGAAAATGAGATTTTTACAAGAAAACAAATAAATTTATTTTCGTTAAATATGTATATATAAATATTACCAAAACACTTATTTTAAATATATATATTATTCCATGTTTCCAAAACTCAAGAAAAGAATTCAAATATTACAAGAAACTACCATGATAATTAAAAACAATATTCATATTACAAATAAATACCATATATTATGAAATTAGGTTTTATTCACTAGAAATATCACATTTATAACATATATATCAATGAAAACCCTAAAGACGATAATTAAATACTTAAGGTGTATTTTGAAATTATACCAAAACTATTTTTACATAAAACCCCCTCAAGTTATACTAAATTACAATAAGGACCCTAGTAAACATAGGTTTAAGCGGGACCAGTCTCTTGAGCCTTAGGGAGCCAGAGATATGGGTGCTTGCCTATTTAAATTAGACAACTTAACAAACGATATTATCAACACGGTAATTGTCTTGGAAAAAGACACAAATCCTGCCGTCTATGTGCAACAGTTACCGATAATAACAAAATAATCAGGATTTCAAGTTCTTTTAAAAGTGGCTGACTCAGACTGAGTCTCAACCTAATCAATTTGACTTGAATGTGATTCAAGTACAAACTATAATACAATATGATTCAATATGAATCCATCTATTCAATCTATATCAATCTGTATTGACTGAGCCGAACCATGGATATATTTCATTTACATGTTCTTCCTTTATATCCGTTCCATTACTGATATCATAGTTTCGGCAAGTCATCCATCTGTATAATTTATAAGACAATACAATACAAACAATACAATCAAGACATCGTGGGGTTTATAAGGGGTAGATTGGTACGGAAGGTGTTAGAAGTGGCACGGAACTGCAACCATAAGACACCTAACCTGAATCTCCATTGCCATTGTACCATGGCTGAACGGTTCTTTATACTCCGTATACCTTAGTCTCCGGGATAGTGAGACTCCTCTCGTATACACTGGCCTCTTCTGTACCAAGCTACAAACAACAGCGTTAACATTAAATAACAACATTAAACAACTATACTCTATTATTTCTATTCTATTCTTATCTATCTACGGGACTGACCGAGCGACTTGTTTGCTGACGACATTCTCTTTCTTCTTCTTTGGAATGTCGTCAGGTATTTCGGACTCACTGGAGAGAGAGCCCACCAACGAAGAGTTGGATCAGTTTACTGAAGACCCAGAGTTTTAGATTCACTTGTACATTACATTTCATTTTCATTTCTGTTATGCCATTGTTTAGGCAATGCTTTCATTCCATGTATTTCCATTTCGGTTGTATTGTAAAAAGAATATTTAATAAATAAAGTTGTTGTTTATTTACATCTTGTCTCTTGTATATATTTCAATTTATATTGCTTAGATACGCTTAGTGTGTTTACTTCTGAGTAAATACGTAGCGGCCTCATCACATCCTCTGCCCGAATAATGGGAAGCAAGGCGTGACAGGTTTTACTGGTGGCCCGTGCAGGTCTGCTCTGACATATAGGTCATCTCTGTATGGACATACAGGTCAGCTCTGTGTAGACAACCTAAGCAATATAACACAAGAACCAACAACTGAAAATATTCCTTACAGTACATATTCCTTGAATCTTATGATTTTATATATTTTGAATCTGTCCTAACCCAAAATTTTCTTTCAAGGTTATGGATTCCCCAAACAACACCAGCACCAACTTCAACAACACTCCACCACCCCTACCAATTACACCGGCCGTAGCTGCTCCGATCAATGAGCAGACGATATTTCTTGAGGCGATCCACAGCCTCCTGGAGGGACAGCAGCAGCAGACTGCTATCTTAATGAACCGTCCCGAGGCAGAAGCACCTGCGGTGAAGCAAATTCAGGGCCTTGCACCCTAAGCAGTTCTCAGGAAAAAAGAGCCTTTTAGAAGCTGAGGAATGGGCTCAGAGTATTGAAGATGACCTGGCAGCAGCACAAGTGCCAGAGGTCACTTGGGTTTGAGTTGCAAAGCTGCAGCTTACTGATAATGCACGGGTATATTGGAAGGCGGAAGAAAGCCATCTCACCCAGCTGATCGAATGGAGGACTTTCCGTGATATGTTCGATGCAAAGTACTTTCCCGAGACTGCCAGATTAGACATGGAATAGCAGTTCATCCACTACAACAGGGTTCGATGTGGTCTAAATTAGTGGATGAGTATGATGCTGAGTTTACCATGCTCAGTCGATTTGCGGCACACCTGATACCGACGGATGAGATCAGAGCCTGACGATTCCAACAAGGGTTAGATCCAGAGATCCGGGCTGCATTTGCCATAAGAGATTTTTCGACCCACGAATCGGCTCTGAAAGTTGCCCGCCATTATGAGGAGTGGTAAAGATGAGGGGCAGACCTCAGTCTGCCGGGATGAAATGCACTGTCAACCAGATTGCAGGAGGAGCCTCTTCAACTCCACCTTTTGTGCCAAGGAGACCGGGAGTACCAAACAACTGGCCTAGCCCAGCCTTTTGCGCCTATTGCAGGAGGAATGGACATCTGATGAAGGATTGCCGGCGAGCGAATCACGTTTGCTTAGTCTGTGGCTCAGCTACTCATGATATTGGGTCTTGTCCTCGTAGACACTGTTAGTGTATATGCCCTAGAGGCCATTACTGTATCATACTAGTTTGTATATTACTTAATGGAAGCTTGGGATATTCACAGTTGTATATACAATCTTGCTCGAAATGGTAGTATGCTACTTGGTTTGTCTCTGCTTTAATATGTGCATGTGTTTCTTTTAGCATATTGCTGGTATACATATTAGTAGAGCCCTTAGGATCTTTGCTTGATTACCAGCGTTGTGATGGCGCTCGCACTCGTGGGAGCTGGGTAATCTATAAGCACATCCTTATACAGGTCCCTGGTCGTTGGACTATCGAGACAGGGCATCGATACTCCGGAGTAGACTAGCGTATGCGCTTCTCATCCCAGTGTGGGAGACGGTCTGTCCCACAGCCGTTAGTACGTCGTACTTGGGATAGTATGCGGGTGCTCGTTAGGTTACGAGTACACTGGACAGGACTCGTCGGGAACTGTTGGTTGGTAATATACCTATCGTCAGTTATCAGTTCCCAGGTGACATGAGTACAGCTTAGTCCGCTGACTTGACACTGTCACTTCGCCTCGAGTGTGTTCCCACTGCACTTTGATTACTACCCTACCACGGCTCAAAGGAGCTGTGCAAACAGGTAGTTTTTGGGTGCAGTCCCGAAGCACTTGGAGGCAGTGACGGTTAGACAGGATTCGTCTCTCCCGGTATTGGGGGTTGACATCACGCTGTGTCCTGGAGAGCCATTACACGAGTAGTCCCTGGCCAGGGCAAGCGAGATATACTGGTAGGTTTCCAGTGTTATCTCAGGGTGTTCTGGGCTACACTCCGACACGACTTGTACCGCTATTAGGGGACTGACGTTCACCGCCCCCTAGGCCCGCCATGCGATGTATCAGACGAACAGACCGGACTGTACGGAGATTGTCACATACAGGCTCAGTAGGAGTGCAGATGGGGTTCACCTCGTCAGTCTTCTTATCGACATCTACCTGGGGACCGTTACGTACAGCTAGTGCCGCTTGCGGTCTGTGGTTAAACCCACTGCCAGCGTAGTGTCGAGTCTTTAGAGTCCCACACAGAGAGCTATTCGCCTTTAGGCAAAATGAGTAGAGGTCGCATGGTTTTGCGACAGGGTTCGTTCGCATCCGCGCACTTGTGCACGTTTGCTGTCCGGACAGTTTATACTAGCGGGCTTTGGTTTAAGCCGGATCCTAGTATATGATTAGAGATTGGTTTTTCTCATTGTGTTCGTGTTCCTCGGATCACGAATGCGGGTGCGTATGCACAGTTGCTTGAGATTGAGGGAGAGGACCTTGATTAGGGTTAATGGCTATTGTCATTTTATTAACCCTAATATTTATGTGTGTGTTATTGTTAATTAGTAATTAGTTTGATAATTATCCATGGTTGTGGTTATTGACCTTTTGACTTCTTTGACTTGTTGACCAAGGTTGACACTTTGACCATCATAATTTCTTTTGGAAGATGCTTTTTGATCTTTGCAATTTGAAATGATAATGGTCATGTCATGATTTACCATGATAATTATCTAGCTAATTATTCAATTAAATTAATTCACACATATTAGTGAGAAGAGCTCTATTATTTTCTCATTCTCTCATATCATTTCTCTCTCTTGTTCATCCTCTCCCTCAAGCTCTCTCCCTCTCATGTGTTGAGAAACAAAAAGCTTGAGAAAAACCTTCACTTGATCCTCTCTACTCTCTTCTAGGGTTCAAGTCTTAGCATTTCTTGCACTCTAGTTACTCCTAGCTTGGAGTTGAAGCTAAAGGTGGTGGCTTTCAAGTGGATCTTTCTTTGACGGGAGAAGACAAGCAAGGTGAACTCTTTCTACCATTCCTAGGAGCAAGGAGAGAAGGACTAAAGACCAAAGGTATAACCTTTCATCACTTAGCTACTTTGTAGTTAGGGTTAGCAAGTTTTCGTTTAGCAAAGATCCTCACAAGCAAAGTCCATGTTGCCTAAGTCATTAAAAATCCGTTTTTTATTATGTTTTCCGCCTCCCGTAAGCACCGGGATGGGCAACACGGACTTACAGTGGTATCAGAGCCTAACTAAACCTAAACTAGCTAAGTAGTTAAGTGTAACGAAGTTTCGAAACCGGAAAATCGAAAAACCAAACTCGAAAAACCCTAGTTTCTGTTAATTTTTTTTCTGGTCAAAATAAAAAACTTTATACTTCAAAAATTATCTCAGGGTTTTGTGTGAAATACCACCAAAGACGAACCAGAGAGGAGTCTAGAGGACCGCGCTTCCGCGGCATAAGGAATCTCTTGCCGCGGAAGCGCGGCCGTCTTGTCACCTCTCTGCATCGTTTTTGGTGCAGTATGTTTCTGTGTTGGTTTTGGGATTTTTAGGATATATTATATGTGCCCAGTTTTTCCAGAACTAAAATTTACTTTTGGGGGCCTATAAATCCGTATTTTTCGGAACTTCACTACACTTTAACTACATCGGTTATATCTGTAATGCTTGCATGTATTGAACGTCGGCTAATCGCTATAAGACGATTAGTCGGGGTTATACATGATCTGTGATTGTTATTGGTTTGTAGATATGAATGGATTGGATTGTCGCGGGTGAATGGCCGGGGTGGATGTGAGATGAGCGTTGTTTTTCTTTCATTCATTTGTAACATGTAAATTGATGTAATAATATTCTTTGTATGGCCGCACAACCGGGTCGGGGTTGTAGCCGTCATTGTATAATTCTTTTTACTGTTTTTGCTCCTAGGATAGACCCATGGAGGGGGTGCACAAACTACCGGGTATCTCGAAGTGCCGAGTGGCCTACTCACGGTGGTGAGGGAGGTTGCTTCGCTTCGGGTGCTTGGCGGGTAGTTTGCCGCACCCGTAGGGGTCTTGGGTGGGGTATTGGCTATTCACCGCGACCGTGTAATCCGCTTTGCGTTGCAGGCTCGAACGCATTGCGGATTCCTAGTATATCCAATGTATTCATCTGTGATCTGTAATGTCTATCATTGCTATATATTTATATATAATAACTATTTAGGCGTTGCTTATATTTTACAGCCGCGCTAGCCCAGCCCCCGCTCTGTCGTTAGTTAAGTAACCTAACGGGTGATGACGGGGCCCCGTGGCGAATGCGAATGGCATAAGCGTACGTCATATTTTGGTTGTTTTCTGCAATGGTAGGATTAAATGATGGGACGCATTAAAAGAACTAATGCAAGAAATAAACCAAGTAAAAGTCGATTGGAACACTTTGAAAACCACTCGGTTCTTTTCAAAACTAAACTTTTAAACGCGGAGCTTGAACCACTCCTTTTAAAAGCTATCTCGTTCCATCGATTATATCAAGTTCACTACGTTCACGGTTTCGCCAAAACCATCCGTAGCCCTCCATCATTTCGGTTAAATATTCGGTAGTATTCAAGCTATGTATTTTGACCTCACGCCAAGGCATAGTGATTGGTAGCTACCGGATATTTATCCGTTGCATAGATAGAATGCGTTGATTTGAGACAGTCGTACTGCCGTTTTGGCCTACGTCAAGGATAGGTACGGGTGGGTTCAAATTAACCAGGATAATGATGGGAAGAACTTGACATGTGACTTATGACATTTTGACCTCACGCCAAGGTCATAAGAGCATGGGGCAAAAATCCACATCGGGAGTTTCATAAGTACTGAAACTTGCTAGCGTTGCATACCATTTGGAGTGTGATAATTCTGGTAGGATTCCTTCGGCTTTATCACGCGATGATATTTGGATCCCGATCCTACTGTGAGTATATGCTACTCCTCGGGAAAACTCTCACTTAACGATCAATGCTATAAACCTAGTAGGTGCCTAGAAAGGTGTTAGCGGGGCTACGCCCACAGGGAAAAGAGGTTACTTAATTAAGGAACTTCGCGAAAGCGTTGGAAAACCTCCCTCGAAGTACCGACACTGGCCTGGCTGAATGGTTAAGCAAGTATTGTACGGTGAGAATGATCCCGGCTAATCCTTTTCTTTACGGTTTGAGAAGGGATTCGAGAGACAGTGGGAGCCATCCAGTTTAGACAAACTAAAAACCACTCTAAACTTGCAAGAGCATCATGCTAAAGTGTTTCTTTTCTCTCTCCTAATTGCAGCGACCATTCAAGATGACCGGACTTAAGTTACTATTAGATAAAAACATATTGACAGGGCCAAACTACAAAGATTGGCTCAGGAATGTCAAGATGGCTATCACTTATGACAAGCTGGGGTATATACTTACCACCAAAGCTCCCCCTGTCCCAGGTCCCACCTCCAGCGTCGCGGATGTTGAAATCCGTAAGACATGGGAGATAGATTGCGCGAGGGCCAGATGCCTCGTACTAGCCTCGATGGACAACGACCATCAGAGGAGGCACGAGAATATGGACCTAGAGTCCATATTTCTCCATACAAAAGAACTGTATGGAGAGCAGTCTCGTATCGCTAGATACGAAGTGTCGAAGAAGCTCTTTTCGGCAAGGTTGGCCGTCGGATCATCGGTAGCGGACCACGTGCTTAAGATGATCGGCTACATAGAGGAGCTCGCGGACCTTGGGACCACGTTGGAGAATGAACTCTATACCGATTTGATTCTCCAGTCCCTTCCTTCCACTTACGCCCAGTTCATTCTTAACTTCAACATGCAAGGAAAGGAGGTTGAACTTGCCGAACTTCTGAACATGTTGAGGACTGCTGAGGGCACCCTACAGAAGGGTAGGGAGACATCCACTTTGTTTGTAGGAGGATCTTCCTCTTCTAGGTCCAGGGCGAAAGCCAAGGGCAAGAAGAAGAAAGCCCCCGCCAAACCAAGAGGCGGTGTCGGTAAAGTGGATACGAAGGGAAAGGGTAAAGCAACAAAGGTAGCGGGGAAGCTGGTGGGGAAGGAAGAATGCTTCTATTGTCACAAAAGTGGTCACTGGAAACAAGATTGCAAGGCTTGGAAAGCCAGAACACAGGATTTGAAGCGAGTTGCAGCTTCAGCTTCAGGTGTGTATGTTATTGAAAATTGTCTATCAATAAACTCTAATTCCTGGGTATTGGATACCGGATCAGGATCTCATATCTGTAATTCTTTGCAGGCGTTGAGAAAGCGTAGAGTTTTGAAGGCAGGTGACATGACCCTCAGAGTTGCGAACGGTGCTAGCATGGATGCTGAGGCCGTGGGGGACTATCACCTGGGATTATCAGATGGACACTTTTTGATTTTGCGTAGTTGTTATTATGTACCAAATGCAACCTGTAATATCATTTCTGTATCTTTATTATCTAAAGAAGGTTATGAATTTGCATTTGTAAGTAATGTAGTGAACATTCACCTTAATCAAGTGTTGATTGGGTCAGGTACATTGAACAACGGTATATACGTTTTAAACCAACCACAGATTTTCAATATCCAGAATACACACAAAAGAAAGTCTCCAGAAATTAATAAAACTTTCTTATGGCATTGTAGACTGGGTCACATCAACGAGAGAAGATTGACTAAGTTACATACTGAAGGATATTTAGATTCGTTCGAATATCAATCGTATGCAACTTGTCAATCCTGTCTCAAAGGAAAGATGACAAAGGCTCCGTTTTCTGGACACGGAGAAAGAGCGAGCGAGCTCTTGGGACTCGTACACAGCGACGTGTGCGGTCCAATGTCTACACATGCGCGAAGCGGTTTTTCTTACTTCATAACTTTTACGGATGATTTCTCAAGATTCGGACATGTCTTCTTAATGAAGCATAAATCCGAAGCTTTTGATAAGTTCCAGGAATATAAGAATGAAGTAGAAAAACAAACAGGCAAAAGTATCAAGATCCTAAGATCGGATCGAGGAGGAGAATACTTAAGTGCCGAATTCCTGAATTACTTAAAAGAGAATGGAATTCTCTCTCAGCATACTCCTCCATACACTCCGCAACATAACGGTGTATCGGAGAGACGGAACCGAACCCTATTGGATATGGTACGGTCCATGATGAGTAACGCTGAGTTACCGCGATCATTCTGGGGATATGCGCTAGAAACAGCTGCATATCTTTTGAACCGTGTTCCCACTAAGACTGTGCCTACCACACCATATGAGTTATGGAGTGGGAAGAAACCCTATCTTCAATACTTGAAGATTTGGGGATGTCCAGCTTATGTCAAAAAGCAGCATGTGGACAAGCTCGAGGCACGCTCAGTACTGTGCAAGTTTGTGGGATACCCAAAGAACTCCAGGGGGTATCTTTTCTATTACGCAGAGGAACAAAAAGTCCTTGTTTCTCGCAATGCCCACTTTCTAGAACATCAGTTCATAGAAAAAGAAATAAGTGGGAGCGCAATAGAACTGGAAGAAATTCCAGAACCACAAACTACTACTGAAAGTTTAGTGGAACCAGAAGGTTCAAAAGAACAGGACATTCCTATGCCACTCCGCAGGAGTAGTAGGCAGTCTCATCCGCCCGAGAGATACTACGGTTTTCTCATTGACGGGGATAGAGAAGACTGCATCCTGGATTGTGATGAGCCTACTAGCTTCCAGCAAGCCATTCAGAGCGTCGACTCGGTAAAATGGCTGGATGCAATGCGGACCGAGATGGAGTCCATGTACACCAACAAGGTATGGACGTTGGACATTGCTCCAGACGGGGTAAAACCCGTAGGATGCAAGTGGATCTTCAAAAGGAAGATTGGTGTAGATGGACAGGTTGAGACCTATAAAGCTAGACTGGTAGCAAAGGGTTTTCGTCAGCGACCTGGTTTGGACTATGACGAAACCTTTTCTCCAGTAGCTATGCTGAAATCCATTCGGATCCTTCTTGCCATCGCTGCTTTCCACGATTATGAGATTTGGCAGATGGACGTAAAGACAGCTTTTCTAAATGGTCATTTAGAGGAGTGTGTCTATATGGACCAGCCAGAGGGTTTCATTCAGGGTGGGAGCAGCGGAAAGGTGTGCAAGTTGCTCAAGTCCATTTATGGACTCAAGCAGGCATCGCGGAGTTGGAACATCTGTTTTGATGAGACGGTCAAAGAATTTGGCTTTATCAAAAATCCAGATGAACCATGCATCTATTGTAGATTTGTAGCGAGAACTGTAGTATTCCTCGTTTTATACGTGGATGACATTCTCTTAATAGGAAATGACATTCCTATGCTACAATCTGTCAAGGGGTTCTTGTCACACAGGTTCTCCATGAAAGACCTGGGTGATGCCTCCTACATTCTGGGTATCCGGATCTACCGTGACAGATCCAAGAGGATATTAGGACTCTCGCAGTCCAGGTACATCGACACCATACTGAAGAGATTCAGTATGGAAGATTCCAAGCGCGGTAATCTACCGGCTTGTCACGGGATCACCCTCTCCAAAGAGATGTCTCCCAAGACTGATTTGGAGAGGGATCGCATGTCTATTATACCCTACGCTTCTGCGGTAGGCTCTATAATGTATGCGATGTTGTGTACCAGACCGGATGTGGCTTATGCACTGAGTGTGGTAAGCAGGTATCAGTCAAACCCTGGGGAGAAACATTGGATAGCAGTAAAGAACATTCTCAAGTACCTGAGAAGGACTAAGGAGATGTTCTTGGTGTATGGCGGAAAAGACCTGCAGGTTGAGGCCTTTGCTGACTCCAGCTTCCAGAGTGACAAGGATGATTCCAAGTCCATGTCGGGTTTTGTCTTTACCCTCAATGGAGGGGCGGTGTGTTGGAAGAGCTCCAAACAGGAAACCGTTGCTGACTCGACTATGGAAGCGGAATACATCGCTGCATCTGATGCCGCAAAAGAAGCTGTCTGGATGAGGAAGTTCTTAAAAGAACTTCAGGTGGTTCCGTCCATTGTTGACCCAATACCTCTGTATTGCGACAACAACGGGGCTATAGCTTTAGCGAAGGAACCCAGGTCCCATCAGAAATCCAGACACATCTTAAGGCGGTATCACCTGATCAGGGAGATCGTAGATCGCCAGGAGATCGAGGTCCGGAGAGTTGCATCAGAGGATAACACAGCAGATCCATTCACGAAGGCCCTACCCCAGACTCAGTTCGAGCGGCTGATCGAGATGATAGGTCTTCGATACGCCAGTACATGGCCTTAGTGCAAGTGGGAGATTGTTAGTGTATATGCCCTAGAGGCCATTACTGTATCATACTAGTTTGTATATTACTTAATGGAAGCTTGGGATATTCACAGTTGTATATACAATCTTGCTCGAAATGGTAGTATGCTACTTGGTTTGTCTCTGCTTTAATATGTGCATGTGTTTCTTTTAGCATATTGTTGGTATACATATTAGTAGAGCCCTTAGGATCTTTGCTTGATTACCAGCGTTGTGATGGCGCTCGCACTCGTGGGAGCTGGGTAATCTATAAGCACATCCTTATACAGGTACCTGGTCGTTGGACTATCGAGACAGGGCATCGATACTCCGGAGTAGACTAGCGTATGCGCTTCTCATCCCAGTGTGGGAGACGGTCTGTCCCACAGCCGTTAGTACGTCGTACTTGGGATAGTATGCGGGTGCTCGTTAGGTTACGAGTACACTGGATAGGACTCGTCGGGAACTGTTGGTTGGTAATATACCTATCGTCAGTTATCAGTTCCCAGGTGACATGAGTACAGCTTAGTCCGCTGACTTGACACTGTCACTTCGCCTCGAGTGTGTTCCCACTGCACTTTGATTACTACCCTACCACGGCTCAAAGGAGCTGTGCAAACAGGTAGTTTTTGGGTGCAGTCCCGAAGCACTTGGAGGCAGTGACGGTTAGACAGGATTCGTCTCTCCCGGTATTGGGGGTTGACATCGCGCTGTGTCCTGGAGAGCCATTACACGAGTAGTCCCTGGCCAGGGCAAGCGAGATATACTGGTAGGTTTCCAGTGTTATCTCAGGGTGTTCTGGGCTACACTCCGACACGACTTGTACCGCTATTAGGGGACTGACGTTCACCGCCCCCCTAGGCCCGCCATACGATGTATCAGACGAACAGACCGGACTGTACGGAGATTGTCACATACAGGCTCAGTAGGAGTGCAGATGGGGTTCACCTCGTCAGTCTTCTTATCGACATCTACCTGGGGACCGTTACGTACAGCTAGTGCCGCTTGCGGTCTGTGGTTAAACCCACTGCCAGCGTAGTGTCGAGTCTTTAGAGTCCCACACAGAGAGCTATTCGCCTTTAGGCAAAATGAGTAGAGGTCGCATGGTTTTGCGACAGGGTTCGTTCGCATCCGCGCACTTGTGCACGTTTGCTGTCCGGACAGTTTATACTAGAGGGCTTTGGTTTAAGCCGGATCCTAGTATATGATTAGAGATTGGTTTTTCTCATTGTGTTCGTGTTCCTCGGATCACGAATGCGGGTGCGTATGCACAGTTGCTTGAGATTGAGGGAGAGGACCTTGATTAGGGTTAATGGCTATTGTCATTTTATTAACCCTAATATTTATGTGTGTGTTATTGTTAATTAGTAATTAGTTTGATAATTATCCATGGTTGTGGTTATTGACCTTTTGACTTCTTTGACTTGTTGACCAAGGTTGACACTTTGACCATCATAATTTCTTTTGGAAGATGCTTTTTGATCTTTGCAATTTGAAATGATAATGGTCATGTCATGATTTACCATGATAATTATCTAGCTAATTATTCAATTAAATTAATTCACACATATTAGTGAGAAGAGCTCTATTATTTTCTCATTCTCTCATATCATTTCTCTCTCTTGTTCATCCTCTCCCTCAAGCTCTCTCCCTCTCATGTGTTGAGAAACAAAAAGCTTGAGAAAAACCTTCACTTGATCCTCTCTACTCTCTTCTAGGGTTCAAGTCTTAGCATTTCTTGCACTCTAGTTACTCCTAGCTTGGAGTTGAAGCTAAAGGTGGTGGCTTTCAAGTGGATCTTTCTTTGACGGGAGAAGACAAGCAAGGTGAACTCTTTCTACCATTCCTAGGAGCAAGGAGAGAAGGACTAAAGACCAAAGGTATAACCTTTCATCACTTAGCTACTTTGTAGTTAGGGTTAGCAAGTTTTCGTTTAGCAAAGATCCTCACAAGCAAAGTCCATGTTGCCTAAGTCATTAAAAATCCGTTTTTTATTATGTTTTCCGCCTCCCGTAAGCACCGGGATGGGCAACACGGACTTACAGACACAACCCATATGCTGCACCCAGGCCAGCAATCACTTACCCGCAGCGCGCAGCCATTCAGGCACCTGCTCCGAGACTTGCACTACCTACTCCACCTCCTCGTAGACCAACTGTACCTCCTCCCCGTCAGTTCCATCAAGCTCATGGAAACCCACCTCAAGGACTAAGGAACGGACAGAGGAATGCTCATCCAGAAAGGTGGAAAGTGCCGAGACGACAGGCATTCATAATGACTGTGGAAGAGGCTGAAGCCACCGGCCAAGTCATCACTGGTAACACATCCCTTTTAAATTCTCTTTCAGTTCATAGACATACCTATATATCTTTTCCTTATAACTAAAACATATCCCACATACCTTTGGTACAATCTTACTAGCCTCACTGCCTGCACTCGCACTAATCGATACTGGAGCATCTCATTGCTTTATGTCACAACGGTTCGTCCGAACTCATGCAGTTCCAGTCTCACCGCTTGTATCCAGCTAGAATGTCTGTTTAGGAAATGGCGTTCTAAAGGAAACAATGGGATAAAACCTGTGTCCAGTGGTCATCTGCAGCAGGGAATTTTTGTAGGGTTGCTAGGCACGCGCACAAGGGTCTACGAGGCATCAACCATGCCCGATTAAAAATTTAGCCGTGCCGAACAACCCGAATACGGAACTTTAAACTAGAGATTAGGCGAAAACAAGTATGCTAAACACTTTAACACTAAGTGAGAGGGATTACAACCTTTGTAGATCCGGTCCTTCACTTCATATGCTCCGTGTTGTGGTCCCTTCGCTGCGATCATCGGGATCCGGACTCTCGAGAGGTTCCACGAAGAGAAAGACGCAACCTTTGCTTCCGATCTTCGATACTAAGATGATCTACCTTGAAGTTTCTTTTAACACCAGCTAACACTCATGAAATGATGTGAACACCCTCATCTAAATGGCAAGGGAAGATGAGGATGATGAAGTAGGATTTTTGCTCTCTTTATTTATCTTTTTCTCATATTTATCCATCACAAAAATCAAAGCAAGAAACCATTTCAAGCAAAGAAGAAGATGGAAGAAGATGATGAACAATAATAGAATCCATTTGTGATGAATAGGAAAAGAAATGATATGATGAATAATGTAACCATGGTCAAACTAACCCTTGTAGAGATTTGACTAAGGTTAAAGGTTTGGTTAGGTTAAGGAAATATCTAGCATAATATCTTAACAAAGACAAAGAAAGAAAGCTTCTAGAAACTTCTACAAAACCTTAACCCTAATCAAACCCTAACCATGTTTAATCTCTACTAAACAAGTTGCATTAGTTATCATATCATGTTACAATATTATATATCACATATATAATATTTATCGTAACAAAATAAAATAATACAATTAACGTATATCGCATATATATCAATGTATTATCCGAGTGAGAAAAAGAATCTTTTAGTGAGCAAATATTAGTTAATGCAATTTAATATATCATATATATTATTATACATTAAATTATCGAATCAACACTTGATCCGACAATCCGGCTATATCGCATATAACCGACTAATATTTATCCGTACCGATTCATCGAATCAACACTTGATCCGATGACCCGGCTGATATCAAATATCGCGAGAATAGAATACGGTATCACATATCGCATTATCCTCAGTCCCGTACATATCACATATGTGCCCCTACTCCGTTTTGCCTGAGTCAAGAAACCTCTGTGTAGGACTCTAAAGAATCGTCAATACGCCGGCAGTAGGTGATGATCATATCAAACACCCACAAGCTGCAAGCGGTCAGCTAAACGTAACAGCTACCCAGGTATTGAGCGCTCAGAAGATCAACAAGCAAGCCTGTACATTCTCCTGCGAATCCAAACAGTAACACTCCCGTACAGTCCGGTCTCGTCGTCTGATATGTTGCATATCTCGCCTAGGGGTGGTAAACGTCAGACCCCAGTAGCTTGATAAGTCGTGTCGATTTGAGGTCTATAACAGTTTGAAAAACTACTGATAACATTTACCAGTAAATCTCAGCAAGCCTGGCCAGGGATTTCCGGTTATAGCCAATCGAACACCGCACAACATCAACTCCCTATACCGGGAGAGACGAATCCCCTCCTATCGCTCATTGCCTCCATGTGATTCGGGACTGTACCCAAAAGCCACCTTTTTGCACGCCCTCTTGGACGTGGTATGATGGAAATCAAAGCACAGTGGGAACCATACAAGACTTTATGACGATCTTGGGTCAACAGACTACTCTGTACCAGTGTCACCGGAGAACTGCCATCTGACGTATGGTATAATACCATCTGGGAGTTCTCGGCGAGTCCGTCCAGTGTACCCAGTCTCCACTGAGCACCCGTACACCATCCTTGATGTCAAACACCGATGGATATGGGATCATCCATCGCCCATCATATGGGTCAAGATGCGTATACGCTAGTCTACTCTGGTGCATCGATGCCCTGTCTCGATACACCCTCGACTAGGAACAGTTTTAGGATGTACTCGTCGACTACCGTGGCCCCACTAGTATGATCTCATCATAGTCCCAGTAGTCGAGTACATATCCTAAGGGCTTTATCAACATGTAACATAGAGACAATCAGAGTACATATTAAGATAAAGTACAACCAGATAGCATACTATCATGTCGAGCAAGAAAGTCCTCCCTATATATGTCCTAGCATCCACTACAATATACATCGTATGTACAGTAATGGCCTCTAGGGCATACATATAACTAACAATCTCCCACTTGCACTAGGGCCATCTGTTATGGTATCGCATACCCAACATTTAGCTGCGTTTGAAGTATCTCATACTCAACCATCCCATAAAAGTTTCTACTAGGAAAAAGGCCTTCGTGAGTGGATCCGCGCTGTTGTCCTCTATGTCTACTCTCCTAACCTCGATCTCCCTGGAGATCAACCATCTCCATGATCAGGTGATACTGCCTAAGAATTATATCTGGATTTCTGATGGGACGGTAGTTCCTTGGCATAAGCCACAACTCCATTGTCACACAATGGTAGGAACGAAGTTCATCGCATGAACTTATATATATCCAGACTGCCTCTTTGGTAGTATCCTTGGTAACGATGTATCTTGCCTTTAATCGTCTAGTATGTCACGGTATCTAGCTTGGAACTCTTCCAACATATCGTCCCTCCATTGAGGGTGTAGACAATGCCCGCGACTGACATTCAGTCGTCCTTATCACTCTGGAACCTTTCCAGTGATTCTCCCCAGGATCGATTGATACCATCTCACTACAACTAGTGAGTATCCTAACATCCAATTAGATCTATCTCATAGATCCAAAACCCAGGATTTAGGAGGTATCACTTTGATCCTATATGGAGAATCTTTGTGATAAGCGGAGATTGACCGAGCGTAGCATAGGAATCTCCTTCCCTATCAAGAGTATGTCATCCACGTACTCTACGAGGATCACCACCATACTCTTTACTACCTTTTCATATATACAAGGTTCATCTACCATTTTGATGAAGTCAAACTCTTTGACTGCCACATCAAAACAGATGTTCCAACTCCGCGATGCCTGTTTTATCATATAAAACATCTTGCACACGTTTCCGCTGCTCCCACTGTCTATGAAACCCTCTGGCTATGTACTTATAGACGCTATTTTCTAAAACATCATTTAGAAAAGCTGTCATGACACCCAACCACCAGATATCGTAGTCATGGTATGTAGCCGTGGCAAGTAGGATCTGGATGGACTTAAGCATAGCTTTGAAAGTCTCAACTTTTCCATGTACACCAAGTAATCTTCTCAAGATATACTCGCTCCTGATGGGGATTTAACCCTTCAGATAAAGCAACCAAAGTCCATACTTTGTTGATGTATAAGGATTCCATCTCAGATCGATAAGCATCCAGCCATTCTTACAGAGTCCCATTCCTGATGGCCAGCTCGAAAATAGTTGGGTCATCATCTCATGATGCAATCCTTGCTCCCACTGTCATAGAGAAACCGAAGTATCTCTCAGGTGGGTGAGGAACCCTACTAGATCGGCGGAGAGGCTGAGGTTCGTTAGAAACTATTGAATCCTTTGGTTCTACCAAATCATTAGCTGTATTTTGTATAGCTGGAACCTTTCCAGTTGTACATAACAGACCTTGCCTCGAGCTTGTCCGGATTTTGCTTTAAGACATAGGCCGGACAACCCCAAATTTTAACAAGCTTAAGATATGGGCTCTTCCCTTTCCATATCACATATGAAGTGGAAGGCAACTGATTTGATTTGAACACTATTCAATAGGTATGCAGCTTCTCAAGTGCATAACTCCCAAAAGGAAATAGGAAACTCAGCAGTACTCATCATAGAGCACACCATATCAAATAGGGTGCTAATGCTCTGCCCCGATACACCGACGTGCTGTGGTGTATACGGAGGAGTAATGCCGAGAGAGAATCTCATTCTCCTTTAGAATAGTCCAGGAATTCCGTGCTAAAGTATTCTCCTCCTTGATCTCATCGAAGGACATAATACTTATACCCGTATTTTGGTTCTCTACTTCTAACTTATATTCTGTGAATATCTCAAAAGCTTCGGACTTATGTTTCAACAGGAACACATGTCTAAATCTTGAGAGATTATCAGAGAACGTAACGAAGTAAAAAGAACCGATCTTGGCATGTGTAGACAGAGGACCTTACATACATCAACATGTATCAATCCCAAGAGTTCACTAACTCTTTCTCTGTTTCCAATAAACAGAGCTGTGGTCATCTTATCATTGTGACATGACCGGCAAGTTTCACAAGATGTAAATTCAAACTAATTTAAATATGCATCTATATGTAACTTAGCTAGTCGGGTCGCATTGATATGACCTAGTCTACAATACCTCAAGAAGGATTCGTTCATATCTGAACTCTTCCTCTTGTGTGTGTTCCGTATACTAAGAACTGTAGTTTGATTTAGAACGACAATGCTTTTAGATGACGTGCCTGAACCGATCAACTCTTGATATAGGAAATGTTCAAAACATTATCCAACAATACAAAATTATATCCTTTCTTTACTAATAAAGAGACTGATATGATTTTGTATATCAGGTTCGGTATCTAATAACATTTGTTCAGAATCAATGTATTCTGGTAATACAGGGTGATAGTGACTAACAGACTTGGCTGCAACACTTGCACCGTTTTCTGTCTCATGAAACTTATCACCCGTTCTCAGTTCTCTACCTATCTGTAGCCCATGTAACAAATTACATATGCGGGATCCTGATGCGGTATCACATACCCAGGACGTAAAAGATACTGAGAAACAGTTCTCTATAATGAACACACCCGAAGATGATGCATCAGTATGCACTTTCTACGTTTGGGCGGCACGGGAATTCTGGTAATCCCCAATTTCCTGCTCTGTCCTATAACAATTATAAGTTGGAGCGGGACCAACGTTCCCCAGCTCAGTATAACAAGCGGGTTCGGTCAATATATCCGTTTTATTATCTTGATTAAGGCGTGATATGGTCGCTACCTGGAGAGAGAGAGAAGAAAACACTCAGCATTGCTCTTACAAGATTAGATTGGTTATCTAATATATCTAATCAGGATGTCTCCCACTGTTTTTGTCAAATCTTCCTTCAAACCCTAAAAGGAAAGACTAGCCGGGATTAATTACATGCTACAAGTTCGCCAATCTTTCTGCCAGGCCAGTGTCGGTACTTTGAGGGAGGTCCCCCGTGCTTTCGCACGAACCTAATTAAAGTAAACCTCGTTTTCCCAGAGGCGTTACCCCGTTAACACCTTTCTAGACACCTACTTGATCGGCTAATTGTAATGTGTAAAACTCTCCCAGGAGTAACTCTTACTCGCAGCGGGTATCGGGATCCAACTATCTCATAGAAGGTATGCAATCTCATTACAAATTTCAACACTTGAAATTCCCAATAATATTTTACCCCTAGCGTGCTATGACCTTGACGCATGCCAAACAACCCATAGTCCGCTAGTCAAGTTCAACCCGTACATTTCTTGATTGAATTAAACCCACCCGCACGACCCTTGACGCATGCCAAACAACGCCGTACGAATACCCTAATCCAATCGCATCGTATGCTAACAGATAAGCACTAGTTAGCTACCGTACACTACGCCTTGACGCATGCCAAACTACCGCAGCACGAATACTAACTAGTACTTATCTGAAATGACGGAGGGCTAGGACAGGTTTTTAAGAAAACCCTTTGCGTAATGAACTTGATATCGTTGTAGAATCGAGTGATTTTAAATGGAATGTTTTTTAGGCTTTTCTAGTTTTGCTAAAGGGGTCACTCCCGGTGAAGGGATCGTCGGCCCTTTCCTCATCGAATAAGGTGCAGGATATATCATATATACCGCTGTGCAAAACAAGAACTATAGAAGCAATCAAAAGACAAACCGAGTTTGTAGCATCTGCCAGTTATTGCTAAAGGTGTCACTCCCGGTGAAGGGATCTCGGTCCTTTCCTTATCGAATAAGGTGCTGGATGTTCTACAAGAAACACCGCTATGCAAAGAAAGAACTAGAGCTACCAGTTTTTAATTTTAAACAAGTTTCTACAACATCTTAGGTTTCTTTTATTTCATTAATCTCATTAATGAAGTCCCATTTTATAATGCTTCACAAGCATCTCTTTTGAAACGAAATCTGCAATATAACATATATCTCATATATATAATATAAACATTCGTCTCAGGCAGTAATATAATCTCATCACAGAACATTGCAGCAGAAGAACATATATGAAATATTGGATATACTAGGACGTCCGTGTTTTCAATACGAGCCAGTATAAAACACGGATTCCACGGTCGCGATGAATAGCCAAACCCACATCCCTAGACCCCTACAAGAGCGGCAAGTAACACTGCCAATTCTAGGGTTAGGAGACCCGGTCTCGACTCCTCGAGATGGTCTCCCACTGGACCCTAGAATCCGGTTACTTGTGCTCCCCGCCTTGGGTCTACCTAATGCGGAAAAGTAAATAATATACAACGGTGACAGCTTCCGCTACCTGGAAGTGCCCCAATAAAAGAATATTACATACAAATGAATTTTACATGAATGAAAAAGAAAAGACTCTCATCTCACATAAAACCCCCGGCTATTCAAACGCGACGATCCAATAGAACATATCACAGCAACACATAATATCTCATATCATCAACGTAAGCAAGTATGCGTATCCCGATTGTCGTTGATGTATAGCAACGAAGCCGGCGATACACCACATACTACGCTTACGGTCACAGAAAAGAAAGTGTAAAACTACAACAGTTGGAATCCGCAATCTCTTTAGACATCGCATGCCTAACCAAATGAATTCCTTAGACATCGCATGCCTAACAATTATAAACCCCGCATTTTAGTCTCATTATCGAAAACTCTTTTCAATATCAAGTCGGCCAATTCAACAAGATTCCCGACGTCCTGATCGAATGCTCGTCGCAAACTTTAGTAGGCGGCTGCACCCCTGATACCGTCGACGAAGTGCACTAAGGCGGAACACCGCTACCGCGAGCACCCGAATGGATGCTTTCGGCGACGGGGTTCTCCTACAGTCACTTGGTCGGGGCTATGGGGAGTAGCTGTCTATTAAGTTTACCCGGCGAGTATCCGCGTACACTACGTGATTGCGACGGACTTTTGATCGCATCAAAATTCCGTGGCAACCGATCATCTGAGACTAAACTGCTATGTCTATAATATTCAAATCAGTTATCTCATAACTACCTGTGGATTCCAAATATTGTATCACATTCCAGATAAATAGAAAAAGTTAAACTTTCCGATCGAATCATCAAGCACCCAAGATTTCCCCAATATATCTCAACACTTGAAATCAGTTTAAAAACATCTATCACATGCCACAGTACCAGTGGTCCAGCCGTAGAAGGGTCAAGCCAACGCCTCACATGTGGCACGTCGTACTGCCCCAAACCATAAGGTTCAAAAGGCAGTTCAAGACGGTCACATAATCGAGTTAAGGTTTGCTGTCTTCTAGAGGGTCCACCGAGTTACTTGCATGACTTAGAACATTCTTAAACACGAGAAAAAATCCAACTTTTGAAAAATTTTCCGACAGGGGAAAAAGTGAGTTATTGATATCCGTTCGAACTTTTTAACAGTTTCTAAAATTTATCCGGACAAAACACATAGACAAAATTAGACAATCCGATCGAATAATTGAATCCCTAAAACAACCCCAGAAAAACTCAACTGTTGAGTAAAAATAAAAATTTCCAGAAGACTCAGCACTTCAAGACAAAAATTACTGTGTAAGCCACGTGGTGTAACTCAGCCAAATGGCCGCGGAATCGCCGCGAATACCAGGGATAGGCTGCGGTTCCGCGCCTCACTTGTCGAGTTAAAACCACGTGCTTCACAGTATCTCATAGAATTCCCTGCTGAATTTTTTGGCAATTTTTAATTCGCAAAAATCCAAACTTTCAGAAAATTTCCAGAGAAGGGGTTAATTCGGGTTTTCCGGGTTCGATCGGACTTCAAACTTCGTCTAGACTTCGCCTAAAGCTCTAGCTTGGCTCTGATACCACTGTAGGGTTGCTAGGCACGTGCACAAGGGTCTACGAGGTATCAACCATGCCCGATTAAAAATTTAGCCGTGCCGAACAACCCGAATACGGAACTTTAAACTAGAGATTAGGCGAAAACAAGTATGCTAAACACTTTAACACTAAGTGAGAGGGATTACAACCTTTGTAGATCCGGTCCTTCACTTCATATGCTCCGTGTTGTGGTCCCTTCGCTGCGATCATCGGGATCCGAACTCTCGAGAGGTTCCACGAAGAGAAAGACGCAACCTTTGCTTCCGATCTTCGATACTAAGATGATAAACCTTGAAGTTTCTTTAACACCAGCTAACACTCATGAAATGATGTGAACACCCTCATCTAAATGGCAAAGGAAGATGAGGATGATGAAGTAGGATTTTTGCTCTCTTTATTTATCTTTTTCTCATATTTATCCATCACAAAAATCAAAGCAAGAAACCATTTCAAGCAAAGAAGAAGAAGGAAGAAGATGATGAACAATAATAGAATCCATTTGTGATGAATAGGAAAAGAAATAATATGATGAATAATGTAACCATGGTCAAACTAACCCTTGTAGAGATTTGACTAAGGTTAAAGGTTTGGTTAGGTTAAGGAAATATCTAGCATAATATCTTAACAAAGACAAAGAAAGAAAGCTTCTAGAAACTTCTAGAAAACCTTAACCCTAATCAAACCCTAACCATGTTTAATCTCTACTAAACAAGTTGCATTAGTTATCATATCATGTTACAATATTATATATCACATATATAATATTTATCGTAACAAAATAAAATAATACAATTAACATATATCGCATATATATCAATGTATTATCCGAGTGAGAAAAAGAATCTTTTAGTGAGCAAATATTAGTTAATGCAATTTAATATATCATATATATTATTATACATTAAATTATCGAATCAACACTTGATCCGACAATCCGGCTATATCGCATATAACCGACTAATATTTATCCGTACCGATTCATCGAATCAACACTTGATCCGATGACCCGGCTGATATCAAATATCGCGAGAATAGAATACGGTATCACATATCGCATTATCCTCGGTCCCGCACATATCACATATGTGCCCCTACTCCGTTTTGCCTGAGTCAAGAAACCTCTGTGTAGGACTCTAAAGAATCGTCAATACGCCGGCAGTAGGTGATGATCATATCAAACACCCACAAGCTGCAAGCGGTCGGCTAAACGTAACAGCTACCCAGGTATTGAGCGCTCAGAAGATCAACAAGCAAGCCTGTACATTCTCCTGCGAATCCAAACAGTAACACTCCCGTACAGTCCGGTCTCGTCGTCTGATATGTTGCATATCTCGCCTAGGGGTGGTAAACGTCAGACCCCAGTAGCTTGATAAGTCGTGTCGATTTGAGGTCTATAACAGTTTGAGAAACTACTGATAACACTTACCAGTAAATCTCAGCAACCCTGGCCAGGGATTTCCGATTATAGCCAATCGAACACAGCACAACATCAACTCCCTATACCGGGAGAGACGAATCCCCTCCTATCGCTCATTGCCTCCATGTGATTCGGGACTGTACCTAAAAGCCATCTTTTTGCACGCCCTCTTGGACGTGGTATAATGGAAATCAAAGCACAGTGGGAACCACACAAGACTCTATAACGATCTCGGGTCAACAGACTACTCTGTACCAGTGTCACCGGAGAACTGCCATCTGACGTATGGTATAATACCATCTGGGAGTTCTCGGCGAGTCCGTCCAGTGTACCCAGTCTCCACTGAGCACCCATACACCATCCTTGATGTCAAACACCGATGGATATGGGATCATCCATCGCCCATCATATGGGTCAAGATGCGTATACGCTAGTCTACTCTGGTGCATCGATGCCCTGTCTCGATACACCCTCGACTAGGAACAGTTATAGGATGTACTCGTCGACTACCGTGGCCCCACTAGTATGATCTCATCATAGTCCCAGTAGTCGAGTACATATCCTAAGGGCTTTATCAACATGTAACATAGAGACAATCAGAGTACATATTAATATAAAGTACAACCAGATAGCATACTATCATGTCGAGCAAGAAAGTCCTCCCTATATATGTCCTAGCATCCACTACAATATACATCGTATGTACAGTAATGGCCTCTAGGGCATACATATAACTATCAATTTTATGTCGACTTCAAGGTACTGGACATACCGATCTTTGATGCTGTTCTAGGTATGGATTGGCTCGGAACATTCTATACACCATTGACTGTCGTCAAAGGAGGTAGTATTCGAGATTCCAGACCATCCGGTCTTCTATTTCAAAAGTGGAGACCATACCTTGGAGCTAAGCACTTACAAGGCGAAACTAAAGAAGGCAGTGATTGCGGCAATTCAAGCGGGGGAAGGATTAAAGCCAGAAGTGGTTCTAGAGTTTAACGATGTGTTTCCTGACAATATATCAGGTTTGCCTCCCGATCAAGCTCTTGAATTCAGTATTGATTTAGTACCAGGAGCATAACCGGTGATCAAAGCACCGTATCGATTAAGTCCGGAAGGTTTGAAGGAAGTCCGAACTCGATTGGACGAATTATTGGTGAAAGGATGGATTTGTCCCAGCACTTCAAGTTGGGGATCACATGTCCTCCTTGTGAAGAAGAAGAAAGATTCATATCGAATGTGCATTGATTATAGAGCCTTGAACGAAGTAATGATAAAGAACAAGTATCCACTCCCGCGCATCAACGATTTATTCGATCAGCTAAGTGGATCTTGTGTTTTCTCCAAGTTAGATCTTCGTTTGGGTTATCATCAGGTGAAAGTCAAGGAATCTAATATCCATAAAACGACATTCAGAACTCGCTATGGTCAGTACGAGTTTCTTGTGATGGCATTTGGAGTGACCAACGCACCAGCAATATTCATGAACCTAATGAATCAAGTTTTCTTGGAGTACCTAGACAGTTTTGTTTTCATCTTCATTAACAACATCCTGGTGTATTCAAAGAGTCGGAAAGAACATTACGAGCACCTACGAATTGTCCTGGAAACTCTACGATAACATCAACTATATGCCAAGTACAACAAATGCGAGTTTTGGCTAGATCAAGTTTGTTTCCTTGGACATATTGTATCAGGCGAAGGAATCTCTGTGGATCTAGCGAAAGTTTCAGCAGTAAGAGAATGGCCGACACCAAAGTCAGCGAAAACATTCGAAGTTTCTTGGGTCTAGCTGGATATTATAGAAGGTTCATTGAAGGATTTTCGAAGATAGCAACACCCCTGACCAAGCTCACACGTAAAGATGAAGAATTCGTGTGGTCAGAAACTTGTGAACAAGCTTTCGTAGAACTCAAGTCAAGATTGACATCAGCGCCTATGCTCGTTATACCGGACCAATCTGGAGGTTTCGAAGTGCATTGTGATGCATCCAGTAATGGATTAGGATGTGTTCTACATCAGCATGGTATGGTTGTCGTTTATGCTTCAAGACAACTGAAAATTCATGAGTGCAATTACCCGACGCATGATTTGGAGTTGGCTGCCATAATCTTTGCTCTTAAGATTTGGCGCCATTATCTTCTTGGTGAACGAGTAAACATATACACAGATCATAAGAGTCTGAAATATGTGTTTACTCAGAAGGAGCTTAATATGCGGCAGAGACGATGGTTAGAACTCATGGCGGACTTTGAAATCAACCTGCAATATCACCCAGGGAAGGTGAATATGGTACCGGATGCCCTTAGTCGCCAACTATTAGCAATGAATCTCACCGCTCAGTGGAAGCTTCAACAAGAATTAATCAAATGGAGATTGAAGTGGTCATGCCAGGTAACGATTCAAGTTTGATGAACTTACAAGTTCAATCTACCATTGTCAATCAGATCATAGCAGCTCAAGAAAGTGATGCCAAGTTGTAAAAGATTAGGGAACAAGTAGAGAATGGACTCAGAACAGACTTCAATGTTCATGAAGATGGATCTTTAAGATACGGCAGCAGACTGTGTTTACCAAAAGGTTCTGTTCGGGAAGAGTTAATGAAAGAAACTCACAGCTCTCCTTACTCAGTACACCCTGAAGGTACAATGATATATAAGGATCTGCATCAAAATTATTGGTGGTATGGAATGAAGCATGAAGTAGCCAGAAGCGTGGCTAAATGCTTGGTGTGTCAGCAAGTAAAGGCTGAACATCACAGGACAGCTGGATTACTTCAACCATTACATAACCCAGAATGGAAGTGGAAACACATCACGATGGATTTTGTGACTGCTCTTCCTCGCAGCACAAAGGGTAACGAGGCGATATGGGTTATTGTGGATTGACTCACAAAGTCGGCTCACTTCATCCTATTTTGAGTTGGCCAATCAACTGAGACATTAGCAAAGAAGTACATAGAGGTAAGATACTAAATAAGATTTAAACTCCTCATAAATGTACTATCTTTGATACTCATAAACTCATATAGGAAACCGTGAGACTTCATGGAATATCGGTCTGCATTGTCTCCGATCCTGACACTAGATTTCGATCGCAATTTTGGCAATGCCTGCAAGCGAGCTTGGGAACAAGTCGAAATTTCAGCACGGCTTATCATCCACAAACAGATGGTCAGTCTGAGTGAACTATTCAGATCTTAGAAGATATGCTAAGAGCGTGTATGCTAGACTTCGGAGGATCGTGGAATGATCACCTACATCTTGTGGAGTTTTCATACAATAACAGCTATCAAGAAAGTATAGGAATTGTCGGGTTCCTAGGCACACTAATGAGGTCTCACAAGTGATCAAACATGGCCAATTCTAATTTTTTCATGTGCCTACAAACCCTAATACGGATCGTTAACTAGATGTATAGGCGATGCAATGCAAATAAACAACTTTAACTTAAAGGAAAGAGGCTACAACCTTTGTAGATCCGGTCCTCCACCTCCTAGGCTCCATGATGACGCACCTCCGCTTTCCATATCGAATCCCGGACTCTAGCATCGGCTTCATTGGAAAAATGGACGGGCTAGGTCGTCGACTTCGATGCCGAAGATGATCTACGTCGAGGCAACTCAAGATCAAGCTCCAACTTCACCAAGCCATGAAACTTGTTAAGAAAACATCCTATACTAGTTGGCAAGTGGTAGAGGATGAAGAAATAGGAAGTGGGTTCACTTTAGAATTGGATTTCTCACTCTTTTTCTCATGTTGCCATTGATGGAGGCAAGGTTTCTTCTTTGTTGAAGAAGAAGAAAGAATATGATAAGTTTTTTTTTTCAAAAAGAAAAAAAATATGATACTTATCATAATCTCAACCATAGTTAGGTGTAGAGAATTAACTAAGGTTAGGTTGAATGGTTAGGGTTAAGGCTAAGAGACAAAATGGTGAAAGCTTCAAAACTTCATGAAGTTTCAACTAACAAACAAAGAAAGCCACCATGATTTATTTATCTTTCAAAAATGAATAAATAAATAAATGCAAAGATAAGTATATCAAAACCCTAACCATTAACATAACCATGGTTTAATTCTTTACACAAACCCAAGTTTGCATGTATCATCAAACAAGATACAAACAAGTGCACAAAAGTATATCACATATACAACTTGTGTATATCAAGTGAGAAAATCCAATTTAAGTGAACCAATACTAGTTAATGCAAAGTAATATATCAAATATATAATTATGCATTAAATCATTAAATCAATACTTGATTTAACGATCCGGTCATATCGCATATAACCGACTAATATCCAATGTATCGGCTTATCGAATCAATCCTCGATTCGATAACTTGGTTATATCGCATACAACCAATCGATACATTCATCGCGAGAATGGAATACGGTATCACATACACGCATTATTCTCGGTCCTGAACATATCTCATATGCGCTCCTATTTCGTTTCGCTTGAGCCAGGAAACCTCTGTGTAGGACTCTAAAGACTCGTCAATACGCCGGCAGCAGATGATGATCATATCAAGCACCCACAAGCCGCAAGCGGTCTGCTAAACGTAACGGCCACCCGGGTATTGAGCGATCAGAAGATCGACGAGCAAGCCCACTCACACTCCTGTGAATCCAACCAGTAACACTTACCGTACAATCCGGTCTGTTCGTCTGATATGTCGCATATCTCGCCTAGGGGTGGTAAACGTCAGTCCCCAGTAGCTTGATAAGTCATGCCGACGTGAGGTCCATAACATTCATGAAACTACTGATAACTCTTACCAGTATATCACTGCAACCCTGGCCAGGGATTTCCTGTTATGGCCAGTCGAGCATAGCGCAACATCAACCCCCAATACCGGGAGAGACGAATCCCCTCCTATCGCTCATTGCCTCCATATGAATCGGGACTGTACCCAAAAACCACCTGTTTGCACGACTCAGTAGAGCCGTGGTAGGGTGGAAATCAAAGCACAGTGGGAGACACACAAGACTCTATGACGATCTCGGGTCAACAGACTAAGCTGTACCAGTGTCACCAGAGAACTACCATCTGACGTAAGGTATAATACAATCTGGGAGTTCTCGGCGAGTCCGTTCAGTGTACCCAGTCTCCACTGAGCACCCGCATACCATCTCTGATGTCAAACACCAATGGATATGGGATCATCCATCGCCCATCACATGGGTCGAGAAGATATACGCTAGTCTACTCTGGAATATCGATGCCCCGTCTCGATATTCCCACGACTAGGAACATTAAAGGATGTACTCATGGACTACCCAGGCCCCACTAGTATGATCTGCATCATAGTCCTGGAAGTCGATTACACATCCTAAGGGCTTTATCAACATGTAACAGAGAGACAGAAAGTATACATGCATGTTAAGATAAAGAGCAACCAGATAGCGTACTATCATGTCGAGCAAGAAAGTCCTACCTATATATGTCCCAGCATCCACTACAATATACATCCAATGTACAGTAATGGCCTCTAGGGCATATATATAACTAACAATCTCCCACTTGCACTAGGGCCATCTGTAGCAGTAGTTGTAGTATCTAATACTCAACCATCCCCTAAAAGTCTCTCTTTGGGAAAAGGCCTTCGTGAGTGGATCCGCCGTGTTGTCCTCTGAGTCTACTCTCCTAACCTCGATCACCCTGGAGATCAACTATCTCCATGATCAGGTGATGCTTCCTAAGAATATGTCTGGGGAACTGATGGGACCAGGGTTCACGGGCCAAAGCCACGCTTCCATTGTCACACAATGGTAGGAACCTAGTTCATCTTATGAACCAATATACACCCAAACTGCCTCTTTGGTAGTATCTTTAATAGCGATGTTACCAGCCTTTATCGTCTAGTTTGCCACGGTATCTAGCTTGGAACTCTTCCAACATACCGTACCTCCACTGAGGGTAAAGACAATGCCTGCGACTGACATTCAGTCATCCTTATCACCTTGGAACCTTTCTAGTGATTCTCCCCAGGATCGATTGATACCATCTCACTACAACTAGTGAGAATCCTAACATCCATCTAGATCTATCTCATAGATCCAAAACTCAGGATTTAGGAGGTATCATTATGATCCTATATGGAGAATCCTTGTGATAAGCGGAGATTGAACGAGCGTAGCATAGGAAACCCCTTTCCTTATCAAGAGTATGTCATCCACGTACTCTACGAGGATCACTACCATACTCCTTACTACCTTTTTGTATATACAAGGTTCATCTACCATTTTGATGAAGTCAAACTCTTTGACTACCACATCAAAACAGATGTTCCAACTCCGCGATGCCTGCTTCATCCTATAAAGCATCTTGCACAGGTTTCCGCTGCTCCCACTGTCTGTGAAGCCCTCTGGCTGTGTACTTATAGACGCACTCTTCTAAAACATCACTTAGAAAAGCAGTCATGGCACCCAACCGCCAGATATCGTAGTCATGGTATGTAGCCGTGGCAAGTAGGATCTGGATGAACTTAAGCATAGATCCTTAGAAAAGGTTTCAACATAATCCATACGTGGTCAATGATGCAAACCTTTAACAAGTCTAGCTTTGAAAGTCTCAACTTTTCCATGTACACCAAGTAATCTTCTCAAGATTTACTTGCTCCTGATGGGGATTTAACCCTTTAGATAAAGCAACCAAAGTCTATACTTTGTTGGTGTACATGGATTCCATCTAAGATCGCTAAGCATCCAGCCATTCTTACAGAGTCCTTACTCTCGATGGCCTACTCGAAACTAGTTGGGTCATCATCTCATGATGCATTCCTCGCTCCCACTGTCATCGAGAAACCGAAGTATCTCTCAGGCGGATGAGGAACCCTGCTAGATCGGCGGAGAGGCTGAGGTTCGTTGGGGACTTTTGAATCCTTTGGTTCTGTCAAATCATCAGCAGTTTTTTATAGCTGGAACCTTTTCAGTTCTACAGAACTATCCTTGCCTCGATCTTGTCCGGATTTTGCTTTAGACATAGGCCGGACAATCCTAAATCATAACTTACTTAAGAGATAGGCTCTTCCCATACCATATCTTATATGGAGTGGTAGGCACTGATTTGATTCCAACCTAAGTCAATAGGTATGTATCTTCTCAAGTGTACAACCCCAAAAGGAAATAGGTAACTCAGTAGTACTCATCATAGAGCACACTATATCCAATATGGTGCGATTGCTCCATCCCGATACACCGTTGTGCTATGGTGCATTCAGAGGAGTAATACTGAGAGAGAATCTCATTTTCTTTTAGAATATCCAAGAATTCCATGCACAAGTATTCTCCTCCCTGATCTTATCATAGGACATAATACTTATACCCATATTGGTTCCCTACTTCTAGCTTATATTCTGTGAATATCTCAAAAGGTTCGGACTTGTGTTTCAACAGGAACATATGTCTGAATCTTGAGAGATTATCAGAGAACGTAATAAAGTATAAAGAACCAGTCCTGGCATTTGTAGACAAGAGACCTTACATACATCATCATGTATCAGTCCCAAGAGTTCTTTAACTCTTTCTCTGTTTCTAATAAGCAGAGCTATGGTCATCTAATCTTTGTGACATGACTGGCAAGTTTCATAAGATGTAAATTCAAACCGATTTAAATATGCATCTAAAAAGTAACTTCATCCAGTCGGGTCACATTGATATGACCTAGTCTATAATACCTCAAGAAGGATTCGTTCATTTCTGAACTTTTCCTCTTGTGTGTGTTCTGTATACTAGGAACTGTAGTATCAATGCTTTTAGATAACGTGCCTGAACCGATCAACTTTTGATATAGGAAATGTTCAAAACATTATCCATCAATACAAAATTATATCCTTCTTTAATAATAAAGAGACTGATATGATTTTGTATATGAGGTTCGGTATCTAATAGCATTTGTTCAGAATCAATGTACTTTGGTAATACAGGGTGACAGTGATCAACAGACTTGGCTGCAACACTTGCCCCGTTTTCTATCTCATGAAACTTATCACCCGTTCTCAGTTTTCTACCTTTCTGTAGCCCTATGCAACAGATTACATATCTGGGATCCTGATCCGGTATCAAATACCGAGGATGCAGAGGATACTGAGAAACAGTTCTTTGTAATGAACACACCCGAAGGAGATGCATTATATGCACTTTCTTCGTTTGGGCAGCATAGGAATTCTGGTATTCCCCTATTTCCTGCTCTGTCTTATAACAATTATAAGTTGGAGCGGGGACACAAGCGGGTTCGGTCAATACATCCATATTATTATCTGGATTAAGACGTGATATGGTCGCTACCTGGAGAGAGAGATAAGAAAACACTCAGCGTGCGCTCTTGCAAGATCAGATCGGTTATATATTTTATCTAATCAGGATGGCTCCCACTGTTTTTATCAAATCTTCCTTCAAACCTTAAAAGGAAAGACTAGCCGGGATTAATTACACTCTACAAGTTCGCTAATCTTTCAGCCAGGCCAGTGTCGATACTTTGAGGGAGGTTCCCTGTGCTTTCGCACGGACCTAATTACAGTAAACCTCGGTTTCCCAGAGGCGTAACCCCGTTGACACCTTTCTAGACACCTACTTGATCGGCTAATTGTAAAGTGCAAAACTCTCCCAGGAGTAACAATTACTCGCAGTGGGTATCGGGATCCAACTATCACATAGAAGGTATGCAATCTCATTGCAAATTTCATCACTTGAAACTCCCGATAAAGATTTTTACCACTAGCACCTATGACCATAACTATGGTCAACAAATCATAAGTACTAGTCAAGTTCTACCCGTCATTTCGTGATTAATTAGACCCACCCACATAACCCTTAACTAAGGTCAACAAAGTCACGCGACTGTCCTAACTAATCGCATCATATGCGGTGTAGGAAGACATCACTTAGCCACCGTACACTGTGCCTTAACTAAGGTCAACAAACACAGCACGAATACTAAGTACTCTACTTCCTAAAATGATGGAGGGTTGCGAATGGTTTTTATGAAAACCTTTAACGCTTTGAACTTGATCTCGTTGCGGAATCAAATGGCTTTTAAATGGAATGTTTTTGAGGCTTTTCTAGTTTGCTAAAGGGGTCACTCCCGGTGAAGGGATCGTCGGCCCTTTCCTCGTCGAATGAGGTGCGGGATATATCATATATATCACTGTGCAAAGCAGAAACTATAGAAGCAATCAAAAAACAAACCGAGAGTTGTAGCATCTGCCAGTTATTGCTAAAGGAGTCACTCCCGGCGATAGGATCTCGGTCCTTTCCTTATCGAATAAGGTGCAGGATGTTCTACAAGGAACACCGCGATGCAAAGTAAGAACTGTAGCTACCTGTTTTATTTTGAAATTCGATTCCGCAATATCAATTAGGTTTTTTTTCTTTCATTAATCTCATTAATGAATATCCCATCATTTAAGTCCACCTAAACATCACAGATAAATATAACGTACGCTTATGCCATCCGCATTCGCCTCGATGTCCCGTCTGCACCGTTAGGTTAGGTAACTAACGTCAGAACGAGCCAGGGCTAGCGCGGGTGTAAAACATAAGCAACGTCTATATAATATATCATATATACTATATATAATATATATCTGAACAAATCACATGATCACATCACAGATAACGCAGCAGAAAATATCATATGAAATATTGGATATACTACGACGTCCGTGTTTTCAATACGAGCCAGTATAAAACACGGATTCCACGGTCGTGATGAATAGACAATACCACACCCTTAGACCCCTACGAGAGCGGCAAGTAACCCTACCAATTCTAGGGTTAGGAGACCCAGACTCGACTCCTCGAGATGGTCTCCCACTGGACCCTAGAACCCGGTTACTTGTGCCCTCCTCCTTGGGTCTATCCTAGTGCAGAAAAGTAAATAATATACAAATGGTGACATCATCCGCAACCTGGAAGTGCCCCAATAAAAGAATATTACATACAAGTTTTTACATGAATGAAAATGAAAAACACTCATCTCACATAAAAAAAACCCGGCTATTCGAACACGACGATCCAATATAACATATCCAGCAACACATAACATCACATGTCATCAACCTAAGTAAATATGCGCATCCAAATTGTCGTTGACATATAGCAACGAAACCGGCGATATCACATATTACACTTACGGTCACAGAAAAGAAAGTGTAAAACTACAACAGTTGGAATCCGCAACCTCTTTAGATATCGCATGCCTAATCAAATGAAATACTTAGACATCGCATGCCTAACAATTATAAACCCCGCATTTTAGTCTCAAAATCGAAAACACTTTTCAATATAAAGTCGGGCAATTCAACAGGATTCCCGACATTCTGATCGAATGCTCGTCGCAAACTTTAGTAGACGGCCGCACCCCCAATACCGTCGACAAAGTGCACTAAGGCTGAACACCGCTGCCGTGAGCACCCGAACGGATGCTTTCGGCGACGGGGTTCTCCTACAGTCACTTGGTAGGGGCTATGGGGCGAGGCTGTCTATTAAGTTTACCCGGCGAGTATCCATGTACACTACGTGATTGCGACGGACTTTTGATCGCATCAAAATTCCGTGGCAACCGATCAAGTGAGACTAAACTGCTATGTTTATAATATTCATTCCGTTATCTCATAACTACTTGTGAATTCCAAATGTTGTATCACATTCCGGGTAAATAGAAAATGTTAAACTTTCCGATCGAACAAACGAACACCCAAGTTTTCCCGAAACAGCTCAACACATGAAATAAGTTTAAAAACATTCACTTCGTGCCTCAGTACCAACGGTCCAGCCGTAGAAGGGTCAAGCTAACGCCTCACATGTGGCACGCCGTACTGCCCCAAACCCTAAGGTTCAAAGGGCAGTTCAAGACGGTCACATAATCGAGTTAAGGTTTGTTGTCTTCTAGAGGGACCATCGCGTTACTTGCACTACTTAGAACGTCATTAAACCACGGAAAAATCCAACAATTGGAAATTTCCCGGTAGGGGAAAAAGTGGGTATTTATATCCGGTCGAACTTTTTAACATATTCTAAAATTACCCGGAAAAAACACACAGACAAAATTAGACAATCCGATCGAAACACCGAGTCCCCAATACAACCCAGAAAACTCAACTCTTGAGTAAATATTAAAAATTCCCAGAAAACTCAGCATTAAAATAAAGAAGTTACTGTGCAAAAATAATTGACTGAAGAGACTAATTGGCCGCGGAACCGCCGCATTAGCCATGCTAATGCCGCGGTTCCGCCGCCCTTTGATCGAATTAGAGGTTCCGTTTTGTACAGTAATTCTTAGAAACTCCTGCTGAGTTTTCTACATATTTTTAATTCTAAAAAAACCCAGTTTTTAAAAAATGTACAGAGAGAAAATTTGTGTTAGGGTTTCGGTTCGATCGGACTTCTAACTCCATCTACGCATCGCCTAAGGCTCTAGCTAGGCTCTGATACCACTATATGGTTCCTAGGTACACTAATGAGGTCTCACAAGTGATCAAACATGGCCAATTCTAATTTTTTCATGTGCCTACAAACCCTAATACGGATCGTTAACTAGATGTATAGGCGATGCAATGCAAATAAACAACTTTAACTTAAAGGAAAGAGGCTACAACTTTTGTAGATCCGGTCCTCCACTTCCTAGGCTCCGTGATGACGCCCCTCCGCTGTCCATATCGAATCCCGGACTCTAGCATTGGCTTCATCGGAGAAATGGGCGGGCTAGGTCGTCGACTTCGATGCCGAAGATGATCTACGTCGAGACAACTCAAGATCAAGCTCCAACTTCACCAAGCCATGAAACTTGTGAAGAAAACACCCTATACTACTTGTCAAGTGGTAGAGGATGAAGAAATAGGAAGTGGGTCCACTTTAGAATTGGATTTCTCACTCTTTTTCTCATGTTGCCATTGATGGAGGCAAGGTTTCTTCTTTGTTGAAGAAGAAGAAGAAGAAGAAAGAATATGATAAGTTTTTTTTTCAAAAAGAAAAAAAATATGATACTTATCATAATCTCAACCATAGTTAGGTGTAGAGAATTAACTAAGGTTAGATTGAATGGTTAGGGTTAAGGCTAAGAGACAAAATGGTGAAAGCTTCAAAACTTTATGAAGTTTCAACTAGCAAACAAAGAAAGCCACCATGATTTCTTTATCTTTCAAAAATGAATAAATAAATAAATGAAAAGATAAGTAAATCAAAACCCTAACCATTAACAAAACCATGGTTTAATTCTTTACACAAACCCAAGTTTGCATGTATCATCAAATATGATACAAACAAGTGCACAAAAGTATATCACATATACAACTTGTGTATATCAAGTGAGAAAATCCAATTTAAGTGAACCAATACTAGTTAATGCAAAGTAATATATCAAATATATAATTATGCATTAAATCATTAAATCAATACTTGATTTAACGATCCGGTCATATCGCATATAACCGACTAATATCCAATGTATCGGCTTATCGAATCAATCCTCGATTCGATAACTGGGTTATATCGCATACAACCAATCGATACATTCATCGCGAGAATGGAATACGGTATCACATACACGTATTATTCTCGGTCCCGCACATATCTCATATCCGCTCCTATTTCGTTTCGCTTGAGCCAGGAAACCTCTGTGTAGGACTCTAAAGACTCGTCAATACGCCGGCAGCAGATGATGATCATATCAAGTGCCCACAAGCCGCAAGTGGTCTGCTAAACGTAACGGCCACCCGGGTATTGAGCGATCAGAAGATCGACGAGCAAGCCCGCTCACACTCCTGTGAATCCAACCAGTAACACTTACCGTACAGTCCGGTCTGTTCGTTTGATATGTCGCATATCTCGCCTAGGGGTGGTAAACGTCAGACCCCAGTAGCTTGATAAGTCATGCCGACGTGAGGTCCATAACATTCGTGATACTACAGATAACTCTTACCAGTATATCACTGCAACCCTGGCCAGGGATTTCCTGTTATGGCCAGTCGAGCATAGCGCAACATCAACCCCCAATACCGGGAGAGACGAATCCCCTCCTATCACTCATTGCCTCCATGTGAATCGGGACTGTACCCAAAAACCACCTGTTTGCATGACTCAGTAGAGCCGTGGTAGGGTGGAAATCAAAGCACAGTGGGAGACACACAAGACTCTATGACGATCTCGGATCAACAGACTAAGCTGTACCAGTGTCACCAGAGAACTGCCATCTGACGTGAGGTATAATACCATCTGGGAGTTCTCGGCGAGTCCGTTCAGTGTACCCAGTCTCCACTGAGCACCCGCATACCATCTCTGATGTCAAACACCAATGGATATGGGATCATCCATCGCCCATCACATGGGTCGAGAAGATATACACTAGTCTACTCTAGAATATCGATGCCCCGTCTCGATATTCCCACGACTAGGAACATTGAAGGATGTACTCATGGACTACCCAGGCCCCACTAGTATGATCTGCATCATAGTCCTGGAAGTCGAGTACACATCCTATGGGCTTTATCAACATGTAACAGAGAGACAGAAAGTATACATGTTAAGATAAAGAGCAACCAGATAGCGTACTATCATGTCGAGCCAGAAAGTCCTACCTATATATGTCCCAGCATCCACTAAAATATACATCCAATGTACAGTGATGGCCTCTAGGGCATACATATAACTAACAGGAATGACACCTTTTGCATCACTTTATGGAAGGAAGTGTTGATCGCCATTAAGTTGGGACAACATCGGAGATAGGGAACTTCTTAGACCTGAGATGATAGTAGCAACTGTTGATATAGTTTGTATTATCAGGGAAAGGATGCGCATAGCTCAAGATCGACATAAGCACCGGGCTGATGCAAAGCGCCGTCATTTGGAGTTCCAGCCCGGAGATCACGTATTTCTGAAGATATCTCTGAACCGTGGAGTGATTCGTTTTGGAAGACGGGGTAAGCTAAGTCCAAGGTATATTTGACCGTTCGACATACTCAAACGAGTCGGTGAAGTGGCTTATTGCTTGGCACATCCACCTTCATTAGATGGAGTGCACAACGTATTCCGCATATCCCAACTCAGAAGATATGTGAGTGACCCCAGCTATGTACTTGATCACTCCGAACTCACTATACAACAAGATTTACCATGTAAGCAGCAACCTGTGGAGATCCTGGACAGAAAAGTAAAGTCACTTCGGAACAAGAAGTCAACTTGGTTCGAGTGATGTGGAGAAAAGACACACCAGGAGAATCAATATAGGAAAGAGAAGATGAGATGCGTGCAGGATATCCTCACTTATTAGTAAACTAGTCCTTAAAATAAATTTCGAGGACAAAATTTTTATAAGGAGGGTAGACTGTAATAACTCCAAATTATGTGTACATAAAATTCATTTAAAATTTAATGTACACTTGGGGTATTTACAATTCCTATGAAAGCTATAAGTATTTGTTTTGATTTAGAACGTCAAGAAGAAACTTGTAGCTCATTGGTAAGGCCTTGCACAGTTGAGACATAGCATCCGAGTTCGAATCCCATCAGCCACATCATCTTTTTGTTTTATTTTCTTTTAACATTTTAGAAGCCCAAGAGTCTACACATGCAACACATGTAATAGGGTAAGTTAAAGAATAATCAAACATGTTAAATAGGCTAGTTGAAGCGTCAGGGACACGTGGCCCCAATTCGAGCCCCCACCTCCATGATCCGACCGGCGAGATCGTATCTCGGGCCGGCGCCGCCGGTTTTATATGGTCCAAAATCTAATTTTTTTGTAAACCCTAGACCCTTGGACTCCCCTCTTTAACCCCTATTTGTTTGTTTTCCCTGCATTTTCCAGAGAATTAAAAACCCTTTGAATTCCATTTTTGATGCAAATTTAAATGCATTTTTCTTCACACACTAAACCCTAATATTTCCTATAAATACCACTCCATTTCACACCCCTCCTCACTCACAATTCTCTGCCAAAACTCTTAAGAAATTTCCAAGTTCCTATAATGTGCAATTGGAGTTAACGAAGGGCGAAACTCCGACGAACTTCCGAGGAGATTCCGGCGACGAATCGACGCCCCGAAGATTTCTTTAGGACCCCCTTTCTCTCCTTTAGTCCAAAAAACCAGTAAGTCCCATTTTCCCTCTTATCTTCATCTTTAAAAAGTTTCATTTTTAAAACCCGACGAAAGCGGAGTTAGTCCTACTTCCGATTCGGTTTTCATTGAAAACTACACTTTTCTTTAACAAGATAAAACCATATTCTTATATGTTGATTAATAAACATTAACAAACTCAATAAAATAAGTTTCACATCAAAATAATCATTTTTATGACATTTATCGCATATTTACATAAAAATACCACAAACTATTCATTTCGACATTATAACATTTATTCCTTGCTATACCTTTAGATAGTCCACGAGGAAATGACCTACCTCCTCACAACACACATAATTATCATAGCACGATGAATCATGGGACAATAGAATACGGGAAATACGACTTTACAAATAAATCCTTTTAACTTATAAAACCGTTTTCTTTAAAAAGTGTATTTAACTTTCCATGCAATTGAGCTTCTAGAACTCATTTTGGGGACCCCGTTCGGGATGGTGCGGATTATCGCACATCCTCGGGCTTAGTAGAGCGAGATGCAGACCTCCGTAAGGAGCATTCGATTTTGATGGAATTTTTATACATTTTTCTTTAGAAAATGAGATTTTTACAAGAAAACAAATAAATTTATTTTCGTTAAATATGTATATATAAATATTACCAAAATACTTATTTTAAATATATATATTATTCCATGTTTCCAAAACTCATGAAAAGAATTCAAATATTACATGAAACTACCATGATAATTCAAAACAATATTCATATTACAAATAAATACCATATATTATGAAATTAGGTTTTATTCACTAGAAATGTCACATTTATAAAATATTCATCAATGAAAACCCTAAAGACGATAATTAAATGCTTGAGGTGTATTTTGAAATTATACCAAAACTATTTTTACATAAACCCCCTCAAGTTATACTAAATTACAATAAGGACCCTATTAAACATAGGTTTAAGCGGGACCAGTCTCTTGAGCCTCATGGAGCCAGAGATATGGGTGCTTGCCTATTTAAGGTAGACAACTTAAAAACGGTGTTATCAACACGGTAATTGTCTTGGAAAAACACACAAATCCTGTCATCCATAAGCAGCAGTTACCGATAACACCAAAACAATCAGGATTTCAAGTTCTTTTAAAAGTGTCTGACTCAGACCGAATCTCAACCTAATCAGTTTAACTTGACTGTGATTTAAGTAAAGACTACAATACAACATGATTCAATATGAATCCATTTATTCAATCTATATCAATCTGTATTGACTGAACCTAACCATGGATATATTCCATTTACATGTTCTTCCATTATATCCGTTCCATTACTGATATCATGATTTCGGCAAGTCATCCATCCGTACAATTTACAAGACAATACAGTACAAACAATACAATCAAGATATCGCGGGGTTTATAAGGGGTAGATTGGTACAGAAGGTGTTAGAAGTGGCACGAGACTGCAACCATAAGACACATAACCTGAATCTCCATTGCCGTTGTACCGTAGCTGAACGGTTCCTTGTACTTCGTATACCTTAGTCTCCGGGATAGTGAGACTCCTCTCGTATACACTGGCCTCTTCTGTGCCAAGTTACAAACAATAGCGTTAACAGTAAATAACAACATTAAACAGCTATACTCTATTCTGTCTATTCTATTCTTATCTATCTACGGGACTTACCGAGAGACTTGTTCGCTGATGATATTCTCTTTCTTCTTCTTTGGAATGTCGTTAGGTGTTTCGGACTCACTAGAGATAGAGCCCCCCAGCGAAGACTTAGATCAGTTTATTGAAGACCCATAGTTTTAGATTCACTTTTACATTACATTTCGTTTTCATTTATGTTATGCCATTGTTTAGACATTGCTTTCATTCCATATATTTCCATTTCAGTTGTATTATAAAAAAAATGTTTAATAAATAAAGTTGTTTATTTACATCTTGTTTCTTGTGTATATTTCATTTTATATTGCACAGATACGCTTATCGTGTTTATTTCTGAGTAAATACGTAGCGGTATTGTCGCGTCCTCTGCCTGTATACTGGGAAGCGGGGTGTGACAAAATTAAATCGGGAAGGGTGGATATAAGGTTTCCCTGAATAACAAGAACTGGCTCACCCGGAAAACTAAATCTGACTGCCTCCTCATGGCAATCCACGGACGCATAACGCGTGGCTAACCAATCCATGCCCAGAAAAATTTCGAAGTCAAACATATTGAGAAGAATCCAATTACCAGAAGAATCCATATCTCCGATACGAACAAAATAAACACGAACGAAAATATATCGAGCGAAAAAAGACTCGCCTGCGGGAGAAATCGTAACAAGCGGCTAATTTAGCAAGGGTTACTATCGGCTAAACCTCGATACAAAATATGTGGATACCATTTCAAACAACACCAGAAAGAAATACACATCGGAAGAAAACACCGAAAGAATACCTATCACAACGGCATTGGATGCCTGTGCATCCAGAGGAGCCAAAGCGAACACTCGGCCTGTCCCCCATTAGTAGCCGGTTGTCCTCTGCCTCTGCCACCACCATCTCCTGGAAAGAACCTGTCACGGCGTCTACGTAACCGCTTCTGAACTGGCATATCGGTACAATTTCGCTTCGATCTAGAAACGACCAAAGTCTCAGAAATGCGCTCCTCCAACAGTAAGACCGCATCCATAGCAGCGGCGTAAGTGTCTAAAGTCTAGCACTGATGGCAAGAAACAACTGCGTGTCAAGTCCCCACACAAACCTCTTATGCGTTTCTCTTCAGTGTCCACCAGGTAAGGAGCATATCAGACCACTGAGTAAACTGAATGTCGTACTCGGACAATGTCACCCCTGGAGTCTTGCGCAAAGATTCAAAACTACGAGCTCGGGCATCTCGAACGCTCTCCGGAAGGAAATGAGCAAGAAATACAGCTGTGAACTCATCCCAAGTCATAGGAAGCAGATCTGCAGCTTGGCCTCTCTCGACCGACTCGCACCACGTCTGAGCAGTACCCCCTAGACGAAAACTCACAAGCTCAACCTATGTCTCGTCAGAACATCTCTATGAACGACAAATCCTAACCATCCTGTCGAGAATTGTCTGCGGATCCTTCACTACTTCTGTGCCTGTAAAAACTAGAGGCTTCAGCCTCAAAAATTCCTATAAGGATACGGAATTAGTCTTGGTAACAACAGAAATAGCTGCCTGTGCAGCAGGTACAATCACAGTCCCTGAAATAGGAGGGACATCAACGGCTCTCAGAGCTCGGCTAGCCTAAACTAATGATCCAACCATCTGTCGCAAGTCTTGAATACTCGACTCCAACCTTGCTATCTGGCCTGAAAAAGGCGGATAAATCTATCCCTCGGGGGTAGGCATACCGCCCTGATCGGTCATCGTCTCAAACGAGACTGCTCTAATCTCATCCCTGACGGCAGCCCTCTGGCCCTCGATATCTTCGGCGGCATAGTGGTTGGAGTAAGAACAGGATTGGTAGGAACATTGTGATTGAAACAAGAGGACATATGGAATCAAGGAAGGAAGTACAAGCAAATATATATCCTAAGGTCACTTAGGCGGAGTATTGTATCGTAAGTATGCCGCGGAACATAAGTATGCCGCGGAACATACACATGCTACGTCACTCTGCTTAAGTCACCTACTCCATCTACCAAGGGTCATCCTACACTCAGAAAGGTAAAATCTAATGCTCTGATACCAATTTTGTCATGACTCGAAGGTACGGAACGTGACAGACACTTAAATTACGAAACGTCTCAAGGCTTAATGTAATCTAAGAAAGACAAAGCCCAGAAATCTAAATCATTTAAAGAAATAGAGTGAAGGAAAACTTAACTTAAGAATGTGATTTTTGTAAAACAAGTCACATTAAAACATTTTAAAAACATCAAAATTTCCCGAAAATTTCGGCAGAGTCTCCTTTATAAAAACTGGTCCCGAAACGGGTACAACACAAAATATGCATAAGTAATGAAATAAGGCATCCCCAAGCGGGAGCTAGCACTTCGCCAAAGGTGAAATCACAACCACACGCAACATGTATCACGATAGAGCCAAAAAGCATATAAAAGCACGAAAACAAGAAAGCATCATGTCGGCTCAAGTGAGCTCGACCCTAGAGAAACAACACACATATACTAATCTCTCTACCACACCTCTAGGTCACATATACAATTGTAGAAACAGTAGGTACGGTAGATGGAGTATACTGGATACAAATGATACACAAACTGGGAATAAAATTATCCTCGCAACCCACCTACGAGCAAAGCCACAAGTCCAAGCAAAAGAAGCAAAAGAAGTAGTACGCCCGCCGCAACTATGTAGACGGGTCGGACTTGCATGATAATACCGTATCACAATGGGGGTGAGTTTCCAACTCGTGAGTAGTAAGTAACATCTAATAAGGCTATCGTAAGCATGCACGCAATGCGTCACAGCTTACATATATCAATATAATGCGATGCACTCGTATGGATGCAATATGAATGCATAATCAAACATGAAACTTGAACATGTCTGGTATGGGAAATTCTTTATTCTTATCTCAGAAAAACCTTATGCAATAAACCGAAGTATCGTCAATGAAATCAACAGAAAATCCGTGTCAAGCATCGACACAATATATGTATATCTCAATGTCTCAACATCTCGATATCTCACTGACTCAATATCTCAATGTCTTAATATCTCGATATCTCAATGTCTCAATATCTCAATATCTCAATGTCTCGGGCTCCGTCAGTCCGGATCGGCCCATCTCATCAAATCTCATAACTACGGTCGGTATCCTCCGGATATCCGCCGTGCCAGACATCATCGGTAGGTAGTCTGCCCCTGCCAGGCTCATCGTCTACAACTTGAGCTTCTTACCCTGGGGTACCTTACCGGGCCCACCATATACCCGAGACGGTTCATCCTACTTCTCGAATCGGGTCTCGAAAACCAACAGAAATCAGGAAAACTCATGGTGGACGACACATACATCATATCACGAGAAAACCGCAAGTTACATTTTTTAAATGGTAATAAGCTCTAAAATCCTTGCGGTTTTCCCCCAAAATCCAGAAATCTCATAAGCATTGAAATGCTCAAGAAGAATCACAATATGTAAATATGTCGGTGATGACGAATGTCTATGATACGATAGTATATACCATGCGATGTATAACCAGAAACCATATATGAAGTATGATGCAATGAGCTATGTATATGTGACTAGCCATCTTACGTATCAATCTTGATGAAATGAACACAACTACCAATTTACATATCATATATGATGCAAATGTTTTAGATATCGATTTAAGAAAATTCTATAATGTTTGTGGCATAGTAATTACCAATGGCGTGTGTGTTCGCATGAATAGTGCACATGCGGCATGAACCAATGGTAATGGTACAAGTGTCCTAGGTAGTGACATCATATGTAAAAAGATGCGATGCATGATATGAATGGTTTGAAGCTACGCATATAAATGCAAGAACTACTACTAATTCTAACCATCGGGCTACACATAAAGATGCAAGAACTACAAATAACCCTAACTATCGGACGTCTTGCGCCATCCAGACGATCCCTCCATAGATGTGTACATCTACTCACCGGGACACCTCGGCTAATCTGATCCGATCTCAGCCTTTTCTTTCCACGCCGCGTTCGACGCCTCTACATCTGATCCTAGAATCGCACATAAGTAAATATGAGGATAGATATATGAATAGTCGCGGACACAAATCATGCAATACAAGCAACCCGCGCTAACTGGACGCGCACGCACTTGGTGCACAAAACGCGCTCGCGACAACGCCACAAACCACATCTAGGGGTCGCTATGCGTAGCAATCCCTAAATCTAGAACCCAATCGTACCAATCGCGCATTCGCAACACAGTAAATATTTCAGGGAATAGGTTATAGATCATTCCAACCTCAACTTAATTAAAACCTATTTATTCCTAAAACCTAGTAAGCAACCATTAATCATTTTAGTGGAAATACAGATGTTTTAGCAAATCTAGTGGCCACAATATTCATTTAATATCTTAATTAGGCTATACAATTATTAACTAATTTTTAATCTCACCTATTTTAGATTAATCATGAAATTAGTTTGCAAGAATATTCAATTTAGACAATTTAAAAGTAACAATTAGCAACTTAACAACTAAATTAGATTTTGCAAGTCTTAAGATGCTAAACTACACATTGTAACCATAATCAAGTGATAAAAAGCCTAACTTGAAGCTAAATCCTTCTCTTGAAATTTCAAACTTGCAATTAGAACCATATAAATACCTAATTAAATTAGATTAAAGTAATTAACCAACAGTTTAACCATAGGATTAGGATTTATACCTCACAACCTTGAGATTTAACTTGCAAACACAGCCTCCAAAATTGCTTTCATGCTCCAAGATCTAAGCTAGTTTAGGCCAAGGAAAAATTGGTGAAGGTTTAACTAGGAATTAGTGAGAATTTGTGTGGATCTTTTATGCATTTCTTGAATATTTTTGAAGTGAAATGAGATGGGGAAAAATAGGGATGGGGGCTGCCTAGTTTCGGCCACAACTTGAGAGGGGATGAGAGAGTGAGGGTGAGTGAGTGTGTCATGTTAAAAGTCTCCCATTATCACATCTATTAATCCATTTCTTAATTAATTTATTTTCTAATTAAGTCCTTGAATTCTCTAGAACCATGGAGACAATTCAAGAAAGAAAGAGCATGATATAAACTTGATTTTTAGTTGTCATGGTGCACTAATGTGTACTTAACCCATTCTAATTTTTAATTATCACTAATTTAGTGTTTAAGTGAAAGCTTAAAATAATACTTAAAATAATTAATTAAGAAAAAAAATATTTAAGTATACTAGCAATTTATAAGTGATCAATTAAATACCAAACACTAGCAATTTCATAGCTAAATTAGGTATATTTAAGTCTATGCGGAAAAATAATTGTAACTAGGTTTTACGGAAAACACGAGTAATATTACCGATTATCGGAAAATTCACCTAAACGATTTTTATTTTTAAAACGTTACAATGGTAATGTGCTGCCATTTCTATTCTGGGATTGGTAACGGCTAAAGTAGACCAGCAGTTCTGTGATATTTAACCTTCACTTACTGACACACCAAACACTTGGCTACGTTTCTGGCTACTTCGTGCTTCATTCAATGCAACCAGTAGTGTTGTCGTAGATCCTTGTACATTTTTGTACCACTGGGGTGTACAAAATAAGGAGAGATGTGAGCTTCTTTCATCAACTCTTCTCGAACTGGGTCGTTTGGTACACATAATCTACTTCCATATCTCAAGGATCCATCTTCGTTGATGATGAAGTCGGTTCGAATTCCACTTTCTACTTGTTCTCAGATCTTTTTTAGCTTGGCGTCATTTGCATGAGCTGCCTTGATCTGATTGATAAGAGTAAACTGGACTTGTAAGTTCATCAAATACGAAGCGTTACCTGGCATAATTACGTCGATCGCCAATCCATGCAATTCTTGTTGTAGCTTCCACTGAGTGGTAAGATTCATTGCTAATGGCTGGCGGCTAAGTACATCAGGAACTACGTTCACTTTCCCAGGATGATACTGTAAGTTGATGTCGAAATCCTCCATGAGTTCTAGCCATCTTCTCTACCGCATGTTTAATTCCTTCTGAGTAAATACATACTTCAGACTCTTGTGATCAGTGTATATATCCATTCGTTCACCCAAAAGATAGCGGCGTCAAATCATAAGTGCGAAGATAACGGCTGCCAACTCTAGATCATGTGTTGGATAGTTGTGCTCAGGAAACTTTAGCTGTCTTGATGCAAAAGCCACAACTTTTCCATGCTGTTGTAGAATACATCCTAATCCCTTACCAAACGTATTGCAATGCATAACGAATCCTCCAGATTGATCCGGTAGTACAAGAATAGGAGCAGAAGTTAATCTTGACTTGAGTTCTACAAAAACGTTTTCACATGCTTCTGACCACACAAATACTTCATCTTTACGTGTGAGCTTGGTCAGGGGTGCTGTAATCTTTGAAAAGCCTTCAATGAATTGTCGGTAGTATCCTTCTTATCCCAAGAAACTGCGTATATCTTTCACTGTCTTTGGTGTCGGCTACTCGCTGACAGCTGACACCTTAGCTGGATCTACTAAGATTCCTTTGCCTGAAATGATATGTCAGAGAAATCCGACTTGATCTAGCCAAAATTCACACTTGCTGTACTTGGCGTAGAGCTGATATTGTCACAATGTCTCTAGGACAATCCGTAAATGCTCGGCGTGTTCTTTCCGATTCTTTGAATACACCAAGATGTCGTCGATGAAGATAAAAACGAACCTGTTTAAGTACTCTCGGAAAACTTGGTTCATCAGATTCATAAATATGGCAAGTGCATTGGTCACTCCAAATGGCATTACGAGATACTCATAATGACCATAACGAGTCCTAAACTTCGTCTTTGAAATATCGGACTCTTTGACCTTCACCTGTTGATAAACGAACAAAGATCTAGCTCCGAAAATACACAAGACCCAAATAGCTGATCGAAAAGGTCATCAATGCATGGTAGTGGATACTTGTTCTTGATCGTCACTTCGTTCAGAGCTCGATAATCTACACACATCCTGTATGAACCTTCTTTCTTCTTCACCAGTAAAACCGTAGATCTCTAGCTTGAAGTACTGGGAAGAATCCAACCTTTCTTCAGGAGTCCGTCCAACTGAATGCGGATCTCCTTCAATCCTTCTAGACTTAGCCGGTATGGAGCTTTGATTACTTGTTGCGCACCAGGTAGTAAATCGATGCTGAATTCAAGAGCTTGATCGGGAGACAAACCTGATATATCTTCCGGAAATACATCCTCGAACTTTCAAACTACTTCTGGCTTCGATCTTCCGCTTGTAATGTTGCAACCACCGCCTTCTTTGGTTTTTCCTTGTAGACGCTGGGTTCCAAGGTACGGTCTCCATACTTGAAACAGAGCACCGGATGATCCGGTATTTTGAACACTACCCTCCTTTAACGATAGGCGATGGTAGCGAAGAAAGTTCCAAGCCAGTCCATTCCCAAGACTACGTCGAAGTTCAGTATGTCCAGCACCTTGAAATCTGCATAAAATTCTCTACTGCAGATGACCACTAGACACAGATCAGATCCCAACGTTGCTTTTAGAACGTCGTTTCCTGAACTGAAATTCCAGCTGGATATGAGCGGTTCAACTAGAATCGCATGAGTTCGGACGAACCATTGCGACATAAAGCAATATGATACTCCTGTGTCGAAGAGAGCTAGAGCAGGTGGGGAGGCTACTAAGATTATATCTAAGTTATGTGGGATATGTTTAGATATAGGAAAAAGTTATAGTGATATACAAGAATTGAAATTTTTGAAAGGGTTGGGAAGTTACCAGTGATAACTTGGCCCGTGCCTTCAGCCCCGCTCCGAAACAAAGAAAAAGGTGCGTGCCGCACTCACGAGCTCATCGACATTCATTGCGAAAGCCTATCATCGTGGCATATTCCTCTTTGCTGGAGGCACATTCCTCTGTCCTTGGAGCATGTTTTTTTTGCCCTGGAGGCATGTTCCTCTGTGCTTGATGGAACTGACGTTGAGGCTGTGCAGGAGGTCCACGTGGAGCGGGTGCAGGGAGAGCTAGTCGGGGTACAGGTGCCTGAATGGCTGGCCGCTGAAGGACTGGGATTGCGGGTCTGGGTATTAGAGCTATATTGAAACAATATGGACATTCTCTTATGGTGTGAGTGAATGCGCCACAAACCAAACATAGGCCATTTTCACGCCTGTAGTCCTTCGCCAGGTGTCCCAAACACAAACCAAACACTTGCAGTAAAAACAAAAGTCCGGACTGGGCTGGTTAAACGATCCTCCAGGTCTCCTGGGTGGAAATGTTGGCCTAGAAGAGACTTCTCGAGTCATTTGAGTGGCATGTCATTTCAAACCGGCAATCTGTGGTCTGCCCTTCTTCTTCACAACTGCCTCATAGCGTCGGGCAGCCTTCAAAGCAAGTTCATGGGTTGGAAAATCCCCTGTAGCGAGTACAACTTGGATTTCTGGGTCCAACCCTTATTGAAATCGTCGTGCCCGGATCTCAGTAGTAGGAATCAGGTGTGCAGCAAACTTGTTACGATCTTGTGTTAGCAGTGTAATGAGTGAAATCAGGAATTTGAATTTGAGACAATATCTTACCCGCTAAGCATGGTAAACTCAGAATCATATTCATCCATAGATTTGATCCATAATGAGCCTTGTTGTAGATGAATGAACTGCTACTACATGTTGAAACGGTCAGTCTCAGGGAAGTACTTCGCTTCGAACAGATCGCGAAATGTCTTCCACTCAATCGATTGGGTGAGACGGCTTTCTTTAGCCTTCCACCGGATTCTGGCGTTGCTTGTCTGTTGCAGCTTCGCAACTCGCACCCAGGAAATATCTGGCACTTGAGCTGCTGTCAGATCATCTTCTATCGATTGAGCCCATTCTTCTACCTCCAGTAGGCTCTCTTTTCCTAAGAAATGTTTTGGGTGCAGTGCCCGGAATTTCTTGACTCCGGGTGCCTCAGCTTCTGGGCGGTGCATAGGGATAACAGTCTTCTACTGCTGACCCTACAGAAAGCTCTTGATAGCTTCAAGTAGTACCGTTTGCTCGTTGATGGGAGCTGCAACGGTGGGTGGTGGTAGAGTATGTGGTGTGGTGTTTCCATAGACGTTCGTGTTGGTGTTGTTGGGAGAATCCATGATCTTGATAGAAAATGAATGGTTAGGATAGATTTAAGAAATCAGAAATGTAAGGAATGTATAGTTGCTGATTCTTATAATTCTTTTTATATATTGCTTAAGACTTCATGCAGAACTGAACTGCATGAGCCGCCAGCAAAACCTGTCACACCCTGCTTCCCAGTAAACGGAAACGATAAAGTGCCAGGCCGCAACGTATTTACTAAGAAATAAATACGTTAACCATAAGTAAGCAATATATAACATGTACAAGAATGACAAGAGTAGTAAAATAAACAACAACTTTATTTACATTCAACCTTATATACAATTGTTTGAAAAGAAAAGATATAATGATATAAAGCAGTGTCTAAACAATGACAATCAAGAAATGAAAGTACAAGGAACTAGAAGTCAGGCTGTGCCACAAGCTGGTCTAAGTCCTCCTGGCTAGGCTCGATCTCTTAAGAGTCCTGTCCTCCTGGCGAACATTCTAAAGAAAGAAATAGAAAAGAATGTCGTCAGCGAACTAGCGCCCGGTAAGTCCTAAAAGAAGAAAAAGATTATAAGGAGTAATGTGAATGAGCAGGTATGTTGTACTGGTATATGTTGGTTATTATAACGTGGTTGTTTGCAGTTTGATACAGAAGGTATTGATGTATATGAGAAGAGTTCATCTTACCCCGTGAACTATGATAACATATAGTACAAGGCCCCATCATAACTCATGGGACAACGACACGAGAATTCATGTAGGTGTCTTTTAAGTGACATCTCGTTCCACGATATACGTTCCATACCAATCTACTCCTTTATCCCCGCGTAATGCATTGTATAGATTTTGTTTACAAGTCTTGCTGAAACCATGGATACAAATTGTTTAAGTAGTTAAGTTCAGGAAGTAATCAAGTAGTCAAGTCAAGTTATAACCAAGTTCGGTCAAGTCAGGTAAAGTATACATGTTTGATATTGATGTTTGATTCAGGTATTCATGTTCATGTTCAAGTATTCATGTTTGATATTGGATTCAGATTTGAATTGGACTCAGACTGAGTCAGACACTTGTAAACTGATTTAGCTTTTGAATTAGGTTCGGGAGTTATCGATAACTGCTGCACATGGACGTCAGGATTTGTGTCTTTTTCCAAGACAATTACCATCGATAACTTCATTAAGTTTCTACCTTAGATATGCAAGCACTCACTTTCTCCGGCTCCCTGGGGCTCAAGAGAATTGATCCCACTTAAATCTATATTTACTAAAGTCTTTAAATAATGTTTTCATATAACTCGAGGGGGTTTCATGAAAATATTTTAATACAGTTAAAAATAAAAACCTCGAGGGTGATTAGTATTATTTGAGGTTGTCATGAGCAGGGATTTTAAGTATTTGGGGTATTTTTAGTGATAATTACTTAGCTTGGAAAGTTCATGGTATTTTATTGTAAAACTTTCCTTTTAGGTATCTTGATGGTATTTTATGGACATTTGATAAACTTATCATTTTTGAAACAACATGGGTTTATTATATTTTGAAAATATGGATTTCTAATTTTATATAATATTAATTTTAAAAATAATTTTATTTTATTTAGAAAATTCGTATTTCTTAAAATCCGTATTTAAAACCTTTCGAGATCGAATGCTCCGTGTAGGGGTTCTGCATCTCGTTGTGCTAGCCCAAGGATGTGCGATAATCTGCACCATCCATTAGCGGGTCCCCTAAAGAAGGTTGTAGATACGTATTCGCAAAGTGTCACGCCTTGCTTCCTGGTGTACGGCGAAGGGGACGCGACGAGGTCCGCTACGTATTTACTACGAAGTAAATACGCTAAGCGTATCTAAGAAATATAAAGGTAAATCACAAGAGACAAAAGATATAAAAATAACAGCAACTTTATTAATAACATTTTTTTGTACAATGCATGAAAAGTAAATACAACTGGAATGAAAAGCGATGCCTAAACAATGGCATAACAGGAAATGAAAATACTGAATAGAACAAGGTACAATGTATAGAGCTCGGGGTCTTCGTGAAACTGATCCAAGTCTTCACCGGTGGGCTCGATCTCTGCTGGGTCTAAAACACCTGACGGCATTCAAAGAAAAAAGAAATAGAATGTCGTCAGCGAACAGGTCGCTCGGTAAGTCCCAAAAATAAGGAAGAATTAGAAAAGAAAGAATAAGAGGTATCTTCTAAAGTATAATGTTGTAGAATATTGTGCTCACGCTGATGTTTGTAGCTTGGTACGGAAGGATGCCAGTGTATACGAGAGAGGTCTCAGTATGCTAGAGACCAAGAAAAATGGATTGTACAATGAACCGTTAAGCCACGGTACAACAGCAACGTAATATAGGTTAGCTGTCTTAATCTTACCGTCTCGTGCCACTTCTAACACCTTCCGCACCAATCTACCCCTTAAACCCCGTAGTGTTTTGATTGTATTGTTGTATTGTATTGTGTAAGTTGGATGACCGACCAAAGCCATGATATCAGTAAACAGATTGTAACTGCATAAACATGTAAATGGAATTACGGAATAATGGATATATATCCATGGTTTGATTCAGTCAAGTTGTATAGATTGATAACTAGATTTTGGGATTCATGTGTTCATATTGAGTTGGAATATTAAAGAATGTAGATTGACTTGAATCATATTCAAGTCAGAAATAATCAGACTCAAACCCGAGTCAGACGAAAAGAAATGTAAGTCGAAGTTCTATAATTGTTAGGGTCCTTATTATAATTTATAAAACTTGAGGGGGTTTTATATAAAAATACTTTTGTATAGTTTTCAAGATACACCCCAAGTATTTATTATTCATCTTTATAGTTATAATGAGTGTAAATTTTTTTTGTGATACTTCTTAGTGAAAATATTCTAATTCCATAAATAAAGGTATTTATCTGTAATATTGATTTATTTGAAATTCATGGTATCTTAATGTAAAAATCTAGTCTTGTGATTTTTAGAAAAAGTGGGATATTTATATTATAACAAAATAGATCTTTTAATGATAATATAATTTCAATAAATATTTTATATAAAAATATCATTTTCTTAAGATATCGTATTTTAAACCTTTCGAGACCGAATGCTCCTTGCGGAGGTCTGAATCTCGCACTACTAAGCCGAGGGTGCACGATAAACCGTACTATCCCTAACGGGTTTCCCAAAGGTGGGTTGTAGTGGCGCTTTGCAAAGATTTATAAATACTAAACCTTCAGAATACGGTTTTATTAAAGTAAAAGATATTTATTTGTAAAAGTCGATTTTCCGTATTTTAGGTTTTAGGGTTTCTAAAAGTGTAGCAACCTAAAACTTTTAGAAAAGGTTTTATTAAGAAAAAAAAGGTATTTAATTGTAAAATCTTATTTTATCGTATTCTAAGTTTTCAAGGTGGCGTGTTATGTTTGCATATGAGTATGTTTGGAGGTAGGTCATTACCTCGTGAACTATTTTAAGGTATAGCAAAGTTAAAGGGTTAAATGTGAAAACTAAATATTATGGTATTTAAGTAAAAGAATACGATATATTGCAAAAGTTATCATTTAATGTGAGAAAACTTATTCAAATTAGTTGTTAAGTGATTAATAGTCAACATGAAGATGTTTAAGCATTATGGAATTGGTGATAAGTAAGATTTTATAGAAAACCGAATCGGAAATTGGTTTGTTCTGATTTTCATCGGGTTTGTAAAGTCGTATTTTTATGAAAGAAAAGAAAGGTAGAAAAGAGGGACTTACGGGTTTGGACAATACTAGAGAGTGAGAGAGAGGTAGAGGGTTTGCCGGTGCGTCGAATCGTCGTTGAGAGGTCTTAGCACGATCACCGGAATTTCGCCGTCGATTTCGTCAGTGCTTCGCCTTTCGCTCCTTTTCTAACGTACCAAGTTCTCTTGAAATTTTGAGAGAGTGGACTTAGGAATTTAGGATGAGAGGGTAGAGGATATGGGAGGTATATATAGGGTTAGGCTAGGGTTAGGGGTTTTAATTAAAAAAATGTAAAAATTAAGTAAAATTCATTAAAATTTGGAGTAAAAGAGATTTGTTGGGCTTTCTGTAACCGGTCAAGGAATTTAGTGTGTGCAGCGGGGTAGACTAGGTCAAGAGGCACGTTTCCTATGTTGACGACTCGGCCGTCCGGTCAAGTCCGGCCGGCGGCACCGGACCGAGTCGGCCGGTCCGCCGGCCGACTCGGCCGATCCCGACCGAGTCAAGGCGCCAAAAGATGGAGGGTCTCGTGGGGGGATTTATGGTATATTTATTTTTTAATGTTCAGTTCAAGTTTTGTGAGTTATGGCGTTTTGACTGTTGACTTTCAAAGAAATTTAAAACAAAATAAATACAAAAATAATGTGGGGCATGGGATTTGAACTCTGGTGGCTTGGTTCAGCAGTGCAAGGTATTACCAATGAGCTACAAGCTCCTTCTTGTAATTATGGAGTGAAATAAATACTTAAAGAGATATCAGCCACAATAAATACTCCAAGTATACATTGAATTTAAATCAATTCTTTGTACATTAAAAATGGAGTTGTTACAGTCTACCCTCCTTACAAAAATTTCGTACTCGAAATTTACAGCTTTTATTTGAGGACTAGTTTACAAAGAGGTATGGATATCTAGTACGCATTTCACCCTCCCTTTCCCAAGTGGACTCTCCTTGAGTGTCTTTCCTCCACATCACTCGAACTAAGTTAACTTCCTTGTTCCGAAGTGTCTTCACTTTTCTGTCCAGGATCTCCACGGGCTATTGCTCACAAGACAAGTCGGGCTGTATAGTGAGCTCGGAATGATCAAGAACATGGCTGGGGTCACTCACATACCTTCTGAGTTGGGATATGTGGAACACATTATGCACTCCTTCCAATGAAGGTGGAAACGCTAAGCGGTATGCCACTTCACCGACTCGTTCGAGTATGTCGAACGGTCCAATATATTTCGGACTTAGCTTACCCCGTCTTCCAAATCGGATCACTCCGCGGTTCGGAGATATCTTCAAGAATACGTGATCTCCTGGCTGGAACTCCAAGTGTCGTCTCTTTGCATCAGCCCAGTACTTCTGTCGATCTTAGGCTATGCGCATCCTTTCCCTGATAGTACGAACCACATCAACAGTCGCTACTATCATCTCTGGTCCAAGAAGTTCCCTATCTTCGATGTCGTCCCAACTTAATGGCGATCGACACTTCCTTCCATACAGTGCTGCAAAAGGTGCTATTCCTATGCTTGCCTGGTAGCTGTTGTTGTACGAAAACTCCACAAGATGTAGGTGATCTTCCCACGATCCTTTGAAGTCTAACATACACGCTCTGAGCAAATCCTCCAAGATCTGAATAGTTCGTTCCGACTGACCATCTGTTTGTGGATGATAAGTCGTGCTGAAGTTTAGACTTGTTCCCAAGCTTGCTTGCAGACTCTGCCAAAATTGCGATCGGAACCGGGTGTCACGATTGGAGACAATGCAGACCGGTACTCTATGAAGTCTCACAATTTCCTGTATGAGTTCATGGGTTTCAGAGATAGTACATTATGAAGAGTTTAAATCTTTAATTAGATTATTACCTCCATGTAATTCTTTGCTAGTGTCTCAGTTGATTGGCCAACTCGAAATGGGATGAAATGAGCCGACTTTGTGAGTCGATCCACAATGACCCATACAGCATCGTTACCCTTTGTGCTGCGAGGAAGAGCAGTCACAAAATCCATCGTGATGTGTTGCCACTTCCATTCTGGGATTGGTAACGGTTGAAGTAATCCAGCAGTCCTGTAATGTTCAGCCTTTACTTGCTGACACACCAAGCATTTTGCGACGCTTCTGGCTACTTCACGCTTCATTCTATGCCACCAATAATTCTGACGTAGATCTTTGTACATTTTGGTACCTCCATGGTGTACTGAATAGGGAGAGCTGTGAGCTTCTTTCATTAACTCTTCCCGAACATGACCTTTTGGTACACACAATCTGCTGTCGTATCTCAAAGATCCGTCTTCATGGATGATGAAGTCTGTTCTGAGCCCATTCTCCACTTGTTCTCTGATCTTTTGCAACTTAGCATCACTTGCCTGGGCTGCTTTGATCTGATTGACAATGGTTGATTGAACTTGTAAATTCATCAAGCTTGAAGCATTACCTGGCATGACTACTTCAATCTCCATCTGATGCAAGTCTTGTTGAAGCTTCCACTGCACGGTGAGATTCATCGCTAATGGTTGGCGACTAAGAGCATCAGGTACTACATTCACCTTCCCTGGGTGATATTGCAAGTTGATGTCAAAGTCCGCCATGAGTTCTAACCATCTTCTCTGCCGCATATTCAACTCCTTCTGAGTAAACACGTACTTCAGGCTCTTATGATTTGTGTAGATGTTCACTCGTTCACCAAGTAGATAATGACGCCAAATCTTGAGATCAAAGATGACGGTTGCCAATTCCAAATCATGCGTCGGATAATTGCGCTCATGAATCTTCAGCTGTCTTGAAGCATAAGCCACAACCTTACTGTGCTAATGTAGAACGCATCTTAATCCCTTACCGGATGCATCGCAATGCACTTCGAATCCTCCAGATTGATCCGATATGACGAGAATAGGTGCTGATGTCAACCTTGACTTGAGTTCTACGAAAGCTTGTTCGCATGCTTCTGACCACACAAATTCTTCATCTTTACGTGTAAGCTTGGTCAGGGGCGTTGCTATCTTTGAAAAGCCTTCAATAAACCTTCTGTAATATCCAGCTAAACCCAAGAAACTTCGAATATCCTTCACTGACTTTGGTGTAGGCCATTCGCTAACTGCTGAAACTTTCGCTGGATCCACAGAGATTCCTTCTCCTGATACGATATGTCCAAGAAAACCAACTTGATTTAGCCAAAACTCGCACTTGCTGTACTTGGCATAAAGCGGATGTTGTCAAAGAGTTTCTAGGACAATTCATAGGTGCTCTGCATGTTCTTTCCGACTCTTAGAATACACCAGGATGTCGTCGATGAAGATGACAACAAACCTGTCTAAGTACTCCCGGAAAACTTGATTCATTAGGTTCATGAATATTGCGTGTGCGTTGGTCACTCCAAATGGCATCACTAGAAATTCGTAATGTCCATAGCGAGTTCTGAAAGCTGTTTTGTGAATATCAGCTTCCTTGACCTTCACTTGATGATAACCTGAATGAAGATCCAATTAAGAGAAAACACAAGATCCACTTAGCTGATCGAATGGATCATCGATGCGCGGGAGTGGATACTTGTTCTTTATAGTGACTTCGTTTAAGGCTCTGTAATTGATGCACATTCTGTATGAACCTTCCTTCTTCTTCACAAGTAGTACAGGTGATCCCCAACTTGATGTGCTGGGACAAATCCATCCTTTCGCCAGTAATTCGTCCAACTGTGTTCGGACTTCCTTCAAACCTTCCGGACTTAAACGATAGGGTGCTTTGATCACCGGTTGTGTTCCTGGTACTAAATCATTACTGAATTCAAGAGCTCGATCGGGAGGCAAACCTGATATATCGTCAGGAAATACATCGTCGAACTCTCGAACCACATCTGGTCTTGATTCTTCCTCAGCTTGAGCTGCTGCAACTACTGCTTCTCTTGGCTTCGCTTTGTAAATACTTGGCTCCAGTGTATGGTCTCCGCTTTTGAAATAGAAGACCGGATGGTCTGGAATCTCGAATACTACCCTACTTTGACGACAGTCGATGGTAGCATAAAAAGTTCCAAGCCAATCCATTCCTAGAACCACATCGAAGTTCGGTATGTCCAGCACTTTGAAGTCAGCATAAAACTCTCTGCTGTAGATGACGACTGGACACAAGCTGTATCCCATAGTTGCCTTTAGAACGCCATTTCCTGAACTGACATTCCAGCTGGATATAAGAGGAGAGACTGGAATCACATGGGTTCGAACAAACCGTTGCGACATAAAGTAGTGTGATGCTCCAGTATCAAACAGTGCTAGTGCAGGGATTGAGGATACTAAGATTGTACCAAAGGTATGTGGGATATGTTTTAGGTATAGAAAATATGTAACTAAGTAGCAGGATAGAAAAGCAAAGTTTGAAAAGAAAAGTTTACCAGTGATGACTTGGCCAGTGGCCTCAGCTTCTTCCACTGACATAGTGAAAGCCTGGCGCTTTGGTACATTCCTTCTGGCCTGAGGAGCATTCCTCGGAACGTTCCTTTGAGCTTGATTGAACTGACGAGGAGGTGGTGCAGCTTGTGGTCCTCTGGGTGATGCAGGTAGTGCAGGTCTTGGAGCAGGTGCCTGAAGAGCTGTTCGCTGCGGATAGGTAATTGCTGGCCTGGATGCAGCAACTGGGTTTTGTCTTTGGGGACAAGACCCAATATCATGAGTAGCTGAGCCGCAGACTAAGCAAAGACGGTTAGCTCGACGGCAGTCTTTCATCATATGTCCAGTTCTCTTACAGTAAGTGCAAAAGGCTAGGCTGGGACGATGGTTCGGTACTCCGGGTCGCCTTGGCATGAAAGGTGGCCTGGACGAGGCTCCACCTGCCATCTGGTTGGCAGGGCGTTTGACTCCTGCAGACTGAGGTCCGCCCTTTTCTTTTATCACTGCCTCATAACTGCGGGCAGCTTACCTAGCATCCTCATGAGTCAGAAATTTTCCCGTGGCTAGAGCAGCCTGAATCTCCGTGTCCAGTCCTTGTTAAAAGCGACGGGCTCTGATCTCGTCCGTCGGTATCAAGTGTGCCGCGAATTTATTTAAAGATTGTGTTAGCTGTGTAGTATGTGATATTTAAAAATTGAATTGTTGTTACAGATCTTACCGGCTTAGGATGGTGAATTCAGCGTCGTACTCATCTACTGATTTATCGCATATCGAACCCTGTTGTAGATGAATGAACTGCTGCTCCATTGCAAACCTGGCAGTCACAGGGAAGTATTTCGCGTCGAACTTCTCGCGAAAGGTCTTCCATTCAATAGGCTGTACCAGACGGCTTTCTTCCGCCTTCCACCAGTTGCGAGCATTATCCGTGAGCTGTAGTTTTGCCACACGGACCCAAGCTAGGTCTGGCACTTGAGCTGCTGCCAGATCGTCTTCTATGCTTTTTGCCCATTCTTCCGCTTCAAGAGGGCTTCCTTTACCAGAGAACTGCTTGGGATGTAAAGCCCTGAATTGCTTTACTCCCGGTGCGTCGGTCTCGGGACGGTTCATGAGTTGTTGCTGTCTCTCGAGAAGGCTGCGGATCGCCTCAAGTAGCACTGTTTGCTCGGTGGTTGGCACAGGAACAACTGGTGTGAAAGGTAGTGCTGGAGGTGTGTTGTTGACATTGGTGCTGGTGTTGTTCGGGGAATCCATAACCTTGAAGAAAAATTTGGGTTAGGACAGATTCAAATAAATGAAATGATAAGATTCAAGGAATAGAAATTTGTAAGATTCAAGAAACATGAATTGTAAAGAATGTTTTAGCTGCTGGTTCTTGTGTTATATTGCTTAGGTTGTTCACGCAGAACAGAACTGCATAGTATAGTTCTATACAGCTCGGATCTGTATGGGCCACCAACAAAACCTGTCACGCCCCGCTTGCCGGTGTACGGCGAAGGGGACGCGACGAGGTCCGCTACGTATTTACTGCGAAGTAAATAAGCTAAGCGTATCTAAGCAATATAAAGGTAAATCACAAGAGATAAGAGATATAAAAATAATAGCAACTTTATTAATAACATTCTTTTGTACAATGCATGAAAAGTAAATACAACTGGAATGAAAAGCGATGCCTAAACAATGGCATAACAGGAAATGAAAATACTGAATAGAACAAGGTACAATGTCTAGAGCTCGGGGTCTTCGTGAAACTGATCCAAGTCTTCACCGGTGGGCTCGATCTCTGCTAGGTCCAAAACACCTGACGACATTCAAAGAAGAAAGAAATAGAATGTCGTCAGCGAATAGGTCGCTCGCTAAGTCCCAAAGATAAGGAAGAATTAGAAAGGACAGAATAAGAGGTATCTTCTAAAGTATAATGTTGTAGAATATTGTGTTCACACTGTTGATTGTAGCTTGGTACGGAAGGATGCCAGTGTATACGAGAGGGGTCTCAGTATGCTAGAGACCAAGGCAAACGGAATGTACGAGGAACCTTTAAGCCACGGTACAACAGCAACGGAATATAAGTTAGGTGTCTTAATCTTACCGTCTCGTGCCACTTCTAACACCTTCCGCACCAATCTACCCCTTAAACCCCGTAGTGTTTTAATTGTATTATTGTATTGTATTGTGTAAGTTGGATGACCGACCAAAACCATGATATCAGTAAACAGATTGTAACTGTATAAACAGGTAAATGGAATAACGGAATAATGGATATATATCCATGGTTTGATTCAGTCAAGTTGTATAGATTGATAACTGGATTCTGGGATTCATGTGTTCATATTGAGTTGGAATATTAAAGAATGTAGGTTGACTTGAATCATATTCAAGTCAGAAATAATCAGACTCAAACCCGAGTCAGACGAAAAGAAATGTAAGTCGAAGTTCTATAATTGTTAGGGTCCTTATTATAATTTATAAAACTTGAGGGGGTTTTATATAAAAATACTTTTGTATAGTTTTCAAGATACACCCCAAGTATTTATTATTCATCTTTATACTTATAATGAGTGTAAATTTTATTTGTGTTATTTCTTAGTGAAAATATTCTAATTCCATAAATAAAGGTATTTATCTGTAATATTGATTTATTTGAAATTCATGGTATCTTAATGTAAAAATCTAGTCTTGTGATTTTTAGAAAAAGTGGGGTATTTATATTATAACAAAATAGATCTTTTAATGATAATATAATTTCAATAAATATTTTATATAAAAATATCATTTTCTTAAGATATCGTATTTTAAACCTTTCGATACTGAATGCTCCTTGCGGAGGTCTGAATCTCGCACTACTAAGCCGAGGGTGCATGATAAACCATACTATCCCTAACGGGTTCCCCAAAGGTGGGTTGTGGTGGCCCCTTGTAAAGATTTATAAATACTAAACCTTTAGAATACGGTTTTATTAAAGTAAAAGGTATTTATTTGCAAAAGTCGATTTTCCGTATTTTAGGTTTTAGGGTTTCTTATTTCAACTAGACTAATTTTAAATGATCTAAACAACAAGTTGTTAGAAGGCTCAAATTGCCTCTTCACCGCCAATTGTGGCCAGATAAGTACAAATGAGGAAGGAGGGATCCGCTCATGAATCGTGAGACAGGCCTTTTAAAATTACCTTTGCTCACTTGCCTAGCCTAGACACCACAAAGTCAGGTTTAGATAATCGATCGATGTCTACAACTTATCGAATTTTCCTATTAAAAGATATTTGTTTTAGAAGTGTAGCAACCTAAAACTTTTAGAAAAGGTTTTATTAAGAAAAAAAGGTATTTAATTGTAAAATCTTATTTTATCGTATTCTAAGTTTTCAAGGTGGCGTGTTATGTTTGCATATGAGTGTGTGTGGAGATAGGTCATTACCTCGTGAACTATTTTAAGGTATAGTAATGTTAAAGGGTTAAATGTGAAAACTAAATATTATGGTATTTAAGTGAAAGAATATGATATATTGCAAAAGCAATCATTTCATGTGAGAAAACTTGTTCAAATTAGTTGTTAAGTGATTAATAGTCAACATGAAGATGTTTAAGCATTATGGAATTGGTGATAAGTGAGATTTTATAGAAAACCGAATCAGAAATCGGTTTGTTCTGATTTCCGTCGGGTTTGTAAAGTCGTATTTTTATGAAAGAAAAGAAAGGTAGAAAAGAGGGACTTACAGGTTTGGACAACACTAGAGAGTGAGAGGGAGGTAGAGGGTTTGCCGGTGCATCGAATCGTCGTTGAGAGGTCCTAGCACGACCACCGGAATTTCGCCATCGATTTCGTCAGCGCTTCGCTTTTCGCTCATTTTCTAACGTACCAAGTTCTCTTGAAATTTTGAGAAAGCGGACTTACGAATTTAGGATGAGAGGGTAGAGGGTATGAGGGGTATATATAGGGTTAGGCTAGGGTTAGGATTTTTAATTAAAAAAATGTAAAAATTAAATAAAAATCATTAAAATTTGGAGTAAAAGAGATTTATTGGGCTTTCTGTAACCGGTCAAGGAATTTAGTGTGTGCAGGGGGGCAGACTAGGTCAAGAGGCACGTTTCCTATGTTGACGACTCGGCCGTCCGGCCAAGTTCGGCCGGCGGCGCCGGACCGAGTCGGCCGGTCTGCCGGCCGAGTCAAGATGCCGAAAGGTGGGGGGTCTCATGGGGGGATTTATGGTATATTTATTTTTTAATGTTCAGTTCAAGTTTTGTGAGTTATGGCCTTTTGACTGTTGACTTTCAAAGAAATTTAAAACAAAATAAATACAAAAATAATGTGGGGCATGGGATTTGAATTCTGGTGGCTTGGTTCAGCTGTGCAAGGTATTACCAATGAGCTACAAGCTCCTTCTTGTAATTATGGAGTGAAATAAATACTTAAAGAGATATTAGCCAAATAAATACTCCAAGTATACATTGAATTTAAATCAATTCTTTGTACATTAAAAATGGAGTTGTTACATAAAGGAAATGAAATACAGCTTAAAAGAAATCCGGTTTTTTTAAAGTTATTTGGTATTTTATCGTAATATTATCTTTGTAACAAATATCCATACAAAAGAGATATCGTGCTATGGATCTAAGTGTGCGTGTTGGGTAGGTCGTTATCCAGTGATGTTTTTCTAAGGTATTGTTTTAACAAATACTAAAAGAGGTGTTTATAAAGTTGAAGGTATTTTAATGAAAAATTTCTACTATTATTATTTCACATGAGAATTTTGATGAAATTTGATTCTAAACCTTAAGGTTTAAGGTTACTAATATTGTGTAAAAACTTGGTTGATCAAAGAATAAAGGATAAGGAGTTTTCAGGGTTTAGAAAAAGGATATCGGTATTAACTCCACTTACCGATATAAATTTTGAAATGGAATTTCAATGAAGAGCAAGAAAGATTGGGAGGGACGTACAGTTTAGGAACTTAGGAAAAAGGATGAGAAAAAGGAAGAGGGTCTTCGTGGGGTCGCGGGAGTTCTGGAATTGACTTCGATCATTGCCGGAAGTTGCTTGCTTGCTAACTCCTCTTTACTCCATTTGCACTTAGGTACTTTTTGAGAGAAATTTGCTATAATTTTCAGAGTGGTGCTGAGCCAAACTAGGGGATGGTATTTATAATGGGAAATTAGGGTTTTGGAATTAAAAATTTGGATTAAAAAGCATTAAAATGTGGTTTAATTATGAAATGAAAGGTCTCTGTTTGATTGCAGGAAATCAAACCGTGCAGAGGAGTTCGGGGTAGGTGAAGGTGTTTGTGGGCAAAGCCCGGGTCTCATTGGCTCAGTTTGAACTGTCAGTGCCGGTTTTTAGAGGGGTTTGGTCGGTCGATCTTGAAGCATTTGCCTCGAGATTCGTGCCACTGGATCAAATCGTATTTAAACTCTTTTTCACATGTTTGATTTTTCTGAACTTTTCATTTCCCTGTGTATTGTACATGAAATTTTTTGGGCTTCCAAAAAGTTAAAAATATTCAGAAAAAACAATGTGTTTGATGGGAATCGAACACAGGGGCTACGCCACAGCAGTGCAAGGCTTTAACTATGATCTACAAGTTTTTTCTTTCTGTTATTTTAAAAAATTGATTTATAATTCAAACTCAGGTTGTAAACTCATTTCTGTACATTAAAAAAGAAATTCAGTACATTAAATTCAGAGTGGTTACATTATGACTCATCGGGGCTCCAAATTGATCCAAATCACAAATAAAAAAAGCGTCATGGAAAATTCCTAACGCTTGCTCTTCCGACGGTAATATGACCTAAGGAGATTACTTGAAGACATCTTGTCCACCCCCTGAAGGGATCCGAGACACGATAGTTGTGGGGCTACTCGAATAGCGGCTTAAAACTGCATATCGATGAATATATCAGCCAACGCGACGGTACCACAGACTAAAACCCTAGTTCCACAAACCTAAAGGAAAGAATGAGGGTTATCTACATACAACGTTAGAACATGTTTTCCTGCAAACCCAAGGGAGGTAAACTAAAAACACTCCGAAATGAGTACATAAACTAGAGACTCAGAAATGAGTGAATAAACTACAAACTCCGAAATGAGTACATAAACTAGAGACTCCGAAATGAGTGAATAAACTACACACTCCGAAATGAGTGGATAAACTAGAGACTCCGAAATGAGTGAATAAACTACAAACTCCGAAATGAGTGTATAAACTACTTCACGCCAGATCAAGATTTCAAACACAGAAGAGAGCATGCAAAACAAAAGAATGTATATTTTTTATTCATGAATCGAGATGCTTGAAAGATACAATTTATATATAGAAAAAATAATACAATTCTAGCCTCTGAGAAGGCAGGGCTTTCAATAAAGCAGCGACCCACTCATTCTCTTGCTGCAGCTCCTTTTCAAGTTCCACTATTGTGGCTAACTTTGCTTCAACTTGAACCCGTTGTTCCAAACACAAAGAGGGCTTCTTGGAAATTTTCTGCTTAGCAGCTTCAGATTCCCGCAATCCTCGCTCAATAGAGTCAAGGTCCAGCCTCAGCGCCACTCCTTTAGAAATGTGTTCATCACAGAAAACTGCATTTCAATACCGCTCATTAATTATCAATTTTGTATAATACCGGTACTATTAACCCGTGTCTGCTCAATAAATACTGATTATAGGTATTCATGATAAAACACTAAAAACACACTCAAATACACGGATATGACATTTGTGAGCCGATACTGCAACCGGAACTGCAAACCGATCTATATTTAAAGAGTTTCTTTTTACAACTTGCATGTGTACACACTTTTTATCAAAAATGGTCCAACACAAATAAGTGTGAACACTATTTATGATGCATGAACCTAGGGGGCTTCCTTGCATAAGTGGGCACACAAGTTGGCACATACAAATGATTACTTATGTGAGAGAAGAGGCAAGTGGGTGTAGGTATTGAGTGATATGAAAAGTTGTGATGTGATTTAAAGGTTTGATTTCCCTCCAAAACTACTGAGTACAACTCAGGCATCTACAAAGAGATCAAACAACACCAGTGGGATTGTGGAGAGTACACAACATCACAGAACCATCACGAGACCCATTGACCCAAACTCAACCGGTGACATCCTCTAAATATCCTGTACCGCCGGTCCCATCATGAAGATTGCGCCCTTTTTTCTGGCTTTCCCTTTTTATCGCATCATCCTTATCATATTGTTTGTTTAATCTGATTTTGTGCCTATAAGTACCAGATCAGTGAGTAAGGGAAGAGGAGAGACTTGGATATACATTGACCAATAGTTTAACTCTTTGTTTCATTTTCATTTTTGATTCTTTGTACATATCAGGTGGTTAATCATGAGTTCCATACTTTTATCTGATCTTGAAACCTCTTAACTGAGCATGTAAGTTTAAATCTTAGTATTTGAATTCATAGTTGTATCTTAAAGTTGAACTTAATGAAGGTTTCATTTCGCACATGGGTTCTTAGTACTTCTTTTCTTAACCTTACTTATTGCAATTTCTTTTCTTTCCTCACTTATGCGTAATGTTTCTTTCTTTTAACATCTTCTCTTTTTATACCTTCTTGTTGATGATGGTTATGGTTTGTGAATAGTGGTGTTGTTAGGGAAAGAGAATGGCATTTTAAGTTAGGAATTCCATTTGCTCATTTTCTTTGCCCGATATTTGCTAATTGAACTCCATCTAAACCTTACGCAAGCACTCCGTTAGACACCCTACCCTACCAAGGTATCGGGGATCCCTAACTGTGACCGGTTGCATTCAGTTTGGCCGGAGGCGATAGTCAAGAGACAAGAACGGATGAACAAAGGTCAATAAACTGGATTTCACTAATACTGTTCTTAGTCACCCCAATCCACGTTGTTGCCGATTACTCTAACTTCAATAGTTAAGCTCGGCACAAAGGATTGAGTACGGATTTTCCTAACTTACATGAACCTATCTCTATTCCTATCAAACTTATACTTTGCAAATAAAAACCCTTAGGTTAGAATCGAACAGTTCCGACCCTTGCATTAGCTCGTGATAACAAGAACGTAAAATGCACCATCTCCTTGCGGACGACCCGTACTCATCATGGCTAGCTACTCGCGGCGCCGTCTTGATTGCTGTTAACTTTTGAACTAGACACGACATGCAAAATCCCTATCGATCAAATGGCGCCGTTGCCGGGGAGACGGTAACATTTTTATTCTTGTTATTTCGGATTAATCTCTGTATATCCTATGTATAAACCTAACACTATTCTAAAAACAAAAACTAAAAATAGAAAAATTTCAAAAACCAAAACAATATTTTGAGCCTTTTGTTCTCTGTAAATTTGACCTGCTGGCATTATATGACTAATTAGAAAGGTTACACAATAACATTGAGACAATAGTAAAATACTAAAACGTCTGAAGAAATTTGGAGCCTCAATTCCCAAAGGAGACCGACGACTTCCCCCATATACCCTGCCCCGCCGATCAAGTCATCCCCTTTTGCTCCAAAATTTTGATATGTGCTCCAGTGTTTTTTTATTATCCCAATTTTATTGTTTGATTTTTATAATTTTGTATGTGCAGGAGTTTGGGCATTCATATCGCTTTTTTTGCACTAAATATCCGTTTTTCCGACATTTGCAGATTTTACGGATTTGCGATTTGCGATTGTGTAGTGCAAAGTGTACATTCAAATTTAATATGATTACGAAGTACAGTACCAAAGATCCGGGTAGTTTGACCCGCGCAACTGAACTTTTCAAGCTAACCGGATTCAATTCAACGGGGTTTTCTTAACCCAAAAACTTATTGGATCGTATTTACTAACACCTTCTTCTCAAATCTGACGCATATAATATATTATCTTTGCAGGATTCTTTGCAAGTTCGCTGTCAAACGCTAAAAGTGACTTACCCGCATTTATTGCAGTGCCATACCTAAACATAAAAAACGATTGTTTGACGTTTTGAACTTTTTTATTGATTTGCGCATTACATCCATTAATACGGACTTAAGGGCAAGCGAACCCGACAACATAAGGTAAAGGATTTCATCACCTTTTCCATGGCCCACAAATCATGAAATTGAGCATAACGTTTACCCGCACAAATTTTAAAAAAAACTAGACTTTAAGCTTTTAAGGACTACACGCTCATTAGGAGAAGTTAACTGTGTTTAGAAAACCGCTTAACGGTATATCGTTTACGGGGTGTCTAGCAAAGTGTTCATGAAGAAACCGCCAAAAGAGAAAGGGTTATTCTAATTAAGGAACTTCCCGAAAGCGTTGGAAAACATCCCCTTATCTCTGCACTTACCTGGCTTCGTGATCAGTATATCTTGAGCCCGTTTCTCGACACAGTTTTACTTAAACAATCATGTTCTTGAGTAGGTCTAGTTGAACTAGGTGAACCCTAGACCGATTAGGTGTATGGTATTGTGTCGTGATTATTTTTCTTCTTTATCTTTTGTGTGTATATTTCATACTTTTGTTGATAACTAAAATAAAAAAATCCTCACATTCTTTTTCATCTCCTTTTCTTCTTTTTCTTCTCTTCATATCATGGGTACCCCATATAGACCAACTTTTGCCAAACTTTGGTACCCTCAGCCAGATATTACTTTACACGGTTTTTGTTTTGGTAGAACGTCAAACGATCCATCCATGCCAAAAATCTCTTTGAAAGATAGGATAGACGCTTCTAGGAAAACCACTTGGACACTACAATCCACGTCATATCAACCTTTTCAAACTTTCCACCCTCCTTATATTGATACTCCTTCTGAGGGAAACATGGCGACTCTTAAATCGATATCCATTGCTGAACGTATTGCGCAATCCCGTAGTCGATTTTTCATGCCTTTCACCACTCCAGATTCTTTAGGACAACAATTCCAACCATCTCCTTATCCAGATGTTGATCCTAATCCCCCCTTTTCACACAACCATTCGATTCCTATCAATCCTACCCGACTTTTATACCTTCACTAGACATTTCTTCTGAATAACCATTTGGGAGTTTCACGTATCTAGAAAACTTTGAATCTTTTACTGAAACACCTTCACCACTCTTGTCTAGTCTTGAACAATCGTTAGAAGAGTTTCGGATAGCTTCATGCCGACAACTGGAGGAATTGAATGTGTCCATGGTTGCCCTCATACAAGCTTATGAACCAGCAGTTAGTTCCCATATAGCTCAAAATTTTCACATGTATGATGAGGCAATAGGACAATTTGAGGATTTGATTCGTCAGAGTGAGCAGTACACCCTTCAAAATCAAACCTACCCTTCCCAAATTGAATTCCACAATTGCGGTTTCGAAATTCTATCGAGTGCCCTAAATGAATCACAAGATAGAACGGTTGATGAGTTGTGTGACTTTGTTGTGTTTGACTTACCTGATTATGAAGGGACCCTGTCAAGTGAAACCATTTCCAATCCCATGGATCTCTACACCTCCATTCTAGAAATCCAACCAATTGAAAACCATGCTTTTGTTGAGGTGTTTGAGAACTTTACGTTTAACTTGGTTGAGGATATCGATGTTGGGGATGATTTTGATGATGAACCCACAAATTTGGGTAAGATTGTCTCATCATTGCAGCACTTTCTTTCAGAACCTTGTGGATATCATCCCGAACCTTTAACTGTTTCTCCTGAACCCCATTTACATCTTGAGTTTAATAATGAAGATTTAGACGAGTGCATGAATGATTTTGATTTTGTGGAGAATTTTGAGGATATTTTTGAGGATAAACACGTTTTGTTGGATTAGTCGGATTTTCCGATTCATCATGTCCCCTCCATTGACTGTGAATATCCTCCTGAGCTTCTAACCGAGACCATTCCTCAGTTACTTCCCTCCATCAGTTTCCTACCACAAGACCATTTGATACTGTCTCTTCCGTCATCTGGTTCACCAAGTTCGGGCCCATGTTTCCTCATGATTTTGAGAGGTTTGACCCCATTTCTTGACATATTGATAGATTAGTACAATCCATTTTTTTCATTGCGATCGTTACATGTTGTACTAATTTAATCAATCAATTTTCACCTTCAAGTTCGCATTCCGTTTCTTTTTCCCTTCCGTTCATCTCCTCATATACCGGGACCGTACACCACTTCTGTCCACGCACGGTCTCGCGTATCCTTCACTTCTTTTCTCTATGTATTCTTCCACCAACCGTGGTCATATCACGATAACATTTTTGAATGGTTGGTGCTAACTTTTGGCCTGTGTAAGGCCTTATATAGATTGAAAATGTTCCCTCCCCCAACTTTGAATTTCAACGCTTAACAGTGGAAACACTGTTTCACTTAAGTTTGGGGTTTTTTTTTGTATATATATTTTGTTTTCTTTTTTCTGTTATTAAAAAAAATTAACAATAATAAAGGGAGAACCGACTATTTTGACCCCCTCGACAATTTTGACCCTCGTTGTGTAGCATGACAGTGATGGCACTGTCAAATTAAAGTTTGGGGGTGTGCTCGGTAAGTGTTTTTATCCTTCGCATTCATTTGTATATTTTGCATTTGCATACATATTCGAAAACCCAAAAAATTCAGAAATTTTTTCTTAAAATATAAAAACTTTGTCGTCAAGTTAGATAATGGGAGAACTTAGATTCGATATTTCGACGGTTTTGTTTTATGAGATAGGAACAACTAAGTCCTATTTTTAGATTTTGAAAACCTGAAAGATAACCCTCCTTTGAGTTTAACTGTAGCTAATATACGTCTTTACATCACACTACAAGTATCGTGAGTTTTGAAAATTAGATGACAAGTCTGATATGTCTTAAAACTATTAAATTGATAAACTGCTTTTTGAGGATCAAACGGGTTTGTTCTAAAATACGTTTTATCAAGAATAGTTTATAAAGTGAAGTGGATATGAAGAGATATTATTGATGCCTTAATAGGAACTAATTCTGATGAATAACCCATCTGGAACGTGATTGGAGTGATTACACACCTGATCCACTAACACGTATTTTATCCTAAAAATAATTTAACAATTGGTTATATCTCCGTTCACATTGAAATTGTTATGATTTTCACACCAAAATGAGTCCTTTTGTTTTAGGGCCTAGGTAACTTGAGCAATTAAGTCCGCCGGGGTGTCTCTATATCTAATACCCTAAAACCAACTGGTTTGGGTGTATTGGCCCAAAGCTCGCTAAGAAGTCTAGAAAGTCCAAATTAAAACAAAGTCAAGCAAGTGTTTTTTCCGAGTTAAAATTCCTAACGGTTCTTTGTGTGAGAATAATCTTGACAAAAGACAAGTTCTTATAAAATATTTTTAACGGAGATATGAAGGTTTTATCCTATGATAAAGAATATTGCACGTTCACGAAGGTTGAATGAAACGAAAACAAGTAAAAGGCGGAGTGAAGAATAAGACCTAGTTTCTTATTAAAGAAGATAGAAATTCTAAATTTGAAACCAAGTTGGAAAACGAAACTTGAGAAATACTTAAATCTTTATAAAACTTGTGTGATCCTTTTTAAGTTTTATCAGGGCTTTATTTTATAACATGATGACTTTAATTGATCCTTTTTAAACATAACAACACTATTTGCACCGCACGTAAAGACGTATAGGACCTTAAATTAAATAAGAAGTGAGGTGTAAAAAATAAAGATTCGATGTTTCTAACGTAGGATAATAGAATTTCTAGCTTTGAAGTTGAACCTTAGGGTTAGAATCAACAGTTATTTCGTGAAGCTAGGTTGACGGGATTTTTTGGGTGTAATCCGCTGAAAACCCTCAGGAGACAACACTCCTCCTACTAGGGACACCTAGAGATTTAACGGCTTTTTGCATGAGCTCAGTGTAAACGCGTTCCCTGCGAAAGTGAGGTTAGGATTTTTTTTTGCTCGGAACGAGCAAAATATAAGTTTGGGGGTATTTTTTCATCATAGAAAACTGCATTTCAATACTGCTCATTCATTATCAATTTTGTATAATATCGATACTATTAACCCGTGTCTGCTCAATAAATATAGACTACAGGTATTTGTGACAAAACACTGAAAACACACTCAAATACACGGATATGACATTTGTGAGCTGACACTGCAACCGGAACTGCAAACCGATCTATATTTAAAGGGTTTCTTTTTACAACATGCATGTGTACACACTTTTTATCAAAAATGGTCCAACACATATAAGTGTGAACACCTTTTGTGATGCATGAACCTAGGGGCTGCCTTGCACAAGTGGGCACACAAGTTGGCACACACAAATGATGACTTGTGTAAAAGAAGAGGCAAGTGGGTGTAGGTAATGAGTGATATGAAAAGTTGTGATGTGATTTAAAGGTTTGATTTCCCTCCAAAATTACTGAGTACAACCCAGGCTTCTACTGTAACATTTCAGAAAAATAAAATATTATTTTTGGGAATTTTTATAATTAAATAATAAAATATTGAATATTTTAATAAGGCGGTATAATTAAATACCGATAAATGGGGAAATTTTTTGAAAATTATGGAAATTACTAAAAAGAGGGTACTTTATGTGATTCATGCAAATTATGAAAGTTTATGATTTATTTGACACTATTTTAGTGCTAATCGCAATTAAAAATCGCTAATCGGACTTTAAGTGTGTTTTGTGCACATGTCTTTTTTTAACACTTGTTGCTTTTTCCTTCATGGTTATTTCTCCATTCATGCATGGTTTGGGTTTATTAGAGAGAAAAAAGAAAGGAAAATGAAAAAGAAAAGAAAAAGGATTAAACTAATAAGCATGGGGGGTAGTTAGGAGGCATGGTGCTTTGACCTTGGACTCTCTCTCTCTCTCTCTTTCCCTCACTCCCTCCAAGCTCAGCAGCAGCAGCCCCCTCCCTTTCCCCTTCTCCTTCTTCTTCTCTTCTTCTTATTCTCCTCACTCAAGCTTCAAAACATCACCCAAAGTATATCCCCACTTCACAAAAAAGGTGCACAAGCTCACAAGCTACACTTTGGACCAAGAAAGTTTGAGTTTTGGCGCTGTAGGGGATTCATGAGTGCCAATGGAGGCAATCTCTTCACATATAATGTAGTATTTCATTTGCGTAAATCTCTATTTAAGTTTAAAATCAATTTTGTGGTGTTTAGTGAACTTTGGAATCTCAAGTTGAGAATTAGGGTTTGATTTGATTAGAGATGGTGTAATTGGGCTTTAGAGATGACCTTAAACCCCATAGATAATAGAAACCCAAACCAAACCCAACTGAAAACCGAAATACGGAATTTCAGAACTTTCACATCGGTTTATGAGGTTTTGGTGTGTGCAGGGAAATCTGGGATGACCCAGGACAGATACGAGATAAGCAAACAACCCCTGTAGATATGAATTGACCCTTAGAACCCCCTGTAGCAAGACGAACCCCAGTGGTGGACCCAGGGCCGGTGAGCTCGAATTCTAGGGGAGGGTGCTCGGCCACTTGGTGAGGGGGTGCTCCCAGGTTTCTTCTGTAGGTCACATATACCATATATATCACCTTAGTGTTGTTTTGGAACATTGTTTACACCTTAATCAAAACCTGGGAGTGAATTCATGTGTTGCTGTTTTGATTCGAGTTATAGTTTTGCGTATTTTAAATTCTGGATTTTTATTTTTGTATTTGTCTTTGTACTCGGTCACATGACGTTTGTACGTCTATCCCGAGTGTTATTGGGTTGAGTTGCGAAATGCAAACCATAGGTTCTAACCTATAGGCTTTTAAGTGTGTCGTTTTGGTTTTCGTTTGTCGTTTCATCTTCGAATTTGATTTTAACGCGATACGATACGTTATGATGTGTAGGTAACCCAAGTGGACTTCGAGACAACAAGCAAGCACGTGGCGACATCGGCATCGGCAAGTGAAGGTCAAGGTGAGTAGATATATATCTACGGAGGAAGTCGGGTGAATGGCGTATAGCACCCCCACAGTTCGTAGTATAGTTATGATATATATATATATATATATATGGATATATATGTGTGATTTATGATGCGTGGATGATTGTCAAGGTATGATTATGTGTTCTTGGTTAGTTTGGTGTTTTTAGAAGGGAACTAGCATAGCTTCTTAGTCGCGAAACCTAGAATAGGTTTACACCCACACGCACACACCTGCATTCATTTTATTACCTGTGCGTATATGGGAATATATATATATATACACACACATACACACACATATGGGTATGGGACTATGTGTGTGTGTGTGTGTATACATGGATTATGAGGATAGTACTTGGGATTGGAGATGAGTTGATGAGATTGGGCTTGAGGCCGTGAGCTCAGTGATGTGATATGGTTCGCATTTGAGATACGGCGTGATGTTTTAGTGGGTCCTTTCGGCGTGATGTTTTCAGACACACACATGCATATACATATGTGGTATCAGTATGTACTAGACGTAGATCAGTACCCCCGATCATGATATTTGATAAAGAGGATACCAGATGAATAATGTGATTGATGTGACATTGACCCATGTCCAGATTTGGGATGCCGTACGACGGATTTACCGTACGAGCTATATTGATGATAGATCTGCACTCTTGACTCGAGGATGTCATATTGTATTAGGGTATCGTATGAGATACTATTGATGCGGGATCACTGACTATTATATTTATATATGTATTGACTCAGATGTTAGGCGGCTTGTTTACCTTTCGATCAGCCTGTTAGTTTAGCCCGGTAGTTTACTTGTAAATGATAGATTAGACTCGAGTCATAGCTATTTCAAAACTTACGAATCGTGAGTATTTTAAAGACAGGACAAGGGATTCTATGGATATTTCAAAGGACGCATCTTTTCTTAAAACACCGTAGCCCTTATTTTCAAAACACCATGATTCGTATTATTTCAAATGGCAAAACTGTACGACTCATACTTATATAAATGCAGATTAGTTATCATTGTGTTTATTGTTCAGATCCCACATATCCTTGCTATTCGCATCACATCGCATGCTTATATTGTGTTTTCATATGCCATTATAGAGATCATGCTGTCAGGACACCAGCACCATTACCGATGATGCGTATGTTCCACATACACTTGCTTGCCGGCTCACACATATCATCATCGGTAATTGCCATGTCACGAATACTTTAGAGAATATTACTCATTGACATAGCTTGTTAACTGATAGTTCGACATGGTATTAGCGTACTGGTCTTTATATGCTAGTTTAGGGATTGTAGTTATTACTTGCTTCTGCATGCATATTATTATTCATTGTTATGCAGTATTATGGAGTTTTATGCCGATATTCACTGTTTACTTGCTATTGATGATTGGATTTCGGATTTTCATGAGATTTCCTAGATTTGGGAGAAAACCGCAAGAATATATATAAATTTCTCTCTCTCTCTCTCTCTCTCTTTAAAATGAAAAGTGCGGTTTTCTCGTGATATATGAGTCGTCCACCATGATATTTTCTCGGTTATGAGATGGTTTTCGAGACCCGATTTGAGGAGTTGGATGAACCGTCTGCGGGTACATGTTGGACCCGTTAAGGTACCCTGGGGCAAGAAGCTCGAGGTGTAGACGATGAGCCCGGCAGGGGCAGACTGCCTACCGGTGATTTTACCTGGCGCGTCGGATATCCGGAGAATACCGTTCATGGTCGTATGGTTGATGATATGGGCCGATCCGGACTGACAGATCCCCAGATAGTGAGATTTGAGACACTGAGATTTTGAGATTTGAGACATTGAGGTATTGAGATTTGATGATACAGGCCAGTCCGGATAGTCGGAGCCTGAGACTTTGGATATTGAGATTTATGTTTTGTGTCGATACTAGACACTGATTTATATTGATACCTCATTTTAAATTACAGAAAATCTCACTAAAGAAAGAAAACAGTTTCTTCATTTACATGTATTCTGTTTTCATTACATTACATTCGTACCTCATTCATATGATACATTGCTACCTGAGGCACTGACACGAGCACATGGGATTACACTTGTGTATAGATATTTACCCTTTCCACCCTTTCATGCTTCAGACTTATCATTTTGAGATTTATATATATTGATCGTATTGATCTAGGATTGTGTCATACATACGATTTCTGCTCGGTGATGTTTTCTGCTCACGAGTTGGCAACTCACCCCCGTTGTGCCACAGTTTCTTGCAGGTTTTGTCGTACAGGTTCTGTTACGGCTTTGCTGGCACACTGCTTCCTTTCCGGGTGATTGCTTTGGTAGGTGGGTTCACTTGTATTATGACCACTATTGTACCTTTATTTTATTCAGTTGTATCTAGTGACTCTATCAACCAAACATGTATATTTATTTCAGACTTAGAGACCAGAGTTGTATATTCTTTCGACCTTAGAGTCGCATGTTGTATCATTGTGGATTTCATGCTGTTTGAGCTTCCGTTTTAATTTTGATCATCGCCCTTCGGCGTTGTATATTATATTCCTTGCGTGGTTGTGACCGTTGATTGACGAAGAGCTGGTTCCCGCTTGGGGATGCCTTTTATCATTCATGTATATATTTATCATGTTGTACCCCGTTCGGGGCCAGTATTTACAAAGGAAACTCTGCCGAAATTTTCAAAAAAGACTTGTGATTTTTAAAAATGCATATTTCGGCTTATGTTGCTAAACTACTTGATTTAAATTGGTTTTCCTTCACTCTACTGCTTTACTTAGTTTTGATTTCTGGGGTTTAGCTTACATAAATTACGTACGCCTCAATACGTTTCATAATTTAAGTGCCGGTCATGTTCCGTACTTTTCGGGTCGTGACAAAGTTGGTATCAGAGCGTTAGGTTTTACCTTCGGAGTGTTGGATGACCCTTCGTTGATAGAGTAGGTAGCTTGAGTAGAGTGACGTACCGTACATATGTTCCGCGGCATATTTACGATACAATACTCCACTTAAGAAGCCTTAGGATTTACATTTCTTTGCACAGTATTATATTCATTCCTATGATCTATCCTCATCAGTACTAGTTTATGGTTTTGCTGCCACGATTACAGGCAAAGAGAGCTACGACTAGAGTTGCAGTTAGCACGAGCTCGTCACGGATGAGGACTGACCACGGCGTGATTCCAGGGACATACGATTTGCATAGATGCGCCATGTTATTGTGTTTTCGCGCCATGAGCGTTTGATGGATCGCTGTTATGAGGTTTCTCGGGCGAGCAGATTTGCACCAGAGGATTGAGCCACTGATAGAAGCCAGCCAGAATGTGATGACCATTGATGTATCGCTTATTCATGATGATTGAGGCACTGTTCATCGTGCGGATTAATGAGCCAGTTGTTGCTGCGAACGACGAGATATTGCCCCAGATGTTGGAGCTATTGCAGTACGAGTTGTACTTAGAGATATGATAGAAGGTCGCTAGTCATCCGAGGATGAATGACTAGGACATGTGGTTCGTTCTCTTACCCCGATGCGAGGTCATCAGATAGATTGATTCCAGCTAGAAATGACTTTATCCGGATACGTTGAGAGTCGATAGAGACGATCGAATGTCAGAAACCCATATTCCAAGTTTAAAGTATTCGGAAGGACATGCAAGCAATTCTATGGACCCTCTAGAAGAATGAAACCCTAACTCGACATAATGACCGTGTGAAAGCCTTTGAACGTTAGGGTTTGCGGCAGTTCCGCGGTGCTATTAGTGAGGCTTGGGTTTGCCTTTCTACGGCTGGTCCACCGATGCTGTGGTATGTACTCGATACTATTAAACCGTACCCAAGATGTTGAGCTCTTAGGGGGATTATGAGGTTTTAACGAATCGATCAAATGGTTCGACTTCATTTGGATGCTATGCGATGGGATGCATTGCTTGAGAGACTGCAGATACGAGTATAGCCGTTGGAGCGCAGTCCATGCAGTCATGATGAGATGAGTCCGAAGCATTCGACATTAGAGAAAAGTGGAGTAAGAGATTCGTACGAGATCTTGATGAGATGACGTTCCACTCCGCCGACATCTGAGATGTGATACGCATGCAGAGGTGTTGTATATGGATATATCTTCTAGAAGGAGTCGCGATGAGTATGCAGCCGTTCCGGAACAAGAAACAGATTTAGTGAAGGGTGATAACTTCCGGACAGTTTGGCCGAAACGAGATTTGGGAGAGACCTTGACAGGACCTTTCTGGAATAATGCACGAGAAGACTTGGACCCAAGAGTGGTCATTTTACGCACACCAGCAGGACAGAGTTCGGCATCGTTGACGAGACATGTTATGAGTGATCATGACGGTTATCCAGAGATTCTTAGAGGATGTGCTTGAGCGGGACTATTCCTCCATACTTGATTTCGGTATTTTGGGCGATTTATTCGCATGATTGAGTTTTGATGACCGAGTTTCATGATATTTATTTTTGTGCACCATGGTTGCACCTACTGGGTATTTGTATTTTGTGCGTAGTTATTGCACTTGAGATATGCTTTATACACCGTTGTGTTGATTTATGATTTATGCCCAGTTATTGCACTTGATATCGTTTTTGGTACCTTGGCTGCACATGCTTATGATTTCATGGATTTCATACAGTTGGGTAGATTTTGTGCATATGGTACGCACCCGATTTGATTTTTGCACTCGGTATAGTTCACATGTGCTTGCAGTGCAGTGATACGTATTTTGTGCACTACAGTTGCACAAGACTTCGATTTGATGTTATTTGAGGTATTGATTTTGACTTCATGCCTAGGGCATGCATATGATTTGACTTATGCTTACGGCATAGTTTTCATGCACTTTTAGTGTTTTGATTAGATTTTATGCACGCTGATGCACATGGTTGTGAGATTTGATACTACGGTATACCTGATTTGGATTTGAGATGTGTTGTATACCGTCGATTTCAATTGTGATACTCGATATTTGTTTTGTGCACCTTGTGCACCTGATTGGATTCTTGCGCATATTTGACGCGCTTGATATTGGATTTCATGATTTCGAGCATGTTGGATGCACAGGATTTAGATTTTTTATTCGTGCATGATGGATGCACCTAATTTGGATTTTCGCGCATGTTGGGCGCATGATTTGAGATGCGATTTTGGTGCACACCAGATGCACTAAATCGGGATTCTTCGTGCATATCAGATGCACCTGATATCGCTGTCAGGCACACCGTTGCCTCTGACAGGTGTTTCGTGCACACCCGTTGCACTTAGATGTTATTTCTGTGCACATGTATGGAACATTCATGGATTTTGATTTCCGTGCACACCAGACGCATGCGGTATTCTTATGCCCCTTTTGGGATTGATTTCTTATGGAGCAGTACGTTTTTATGATATTTACTATTGATATAGTAGCTGGGCAGGACTAGTCAGAGGATAGTACCTAGATATATTTTGCATGCATTGATAGTTATCGAAGGGATTTCCAAAAAAGGGAGCTATAGTCTCAGTATTTACCTACGTGTCTGAGATGACACTAAACGTTTAAAACAAGAAACTCTTCTAAATTGTTTTCAAAACAGCGGTACGTGCATGTAAACAAAGGATATATATAGAGAGAGTTATTTTCTTACTAGAGACATCCGCCACTGTGCAATGTTATGCGCATCGCACAGCGACTTAAAACGGTTTGGTATGCATTTCCTTCAGATGTTTACATGTATAGATTTGATGTTTACATGTATAGTTTTGATGTATATCATATTGGTTTCGTTTTCGATTTGACATTTGTGTCTTCACCATGACTCCGATGATTGCGGGGTGCTTGATGGAGTGTTGTTTTTGAGTTATCTGCTCATTGTTCATGCGCACGCATTGTGCTACGACGTGTTTTATGTATTGATGGTTTCGGGACCCGGACGGCTTAGTCTTTTACTGAAATGTTTTAGTATTAAGGGGTTTAAATTTAAATTCGGGGACCGAATTTCTTTAAGGGGGGAAGACTGTAACATTTCAGAAAAATAAAATATTATTTTTGGGAATTTTTATAATTAAATAATAAAATATTGAATATTTTAATAAGGCGGTATAATTAAATATCGATAAATAGGGAAATTTTTTGAAAATTATGGAAATTACTAAAAAGATTGTACTTTATGTGATTCATGCAAATTGTGAAAGTTTATGATTTATTTGACACTATTTTAGTGCTAATCGCGATTAAAAATTGCTGATCGGACTTTAAGTGTGTTTTGTGCACATGTCTTTTTTTAACACTTGTTGCTTTTTTCTTCATGGTTATTTCTCCATTCATGCATGGTTTGGGTTTATTAGAGAGAAGAAAAGAAAGGAAAATGAAAAAGAAAAGAAAAGCGAAAAGGATTAAACTAATAAGCATGGGGGGTAGTTAGGAGGCATGGTACTTTGACCTTGGACTCTCTCTCTCTCTTTCCCTCACTCCCTCCAAGCTCAGCAGCAGCAGCCCCCTCCCTTTCCCCTTCTCCTTCTTCTCTTCTTCTTCTCCTCACTCAAGCTTCAAAACTTCACCCAAAGTTTATCCCCACTTCACAAAAAAGGTGCACAAGCTCACAAGCTACACTTTGGACTAAGAAAGTTTGAGTTTTGGCGCTGTAGGGGATTCATGAGTGCCAATGGAGGTAATCCCTTCACATATAATGTAGTATTTCATTTGCTTAAACCTCTATTTAAGTTTAAAATCGATTTTGTAGTGTTTAGTGAACTTTGGAATATCAAGTTGAGAATTAGGGTTTGATTTGATTAGAGATAGTGTAATTGGGCTTTAGAGATGACCTTAAACCCCCATAGATGATAGAAACCAAGACTAAACCTAACTGAAAACCAAAATACGGAATTTCAGAAATTTCATGTCGGTTTGTGAGGTTCACTACTAAAATAGGGGGTTGCCCCTACGGATAACAACATCCGTAGGGGCAGATTTAGTTTGGCCCTACGGATAAATCCATAGGGCCAAACGGTTGCCCCTACGGTCCTTCCATATTTATTTAAAAATTATTAAATCTTAAAGTATTGTTTGCCCCTACGGAGCCGCAAACCAAGCACCTACGGGCATATCCGTAGGGGCATCTAAACAGAGATTTAAGTGATCGATCCCTACGCTGATTATTTCTTATTCTCTTACCACTTGCGCGCGAACCCAAATCCCCAAACCCTCGTTCCCGACGATCGCCGTTCTCGTCGTCGCCGGTCTCATCGTCTCCAGCGCCGGCCGAATCGTCGTCGCCACCGCCTGCTTCTTCTTCATCTCTGTTCGTCGTCGCCATCGCCTGCTTCTTCAACCTACGGCCGATTCGTCGTCGCCACCGATTCGTCATCGCCACCGCCTGCACAGGTTAGGAAATCTGCAATTAAACAAATTTTTGATTGTTTTAGGTCTATGGTTCATGGTTTGGGTAGGCATCGGTTGGGGTTAGCGTTAGGGTTAGGGGTGGGGATGGGGGGCTGCTGTTGCGGTTGGGGTTGGGGTTCGGCAGGGGGTAGCGGTTGGGGTTGGGTTGGGGTTGGGGTTGTGTGTCCCTGAGCACTTCTTGATTGGGGCTGGGGCTGGGGCTGCGGGCTGGAGCTGGGGCTAGGGCTCGGGCTAGGGTTGGGGCTGGTGCTCGGGTTGTAGCTAGGCCTGTGGTTGGGGTTAGGGCTCGGGCTCGGGAAGTGGTTAGCGTTAAGGTTGGGGCTGGGGCTCGGGCTCGGGCTGCGGTTGGGGTTGGGGTTCGGCAAGGGGTTGCTGTTGGTGTTGGGGTTGGGGTTGGGGTTAGGGTTAGGGTTGGGGTTGGGGTTTCGGATTTCAGGGTCTAAGTTTATTTCAATTCTAATTAGCATTAAGCTCGTTAATTGAAATTTTGATGATGATCATAAGAGGAAAATGTGTCTAGTTTGAGATGGTGTTGGAAACTGGACTAATAATGTGGGTAAAGCCCAGTTTAATTAATAATTTTATTTGTCATTCTCAAATTTTCTTGGAAACGGAGACTGTTTTGTTGAACTTTTAGCCGTTGGGCATGTTGGGTTGAATATGTTTGCTAATTGCATAAGATGCTCATAAGATTCTGGATTTTGAGGATGGGCCGTTGTAATTGGAAATGCTTAGAATTGTAGGAACTTCTTTGTTTTAGCTATATATATATAATTGCAAAAAAAAAGACACAATTCTGATTTGAAGAAAAGGAAGGGCAAGATAGGGATTTAGTTATGGATTTTACTTGGGCGTCTCCTCTTTTAATACATGTCTATCTTTACAAGAATATCGTGTCACATATTCGGTTTTAGCATCTGTAGGCAACTGCTTTGATTATCATCATGTTATTAACATCTTTAACTTCTATCATTTTTCTAATATGTTTCATAGTTAATGTAATAATCCTTTGTCTATATTTGTTGACAGTGGCATTTCTTTTGGATGAACATATTTTTTGATGCATGTTTCAGTCATGTGAATTCATATGTTGCGTATAACGCTTTATGATATCAGTATCCTATATTTGTAGTTTTAATTGTTGATTGTTATAGATGAATGCCATTGCAATAATAGTTTTTGGTAGATGAATGCCATTGCAATGTAGGATGATCAGTTCTATCAATCTTGATCTCAATGGTTTAAAATCATGTTACACATACAACACGAATGCACAACAAACGCATCATTAGAGAGTGATTCAAGATGTTCAAGTTAAAACCAATATATGATACTCGATGATAATATGAAACCTTCATATTCTCATCGATACTCATATATGAAACTAAAAGTGCCACTTAGTCCCCGTCTATCGGTTAACATACGTGCGATACTCGTCGTGACATAGAACTATACGAAGGTTGTTAAATATCGGACATTATAGCTCGATACTAACAACCGTCGTATAGTCTACGCGACGAGAAAATTCAATCATATGGTAACCCATAGATTTATCCCGTGTGGACAAGTTAAGAATGTATAAAGCAAACGCCTTCATTCACTTGTGTTTTCATCCGTTTCGAGATATTTCGTCGGTACCTTTCCGCTGGTTCTCCGTGTACAAAGATAGATTAGATGTACATTTTAATGTTGTTTCACAGCTTTGAAATGATTATCTATTCTATTACAGTGTACTCGGAGATCAGCGGGGAGGTGCTGCCGAAATTTACTCGAAACGGTTGAAAGTACAAGTGATGGGTGTTCGCTCTATACATTCTTAATGGGATAGAAGCCTACCCCCGACAGTCGGAACACACACATACAACAAGAATACACAACAAACGCATAATTAGAGAGTGATTCGAGATGTTCAAGTTAAAACCAATATATGATAATATGAAACCTTCATATTCTCATCGATACTCATATATGAAACTAAAAGCGCCACTTAGTCCCCGTCTATCGGTTAACATACATGCGATGCTCGTCGTGACATAGAACTATACGAATGTTGTTAAATATCGGATAGTATAGCTCGATACTAACAACCGTCGTATAGTCTACGCGATGAGAAAATTCAATCGTATGGTAACCCATAGATTTGTCCCGTGTGGACAAGTTAAGAATGTATAAAGAAAACGCCTTCATTCACTTGTGTTTTCATCCGTTTCGAGATATTTCGTCGGTACCTTTCCACTGGTTCTCCGTGTACAAAGATAGATTAGATGTTTATTTCAACGTTGTTTCACAGCTTTGAAATGATTATCTATTCTATTACAGTGTACTCGGAGATCAGCGGGGAGGTGCTGCCGAAATTTACTCGAAACGGTTGAAAGCACAAGTGATGGGTGTTCGCTCTATACATTCTTAATGGGATAGAAGCCTACCCCCGACAGCCGGAACACACACATACATCAAGGATACACAACAAACGCATAATTAGAGAGTAATTCTAGATGTTCAAGTTAAAAGCAATATATGATAATATGAAACCTTCATATTCTCATCGATACTCATATATGAAACTAAAAGCGCCACTTAGTCCCCGTCTATCGGTTAACATACGTGCGATAATTTATTCTTTTCAACGACAAACGTACACACAAAGCATATACACGGATTTTCTCCTTTGTCAGTAACTATCCCGTTCTTATATTTCTCAATATAGTCAGCATAACCTACAATTTATATGTTATACAGTCCAACATAGCCCATGAGTACGTCAGAGTTAAGGACTGGATGTATGTGGATTGGAAACAATGTATGCAACCTAAGTTTGTCGCAGGAGTTGCTGCTTTCCTTGAATTTGCACGCGCACATAATAAGATCATAATAGAGAAGATTCTCTGTCCGTGCGATAGATGTGGCAATAAGTACTGGCAGAAGGTAGAATTGGCAGAGCTTCATATTGTAAAACATGGGTTTACTAGACTTTATACAACTTGGAAATATCACGGGGAAGGAAAAGAATGCAGTACTGCGGCAGAAGAAGAAGGAGAACACAATAATGCGGCAGGAGAAGAAGAAGAATTCGGTAATGCGGCAGAAGAAGAAGACGGTAATTTATTTCCATCAGAAGAAATGGAGGATATGGTAGAGGCTGCCCTAGGTGAATCTATTCGTACCGAAGATGACATTCCTTCCGGCCAAGGACCGCGTGCGGATAAATATGAAAATTTCATGAATGATGCAAGGAAACCAATTTATGAGAATGCGAAGTATTCCACCCTCTCATGGTTCGTCCAACTTTTCCAGATTAAGTGCCTAAATGGATGGAGCAACAAGTCATTCACAATGCTTTTTCGTTCTTGAAAGATTCTATGCCTCCGGGAAATAATGTGCTCGACAGCTGGTATGAAGCCCGGAAGATGATGTCTGATTTGGGTCTAAAGTGCGAGAAGATTCAAGCATGTCCTAAAAATTGCGTGTTGTACCGGAAAGAGAATTCAGATTTGAAAGAGTGTCCAACATGCGGAGAGGCCAGGAATAAGCCGAAAGATTCTGATAAGAAGCCTGATATACTTGTGAAGATAGCACGATACTTTCCCATAATACAGAGGCTACAGAGGCTATTCAGGTGCAAGAAAACAGCCGAGGCAATGATTTGGCATCACCGTGCTCCTCCAACTGAAGATGGAAAAATGAGCCATCCAAGAGATTCACCGGCATGGAAGGATTTCGATAGGAGGCACGCAATATTCAGTAGCGATCATCGTAATGTCCGGCTCGGACTGGCTACTGATGGCTTCTGCCTATTCAACTATATGGCTGGAAGTCACAGCACATGGCCCGTTGTAATGATAATTTATAATCTGTCACCTTGGTTGGCTATGGACCAATCATACTTTATGATGCCTCTTCTTATCGACGGACCAAACTCACCGGGGAACAATATCGACGTCTATCTCTGACCTCTGATTGAGGAGTTGAAATCTTTGTTCATTGATGGTGTAGAGACATATAATGCAAACACAAATACAACCTTCATACTGTGTGCGGCTTTAATGTGGACAATTAATGACTTTTCTGCGTATGGAATGCTATCAGTTGGTCCGTACATGGTCACAAAGCATGTCCTCATTGCCATGAACACACAACATCGAAATTCTTGAATTTTAGCAGGAAGGTTTGTTATTGAGGCCGTCGACGTTTCCTGCCTCCAGACCACCCCTATAGGTTAGACACGGTTCACTTTGATTGTCATCAGGAGCTTCTTGGACCTCCATCCCCATTGTCCGGAGAGGACATGACTGCTAAATGGGATGGTTACAATAACGTGACCTTCGGGATAGATTCGACGAAATAGGTCAAACCACCATATTGGAACAAGTTAAGCATTTTCTTCGAGCTTCCGTACTAGTCTACAAATTCAGTGCGTCATTGTCTGGACGTCATGCATATAGAGAAGGGAGTATCAGAGCACATACTTAACTTGCTTCTTTGTGAAGACGGGAAATCGAAAGACAACATGAATGCTCAGATGGATCTACAAGAGTGGGGAATAAGAAGTGAATTGCACCCTAGACCGGTAGCGGGTAAACCGGGCAAGTTTGTACTTCCCAATGCTGCTTATCATATGTCACAACCGGAGAAGAAAAGATTCCTACAGGTGTTGCATGATTTGAAAGTCTTCACAGGTTTCTCAGGATCATTCAGGAAGAAAATAAAAATTGTGAAGGGCAAGATCGATGGGCTGAAAAGTCATGATCACCATGTTATCGTGGAGCACCTTCTTCCATTAGCCCTCAGGACTTCTCTCCCCGACTCGGTTGGTCTAGTAATCAACGACCTATGTTGTTTTTTCAGAGAGTTGTGTGCTAAAACACTGGAGGTTGTGACGCTGGATAAACTAGAAAATTCTATTGCGTTGATACTTTGCAAGTTTGAGCGTATTTTCCTACCGTCATTCTTCGATATCATAATACACTTGACGGTTCATCTTGCAACTGAGGCGAAGTTAGCCGGACCGGTACAATATCGATGGATGTATCCCGTTGAGAAATACGTGTAATTTTTCTTTTCGCGCAATTTATAAATTTATTGTTGTTATGTATGCCCGTATTTATTTATTCAACATATTTTGATTAGGTACCTCTACACTCTTAAGAAGTATATGCGCAATAAAAATCGACCAGAGGGTTCCATCATGTAAGGTTATCTTCTTGATGAAGCAACCACATTTTGTTCCCGCTATCTGGACGAGAACATTGAGACAAGGTTTAACCGACCACGAAGAATTCAAGACGGGCCATATGGTAAAGCCGAGTATAAGAGGGTAGACACTATGTTTATCAACAAGATATACCGGTTTATCTTGCTTAATTGCGCATGTCTTGAACAAATTAGAGAGTAAGTTTTTTTGGATTAATTGTTATATCTGTGTTTGTGTGTGTATGAAATGATATAATATTAATGTCACCATTATTTATCGAAAACAGAATTCATTTTAACGAAGTACGTGAGGGGCATCCTGATTGGAATGAAGAACAATTGGAAAAATATCATCAGGATAATTTTTATGATTGGGTCACAGATCATGTAAGTTATTCGAATAACATTTTATTGCTAGCAGTTTTAATCTAAACTTGTATCGTTATGTATTTTTCGTAAAATTTGTTTTGTTAGATCCACGATCCGAACTTGTCTGCATCATTTGAGAGTGATTCAAGATGTTCAGCTTAATTTTCTAGTACGGAGGTTGTACATTACAAAGGATTTGGTGTCTTTGGTTACAAATTCGAAGTTAAGGACATAGAAACATCTAAAACCACTCAGAATAGTGGGATTGCGACGGTAGGATCGGACGGTGTGATTTATTATGGGTATTTAAATTGTATACTCGGCATCCACTATCCCGGACGATCAGAACCCTTTTATATATTCCAGTGTACTTGGTACAATACGCGAACCGATACGGACAGTTTGAGAAGCAATCTTGGGACTTGGAAAGATGAATATGGATTGACCAGTGTGAACACACTTCGATTTTACGGTCAGGAAGATCCGTTTATCTTTCCGAACCAAGCGTTCCAAGTATACCACTCACAGTGTTTGAAGCATCCGGGGTGGAGTGTTGTATGCCGATGGAAATCCAGAGATGTCTACGATGTCCCAGAATACGAGGACAGCGATGAGGACGAAGAAGAGAGAAGGCTTAAAGTGCTCCGACCGTCTGTTTCGACCGATCATGAAGTTACGTGGGTTAGAAATGACATCGACGATGAAATCCAAGTAGATATGTATAATGCGCCCACGAAACGAAAAAGGTTATATGTAATGTTATATTATTACTTCACATTTTACGCTCTATACATATATAGTCAATACTTTTAATGATTGTCTAATGTGTCCACGAACCGTTTATATAGATTTGATGACGATGTCCGGAGCAGCGAGGAGCGGCAGGAGCTCCAGCCGCGGCAAAGGCAGAGGCAGAGCGGTTCTGCCGCCCGGAGAGCTTCGTAGGGAGCTTCAGAGGGCCGGTCTTGCACCCAGATCGGAGACCCCTTTGGATGCCTCCTTTCGTGTGGATTTTGCCACACCTCCAGGTATACTGCACGCATATCCATTTTGAATGTAATATTACAGATATACATGCCTGTTTATGTCAAAATTACTTATATTGTCAATATTTGATTGTCTAGTTGTTGGTGATGCGTCCACATCTGGGACAGAGGCCACTCCTGCTCCTCCAGGTCTGTTTATATATCATATAATGCATGTATATTGATTTAGAGTGCTATATCATAAATATACACACATTCCTTTTGCTCTTACTTAGCAATTTTTATTATTGTCTAGCTGTAGGTGGTGACACCACCGCATCTGCGGGTATGTTTATATATCCTATAGTGTATGCATATTGATTTAGAACGTTATATTATTGATCTACACATTCTTTTTGCAATTACTTATATAATCTGTTTTTAATTGTCTAATTATAGGTGGTGCGTCCACATCTGGGACAGAGGCCACTTCCGCTCCTCCAGGTATGTTTATATATCATATAGTGCATGTATATTGATTTAGAATACTATATCATAAATATACACACATTCCTTTTGCTCTTACTTAGCAATTTTTATTATTGTCTAGCTGTAGGTGGTGACACCACCGCACCTGTGGGTATATTTATATATCCTATAGTGCATGCATATTGATTTAGAACATTATATTATTGATCTACACATTCTTTTTGCGATTACTTATATAATCTATTTTTAATTGTCTAATTATAGATGGTGCGTCCACATCTTCCGCAGGGGCCACTCCTGCCGCTTCCATACCATCCGCATCGTCTGCAGGTTAGTATGAATAAATATAAAATATTTACTCATTTTATATATGCTCTATAGAATAAATATGAACTTCATGGAAATTTAGCGTCAATGTTTATTTTCTAGTTGGAGGGGATGCGTCCGCATCCGGGACCCCGGCTGTTCCTCACCGGAGGAACTATCGTCCCGCTCGTGCTGCTGCCCGGGCCCAGGCTCGTGCGGTAGTCACCGGAGGTATATATCACATTTCAATTTTCGTTTAAGCTTGATTTCTTAATACAACTTTGTCTTAATATTGATTGTCTTGATATTTCGTGCAGACGCAGGGCCTCCCCATCCCCAGAGGGGGACTCGAGACCCGAATCAGTCCCATAGGCTGAGGCCTGACAGAGCTAGGGGGAGGCAGCATTCCCCCTCTTTTTTACCCTTGACTATCGCTATACCGGTCCTCATGCCGAGAGGTTCGGCCGGTATATGGGGGACGAGAGTCGGCTCGTGAAGAACTATCCACTTCACGTTGAGTGGGGCGAGCAGCACCGGCGCTCATTCGCCCTCTTCTTTGATCAGGCTCGGGTACGTATTAATATATATTTCCATTTGATTTATCCAATATATTTATTTTTAACACTTGCAATCTAATAACAATGTTTTTCTTGTATTTTCAGTCGGATTACGATTTTCAGCCTGTAGCCGACCCTGATCACCCTGGGAGGGTGCTCGACCTTCATGCTCTGTACAATGGCCTGATGAAGAACATGCAGACCAAGGTCCGATACAACAGGAATGAGCTGAAGGCCGACTGCTACTCCCTGTGGATGGCGACCCCCGAGGCAGAGAGAGCGGCCCTCCTATCTACTCCGGCGTTTGCGAGAGTCGACGTAGAGACATGGCCTCTATTGTGCGAATATTTCGACTCCCAACGCAAACAGGTATGTATTTTAAATGTAATTCATTGTTTAGGATATAATTTATTTTTTTGTGTTCCTTAATTAGAAAACTAAAGTTTAATGCGTTGTGCAGAAACAGGCCACTCAGAATACAGAGAACAGGAAGTCGGCGAAGAGGGGTCGCCCCACTTACACAGGTGGCTCGAGGAATATTATTCGAGCCATGGAGTTATCGTTAAATTACAATAGACCGACCTTTGTGATATTCTGCAATATTAAGAGTTATTTTCTAATATTTCTAATATTAAGAGTTATTTTCTAATATTGCAGATAGCTCAGACCGTGGCGCAAGGTGGTACACCGAGCGTGCTGTCCGCATATCTTGCCGTCCACGGCACCTCGACAGATCCCGCCACGGGCGAGCTTCGATATCCCGACGTCGCTACCCAGGAGTATTGCATAAGTGTTAATATTTATTCTACCCATATTTGAAATTTGAGTTTTGGAAGGTTCAAGTTTAAATTTTATACTTATAATTTACTGCTTAATATGGGTGTAGGAGCGGGTGGTTGAGCAGGCCGAGGCCTCGGAGATCGATTTTACCGGACAGAGCGATCCGAGGCTGCTGACCCCAGTTCTAGACACCGCACACGGAGGCACCACGGAGGTTGGGAGAGAGGCCGGGGACTGGGCCCTAGCAGGGCCCATATGAGGATGGACTCCACCCCGGCGGTTACTTCCTCCGTCTCCAGTGAGCGACGTGTCCAGCAGGAACTGGAGAGCTTGAGGGCCACCGTTCAGGAGTTGAAGGAGATGCTGGTATGTATACTACTTTATAGTAAAATATCATTTCATATTATAGATATCAACATATCCATAATTAGTACGTAGTTTGAGCTTATTTGGTTTTAGACTTAGGTTTGATTAATTATACATACATATGTAATTAAAATAAACAACGGTTTTCCAAACTAGATATCCAAATGGGATTTCGAAATAACTTGATAATGATACGAATTCGAATAATACACAGTTCTTACACGCTTCTTACGCATGTTAGGTCCAGACGCGACAGGGTACACCGGCCGAGCCTCCACATGCCTCTCCTTCGGCTGCGGCTCCGCAAGACACTACATCGGCTGCGGTTCCGCAGACAGCTCCTATAGCTCCACTGCCCGCTCAGACTCCCGCATCCGCGGCTCCGCAAGCTACTACCTCGACGGCGGCTGCGTAGACCACATCGCCAGCTCCACAGGACGCTCAGACTCCCGCTCGCGCCGACTTGCATGGTTTCTTGACCGAGGAGCAGGCGCGCCTTATTCTATCGTTTATCGTAGGTGGAGCTGGACCGAGTTAGGGTAGCTAACATGTATTTATTTATATCATACATATTGTACTACATTTTGAAACGATATTGATATTGGTTTATATTTATATCATATTCAGTATTTGGGTTTCTTTTGTATATTATATGCCTGAGATGTGATTATGAATACTGCGATTAATTTTATATTTTATTGATATATATATTATTGTGCACAGGGCGAGAAAAAATCAGGCAGCCCTTTTTTTTAAAAAAACAGATAAAGTGTACCTACGGATTAAACCGTAGGTACACAAGTTGCCCCTACGGATTAATCCGTAGGGGTAAAATATCAGCAGTAACTGATATTTCCCCCCCTCCCCGATCTCAGTGTCAGGGGGTTGGTCTTGCCCCTACGGATATATCCGTAGGGGAAAACATAAGCCCCTACGGGTACATCCGTAGGGGGAAAAATATCATGATTCCTGATATTTTGCCCCTACGGATATGTACCTACGCATGTATCTGTAGGGGATGTTACTTTCCCCTACGGATATAACCGTAGGTACATATAATATATTTAAAAAAGCCATAAATAAAATAACTTTTTTCTCCCTACGGCTAACTCCGTAGGTGAAAATGGACCTACACAGAAATCCGTAGGGGCAAGTTTTTGCCCGTAGGGGCAAGTTCAGGGCTTCAACTTGCACCTACGGCGTTTGCACCTACAGGTTATATTTTCGCCCCTACGGATATATCCATAGGGGCAGTGGTTTGCCCCTACGGATAAATCCGTAGGGGCAACCCCATATTGTAGTGGTGGTTTTGGTGTGTGTAGGGAAATCTGGGATGACCCGGGACATATACGAGATAAGCAAACAACCCCTATAGATAACCCCCCGTAGCAAGACAAACCCCAGTGGAGGACCTAGGGCCGGAGAGCTCAGATTCTAGCGGAGGGTGCTCGGCCACTTGGTGAGGGGGTGGTCCCAGGTTTCTTCTGTAGGTCACATACACCATATATATCACCCTAGTGTTGTTTTGGAACATTGTTTACACCTTAATCAAAATCTGGGACTGAATGCATGTGTTGCTGTTTTGATTCGAGTTATGGTTTTGCGTATTTTAAATTCTGGATTTTTGTATTTGTGTTTGTACTCGGTCACTTGACGTTTGTACGTCTATCCCGAGTGTTATTGGGTTGAGTTGTGAGATGCAAACCATAGGTTCTAACCTATAGGCTTTTAAGCGTGTCGTTTTGGTTTTCGTGTATCGTTTCGTCTTCGAATTTGATTTTAACGCGATACGATACGTTATGATGTGTAGGTACCCCAAGTGGACTACGAGACGACAAGCAAGCACGTGGCAACATCGGCATCAGCAAGCAAAGGTCAAGGTGAGTAGATATATGTCTACGGGGGAAGTCGGGTGGATGGCGTATAGCACCCCCGAAGTTCGTAGTATAGTTATGATATATATATATATATATATATGGATATATATATATATATGGTTTATGATGCATGGATGATTATCAAGATATGATTATCTGTTCTTGGTTAGTTTGGTGTTTTTAGAAGGGAACTAGCATAGCTTCTTAGTCGCGAAACCTAGAATAGGTTTACACCCACACGTACACACCTGCATTCATTTTATTACCTGTGCGTATATGGGAATATGTATATATATACACATGGGTATGGGACTATGTGTGTGTGTGTTTGTGTGTGTGTGTATATATATATACGTATACATATACATGGATTATGAGGATAGTACTTGGGATTGGAGATGAGTCGATGAGATCGGGCTTGAGGCCGTGAGCTCAGGGATGTGATATGGTTCGGATTTGAGATACGACGTGATGTTTTAGTGGGTCCTTTCGGCGTGATGTTTTCAGACACACGCATGCATATATATATATATATATATATGTGGTATCAGTATGTACTCGACGTAGATCAGTACCCCCGATCATGATATTTGATAAAGAGGATACCAGATGAATAATGTGATTGATGTGACATTGACCCATACCCAGATTCGGGATGCCGTACGACGAATTTACCGTACGAGCTATATTGATGATAGATCTGCATGCTTGACTCGAGAATGTCATATTCTATTAGGGTATTGATTGATTGATGTTTTTGCATATGCGTTTTGAAATCAAAGAATTAATCGCAATCAAGAACGGTGTCGTTTGGTAGCTAGCCGGTTGAGTACGGGTCGGTCCACAGGGAAAACATGTATTTTCTAGTTGTTCTAACGAGTCAATTCCTATTTGTGGTAGGTTTTGATTTTCTATAAAAACTGAGGTTGAAATTGATTTGGATTAAAACCTTGCTAGGGTTAGGATTAGATTAGTTTGGAAAGTCAATTATTCTCAATGCTTTCTTTGCCCTAATTAAGAACTTTAGGTGTTAAGGTAATAGTTAACAAAGGGGATTAGCACGTCCGGAAAGAAACTAAGTTTCTTCCCTTTGGTCCTTATCCGTCCTTTCTTGGCTCTTATCCCTAACCTCTTTGGAAATCAACCACAACCGGTCTTTAACTAGGGAATCACCGCTACCTCGTGGGATAGGGTTCCGTAGTGAGCGGTGTGTGGTTGTTTGCATAGAGCCCTTATTTTAAAATATTGAACAGGCAAGAAAGGGGTGAGAGATTTTCATCTCTCAAACCTTCCCCAAACCTAACCCTAACAAGTGAGGAACTACTCACTCATTAGGGAATTAACTAAGGAATTCATTTTTTTATTTTTCTTTTAATAATCTAGTTAATGTGCAGAAAATAACTACGGCAGATAAAAAAATTGCAGAGAAATAAAATTGCAAATAAGAAATTCAAGATAAAGAACTTACTTTTTATTGATGCATTCATTGACAATTACATGGAATGAAAATTTAAACTAGAGAAATTAAAAGAGGCATCTCAAAAGAGGCACGTAAAAGAGACACACCTCAAAAGAGGCTGTAGGCTTTCCTATTTATAGATAGGAGAAACCCTAGGGTTACATCTGATCCATACATGAAATTACAAAACAATCCCAAAGACCGAGTCAAAGCACCGACTTATCCACCGAAACGTGCATTGCACGGCCGCGGAACCGCGGTAGAATGCCCTATTTGGCCGCGGATCCGCGGCCATTTGGTGGGCTCATGGGCTCTTCTTTTCTGGGTTGCTTTATGTTGTTGTTTCCTTCTATTTTCTTCTCTTGGTTCTTCAGAATCCTTTCCACTTTCTTCCAGATTTCCACAGTGCAGAATGTTGTGGACTTTTCGCCGTAAGCTTCGCGTTGAAGTCTTGAATCTTATGCTGCTTTTGTACTTTGTGCATTGGACTGTTCGCTGATCTTCGTTTGTTCCTTAAACTGTAGGCGGCATCATACAGATTCATCTATTTGTTGGTCGTAGCCTCACATTTGTAGCGTCTTTTCCTAAATTTCACTGTATTTTTCGCACAACGGCTTTCGCGCTAGCGCTCACTCCGTGGTATGATTCTCTCTTTCATGACAAAGTGCTTTGCCCTCTCAAGTATGGACCCATCGGCCCTACTCATCTGAGAACCTGTAACCTGCAACTATTTAGCAGACATGGATCAAAAGCACCTATTTATTTGTAATATGATTAAAAATGGGGAATATAATAATGCAAAATTCTGATATGAACAAATACTCCCAAACTTATCTTTTGCTCGTCCCGAGCAAAACCATTTTTATTCTCAACAAAATCCTAACCTCACTTTCGCAGGGAATCGCGATTGCACTGAGCTCGTGCAACTAGCCGTTAAACCTCTAAGTGTCCCTAATAGGAGGAGTGTTGTCTCCTGAGGGTTTTCAGTGGATACTACCCACAAAATCCGATCAATTTGGCATGTTGACTTTCATTCTTCAATTCAGTATTCTAGCAAGAAATTTTATTATCTTCAACTTAGAAATCCTCAACCCGTATTTTTCACACTCATTTTTCATTTAACTTAAGATCGTATACGTTCTGCAAATTTATTAAGCTTTCAGCATCTTTTGAATTTTCCTTCTAAAGTTCCATCTCAACTTAGGAATTTTTATCATCTCTACTGAAAGTATAAGCCCTATCTTTCATTCATATCTCTCATCCAAACCCCAATCATATAACCCTACGTGTGTGTATGTATCAACCCTATACTTGGAAATTCAATTCAAGCTATCATACTACATCGTCCAAAGTACTTTTAATTGATGAATTTTAGATGAAATTGCTCACACATCCTTGATGCTACCGTTAATACTTCTTGAGGCACTGAACGACCGATTACAAAATGGGTTAGTGCATTTAGGCGTAATTCCTCGTCTTGCAATACCTAAGGCTTAGCAGTGTCTCCCAAACCAGTTGGTTTAAGGCACTAGGTGATAAAGCACCCTTGCTGTATATTTTTTTATTTATACAGCCTTAAGTAATTACAAAACCAGTGTTCATTTTTTTATGTCTCTTTATTCACTTTTTATACTTTATTTTATTTCCATTCATACTAAGGATTTTAAATAAGAGCATTTCAAGGTATCCTCTACTATTCCAAGTCAAGATGTGTGTTAGTGCATGTAGTAGCGTATATATTTTCAGGATTTAGACTAAAGTTTCAGAATTTCTTTTTCAGACTTACACTTCAAATAAAAATTTCGATATTTTTCCCTTATTTTGACTTAGCCCAAGAACTGAACTCAAAATTTGTCTATTTCTAAATAAACTGCAATGACATATATTTTCTATAGTTAAACTTCAAGAAAGGTTATTTTTATGGTTTTTAATTTACTAAGTTTAGGATCTAGTTTTTCCTAACTATTTAACTGTCATGTTGAACTTAAGTCAAATATGGCCAAAATTGAATTTTTCAATTTTTATAATTTTTTTATTTTTTTTTATTTTTATAGATTTTAAAATAAGTATGCAAATGCAAAAATATACACATGAATGCGAAGGAAGAAAGCTTACCGAGCACACCTCCAAACTTAAACTTGATAGTGTCCTCACTATCAGGCTATACCAAGAAGGTCAAAATTGTCGGCACTCCCCTGTTTTTTTTTATTTTTATTTATTTTTATAATTATTAACAGAAAAAGAAAACAAAATATATATACACAAAAAGGTCCCCCCAAACTTAAGTGAAACAGTGTTCCACTGTTTAAGCGTTAAAGTTCAGAGTTAAGGGGGAGAAAAAACATAGTATCAAGCTATACAAGGCCTTACACGGGCCAAAGGTTAACACCAACCATTAAATTTTTTTATCGTTATAATGGTGTGGTTGGTGAAAGAATGGAGTGTAGAGAAAAGAAATGAGAAACACACGAGATCATGTGGAGATAGAAACAGTATACAGTCTCGGTGGAGGAGAAGAATGGCGGAAGGGAAAAAGAAATGGTGGTGGTTCGACTTCTTCAGGTGGGGGTTGATTAATCACAAAATCTGTGTCGTTTAGGAATGCAAGTTCGTCGGCAAAAAGTTCTTCAAAACTCTCATCGATGTAACTGAACATTTTGCTGTCAGTAAGTTTTGTGCCAGAATTTATCATACTTGATTTGTCAAAAATTATGGAGGTAGGAGACTCGAAAAACTCATCTACCTCATTTTCAAAAGTATCTAAATCAAGTTGGCTTTCTGGAATAATCAAACTTGAATTATCGGATTGTGAATCATCAACACTCACTGAAATTATAGGAAGAATAGAAGAGGAACCTGAGAAAGTGGGAGAAAAAAATTGAATACGAACTTGAGGGTGGAGATGGAGTGTATAAATTAGCACAATTTGTAATGACCGATGTATAAAAAGCGATAGTGCTAATCTATTAACCCACTGAAAAATAAGGTCAAATCCCTCAAGATTCGTGAGAAAACTTGGGTACGTCGAACTTGGTAAAGCAGACATTGAAAATGAAAGGGATACGGTTTCTTGCGCGGTCGGAACGATAGAAAGGATGAAAGGGATTGATTTAGGAAGTGTAACAGTTAAAGGTTCAGGAGGATGAATTGGAAAATCCGACTCATCAAACAAAACTTATTCATCCTCAATACTATCCTCAATACTCTCCTCAAAATTTAGCTTATCCATGCAATTCTCATCAAATTCAAGACGCATATGAAGTTCGGGAGAAACATTTAATGTCTCGGGATGATGAATTGGAAAGAAAAACTCATCCAAATTTGTGAGTTCATCATCCAAAATATTCCCAGCGTCAATATCCTCGATCAAGTGAAAATTAAATTTCTCAGACACCTCATCAAAAGCATGGATATTAATCAATTCAGGTTCTAGATTGGAGATGTAGATGTCAAAATGATTGGTGGTGATTTCACTCGAAAGGGACCCTTCACAATCAGGTAAATCAAACACTACAAAGTCGCACAACTCATTAGACGTTTTATCTTCAACTGGTGAATCATTTGGAACCCTTGATAGACATTCAAAACCGGAGTTATGGGATTCAATTGGGGATGGATAGGTTTGATTTGGAAGTGTGTACAGCTCACTTTCACCACTCAATTTCTTAATCTTTCCAACCGCCTCATCATACATTGGAAAATTTGGAGCTAGTTGGAAACTAGCTACCGGATCACTAGGTTGTATAAGGGTGGCCATGGACGCATTCAAATCCTTAATCTGTTGTCTTGACGCTACCATAAAATCTTCCAACGACTGTTCCAGACTAGACATGGGTTGTGAAGGGGTTTCAGTAAAAGATTCAAAGTTTTTTGGATATTGGAAACTCCCAAATGGCTGTGTAGAAGCAATGTCTAGGGAAGGTGCGAAAGTTGGGTAAGATGGATAGGAATTGAATGGTTGGATAGTATTAGGATCAACATTTTGATAAAAAGGTGAATGGAATTGTTGATCCCAAGAAGTGGACGTGTTGAAAGGAGTGAAAGATCGGCTATGAGATTGTTCAATATATTCAGCAATAGACATGGGTTTCGGAGTTACAACAGGACTCGAAGAAGGAGTATCAACGTAAGAAGGTGGTGAAGGTTGAAATGGTTGATGCAAAGTGGATTGCGGAGTCCAACGGTTTCTTCTAGACGCGTCTATTCGATCTTTCAAAGAAATTTTGGGCATGGAGAGGTCGTCCGAAATTCAACCAAAATAATGTGCGTAGGAAGTAATGTCTGGTTGAGGGTACCAAAGTTTGGCAAGAGTTTTGTGAGGTAGGGTACCCATGATGTGAGAAAGGAGAAGAAAAAGAATGTGATGAATATTTTTAAATTTTTAAAAAAAAATTTTAATATTTTATTTTTTAATTTTTTTTAAAAATTGTTTGTTTTTGGAGTTTTGAAATTTTTTAAAGTGTTTTTTTTAGAAAGAGTTTTGCAAAAATTTGTACGGAACTATGGCACAATTTCAAACAATCACAATTTATACATGCACAATCAAGCCTAGAGCTAGGGTCTCCTAAGTCAACTAGACTGCTCCTAACTGTTCCAAAGCGATAAGTTGTGAGATATCCCTCAAATCGCCTCTTCACCGCCGATTGTCGCCAGGTAAGCACAAGTGAAGAAAGGAGGGATCTGCTCCCGAATCACCGTGAGACGGGCCTTTTAAAATTAACATTCTCACTTGTCTAGCCTAGGCACCACAAAGTCAGGTTTAGATAAACGACCGATTGCCTACAACCTTCCTCTGTCCTAATGAGCACGACAGTCCTTAGTTGGCTGAGTCTAAATATTTTGTAATTAACTCAAGGGTGATGCATATGCTTTTTAGTGATTTTTGGGGTCTTAAAAAGGGTAATGAAATCTCCACCTAATCTTGATTGGTGTTATAGCCCTATAGAGTCCGTATTAATTATGCAAAGCAGTTAACACACCAAAAATCTAAAACACTTGCAAATTTTTTTTATTTGGCAGCGCAAAGAATCCTGCATAAAAACAATTTATTGGAGAGGGAGAAGAATTTTGCGCAAAGAACCCTGCAGGAAATTTTTTTTCAGTGGAGTTTAGAGGGTAGAAGAGAGGACAAAAAAACTTACAGAGAATTTTGGGGTGCTGACGTCAGCAGTTGACCGCGGTTCCGCGGTCAAACGCTTGAATCCGCCGCGGTTCCGCGGTGGTTAAGTTGGTTTGGATCTCCAAAATTTTTCTGTTGTCTGTTGTGATTCTTCTCTGTCTGTTAAGATCTTCTGTTTGTTGATTTGTTCATTGGATTTTTCCACATCTGAATCAGTCCATCTTCTTTTCCTGTGCAATTCACACAATACCTCTTAAAAAGAACAAGATGAATTTTTTTATTTTTTTAATATTTTCAATTTTTATAATTTTATAATTTTTTATTTTTATTTATATATTTTTTTAACCCGAAAGTACACAAAAAAAAGAGACTACCGTCTCCCCGGCAACGGCGCCATTTGATTGATCGATATTATTGCTTATGCGTTTTGAACTCAAAGAATTAACCGCAATCAAGAACGGTGTCGCTTGGTAGCTAGCCGGTTGAGTACGGGTCGGTCCACAGGGAAAACGTGTATTTTCTAGTTGTTCTAACGAGTCAATTCCTATTTGTGGTAGGTTTTGATTTTCTATAAAAACTGAGGTTGAAATTGATTTGGATTAAAATCTTGCTAGGGTTAGGATTAAGTTAGTTTGGAAAGTCAATTATTCTCACCGCTTTCTTTGCCCTAATTAAGAACTTTAGGTGTTAAGGTAATAGTTAACAAAGGGGATTAGCATGTCCGGGAAGAAACTAAGTTTCTTCCCTGTGGTCCTTGTCCGTCCTTTCTTGGCTCTTATCCCTAACCTCTATAGAAATCAACCATAACCGGTCTTTAACTAAGGAATCACCGCTATATCGTGGGATAGGGTGCCGTACTGAGTGATGTGTGGTTGTTTGCATAGAGCCCTTATTTTAAAATATTGAACGGGCAAGAAAGGGGTGAGAGATTTTCATCTCTCAAATCATCCCCAAACCTAACCCTAACAATTGAGGAACTACTGACTCATTAAGGAATTAACTAAGGAATTCATTTTTTTATTTTTCTTTTAATAATCTAGTTAATGTGCAGAAAATAACTACGGTAGATAAAAAAATTGCAGAGAAATAAAATTGCAAATATGAAATTCAAGATAAAGAACTTACTTTTTATTGATGCACTCTTTGACAATTACAAGGAATGAAAATTTAAACTAGATAAATTAAAAGAGGCATCTCAAAAGAGACACCCAAAAGAGGCACACCTCAAAAGAGGCTGTAGGCTTTCCTATTTATAGATAGGAGAAACTCTAGGGTTACATCTGATCCATACATGAAATTACAAAACAACCCCAAAGACCGAGTAAAAGCACCGACTTATCCACCGACACGTGCATTGCACGGTCACGGAACCGCGGCAGAATGCCCTATTTGGCCGCGGATCCGCGGCCATTTGGGGGGCTCATGGGCTCTTCTTTTCCGAGTTTCGTTATGTTACTGTTTCCTTCTATTTTCTTTTCTTGGTTCTGCAGAATCTTTTCCACTTTCTTCCAGATTTCCACGGTGCAGAATGTTGTGGACTTTTCGCTGTAAGCTTCACGTTGAAGTCTTGAATCTTGTGCTGCTTTTGTACTTTGTGCATTGAACTGTTCGCTGATCTTCGTTTGTTCCTTAAACTGTAGGCGGCATCATACAGATTCATCTATTTGTTGGTCGTAGTCTCACATTTGTAGCGTCTTTTCCTGAAATTCACTGTATTGTTCTGAGAACCTGTAACCTGCAACTATTTAGCAGACATGGATCAAAAGCACCTATTTATTTATAATATGATTAAGAATGGAGAATATAATAATGCAAAATTATTATATGAACAGGTATCGTATGGGATACTATTGAGGCGGGATCACCGACTATTATATTTATATATGTATCGACTCAGATGTTAGGCAGCTTCCTTACCTTTCGATCAGCGTGTTAGTTTAGCCCGGTAGTTTACTTGTAAATGATGGATTAGACTCGAGTCATGCCTATTTCAAAACTAACGAATCGTGAGTATTTTAAAGACAGGCCAAGGGATTCTACGGATATTTCAAAGGACGTATCTTTCCTTAAAACACCGTAGCCCTTATTTTCAAAACACCACGATTCGTATTATTTCAAATGGCAAAACTGTACGACTCATACTTATATAAATGCAGATTAGTTATCATTGTGTTTATTGTTCAGCTCCCGCATATCCTTTCTATTCGCATCGCATCGCATGCTTATATTGTGTTTTCGTATGCCATTATAGAGATCATGCTGTCAGGACACCAGCACCATTACCGATGATGCGTATGTTCCACATACACTTACTTGCCGGCTCACACACATCATCATCGGTAATTAGCATGTCACGAACACTTTAGAGAATATTACTCATTGACATAGCTTGTTAACTGATAGTTCGACATGGTACTAGCGTACTCGTCTTAATATGCTAGTTTAGGCATTGCAGTTATTACTTGCTACTGCATGCATATTATTATTCACTGTTATGTAGTATTATGGAGTTTTATGCCAATATTCACTGTTTACTTGCTATTGATTATTGGATTTCGGATTTTCGTGAGATTTCCTGGATTTAGGAGAAAACCGCAAGAATATATATAAACTTCTCTCTCTCTCTTTTTAAAATGAAAAGTGCGGTTTTCTCGTGATGTATGGGTCATCCACCATGATGTTTTCTCGGTTGGATGAACCGTCTGCGGGTACATGATGGACCCAGTAAGGTATCCTGGGGCAAGAAGCTCGAGGTGTAGATGATGAGCCCGGCAGGGGCAGACTGCCTACCGGTGATTTTACCTGGCGCGTCGGATTTTCGGAGGATACCGTTCGTGGTCGTGTGGTTGATGATATGGGCCGATCCGGACTGACGGAGCCTTAGATAGTGAGATTTGAGACACTGAAATTTTGAGATTTGAGACATTGAGGTATTGAGATTTGATGATACAGGCCAGTCCGAATAGACGGAGCCTGAGACTTTAGATATTGAGATTTATGTTTTGTGTCGATACTAGACACTGATTTATATTGATTTATTGATGATACCTCATTTTAAATTACAGAAAATCTCACTAAAGAAAGAAAACAATTTCTTCATTTACATGTATTCTGTTTTCATTACATTACATTCGTACCTCATACATATGATACATTGCTACCTGAGGCACTGACACGAGCACATGGGATTACACTTGTGTATAGATGTTTACCCTTGCCACCTTTTCATGCTTCAGACTTATCATTTTTAAGTTCAAATATATAGATCGTATTGACCTAGGATTGTGTCATACATACGATTTCTGCTCGGTGATGTTTTCTGCTCACGAGTTGGCAACTCACCCCCGTTGTGCCATAGTTTCTTGCAGGTTTTGCCGTACAGGTTCCGTTACGGCTTTGTTAGCACACTGCTTCCTTTCCGGGTGATTGCTTTGGTAGGTGGGTTCACTTGTATCGTGACCACTATTGTAACTTTATTTTATTCAGTTGTATCTAGTGACTCCATCAACCAAACTTGTATATTTATTTCAGACTTAGAGACCAGAGTTGTATATTCTTTCGACCTTAGAGTCGCATGTTGTATCATTGTGGATTTCATGTTGTTTGAGCTTCCTTTTTAATTTTGATCCTCGCCCTTCGGCGTTGTATATTATATTCCTTGCGTGGTTGTGACCGTTGATTGACGAAGAGCTAGCTCCCGCTTGGGGATGCCTTTTATCATTCATGTATATATTTATCATGTTGTACCCCGTTCGGGCCATGTTCCTTCACTCTACTGCTTTACGTGGTTTTGATTTCTGGGGTTTGGCTTACTTAGATTACGTACGCCTCGAGACATTTCGTAATTTAAGTGCCGGTCATGTTCCGTACTTTTCGGGTCGTGACATCTATAAAGAGATCAAACAACACCAGTGGGATTGTGGAGAGCACACAACATCACAGAACCAACATGAGACCCAATGACCCAAACTCAGCCGGCGACATCCTCTAAATATCCGGCGCCGCCGGTCCCATCATGAATATTGCGCCCCATTTTTCTTTTGACTTTCCCTTGTTGTCACATCATCCTTATTATATTGTTTGTTTAATCTTACTTTGTACCTATAAGTACCAGATCAGTGAGCAAGGGAAGAGGAGAGACTTGGATATACTTTGAGCAATAGTTTAACTCTTTGTTTCATTTTCATTTTTAAATCTTTATACATAGCAGGTGGTTAATCATGAGTTCCTTGCTTTCATCTGATCTTGCAACCTTTTAACTGAGCTTGCAAGTTTAGATCATAGTATTTGAATTCATAGTTGTATCTTAAAGTTGAACTTAATGAAGGTTTCATTTTGCACATGGGTTCTTAGTACTTCTTTTCTTAACCTTACTTATTGCAATTTACTTTCTTGCCTCACTTATCTATAATGTTGTTTTCTTTTAACATCTTCTCTTTTCATATCTTCTTGTTGATGATGGTATGGTTTGTGAATAGTGGTGTTGTTAGGGAAAGAGAATGGTATTGTAAGTTAGGAATTCCATTTGCTCATTTCCTTTGCTCAATATTTGCTAATTGAACTCCGCCCAAACCTTACGCAAGCGCTCCGTTGCCCTACTAAGGTATCGGGGATCTCTAACCGTGACCGGTTGCGTTCGGTTTGGCCGGAGGCGAAAGTCAAGAGACAAGAACGGACGGACAATGGTCGATAAGCCGGATTTCATTAATACTGTGCTTAAGCACCCCAATCCACGTTAGTGCCGATTACTCTATCTTCAATAGTCAAGCTCGGCACAACGGATTGAGTACGGATTTTCCTAACATACACGAACCTATCTCTATTCCTAACAAACTTATACTTTGCATATACAAAACCTTATTTTATATTCGAACAATTCCGACCCTTGCATTAACTCATGATAACAAGAACGTAAAACGCACCATCTCCCTGCGGACGACCTGTACTCATCACGGCTAGCTACTCGCGATGCCGCCTTGATTGCGGTTAACTTTCGAACTAGATACGATACGCGAAATCCCTACCGATCAAAATGCATCGTTGAAGATTTTCGAAGATAACTCGGAGCCGCGCATCATTTGTTTTTACTTAGGCATGTAATTGGCTTGACTCGGTAAATGCCGTCTCATGCTCCTTCTGCTTCAGGACCAACTTCTGCTCGAAATATTGAACAGAAGCGGCATTTTGTTCGATCCATGCGACCAATTGAGCCTTCGAGGATAGTGCCTCAGGCGTAAGACGTTTGTGTTCGATCCCATGGAGGCAAGCATCGACTCGTTTACAGTAATCAACCCAGATGCTGGAGAAATCTTCATTATGGAAAGTCACAAGAATCGCCAGTATGAGGTTGACCTCGTTCGCGATGTTTGCTGCAGAAGTGCGAGCCTTGACATCAAGGTCTTCAATAAACTCACTTAGCATGCGCTTACTATTTGCTGCACCTCTGGAAGATTGACGTTTAGCGAAGGGCCCTGCGGGCATAGAAATACGAGATTCGAAAGAAACCAAAGCCGGCGTAGCTGCTACATAATAAGACACATATAAAGAAAGGTCAGATTTCAACCAAAAATTAAAAAAAATATATGAATGAGATCCTACCTACCAAATCAGGGAGCATAGAGGGCTTAGCTATTTCTTCGTCTTCTCCTTCGAGCCGTAAGACTATGGTTAGTACAGGGAAAAGCCTATTAGAAAAGGGTTACTCGTGGAAAGATGAAATAAAAAATGAGAGATATACTAACCAACGCCAGAAGGAGGGACATATCTTAATTGGAAGGCGAAGTGTAAGGTTAACATTCAGCACAGATGATTGAAAAGCACGCCTGTAAGATGACAACAATATATCTAAGAAATTAACCCAAGGAGTAATATCAATACTAAAGCGAGGAAATAAAAGATTTTTTCCTTCCTTCGCTGGGCCTAAGAAAACTCGGGGTGGTGCCAAAGAGATGGATGGAACAATAACGGTCATGGTACTGGCTGACAGGCCTTCCTCGCTCAGCACAGCAACAGGGTTTACCGCGCCTATGTTAGAAATAAAGGAGATATGAGCGAATGTGTCTGGAACGATTGAGAATCCAAAAGTAATGGCACGGAAGATACCTAACGGTGCCAAACCATAAGAGTGTCACTAGTTGGCACAGCTTCTTTGACGTCCACCACTATTGGGAAGACGGATTCAACATCTGTCCCTTTATCTCCCGAATCAATAAGGGTCGTTGTTATGCTAGCATCACCCACCGATGTCGGGGATCCGCCAGGAGAGGAAGTGGCAGCTGGAACAATCTTAAACTCAAAATGAAAGCCCGGCGCCCAGAGTCCCTAGATGTTGGCACCTCATCCGCAATGTTGACACCTAAACTTAGCCCTGCTGTATCATTCGATGAATAATGTGTTATAATTCAAGGGAAAAAACAACTGGGGAAAGAAACTCGGAAAAGTAAATAAGTCCTACTAAGTTTCATTAAAAGATCATGCACTGTCTCACCTTGAAGTAACCGCTCAGCCTTTTCACGATCTGCATGCTCAATCTGCCTATGAGCGATTGACAAAGAAGAAGGAATATGCTCCATGGGAACATCAGAGGGTCGTATCTCACTCGAACTCGCACCTGTAGCCAAGTTAGACTGACACTCCCTCGCTGCATGCTTCCGACGTTTCTTCTCTACTTTAGCTGTGCGAAGAGATCTTTTAAGAACCACAGACAGAGGAACGTCTTCTTCTGAATTAGACTCAGCCTTCGGATCTGTTACAATGGCTGTCACTGGCTGCTTTAGCGATGCCTCCCATAGTGTCCCTGGGGTGGCCTCAATGTTTGCCGGTAGCTCTATAGGTTCCGTAGGTTCCATCGAGGGAGGAATATCCTCCGCACCACCACCTAAAGATGGCATCACACTCGGAACGGCACAAGCTGCGGTGGTTCGTATAATAAAAAAAAAGGGAGAGTCATGTGGTGGACAAAATGATCTAAATATTTTAATGGCGTCACAAAACGAATCATATCGAGGCCCATAGAAGCATGAAGCCTCTCCTCTTCCTTGAATGTTTTGAGGGACGCGAAAATGGCCTCTTCAGTGGAGATACCTGTTAAGAAAGGAGCGTTAACAAAGCGTAACAAACTCTAAGATATACAAAAGAATATGAATGAGATATATCTAATGCCGCAAGAGAAGCACGCTGGTTTCTCGCGGGTTAATCGCTCAGAAGCCTTAATAGCAGCTTGAAGATTAGTTGCGGCAACCTCATCAGTAAAAGCTTCAAACAGACTGTCATTGGTGCCGTATTCGTACAAGCCTTCGCTATACAGAGCATGAAGTTCCTGACCAAATACAACGTCAACCGAAAACATGGATTTCTTCTTCTTCTGAGAGCCGGCTCCAACACTTGACTATAAGAGCTTTCACTTTACAGGCCTCTTGGGACAGCGAGTCCCGATTTCTGAGACGATACCTGACTCCAGAGATGCTGCAGCCATCACATCACCAAAAGCTCTTTCGTCCAGTCGTGGCTTAGCGATCGAAACTATTGGAAAAGCTTGCAGAACTACAATCATGTGACCCTCTCTCAAGGAAGGACGGACAACTGCTCAACGTTTCAGTGGAATCGCGGGGTTACTGGCCGGAACAGAATCCTTATGATCAAGGAGCATCCGTCTTTCTTCTTTGATAACGACACCCGTAACTTGCTGGTACGAGGCTATATAGGAATTTGAGGCCTTCGGAATATGACTCGGCTCAGAAAACAGAAAATGAGACCTCGTGTTCAGCCGCATGAAATGGTGCACTGCGCTGCGAACCCTCTCCTCTGAAGCAACCGGATCGACGAGAAATGCTTCAAGAGGAACGCCTTAGTTATAACCGGATTGCTGAGCAAAGCGATGCGGGTTATGCCTCATGAATAATACCGTGGCATTTTGCCTAAATACTAAGAAACCCTGCCTGATGGAATACAGATGCACGATCTCCCGGGCATTCAAAGCAGAAAACCTATCCTTAAAGATATCAAAAAGCGGCTGGACCACTTTGGAGGGTTCTTTACCAATGGTCAAGTCCTTATCAACGAAAGTCATGTTGTCCCCAACCATGCGCGGGCGCAGGAGTAATCGCCGAGCTTCTCGCTGTGTTGGGTCCGGAGAAGAAGCATCAGCCATTTGCATGACCCGGGGTAAATTGTACCCTTCATAAAATCTAGGTCTTTTATGCACACCAAAGGCACCCAATACGTGCATCTTGATCCATGAGGTGAAGTAATGCAAAGGGAGATTTACAGGCTTCAAACCTGACTGGGTGGTGTCGGCCGCTATACTTAGGCCATGATATAAATGGGCCAATCCTGCAATCCCAACAGCCATAAGCATCCCCGCCGTAGCACGATGAGCCGGATAGAAAATAGACGGTTTCATGTAGCGAGGATGCATTGGGAGTGCAAACCAGCTCAGCTACAAACAAATGAAGCCTACAAAAAATGTTTCCTCGTAAATATCCGGAGCGGCAATCTCTGCAAAAGGGAGGATGGAGGTGTCCAGAATAAAGAACTGCTTTAAATTCGCATCTACAGTCGGCAGTTTGTCCAAGCCAAAACCAAACGGATCATCAAGCTTGGCAAATTTCGTAACCTTCTTCGATAAAACCTCCGGACGAATGAAACAGGCAACAAAGTCCGTAAAGCTAACACTATGCCCCTCGGACTCTAAAAACAAGCTTTCATAGATATTTAACATCTTGAATAGGCTCGGGAACTTGTGCTGAATAGCGTTTTCCGGAGTAAGGCCCATGACTACCGATTCAGTAGCAAAGATATACTCGTCAGGAGGAAGTATCTATTCATAATGCTCCCCTCTGACAGGTAACCCAGAAATATCTGCGAACTCTTTCAGCAAAATCGATACCTCCTGATCCGATAATTGAAACATGTGGGTTAGAATATTCCACTGTTCTAGGAAGGATTTAACCCACCACATACGAGAAGTGTGGTAATAGAAGAGAGACGTGCAGACTGCTGGGTATAACCCAATTTTCAGTGGTAGCGATTTCTTGGCCGATAAGGTGTAGCGGGCTCACTGGAGGTAACCAGTTGGATGTCGAGGGGTCACTTCTATTGTGTAAACCTGGCCCCAAGGACGTGCCTCTCCTTGACACATGAAACGCCCCAAAATATCTAGGGCCATCGGCAGCTGGACTGGTATCGACGCAATGGAAGGTTGGAGATGACCCTCACCGGTCCAATTGACCTCTTCCACAGCATAAATGACCTACGGAGGGTCAGTATAATGAATTGACGGGATCAGTTATGATGGCACTGCACAAGTAAAGCTGCGCCGACCTCGGATAATATTGCCATACCATGCTCCGCATAGATGAAAAGATTTCCGTTCCGGATCGTAGTCCCGGATAAAAGCAAGGACTTCACGATCAGTAGGGGGCATCGGCAAAATCACTCTCCGAACGAACATAAGGAAAAGGAACTAGAAACCATGGTAACTAAAAAGAAAAACCGGTGGAGGGTTAGCAATTAGCATACTAAAAGCACTACAGTCTGAAGGAAAATCAGTGGCTTCACAAAATCAAGGTGATGGCTTATCAATAATAAAACATGCGTCCATTGTAAGAATCCAAAAAGACTCTCATTAAATGAATAGTCCCATTAAACAATGTGGTTAAAAACAGCCAATATCCTCGAAAAGCGGATTCTGTTAAAAATAACAACAGATTCAAATCCGTAAAGAGCGTATTAAAGCCGTAAAAAGGAAAATACTCAAGAACAGGAAGGGGAATAAAATTCCCAAAAGTTACAAAAAAAAGTGTTTTTCTTACAGCTGAGCTGAGTCTTGGTGATGGCTAAAAATAACAACAGATTCAAATCCGTAAAGAGCGTATTAAAGCCATAAAAAGGAAAATACTCAAGAACAGGAAGGGGAATAAAATTCCCAAAATTCACAAAATCAAGGTGATGGCTTATCAATAATAAAACATGCGTCCATTACAGCTGAGTCTTGGGAATAAAACTCTGCAAAGAAAGATGGAACTAAATTCCTCCAATAATGGGATTAAATCACAGAAACAGATGGGAAATATAATGGAATTAAATTCCCAAGACTCTCAAAGATTAGAATCGATGATAAGGAAAAATCCTAAGAAGAGAACTAGCGATTTCTTGAGGATGCCTATTGATTCAAGACTCATGGTCTACTAAAAAAAGTGTTTTTCTTAAGATCTCTAAGAGATCAGTTCAAGAAAAGAGCTATGTTCTGTTAATGGATTAAAAATCCGAAACAAAATAAAAAGTCTTTTAAGAGCTAAGCTCTATTCATAATCCTTACTAAAATTTTTGGCAGAGATTAACTCTGAAGGTGTTCTGTGGACAGAGATCTAAGCTCTGAATCGAGAATTAAATTCTCAAGAAAGAAAAAATTCAAGGAGGATGATGATGAGACAACAGTCATCTCAAGGGCCAAAGGCCCTATTTATAGGATGTAGGAAGGATGGTTCAACTTCCTAGAAAATCCAACGGTGGTAAAAGTGACAGCGTTGTACTTACGTGTAAGGTACATAAGAAGAACGGTGGGGGGCATTTGTTACTCTAATATTTAAACATAATAAAAAGGGCTATACTCTGTTAAATTTTAATGAGGAAGCGCCTCACGTGATCCCCACGAGGGTGCCAACGCCAGCGCCAACCCCTTAGAATTAAATCTTATGGTGGTGCCACACGTGAAGCTTACGTGGGCGCCAATGTGCAAAGCATATGAGCACCTATTATATATTAGAATTAAATTATTAAATGCCCACGTGCAAGACACGTGAGCGCCAGCGCACAAGTTAAAATCAAGTAGAATAAATTCTACATGGGAATATTTCTCTAAAATCTGGGATATTCTCTATTAAACAGAGCCGTTGGATCAAAAATCCAATGGTGATGATAAGCCATCAAATAATAGGATTAAATTCTATTAGGAGAAAATATCTCCCAAATCTTTCTAAGTGAGAAAAAACTCTCGGTTGGATCAAAAATCCAATGATAGAATTAAATTCTATATTGGGAATATATTTCCCCAATATTTTTAAACAAAGAAGCATTGCTCTCTGTAAAACAGAGTGCTCTTGGATTAAAAATCCGATAGTGATTAAAAATCACTGTTTGAAAGAATAAAATTCTGTATGTAGGAAAATATTTCCCTAATCTTGTTATAAATAAAAAAATATATATTCTGTAAAAACAGAAATTAGTGGATCAAAGATCTAATGGTAGATAAAATTCCGCAAATAATTTTTGAAACCAATTAAATCAATTGGTATCTCTTAAATGAGAGATTTTCCCAAAACTGATCAACAGTTTGCCTCTACTATATAAAGGACCTGAGACTTCAAGTCTTAGGGAGAGAGAATACCCCCTAAGTTTCTACAAACAAAAAGATAGAAACTGCAACTGAGAATTCAATTCTCCTTCAACGAATATTCACTTGTTCTTTCAAACTCTAGGTAAAGAAAAAGAAGAGATCAAAATATCTCCTTTGCCTAGTATAAAAGAATATAAGGGTTTAACAATTCATAAAAAGAATTCAGTTCTTCCTCTGATCTGAGATTTGCAAAGCAAATCTCCCCACAAATTGAGAATTTAATTCTCATCGGGACGATTTTGTCTTTCAAACTCAAAATCTAGGGGAAATAACTAGATTAAAAGAAGAACATATATTCTAGGAATTTAATTCATCTGAAGATAGGGTTTAACCCTAAAAAACATAAGAACTTAGTTCTTAAAGAAAACTTGATCCCGGATCTTTAAAACAAAGATCTTGGTGATCATTAATGGTCAAAATGCCATTAACAGAGATTCAATCTCTAAAAAAGAAAAGGAATCAGCAGCACACATGAAAAACACGTGAGCGCGCAAAAGATTCCCAAAACAAAGGAAAGGAATCAGTGCCTCACATGTTTCCAACGTGGGCGCTCAAAATAGAAGGCCAGCGCCACACCTGAAAGACACGTGAGCGCTGAGTAAAAGTGCTTAGCATTCCATATACAGCCAAAACTGCTAAGTGCTTAGTTGATTGGGCAGTGCCCAGTGCTTCACGTGAAAAATACGTGGGCGACCAACAAAATAAAATGAGACAGCGCCACACGTTCTCCTCACGTAGACACCATATAAAAGTGCTTAGCGCTATATATATATCCAGGCAAATGGACTGAGTGCTTAGCACTGATTAGGCAGCGCACATAACTGAAGGCTTCACATGATAACCATGTGAGCGCCAGAGCTCTAAACAAGTGCTTAGCACGTTTGCATAAAAAAAGGGGGCTGAACAAACAGAACCCAAATAAGTGCTTAGCACTTTTGAAAAAAAAAAGACTGAGCAGACTATGCCTAAATTGGCTAATTCCCTGAAAAGATTTTTCTTACAGCTGAGCCCAAATGCTCTGTTGTTGGATCTTAAATAAAAATTATCCTTAAAATATTACTAAGTTGATCTTATTCTCAAATAAGGCTAACGTATACTTAGTTAAAAATAAATTGAGCCCAAATGCTCACATATTTAAGTTAATCTTATTCTCAAACTAGATTAACGGAGAACCCTTCAGATAGGTCTATGTGTGACTTTATTTTTTAGAATTTCATCATTGACAGGGTGAGGCATTCCATTCAACTCTTTTATCTAGAGCAGATAGATCTGGAGCAAAGCCCTTCTTTCACTCACATCTGGTGGAGCAGTACCTATGGAAAGGAACAAGACCATAGGGGAAGGGGGAACAAGCTCCTCGGAACGGATACCCATTTCTTTGAATCAAACCTTTCCAGGATGATCGCTTCCAAGCATTTAGTGCCATATTTTGTTAACATTCTACTGTTATCCGACCTCTAAAGGAAAAGAAGCATACTTGAAGGGCCCATAGAGAATATCCCATACGGACACCATGTATCAATCGTTCCATCTCTGCTTTCCCAAATAGGAAAAATCTGGCTTATCCTATACTAGTTCACGTAGGAATGGACGTAGAATACCAAAGGGAGTTTTTCATGTTCAAGATTTTTGAACTAAAGGAATATATATAACCTAAGTTCAAAACCCAAACCTAAATTTAAAATATACGTATTTAGACTGATCTAGGCCCTATAGACGACGACATAAACTAGTCTCCTTATACAATCTACGGGCAACCAAAACAAACAAAACAACACACGACACGAAGTGAACTTCCGGAGCAGGAGAAAGTGGTTATCATAATGCGATAATGTAATTAATTGCAAGGGCTTGCGCCTGCAGGGAAGAGTGTCCCTACAATTAAAACCCCCTCACAAATAAGGGGGAATCTGATAAAGTCTGCTACATCGGTCGCATCTATCCAAACCTCCGATACACGGTGCCATAAATCAACTTAGTATCTTCGGAGAGGTAGATGGAAATGTACAAATAGTATCTACCCCCAAATTCAAGCTAGACATCCCTGCATCTTGGTCTGGTCTTTCGGAGGTGAACAACCTCGACAGTTTATTCATCATAGTAGGTCTCCTTCATGGCTGCTTCAGCAAAGAAGGCCTAATATTCCTCAGGGTTTTATAAAGCTTCAGTCAACATGCTCCATAGTTCTAAATACAGCATGAGCACTTCGTATGCCATCATTAGTGTCGGCATCTTCTTTAGATGGGCCAGCACATTGTAGGGTTTTTTTGGCCTTCAAAACTGAGGGGATAACACTTTCTTCAATCTTGATGGCTTTGCCTTTCTCTGCTTACTTAGCCTTTTGTTTTGGATCGCTGGACTTAAGATCAGATTTGATTGTTCCTTGTCCTGAGAGAACCATTTCTTAGGTCTCAAATACCTGGCCCCTCTTCTGCTTTGAGTCACCGGCTTTTGGCGAGGAGACAACGGTTCCCCAACGGGTGATGATGGTATTTACAAATTGAACATCATCCTCATTTCGCCGTCGGGGAAGTAGAGTGTATCATCTTCAACTTCACTCTCGACACTTATGACCCTGCAAGTGTGCAAAGTATTTGATGGTCGAGGTGCTCATCTCCGCCTTTGTGGGGAAGGCGAGGAATAAGTAGATGGCTGGTCCTCTGCCAACTCTTGCATGCGTCGCCTGAAAACAACACAGTGTCTCAGCACGTGATCATAGATTTGGTGAAACACGCAGAAATCAGGGTCATCTATAAGCTCCTCTTCTCTAGGCATAGTGGAGATGGGGTATTCCGTGCCAATGCTTCTGATATCTTAGCAGATTTGCAGCAGCTCCTATCCGGGTATTAAGATTATCGCTTGATTTATCTGCCCCCTTGGTGAAAGGGAGTAAATAAATCTTTGTTGTAGTCTGGTTTTGTGACTTTGACCGAGTCTGGTATCTGTGGACATTCGGATCCTCATTGAGCATCTTTGTGAGGTGGCAGTATTTATTGGCCCATATTGACATTCTGCTAATTGGTACTGTAGGTTGTTTATTCGATTGTCTATATTACTAAGCTGCTGTCGGAATTGGCTCATTAGTTAACACAACTTGTTGATATATCCTTGTGCAAGTTTCTCACTCCATCATTCATTTGAGAGATTATCTACATGGATGCTTCATGCATTTCATTGTGTCTTTCGGACACCGTGAACAAGAAATCCACTCTCTTCGCGGGGTTTCTTTGAGGCGAGGGGTGTAACGGGAGATGCTGGTCTTCGTCCATTGGTTGAGGACTCGGTGCTTCTTCAGTCATACGGACGATGTTAGGATGTACATTGATGTTTTCCCCTTGTTTGACGGTTATGGGTGAATCATGCCCCTGCCGAGGCTCTGGTTCACCTTCGTTGGTGTTTTGATGATTTATCCCACGACATGTATGGACAACATCTAAAGAACATAAAGAGGTGTTTACCTTCTTCTATTCTGAGGATCTTTCGGGGTCTGATTCTATGTAGAATCTTGTATCATCTCCCTGAATGTGTAGCAACATCTTAAGGAATGCTCTGCTCGTTGATGCAATATGCAAAAGATTGGGGATGTGGCCAGTTTGGCATCATCGGGCATTCTGGGATATATGAGTTTAGTGCTAAAATTTCTGAGTAAATTGAATGCTTCGTACAGATCTCGATCGGGCATTGACTCAATTTCTTGTCCTACTGGTCTCTTAGTGGTGGTGACCGTAGACGTCAGGGGGTAATATTGCTTCCATCCGAATTGCTCTCCCTATGTTTCGGGACATCTGGGGTGCCTCGATTTCTCGAGCCTTTATGCGTCCGGTCTTGGCAGTGGTCTCTACGACCTGGTTGCACTAGAATTCCGAGATCTGACGCTGCAAATTCCTAATAAGTATTTCTGATTCGCGGGTCAGTTGTCGGAAGAAGTCAACAACCCTTTGTACCAATGCATTTTTTGCTCGAAGTCTTCTATATTCCTCCAAGACTTATGAGAGTGTGGCAATTGCGGCTTCTATAAATTCGTTGTGCCTCTCTTTCATTATGTTCAAGTGAGTGATGGTCTCAGTTATATTTCCAATCTCTCTATGTGGGCATGGGACATATGTTCCGTCAGGCTGTTCGACCGAGCGTGGGGTTGTAGGTGGTGAATCGTCAAGATTCTCCTGAAGGAGTAATGTTGGCGATGCAGGCTCAACTGGAACCCGGCCCCAGACTCGCCCACTTTGATCGGCTGAGTCTTCCCAGGTAATAGTTGAAGCATGATGTGAGTTGGACGTGTAAGGCAATGCCTCGATAACTTTCTCAGCTGGTACTCCTCATCTTTCTCCTGTTGAGAGTTGTTGCTTTCCCTTTGCAGCATTGCGCATAGGGTGTTACTGTTTTTTAGGGAAACCAGTGTGTTAGCTTGAGCTGTTTCTTCCGGTTCTTGACGAACTTCATCGGCAGGACTTACATCTGGCAGCATATCCGGTTCACGAGGGTAGTTTGCAATCTCATTTTTCTTGCTAGCGATATACGCGATATAGAGACAAGTGTGAGCCTACGTGAGCTGAGTTCGGATGTTAGTTATTAATAATGCATTTGCTAGCATGATTAAGAGCTGCCTCTGTCGTTCCGTTTCCTCTTATTTGATGGCTCAGAAGTGTCCGATTCTAAAAATTTCTCTTGTGGCTTCTCATCACTCATTTCTTCTCTCCAGAAGTCGGATAGGATGAAGTCATGCAGGGTTATTGGGGGAAAGTTTAGTGGCCCCTGTAACAACTCCAATTTTTGTATACATAAATTTGATTTAAATTTGAGGTATACTTGGAGTATTTAATGTTGTTGTTATCACTTTAAGTATTTATTTTCCCACAATAATTACAAGAAGGAGCTTGTAGCTCATTGGTAACACCTTGCACTGCTGAACCAAGCCACCCGAGTTCAAATCCCATGCCCCACATTATTTTTAGATTATTTTTCTTTTAAAATTCTTGGAAGCCCAACAGTCCACAGGCCATAACTCCCAAAAGTTGAACTGAACCCTAAAAACTAAATATACCAGGAGCTACGTCAGAGGACCCCCCACCCATAGACTACCAGACTCGGCCGGCGGACCGGCCGACTCCGGCCGGCGCTGCAGGCCGGACTCGGCCGGACGGCCGAGTCCCCAAAACAAATGTTTTGGCTTTTCACATTCTATAACTCCTTGTATACTCCAATTTAATAGATCGGTTCCCGAGAGTTTATTACACCCTATTTACTATAAATTTTAATGATTTTTCTATTATTTTTACAATTTTTTTAAAATAAAAACCTTTCACCTACCCTACCCTAGCCTACCCTATAAATAGACCCCCTACCCTCTACCCTCTCATCCCAAAACACTGGGTTTATGTCACGTCCCGAAAGTACGGAATATGACCGGCACTTAAACTATGAACGTCTCGAGGCGTACGTAATCTAAGTAAGCCGAAAACCCAGAAATCCAAACCAAGAAAAGTAGTAGAGTGAAGGAAAACCAATTTAAAACAAGTAGTTTTAATAGCATAAGCCGAATTATGCGGTTTTAAAAAAAACATCAATATTTCCCAAAAATTTCGGTAGAGTCTCCTTTGTAAATACTGGCCCCCAAACGGGATACAACATGAATAGTATACGAAATCAATAAAAAGGCATCCCCAAGCGGGAGCTAGCTCTTCATCAATCGACGGTCACAACCACACAAGCAGTATAATATACAACGCCAACGGCGAGGATTAAAATCTCAAAAGGGAACTCAAAAGTACAAGAAAAAGAAACGCGCGACTCTAAGGTCGAATGAATAACATCACTAGTCTCTATCTCAAAATAATTACATGTTTGGTTGATGGAACTTCTAGATACAATAGAGTAATAATATACAAGTTATATAATGGGGGGTACGATACAAGTAAACCCACCTACTAGCAAATCACCCGAAGGAAACTATGCCCGTAAGCCGTAAAGAAACCTGTACGGAAAACCTGTAAGAAACTGGGGCACAACGGGGGTGAGTTGCCAACTCGTGAATAGAAAAACATCTACGGAAAGAAATCGCATAAATAACGCAACCTAGGTCAATGATCAGAATATATCCTCAAATATATGAATAGCATGCAGCCTATAACAATGGCTAGGGTATTATCTAACCCGAGTGTGATCTCATGTGCCCGTGTCAGTGCCTCAGGTAGCAATATATCATATGAATGAGGTATGAATGCATGGAACAGAATGCATGTACTGACGAAAACTGCTTTCATAAATCAGTGAGATTTCTGTATTTTAAAAGTGAGGTACCATAAATGAAATCAGCATAAAACAGTGCCCAGCATCGACACAAAACAAGTGTCCAAATATCTCGATATCTCTGTATCACAATCGCTGTACCTCAATATCTCAAACCACAATATCTAGGGCGCCGTCAATCCAGACCGGCCCCTACCATCCATCTCAAGACCACGACGGTATCCTCCGGATATCCGACGCGTCGGGAAATATCACCGGTCGATAGTGCTCCCCTGCCGGGCTCAACGTCAACAACACATTCCTCTTGCCCCGAGGTATCGCACCGGGCTCACCATGTACCCGAAACGGTTCCTCCACTCCTCGAATCGGGTCTCGAAATCCATCAGCAAACTCATGGTGGACGACTCATACATCATGTGAAAACCGCACTTTTTATTTTAAAAGAGAGAAAAAGGTTTATTTATGTTTTTGCGGTTTTCCTCCAAATCCAAGAAATCTCATGAAATCCGAATCCAAGTCATCAATAGCATGTAAACAGTGAATATAGGCTTGAGAATCCATGAATGCGACACAACAGTGAATAATAACATGCATGAAGTAGTAGGCAATAACTACAATGTCTAACTAGCATATAAGGCAAGTACACTAATATCATGTCTAAACTATTAACTAACAACCTATTTCAAATGAAATAGTATTTTCTAAAGTGTTCGTGACATGGCAATTACCGATGAAGATGTGTGTGAGCCGGAAAGTAAGTGTACGTGGTACATACGCGTCATCGGTAATGGTGCTGGTGTCCTAACAGCATGATATTAATAATGCAATAAGAAATTATAATATAAGTATGCGATGCGGAGCGAACAGTAAAAATGAGCGGGAGCTGAATACTAGACGCAACTATAACTAATCTGCACTAATCTAATATAAGTCTTACAAATGGTGCCTTTTGAAATAACACGAATCATGGGGTTTTGAAAATAGGGGCTACGGTGTTTTTAAGAAAAGATACGTTTTTGAAATATCCGTAGAATCCCTTGACCTGTCTTTTAAAATACGCATGATTCGTAAGCTTTGAAACAGGTAAGAATCGAATCTAATCTAACAACTAAACTAAATTAAAGGGCTAAGTTAACAAGCTGGACTACAGGTAAGGAAACCGCCTAACATCTGAGTCGATACATATACATACCTGTATATATATTAGTCGGTGATCCCGCCTCAATAATATCATATCCGATACCATATCTATAATCAGACATCCCAAGTCAAGAGTGCGGATCAATCATCAAGATATAGCTCGTACGTAAATCCGTCGTACGGCATCCCCAATTCTGGGTACGGGTCAATATCACATTCATCATACTATTCACCTGGTATCCTTTTTATCAAATATCATGATCGGGGTACTGATCTACGTCTAGTACAATACTGATACCGCCTAAGTATGCATGCACGTGTGTAAAACACTACGTCAAGGACCCGCTACAACGTCATGTCGTATCTCCAATACGAACCCTGCTATATCACCGATCTCACGGCCTCAAATCAAATCTCATCGACTCATCATAAATCCCAAGTACTATCCTCAAATCCGTATATGAACACACAGTCCCATACCTATGTGAACACATAACTATATAGAATCCCATGAGCATAAAAGAAAGAAGAAAGTATGCACGTATGGGTGGGTGTGTGCAAGTGTGGTGCGACCGCTACTCTAGGGTTTCGCGACACTCAATCATCCAAGAACACCAAATATCCATATTTATCATCAATAACTCAAACAATATATAAACAATATATATATGTGTGTATACATGTCCGTATACATTACCACGAACTGTGGGGATGCTATACGCCATCCACCCGACTTCTCACCGTAGATATAAATCTACTCACCTGGTCCTCGCTAGCCGGTGCCGACGTCGCCACGCGCTTGCTTGTCGTCTCGAAGCCCACATGGGGTACCTACATATCATAACACACCATATCGCATTAAAATCCGACTCATGACCAAAACGACGCACGAATCCCACATAGGTCAAAACCTATGGTTTGCTTCCACAAATCAACTTAAAAACCCTCGACGTCGGCGTACAAACGCCAAACCATCGAGAAAAACCCAAAAACACTCATTTGCACGATCACAAGCACTAATTATACTATAAAATAGGTTAAAATTCTCAAAAACCCCAAATTCACCTTAAAAGCCATTTTTCCGAAAATCTAGCAAGCACAAATCACCGTTTTAGTACAAAACTCGATGTATAAACGAATCTAGCGGCCACAATATTCACTAAATATCTTAAATAAGTCATAAAAACAATTCCTATAATTTAATCTCATTAAATTCCAAAAACCCTAAAATTTTAGTTTACAAAATACCTAAATTTTAACAATTTTATAGCAAAAATGCACAAACTACAATCTAGCTTGGATTTTCATGAACTAAAAGCATTAAACCACTCAATATAATATTTATAATGACATGAAACCTTAATTTGAATTTTATCTCACAAGAATATAATTATTTTAAAAACCTAGTTTACAATTTAGCATAATTAACACAATTTAAATCAACAAAAAGAAAATTAGCAACTTAATTTGATTTAGCAAAACATTAATATGGCAAATAACTCCCACAACCATAGTCTCACAACACAAAACCCTAACTAGATTTTTCACAAACCCTAATCTACACCTTCTCTTGCAAACCCACAACTTTCAATTAAACCGAAATTAAGCACCTAACAAGCTTCATTAAGGAATTAAACCAACAATTGAACAATGGGTCAAAAGTTATACCTCACAACCATGAATCAAACTTGAAATCTAGACCTCCAATTTGAAATCATTGCACCAAGATCCATGCTAAAGAAGATGAGGGAAAATGGGTAGGAATCGGATTTGGATTTTAGCTTGATTTTTGAGGTATTTTGATGAATTTTTGATGCAAAATGAGAGAGGGAGAAAGAGGGGCTATTGTTGATGCAGGAATTTGGAGGGCTCGGCTGGAATGGGGAGGGGAAATGAGTGAGGGAGGAGAGAGTGTGAGGTGGAGAAAGTGGGAAAGTCAAAGTCCACATTTTCTTTTATCATTTTCTTTTCTTTTCTTCTCTTTTCTTTGTGATTGGAGAGAGAGAGGGGGAGGGCTGTCATGGTGGGGTCGGCCACATGGGGAGAGGGAGAGAGGGTGAGTTATTGGTTTATGGGTTAGGCAAAAAGATAAATGTATTACCCCAATTCCCATTAACACTAATTTCACCGAAAAAAGGCTTTTTCTTCGATATTTTCTAAACCGTTTTGGAAAACGATTTCGTTTCAAAAACTACATGATAAAATTTTATTTAACGTTTTATGATGCACAAAATTTGTTTCAACTCATTCCAATTTGTAATTTTCCCTAATTAAATATATTAGTGAAGGCTTAAAATAATATTAAAATAATTAATTTCGGAAAATTTTTCAGAAAATTTGAAATTTCACCAATGGCTCAATAAACACCAAATACTAGCAATTACATAGCTAGAATATGTATATTAAATTTTATAATAAAAATATTTGCATTTTGACTTTTTTACAGAAAACCCCCTTATTTTACCGTTTTTTCGAAATTGCACCGAAACGATTTTCAAAACGTTACAGTTTACTCTCTCAAAATTGTTACAAGAAGGGTGTACTTTGAAATCAAGTTCACGGCGAAGCGCTGACGGAATTCCGGCGACGTTTTTTCGAAACAACCGGCAACGAGACAACGCCTCGGCCACTCATCTAGTTCCCCTATACTCTTTAGTATAGATCGAAACCCGTAAGTCCCATTCTTTCCTTCTTTCTACTTCTCAAAAATACGAAATTACAAAACCCGACGGAAATCGGAACAAACCGATTCCCGATTCGGTTTTCTATAAAATATCACTTATCACCAATTCCATAATGCTTAAACATATTCTTGTTGAGTATTAATCACATATCAACTAATTTGGACAAAGTTTCTCACATGAAATGATAGCTTTTTGCAATATCGTATTCTTTTTCACTTTAATACCATAATGTTTATTTTACACTTCTAATCAATTCAATCATGTCTAAACATCTTTATCCTGATTATTAAACTTGTAAAAATCAATTTGAATAAGTTTTCACACATGAAATAATAACCTTTTCAATTTATCGTATTTTTTCACCTTAATACCATCATATTTCAATTTAACATTAAACCCTTTAACATTGCTATACCTTAAAATAGATCACGAGGTAATGACCTATCTTCTCACACACATATATGAAACCATAATACGCCATCTTGAAAACTACTAACACGTTAAAACAAGATTTTACATTAAAATAGCTTTTCCTTAATAAAACCTTTTATAAAAGTTTAGGTTTGATACATTTGTTTAAACAAAATTTTTAATAGGAAAAATACGATAAGTTGTGGACATCGATCGTTTATCTAAACCTGATTTTGTGGTGTCTAGGCAAGTGTGTCCAAGGCAAATGGTTATTTAATTAGGGCAACTACTTGTAGTGGAGAGCCTCCCACTTACCTGGCACTTACCTGGCCGCAATTGGTGGTGAAGAGGCGATTTGAGACTTCTAACGACTTGTCGTTTAGACCATTTAGATATAGGCTAGTTGGCTTAGGGAACCCTAGAAGCTAAAATACGGAAAATTACACTTTGCAAATAAATACCTTTTACTTTATAAAACCGTTTTCTAAAGGATTAGTATTTTACAATCTTTACAAAGCGCCACTACAACCCATCTTTGGGGAACCCGTTCGGGATCGTGCGGTTTATCGCACACCCTCGGGCTAGTAGTGCGAGATTCAGACCTCCGCAAGGAGCATTCGGTCTCGAAAGGTTTAAATTACGACATCTTAAGAAAATGAGATTTCTGGAATATAAAATATTTATTAAAATTATTTTTTTTTGTATAAACATATGTATATTTATCATTTAAATATATATTTTATTATAATATAAATTTTTCACCTTTTCCTAAAAATCACAATAATAAATTTTACACTAAAATACCAAGAACTTCAAATAAACAATATTACAGATAAATACCCTTATTTATAAAATTAGGATATTTTCACTAGAAATGTCACAACATAAAATCCACCCTCATTACAACTCTAAAGACGAACAATAAATACTTGAGGCGTATTTTGAAAAGTATATAAAAGTATTTTTACCTAAAGCCCCCTCAAGTTTTATAAATTACCCTAAGGACCCTAGCAATTATAAGACTTCGATTCACATCCCTGATTGTCTGACTCGAGTTTGAGTCTGATTAATCTGAATTGAATATGATTCAAGTCAATTTATAATCTATAAGATTCTAAGTCAATATGAACACATGAATCCATGAATACAATCATCAATTTACACAACTTGATCGAACCGAACCATGGATATATATATATTTTTTACATGATTCTCAGTATTCCATTTACATGACTATACGGTTATAACCGTTTCCTGATATCATGGTTTCGGTCAGTCAGTCAATCAATCATACAACCAACACAATTTACAAGATAACAGTACAAACAAGATATCGCGGGGTTTAAGGGGTAGATTGATACGGAAGGTGTTAAAGGTGGCACGAGGTGGTCAGACTTAACACACCTAACATGAATCCAGTTGCTGTTGTACCATGGCATAAACGGTACCTTGTACTATACGTGCCCTTAGTCTCTGGCATATAAAGACTCCCCTCGTATACACTGGCATCCTTCTGTACCAAGCTACAAACAACAGCGTGGATATAACATTACAACAATAGTTTATACTTTAAATGTATCTTCTTATTCTGTCTTTTTCTACTTCCCTCTTACCTTTGGGACTTACCGAGCGACCGGTTCGCTGACGACATTCTGTTTCTCTCTTTTTTGAATGTCGTCAGGTGATTTGGACCCGGCAGAGGTTGAGCCATCGCAAGAAGACTTGGAGCAGTTTACTGAAGACCCTGCACTATAGTTTCATTGTATACTTTTCCTTTCTGTACTTTTCATTTCCTGTTATGACACTGTTTAGGCATCTTTTATTTTAGTTGTATTTCCTTTCATGTATTGTACAAAGAATGTTAATAAATAAAAGTTGCTGTTCTTTTTATTCTTGTCTCTTGTGTATTTATTTTTATATTGCTTAGATATGCTTAGCATATGTACTTCTGAGTATATACGTAGCGGACCTCGTCGCGTCTCCTTCACCGTACACTGGGAAGCGGGGCGTGACAGGTTTTGTTGGTGGCCCATGCGGGTCAGAGCTGTATGAATCCCTATCATGCAGTTCTGTTCTGTGTGAACAACCTAAGCAATATAACACAAGAACCAGCAACTAAAACATTCTTTACAATTCATGCTCCTTGAATCTTGCAATTTCATATTCCTAGAATCTTATCATTTCATGTTCTTGAATCTGTCCTAACCCAAATATTTCTTCAGGGTTATGGATTCCCCGAACAACACCAGCACCAACGTCAACAACACACACCCAGCACTACCTCTCACACCAGCTGTTCCTGTGCCACCTACCGAGCAAACAGTGCTACTTGAGGCAATCCACAGCCTTCTCGAAGGACAGCAACAAATTCTAAACCGTCCCGAGACTGACACTCCGGGGGTAAAGCAATTCAGGGCTTTACATCCAAAGCAGTTCTCAGGAAAGGGGAGCCCACTGGAAGCTGAGGAATGGGCTCAAAGTATCGAGGATGATCTGGCCGCAGCATAAGTGCCAGACATCGCTTGGGTCCGTGTAGCGAAACTACAGCTCAAGGACAACGCTCGCAACTGGTGGAAGGCGGAAGAAAGCCATCTTGCACAACCTATTGAATGGAAAATTTTTCATGAGAAATTCGACGCGAAATAGTTCCCTGTGACTGCCAGGTTTGCCATGGAACAGCAGTTCATTCATCTACAGCAAGGATCAATGTGGGACAAATCGGTATATGAATACGACGCTGAATTCACCATGTTAAGCCGGTAAGATATGTCGCAATAGTTCAGTTTTAAATATCACATACCACACAGCTAACACTATCTCGAACAGATTGGCGGCACATTTGATACCGACGGACGATATCAGAGCCCGTCGTTTCCAACAAGGACTGGACATGGAGATTCAGGCTACTTTAGCCACAGGAAAATTTTTGACTCATGAGGATGCTCTAGAAGCTGCCCGCAATTATGAGGCAGTGATAAAAGCAAGGGGCAGACCTCAGTCTGCAGGAGTCAAGCGCCCTGCCAACCAGATGGCAGGTGGAGCCTTGTCCAGACCACCTTTTGTGGCAAGATGTCCTGGAGCACCAATCAGCAGGCCCAACCCAGCCTTTTGTAACTACTGCAAGAGAAATGGGCATCTGGCGAGAGATTGCCGACGTGCGAACAACCTTTGCTTGATCTGCGGCTCAGCTGCTTATGGTATTGGGGCTTGTCCTCATAAACAAAACCCAGTTGCTGCACCCAGGCCAGCAAATAATTATCCATAGCGTCCAGCCATCCAAGCCCCTGCTCCAAGACTTGCACTGCCTGCACCACCCAGAGGACCACAAGCTGCACCACCTCCTCAACAGTTCCAACAAGCTCAAAGGAAAGTTCCGAGGAATGCTCCTTAGGCCAGGAGGAATGTGCCAAAGCGCCAGGCTTTCATAATGTCTGTGGAAGAAGCTGAGGCCACTGGCTAAGTCATTACTGGTAAACTTTCCTTTTCAAACTTATCTTTTAGTCTTGTTTACCTACACACTTTCCCTATACCTAAAACATATCCCATATACCTTAGGTACAATCCTAGTAGCTTCAATACCTGCATTTGCACTGTTTGATACTGGAGCATCCCACTGCTTTATGTCGCAACGGTTTGTCCGAACCCATGCGATTCCAGTCTCACCGCTTGTATCTAGCTGGAATGTCAGTTCCGGAAATGGCGTTCTAAAGGCAACTATGGGATACAGCTTGTGTCCAGTCGTCGTCTGCAGTCGAGAGTTTTATGCTGACTTCAAAGTAATGGACATACCGAACTTCGATGTGGTTCTACAAATGGATTGGCTTGGAACCTTTTATGCTACCATCGACTGTCATTAAAGGAGGGTAGTATTCGAGATTCCAGACCATCCGATCTTCTATTTCAAGAGCGGAGATCGTACCCTGGAGCCAGGTACGTACAAAGCAAAGCCAAGGGAAGCAGTAGTTGCGGCAGCTCAAGCGGAAGAAGAATTAAGACCAGCGGTAGTTCGAGAGTTCGACGATGCATTTCCTGATGATATATCAGGTTTGCCTCCCGATCGAGCTCTTGAATTCAATATTGATTTGGTACCAGGAGCACAACCGGTGATCAAAGCACCGTATAGACTTAGTCCGGAAGGTTTGAAGGAAGTTCGAACACAGTTGGACGAATTATTGGCGAAAGGATGGATTCGTCCCAGCACTTCAAGTTGGGGAGCCCCTGTACTACTGGTGAAGAAGAAGGAAGGTTCACACAGAATGTGCATCGATTATAGGGCCTTGAACGAAGTCACTATAAAGAACAGGTATCCACTCCCGCGCATCGATGATTTATTCGATCAGCTAAGTGGATCTTGTGTTTTCTCTAAATTGGATCTTCGTTCAGGTTATCATCAGGTGAAGGTCAAGGAAGCTGATATTCACAAAACAGCTTTCAGAACTCGCTATGGACATTACGAATTTCTAGTGATGCCATTTGGAGTGACCAATGCACCAGCATTATTCATGAACCTAATGGATCATGTTTTCGTGGAGTATTTAGACAGGTTTGTTGTCATCTTCATAGACGACATCCTGGTATATTCTAAGAATCGGAAAGAGCATGCAGAGCATGTACGAATTGTCCTGGAAACTCTTAGACAACATAAGCTTTATGCCAAGTACAGTAATGCAAGTTTTGGCTAAATCAAGTTGGTTTTCTTGGACATATTGTATCAGGAGAAGGAATTTCTGTGGATCTAGCCAAAGTTTCAGCAGTTAGCGAATGGCTTACACCAAAGTCAGTGAAGGACATTCGGAGTTTCTTGGGTTTAGCTGGATATTACAGAAGGTTCATTGAAGAATTCTCAAAGATAGCAACACTCCTAACCAAGCTCACACGAAAAGATGAAGAATTTGTGTGGTCAGAAGCATGCGCACAAGCTTTCGTAGAACTCAAGTCAAGATTGACATCTGCACCTATTCTCGTAATACAGGATCAATCTGGAGGATTCGAAGTGCATTGTGATACATCCGGTAAGGGATTAGGATGTGTTCTACATCAGCACGGTAAGGTTGTGGCTTATGCTTCAAGACAACTGAAGACTCAAGAGCGCAATTATCCGAGCCGTCATCTTTGCTCTCAAGATTTGGCGCCACTACTTACTTGGTGAACGAGTGAACATCTACACAGATCATAAAAGTCTGAAGTACGTGTTTACTCAGAAGGAGTTGAATATGCGGCAGAGAAGATGGTTAGAACTCATGGCGGACTTTGACATCAACTTGCAATATCACCCACGGAAGGTGAACGTAGTACCTGATGCTCTTAGTCGCCAACCCTTATCGATGAATCTCACCGCTCAGTGGAAGCTTCAGCAAGACTTACATCAGATGGAGATTGAAGTAGTCATGCCAGGTAATGCTTCAAGTTTGATGAATCTACAAGTTCAATCAACCATTGTTAATCAGATCAAAGCAGCTCAAGCAAGTGATGCTAAGTTGCAAAGGATCAGAGAACAAGTAGAGAATGGACTCAGAACAGACTTCATCATCCATGAAGATGGATCTTTGAGATACGGCAGCAGATTGTGTGTACCAAAGGGTCATGTTCGGGAAGAGTTAATGAAAGAAGCTCACAGCTCTCCCTACTCAGTACATCCTGGAGGTACCAAAATATATAAAGATCTACGTCAGAATTATTGGTGGCATGGAATGAAGCGTGAAGTAGCCAGAAGCGTCGCAAAATGCTTGGTGTGTCAGCAAGTAAAGGCTGAACATCACAGGACAGCTGGACTGCTTCAACCGTTACCAATCCCAGAATGGAAGCGGCAGCACATCACGATGGACTTTGTGACTGCTCTTCCTCGCAGCACAAAGGGTAACGATGCTATATGGGTCATTGTGGATCGACTCACAAAGTCGGCTCACTTCATCCCATTTCGAGTTGGCCAATCAACTGAGACACTAGCAAAGAAGTACATGGAGGTAATAATCTAATTAAGATTTAAACACTTCATAATGAACTATCTCTGATACCCATGAACTCATACAGGAAATTGTGAGACTTCATGGAATACCGGTCTGCATTGTCTCCGATCGTGACACCAGGTTCCGATCACAATTTTGGCAGAGTCTGCAAACTAGCTTGGGAACAAGTCTGAACTTCAGCACGGCTTATCATCCATAAACAGATGGTTAGTCGGAACGAACTATTCAGATCTTGGAGGATATGCTCAGACCGTGTATGCTAGACTTCAAAGGATCGTGGGAAGATCACCTGCATCTTGTGGAGTTCGCGTACAATAACAGCTACCAAGCAAGCATAGGAATGGCACCTTTTGCAGCATTATATGGAAGGAAGTGTCGATCACCATTAAGTTGGGACGACATCGGAGATAGGGAACTTCTTGGACCAGAGATGATAGTAGCGACCGTTGATGTGGTTCGTATTATCAGGGAAAGAATGCGCATAGCCCAAGATCGACAGAAGCACTGGGCTGATGCAAAGAGACGGCACTTGGAGTTCCAGCCAGGAGACCATGTATTCTTGAAGATATCTCCGAACCGCGAAGTGATCCAGTTTGGAAGACGGGGTAAATTGAGTCCGAGATACATTGGACCGTTCGACATACTCGAACGAGTCGGTGAAGTGGCAAACCGCTTAGCGCTTCCACCCTCATTGGAAGGAGTGCATAACGTGTTCCATATATCCCAACTCAGAAAGTATGTGAGTGACCCCAGCCATGTACTTGATCATTCCGAGCTCACTATACAGCCCGACTTGTCTTGTGAGCAACAACCTGTGGAGATCCTGGACAGGAAAGTGAAGACACTTCGGAACAAGGAAGTTAACCTGGTCCGGGTAATGTGGAGGAAAGACACTCCAGGAGAATCCACGTGGGAGAAGATGAAATGCGTGCACGATAACCTCACCTTTTTGTAAACTAGTCCTCAAATAAAAGTTGTTAATTTCGAGAACGAAATTTTTGCAAGGAGGGTAGATTGTAACAACTCCAATTTTTGTATACATAAATTTGATTTAAATTTGAGGTATACTTGGAGTATTTAATGTTGCTGTTATCATTTTAAGTATTTATTTTCCCACAATAATTACAAGAAGGAGCTTGTAGCTCATTGGTAACACCTTGCACTGCTGAACCAAGCCACCCGAGTTCAAATCCCATGCCCCACATTATTTTTAGATTATTTTTCTTTTAAAATTCTTGGAAGCCCAACAGTCCACAGGCCATAACTCCCAAAAGTTGAACTGAACCCTAAAAACTAAATATACCAGGAGCTACATCAGAGGACCCCCACCCATAGACCACCGGACCCGGCCGGGATCGGTCGAGTCGGCCGGCGGACCGGCCGAGTCCCCAAAACGAAAGTTTTGGCTTTTCACATTCTATAACTCCCTGTATACTCCAATTTAATAGATCGGTTCCCGAGAGTTTATTACACCCTATTTACTACAAATTCTAATGATTTTTCTATTATTTTTATAATTTTTTTAAAAATAAAAACCTTTCACCTACCCTATCCTAGCCTGCCCTATAAATAGACCCCCTACCCTCTACCCTCTCATCCCAGAACACTAGGTTTACTCTCTCAAAATTGTTACAAGAAGGGTGTATTTTGAAATCAAGTTCACGGCGAAGCGTTAACGGAATTCCGGCGACTTTTTTTCGAAACAACCGGTGACGAAACAACGCCTCGGCCACTCATCTAGTTCCCCTATACTCTTTAGTATAGATCAAAACCCGTAAGTCTCATTCTTTCCTTCTTTCTACTTCTCAAAAATACGAAATTACGAAACCCGACGGAAATCGGAACAAACCGATTTCCGATTCGGTTTTCTATAAAATATCACTTATCACCAATTCCATAATACTTAAATATATTCATGTTGACTATAAATCACATAACAACTAATTTGGACAAAGTTTCTCACATGAAATGATAGCTTTTTGCAATATCGTATTCTTTTTCACTTTAATACCATAATGTTTATTTTACACTTTTAATCAATTCAATCATGTCAAAACATCTTTATCCTTATTATTAAACTTGTAAAAATCAATTTGAATAAGTTTTCACACATGAAATGATAACTTTTTCAATTTACCGTATTTTTTCACCTTAATACCATCATGTTTCAATTTCACATCAAACCCTTAACATTGATATACCTTAAAATAGATCACGAGGTAATGACCTACCTCCTCACACACACATATGAAACTATAATACGCTATCTTGAAAACTACTAACACGATAAAACAAGATTTTACATTAAAATACCTTTTCCTTAATAAAACCTTTTATAAAAGTTTAGGTTTGATACATTTGTTTAAACAATATCTTTAATAGGAAAAATACGATAAGTTATGGACATCGATCGTTTATTTAAACCTGACTTTGTGGTGTCTAGGCAAGTGTGTCCAAGGCAAGTGGTTACTTAATTAGGGACACTACTTGTAGTGGAGAGCCTCCTACTTACCTGGCACTTACCTGACCGCAATTGGCGGTGAAGAGGCGATTTGAGATTTCTAACGACTTGTCGTTTAGACCATTTAGAAATAGGCTAGTTGGCTTAGGGAACCCTAGAAGCTAAAATACAGAAAATTACACTTTGCAAATAAATACCTTTTACTTTATAAAACCGTTTTCTAAAAGATTAGTATTTTACAATCTTTGCAAAGCGCCGCTACAACCCATCTTTGGGGAACCCGTTCGGGATCGTGCAGTTTATCGCGCACCCTCGGGCTAGTAGTGCGAGATTCAGACCTCCGCAAGGAGCATTCAGTCTCGAAAGTTTTAAATTACGACATCTTAAGAAAATGAGATTTCTGGAATATAAAATATTTATTAAATTTTTTTTTGTATAAACATATGTATATTTATCATTTAAATATCTATTTTATTATAATATAAATTTTCCAGCTTTTCCTAAAAATCACAATAATAAATTTTACACTAAAATACCATGAACTTCAAATAAACAATATTACAGATAAATACCCTTATTTATAAAACTAGGATATTTTCACTAGAAATGTCATAACATAAAATCCACCCTCATTACAACTCTAAAGACGAACAATAAATACTTGAGGCGTATTTTGAATAGTATATAAAAGTATTTTTACCTAAAACCCCCTCAAGTTTTATAAATTACCCTAAGGACCTTAGCAATTATAAGACTTCGATTCACATCCCTGATTGTCTGACTCGGGTTTGAGTCTGATTAATCTGACTTGAATATGATTCAAGTCAATCTATAATCTACAAGATTCTAAGTCAATATGAACACATGAATCCATGAATACAATCATCAATTTACACAACTTGACTGAACCGAACCATGGATATATATATATTTTTAGATGATTCTCAGTATTCCATTTATATGACTCTACGGTTATAACTGTTTCCTGATATCATGGTTTCGGTCGGTCAGTCAATCAATCATGCAACCAACACAATTTACACGATAACAATACATACAAGACATCGCGGGGTTTAAGGGGTAGATTGGTACGGAAGGTGTTAAAGGTGGCACGATGTGGTCAGACTTAACACACCTAACATGAATCCAGTTGCTGTTGTACCGTGGCATAAACGGTACCTTGTACTATACGTGCCCTTAGTCTCTGGCATATAGAGACTCCCCTTGTATACACTGGCATCCTTCTGTACCAAGCTACAAACAACAGCGTGGACATAACATTAAAACAATAGTTTACACTTTAAATGTATCTTCTTATTCTGTCTTTTTCTATTTCCCTATTACCTTTGGGACTTACCGAGCGACCTGTTCACTGACGACATTCTGTTTCTCTCTTTTTTGAATGTCGTCAGGTGATTTGGACCCGGCAGAGGTTGAGCCATCGCAAGAAGACTTGGAGAAGTTTACTGAAGACCCTGCATTGTAGTTTCATTGTACACTTTTCCTTTCTGTACTTTTCATTTCCTGTTATGCCACTGTTTAGGCATCTTTTATTTTAGTCGTATTTTTCCATTCATGTATTGTACAAAGAATGTTAATAAATAAAAGTTGCTGTTCTTTTTATTCTTGTCTCTTGTGTATTTATTTTTATATTGCTTAGATACGCTTAGCGTATATACTTCTGAGTATATACGTAGCAGACCTCGTCGTGTCTCCTTCACCGTACACTGGGAAGCGGGGCGTGACAGCCGCTCTTGCTGAGGGGCTTTCACCTTCTTTCCTTTGTCCTTTGGTGTGCCAGCCGCAACGACGGTAGCCGGAACAAGCGTTGTCTCTAATGTGGGAGCTTTCTTCTTTCAAGAGATCCCGGGTATTCTTTCTAAACTTCTGTTGAGCTTTGCAGTCCTCTTTAAGATGACCACTTTCCAGGGATCTGCTTAGGCTTCCGAGATTATGGATGAGACTAGCTCGCTTTGGCCGCACATAGTTATACAATGACTATGTGCGGTTGAAATGTTGAACTTGAATTTATCGGCCAGAATGATATTCCCGAGCTTATACTGTTCCTTGACCCAATTCTTAAAGACAAAACAGTCCTCAATAGAGTAAGATATCATACGATGGTATAGGCAGTATTTTGGGTAATTCTACTTGTTAGCTTTGTCAGGTTTCTTGATTTTTGGCAACTCCAAACGATGCTTCAGAGCTAAATTGAAGATGTGTGGAGTAGACACATTCGTGAAAGAGTATTTCTTATTCATTTTCTCTTCTAGAGAAACTTTTGGTCGGCCTTCTTCAAACAACTTTGTCGGTTGAGGGGCTTCCTGACTCGAACTGGGTAGGCCTTCGATAGTGTCCACTATCAAGGACATAACCTACCTAGGTTTTTGCTAGCTATGAGGCTTTTGGGTTCTCTCTGGCTTTTGACGCGTATAAGCCTAGTAGTTTTTGAGTAGCGCAGGATCGGCATTTTCCAATTCCGTTGTCTGCTCAAACAAAGGAGCAAATGCCTTGTATTTCACGGACAAGAGAAACAATCAGATTTTCCCTGGAATCTTATTGAGCAGCAATTGCATCGATTGCTCCTCGGGGATTGGGGGATCACGGCATATGCTGGTTGTTCTCCACCTTCGTTCGAATTCTAGGATGCTTTTATCCCTTAATGGTTTTAATATTGTGAGCTGGGTAAGCGTCACCTTGTCAGAGACACTACTTCCAAACCGATGTTAGAATTTTCTGCCAACTGGTTGAAGGTGAGTATCAAACCTGGTTCTAGCTCAGCGAACCATTAGAATTCCATACCATGGTGACTCTTGAGGAATTGCCTTAGTATGAGTTTGTAGTTCCTGGCTGAATCGCCACATGAAACATTAAAGTGAGCAAGGTGCAACTCAGGGCTTCCGAATCCGTTATATGTACGAAATGTGGGAATGGAATACCTCAGAGGATACGACACATCGTTGTACCTGTCAGGGTACTGCTGGTTAGCTACTGGTACTACCATCATCTAGTTCATTTGCTTCATTTGTTCAGCAATAAACCTTTGTAGAGTAGTGATGACCATGTTAGCCAGGGATGAGGGCCCCGCTTTCGAGGTCGACGGGGATGAAGAAGGAACTGCCTCCACCGGTGTAGTTGCCACCACTACCATTTTCCGGAGGGGGAACGTCTTCCTTTTGAAATGGAGGAGTTGCTTCGTGTGATGCAGAAGTAGCATGAGGGCTCGTGGTATCTTCTCTTTCCGAGGAGCCGGTGTTTCCTGTGTAGTGGAAGATTGCCGGTCGTTGCAAGACGCATGCATTGTTGAACTCGCTGGAGTGGGTGGCTGTTGCAACCTTTCTGCTTGCGGTGTTGTTGTTAGGCTTTGAAATTAGGCAGCCGTCACGTGTATGATATTGGTCATGTTGGCCATTTACTCTCGCAATTCTTCGATCTGATGGTCCCTGTCCTTTGGCAGGGCATTTTCTCCAGCACCGTCACCTTACTCCATGAGCAGTGGATTTTCATTAATGCAAAGTTGGCTTCTATCTGCTTTGTTGATTTGTGCTACCTTTTCTCGAACCGTTGTGTTTAGAGGGTCCACATCTGATGTCCATTCAGATCGATGGTGATTGTCTTGACTCTTATGCCCCTAGCTGGACCTTTTGGGCATGGGGGAGGTTGATCACCCAAATTACTTTCCCCGATCATTCGAAAAGTATGTACGATTGATCGGACCAAAGAGGACGACATTGAGCTTGGCGAGCAATCTTTCGCAGGGCTAGTGGAGTTGGACCTTGATGGAGGTGGGTTTCTTCGTTTGAAGTGCACCTGGTCGGCCTAAGGCCCCGATTAAATCAGGGTCGGGCTTCATTCTCCATAGGGAGGCACATATGCCTCACTGGCGAGCCTGTTGAGGATCTTCCTCTTCTTATGCTAGAAGAGCCTAGTAGGGGCAGTCTTTTGGAGGGTCCTTTCCTCTCGGTAAACCCTGTAAGGTTTTTGATTGGTAGTCCCCTATTTGCAAGAGGGACCGATGATTCGTACATCCCATCTAGGATGAAATCACTGCTGACGGAGGGGCACTAAGGAGTTTTGGATGGGCAATGTAGCTACCCGCATGTGTTGAGGAAGGGGGAGAGTGCACTCCTTTCGAGCTCTTCTTGCGGACCTTCTTCTCGCGTTGCGAGAGTACCCGCTCTTGTTGGCATAGGCCAGAGCAGTGAAGTAGGCCGCATTGAAGATGATGTTGTCGTATTCTTGGGGATCTTACTTATGCCCAAGGCGACCGAAAGTCTCTCGAATACGGTCTTTCGTTTGGACCCAACTCGGGGAGCCGACACCGCGAGCGGTTGCCCCTGTAAATAGTGACAGTGTCATTGAAAACCACATTTCTGCCTCGAACATGTCGGGTAGGCTTCTTTGATGGTGAAGGGAAAACGTAAGCGACCTGGTTGGAGACCGGCCGGGTCTGAGTTGGCCGTGTTGGCCTTTGAATTGGAGCCATTGGCTGAGCTGCCCGGTGGCTTATTTTTTGGTTTAGGGGCTGAACACTCCCCTATCCGGCTTGCAATGCTGGGAATTCATTGATGATGCCGAAGGGGCATGCTTCTAGATCATACCCTGCAAGTCCTGCAGGGGACATAACGAATTGGGGGTTAGCCCTCGTGATTACGAACATTGTTCCGACGATCTTGGCCGCCATTGCGAGGTCAACGGATGATGGAGTGTTGTTGTTATGGTGAGCCATTGTCCTGAAAGGGGATAGCCATGGTGGCGTTAGTGACCCACAATATAGAACATGGACGAAGTGCTTGGCCAGGCCTTATTAGTTATGTAATTTTTTTGTAGATGCATACACGGCATAGCTACGTATAAACCGATGTTCGGACTTAGCAAGCTTTACTGGTATTGTGCATGTAATGGACCAATGGTTAGGGCACTGGTCTGTGAAACTTCTGGGTTCCATCAACCATAGATTCTGGAATGAAACATACAAAGCAATGCAATTTAGGACGAGCTAAGGAGATGTAAATGATCCCCAGCAGAGTCACCATTCTTGTTTTCCCTCATTAGGAACCTCCAACGCTTGAACGTTTAAATAAATGTGAGTTTAAACAAAACAAAGTTACATTGTGTTTTAAAGGTTGACCAGAAGGTCCTGAGTTCGATACTTCCGACACCGTAAGCGTATATTGTTAATTACACCCTATTGTCTCATGACGCACCTGGACGGGATACCTTACTGGCTCGCTTCAAATTGCATCATTTTAGAGGGAAAATCGCATATATGGTAGTAAAATAAATCAAAGCACAATACAAAAAAAAGAATATATATTTTATTCATTTTTTTGTGTTTATATACAACTTGAATGTATGTTACACATAGTATTGCAAAAGAAATGTAAAACTGCATAGGAATTTCTTTTGAGATTTTCATTAAAATACATAGGGGTACTTTAGTATCAACTTGGTAGAAGTTGATGGGCACTTCCCTAATGTTGGGGCCACATAATTTCAATTGGGACACACTAGGTAGGGTCCACACTACTTTATTTGAAGTGTAGAGATGTTGTTGGATATGTATGACCAAGAGGCCATTATTGTATATATGTGTGTGTGTGTGTGTGTGTGTGTGTAGTGGATTCTTGGACATACGTATATACAGGACAATCTTGCTCGATATGATAGTATGCTATTTGGTTTGTCTTTATCTTAACATGTGTATATGTTTTACTTTTTATTACGTATCGATAATACATGTAGATTAAGCCCGTAGGATTATTGCTTGACTACCAGCGTAATGATGGCGATCATACATGTGGGGGTTGAGTAGTCAATAAGCATATCCTTAAAAGTACTTGGTCATGGGAATATCGAGACCGTACATCGATATTCTTGAGTAGACTGGTGTATATGTTTCTAGACCCCGACGAGGGTCAGTGGTTGATCCCATAGCCATTGGTGTGTGGCACCTAAGATCGTATACAGGTGCTCAATGAGGGTGAGTACACTAGATAGACTCGCTGAGAACTTCTAGATGGTACTATACCTATGTCAGATAGCAGTTCTCAGGTAACATGAGTACATGTTAGTCTTTAGAACAGAGATTGTCATTTTTCTCATGTGAGTTCTCATTGTACTTAGATTACTACCCTATCATGGCTCTACTGAGTCGTGCAAACAGGTCTTAGTTGGGTATAGTCCCGAGCCACATGGAGGCAGTGAGCGATTGTAAGGGATTCGTCTCTCCCAGTATAAGGAGTCGATGTCATACTATGTTTGGTTAGCCAGCATCATAAGAGCTTAGCCAAGGCAAATGAGATTTACTGATAGTTAGATCAGTAGTTTCTTGGATTGGTCCTGAGCCACATCGGCACGAATTATCGGGTTATTAGGGTCTGACGTATACCACCCCCTAAACCCAGTTTGCAATACTCTTAGACGAAGAGACCGGACTGTACGGAGATTGTCATATATAGGCTCAGTAGGGGTTCGGATGAGCTTTCTTGTCAGCCTTTCTTTTCGACAGATACGTGAGTAGCCGTTACGTACAGCTAATGTCGTTGACGTGTTTGTGGTTATGGATTTATTAAGTAACTCACTATAAGCGTACTGTCGAGTCTTTAAAGTCCCACACAGAGAGTTTCTCTAGTTCAGGTGATATGATGTAGTTGCCGTATTTTTTTATGTGCAGCGTTCCGATTAAATACGTATACTAGCTACACGGATTTCAATTGGACGTATGGTAATACTAGACGGCTTAGGATAAAGCCGGATTATTAAATCAGGTATTTATTTAATAATTTACATATATATATTTCGATATGTATATTCTAGTATTATATTCATTGTATTATTCTATCTTTTTGGGTATTCGTATTTTTATACGAATACAGGTATGTATATACGGAGATGTATTCTTGTATTTATACAAGTATACATTTTAGAAGGTGTACACCTCATCATGGATTTTCTTTTTCAGTTAAGATAGAATGAGGTGTAAAGGTGGGGGATGGAGAGAGAGAGAGAGAGATAGAGGTGAGGAATGGTGAGGGGTGTATACAAATGAATTGTTAATTCATTTGCCAACACTATTCAAACACGGTTGCATTTTTATAATGCAAAATTGGTTTTCATAAAAGAAAATGGGTCATGCTTGATTTAGAAGGAGGACTTCATTCTCACCATCTCATTCTCTCACTTATTTTTCTTCTCTCCACTTAGCTCTAGCTTTTGAGCTTCTCCTCCTCCACCTTCTTATTTCCTACACTTTCTTGAGTTGAGAACCAAGGTATAAGAGATAATAATACACTAGAACACACACAACTACATTATTAGGTCTCACTTCTTAGCAAGTTGTGAATCCTAGTTGCTTCACTTCGTCGATTGGTGTGAAGCTAAAGCCTTGAACCTGTTCCCTCAGGTGGATCATCTTTGACATAGGAAGACCGGCCTACAAGATTGATTTAGCAGCCTTGAGGAGCTAAAGAAGAGGAGTTTTGAAGACCCGAAGGACACTTCTACAAAGGCTGTCATTTCAACCGAGTAGTTAAAACCCTTTGTAGTTAGCTAGTTTTAGTGTGGTTAAGATTCTAGGGTTTTAGTTTCTAGTACCTCTTCGAATTTTTTCGATTTTCATTTTGCAAAGGCCGCGGGTTAGTGGAAAGGGCGTTAGTAACTTCATCATGGTATCAGAGCCACCCAAACACGTAAACTAGTTGTAGACGATGCTTAAGTTTCGAAATCGACAAAGTTCCATTTTTTCAAAACCCAAAATATCAACTTTCTGTTCAAAATTTTTTTGATCCCTAATTTTTTTAAAGTATTGCATAAGGATGATATTTGTATGTAATTGACACAGAATGAAAACAAGTCAAATCAGAGAACATTAGACCGCCCAAAAATTCATTTTAGCAGCTTGTAGCAGCCATTCTTTCTCTGATTGGTCTCGTATTTTTCCATTTTCTTTGGTTTGAAAATGGGATTTTTGGCATATTTATTTTTTGCCCAGATTTGGTCTAGTACGGTTTGCGCTTAGGTGCAACACAGAAAGTTTTAAAACTTGAAACTTTTGCATCGTTGATATCTGTGATGTTGTATATGTATTTCAAACATCATCTAATTGCTATATGTCATTTAGATGGGGTTGCACATACTTATGTTATTGTGATGTATATCTTTGTGATGCTTTATACGGATTGTTGTGTTGGATAGCCCCTCGTGCGATATTGGTTGTACAGTTGTGTCTTTTGTATATTCATTATTGCAGGGCGAGCGTCCGACTTGTGGACTGTCGTTTCTATATTTTTGTACATTTTTTTATTAGGACACTGCCGGGTGACGGTCGATATTAGTATTATATATTATTTTATTTCTGTACTAGGATAAAACCGTGAAGAAGTGCTCGAATAGCCAAGTTCTAGAGTGTGCTAGGTGGTCGTCTCGCAGTAGTGAGTTCGAGCCGCCTCGCACTAGAATTGGCGGGGTATTCACCGCACTTGTAGGGGTTATAAGATGACCCACGGTGGAGTGCTCAAGTTATTAGATTCCATGAAGTGCTGGATGACCCACTCATGACCTAGAGTGCGGGTTGCTTCACTTCTAGAATTAGCGGGTAACTTTTCGCGCACGTAGAGGACTTGGTCTGATGTTGTACGGGCTATCCACAAGACCGGGAACCGTCGTGTTTCATTTGCGGATCAAATGAAATGTGGGGCTTTTAAATTATCCACTATTTCATATTGCTTATCGCTTTCCTGTGAAGTTTATTATATCATGCCTGTGACGATGTTGTCGGTGTACTCCTAAATTATCCGCTAGAGTGGAGAGAAGAAAAATTAGAGAGAAAATGATATGGTGAGAATGAATTTCTCCTTTAAATCAAGTATAACCCATTTTCTTTTATGAAAACCAATTTTGCATTATAAAAATGCAACCATGCTTGAATAATGTAGGCAATTGAATTAACAATTCATTTGTCTACACCCCTCACCATTCTTCACCTCTCTCTCTCTCCATCCCTCACCATTACACCTCATTTCTATTTTAAATAAAATAGAAAATCTATGATGAGGTGTACACCTTCTAGAATGTATATTTTTATAAATACAAGAACACATCTCCGTATATACATACCAGTATTCATATCAAAATGTGAATACTTAAAAAGATAGAATAATATAATGAATATAATACTAGAATATACATATCGAAATATATATATATATAAGTAAATTATTAAATCAATACCTAATTTAATAATCGGGTTTAATCCTAAGCCGGCTAGCATTACCATCCATCCGATTGAAATCCGTGTAGCTAGTACACGTATTTAATCGGAACCTTACACGTATCAAAATACAGCCACTACATCATTTCGCCTAAACCAGAGAAACTCTCTGTATGGGACTTTAAAGACTCGACAGTTCGGTTTCCTACTGAGCACATCTCAAGTATCTGTCAAAAAGGAAGGCCGACGAGCAAGCTCATCCGAACTCCTACTGAGCCTATCTATAACAATCTCCGTACAGTATGGTCTCTTCGTCTAAGAGTATCGCATGCCGGGTCTAGGGTGCGGATAACATTAGACCCCAAATAATCCAATAATTCATGCCGTAGTCAAGCTCATCACCAACCTAGAAACTACTGAACTCCTATCAGAAAATCTTATCCACCGTGGCCACGGATTTAGAGTGATGGACAACCAAACAAAATGCGACATTGACTCTAAATACCGTGAGAGACGAATACCTCACAATCGCTCACCGCCTCCATGTGGCTCGGGACTGTATCCAACTAAAACTTGTTTGCACGACTCCTTTAGGCCATCGTTGGGTAGTAATCTAAGTACAGTAGGAACTCACACGAGACAAATGACGATATCAGGTTAAAGTACTAACTTGTACTCATGCCACTAGAGAACTGCTATATGACGATAGGTATAATACCATCTAGAAGTTCTCTGTGAGTCCGTCCAGTGTACTCACCTCTAGTGAGCACCGGTATACTGTCATTGGTGGCACAACACCAATGGATTGTGAGACCGACCACCGCCTCTTATCGAGGTCTAGAAACGTATACACTAGTATACTCCGGAATATCAATGCCCAGTCTTGATACTCCCTCGACTAGGGACATTTAAGGATGTGCTTATGGACTACCCAGCTCTCACGTATATGATAGCCATCATAATGCTGGTAGTCAAGCAAGAATCCTATGGGCTTCATCATTATGTATTAGCGATACGTAATAATAAGTAAAACGTATACACATCAATGATAAAGAAAACCAGGTAGCATATTATCATTTTGAGTAAGACTATTCTACCTGTATAGATTCTCCTTTAATTATTATAATCGCCTACTAGCAATTACAATAATTCTCTTGAGGTCACTATAGACAATAATCTCCTACTTGCACTTAACGATAATTATTGCGGTATCGCATACCCACATCCCATGTGCTACCGAATACCTAATTTCTCTACTAATCAGTTTCGCAAACCGTGTTTATGAAACATCTGTGTTCGAGAAATAACCTCAGTGAGTATATCCGCTACAATGTTCTAACTTCCTCTCTTTATATCTCAACTTCACGGAGATCAAAAATCTCCCGAACTGAGAGATATCCTATTTCAAGAATTTTTCTAGATATTTGATGGGACCAAGTTCATAAATGAACAACTTTATCCAACAAACTTCTTGGGCCACATCCTTCATTGAGTCATAAGCAGCATCCTTCACCATGTCTATCTTAGTATCCTTATTGGAACCTATCCAATATACTACTCCTCAAAAGAGGGTAAACACAAAACTGTGACAGCATCTCTGTCATCTAGGTCACCTATGAAGCCTGAACCAATAGCTGCCTCCTGGAGGAGGCTGACATTACCATATACCAAGAACATCCTCTTATGTTATTAATGTCTTCTATTTGTTTCTTCAGGATTGAATTAATATCTGCTTACTATGGCAAGTGTAGAAGTAACATATGGTTTGATACAAGACATTGCATGATTGACTCAATCGCCTAAGTAAATGATATGTCATTCATGCAAGTCCCTCTCCTTATTAGTTTAGAAGACATGTCTTTATAGAGGATGAATCCATTACCTGCGGGTAGACTACCACGCCAGAAGTCATCCACTTTAGAATGGTATCCAAGTACCCGAGTTGGGACATTTTCTAAATCTAGATTTATTGATATAGATCTAGTCATCAAAATCCCTGATATCTCAGCAAGTGCAAAAGAAACTTCTGGTTTGGTACATGACATCACATGATTGACTCATTGCCTAAGCAAGTAATATGTCATCCATGCAATTCCCTCTCCTCATCAGTCTAGAAGACATCTCTTTAGAGAGGGTGGCTCTATTACCCGCGGGTACACTACTATGCCAGGAGTAGTCCATTCTAAACCACTTTTAGAATGTTTTCTGAATACTCGGATTGGGACACTTTCTAAATCTAGATCTAAAACCGTAGATCTAGTCACCAGAATTCTTGATATCTTATCCAGATTCTATGTGGAGAAACATCCGTGACAACCAAAGTTTGACCGATTGTAGGTTAGGAACATCACTTCTTATTAGGAGTATGTTATCCAAATCCCAGGACAGTACTCCCTACACCCTTCTTACTAGGTTCATCATTTGTTTTGATAAAGGCAATAACCTTGACTATTACATCAAAACAGATGATCCGCCTCCACTATACTTACTTCAGTATATAAATAGGCATAAGCAACTTGCACACCTTCCGCTCATCCCACTGACTATGATAACCCTCTGACAGATTCATATATACGTGCACTTCTAAATTCTCATTTAAAAAGACGTTATAGTCATCCACTTTCCAGATATCATAGTCAAGAACAGCAGCAGTGCCAAGTCATATCCATTTGGACTTCAGCGTAAACACTAAAGTAAAAGTCTCATCACAATCCACACTAGGTATTTGATGAAAATCTTACAAAAAGTCTAGCCTTATTAGGTTAATACATTTCCACCTACACAGATCTCGATAGATATACTTGCTCCTGGTGGGTTTTACCCCTTTAGGAGCACCCATCAAACTCCAAAATCTATAATTTGCTGGAGTGCGTGGTGTCTATCTTGGATATATTGCATCTGGTCACCTGGAAGTTACCACTTCCTATTTCTTGCTGATAACTAGTAGGGCCATCATTACTATGATGTTGACCTCTATGTTACCGTCTACGGGATAACCGAAGTATCTCTCAGGTGGCTGAAGCCACCTACTGAAATTTGTGGAGTGGCTAATGGTTTGTCAAGTCCAATTAAATTCTTAGGTTCTACTAAATTTTCAATAACCATTTATAGTTTTTGAATCACTTCCATTTCTACCAGACTCCTACTAGTTTTTTTTGCAAAAAATTCCTTTTATAAAAAGGTGGCGAGTCAAGAACAAACCAATTTTTGATCTTGAAAATGGTAGAAGCAAAACCATAGAAAATGGTTGGGATAAACAATAAACTAAGATTATCGAAGTGTGCCTTGAGTTTTTTTTGGATTATTCTTTTAAACAGAAACCAGATAACTTCATATCTTAACAACCTCAAGATTTGTAACCATTCTATGTCCATATAGAATCAAATGCACTAATTTAGATGAAACCGGATTCAAAAGTTATGCAAAAGCTTCCAGTGCATATCCTAAAAGGAAAAAGTCCATACAATATTACTTATCATAGAGCGCACCAACGGATGAGTAAACTGAGAGAGAATCAAGTTCTCAATATTACTACGAAGGAATACCTAGTATAAGTATCTACATCTTCGATCATTTTGAAAAATCCTGATACTTCCAACGTATGGTTTTCTACATTATTCATATATCTATAAACTTCTCAAAATCTTTGGACCTTGCATTTCAACGAATGCGTGTCTAAAACCAGAGAACTCATGGATAAACCTGAATGAAGTATGAGTACCAATCCCTTGTCCTAAAGGACACCGGAAAACATATATTACCATATATAAGTCCCAAGTGTAAGTCCACGATAGCGCCCCGGCCGTCTAACAGACGCCAAATGCGGAACAAAAACTTTTGACAAACTGGCGCTATCGTGTACCATAACCTGGATCTGCCATTAAAGCTAAACTAACAAATTACAAAGTGGGTAGAAACGTTATACCGAATGATCCGAGTCCTTCGGTCTTCAACCATCATCCAACGCTTTGTTGCGGCTGCTCCGATCTTCTTGATCTCCAGTCTTCTCGTCCAGGTGGCACCATGTCGACGGATCTTTAAACGGGCTCCCGCCTCTGAACCGAGGCAACTCGATCGTCAAGTTTGCTAAAAGAGACGACCAAGATGATGTAGAGAATGATTAGAACACTTTGTCTCGTTACGTCCAAGGCTATGGACGAACGGTTAATGAAGTTGCCAATTGGAATCGGGTAAATGGAAATTGGGCTATGAAATTTCCATACACTAAATTTCTTGTATCTTTTTCTCAAAAATGAATCACCCATAACCCTTGAAGAAGGGGCCGGCCACTTATAGCAAGGAGAGGGTGAGTGTAGGAGCTTCATGTGGTGACCATAACAATAATGAAGAGGATGAGTCATTATACACCTTGTATGAATACATTAAATGATAACCAATGAAGTTAAACCTAGTCACAAAAGCATTTAATGCAATAATCAATGCACTAATGACTCACCAAGATGCATGAACCTAGTCATCACCTTCTAGAAGCTTCTACACTCATCCAAAAAAAGATAAATCCGCATTTAACCGAATGTCAAATATGGCAGATAGAAAACTGGAAACTGGCAACTTCCAAAAGTGATCCTGAAACGAATTTCAGGATAACCCCGTATCAGTATAAACATACCCGCATTTGTATTACGACCGAATATAAATGTATCTGAGACAAAGATATTATATCTACACAGTATAATACTCGGATCCGGCTTAAACCAAAGCCGACCAGTATTATCTGCCCGAAAAACGACACGTGCGAAAACGCACGTGCATTTTCCGAACCCTGCCATAAAACTATACGGCCTCTACAACGTTTCGCCCGAACTTGGAAAAGTGTCTGTGGGGGACTCTAATGACTCATCAACACACTGGCACTGGGTATAACCTCTAGCACGTCAGAGGTACGAGCTGTACGTAACGTTTGCCTATATATTGATTGGAAGGGAAGCTGACGAGCGAACTCATCTATAAACCCTACTGAGCCTAACAGTGACAATGTATATACAGTCCGGTCCATTCGTCTAAAGAGTATAGGTCCTGCCTCAATCATTGCAATGACCTACCTGCGATCCAATAATTGACTTTGAGGGCACTATCTCCAACAATCTCCCACTTGCACTCAAGGCTAATTATTGCGATGTCGCATACTCACAGCCCGTATGATATCGAACATCCAACTCCTCTACTAATCAGTTTCACAAAGCTAGTTTGTAAAACTCTTGTGTTCGAGAAATAGCCTCAGTGAGTGGATCCGCCCTGATGTTTTTTTCTATGTCTCTCTTAATCTCAAGTTCGCGGAGAAAACCATCTCTCGAAACGAGTAATACCTGTCTTAGAATATGTCTGAATATCTGATGGGACCTAGTTCATAAATGAACTCCAAATCCAAACTTCTTAGACTGTATCGATCACTGAACCTAATCAGTATTCAGCACCATGCCTCCCACAGTATCCTCTTAGACCACCTGTCCATAATACTGTCCCTCATCAGAGGGAAAACTATAATTCTGACAATCACTCTGTCATCCATGTCACCTCTGAAGCCTGGAATGATAACCGTCTCCCGAAGGAGGCCGCCGTCATCAAATCTGTAGAACAAGCACTTATGTTCTAAAACTGCTTCCTCATGTTTCTTCAGGATTGGATTAATATAAACTTATCGCATCTAGTGCAAAAACAACATCTGGTGTGGTACTTGATATCTCACTATTGATTCACTTGCCTAAGCAAGTGATCTGCCAATCATGCACATCCCTCTCCCCTTTAGTCTGTAAGACACCTTTAGAGAGGGTGACTCCATCACCTGCAGGTACACTACCATGCCAGGAGTTATCTATTATAAAATACTATTAGAATACTGTCAAAGTACCCACATTGGGAAACTACCCAAATCTAGATCTAAAACTATAGATCTAGTAACCAGAATGTTTGATATTATATCCATGTCCTTTGTGGAGAAACAACTGTGTGACGACTACAGTACAACCGATTGTAGTATAGGAATTTTACTTCCTACTCTGTGTATGTCATCCAAATACCAGGACATCACACCCTACTACCTTCTTAACAGATCCATCCCCTATTCTGATGAAGTCAAACCCGTGACTGTCACATAAAAAATAGATGATCTTATCTCCGCTATCTTTGCTCAAGCCTATAAATAGACATAAGCTACTTGCCCACTATGCTTCCGCTGCTCCCACTGACTACGACAACCCTCTGGCAGAATAATATATACGTACACTTCTAAAGCTAGTTTAGAACGACGCTATACTTATCCTCCTGCCGGGTCTCATAGTCTGGAACAACCGTAGTGTCAAGTCTGGGTAAACCATAACCTCCCTGTCACCGTCCTTGAGGCTACTGGAGTACCTCTTGGGTGTCTGAGGTTACCCACCATATCTGCGGAGTGGCTATTGGAATGTCAAACCTGATTGAATATATAGGTCCTATTAAATTTTCCGTAATCGTTTGCGGTTCTGGAATCACTTCCAGTTCTACCATACTCCCACTACTGTTTTCTGAAAAAATCCATTTTAATAAAACCGTGGCGAGTCAAGAACAAGATCACTATTGATCTTCCAGATGGTAGAAATGTCAACCCTCGTCAAAGCCAGGGTCAACCCACAAACCGCCATTACAGAAACATGCCTTAAGTTATCCAGTGTCTGGTTTTAAGCATAAGCTGGACAACTCCCCGTATCTTAACATCGTTAAGATATGAACCATTCTATATACAATATAGAAATAGAGGCACTAATTTAATTGGAACCAGATTCAAATCATGCAGCTGTCTCCAGTGCATAACAACTTAATGGAAAAAGGCTAATCAGCATTACTCAACTTAGGAATCCATCCAATTATGAGTAACTTGAAAGAGAAACAAGTTTCGAAACCATTACTATCATCTGAATACCAATCACAAGAATCTACATCTTCGATCTTTTTGAAGAATCCTGATACTTGCGACATCTGGTTCTCTACTTTATTCTTATACCCACAACGTCTCAAAACTTAGACATTGTATTTCTACGAAACACTTGTCTAAAAACTAGAGAAGTCATAAGTAAACAGAACATAGTACGAGGACCTACCCCTTTGTCCTGATGGACACTGGACAACATATAATACTCTGTATAAGTCCGCTGGGTTCAAATAACTCAATACCTGTGCATCGTAGGTTGAAAACTGTACCCAGGCGACTTCCTCAAATATCACCAATTACAACGAATTCCGATATAATGAGGATGATCACCTAATTCCCAACAACTCACTCCCACTCATCATCTGTAATACCATACAGATATGAGAATGAAACCTGGTAAATACATACCCTGGAGTAAGTATGTAATCGAGAAATCAGTTTTCTTTTAACAATGCGCAGTGTAACTGAAACATTAAAATGTCTCGTATGGGTATCCTGGTATTCGTAGTAATGCCTCTTCTATAATCCTTTTCATGACTTTAACCGTATATATATTTGCCGTCTCTCCAAATCTCTTAATTTGTCTTTAGTCGTTACCTTTTGTACACCTTCGTTAGGCAAAATGGTTTTCTTCCTTCCCTACCATTCAGCACCAGCCTATGGTTTGGACGAAGACTATCCAGTAAGCATAATAGGTGTACCCTCCTAATCCTGAGAGTACTCATAACTAGAGAGAAGGTGATGATAAAAGACAGCTGAATAATACCTTATTCTATTAAAGATGAAATAGGAGTGGCGATGAAGTACGCGGTATGATCGTGAATGATAACAGTCGCAATTTACTTTGCTCTCTTTCTAATCCCTTTATTTTGTCTTTTTATATTACCTTCTGCACACCCTACTTAGGCTAATTAGTTTTCTTCATTCCCTACCTTTCGGCAACTGCCTATGGTTTGGAATAAGACTATCCAATAAGTGTAATAGGTGTACTCTCCTAAACTAAGGAGCCCTCGCAACCAGAGAGAAGATGATAATAAAAGACAACTGAATAAACCAATTCTATTTCTCCTGAACCTGGATCCATCCTTGAAGTAGTACCTTTGAGTTCGTATATAACCATACGATGGATCTATCCCATGGAAGTGGATATCCATAGTAATACGGGGTGTTGTGAGAAATGTAAAGGGTAAAAGAAGGAGCGGCAATGACTTATGCAACTAAGACAATTTAAAAGTCAGTATTTTAAGAAGGTTCGGTCAACTTGGTCACTGAGTCATAGTCTAGGGTCGGTCAAAGGTTGCTGCCAAAGAGAGAGAGAGAAAAGAAACACTCTGCATGCACTCTAACCTAGATCAGAATGGTTATCAATTTATCTAATCAGGAAACCTCCCACTATAATCTCAAATTCTCCTCCAAACCTGAAAGAAGAATTAGTCGGGATCACCCGAGGAGTAAACCAACTCATCAGTGAGAATCGGGATCCAACTATCATCGCATGATAACTTGATGGAAGTCACTCAAGTTATCACACTCCAGAAGGTATGCGCATGCCTGGCAAGTTTCCTATATGTTTGAAACTCCCGATGTGATTTTTGCCCCTTGCTCTTATAACCTTGGCTTTGGTCAAGATGTCATAAGTCACATGCCAAGTTCTACCCGTCACTATCCAGGTCAATTTGAACCCACCCGCACATGCCCTTGACTTTGGCCAAAATGGCAGAACGACTGTCCCAAACCAACTCGTCTATCTATGCAACAGATGAATACCCAGCAGCTACCAAACACTATGCCTTAACTTTGGCTAAAATACATAGCTTGAATACTACTGAATACCCAAAAGAAATGACGGAGGGCTACGGCTGGTTTTTGGCAAAAAACCTTTAACGTAATGAACTTGATCTTGTTGAAGGAAACTGATAGCTTTTTTATAAAAATATAGTGGCGAAAACGTTTTGCTAAAGAGGTCACTCCCGGTGAAGGGATCTCGGCTCTTTCCTCGTGGAATGAGGTGCAGGATATTCCAACTGAATACCGCGATGCAAAGCAACTTGTAATCGACTATATTGAAGTTATTACCCTAACGTAAACTTCTGCCCAAGGGGTCATTCCCGGTGAAGGGATCTCGGCCCTTGCCTCGTCGAATGAGGTGCGGGATATTCCAACTGAATATCGCTTATGCAAAACAAAAAGAAACGTCTTTGTAATAACACTTTTTAAAAATTGTTCCAACAACATCAAATATAGGTTTGTTTTATCCTTGCATTGATCAGAATCAATACAGTCCCATCAATCAATCACACCAGAAAAGAACAAAAATATAATGTACGTATACATTCTCCACTGGTTCCCGTCATCACCCGTTAGGTTACTTAACTAACGACAAAGCGGGGGCTGGACTAGCGCGGGTGCAAAACATATACAACATCTAATAGTATATATACCAATATACAATAATCACTCCAGGCGTGATAATATGCAACATTACAGAAAAGTAATAAGCATACAGAACAATACAGATAATCTTGGATCCCCGGGTTTCACAGAGCCGCTACTGAAACCCGACGTTCCCCTGGTCGTATGGATAGCCTGTGCAATGAAACCTAGACCCCTACGGGTGCGGCAAGTTACCCGCCAAAACCTGAAGCGAGGTAGTCCCCACAGCATAGTGAATGGAACACCCGGCACATCATGGAATCCGGTAAATTGAGCACCCCTCCTTAGGTCAACCTGTACCCCCTACGAGTGTGGCGAATAGTCTGCCAATTCTAGAGTAAGGTCCCTTTGCCTCTCAAAGCCATGAGATACGGACCCGTTGCCCTCCAGAACCCGGCTATCCGTGCACTCCTTCACGGGATAAACCTCGTACAGAAATAAAAATATGTACAACGGGTACATCGACCTCTACCCGGTCGTGCCCCACAAAGAATATTATACAAACAGGCAGTAACGGCAGTCCACATGTTGGACGCTCGCCCCGCAATATCAAATGTACAAATAAATCCAAACTGCACCACCATTGCACACTGCTATCCACCACGACAAATCCGCAACATCACAGCACAACACAGAACATCAACGCGAATGTCACGTTCGCAAACCCGTCTAAAAGAACTATAGCAATTAGACGCAGTTTACCGATCAAATGACATTCCCGGTCGGAGATATAAAGTAAGTACCGCTTACTAACAAATTTAAAATTTCGATCGACTAGATTTCCCCAAGTGGGCCCCACAAACATCTGCTGTACAGTAACAAAATCTGGGTCCAAAAGAACAGTACCAGAAACCACAAATTATCATGTAGAAGCAACAGAAGAAAGTTGGTCCACTAAGTCACCAATACGGCCGCGGTTCAGCAGTCAAAGCAAGGCTTTGACCGCGTTTCCGCGGCGGTTTGGTCGATTTAGTGGGTCGTTTTTCTTCTGGTTCCATAGAAAAGCCTGCTTAATTTTCTGCAATGTGTAAAATAATTTTTAGACACTGTTTAAAATCGACAGAAACTTTAACCCTGAAATTTGCGGTTTTCGAAAATCCGTTCGATCGATATTTTAAACGCGTTAGCACAAGTTAGTATAGCTTAATGGTGAGGCTCTGATACCACTGTAAGTCCACGGTAGCGCCCCGGCCGTCTAACAGACGCCAAATGCGGAACAAAAACTTTTTACAAACTGGCGCTATCGTGTACCTTAACCCGGATCTGCCATTAAAGCTAAACTAACAAATTACAAAGTGGGTAGAAACGTTATACCGAATGATCCGAGTCCTTCGGTCTTCAACCATCATCCCACGCTTTGTTGCGGCTGCTTCGATCTCATCGATCTCCAGTTTTCTCGTCCAGGTGGCACCACGTCGACGGATCTTTAAACGGGCACCCGCCTCTGAACCGAGGCAACTCGATCGTCAAGTTTGCTAAAAGAGACGACCAAGATGATGTAGAGAATGAGTATAACACTTTGTCTCATTACGTCCAAGGCTATGGATGAACGGTTAATGAAGTTGCCAATTGGAATCGGGTAAATGGAAATTGGGCTATGAAATTTCCATACACTAAATTTCTTGTATCTTTTTCTCAAAAATGAATCACCTATAACCCTTGAAGAAGGGGCCGGCCACTTATAGCAAGGAGAGGGTGAGTGTAGGAGCTTCAAGTGGTGACCATAACAATAATGAAGAGGATGAGTCATTATACATCTTGTATGAATACATTAAATGATAACCAATGAACTTAAACCTAGTCACAAAAGCATTTAATGCAATAATCAATGCACTAATGACTCACCAAGATGCATGAACCTAGTCATCACCTTCTAGAAGCTTCTACACTCATCCAAAGAAAAGATAAATCCACATTTAACCAAATGTCAAATACGGCAGATAGAAAACTGGAAACTGGCAACTTCCAAAAGTGATCCTGAAACGAATTTCAGGATAACCCCGTATTAGTATAAACATACCCGCATTTGTATTACGACCGAATACAAATGTATCTGAGACAAAAATATTATATCTACACAGTATAATAATCGGATCCGGCTTAAACCAAAGCCGACCAGTATTATCTGCCCGAAAAACGACACGTGCGAAAACACACGTGCATTTTCCGAACCCTGCCATAAAACTATACGGCCTCTACAATGTTTCGCCCGAGCTTGGGAAAGTGTCTGTGGGGGACTCTTATGACTCATCAACACACTGGCACTGGGTATAACCTCTAGCACGTCAGAGGTACGAGCTGTACGTAACGTTTGCCTATGTATTGATTGGAAGGGAAGCTGACGAGCGAACTCATCTATAAACCCTACTGAGCCTAACAGTGACAATGTATATACAGTTCGGTCTGTTTGTATAAAAAGTATCGCATATCGAGTTTAAGGGGTGGATAAAGTCAGACCCCTAATAACGCGATAATTCGTGTCGGTATGAAGCCCGTCACCACCTGAGAAACTACTGATACAAATCAGTAATTCTCCACTACCTTGGCCAAGGATTTCTAGTGATGGCCACCCGTGCACTGCGCGACATCAACCCCCAATACCGGGAGAGACGAACCCCCGACGATCCGCTCACTTGCCTCCAATGTAGCTCTGGACTGTACCCAACTAAAACCTGTTTGCACAACTCCTTTGAGCGTGGTAGGGTAGTAATCTAAGCACAGTGGGAACTCACATGAGACAAATGACGATGTCAGGTCGATGAACTAACCTGTACACATGTTACCAGGGAACTGCTATCTGACGATATGTATAATACCAACTAGCATGTTCCCGGCGAGTCGTGTCCGGTGTACTCATAACCTAATGAGCACCTGTATACATCTTAGGCGATCCAACTGACACCAGTGGCTTGTGAGACCGGCCACCGCCCCTCGTCGGGGTCTCGACTGTATACACTAGTCTACTCTGGAGTATCGATGCCCTGTCTCGAAACTCCCACGACTAGGGACACGTTTAAGGATGTGCTTACAGACCCCAGCTCCCACGTATATGATCGCCATCATACTGCTGGTAGTCAAGCAAGAATCCTATAGGCTCTATCATCATGCAATAGTGAACTAAAGCATGTATACGATGATAAAGACAAACCAGATAGCATACTATCATCTCGAGCAAGACTGTCATATCGGTATAGGTCCTGCCTCAATCATTGCAATCATCTACCTGCGATCTAATAATTGACTTTGAGGGCACTATCTCCAACACCAAGTGTATACTAACTCAAATTCCTTATCTTGTAAGTTGAAAAATTGTAATTTGGTTAAGAATGTTTTACACCTTTATTCAATGCATCTTACCTTATCCTCAACTGATAAAGGTAAATGTTTAGAACATAATTTTCAAAACTTATATCTCACTTTATAAAATAAAGATATAAATATTCAATTTTAAAAATTTGTGCATAACTACGGTTATTCGAAACCAAATATTTGCCGTTAGGCAAAACGATGTGATTTAATCCAATATCACCAATTACTACGAATTCCAATATTGTGGATCAAATCGTCCATTTCCCAATATTCTACTTATACTCGGCATATGCAACGCTGTACAGATGTGAGACTCAAATCTGGTATATACATACCCTGGAGTCAGAATTAATTGGGAAAACAATTTTCAATTACAAGTACACATAAAAACTGAAAAATAAATGTTTCAAGGGGTGGCTTAGTATTCCTAGTAATACCTCTTTAACTATCCAGAATCATAACAGTATTCGTAATTTCCTTTGCCCTCACTTCAACCCTTCTATATGTTTCTGCATCTTACCTTCTGAACACCACACTTTGGCTAATTGGTTTTCTTATTTTCCTACCTTTCGGTACCAGCCTAAGATTTAGATGAAGACTATCCAATAAAAGTAATATGTGTATTCTCCTAATACAACGAGCTCTCACAAACTGAGAGAAGGTAAAGAGAAGAGACAACCGAAAAATACAATTCAATTTCTCTAGAACTAGTGGCCATCCTCGCCTGAAGCAACTTTTTCGAGTTCGTATGTAACTATAAGATGGCCGTTCCAACCAATATGGATCATTGTAATGATACAGAGTGTTTTGGATAAAGCAAAAGGATAGTAGGAGTGGTAGGGAAATATGTGACTTTGTCGTGAATTATGACAACCCAAAACCAAAGTGTGTAAGAAGGTTCGGTTAACTTGGTTAATGAGTTTTAGTTTAAGGTAAGTCATGGTCGCGAAACAGATAGAGAGAAAAGAAACACTCAGCGTGCACTCTATCAAGATTAGATTGGTTAATCACTCTATCTAATCAGGATGGCTTTCACTGTATCCTCAAATTCTGTTTCAAACCTTAAAAAGAGAACTATTCGAGATCATGTACACCTTATAAGTTCGCTAACCGTTCATCCAGGACAATGTTGGTACTCCGAGGGAGGTCCCCCATGATTTTTCATGGATCCAATTAAATAACCCCGTTTCCATAGAGGCATAACCTCGTTAACACTTTCTAGATACCCAATAAGTTAGCTAGTTGTGAAATGAAATCTCCCGAAAAGTAATACCTACTCATCACTGGGAATTAGGATTCAACTATCATTGTGTGATAACTTTGATGAAAGCCAACCAAAATTACCACACTTCAGAAGGCATGCGTAAACTTGGCAAGTTTCCCTTATATTTAAATTTCCCGATATAGTTTTCCCCCAAATGGTTTATGACCTTAACATGATCAACAAATCATAAGCCGCCAGTCAAGTTTAACCCGTCATAATCTTGATTGCCCTAAACCCATCCGTACAATCCTAGACAGGGTCAACAAAATCGTACGATTCTCCTAGTTAATCGGATCACTATGCACAGAAAAGCACCACTTAGTTGCCGTACACTACGCCTTAACAAGGTCAACAAACGTAGAACGAATACTATGTACTACTAATCTTAAATGATGGAGGGCTATAGTTGGTTTTTTGCGAAAAACCTTTAACGTAATGAACTTGATATCGTTTAAGGAACTCGAGTGGTTTTGAAATGGAGTAATTTAGGCTCCACTTTTAAAACTAGTAATATAAAATTTTGCTTAAGAGCGAACTCCCCATGAAAGGATCAAGCTTCTTTCTTCATAGAATGGGGTGCGTGATATTCCTAACCGAATACCTCTATGCAAATCAAAAGAATATGACTATAGTTTTGAAGAAAACTTAGTTTTAAAAATTGGTTCCAACAACATCATATAAGGTTTATTTTCCTTGTATTAAACATATAACGCAGTCCCATCATTACAAGTTTCTAAGCCACACCAGAAACAACAAAAATAACATGCTTTTTAATGTCATCCGCATTCACCACGGGTACCGGGTCTTCGTCGTATGGTTACTTAACATACGGCAGGGTGGGGACATGGCTAGAGCAGATGCAAAATATATAGAAACATCTAATATATATATATATATATAAATATATATATATATATATATATATATATATATCTCAACATCATAGGCATGCAATAACATCACAAGCATGCAGCGAACAATATGAAATAGCGGAAAAATTAGGAGCCCCGTGTTTCATTTGAGCCGCAAATAAAATACGACATTCCCTTGTCGTATGGATAGCCTATACAACATCGATCCTAGACCTGTACGAGTGTGGCAGCCACTTTCCAATTCTAGAAATTAGGTAACCCTCCCTCAATAACATGAATCGGTCACCTGTCGCTTTTTAGAATCCAGTAACTTAGGCACTCTTCCAAGGGTCGATCCTATAACCCCTACAAGTGCGGCGAGCAATCTGCCAATTCTAGAGTGAGGTGGCTCAGTCTCAACTCTAAGAGATGGCCACCTACCGCACTCTGGAACTTGGCTACTCGAGCACTTCTCCTGGGTTAATCCTAGTACAGAAATGAAAAATATACAGCGGTGACAATTACCGCATCCTGGTCATGCCCTAATAAAAGAATATACATAATACAGAAACAGAGGCCATAAGTTGGAGCTTGTCCAAAGAAAATGAATACAACATTATAAATCAAAACTATACAAGCAATCGTGCATGGGGTATCGGTCATGACAATCTGTCTAAACTATAAACAAGATATATATATCCAACAACAAGAAACACAAGAAATTTTGCAACCCCATTTAATCGAACATATAGGCTTAAGACGACATTCAACAACATATACAAACAAACAACGGATCATAAACGATGTAAGAGTTTCGACCGAAAATTTTCTGACAAACCAAAACAACTCCAAATCACATAAACTGAGACCCGGGTAAAAATAAAGTATATCAAAAATCAAGTTTCTTCAATTCCAAGCCAGCACAAAAACCCAAGGACCTAATTCGAATTTTGAGGCGTAAAAAGCGGTCAAAATGAATAAATAAGCGGCCATATTTTGCAGTTAGGTCCTTGGGTTTTGTAACATGTTGCCATACCTCAAAACAAGTCTACTGACATAATCAAAAAAAAATTATGGTTCGTTTTCAAAAATGGATAGAAACTTAGAATTCAAAACTCGATCTGGCAAAACTTTTAGCGTCGAAACTAAAACATTATCTATAACTAGTTCTAGTGTTTGGGTGGTTCTGATACCATTGAAAGTTCCTAGAGCCCTTGCCGCTACTACCGCGGCCGATACTGAATCGAAAAACAAAATTTTTTATGGTGTGCACTAGAAACTAATCCCTAACGATCGATCCAGATACTAAACTAGTAAACTAAGCATGCAAGGTTATAGAATCTACAACCTTTATCGCGTGTCCATTCAATCGTGGAAGACAACTCCAACATCCTCGTAGGCCGTCGGGAACAAGTTTAAGATACGACAGCCCTTTTCGAAAATGATCCACCTGAGAGAAACCGATCCAAGCTCCATCTTCATCTAGTGAAGCAACCGACGCTCCAAGCTTGCTAGAAATGGAGAGTGTGGATGTAAGAATTTTGCACTATAATTTTCTCTCATTTTTCATGCTCATGAGAGCATCCTCAGTGAGTGGAAGAAGGAGGAGGAGAAGAGAAAGAGCTCTCATAAATAAAATGGCTCTCTGTTTGATGTGCGAGTGAATGAGATGAGAAAAGAATGGCTTCTTTTATTTTTCAACCATAAAAATCATGACATAACATTTTAGAATAAATAAATAAATCCATCCCTCTCTACCATGCTCACCTTTCCACCTCACCTAGCCACCTCATTAATAATTTCCTAAAAAGTAAATTCATATAATGAGGTGTCCTCTTTCTAGATGTATTTCATATAAATATATAATACAATCCGGTATATGTATCGAAATACATATACGCGTATCCGTATAAAAATACGAATAGCCAAGAGAGAGAAAATGAATAGTGAACATAATACTAGAATATATATATATATATAAATTATTAAATTATTACTTGATTTAATAATCTGGCTTAATCCTAAGCTGGCTAGTATTATTAACCATCCGATTACAATCCGTATAGCCAGTACACATATTTAATCGGACCCTTACATGTATCAATATACGGTCTCTACATCATATCTCCTGAACCGGGAAAACCCTTTGGGTGGGACTTTAAAGACTCGACAATACGCTTGTAGTGATTTACTGGATAAATTCAAAACCACAAGCACATCAGTGGCACTAGCTGTACGTAACGGCTACCCAGGTATCTGTCGAAAGGGAGGTCGACAATCAATTCCGTCTGTATCCTATTGAGCCTGAATGTGACAATCTCCGTACAATCCGGTCTCTTTGTCTAAGAGTATCACATACCGTGTCTAAAGGGTGGATAACGTTAGACCCCTAATAACCCGATAAGTCATACCGGAGTCAAGCTCATCACCAACCGAGAAAATACTGAACTCCTATCAGTAAATCTCATTCACCGTGGCCATAGATTTAGGGTGATAGCTACCCGAATACAACGAGACATTGACTCCTAATACTAGGGGAGATGAATCCCTGACAATCGCTCACTGCCTCCATGTGGCTCGGGATTGTACCCAACTAAAACCAGTTTCCATGACTCCTTTGAGATATGGTAAGGTAGTAATCTAAGTACAGCGTGAACTCACACGAGACAAATGACGATCTCAGGTCAAAAGACTAACCTACACTCATACCACTAGAGAACTGCCATCTGACGATAGGTATAATACCATTTAGAAGTTCTTGGCGAGTCCTTCCAGTGAACTCACCTCCAGTGAGCACTGTATGCTATCTTAGGTAACAAAATACCAATGGCTTATGAGACCAGTCTGTTAGTTATGTATATGCCCTAGAGGCCATTGTTGTACATATAATGTATATTATAGTGGATATTTGGATATATATAGAGAGGACTTTCTAGCTTGATATGATAGTATGCTATCTGGTTCATCTTTGTCTTAACATGTTGACTTGTATTGGTTTATTGTCTTGCTTTCACATGTTGATAAAGCCTTTAGGATATGTACTTGACTACTAGGACTATGATACAGATCATACTAGTGGGGCCAGGGTAGTCTATAAGTACATCCTATAATTGTTTCTAATTGAGGGTGTATCGAGACAGGGCATCGATACTCCAGAGTAGATTAGCGTATACGCATCATGACCCATATGATGGGTAAAGGATGATCCCACATCCATTGGTGTGTGACATCAAAGATAGTATACGGGTGCTCAGTGGAGACTGGGTACACTGAACGGACTCGCCGAGAACTCCTTGTTGGTATTATACCTATCGTCAGATAGTAGTTCTCTAGTGACACTGGTACAGGTTAGTCTGTAGACCCGAGATCGTCATAGAGTCTTGTGTGATTCCCATTGTGCTTTGATTTCCACCTTACCACGTTTAAGAGAACGTGCAAAACGGTGACTTTTGGGTACAATACCAAATCTCATGGAGGCAATGAGCGATAGGAGGGGTTTCGTCTCTCCCGGTATTGGGGGTTGATGTTGCACTGTGTTCGATTGGCTATAACTGGAAGTCCCTAGACATGGCTGATATGGAGATATAATGGTAAGTGTTATCAGTAGTTTCTCGACCCATTATGAGCCTCACATCGACACGAATTATCGGTTACTGGGGTCTGACGTTTACCACCCCTGGACTGGATATGTGACATATCAGATGAAAAGACCAGACTGTACGGTAGTGTTACTGATTGGATTTACAGGAGTTAGAGCAGACTTTCTTATTGATCTTCTGTTCGCTCAACACCCGGGTGGCCGTTACATTTAGCTGATCGCTTACGGCTTGTTGGTGTTTGATGTGATCATCACCTACTGCCGGTGTATTGACGAGTCTATAGAGTCCTACACCTGACACAGACAAAACGGAGTAGGAGCACATATGTGATATGTGCGGGATCGATATTGATTCGAGTATGTGATACCGTATTCTATTCTCGCGATATGTGATATCGGCCGGTTATATGTGATATAGCCGGGTTATCGGATCAAGTGTTGATTCGATGAAATTATATATATATATATATTAATGCTCACTTAAATATTTATTATTCTCACTTATGATGAATTTAACATATATGCGATATATGTTTATTGTATTGTTTTCTTTTCTTACATAAATATTATATATGTGATATATAATATTATGACATGCTAGGTTATACATGCAATAAGGATGTATGAGAATTATTCCATGCTACATATAATGTTTGGGTTTAAATTCTTAAGTAATTCAAAAATGTGGAAATGAGTCATGGTGGAAGCTTCATGAAGCTTGTTGATAACCATTGACAAAGTCCACCCTTTTTGTTTTGCTTCAGATATTTTCTAACCCAACCATGACACATAGCCATGGTTAACTCTCTACAAGGGTTAGGTATTCACATATACTAACCAAGGGTTGCATTTCTAACCTTATCTCACTCATTCGTCTTCTTCTTCCTCATTTCATTTTTGCGCTCTAGATTTTGAGATCAAGAAGAAGAATAATGAGAAATTAAATACTAAAGTGAGCTAAATTCCTAGTTCATTATCTTCTTCTATACTAGCTATATAGATTAGTGTGTTAGCTTCACTAATTCCGTATTAGTGAAGAGTGAGCTTGAGTCCGTGTTTCCTCGACGTAGATCATCACAGACTTTGAAGATTTCAAGCAAGGATGCATCCTATATCTTGTGGAGCCTCTCAAGAGTTCGAGAGCTCATGGATCACAGCGAAGGGACTACTACTCGGAGCTTTTGAAGTGAAGGAATGGACTACAAAGGTTGTAATCCCTATCACTTAGATGTAAAGTTGTTTACATGCAAAGTTAACCCTAATTCTCTAGTTCGATTACTTGGTTGGTTTGTTTAGCACCCCAAATTTCTAATATAGCATGTTTGATGCTTCCCAAAACCTTGATAAGGTGCTAAGCTAACCATACAGTGGTATCAGATCCAAGCGAGAGCATTAGGCGTTGTCTAGACGAAATTAGAATTCCGATCGTACCCAGAAAACCCGAAACGGACCCTCTCTGGAAATTTTTCAAAATGTTGGATTTTTCCATGTTAAAAATACTCAGAAAATCATGCAGAGAATTCTACGGACACACCTGAAGAACGAAATCCTAACTCGTCTAACTGACCGCGGATCCGCGGCCAAAACATGGTTTTGGCGGCGGATCCGCAGCGCCACTTGAGAGCCTTGGGTCGGGCCCTTCAGCTATAGGTCCGTAGGAACTATGGTATGTCTCTAGTTAACTTTAACAGTGCTCAAGTGTTGAGCTCTCTGGGAAATTTTGGAAATTCATTGAATCGATCGAATTGCCTAACTTCGCCTAGCTATCTGTGATTGTGATACAATATGTGGAATTCATATAGATAGGCATGAAATCCGTAATATGTGATATTTTGGGTTTATGATGTCTAAGGTAATTGTGGATTCCAAATGTTGTAGTTTTTCACTTTCTTTTATGTGACCGTAAGTGTAATATGTGGTGTATCACCGATTTCGTTGCTATACATCAACGACAATTGGGATACGCATATTTACTTACGTTGATGACATGTGATGTTATGTGTTGTTGTGATATGTTATATTGGATCGTCAAGGTCATAGGACGCTAGTGGTAAAAAGTATTATCAGGAATTTCAAGTGTTGAGATTTGCAATGAGATTGCATACCTTCTATGAGATAGTTGGATCCCGATACCCACTGCGAGTAAGAGTTACTCCTGGGAGACTTTTATACATGACAATTAGCCGATCAAGTAGGTGTCTAGAAAGGTGTTAACGGGGTTATGCCTCTGGGAAAACGAGGTTTATTTTAATTAGGTCTTTCGCACGGGGAACTTCCCTCAAAGTACCAACACTGACCTAACTGAAAGATTGGCGTACTTCTAAGGTGTAATTAATCCCAGCTAGTCTTACCTTTTTGTGTTTAAAGGAAGATTTGATGAAAAACAGTGGGAGAAATCCTGATTAGATAAGATAATACCCAATCTAATCTTGCAAGAGCATACGCTAAAGTGTTTCCTTCTCTCTCCCTCCAGGTAGCGACCATGTCAGGCCTTAATCAAGATAATAATATGGACGTATTGACCGAACCCACTTATTATACTGAGCAGGGGAACGTTGGTTCCGTTTTTTTCTTATAATTGTTATAAGACTGAATAGGAAATAGGGAAATATTCGGATTCACACGCCGCCCAAACGAAGAATAAGCATAATGATGCATCTTCTTCGGGTGTGTTTGTTATCGAGAATTGTATCTCAGTTCACTCTACGTCCTAGGAATTAGATACCGGATCAGAATCCCACATATGCAATATATTGCATGGGCTAAGGAATGGTAGAGAACTGGGAATAGGTGATCATTCCGTAAGAGTAGGGAATGGTGCAAATGTTGCAGCCAAAGCACTTGGCGAATATCACCTTGTATTACCAAATGGTAATACATTGATTCTGAACGAATGCTATTATATACCGAACCTGATATCCAATCTTATATCAGTTTCTTTATAAAGTAAAGAAGGATATAATTTTGTAATACAGGATGATGTTATGAACATCTTTCTAAATCAAAAGTTGATTGGATTAGGCTCATTACATAATGGCATATACATTCTAAATCAAACCACAGTTCTTAATGTACAAAACACTCACAAGAGGAAGAGTTCAGAAATGAACAAGTCCTTCTTGTGGCATTGTAGACTTGGTCATATCAATGTGACACGACTAGCTAAGTTGCATAAGGATGGATATTTGGATCCGTTCGAATTATCATCTTATGAAACTTGTCATTCATTTCTCAAAGGAAAGATGACCAAAACTCCGTTTAGTGGACACAGAGAAAGAGTTACGGAACTCTTGGGACTGATACATAGTGATGTATGCAGTCCCATGCCTACACATGCCAGGAATGGTTTCTCATACTTCATTACATTTACTGACGATCTCTCAAGATAGGACATGTGTTCCTGTTGAAATGCAAGTCTGAAACTTTTGAGAAATTCAAAGAATATAAGAACGAAGTCGAGAACCAAACGGGTAAAAGTATTAAGATCCTTCGATCTGATCGAGGAGGAGAATACTTGAGCAATGAGTTCCTGGACTATCTAAAAGAGAATGGGCTTCTCTCTCAGCTTACTCCTCCGTAAACGCCACAGCACAACGGTATATCGGAACGGAGGAATCGCACCATATTAGATATGGTGCGCTCTATGATGAGCACCGCTGAGTTTCCTCTTTCCTTTTGGGGATATGCACTGAAGACAACTGCAGACCTATTGAATATGGTCCCTACCAAATCCGTGCCAAGCACTCCATATGAGATATGGAAAGGAAAGAGACCATATCTTAATTATGTTAAGATATAGGGTTGTCCGGTATATGTGAAAACACAGAATCCGGACAAGCTCGAGGCAAGGTCTTTTCTGTGTAAGTTTATTGGATATCCCAAACATTCGCGCGGGTATATTTTCTACCACATCGAGGAACAAAAGGTGTTTGTTTCTCGACATGCAACCTTTTTAGAAAAGGAATTTCTTGAAAAAGAAATTAGTGTAAATGAGGTAGAAATGGAAGAAGTTCCAGCCACACAAACTGCAACAGATGATTTGGTGGAACCAGAGGATTCAGTAGTTCCCGACGAACCTCAGCTGCTCCGCCGATCTAGTAGGGTTCCTCATCCACCTGAGAGATACTACGGTTTTCTCATAGATGGTGGGAGCGAGGATTGCATCATGGTTGATGATGACCCGACTAGCTTCGAGAAGGCCATCACGAGTGGAGACTCTGTGAAATGGCTGGATGCAATGCGATCTGAGATGGAATCCATGTACACCAACAAAGTATGGACTTTGGAAGTTGCTCCTGAAGGGGTAAAACCCATTGGGAGAAAATGGATCTTTAAGAAGAAGCTTGGTGTAAATGGAAAAGTTGAGACTTTCAAAGCTAGACTTGTTGCAAAGGGTTTTTATCAACGACCTGGTGTGGATTATGACGAAACCTTTTCTCCAGTGGCTATGCTTAAGTCCATCCGGATCTTACTTTCCATTGCTGCGTACCATGACAATGAAATCTGGCAAATGCATGTTAAGACCACCTTTTTAAATGGTGATTTAGAGGAGTGCATGTAAATGACTCAGCCAGAGGGCTTCGTAGATAGTGGGAGCAGCGGAAAGGTGTACAAGCTGCTTAAATCCATCTACGGGTTAAAACAGACACCGCGGAGTTGGAACATCTGTTTTAATGTGGTAGTCAAAGAGTTTGACTTCATCAAGAACATAGATGAACCTTGTATATATAAGAAGGTAGCAGAGAGTAAGGTTGTTTTCCTCGTATTGTACGTGGATGGCATACTCTTGATAGGAAATGATGTTCCTATGCTGCACTCGGTCAAACTCTCCTTATCACAATGATTCTCAATGAATTATCTAGGAGATGCCTCCTGCATTTTGGGATTAAGATCTTTAGAGATAGATCTAGAAGGATACTGGGATTGTCCCAATCCAGGTACATTGACACCATACTAAAGAGGTTTAGTATGGAAGAATCCAAGTGTGGGAACTTACCCACGATCTCTAGACCCACTCTCTCTAAAGAGATGTCTCCTAAGACTGATTTGGAGAGAGCTCGCATGCAAGGGATACCCTATGTTTCGGCAGTAGGCTCTATCATGTACACGATACTATGTACCAGACCCGATGTAGCATACTCACTAAGTGTAGTGAGTAGGTATCAAGCAGATACAGGAGAGAGTCACTAGATAACTGTGAAGAACATTCTCAAGTACTTGAGAAGGACTAAAGAGATGTTCTTGGTGTATGGTAACGGAGAACTCCAGGTGGAGTCCTTTACCAATTCAAGCTTCCAAAGTGATAAGGACGACTCTAAGTCGCACTCGGGATTTGTCTTTACCCTGAATGGAGGGGTGGTTTGTTGGAAGAGTTCCAAATAGGAAACCGTGGCAGACTCGACGATGGAGGCTGAATACATCATTGCCAACGATACTGCCAAAGAGGTTGTCTTGATGAAGAAGTTCATAACTGAACTTGGAGTGGTTCCATCCATCGAGCATCCAATATCTTTGTATTGCGATAACAATGGAGCTGTGACTTTGTCCAAGAAACCCAGGTTCCATCAAAGATCCAGGCATATTCTGAGGCGGTATCACCTGATCCGGGAGATAGTTGATTGCCGGGAGATCCAGGTCAGGAGAGTAGATACGAAGGATAACACTGCGGATCCATTCACAAAGGCTATTCCCCAGATACAATTTGAGAGACTCTTCGGGATGTTGGGTATGAGATACTACAACAGCTGGCCTTAGTGCAAGTGGGAGATTGTTAGTTATGTATATGCCCTAGAGGCTATTGTTGTACATATGATGTATATTATAGTGGATGCTTGGATATAATAGAGAGGACTTTCTTGCTCGATATGATAGTATGCTATCTGGTTGATCTTTGTCTTAACATGTTGACTTGTATTGGTTTACTGTCTTTCTCTCACATGTTGATAAAGCCCTTAAGATATGCACTTGACTACTCGGACTATGATGCAGATCATACTAGTGGGGCCAGGGTAGTCTATGAGTACATTCTATAATTGTTCCTAGTCGAGGGTGTATCGAGACAGAGAATCAATACTCCAGAGTAGACTAGCGTATACGCATCATGACCCATATGATGGGCAATGGATGATCCCACATCCATTTGTGTGTGACATCAAAGATGGTATACGGGTGCTCAGTGGAGACTGGGTACACTGAACGGACTTGCCGAGAACTCCTTGTTGGTATTATATCTATCGTCAGATAGCAATTCTCTGGTGACACGGGTACATGTTAGTCTGTAGACCTGAGATCGTCATAGAGTCTTGTGTGATTCCCACTGTGCTTTGATTTCCACCTTACCACGTTCAAGAGAACGTGCAAAACGGTGGCTTTTGGGTACAGTCCCGAATCATATGGAGGCAATGAGCGATAGGAGGGATTTCATCTCTCCCGGTATTGGGGGTTAATGTTGCGCTGTGTTCGATTGGCTATAACGGGAAATCCCTGGCCAGGGCTGATATGGAGATATACTGGTAAGTGTTATCAGTAGTTTCTCGACCCGTTATGTGCCTCACATCGACATGACTTATCGGTTACTGGGGTCTGACGTTTACCACACCTAGACTGGATATGCGACATATCAGACGAAGAGACCGGACTGTACGGTAGTGTTATTGATTGGATTTACAGGAGTTAGAGCAGACTTGCTTTTTGATCTTCTGGTCGCTCAATACCCGGGTCACCGTTACGTTTAGCTGACCGCTTGCGGCTTGTTGGTATTTGATGTGATCATCACCTACTGTCGGCGTATTGATGAGTCTTTAGAGTCCTACATAGAGGTTTCCTGGCTCAGGCAAAATGGAGTAGGAGCACATATGTGATATGTGCAGGGTCGAGATTGATACGAGTATGTGATACCATATTCTATTCTCGCGATATGTGATATCGGCCGGTTATAAGTGATATAGCCGGGTTATCGGATCAAGTGTTGATTCGATGAAATAATATATATATATTATATGCTCACTTAAATATGTATTATTCTTACTTATGATGCATTTAACATATATGTGATATATGTTTATTTTATTGTTTTCATTTATTACATAAATATTATATTTGTGATATATAATATTGTGACATGCTAGGTTATACATGCAACAATGATGTATGAGAACTATACCATGCTACATATAATGTTTGGGTTTAAATTCTTAAGTAATTCAAAAATGTGGAAATGAGTCAAGGTGGAAGCGTCATGAAGCTTGTTGATAACCATTGACAAAGTCCACCCTTTTTGTTTTGCTTAAGATATTTTCTAACCCAACCATGACGCATAGCCATGGTTAACTCTCTACAAGGGTTTGGTATTCACATATACTAACCAAGGGTTGTATTTCTAACCTTATCTCATTCATTCATCTTCTTCTTCCTCATCTCATTTTTGCTCTCTAGATTTTGAGATCAAGAAGAAAAATAGTGAGAAATTAAATACTAAAGTGCGCTAAATTCCTACTTCATTATTCTCTTCTATACTAGCCATATAGATTAGTGTGTTAGCTTCACTAATTCCGTATTAGTGAAGTGTGAGCTTGAGTCCGTGTTTCCTCGATGTAGATCATCACAAACTTTGAAGACTTTAAGCAAGGATGCATCGTATATCTTGTGGAGCCTCTCAAGAGTTCGGGAGCTCATGGATCGCAGCAGCGAAGGGAGTACTACTCGGAGCTTTTGAAGCAAAGGAACGGACTACAAAGGTTGTAATCCCTATCACTTAGATGTAAAGTTGTTTATATTCAAAGTTAACCCTAATTCTATAGTTCGATTACTTGGTTGGTTTGTTTAGCATCCTAAATTTTTAATATAGCATGTTTGATGCTTGCCAAAACCTTGCTAAGGTGCTAAGCTAACCCTACACGGCCATCGCCCCTCGCCGGGATCTAAAAACTTATACACTAGTCTACTCAGGAATATCGATGCCCAGTCTCGATACTCTCTCGACTATGGAAATTTAAGGATGTGCTTATACACTACCCACCTTTCATGTATATGATCGCCATCATGATGCTGGTAGTCAAGCAAGAATCCTGCGGGCATCAACATTATGTATTAGAGACATGTAATTGTAGGGTGTTTTTCGTCACCCCATCGAGATAGAAAATACGCGTCACGCTTGTCAGGCTTTCACGACCCGACATATTAGCTCGTGACCAGCACTTGAATCACGCAACGTCTAAAGGCTTAACGGAATTCAAGTAAGCTGAAACCCAGAAATCTAAACCTTTTTGAAAAATAAAGGAGGTGAGGTTTTGAAATAAAGGTATATGAAATCAAGTTTTCTTAATGCATAGAAAAGGAACATGAATGATGCAAGTAAAATTTACTAGTTTGAAAACATGTTTCGTCTTTTAAAAATTTTGGCAGCACCTCCATTGTATATTTTGATCCAAAAACCACAAATACATAATAAGAATAATGGTATCCCCAAGCGGGAGCCAGCTCTTCACCAAACGGCGGATCAAAACCACGCAATACAGTATAAATAAGTATACGACGCCCAACGGCGAAGTTCACCACAAAATGATAAAGAAATGAGCAAGATATAACCCCAAAAGTGAATATAAAACCCATCGCTCAAATCTCGCAACTACAAGTCTCACTAAGTCTCATCACTTATACAATTACAACTTTTGATTGATGGAGTTTACTAGATACAATAAGAATATAGATACAAGAGTGGGTAAGATACAAGTGTCCCACCTACCAATGCAAAACACCCGAATGCAACTGTGTGCCAGCGAAGCCGCTACTGATCCAAGCGGTCAACCTGCAAGAACTGTGGCACAACGGGGGTGAGTTGCCAACTCGTAAGTAGAAAAATATCAATAGATAGAAATCGAATAAACAACGACTCCTAGGTCAACTATATCATAAATGTAATACTATGATATCTAGGGTGACCGGGTCTGTATATGTGCCAACAAGGTAGTCAGTACCAATATGCATATGTATAACATCCAACAGAAATAATCAATGCATGTATATGAATCTCGTCCAACCATAATCAAGGTATGTATGTATGTCGATCTCGTCCACCCATATAATCAATATCTGTATGCACGTAAATATCATAAAGGAGTGTGCATGAAAGTATGAGGATATATATATATATATATATATATATATATATATATATATCAACGGTGTCACTCGTGACACATCAAATCATGGAACCTGAGTTCCTAGCATCGACACTCGAAAACAACATAAAAACCGTGCCCAGCATCGGCACATAAATCCTCATATATCGGGCTCCGTCAGTCCAGATCGGCCCACGGGCTCTGTCATTCCGGATCGGTCCATATCTTCTCTCGACTCCGGTCGGTATCCTCCAGATATCCGCCGAGCCCAAATACTATCACCGGTAGGTAGTAGTCCCTTTTCAAGGCTCACCGTCTACTGCACATCGATCCGTTCTCGCTCCGGGGTACCATACCGGGTCCACCATGTACCCGCAATCGGCCTCATCCGCCTCCTCGAATCGGGTTTCACATGTCGCTCTCAGAACCAAGAAAACACATGGTGGACGCCCTGAAATATCATATCAAGAAAAACCGGGTTTTTAAAACAACACATAATCTCTTTTAAAATGTCCACGGTTCTCAAATCCAGAAATCTCATGAAAACAGCATATCTCAATGCGTAAAATCATAGAGCATGATGCATGCGACATATAATAGAAATGTAAGCATATCCGTGTATCATGCAACATGGAATAGTGATATGACATATTAAGGGAAAACCGCTCCTTTAAAATAATTCCAGTTTTTAAATATAACATGCGGTTCCTAATTTACAATAAAACCAGTTATCTATATAGGTACAATATGAATATGCGCAAGTGTAAATGTACCAATGTATGTGTGCGCAAGTATGGATGTATCAAGGTATATGTGCACCAATATGGATATACAAATATGTATATCCGCAAGTATAGATGTATATATCATGATGCAGCAACCCTACTGTGTAGTGACATGACAATTATCGATGATGAAGTGTGTGAGCCGGCAAATCTGTGTACGTGTAACATACGCATCATCGATAATGGTGAAAGTGTACTAGCACAGGTATAAGCAATGCGATAGAAATAATATGAATGCAGCATAAGGTAAATCATATGCAAATGCTGACGGGTATACGTATCTAATATGACCGAGTCTGGGAATCTATCAATCGGCATCCAGCCTAACAACATCGTGTACGGTATGATCCATCATACTGCAACCTCTAGTCAAGGGTAAGGATCAATCATCAAGTCAAAGTCATCACGCACGGAAAATCATCGTACGGCGGCATTAAGCTAATAGGGATCCTATCTTCCTATAAGACAAATGAGGGTATGGCCTAATATCACATACGGCCCATCATCCATGATAAACAACATTCTATATAGGTATATCTATATACCTAAGTCCCAGGTCACATCCACAATAATCTCATGCCAGGGGACCGGCAGGGTATAAATCATCTCGATCGACTCGCATCCGTATACCAACATATCATCATATCATCATATCCGTCTTATATTCTTTTCATCGCATTTATAACTCATATCAAGCCGAGTTTACATAAACATTCTATCTCTGCTAAGTATAAGTATCTAATCTAACATACACACCCGAACCATACAATCAGATTTTTAAAGAAGCGAATCATAGTTTTGAAAATAGAGGTTACGGTGTTTTTAAGGAAAAGATATCAGTTGAAAATCCGTAACATCCCTTAAGGTATATATTTAAAAGATACATACGATTCTTCGTTTTAGAAACAGGTATGGTTCGAATGACGCATCTACATCGACTATCTAGTCCTACAGTACCCTAGACGGCAATATCGCTAAACGTCATCCTATGATAGTAGTAACGTATCACTTCTAACTATCCTCTAGTTTCTAATATGATTTCGTAGTTATCCTCATTCCAACCCTAGTTTCCTAATCTAGGTTTCCTAACCATATTCTATAATCAGTTTTCCATCAAAACTTTGCGGGGGTGCTATTCGCCATCCACCCGACTTCCGCCGTGGATATAGATCCACTCACCTTGCTTATTGCTTGCCGAAGTCGATGACGCCACGCTCCATCATCTCGGGATCTACGTGAAGGTACCTACAATAGTAAACAATCGCAATTCGTATTAAAATCAAGAAGGAAAACCAAAACGGCACGCGCATTGCTCATAGGTTAGAACCTATAGCTTGCGCGTACAATATCAACCAAACAACCCTTGTTGTTGATGTACGAACATCAAACAACCAAATACAAATCCAAATGTCAAGAAATTGCATTTCAAAATACGGAAAACATAGCCTAAAACACACCAAAATGTTCCCAGATTTTGCCCAGGTGACAATTAGCCAAAACTGCATATAGGAGGGGTCTAATTTAGTGCAAAAGGAGCCATGGACCAAATCTGGGACCTTATTTCCCAGCTCTGGCCGTAAATTGCGGCCAGAATGGATAAATCTGTGGCCTTGGGTTAGGGTATGGGGCTAGGGTTTCAGTGGTAGCTTCCTAGGTGCCTGCACGACTCCCAGTAATTACAAAATTATTTTTAGTGTCCCCAGGTTGCTCCAGATTCCAAAATACCCTCACAATTCACACATTTATCCGATGTCGGGGTTTATAAATCCGTGTTTTTGGGTTTCTAAGCTCTGTTCCAGGTCACTAAATAGCACCCAAGTCTAGTTAACATCCACAACATCACCAATTTTAACCAACACTCAAACCCTTTACTAGGGTTTCCCAATGTTCACTAATCTTCACAATTTCACATCTAAACACATATGAATACTAAATTAAATAAAAACTACCCAATTGGTGAAGGGATTACCTCATGTAGTACCCATGAATCCCTAAGTTCATCAAAATCTGAATTTTCTTGGTCCCATGTGTAGAGGTTGAAGAGGGGATTAATTTTTGTGAAGGGTGTGTAGGGTTTTGGGGATTATTAGGAGATAGATCTAGGGATTCTTTGAGGAGGGTTGTGGGGTTGAGGAGATGAAGAGGGAGAAGAAATCAAAGATGGGGGAAAGAATGGCAGTAGCCCCCTCCCTCTCTCCCCCAAAATCACATTCTTTCTCTCTCTCACATAATCTACCTAACCTAATCATTTTGTCCCCTTTGACTTTTTTTTTCTTTTTCTTTTTCATTTTTCTTTTCTCTCCACCAATAACCCAAATGAAATGAAACATGTAACAAAATGAAACTTGTCATGGTGCACTAACCATAGAAAACTGTAGAAAACGCGGATTTGGCTTAAACGCGATTAGCAGTGCACTAATCGGGTTTTTACAAAATTGCATATAATAAATTATAAAAATGACAAATCCTTTAATTATTTTATTAAATGAATAAATCATTTTAATTTCCATTTATTTCACAAATATTGGTATATATTTATACCTTTTTTTCGAAAACCCCAATTTCGCAAATCGGGCTGTTTTCTGGAAAAATATTATTTTAATATTAAATTCCAAAAATAATATTTTATGTTTTCTGAAATGTTACACAGGCGTATACAGATTCCTCCTTCTCAGGGTAGGCTGGGGTTTATTGATTGTGGGGATCCAAATATCTGGCTGTCGCGGACTAAGCTATCGTTAATTACCTCTCGTATTTGGAGCGAAGGAACCTCCGATTGACGGGTCAAACTGGTCATGCGAACTCAATGTGTCGTGTGCGTGTGTTGTGTTTTGAAGGGTTTTGGATATATCAGGGGCCTCGCAGAGTTTACGGGGATCTCGCTACCCGGATAGCGGGTTGGGGTTAAAGGGACTTATAGCCTCCTTGTGGGGTACGGGGCAGCGCCCCATTAGAAATTTTTTCTAACAGAAGATATGTTTTGTGTTTGGAGTGTATAAAAAAAAGGTGAGTAGCGTTATAAGGATGAATGGGCGCTAGGCATCAGCGCTTCACGTGCCCTAGGCGCCAGTGTCTCATGCGCCCAGCACGTGGGCGTTGGCATCCGCAGACCATGTGCAAGACGCATGGGCGCTGAGCGCCATCGCCCCACGTGCCTGGAATGTGGGCGCTGGGAGCTAGAGTCTCATGCGCCCAGTACGTGGACTCTGGGAGTCTGCAAAAAAGAGGGCTTAGCACCGAGATTAGGAGTTAAACTCCCGAAGGACTTTGGAAACTCGCAGAAAAATGGAGGATTTTTATCTTTATGGAGTTAAACTCCCAAAATGATTTTATTTATGGATTTAAACTCCAACAGATTTTGACTGGAGCTAAACCTCTAAAAGAATTTTATTTATGTAGTTAAACTCCAAAAACATTTTGACAAATGGAGTTGAACTCCCAAAGATCTTCGGAGATAATTAAAGGGGGCCCCTTTCTTCTTCCTTGAGCCCTGGATCCTCTCCTAAGCCTTGGACCTTAGCAAAGTGGGGATTTCGGAGATGGATCTCCTTCTTCCTCCTCTTTGTTGGTTGGATATTAGAGAAAAAGAGTGGTGAGATTTAAAAATCTCATTTTTAGAGATTTGATGGGATATCTAAGCTCCCCTTCGTGGGTTTTATGGTGAAAATCTATTTCTTCTGGGAAAGAAAGAGTAAAATTCATGATTTAATTCAGAAAAAAGGAGAAGATTTAAAACCTTGAGGAAGAGGAAGGAGACACAAAAACCCTAATTTTTGAAGGGAATGAATTCTTGTCCTTTCATTTCATTATCATGTTGCTTTATACAGGCTTATAAGTTTACACATAGCCTCTTGGGCTTTAAAAAATGGTATTTTGCCCATCCCATACCTCATGTGCTGCTGGGAACCTAGTCACACTAGCAAGTTAGTTCTCGAAGATGGCAACATGGATTTCAAAATTTTTCTAGTGTGCCAAAATTCCTAAACCAAGATTCAAACTAAAAAGATAGAACTTGTATACAAAAACCTAGTAAGCTAAACTAATCTACAATATGTAAAATACTCACATCCTCAAGCTTTCTTCAAGTGCTCCGGATCACGGTTACAAGCCGGTCCTCCATTGCCGAAGATGATCCACCTGAGGAAAATGATGCAGGCTCCAGCTTCGCCTAGCGAAGTAACCGACGCTCCAAGGTCGCTAGCAATGGAGAGTGGAGATATAGGAATTTTTCACTATCTTTTTCTCTCATTTCTTAAGCTCAAGTGAGCAACTAAAGAAGGAGGAGGAGGAGGTGAGGAAAACCAAGGCATGAACAACTCAAGAAAAGAAAATGAGCTAAGTGTAGAAGAGCTCTCAAGCATGAAGAGTCAAAAGGGTATGAGTGAATCAAGAGTGAATGGCATGTTGAAAGAATGGCTCCTCATTTTTCAACAATGCAAAAAATATCTCACACATTTTTACAAATAAACAATAAAAGGCCATACCTCACTACATACCTCTAACCATGGTCATGCCACCTCACCCTCCAGCTCATTTCCAAATGATTTTCTAAAATGAAAATCATATAATGAGGTGTCAATCTTCTAGAAGATATTCCGTTTAAATACGGAATACAACCCGGTATACGTATCGAAATACATATACACGCATTTGTATAAAAATACGAATAGCCAAGAGAGAAAATAAATAGTGAACAATAATACTAGAATACATATAATAAAAAATATATATAAATTATTAAATCAAAACTTGATCTAATAATTCAGCTTAATCCTAAGCTGCTAATACAATCAACCGTCTGATTAAAGTTTGCGTATCCTGTACACATATTTAATCGGACACATGTATGTACCAACATACGTCATCTACATGATATCGCCTGAACCGGAAAAACCCTTTGTGTGGGACTCTAAAGAATCATCAATACGATGGCAGTGGGTTTAACTACAAGCACGTCAGCAGCACTAGCTGTACGTAACGGCTACCCAGGTATTGAGCGAAAGGAAGACCAACGAGCAAACTCATCTTAAGCCTTACTGAATTTGTCTGTGACAATCTCCATACAGTCTGGTTTGTTCGTTTAAGAGTATCGCATATCGGGTCTAGGGGTGGATAAAGTCACACCCCTAAAAACGCGATATTTCGTGTCGGTGTGAAGCCCATCACCCACTGAGAAACTACTGATCCAAATATATAATTCTCGTCCACCTTGGCCAAGGATTTCTGGTGATCGCCACCCGTGCACAACGCGGCATCAACCCCCAATACCGGGAGAGAAGAATCCCCGACGATCCGCTCACTGCCTCCATATGGCTCGGGACTGTACCCAACTAAAACCAGTTTGCAAGACTCTTTTGAGCCGTGGTAGAGTAGTAATCAAAGCACAGTGGGAACTCACACGAAACAAATGATGATCTCAGGTTGACAAACTAATATGTACTCATGTCACCTGTGAACTGCTATTCATATCAGATTTTTGCATTTTTATATCTCCCATTCTTGATCACATTGCATATAGGTAGGTACTTTTAATCCGTGTTTGCTAAATAATTGCAGGTTACAGGTTCTCTGCTCTTAACAGTGAAAATCATGAAAAGGCGCAACAAATTCAGGACTACTGCCAGCAACAGATATATGGGGGTCTCCGCTCACTATCCGTTAGATGCCGCCTACCAGTTTAAGGGACAAAATGGCAAATCATTGGTCATTTCATGCACAAAGAACAAGGGGGCAGCACAAGATCCAAGACTTCAACGCGGAGCTCAAGAAAATCAAGGCAAAAAGTCCACATCATTTCACCTTTTGGACTGCTGAAAATATGGAACAAAATTAAAGAGATTCTGAGAAACCAAGTGTACCAAACAGAAAAGAACAACAACATGGAGAAACAAAAGAAACCTGAGCCTCCAATTCCATTACATGGCCACGGAACCGCGGCCAATAGGGCACTTCTGCCGCAGATCCGCGGCCGAGTCAACTCGTTGTTGGCTCGGGTTTTGAGGGTATTTTTGTAACTTCATTTTGTATCAGATTGTATCCTTAAGGTTTCATGTACCTGCCTATAAATAGCCCAGTTCTAAACCAAGTAAAGTGTGCTTTTCTTTGTATTAGATTTTAGGATAAGTGTTTGTAGTTCTTCTTCCTCTTCATCTTTCTCCATTAAAATTGTAGTGAGTTTCATGAGTGATGATGAATAAAAGAAGAGTTCTTTTTATTAACTTGCATATCTTGTAATTGTGTTATTATATTTGCTTGTAATTTTCATTTATTAAATTAGTTGTTGTTATTTATTTGTTTGCTTTCTTTCTTTTTCTCTTTTCTTTTATCCTAACAACAATGATGCTTAAGTATGATCCTTACCAAAGTGAGGTCTCAAATAGGTAGTTGTGATTTTCTAACCCCAATTCTTTCTACCTTCTTTCTTTGTTTTATTTTCTTTTCCTTTTTAATTGGTGAGTAGTTTCTCACTTGTTAGGGTAGGATGAGGGAAGTTTGAGAGAAGGAAATCTCTCTCGCTTTTTTCTTTGCCCAAAATCTTAAATCGGACTCCCGTTAATTGAACCACAATCCGCTCCCTACGGCACCCTATCCTACATGATAGCGGTGATATCCTAGTGAGACCGGTTGTGGTTGAATTAACCGAAGGTTAAGGTTAAGAGCCAAGAACGAACGGACAAGGACCAAAAGGAAGGAACTAAGCATTGGAAAGCCTAGCTTATACTCACAAGTTTCCTTCCTAGTCGTACTAATCCCCATTGTTGCCGATTACCGTAACACCGATATTAAGAGTGGCAACGAAAGAAGTGAGCGACTCCTAACTCAAACTAACCTAATCCTAACCCTAACAAGCTCTCTTTATACATATTTTAGCAATTAGTGAAACTAAACAAACCTGGACAAATTAGACTTAACTCGTTAAAACACTAAGAAAAATATTTCCATCTCTCTGCGGACGACCCGTACTCAACCGGCTAACTACCAAGAGAAACTGTCTCGATTGCGGTAATTAAAACTAAGCACGCAAAAACTCTAACAATCAAATGGCGCCGTTGCCGGGGAGACGGTAGTTTATTTCTTTGTGTAATTTCGGGTTAATTTTTGAATATATATATATAACCGAAAAAAATATTGTAAATATCATCTCGTTATTTTTGATTTGTTTTTATGCAAGTGTGCAGGATAGGAAGAAGGTCAAGTTCAGTGCCCAAGTCATGGGGAGTTAGACCCATATCTCGCGGCTACACCGCGGAGGATCATGATGAAACCACGGTCTACTGTAAAATTCTGGAGCAAATTCAGTGACCAAATCAAGATTCAGGGGCTCTAACCAAGAAGAGGAGGCTGAATTAAGCACAGGGAAGAAGTTTGAAGCTTCAAATCAACTGAAAAGCCGCGGAACCACGGTGAATATGCGTCTGCATCCTAATTTCTCTGTGAGTATTCCAAAGCTCTTCTACCCTATGCTGAACTCCACTAAACTATTCTTCCTGCAGCATTCTCTGCACAAACTCTCTTCTCCTCTCTAATAAAACTGTTTTTATGCAGGTTTCTTTGCGCCGCCGCCAAATAAATTTTGTGCAAGTGTTTTAGATTTTTGTTTGTCACTGTTTTGCATAAATAATACGGACTTTAAGGGGCTATAAGACCAATTTAGGTTGGATGGGGATTTCACCACCCTTCCTAAGACCCCAAAAATCACTAAAAGCGTACGCATTACCCTTGAGCTTAATAAAAAATATCTAGACTCTGCCAACTATGGACTGTCGTGCTAAATAGGACAGAGGAAGGTTGTGGGCATTCAATCGTTTATCTAAACATGACTTTGTGGTGCCTAGGATAGATAAGTGAGAAATGTAATTTTAAAAGGACCGTCTCATGGTGATTCATGAGTGGAGCCCTCCTTACCTTACTAGTGCTTACCTGGCCACAATTGGTAGTGAAGAGACGATTTGAGAGTTATCTCACAACTTATCATTTTGGAACAGTTAGGAGAAGTCTGGTGGACTTTGAAGACCATAGCTCTAGGTATGATTGTACATGTTTTGACTGTGATTGTTTGAAGTTGTGCCATAAGTCCGTACATATTTTTGCAAAAATCTTTCTAAAAAAACAACAAAACAAAAACTTTTATAAAAAAACTTGCTCTTTGTCACCAGAATTCCATTGTTGGGATTCCTTAGCACCTAGCCTAGGATTTGCAAGCATCACACATGCCACAACAAAAATTTTAGGGTGTGCTAAGCAATCTAACTACGAATCGAACAAGAAAACTAGGGTAACAAAATAGTAATCTAACATTACAATGAGAAGTGAATGAAAATATAACCTTTGTAGATCCGGTCCTTCATATCTAAAGCTCCGTGTTGACGTCCCTTCGCTGCGATCATTGAGATCCCGGACTCTAGTGATGGTTTCCTCGGAGAAATGAACGTGCGAGCTCGTTGACTTCGAGGCCGAAAATGATCTACGTCGAGGAGACTCAAACTCAATCTCAATATTCACTAGGTCAAGAACTTTGTGAAGAGAACACCCTAAACTAAATGGCAAGTAGTAGAGAATGATGAAATTAGAAATGGGTTCACTTTAGATTTTGATTTCTCACTTTGTTTCTTCACTTGAAAAATTCTAGAAAGCTTTTCTTCTTGATGAAGAAGAAGAAGAAGAAAGAATAATGAATAATGAGAAAAGAAAAATAAGTGAGGATTATCATAATGCAACCATGGGTGAGTTAACTTTTGTAGAGACTAAACCATAGTCTAAGTTAGTGGTTTGGTTAATAAATATCTTTAGTGAGACAAAGTTAGTGGACTTGGTCAAATGATGCTAAAAGCTTCATGAAGCTTCAAGCATGACAAAGTGCACACTAATTTTGAATTACAAAATAAATATAAAACTTTTCCACTAACTTAAATATGGTATAAGTCACTCATACACCCAAGTTTTCATGTTTCATCAAGCATGATACAATCTAGTGCACAAACATATATCACATATACAACATGTGCACATAAAGTGAGAAAATCAATTTTAAGTAAACAAATACTAGTTAATATAAAGTAATATATCAAATATATAATTAAATCATTAAATCAACACTTGATTTGATCTGGCCATATCGCATATAACCGACTAATATCTAGTGTATCAATATATCGAATCAACACTTGATTCGGTAACCCGGCTATATCTCATATAACCAACCGATGATACAAATTGCGAGAATAGAATACAGTTTCACATACTGGTATTATTCTCGGTCCCGCCCATATCTCATATACGCTCCTATTTCATTTCGCTTGAGCCAGGAAATCTCTGTGTAGGACTATAAAGACTCGTCAATACGCCGGCAGTAGGTGGTGATCATATCAGTCACCCACAAGCCGCAAGCGGTCTGCTAAACGTAACGGCTACCCGGGGGTTAAGCGATCAGAAGATCAACGAGCAAGCCTGCTCACACTCCTGCGAATCCAATCAGTAACACTTACTGCACAGTCCGGTCTGTCCGTCTGATAAGTCGCATATCTCGCCTAGGGGTGGTAAATGTCAGACCCCAGTAGCTTGATAAGTCATGCCGATATAAGGTCCATAACGTTCGTGAAACTACTGATAACACTTACCAGTAAATCATAGCAACCCTGGTCAGGGATTTCCAGTTATGGCCAATCGAACATAGCATAACATCAACCCCCAATACTGGGAGAGACGAATCCTCTCCTATCGCTCATTGCCTCCATATGACTCGGGACTGTACCCAAAAACCACCTATGTACACGACTCAGTAGAGCCATAGTAGGGTGGAAATCAAAGCACAGTGGGAGACACACAAGACTCTATGACGATCTCGGGTCAACAGACTGAGCTGTACCAATGTCACCAGAGAACTGCCATCTGACGTGAGGTATAATACCATCTGGGAGTTCTCGGTGAGTCCGTTCAGTATACCCAGTCTCCACTGAGCACCCGCATACCATCTCTGATGTCAAACACCAATGGATATGGGATCATCCATCGCCCATCACATATGTCGAGAAGATATACGCTAGTCTACTCTGGAATATCGATGCCCCGTCTCGATATTCCTACGACTAGGAACTTTGAAGGATGTACTCATGGACTACCCAGGCCCCGCTAGTATAATCTGCATCATAGTCCTGAAAGTCAAGTACACATCCTAAGGGCTTTATCAACATGTAACAGGAAGACAATAAGTGTACATGTTATGATAAAGAGAAACCAGATAGCGTAATATCATGTCGAGCAAGAAAGTCCTCCCTATATATGTCCCAGCATCCACTACAATATACATCTCATGTACAGTAATGGCCTCTAGGGCATACATATAACTAACAATCTCCCACTTGCACTAGGGCCATCTGTAGCAGTGGTTACAGTATCTCATACTCAACCATCCCATAAAAGTCTCTCTCTGGGAAAAGGCCTTTGTGAGTGGATCTGCCATGTTGTCCTCCGAGTCTACTCTCCTAACCTCGATCTCCCTGGAGATCAACTATCTCCATGATCAGGTGATACTGCCTTGGAATATGTCTGGGTTACTGATGGGACCGGTGATCCTGGGCCAAAGCCACACCTCCATTGTCACATAATGGTAGGAACCTAGTTCATCTCATGAACTTGTATACACCCAAACTGCCTCTTTGGTAGTATCTTTGATAGCGATGTCACCAGCCTTTATCGTCTAGTTTGCCATGTCATCTAGCTTGAAACTCTTCCAACATATCGTCCCTCCACTGAGGATAAAGACAATGCCTGTGACTGACATTCAGTCGTTCTTACCACCTGGAAGCTATCCAGTGATTCTTCCTAGAATCAATTGATACCATCTCACTACACCTAGTGAGAATCCTAACATCCATTTAGATCTATCTCATAGACCCAAAATCCAGGATTTAGGAGGTATCACCTTGATCCTATATGGAGAATCCTTGTGATAAGAGGAGATTGACCGTACGTAGCATAGGAAACTCTTTTCTTATCAAGAGTATGTCATCTACGTACTATACGAGGAAGACCACCTTACTCTCTACTACCCTTTTGTATATATAAGGTTCATCTACCATTTTGATGAAGTCAAACTCTTTGACTACCACATCAAAACAGATGTTCCAATTCCGCGATGCCTGCTTTAACTTTTAAAGCAACTTGCACACGTTTCTGCTGCTCTCACTGTCTACGAAGCCCTCTGGTTATGTACTTATAGACGCTCTCTTCTAAATCAATATTTAGAAAAGCAGTCATGACACCCAACCACCAGATATCGTAGTCATGGTATGTAGCAATGGCAAGTAGGATCCGAATGGACTTAAGCATGGCCACTGGAAAAGGTTTCATCATTATCCAGGCCTGGTTGATGACGAGAACTTTTAACAAGTCTAGCTTTGAAAGTCTCAACTTTTCTATTTGCACCAAGTAATCTTCTCAAGATATACTTGCTCCTGATGGGGATTTAACCCTTCAGATATAGCAACCAAAATCCATACTTTGTTGGTGTATATAGATTCCATCTCAGATCTCTAAGCATCCAGCCATTCTTATAGAGTCCCCACTCTTGATGGCCTGCTCGAAACTAGTTGGGTCATCATCTCATGATGCAATCCTCGCTCCCACTGTCATCGAGAAACCTAAGTATCTCTCAGGTGGATGAGAACCCTACCAGATCGGCGGAGAGGCTGAGGTTCGTCGGGAACTATTGAATCCTCCAGTTCTATCATATCATCAGCTGTACTTTGTATAGCTGGAACTCCTTCCAGTTCTACAGAACTGACCTTGCCTCGAGCTTGTCCGTATTTTGCTTTTAGACATAGGCCGGACAACCCAAAATCTTAACTTGCTTAAGAGATAGGCTCTTCCCACACCATCTCTCATATGGAGTTGTAGGCACTGATTTGATTTGAACCCAATTCAATAGGTATGCAGCTTCTCAAGTGCATAACCCCTAAAAGGAAACATGTAACTCAGTAGTACTCATTATAGAGCGCACCATATCATATAGGGTGCGATTGCTCCGCCCCGATATACCGTTGTGCTATGGTGTATACGGAGGAGTAATGCTGAGAGAGAATCTCATTCTCCTTTAGAATAGTCCAGGATCTCCATGCCTCAGTATCCTCTTCCCTGATCACATCGAAGGACATAATACTTATCCGGTTTTGGTTCTCTACTTCTGACTTATATTCTTTGAATTTCTCAAAAGCTTCAGACATGTGTTTCAACAGGAACATGTTTCCTAATCTTGAGAGATCATCAGTGAATGTAAGGAAGCACAAAGAACCAGTCCTGGCATATGTAGACTGGGGCCCTTCATACATCACTATGTATCAGTCCCAAGAGTTCCCTAACCCTTTCTCTGTTTCCCGTAAACGGAGCTATGGTCATCGTATCTTTGTGACATGACCGGCAAGTTTCACAAGATGTAAATTCAAACTGATTTAAATATGCATCTAAATGTAACTTAGCTAGTCGGGTCGCATTGATATGACCTAGTCTACAATGCCTCAAGAAGGATTCGTTCATTTCTGAATTCTTCCTCTTGTGTGTGTTCTGTATGTTAAGAACTGTGGTTTGATTTAGAATGTATATGCTTTTAGATAACGTGCCTGAATTGATCAACACTTGATATAGGAAATGTTCAAAACATTATCCAACAATACAAAATTATATCCTTCTTTAATAAATAAAGAGACTGATATGATGTTGTATATCATGTTCGGTATCTAATAACATTCGTTCATAATCAATGTATTTGGTAATACAGGGTGATAACTGCCAACATCTTGGCTGCAATAATTGCACATTTTCAACTCTTGAAACTTATCACCCGTTCTCAGTTCTCTACCTATATATAGCCCATGTAACAGATTACATATCTGGGATCCTGATCCGGTATCACATACCCAGGACGTAGAAGATACTGAGAAACAGTTCTTTGTAATGAACACACCCGAAGCAGATGCATCATCATGCATTTTCTTCGTTTGGGCGGCATGGGAATTCTGGTATTCCCCTATTTCCTGTTCGGTCTTATAACAATTATAAGTTGGAGCGGGACCAACGTTTCCCAGCTTATTATAACAAATGGGTTCGGTCAATACATCCATATTATTATCTTGATTAAGGCGTGACATGGTCGCTACCTGGAGAGAGAGAGAAGAAAACACTCTGCGTGCGCTCTTGCAAGATTAGATGGTTATATACTTTATCTAATCAGGATGGCTCCCACTGTTTTTATCAAATCTTCCTTCAAACCTTAAAAGGAAAGACTAGCCAAGATTAATTACACCTTACAAGTTCGCCAATCTTTCAGCCAGGCCAGTGCCGGTACTTTGAGGGAAGTTCCCCGTGCTTTCGCACGGACCTAATTAAAATAAACCTCGTTTTCCCAGGGGCGTAATCCTGTTGACACCTTTCTAGACACCTACTTGATCGGCTAATTGTAAAGTGCAAAACTCTCCCAGGAGTAACAATTACTCGCAGTGGGTATCAGGATACAACTATCTCATAGAAGGTATGCAATCTCATTGCAAATTTCAACACTTGAAACTCCCGATAATGGTTTTTACCCCTAGCACTTATGACCTTAACTATGGTCAACAAATCATAAGCACTAGTCAAGCTCTACCCATCATTTCATGATTAATTAGACCCATCCACATGACCTTTAACTAAGGTCAACAAAGTCACATGACTGTCCTAACTAATCACATCATATGTTGTGTAAGGAAGACATCACTTAACTACCGTACACTGTGCCTTAATTAAGGTCAACAAACACAACACAAATACTAAGTACTCTACTTCCTAAAATGATGGAGGGTTGCGGATGGTTTTTAAGAAAACCTTTAACGCTTTGAACTTGATCTCGTTGCAGAATCAAATGATTTTAAATGGAGTGTTTTTGAGCCTTTTGCTAGTTTCGCTAAAGAGGTCACTCCCGGTGAAGAGATCTCGGCTCTTTCCTCGTCGAAATGAGGTGCGGGATATTCACAATACCACCGTGCAAAGCAAGAACTAGAAAAGCAGTCAAAATAAAAACTGAAGGTTGTAGCATCTGCTAATTATTGCTAAAGAGGTCACTCCCGGTGAAGGGATTTCGGCTCTTTCCTCATCGAATGAGGTGCTGGATATTCTACAAGGAATACCGCTATGCAAAGCAACAACTAGAGCTACCTGATTTTTGAAATCCGATTCCACAACATCTTTTAGGTTTATTTTCTTTCATTAATCTCATTAATGAATGTCCCATCATTTAAATCACCTAAACATCATAGTTAAATACAACGTACGCTTATGTCATCCGCATTCGTCTTGATGTCCCGTTATGCACCGTTAGGTTAGGTAACTAACGGCATAGCGGGGCAGGGCTAGCGCGAGTGTAAAACATAAGCAACGTCTATACAATATATCATATACACTATATACAGTATCTATCTGAACATATCACATGATCACATCACAGATAACGCAGTAGAAAACAACATATGAAATATTGGATATACTAGGATGTCCGTGTTTTATTTTGAGCCTATATAAAATATGGATTCCACGGTCGTGATGAATAGCCATACCCACATCCCTAGACCCCTACGAGAGCGGCAAGCAACCCTACCAATTCTAGAGTTAGGAGACCGGACTCGACTCCTCGAGATGGTCTCCCACTGGACCCTAGAACCTGGTTACTTGTGCTCCCCTCCTAGGTTCTATCCTAATGCAAAAAAGTAAATAATATACATCAACGGTGACATCTTCCTCAACCCGGAAGTGCCCCAATAAAAGAATATTACATACAAGTTTTTACATGAATGAAAATGAAAAAGCTCTCATCTCACATAAAAAACCTCGGCTATTCAAACACGACGATCCAATATAATATATCCAGCAACACATAACATCACATGTCATCAACGTAAGTAAATATGCGCATCCCAATTGTCGTTGACGTATAGCAATGAAACCGGCGATACACCATATATTACACTTACTGTTGCAGAAAAGAATATGAAAACTACAACAGTTGGAATCCGCAACAACCTTAGACGTTATAAACCCGTAATATCTCATATTGCAGATTTCATGCCTGACAATGAATTCCTTAGACATCGCATGACTAACAATTATAAACCCCGCATTTTAGTCTCAATATTGAAAACATTTTCCAATAATCAGTCGGGCAATTCAACAAGATTCCCGACATTCCGATTGAATGCTCGTCGGAAACTTTAGTAGACGGCCGCACCCCCCGATACCGACGACGAAGTGTACTTAGGCGGAACACCACGGCTGCGAGCGCCCGGACGGATGCTTTTTGGCAACGGAGTTCTCCTACAGTCACTTGGTCGGGGTTATGGGGTATGGCTATCTAGTAATGTTACCCGGCGAGTATCCGAATATACAAAGTGATTGCGACGGATTTTTGATCGCATCAAAATCCCGTGGCAACCAATCAAATGAGACTAAATTGCTAGACTTATAAAATTCAAATATTGTTGATTCCAAATATTGTATCACAATATACTAGACTATGTTTAAACATTTCAATCGAATCAACCAATCCCCATAACTCCCAATGAGCTCAACACTTGAGCGAAGTTAAAGTATCCAAAACGTGCCACAGTACCTATGATCTAGCCGTAGAAGGGGTAAACCAACGCCTCACCTATGACACAGCGGAACCACGGCAAACCCTAAGGTTCAAACCGCGGTTCCGAGGGCATAGAATCGAGTTAAGGTTTATATGTTCTTCTAGAGGGTCCATAGAGTTACTTGCACGAACATCGAATATAATTAACTTAGAAAAGTTCCAACACTTAGAAATTTCAGAGGGGGTCGTGGGGTGAAGTTTGAATTTCGTTCGAAATGTTAAACACGGTCTAGGTTACCAATACAATGCTAAAAAAACATGAATACGAAATACTCCGCAAAGAATCCATAACACAATTATCATCTCATGAAAATCTGGAATAAACTAACAATACCAGAAACCCCAGATCAAGAGTGGAAGAGCACTGGTGCAATACGAGCAGGGGAGGAGCCAAACCGGTAGGCGATGCCGGAAAAACATGCATGGGCGCCGGATTTTTTCCGAGCCCCCTTGTTCGTATTTCACCAGTGTTCTTACAATCTCTTAAACTTCACTCTGCAGTTGCTGAAATAATTTTTAGACCACTTTTAAAAAAAATTCCAGAGAGAAAATCCATGGGTTTCTAAAATCATATTTTGCGGAGTTTTTCGGTTTCGCATTGTCTTAACATCGTCTAAGTTTCTAGTTAGGCTCTGATACCATGTTGGGATTCCTTAGCACCTAGCATAGGGTTTGCAAGCATCACACATGCCATAAAAAAATTTTAGGGTGTGCTAAGCAATCTAACTACGAATCGAACTAGAAAACTAGGGTAACAAAATAGTAACCTAACATTACAAAGAGAAGTGAATGAAAATACAACCTTTGTAGATCCGGTCCTTCACTTCTAAAGCTCCGTGTTGACGTCCATTCGCTGCGATCATCGAGATCCCGGACTCTAGTGATGGTTTCCTCGGAGAAATGAACGGGCTAGCTCGTTGACTTCGAGGCCGAAAATGATCTACGTCGAGGAGACTCAAACTCAAGCTCCATCTTCACCAGGTTAAGAACTTTGTGAAGAGAACACCCTAAACTAAATGGTAAGTAGTATAGCATGATGAAATAGGAAATGGGTTCATTTTAGATTTTGATTTCTCACTTTGTTTCTTCACTTGAAAAATTCTAGAGAGCTTTTCTTCTTGATGAAGAAGAAGAAGAAGAAAGAATAATGAATAATGAGAAAAGAAAAATAAGTGAGGATTATCATAATGCAACCATGGGTGAGTTAACCTTTGTAGAGACTAAACCATAGTTTAAGTTAGTGGTTTGGTTAATAAATATCTTTAGTGAGACAAAGTTAGTGGACTTGGTCAAATGATGCTAAAAGCATCATGAAGCTTCAAGCATGACAAAGTGCACACTAATTTTGAATTACAAAATAAATATAAACCTTTTCCACTAACTTAAATATTGTATAAGTCACTCATACACCCAAGTTTGCATGTATCATCAAGCATGATACAATCTAGTGCACAAATATATATCGCATATACAACATGTGCACATAAAGTGAGAAAATCAATCTTAAGTAAACAAATACTAGTTAATGTAAAGTAATATATCAAATATATAATTATACATTAAATCATTAAATCAACACTTGATTTAATGATCCGGTCATATCGCATATAACCGACTAATATCTAATGTATCAATATATCGAATCAACACTTGATTCGGTAACCCAGCTATATCTCATATAACCGACCAATGATTCAAATTGCGAGAATAGAATACAGTATCACATACTGGTATTATTCTCGGTCCCGCACATATCTCATATGCGCTCCTATTTTGTTTCGCTTGAGCCAGCAAACCTCTGTGTAGGACTCTAAAGACTCGTCAATACACCAGCAGTAGGTGGTGATCATATCAGTCACCCACAAGCCGCAAGCAGTCTGCTAAACGTAACGGCCACCCGGGTATTGAGCGATCAGATGATCAACGAGCAAGCCTGCTCACACTCCTGCAAATCCAATCAGTATCACTTACCGCACAGTCCGGTCTGTCCGTCTGATATGTCGCATATCTCGCCTAGGGATGGTAAACGTCAGACCCCAGTAGCTTGATAAGTTATGCCGATGTAAGGTCCATAACGTTCGTGAAACTACTGATAACACTTACCAGTAAATCACAGCAACCCTAGCCAGGGATTTCCAGTTATGGCCAATCGAACATAGCACAACATCAACCCCCAATACTGGGAGAGACGAATCCTCTCCTATCGCTCATTGCCTCCATATGACTCGGGACTGTACCCAAAAACCACATGTGTACACGACTCAGTAGAGCCATAGTAGGGTGGAAATCAAAGCACAGTGGAAGACACACAAGACTCTATGACGATCTTGGGTCAACAGACTAAGCTGTACCAGTGTCACCAGAGAACTGCCATCTGACGTGAGGTATAATACCATCTGGGAGTTTTCGGCGAGTCCGTTCAGTGTACCCAGTCTCCACTGAGCACCCGCATACCATCTCTGATGTCAAACACCAATGGATATGGGATCATCCATCGCCCATCACATAGGTCAAGAAGATATACGCTAGTCTACTCTGGAATATCGATACCCCGTCTCGATATTCCCACGACTAGGAACATTGAAGGATATACTCATGGACTACCCAGGCCCCACTAGTATGATCTGCATCACAGTCCTGGAAGTCGAGTACACATCTTAAGGGCTTTATCAAAATGTAACAGAGAGACAATAAGTGTACATGTTAAGATAAAGAGCAACCAGATAGCATAATATCATGTCGAGCAAGAAAGTCCTCCCTATATATGTCCCAGCATCCACTACAATATACATCTCATGTACAGTAATGGCCTCTAGGGAATACATATAACTAACATCCATTTCACCCACCTTTCATCCGCATTTCTCCATTGACGTTTTCTTACCCTCACTTTCTACGCTTTGACTATACTAAACTCGTTTAGTGTATGTCCGGTTGGACTCGGGACACTAGTGCCCACCTAATCCGTGTTACGTTAGTCGCTACCTACTACGCGATCGACTCTGACGTTAAAACTCTCTCCACACCTCTTTTACCCTTACCTTTGCCGGCCAACTCCGACGTTGACCGGGATTCTTTTCATACATCCTCACCTTCACCATCACCAAATTCTTCTTCTAAGATGTCAGGATTTCCTCCTAACATTCCTTTACGTCCCCCGGGACAGATTCCACCTCATTTGGTTGCGAATAACCCGCAACCATCTCCTGTAGTAGCACCACAGCGAATCGCGCTCCAGGATCATTTCTATCCTACCCGCTCTGCACTTCCTACCTGTCTTTTTCTTCCACCGGCCAATGGGGATAATTTCGAAATTAAGCCCCACTTCATCAACATGTTGCCCAAATTTCACGGGCTGGAATCCGAAGATGCCTACATCTTCATCAACAAATTCCAGAACGTCTGTGAAATGATAAAGACAACCCAACTGTCTGACGATGCTATACGGCTACGAGTCATTCCTTTTACTCTATGTGACCTTGCTGAGAAGTAGATGTATAGCACCGCATCGCATTCCATAACCAGTTAGGATGAGTTTGTAAAAGCATTCCTTAAAAATTTTACCCAAATCACAAGACCGCGAGGATCCGAAACGGAATCAACTAATTTTCCCAGCTTCCTACCGAACCTTTTTGGAAGTGCTTTGACCGATACAAAGACCTTCTTATTCAGTGCCCTCATAACGGTATTGAGAGATGTCAACTTTGCCAAACCTTATATGAGGGCCTGAATCCAGCAACTAAGCAGTTGCTGGAGACCATTTGTCAAGGCCACTTCCTATCTAAATCTGACGAGGAAGCTTGGCAATTCTTCGATGATTTTGCGGAACAGACGCTTCAGTGGGAAAGCACCAGACTGAACACTTCGTCTACTTCTTCTACTTCTTCCGGTCTCTCTACGGGAGGAGTTCATCAACTCGACATCTCAATTGCAATGAAGGCCGAAATGGCAGCGATCACGTGAAAACTGGAAGCAATTGAGAGCAAATTCTCATCTCTTTCTCCTGCCCCTGCTCTTCCCCCGCGTACCATCTGCGCTTGTTGTTCTGATCTATCCCATTTGACCGAAGAGTGTCCTTACAACCCACCTTCTCAAGGATAGGATCAGGTCAATGCTACATTTCAGAAAAGACCAAGAAATGATCCATACTCTTCCACTTACAATCCCGGTTGGAGGAAACACCCCCATCGAAGCCCAGATTGCACAGCTGAATGCGGCATTAAGCGAGTGAGAAAAAGGGAAGCTTCCATCTCAACCACTCCCAAATTCTGGTCACCCACATAATGTACATGTTGCTCTTGAACAACAGAACCATAATGTGAGTGCCATGACTACGTTGAGATCTGGAAGGATGCTGCACAATAACACTGGAACGCAGATAAATGACGACACCCCGGCCGCTTCTTCTTCGTCTTCTGAAAATATTCTCCATTCTTCAAAAGGTTCTCCTTCTTCTTCCGCTGTTCCGAATGGACCCACATCTCACTCCACGAAAATTCCAGCTCTGGGATCCGTTCCAACTCCACAATCTCCTCCACAAGCATTGGACTCAACTAATTTCAAAATGTTCCATTTCCAAACCGGTTGAGGTCCAATAAATAAAATCCATAAATGGAGAAGATTCTGGAGTTGTTTAAACATGTTAACATCAACATTCCACTCTTAGACGCAGTCCAACAAGTTCCTTCCTATGCAAAAATCTTGAAGGACTTGTGCATTAAGAAGAGGAAATCTCAGGTACCCAAGAAGGTTTTCTTAGATAGTGTCGTGAGTGATGCTCTTACCCACGATTTAACCCAAAAATGGAAGGACCATGGCTGTCCTACGATTTCAATAACCATTGGGGATAAGAACATCAACCGCGCACTTTTGGATCTTGGTGCCAGTGTTAACCTACTTCCGTATTCTGTATATGAGCAACTAGGTGTAGGAGAGCTGAAACCCACTCACTGTACTCTCCAAATAGCCAACCGATCTATCACCCATCCTAAGGGTGAGCTAGAGGATGTGTTAATAAAAGCAGGGGACTTCATATTCCCCGTTGACATCATTGTTTTAGACACACAACATGTCGCTAACCCCCGGAATCAAATTCCGGTGATCCTCGGTCGCCCATTCCTTGCAACCTCAAATGCTGTGATCAATTATCGAAATAGTTCGATGAACCTCTCTTTTGGAAATATGACAATTGAATTCAACATTTTTAGGTTAGGGAATCATCCATCTGAACCTATTGCTCATATACTCGATGTTAGTTCCATCCAAGAGATCGCCCCAGAGGACTGTGAATTCGAGGAATTCTTGTTCGATCACAGCAATCTTGACGCCACTAGTGCATTCCTCCTTAAACCTGCTGCTGCTTCTGCTCCCGACAATGATTATGAGTGTTTTACGTTTCGAACAATCTTGGCTTTTCGCTACCCGAGTTTGAATCTTTTGAATTTTCGGATGCGTTAGTTGAACCATCCAACTCAGTCGCATACACTCTTTTTGAGCCTCTGTTAGAATCCTTTGAGTTCGAGACATTTTTGCCAATCTTCCCTTCAATCGTTTCACCTCCAATGCTCGAACTAAAGCCGTTGCCGTCTCACCTCAAGTATGCTTACTTAGGTGAAAACGAGACCCTCCCTGTTATCATCTCGGCTTCTCTAGCTCCAGAGCAAGAGAAAGCCCTTCTGACGGTCTTGCAAAGCAATCGGCAAGCTTTTGGCTGGACAATGGCAGACATCAAGGGGATTAGTCCCCTGATCGTTGAACATCACATTCATATGATAGATGATGCCAAACCAGCCAGGGATCCACAGAGGTGACTTAATCCAGTCATGAAGGAGGCTGTGAAAAAAGAGATCGTCAAATTTCTGGATAGTGGTATCATTTACCCTATCTCAGATAGCCAGTGGGCCAGTCCTATACACGTTGTCCCCAAGAAGTCGGGCATAACGGTCATCACCAATGAGGCGAACGAGTTAATCCCTACTCACACCCAAACTGGGTGGCGAGTATGCATTGATTATAAAAAGCTCAACGCCGCAACACGGAAGGACAACTTTCCGCTACCATTCATTGACTAGATGATCGAAAGATTGGCTGGACATGAGTACTACTGTTTTCTGGATGGCTACTCTGGCTACAACCAGATTCCTATCGCCGAGAAAGACCAGGACAAAACCACATTCACCTGTCCTTTCGGCACGTTTGCATATCGTCGCATGCCCTTTGGATTATGCAATGCTCCCGCTACTTTCCAGCGGTGTATGATGGAAATTTTCTCCGACATGGTTGAGAAATTCTTGGAGATATTCATGGATGATTTCTCCATCTTTGGCGTCCTTTGACGAGTGTTTGCAACATCTCGACGCTGTCCTTACCCGGTGTAAGGATAAAAACCTCACTTAAAACTGGGAGAAGTGTCACTTCATGGTACGCGTAGGTATTGTCCTAGGACAAATCATTTCGCAAAATGGCATTGAGGTTGACAAAGCGAAGATTGAAGTCATTTCCAATCTCCCTCCTCCCAGATATGTCAGAGACATTCGAGCTTTCCTTGGCCACCCCGGTTTTTATAGATGGTTTATCAAGGACTTTAGCAAGATTGCTAGACCCTTGACTCTTCTGCTGTCTAAGGATACCACATTCGACTTCAACTCGAGCTGTGAAACTGCGTTCAAATCACTAAAAAGCTCACTCACCTCTGCTCCCATTCTTTCTTCTCCTGACTGGACGTATCCCTTTGAGATTATGTACGATGCATCTGACTTTGCAATCGGTGCGGTCCTAGGGTAGCATATTGATAAGATGCCGCACGTAATCTACTATGCTAGCCGGACCCTGAATGATGACCAACTGAATTACATGACAACCGAGAAGGAATTCTCGGCTGTTGTGTTTGCATTAGAAAAATTCAGGCCTTACTTGATCGGCACTCCAGTCATTGTCTACACAGACCATTCAGCTCAACGACATCTTTTCACGAAGAAGGACGCAAAATCTAGGTTAATACGTTGGATCCTCTTACTTCAAGAGTTTTACCTTGTTATTAAGGACAAAAGAGGTTGTGAAAACGTAGTGGCCGATGTTCATATCAGAATTTGCATTATTATATCACCCATTCTTATTCATATTACATATAAATAGGTGCTTTTGATCCATGTGTAACAACCTAGTTCATTTATACCAATTTCAGTTCTCGTATTTCCTTAATTATGGTATTTTCCTGATATATCGTGTTTTGGGTGCGAATAGTATTTTACATTTTACATTGCATTCGACCCGACCCGCTTGCTTGAACTTATTTGATTCATATTTATGAATTATCCTGATTTGCTATGTAAACTGGTGCATTTTCATGTTTAGTGCATACTGGCATTTTATCTGCCATTCGCATTTTTACAAAATAACATTTTAAGTCACATAAAATATTTTTAAAATATATTGCATGGCCTGCATGATACCCCTAGCCCAATGGAAGCATCCGCGCATCTTGTTCTCGCCCCGTTCAGTGAAACGGACTTGTTTGGATTGCTATACGCATGTGCGTGCATCCGTTCTTGGGGGTATGCCCTTTTCGTTATTCAGACATTCATTTTTTATTTTGGTCGACATGTATATTTTTCGTATTTTAAAACTGAATTTTAGACCCGACCCGGGCATGTTTTGGACTATATTTGTATTTACCAGAATATCAAATTTTATTTATATAATATTAATTTTATAAATTGATACAAATTAAAATTTTGTTAACTAATAAAAGATTTTTTAAATTTGAATCTAAACTAATTTCCTAACAAACTAACAACCCCTTTCTCTCTCCCTCTCTCTCCTCTGCATATATATTTATATATATTTTATTTATTTAATTTTTCTTTCCTCATTTAATACACAGCCTCTTCTTCTTACTTCTTCTTCTTCTTTCTTCTTTCTTTTTCTTGATCTTGTTTCTTGATTCCGGTGATCATCGCCGGAGCCGTGCTCGTCGCTGACGATCCGAGTGATCCAGTGAACATACCTGACTTGCGTGATAACTTTTCGATGTTCCGTTTGCATCCAATCATATCATTTCAGATCTAGGTCATGAAAACTTATCTTGTTACATACTATACTATCATATACTGCATCAAACTGAATAGTTACATTTCATATTGCTCAGTAATATGTTTCGCACTTCTTAGTTTAGCATTTTACGATTATGTGATACCCGTTTGCATCCATATCATTTAAAATATATATCGTCGTAATATTTCTTATTATTATCTTTAATTAGTTTATAATCTGCATTTTATAAAGTTATAAATTTGAAAATATTATACTTTACGCATGAAACGTCGTCGCAAAGCGGATACGACAAATCTGAAATTTACTGTACACCTTACCTTATAAAATTCATTATAAATCATAGAAAAATCATTAGTATACGTTCTTTAGTTCTTTACGAAGCTGACTCGGAATACTATAACTCTATAAAATATTTACTTGCAAAATAAATTGTTTAAATAACGTAAAATGCAAATGAAAATGTCTCTAAACTGCTGTCCAGGGAAATTCCAGCAGCAAACTATCCATTTCGAATGTTCATAGCTATTTGTAAGGATAACCTAAAATTCTTATACTTATAAAAATTAAAACCTTATTGAATTATCTTTGTTTTTGTATAAGACACGTCCCTTTTGGAGAACGTTTGTTATTTTTAATCTATTTTACAAATCAGGGTGACGCTGAATTTCTGAACGGAACTTTCTTGTGCATGATTAATCAATACCACTTTTATAGTTATTAATCGGTTTGAATATGTTATCTATGTTAATATTATTATATAAATATCTATTTAATAAATAATAGTTCTTGTGTTTTAATATTCAGCAAATTTTACCGATTTACAGTTTTATAGTATCCGTCTGTATCCGTACGGTTTATTATATATCTAGTCGCACACCGAGACCATATTATTTCATGTTACTGTTGTATTAGTGTACCATGCTTGATAATTGTGCATCCTAGATAGTCATGATGTAACCCCCGACAAAATATTTGTGCATCAATGCTTTACCGTGCATCAGTACTTGCTACAGTTTTAGTATAAGCATCCGCTTGATACATGTGCACTACCTGTCATGACCTGATATACTACTTCTTGACTTGATACCTGATACACCACTACTCGACATGACTTGATACATGTACACTACCTGTCATGACCTGATATATCACTACTTGACATGTTACCTGATCCTGTTTTTAGTGCCGACAATCCTGACATGTTGTCCCGATGGACATATCCTGTTGTCTGTACAGACAAACCTATTCCTGCTTGATCCTGTGTGGGCATTAGTCTCAGATCTATAAATACCTGACTTACACACATAACTTGGGGGTATGGGGAAATCCAGAATGTAGCTGTACATAGACTCACAATCTATTACATCATTTTACCGTGGTCCCGTGGGGAATGAACGGGGCAGAGACCGATGGATTACGATGAGGATTACATTCATTGATTTCGAATAACTTTATAGGAGATCACCCTATAGCACAGTTTAGACTACTCACTGCACTTCACCTGTTTATATCATGTTCACTGATTTATATTCATGTTACTGTTACGTGTTACTGATGACTTGTTACTGTTCATACTCATGCCCGCATGACTTGTTACCCCCTGATTATATTATTGTTGATATTATGACGCACTGACGTCTGGGTTTTGCATAGCCCAGATCATCTACCTTTGTCGCAGGCTGATCAAGAGTATTTCCGCCGTCAGGCCGAGCAGTGAGGATCCTGTTAGTATCCAGTTAGTTATTTCCTTACTTTCCAGATGTTATTGTTACTTGGATTTATTGTTTCCGCATATTATTTCTTAACTCGTTTATTCTGGCTCATGGACATGTACTAGATAGTTTATTTACTTTCATGTTCTTGATATCTCTACAGCCGTAATGTGACTGTGGAGGGATTTTTTCTTATCCACAGGTAGCATGGTTGGCTCTGTCACGTGCTTATCTTAGCGCACTCTGGGAAGTGGGGCGTGACAGGGTTTGTTTGGTATCAGAGCCATAGGATTTAGGTTAATCGGGTTTGATTCTTTTGTAATTGGGTATTGGACCCAATACACGAATCAGAAAATCCGTGATTAGGAACATGTCCTGCCATATTGTTATCATGATTCGTGAATCATATCATTATCTTGAACCCTGTCCTGACGATATGCAAACAACTTTGCATCTCGAGTTGAAATTCTTTTGGTTCCCTATTGTTTCTTCCATCCTATTCCTTTGATTCTGATACTAAGATTTGGGCGACTTGAATACAATGTGGTACTTTATTTAAGTAACTTGGAGTCCTGGTCTTGTTTCATTTCCTTGTTTCATGGTCGTTCTATTACCTTGGTTCTCTCCGTTTCATTGCTTACCGGTTTATGTTTTGCAGATTTCTTAGTGACCGATACCGGCAGTTATGAAGTTGTCTTGGAAATTGATGGTCTCACTTTCCACGCTCACATTGATTGTAGGGAAAAGAAAGTGATTTTCCAGATTCCCGGACATCCGGAGTTTGTTTTGCTGGAGGTAGCAGTTCTGTCGGGCTAGTCGAGTTTAGGGCTAGGCCGACAAGCAATGTTCTTTCGTCAATAGAAGTTGATAAGGAGGAAGCGCCAGCTGTAGTTTGAGAGTTCATGGACGTGTTCGAGGACATCTCGGGTTTACCGCCAAAACGAGATGTGGAGTTCGCGATCGATCTTCTTCCTGGTACAGCGCCAATCTCAAAGGCGTACTATCCGATGGCACCAGTGGAGTTGGAAGAAGTAAAGAAGCAGGTTACCGAATTGCTAGAGAAGGATTGAATTCGCAGCAGCAATTCATCTTAGGGAGCTCCAGTTCTTCTAGTAAAGAAGAAAGATGGCACAAGGAGGATGTGCATCGATTATCGAGAATTAAACCGGGTGACTATTAAGAACAAGTACCCGATCCCTCGCATTGGTGAATTGTTCGAGCAGCTTAGTGGCGCGTGGGTATTCTCGAAGCTGGATTTGCGGTCCGGATATCATCAGGTCCGAGTTAAATCAGAAGATATTTGCAAGACTGCGTTCCGAACTCGGTATAGACATTACAAGTATTTAGTGATGCCATTCGGAGTCACGAATGCACCGGCGATATTTATGGACTTGATGAACCGAATCTTTTCACCGTTCTTGGACCAGTTTATAGTGGTGTTCATCGATGATATTCTGGTCTACTCGAGGATCATTGAAGAGCATGCGGAACACTTGAAGATCGCACTGCAGACATTGAAGCAAGAAAGATTATATGCAAAGATGAGCAAGTGCAAGTTTTGGCTTGAAGAAGTGAAGTTTTTAGGGCACGTCGTATCCAGAGATGGAATCGCTGTTGATCCCGAGAAGATTGCAGCAGTTCAAAATTGGCTGATTCCGAAGAACGTAGCAGAGATCAGAAGTTTTCTTGGACTTGCCGGCTATTACAGAAGGTTCGTGGAGAATTTTGCTCGTTTGGCTGAGCCTTTGACTAAGCTTACGCGCAAGGAAGTACCATTTGTGTAGACGGATAAGTGTGCGTCAGCTTTTGAGGCGTTGAAGCAGAGATTGATAACCGCTCTTGTTTTGAACGTACCAGACAGTTCCGGAGGATTGGTGATTCACAGCGACGTATCTGGGAAAGGATTGGGATGTGTTTTGATGCAGTATGGGAAGGTTATAGCCTACTCATCGAGATAGTTGAAGACCCATGAGAAGAATTACCCAACTCATGATTTGGAGCTAGCAGCTGTGATTTTCGCTTTAAAAATTTGGAGATACTACTTATTGGGCGAAAGGGTCGAAGTATTCACCGATCACAAAAGCCTGAAGTATGTGTTCACACAGAAGGAGCTTAATATGAGGCAGCGTAGATGGTTGGAGCTGATGGCTGACTACGATCTTGATCTTAAGTACCATCCGGAGAAAGTTAATGTTGTGCCGGATGCGCTTAGTCGGTTGCCAGCAATTCAGAAGGAGCTTATGGAAGACTTTCGGAGATTCGAGTTGGAGATCATGCTACCGCATTCTTCAGGACAGTTGATGCAGCTGCAAGTACAGTCATCATTGATCGAGAGTATTAAAGCAGCGCAGTCGAAGGACCCAAGATTGCAAAGGTTTCGAGAACAGGTTGAAGCTGGACTTCGAACGGACTTGTTAATTCATGAAGATGGTTCGTTGCGATATGGTAGCCGTTTGTGTGTGCCCAAAGGAGATATTCGCGAAGAAGTTAAGAAGGAGTCACACAGTTCCGCGTATTCCGTACATCTAGGAGGCGCGAAGATGTACCGTGATCTACGACAGCATTTCTGGTGGGGAGGCATGAAAAGGGAGATTGCTCGCTTTGTAGCAAAGTGCTTGGTGTGTCAGCAAGTTAAGGCTGAACATCAAAGGGTTGCTGGTTTATTGCAACCACTTCGGATTCCTCAATGGAATTGGGAACATATAACCATGGATTTCGTGACAACTTTACCGCGGAGTCCAAAGGGCAACAATGCGGTTTGGGTGATTGTTGATCGATTGACCAAGGCAGCTCACTTCATACCATTTCGAGTTGGTCAGTCAACGGAAGCGTTAGCAGAATGGTACATGCAGGAGATTGTGAGATTGCATGGAGTACCTGTGAGCATCGTGTCCGACCGTGACACCCGATTCTTATCACACTTCTGGAGGAGCTTACAGGAAAGTTTGGGGACTCGATTGAAGTTTACCACAGCTTATCATCCTCAGACAGATGGCCAGTCGGAGAGAACGATCCAAACTCTTGAAGACATGTTGAGAGCTTGCATGTTAGACTTCAAGGGTTCATGGGAGGATCATCTACACTTGGTGGAGTTTTCGTACAACAACAGCTTTCAGGCGACTATTCAGATGGCTCCATTCGAAGTATTGTATGGTCGCAAGTGTCGCTCACATGTTTGTTGGGACGATGTTGGAGAACGAAGAATGTTGGGACTGGATTTGATCGTGCAAACCGTAGAGAAAGTTAATACTATCCGGAATCATATGAAGGCAGTGCAAGATTGGCAGAAGAGTTGGGCCGATACATCGAGAAGACCTCTAGAGTTCGCTGTTGGTGATCTAGTATTCTTGAAGATATCACTGACTAGAGGAGTGATTCGTTTTGGGAGTCGAGAAAATCTTAGTCCTCGATTCGTTGGGCCTTTAGAGATTTTGGAGCGTGTTGGAGAAGTGGCTTATCAATTGGCATTAGCACAATCTTTGGCGAATGTTCATGACGTATTTTATGTATCTCAACTCCGTAAATATGTTCGATATGAAACACACGTGCTGGATCATTCGGAGCTGATTGTACGAGAAGATTTAACCTTTGAGGAACGACCGATGTCGATTGTGGATCGAAAGGAAAAGGTTCTTAAGAACAAGGTTATCCCTCTCGTACTTGTTTCTTGGGGAAATCGCTCGCATGGAGAATCAACTTAGGAACGAGAAGATGAAATCCGGCAGATGTTTCCACATCTATTCTTATAGTTTCTTGATTGTCTACCCTTTCTTGTTCTTGTAACTTTGAGGACGCAATTCTTTTGTAGTTGGGTATAATATAACAACCTAGTTCATTTATACCAATTCCAGTTCTCGTATTTCCTTAATTGTGGTATTTTCCTGATTTATCGTGTTTTGGGTGCGAATAGTATTTTACATTTTACATTGTATTCGACCCGACCCGTTTGCTTGAACTTATTCGATTCATATTTATAAATTATCCTGACTTGTTACGTAGACTGGTGCATTTTCATGTTTAGTGCATACTGACATTTTATCTGGCATTTGCATTTTTAGAATATAATATTTTAAGTCACATAAAATATTTTAAAAATACGTTGCATGGCCTGCATGATACCCCTAGCCATGTGGTAGTATCCGCGCATCTTGTTCTCGTCCCGTTCAGTGAAACGGACTTGTTTGGATGGCTACGCGCACGTGCGTGCATCCGTTCTTGGGGGTATGCATTTTTCGTTATCCGGACATTCATTTTTTATTTTGGTCGACATGTATATTTTTCGTATTTTAAAACTGAATTTTAGACCCGACCCGGGCATGTTTTGGACTATGTTTGTATTTTCCAGAATATAAAATTTTATTTATATAATATTAATTTTATAAATTGATACAAATTAAAATTTTGTTAACAAATAAAAGATTTTTTAAATTTGAATCTAAACTAATTTCCTAACAAACTAACAACCCCTTTCTCTCTCTCTCTCCTCTGCATATATATATTTATATATATTTTATTTATTTAATTTTTCTTTCCTCAATTAATACACAGCCTCTTCTTCTTACTTCTTCTTCTTCTTTCTTCTTTCTTTTTCTTGATCTTGTTTCTTGATTCTGGTGATCACCGCCGGAGCCGTGCTCGTCGCTGACGATCCGAGTGATCCAGTGAACGTACCTGACTTGCGTGATCACCCTCGTGCGTTGTTTGGAACCGTTCCGTGTACCGTGCGCACGTCGCGACATTTCGCCGACGAAGGACTTTCCGTACACATCCGTTCTTGTTCCGTCTAGGCAAGTTAATCTTGCTACATGCTATATAACTCATAATATACCTATTTAAATAAATATCACACCTGTATTTTAAATCAAGCATCGCATGTTTCATATTACAGCCTTTCGACGTTCCGTTTACATTTGTATAGTGCATTTAAGATTTAGGGCATGCAAACCAATCTTAATTACATGCTATATTACTTTAGACGCATCTATTTTAACAAATGGAATACCTGTATTTAAAATCATACACCAAAAGTTTAGTTTTATAACTTTTCGATATTCCGTTTGTATCCAATCATATCATTTCAGATCTAGGTCATGAAAACTTATCTTGTTACATACTATACTATCATATACTGCATCAAATTGAATAGTTACATTTCATATTGCTTAGTTATATATTCCGCACTTGTTAGTTTATCATTTTACGATTATGTGATACCCGTTTGCATCCATATCATTTAAAATATATATCATCGTAATATTTCTTATTATTATCTTTAATTAGTTTATAATCTGCATTTTATAATGTTATACATTTGAAAATATTATAGTTTACGCATGAAACGTCGTCACAAAGCGGATATGACAAATCTGAAATTGACTGTACATCTTACCTTATAAAATTCATTATAAATCATAGAAAAATCATTAGTATACGTTTTTTCATTCGTTACGAAGATAACTTAGAATAATATAACTCTATGAAATATTTACTTGCAAAATAAATTGTTTAAATAACGTAAAATGCAAATAAAAATGTCTCTAAACTGCTGTCCAGGGAAATTCCAGCAGCAAACTTTCAATTTCGAATGTTCATAACTTTTTGTAGAGACAACCTGAGATGTTTATACTTATAAAAATGAAAACCTTATTGAATTATCTTTGTTTTGGTATAAGACACGTCCTTTTTGGAGAACGTTTGTTATTTTTAACCTATTTTACAAATCAGGGTGACGCTTAATTTCTGAACGGAACTTTCTTGTGCATGGTTAATCAATACCACATTTATAATTATTAATCGGTTTGAATATGTTATCCATGTTAATATTATTATATCAATATCTATTTAATAAATAATAGTGCTTGTGTTTTAATATTCAGCAAATTTTACTGATTTACAGTTTTATAGTATCCGTCTGTATCCATACTGTTTATTACATATCTAGTTGCATACCGAGACCGTATTATTTCATGTTACTGTTGTATTAGTGCACCATGCTTGATAATTTTGCATCCTACATAGTGATGATGTAACCCCTGACAAAATATTTGTGCATCCATGCTTTACCGTGCATCCGTACTTGCTACAGTTTTAGTATGAGCATCCGCTTGACACATGTGCACTACCTGTCATGACCTGATATACTACTGCTTGACTTGATACCTGATACACCACTACTTGACATGACTTGATACATGTAAACTACCTATCATGACCTGATATATCACTACTTGACATGTTACCTGATCCTGTTTTTAATGCCGACAATCCTGACATGTTGTCCCGATGGACATATCTTGTTGTCTGTACAGATAAACCTGTTCCTGCTTGATCCTGTGTTGGCATTAGTCTCAGATTTATAAATACCCGACTTACACACATAACTTGGGGGTATGGGGAAATCAAGAATGTAGCTGGACATAGACTCACAGTCTATTACACATTTTACCGTGGTCCCGTGGGGAATGAACTGGGCATAGACCGATGGGTTACGATGAGGATTACATTCATTGATATCGAATAACTTTAGAGTAGATCACCCTATAGCACAGTTTAGACTACTCACTGCACTTCACCTGTTTATTTCCTGTTCACTGATTTATATTCATGTTACTGTTACTTGTTATTGATGACTTGTTACTGTTCATACTCATGCCTGCATGACTTGTTACCCCCTGATTATATTATTGTTGATATTATGACGCACTGACGTCTAGGTTTTGCATGGCCCAGATCCTCTACCTTTGTCGCAGGCTGATCAAGAGTATTTCCGCCGTCAGGCCGAGCAATGAGGATCCTGTTAGTATCCAGTTAGTTATTTCCTTACTTTCCAGATGTTATTGTTACTTGGATTTATTGCTTCCGCATATTATTTCTTGACTCGTTTATTCTGGCTCATGGACATGTACTAGATAGTTTATTTACTTTCCTGTTCTTGATATCTCTACAGCCGTAATGTGACTGTGGAGGGATTTTTTCCTATCCACAGGTAGCATGGTTGGCTCTGTCACATGCCTATCTTAGCGCACTCTGGGAAGCGGGGCGTGACACCATGTCTGCTAAATAATTGCAGGTTAAAGGTTCTCAGATCATTACAGTGAAATTCATGGAAAGACGCTACAAATGTGAGACTACGACCAACAACAGATGAATCAGTATGATGCCGCCTACCAGTTCGAGGAACAAATGAAGATCAGTAGACAGGTCAATGCACAAAGTACAAGGGCAGCACAAGATTCAAGACTTCAACGCGAAGCTCACGGTAAAAGTTCACATATTTCTGCACTGTTGGAAATCTGGAAGAAAGTAGAAGAGATTCTGAGGAACCAAGTGAAGAAAATAGAAGGAAAAAGCAACATGAAGCAACCCAGAGAAGTGGAACCCATGATCCCACAAAATGGCCGCGGAACCGCGGCCAAACATGCCTTCCTACCGCAGTTCCGCGGCCATATAGTGCACGTGTCTGTGCGTGTGTTCGTAGGTGTCGGTGTTTTGACCCGGCTTTCTTAGGGTAGTCTTGTAAATTCAAATGTGGATCAAATTGTAACCTAGGGTTTTTTCTATTTATAAATAGGAAAGCCAAAAGCCAAATGAAGGCATGCATCTTTTTAATTTCTAGATTAAAATTTTAATTCAGTTGTAAATGTTGAAAGGTCATCAATAAAAGTAAGCATTTTTACTTTTATCTAGCATTTTTTTATCCGAATTTAATTCCTGCAATTTTCTTTATATGTTCTTTTATTATCTGCAACTTAGGTAGTCTTTTAAAATAAAATATAAAAATGAATTCTATATTCACTTTCCTAATGAGTGAGTAATTCCCCACTTGTTAGGGTTACGATAGGGAAGGTTTGAGAGAAGGAAATCTCTCTCACTCCTTTCTTTGCCAATATAATTTTTAATTAATTAGGACTCTATTTAAATTAACCACACACTGCTCACTACGGCACCCTATCCTGCATGATAGCAGTGATTCCCTAGTTAGACCGGTTGTGGTTGAATTAACTGGAGGTTAGGGCTAAGAGTTATGAACGGACGGATAAGGACCAAAAGGAAGAAACTACGTTTCTTCCTAGTCGTGCTAATCCCCGTTGTTGACTATTACCCTAACACCTATATTCTTAACTAGGGCATTGTTAGCAGTGAGAAGAATCCATATTTCAAATTAACCTAATCCTAAGCCTAGCAAGACTTTAAATCAATTTAATCTCATTCTTAGATTTTAAAACAAAACCTACCAAAAATAGGACTTAACTCGTTAAAACTTGAAGAATAGAACACCATTTCCCTGTAGATCGATCGGTACTCAACCGGCTAGCTACCAAGCGACACCGTCTTGATTGCGGTATTCTTAATTTTTAAAAAATGCATGTACAAAACAGCTCTCTCAATCAAATGGCGCCGTTGCCGGGGAAACGGTAGTTATTTTCTTTTTGTGATTTCGGGTTAATTGAAATTGAAAAAAATATAAAAATTAAAAAAAATACATAAAAAAATCATCTTGTTATTTTTGATCGGTTTTTGTGCGAATTGTGCAGGAACGGAAGACGGACTGATTCAGATCTGGAGCAAGCCCAATGAATAAATCAAGAAACAGAGAATCTGAACAGACAGAGGAGAACCATAACAGCACACAGGAAAATTTTGGAGGGCCAAACCTACTAAACCGCAGCGGAAACGCGACATAAGCAGGCGTTTGACCGCGGTTCCACGGTCAACTACTGACGACATCACCCTAAATTTCTCTGTGAGTATTTTTGTCTTCTCTCCTACCTCCTGATCTCCACTAAAAATTTTTCCTGCAGGGTTCTTTACGCAAAACTTCTTCTCCCTCTACAATAAATCATTATTGTGCAGGATTCTTTGCGCCGCAAATAAAAAGAAAAAATATTTTTTGTCAAGTGTTTTAGATTTTGTGTGTTACTGCTTTGCATATTTAAAACGGAATCTAAGGGGCTATAACACCAATCAAGATTGGGTGGGAATTTCATTACCCTTCCTAAGACCCCAGAAATCACAAAAAGCATATGCATCACTCTTGAGCTAATTAAAAAATATCTAGACTTAGCCAATTAAGGACTGTCGCGCTCATTAGGTCCGAGGAAGGTTGTGGGCATTCAGTCGTTTATCTAAAACTGACTTTGTGGTGCCTACGCTAGACAAGTGAGAAAGGTAACTTTAAAAGGCCCGTCTCACGGTGATTCGTGAGCGGAACCCTCCTTTCTTCACTTGTGCTTACCTGGCCACAATTGGCGGTGAAGAGGCGATTTGAGGGATATCTCACAACTTTTCGCTTTGGACCAATTAGGAGCAGTCTAGCAGACTTAGAAGACCCTAGCTTTAGGCTTGATTGTGCATACTTAAATTGTGATTAATTGAAAGTGTGTCGTAGTTCCGTACAAAATCTTTTGCAAAAACTCTTTATAAAAAACCACAAAACAAAATTTTTACAAAAACTTGCTATTTATCGCTAGAATTCCATTGCACCCAACCTTCATTCACATTTCCCCATTGACGTTTTCTTACCCTCACATTCTATGTTTGACTACACTACAACTCGTTTAGTGTATGTCCAGTTGGACTAGGGACACTAGCGGCCGCTTAGTCCGTGTCTCGTTAGTCGCTACTGACGACGCGTTCGACTCCGAAGTCGAAACTTCCTCCACTTCTTTTTCATCTTTATCTTCATCTTCACATTCATCACATTCAAAAGAGATGTTAGGATTCAATCCTAACAACCCTTTACCTACCTCAGACTGATTCCACCTCAACTGGGTGCGAATAACCCACAACAACCTCCTGTTGAAGCGCCACAGCGAATCGCGCTCCAGGATCGTTTCTATCCCACCCGCTCCGCACTTCCTACTTTTCTTTCACTACCGCCGGCTAATGGGGATAATTTCGAAATTAAGTCCCACTTCATCAACATGTTGCCCAAATTTCACGGGCTGGAATCCGAAGATGCCTATATCTTCATTAACAAATTCCAAGAATGTTTGTGCAATGATGAAGACCACCCAACTTTCCGATGATGCTATAAGGCTACGAGTCATTGCTTTCACTCTATATGACCTAGCTGAAAAGTGGCTATATAGTACTGCATCGCATTCTATAAACAGTTGGGAAGATTTTGTTAAGGCATTTCTTAAAAAGTTTTACCCACATCACAAGACCGCGAGAATTCGTAATGAAATTAACCAATTTTCCCAGCTTCCGTCCGAACCTTTTTGGAAGTGTTTCGAACGATTCAAAGACCTTCTTGTTCAGTGCCCTCATCATGGTATTGAGAGATGGCAACTTTGCCAAAATTTATACGAAAGACTGAACCCAGCAATTAAGCAGCTGCTGGAAACCATTTGTCAAGGTCACTTCCTAACTAAATCTGACGAGGAAGCTTGGCAATTTCTCGACAATCTTGCTGAAAAAACGCTTTAGTGGGAAAGCACTAGACAGACCACTTCGCCTACTTCATCTACTTCCTCCGGTCAGTCTAGGGCAGGCGTTCAACAACTCGACATGTCAATTTCAATGAAAGCCGAAATGGCCGCAATTACACGAAACTAGAAGCAATTGAGAGCAAATTCTTATCGCCTTCTCCCGCCCCTGCTTTACCCCCTCGCACTATATGCGCTTGTTGTTCGGATCTGTCCCATTTGACCGAAGAGTGTCCTTACAACCCACCTGCTCAAGAACAGGATCAAATCAATCCTGCCTTTCAGCAAAGACAGAGAAATGATCCATACTCTTCAACTTACAATCCTGGTTGGAGGAACCACCCCAATTTTGCTTGGAATCAAAATCAACAACAATTCCAAGGCAACAACAATTTCCAGAGGCCTCCTCCTCAACAACAAGCCCCTCAACAAACTCAATATCAGCAACCTTTCCAATCCCAACCTTACCAAAATCAAACGAACAATTTTGCACCAAACAACTCTTTTCCTCAAAACAATTTTGTTCAGCCAAATAACGATAAGGTTTCCTTGCTAGAACGAAGTCTGGAAGCGTTTTTAAAACAATCAACTCAATTCTCAGCCAACATCCAGTCTTCTATTCAGTTTTTAGTGCAACACACTGCATCACATGGACAAAGTATCAAAACCATTGAAGCCCAGATTGCACAACTGAATGCAGCTTTAAGCGAGCGAGAGAAGGGGAAGCGTCCATCTCAACCACTGCCAAATCCTGGTCACCAACAAAATGCACATGTTGCTCATGAACAACAAAACCATAATGTGAATGCCGTGACTACATTGAGATCTGGAAGGATGTTGCACAACAATGTTGGTCCTAATGATGACACCCCGGCCGCTTCTTCTTCTTCATCATCTTCTTCATCTTCAGAGCCTATTCTCCATTCTTCACAGGGCTCTAATTCTTCTACTACTCCGAACGGACCCGCATCTCACTCCATGAAAACACCAACACTGGGATCCGTTCCAACTCCGCAATCTCCTCCATAAACATTGGACTCAACAAATTTTCAAAATGTTCCATTTCCAAATGGGTTGAGATCTAATAAACAAACTCCATAAATGGAGAAGATTGTGGAGTTATTTAAATAGGTTAGCATTAACATTCCTCTTTTGGATGCAATCCAACAAGTCCCTTCTTACGCTAAAATCTTGAAGGACTTATGCACCATGTAGAAGAAATCACAGGTACCTAAGAAAGTTTTCTTGGCTAGTGCAGTGAGTGATGCTCTTACCCAACCTTTACCTCAAAAACGAAAGGACCCTGTCTGTCCTACAATTTTAATAACTATTGGGGATAAGAACATCAACCGTGCACTTTTAGATCTTGGTGCCAGTGTTAACCTGCTTCCTTATTCATTATATGAGCAATTAGGCGTTGGAGAGTTGAAACCCACATATTGTACTCTCCAAATGGCCGACCGATCCATCACCCATCCTAAGGGTGAGTTAGATGATGTGTTGATTAAAGTAGGGGACTTTATATTCCCCGTTGATTTTATTGTTATGGACACACAGCCTGTAGCTAACCCCCAGAGTCAAATTCCGGTGTTACTCGGTCGTCCATTCCTTGCAACTTCGAATGCGGTGATCAATGGTCGAAATGGTTCGATGAACCTATCTTTTGGAAACATGACAATTGAGCTCAACATTTTTAAGTTGGGAAATCAGCCCTCCGAACCTAATGCTAAGATACTTGATGTTTGCTCGATCCAAGAGATCACCCAGGAGGACTGTGAGCTCGAAAAATTTTTGTTCGATCACAACAATTTTGACACCACCAGTGCGTTCCTCCTTGAATCTGATACTGCTTTCACGCCTGATAATGACTACGAGTGTTTCACTTTCACGAACGATCTTGAACAATCACCACCCGGGTTTGAATCCTTTGAATTTTCGGATAAGTTAGCTGAACCATCTGACTCGGTTGCTTACACTCGTTTTGAACCTTTATTGGAATCCTTCGAGTTTGAGACAATTTCACCGATTTTACCTTCAATTGTTTCGCCTCCAACACTCGAACTCAAGCTATTGCCGTCTCACTTTAAATACTCTTACTTAGGTGAGAATGAGACCCTTCCTGTTATCATCTCGGCTTCTCTTGCCCCGAGCAAGAGAAAGCCCTTTTAACGGTCTTACAAAGCAATCGGCAAGTTTTTGGCCGGAGTATGGCGGACATCAAGGGGATTAGTTCTCTAATTGTTGAACATCATATTCATATAATGGATGATGCCAAGCCAACAAGGGATCCACGGAGATGACTCAACCCAGTAATGAAGAAGGCTGTTAAAAAGGAGATCAAAAAATGTCTTGATAGTGGTATCATTTACCCTATCTCTGATAGCCAGTGGGTTAGCCCCATTCACGTTGTCCCAAAGAAATCGGGTATAACAGTCATAACTAATGAGGCCAATGAGTTAATACCTACTCGCACCCAAACTGGGTGGCGAGTATGCATCGATTATAGAAAACTCAATGCCGCGACACGGAAAGACCACTTTCCATTACCTTTCACTGACCAAATGCTATAACGATTGGCTGGGTATGAATACTATTGCTTTTTGGATGGCTACTCCGTCTATAATCAAATTCCCATCGCCGAAAAAGACCAAGACAAGACCACATTCACTTGTCCTTTCGGTACGTTTGCTTACCGTCGCATGCCCTTTGGGCTATGCAATGCACCCGCTACCTTCCAGCGGTGTATGATGGGTATTTTTTCAGACATGGTGGAAAAATTTTTGGAGATCTTCATGGATGGTTTCTCCATTTTCGGCGACTCTTTTGATGAGTGTTTGCTACTGTTAGTTATATGTATGCCCTAGAGGCCATTACTGTACATAGGATGTATATTGTAGTGGATGCTGGGATATATATAGGTAAGACTTTCTTGCTCGACATGATAGTACGCTATCTGGTTACTCTTTATCTTAACATGTATACTTGTTGTCTTTCTATTACATGTTGATAAAACCCTTAGGATATGTGCTCGACTTCCAGGACTGTGATGTAGATCATACTAGTGGGGCCTGGGTAGTCCATGAGTACATCCTTCAATGTTCCCAGTCGTGGGAATATCGAGACGGGGCATCGATATTCCAGAGTAGACTAGCGTATATCTTCTCGACCCATGTGATGGGCGATGGATGATCCCATATCCATTGGTGTTTGACATCAGAGATGGTATGCGGGTGCTCAGTGGTGACTGGGTATACTGAACGGACTCGCCGAGAACTCCCAGATGGTATTATACCTCACGTCAGATGGCAGTTCTCTGGTGACACTGGTACAACTTAGTCTGTTGACCCGAGATCGTCATAGAGTCTTATGTGTCTCCCACTAAGCTTTGATTTTCACCCTACCACGGCTCTACTGAGTCGTGCAAACAGGTGGTTTTTTGGTACAGTCCCGATTCACATGGAGGCAATGAGCGATAGGAGGGGATTCGTCTCTCCCGGTATTGGGGGTTGATGTTGCGCTATGCTCGACTGGTCATAACTGGAAATCCCTGGCCATGGTTGCACTGATTTACTGGTAAGTGTTATGAGTAGTTTCATGCTTGTTATGGACCTTACATCGGCATGACTTATCAAGCTACTGGGGTCTGGCGTTTACCACCCCTAGGCGAGATATGCGACGTATCAGACGAACAGACCGGACTGTACGGTAAGTGTTACTGGTTGGATTCACAGGAGTGTGAGCGGGCTTGCTCGTTGATCTTCTGATCGCTCAATACCCGGGTGGCCGTTACGTCTAGCAAACCGCTTGCGGCTTGTGGGTGTTTGATATGATCACCACCTACTGCCGGCGTATTGACGAGTCTTTAGAGTCCTACACAAGGGTTTCCTGGCTCAAGCGAAACGAAATGGGAGCGCATATGAGATATGTGTGGGACCGAGAATAATACCAGTATGTGATACTGTGTTCTATTCTTGCGATTTGTATCATCGGTCGGTTATATATGATATAGCCGGGTTACCGAATCAAGTGTTGATTCGATACATTGATACACTTGATATTAGTCGGTTATATGCGATATGACCGGATCATTAAATCAAGTATCGATTTAATGATTTAATGTATAATTATATATTTGATATATTACTTTACATTAACTAGTATTTGTTCACTTAAGATTGATTTTCTCACTTGATGTGCACAAGTTGTATATATGATATATGTTTGTGTACTAGTTTGTATCATGTTTGATGATACATGCAAACTTGGGTGTGTGTATGACTTACACCAAGTTTAGGTTAATGATTGGGTTTTATTTTCTTTTATTTATTTTTGGCAAAAATAAAATGGTGGCTTTCCTTGTTTTATGCTTGAAGCTTCATGAAGCTTTATAGCATCTTTGAAAAAGTCTAACCATTTTGTTTTGTTCTTTAACCTAACCATTACCTAAACTCTAGTTTACTCTCTACAAAAGTTAACTCACCCATGGTTGCAAGATGATAGACTTCACTTGATTATTCATTTTTGATAATTCTATTATTCATTCTTTTCTTTCTTCTTCATTTTCTTCAAGTGAAGAAAGTTTTCTTGAAAATTTTCGAGTGAAGAAACCAAGTGAGAAATCCAAATCCAAAGTGAACCCACTTCCTATTTCTTCATCCTCTACCACTTTCCATGTAGTAGAGTGTGCTCTCTTTACAAAGTTCATGACCTAGTGAAGATGGAGCTTGAGTTTGAGTTTCCTCGACGTAGATCATCTTCGGCCTCGAAGTCAACGACCTAGCCCGCTCATTTCTCCGATGAAACCAACGCTAGGGTCCAGGATCCCGATGATCGCAGTGGAGGGACATCATCACGGAGCTTTAGAAGTGGAGGACCGGATCTAAAAAGGTTGTAATCCCTTTCACTTGTAGTTAAAGTTGTTAACTTGCATGTTTTTTGCCTTACCTCTAGTTAACGATCTTCCATAGGGTTTCTCGGCACTTGAAAAAATTTGATTTTGGCATGGTTGATGCCTTGTGGAACCTCATAAGTGTGCCAAGGAACCCTACAGCTACATCTAGACGCAGTCCTTACCCGGTGTAAGGATAAGAACCTTACTTTAATTTAGGAGAAGTGCTACTTCATAGTACGAGAAAGTATTGTCTTAGGACTTATCATCTCGCAAAATGGCATTGAGCTAGATAAAGCTAAGATTAAAGTCATTTCCAATCTCCCTCCTCCCAAATGTGTCTGAGACATTCGAGCCTTCCTTGGCTATGCCGGTTTCTATCGACGGTTCATCAAGAAATTTAGCAAGATAGCTAGACCCTTGACTCTTTTGTTGGCCAAGGACACCACATTTGATTTCTACTCGAGCTGTATGAAGGCGTTCGAGTCATTGAAAAACTCACTCACTTCTACTCCCATTCTTTCGTCTCCTGACTGTACACATCCATTTGAAATTATGTGCGATGCGTCTAATTTTGCCATTGGTGCTGTCCTTGGACAGCACATCAATAAGATGCCGCATGTAATTTATTATGCTAGCCGAACCTTGAACGAAGCCCAATTAAATTACACAACAACTGAGAAGGAATTCTTAGCTGTTGTGTTTGCATTAGAAAAGTTCAAGCCTTATTTAATCGGCTCTCCAGTCATCGTTTACACTGACTATTCAGCTCTTCGCCATCTTTTTGCGAAGAAGGACGCTAAATCTCGGTTGATACATTGGATCCTCTTACTACAAAAGTTTGACCTTGTCATCAGAGACAAAAGAGGATGCGAAAACGTAGTCGCCGACCATCTTTCACGCCTTCCTTCTTCGCCGACGCTTTAATTTCTTATAAAAGACCTTTTTCCAGATGAGCAGCTCTTGACTGTGTCATGCGAACCTTGGTTTGCAGATATTGTGAATTATTTGGCCACCGGACTTATACCAAATGAATGGTCGAATCAGGACAGACTCCGATTCCTATCCTAGGTAAAACATTATTACTGGGATGAACCATATCTATTCAAATACTGTCCCGACCAAATTATTCGTCGGTGTTTCCCCGATAATGAATTTAAGAGCGTGCTGTCATTTTGCCACGATCAAGCATGTGGCGGGTATTTTGGCCCTAAAAAGACAGCCAAAAAGATCTTGCAGTGTGGCTTCTACTGGCCACAACTTTTTAAAGACGCACATGAGTACTGCAAAACATGCTCCCGATGCTAACACTTGGGCCGGATATCTAGGAGAAACGAAATGCCGCTCCAACTAATATTGGTTGTGGAAATTTTTGATTTTTGGGGGATAGATTTTATGGGACCGTTTCCCAATTCTTTTGGGAACGTGTATATTCTCCTCGCTGTTGATTATGTTTCTAAGTGGGTTGAGGCTGTGCCCAGCCGAACTAATGACAATAAGGTTGTTGTTAGATACCTCAAAGAAAAAAATTTCTCTCGGTTTGGACACCCCCGCGCAAATTATCAGCGATAATGGAACTCATTTCTGTAATAGGACTTTCGAGTCCTTAATGCGGAAATATTCCATTAATCATAAGCTATCAACGCCCTATCATCCCCAAACTTGTGGGCATGCCAAAATTTCAAATCGGCAAATTAAACAGATGTTGGAGAAAACGGTTTCTAAAAACCTTAAAGATTGGTCTTCAAAACTTACTGATGCCCTTTGGGCATTTCGAACTGCCTATAAGACCGAACTTGGCATGTCTCCGTATAGGCTTGTTTATGGAAAGACTTGCCACCTTCCAGTTGAAATTGAGCATCGAGCATTTTGGGCAATAAAAGAGTTGAATCTATCTCTGGGAGATGCGAGCAGCCATAAAAAGCTGTAATCGAATGAATTAAACGAGCTTCGGGATGAAGCTTACGAGAACGCGGTTATCATCAAAAACCGAACGAAGGTGTTTCACGATAAACACCTTATGTGCAAAACTTTCAAACCTGGTCAACAGGTTTTACTTTACGACACCCGGCTATATTTCCATCCCGGCAAGCTCAGATCTCGATGGAAAGGGCCATTTTTGGTACGCACCGTATATCTGCACGATGCGGTCGATTAAGAAAATCCTGAGGACGGTTGTAATGGTTATGGACCCTTTTTCATACAGTAATGCCTGTAGCAGTTTCCTCTGTTTTCTGGGAATTTGTAATCTATACTCAACAGTTGAGTTTTCTGGGTTGTTTTGGGGACTCGATATTTCGATCGGATTGTTTAACTTTGTTTATGTTTTTCCGGGTAATTTTAGAACGTGTTAAAAGGTTCGACCGAGTATAAATAACCCATTTTTCCCCTTCCGGAAAATTTCCAAGTGTTGGATTTTTCCGTTGTTTAAGAACGTCTAAGTAGTGCAAGTAACGCGATGGATCCTCTAGAAGACAACAAACCTTAACTCGATTATGTGACCGTCATGAACTGCCCTTTGAACCTTAGGGTTTGGGGCAGTACGGCGTGCCACATGTGAGGCGTTGGCTTGACCCTTCTACGGCTGGACCGTTGGTACTGTGGCATGAAGTGGATGTTTTTAAACTTATTTCATGTGTTGAGCTTTTCGGGAAAACTTGGGTGTTTGATTATTCGATCGGAAAGTTTAACATTGTCTATTTATCTGGAATGTGATACAATATTTGGAATCCACAAATAGTTATGAGATAACTGATTTGAATGTTATAAATCTAGCACTTTAGTCTCACTTGATCGGTTGCCACTGGATTTTGATGTGATCAAAATTCCGTTGCAATCACGTTGCATACACGGATACTCGCCGGTAAATTTAACAGATAGCCACGCCCCATAGCCCCGACCAAGTGACTGTAGAAGAACCCCGTCGCCAAAAGCATCCGTTCGGGTGCTCGCGGCAGCGGTGTTCCGCCTTAGTGCACTTCGTCGACGGTATCGGGGGTGCGGCCGTCTACTAAAGTTTGCGACGAGTATTCGTTCAGGATGTTGAGAATCTTGTTGAATTGCCCGACTTGATATTGAAAAGAGTTTTCAATTTTGCGACTAAAATGTGGGGTTTATAATTGTTAGGCATGCGATGTCTAAGGAATTCATTTGGTTAGGCATGCGATGTCTATGCAGGTTGCGGATTCCAACTGTTGTAGTTTTACACTTTCTTTTCTGCGACCGTAAGTGTAATATGTGATATCGCCGGTTTCGTTGCTATATGTCAACGACAATTGGGATGGGCATATTTACTTACGTTGATGACATGTGATGTTATATGTTGCTGGATATGTTATATTGGATCTTCGTGTTTGAATAGCCGGGGGTTTTTATGTAAGACGAGTGTTTTTTATTTTCATTCATGTAAAAAACTTGTATGTAATATTCTTTCATTTAGGGCACTTCCGGGTTGAGGATGATGTCACCATTGTATATTATTTACTTTTCCGCATTAGGATAGACCCAAGGAGGGGAGCACAAGTAACCGGGTTCTAGGGCCCAGTGGGAGACCATCTCGAGGAGTCGAGTCCGGGTCTCCTAACTCTAGAATTGGTAGGGTTGCTTGCCGCTCTTGTAGGGGTCTAGGGTGTGGGATTGGCTATTCATCACGACCGTGGAATCCGTGTTTTATACAGGCTCAAAATAAAACACGGACGTCCTAGTATATCCAATATTTCATATGATATTTTCTGCTGCGTTATCTGTGATGTGATCATGTGATATGTTTAGATTGATACTGTATATAGTATATATGATATATTATATAGACGTTGCTTATGTTTTACACCCGCGCTAGCCCTGCCCCGCTCTGCCGTTAGTTACCTAACCTAACGGTGCAGACGGGACATCGAGGCGAATGCGGATGGCATAAGTGTACGTTATATTTATCTATGATGTTTAGGTGGACTTAAATGATGGGACATTCATTAATAAGATTAATGAAAGAAAATAAACCTAAAAGATGTTGTGGAATCGAATTTCAAAAATTAGGTAGCTCTAGTTGTTGCTTTGCATAGCGGTGTTCCTTGTAGAACATCCAGCACCTTATTCGATGAGGAAAGAGCCGACGATCCCTTCACTGGGAGTGACCTCTTTAGCAATAATTAGCAGATGCTACAACCCTTGGTTTGTCTTTTGATTGCTTCTATAGTTTTTTCTTTGCACAGCGGTATATATGATATATCCTGCACCTTATTCAATGAGGAAAGGGCCGACGATCCCTTCACCGGGAGTGACCCCTTTAGCAAAACTAGAAAAGCCTAAAAAACACTCCATTTAAAAACCATTTGATTCCGCAACGAGATCAAGTTCAAAGCGTTAAAGGTTTTCTTAAAAACCATCCGCAACCCTCCGTCATTTTAGGAAATAGAGTACTTAGTATTCGTGCTGTGTTTGTTGACCATAGTCAAGGCACAGTGTACGGTAGCTAAGTGATGTCTTCCTACACCGCATATGATGCGATTAGTTAGGACAGTCGCGTGACTTTGTTGACTTAGTTAAGGGTCATGTGGGTGGGTCTAATTAATCACGAAATGACGGGTAGAACTTGACTAGTGCTTATGATTTGTTGACCATAGTTAAGGTCATAAGTGCTAGGGGTAAAAACCATTATCGGGAGTTTCAAGTGTTGAAATTTGCAATGAGATTGCATACTTTCTATATGATAGTTGGATCCTGAAACGCACTGCGAGTAATTGTTACTCCTGGGAGAGTTTTGCACTTTACAATTAGCCGATCAAGTAGGTGTCTAGAAAGGTGTCAACGGGGTCACGCCCCTTGGAAAACGAGGTTTACTTTAATTAGGTCCGTGCGAAAGCACGGGGAACCTCCCTCAAAGTACCGGCACTGGCCTGGCTGAAAGATTGGCGAACTTGTACAGTGTAATTAATCCCGACTAGTCTTTCCTTTTAAGGTTTGAAGGAAGATTTGATAAAAACAGTGGGAGCCATCCTGATTAGATAAAATATATAACCAATCTAATCTTGCAAGAGCGCACGCAGAGTGTTTTCTTCTCTCTCTCTCCAGGTAGCGACCATATCACGCCTTAATCAAGATAATAATATGGATGTATTGACCGAACCCGCTTGTTATACTGAGCTGAGGAACGTTGGTTCCGCTCCAACATATAATTGTTATAAGACAGAGCAGGAAATTGGGGATTACCAGGATTCCCATGCCGCCCAAACGAAGAAAGTGCATGATGATGCATCTTCTTCGGGTGTGTTCATTACAAAGAATAGTTTCTCTGAATCCTCTACGTCCTGGGTATTAGATACTGGATCAGGACCCCGCATATGTAATCTGTTACATGGGCTACAGAAAGGTAGAGAACTGAGAACGGGTGATAAGTTTCATGAGACAGAAAACGGTGCAAGTGTTGCAGCCAAGTCTGTTGGTCACTATCACCCTGTATTACATTGATTCTGAACGAATGTTATTAGATACCGAACCTGATATACAAAATCATATCAGTCTATTTATTTATTAAAGAAGGATATAATTTTGTATTGTTGGATAATGTTTTGAACATTTTCGATATCAAGAGTTGATCGGTTCAGGCACGTTATCTAAAAGCATTGACGTTCTAAATCAAACTGCAGTTCTTAGTATACAAAACACACACGAGAGGAAGAGTTCAGAAATGAACGAATTCTTCTTGAGGCATTGTAGACTAGGTCATATCAATGCAACCCGACTAGCTAAGTTACATTTAGATGCATATTTAAATCAGTTTAAATTTACATCATATGAAACTTGCCAGTCATGTCACAAAGATAAGATGACCATAGCTCCATTTACTGGAAATAGAGAAAGAGTCAGTGAACTCTTGGGACTGATACATAGTGATGTATAGAGGTCCCCAGTCTACATATGCCAAGACTGGTTCTTTGTACTTCCTTACATTCACTGATGATCTCTCAAGATTCGGACACATGTTCCTGTTGAAACACATGTCCGAAACTTTCAAGGAATTCAATGAATATAAGTTAGAAGTAGATAACCAAATATGGGTATAAGTATTATGTCCTTTGATGTGATCAGGGAGGAGAATACTTGGGCATGGGATTCCTGGACTATTCTAAAGGAGAATGGAATTCTCTCTCAGCATTACTTCTCCGTATACACCACAGCACGTCGGTGTATCGGGGCGGAGCAATCACACCCTATATGATATGGTGCGCTCTATGATGAGTACTGCTGAGTTACCTGTTTCCTTTTGGGGGTTATGCACTTAAGAAGCTGCATACCTATTGAATTAGGTTCGAATCAGATCACTGCCTACCACTCCATATGAGATATGGTATGGGAATAGCCCATCTCTTAAGCAAGTTAAGATTTGGGGTTGTCCGGCCTATGTCAAAAGCAAAATCCGGACAAGCTCGAGGCAATGTCAGTTCCGTAGAACTGGAAGGATTTCCAGCTATACAAACTACAGCTGATGATTTGATAGAACCAAAGGATTCAATAGTCTCTGACGAACCTCAGCCTCTCCGCTGATCTAGCAGGGTTCGTCATCCGCCTGAGAGATACTTCGGTTTCTCGATGACAGTGGGAGCGAGGATTGCATCATGAGATGATGACCCAACTAGTTTCAAGCAGGCCATCAAGAGTGGGGACTCTGTAAGAATGGCTGGGTGCTTAGCAATCTGAGATGGAATCCATGTACACCAACAAAGTATGGACTTTGGATGCTATATCTGAAGGGTTAAATCCCTATCAGGAGCAAGTATATCTTGAGAAGATTACTTGGTGTAGATTGAAAAGTTAAGACTTTCAAAGCTAGACTTGTTAAAGGTTTTCATCATCGACCAGGCGTGGATAATGATGAAACCTTTTCTAGTGGCTGTGATTAAGTCCATCCAGATCCTACTTGCCACGGCTACATATCATGACTACGATATCTGGCGGTTGGGTGTCATGACTGCTTTTCTAAATACTGATTTAGAAGAGAGCGTCTATAAGAACACAGCCAGATAGCTTCGTAAACAGTAGGAGCAGCGGAAACATGTGCAAGATGCTTTACAGAATAAAGCAGACATCACGGAATTGGAACATCTGTTTTGATGTGGTAGTCAAAGTGTTTGACTTCATCAAAATGGTAGATGAACCTTGTTTATACAAAAAGGTAGTAGAGAGTAAGGTGGTCATCCTCGTATTGTACGTGGACAACATACTCTTGATAAGGAAAAGAGTTTCCTATGCTACGCTCGGTCAATCTCCGCTTAACACAAGGATTCTCCATATAGGATCTATGTGATACCTCCTAAATCCTAGATTTTATATCTATGAGATAGATCTAAATGGATATTAGGATTCTCACTAGGTGTAGTGAGATGGTATCAGTTGACCCCGGGAAGAATCACTGGAAAAGTTCCAGGGTGATAAGGACGACTGAATGTCAGTCACAGGCATTATCTTTACCCTCAGTGGAGGGACGGTATGTTGGAAGAGTTCCAAGCGAGATACCGTGGCAAACTAGACGATAAAGGCTGGTGACATCACTATCAAAGATACTACAAAAGAGGCAGTTTGGGTGTATATTAGTTCATGAGATGAACTAGGTTCCTACCATTGTGTGACAATGGAAGTGTGGCTTTAGGCCAGGAACCCCGGTCCCATCAGTGACCCAGACATATTCTGAGGCAGTATCACCTGATCATGGAGATAGATGATCTCCAGGGTGATCGAGGTTAGGAGAGTAGACTCAGAGGACAACACGGCGGATCCACTCACAAAGGCCATTTCCCAGAGAGAGACTATTATGGGATGGTTGAGTATGAGATACTACAACCACTGCTACAGATGGCCCTAGTGCAAGTGGGAGATTGTTAGTTATATGTATGCCCTAGAGGCCATTACTGTACATAGGATGTATATTGTAGTGGATGCTGGGACATATATAGGGAGGACTTTCTTGCTCTACATGATAATACGCTATCTGGTTACTCTTTATCTTAACATGTATACTTGCTGTCTCTCTATTACATGTTGATAAAGCCCTTAGGATATGTGCTCGACTTCCAGGACTGTGATGTAGATCATACTAGTGGGGCCTGGATAGTCTATGAGTACATCCTTCAATGTTCTTAGTCGTGGGAATATCGAGACGGGGTATCGATATTCCAGAGTAGACTAGCGTATATCTTCTCGACCCATGTGATGGGCGATGGATGATCCCATATCCATTGGTGTTTGACATCAGAGATGGTATGCGGGTGCTCAGTGGTGACTGGGTAAACTGAACGGACTCGCCGAGAACTCCCAGATGGTATTATACCTCACGTCAGATGGCAGTTCTCTAGTGATACGGGTATAGCTTAGTCTGTTAACCCGAGATCGTCATAGAGTATTGTGTGTCTCCCACTAAGCTTTGATTTCCACCCTACCACGGCTCTACTGAGTCGTGCAAACAGGTGGTTTTTGGGTACAGTCCCGATTGACATGGAGGTAATGAGTGATAGGAGGGGATTCGTCTCTCCCGGTATTGGGGGTTGATGTTGCACTAAGCTCGACTGGCCATAACTGGAAATCCCTGGCCAGGGTTGCACTGATTTACTGGTAAGTGTTATCAGTAGTTTCATACTTGTTATGGACCTTACATCGGCATGACTTATCAAGCTACTGTGGTCTGACATTTACCACCACTAGGCGAGATATACGACGTATCAGACGAACAGACCGGACTGTACAGTAAGTGTTACTGGTTGGATTCATAGGAGTGTGAACGGGCTTGCTCGTTGATCTTCTGATCGCTCAATACCCGGGTGGCCGTTACGTTTAGCAGACCGCTTGCGGCTTGTGGGTGTTTGATATGATCACCACCTACTGCCGGCGTATTGACGAGTCTTTAGAGTCCTACACAGAGGTTTCCTGGCTCAAGCGAAACGAAATGGGAGCGCATATGAGATATGTGCGGGACCGAGAATAATACCAATATGTGATACTGTGTTCTATTCTTGCGATTTGTATCATCGGTCGGTTATATGTGATATAGCCGGGTTACCGAATCAAGTGTTGATTTGATACATTGATACAATTGATATTAGTCGGTTATATGCGATATGACCGGATCATTAAATTAAGTATCGATTTAATGATTTAGTGTATAATTATATATTTGATATATTACTTTACATTAACTAGTATTTGTTCACTTAAGATTGATTTTCTCATTTGATGTGCACAAGTTGTATATATGATATATGTTTGTGCACTAGTTTGTATCATGTTTGATGATACATGCAAACTTGGGTGTGTGTATGACTTACACCAAGTTTAGGTTAATGGTTGGGTTTTATTTTCTTTTATTTATTTTTGGCAAAAATAAAATGGTGGCTTTCCTTGTTTTATGCTTGAAGCTTCATGAAGCTTTATAGCATCTTTGAAAGAGTCTAACCATTTTGTTTTGTTCTTTAACCTAACCATTACCTAAACTCTAGTTTACTCTCCACAAAAGTTAACTCACCCATGGTTGCAAGATGATAGACTTCACTTGATTATTCATTTTTGATAATTCTATTATTCATTCTTTTTTTTCTTCTTCATCTTCTTCAAGTGAAGAAAGCTTTCTTGAAAATTTTCAAGTGAAGAAACCAAGTGAGAAATCCAAATCCAAAGTGAACCCACTTCCTATTTCTTCATCCTCTACCACTTGCCATGTAGTAGAGTGTGTTCTCTTCACAAAGTTCATGACCTAGTGAAGATGGAGCTTGAGTTTGAGTCGCCTCGACGTAGATCATCTTCGGCCTCGAAGTCAACGACCTAGCCCGCTCATTTCTCCGATGAAACCAACGCTAGGGTCCGGGATCCCGATGATCGCAGCGGAGGGGCGTCATCACGGAGCTTTAGAAGTGGAGGACCGGATCTACAAAGTTTGTAATCCCTTTCACTTGTAGTTAAAGTTGTTAACTTGCATGTTTTTCGCCTTACCTCTAGTTAACGATCTTCTATAGGGTTTCTCGGCACATGGAAAAATTTGATTTTGGCATGGTTGATGCCTTGTGGAACCACATAAGTGTGCCTAGGAACTCAACAGCTACATCTAGACGCAGTCCTTACCCGGTGTAAGGATAAGAACCCTACTTTAATTTAGGAGAAGTGCTACTTCATGGTACGAGAAGGTATTGTCTTAGGACTTATCATCTCGCAAAATGGCATTGAGCTAGATAAAGCTAAGATTGAAGTCATTTCCAATCTCCCTCCTCCCAAATGTGTCTGAGACATTCAAGCCTTCCTTGGCCATGTCGGTTTCTATCGACGGCTCATCAAGAAATTTAGCAAGATTGCTAGACCCTTGACTCTTTTGTTGGCCAAGGACAACACATTTGATTTCTACTCGAGCTGTATGAAGGCTTTCGAGTCCTTGAAAAACTCACTCACTTCTGCTCCCATTCTTTCGTCTCCGACTGGACGCATCCATTTGAAATTATGTGTGATGCGTCTAATTTTTCCATTAGTGTTGTCCTTAGACAACACATCAATAAGATGCCGCATGTAATTTATTACGCTAGCCGAACCTTGAACGAAGCCCAATTAAATTACACAACAACCGAGAAGGAATTCTTAGCTGTTGTGTTTGCATTAGAAAAGTTCAAGCCTTATTTAATCGGCTCTCCAGTCATCGTTTACACTGACCATTCATCTCTTCGCCATCTTTTTGCGAAGAAGGACGCTAAATCTCGGCTGATACATTGGATCCTTTTACTGCAAGAGTTTGACCTTGTCATCAGAGACAAAAGAGGATGCGAAAACGTAGTCGCCGACCCTTTTTCACGCCTTCCTTCTTCGCCGACGCTTCAATTTCTTATAAAAGACCTTTTTCCAGATGAGCAGCTCTTGACTGTGTCATGCGAACCTTGGTTCGTAGATATTGTGAATTATTTGGCCACCGGACTTATACCAAATGAATGGTCGAATCAGGACAGACTCCGATTCCTATCCCAGGTAAAACATTATTACTGGGATGAACCATATCTATCCAAATACTGTCCCGACCAAATTATTCGTCGGTGTTTCCCCGACAATGAATTTAAGAGCGTGCTATCATTTTGCCACGATCAAGCGTGTGGCGGGTATTTTGGCCCTAAAAAGACAGCCAAAAAGATCTTGCGGTGTGGCTTCTACTGGCCACAACTTTTTAAAGACGCACATAAGTACTGCAAAACATGCTCCCGATGCTAACACTTGGGCCGAATATCTAGGAGAAACGAAATGCCGCTCCAACCAATATTGGTTGTGGAAATTTTTGATTTTTGGGGGATAGATTTTATGGGACCGTTTCCCAATTCTTTGGGGAACGTGTATATTCTCCTCGCTGTTGATTATGTTTCTAAGTGGGTCGAGGCTGTGCCCACCCGAACTAATGACAATAAGGTTGTTGTTAGATTCCTCAAAGAAAACATTTTCTCTCGGTTTGGGCACCCCCGCGCAATTATCAGCGATAATGGAACTCATTTCTGTAATAGGACTTTCGAGTCCTTAATGCGAAAATATTCCATTAATCACAAGCTATCAACGCCCTATCATCCCCAAACTTGTGGGCAAGCCAAGATTTCAAATTGGCAAATTAAACAGATATTGGAGAAAACGGTTTCCAAAAACCGTAAAGATTGGTCTTCAAAACTTACTGATGCCCTTTGGGCATTTCGAACTGCCTATAAGACCGAACTTGGCATGTCTCCGTATAGGCTTGTTTATGGAAAGGCTTGCCACGTTCCAGTTGAAATTGAGCATCGAGCATTTTGGGCAATAAAAGAGTTGAATCTATCTCTGGGAGATGCGAGCAGCCATAAAAAGCTGCAATTGAATGAATTAAACGAGCTTCGGGATGAAGCTTACGAGTACGCGGTTGTCATCAAAAACCGAACGAAGGTGTTTCACGATAAACACCTTATGCGTAAAACTTTCAAACCTGGTCAACAGGTTTTACTTTACGACACCCGGCTATATTTCCATCCCGGCAAGCTCAGATCTCGATGGAAAGGGCCATTTTTTGTACGCACCGTATATCCGCACGGTGCGGTCGATTAAGAAAATCCTGAGGACGGTTCACTATTCAAAGTGAAAGGACATAGGCTTAAACCGTTCCTCACTGCGGACCCTTCGGAAGAGCTCCTGCTGTTGCAGGAGCCGATTTACATTGACTGATCTTCCTCTATCTACCCCCAAATTTCGGTTATCCAGCCATAAACAGTGGAAACACCGTTTCAAATAAGTTTGAGGGTACATCACACTTGTAATTATATAAAAACAAAATAAAAAAAAAAATCAAATTTTTAGGGGTATTTTTGTAAATTTCGGTTTGAATAAATAATAATAAAAAAATTAAAATAAAAATTTTTACAAATAAATTCCTCTTTTAAGAGGTATTTGTTTGCAAATAACCAACACACCCCCTATAAAATGAACCCGACCTCTCTATTGCTTTTACCAAACCCTAATTTCTCATTTTTCTCAAAACCCTAGCCGCCGCTTCGATTTCTGCAACCAGATCTTCTTACGCTGCCGTGGAACCGCCGCCCAACGCCACATCTACCGTGCTTCCGCCGCTCATTGGTGTCGTCTCCCTATGAAAACTTCAGAGGAGGTTTGCACATTCAGATCCTCTCTGTTAAATTTTAAAAAAAATTATTACTCTCTGTGATGGCACCCACTTTGCAATTTGAGAGAGATTTCTCACAAATCTTTGCACACACGGTGTTTGGAAGTTACTTCGGTGAAGAGATCCGAAGGCGCGAATGGAATTTTTTGCTATTTAACCATCCGAATGCTTTCGCGCTTCCGGATCTCATCACCCGATTTTACGAATGCATGGAGGACGGTTGCTTCTCACAACACGGTTATATTAGGTTAATTTGGGGGGATAGGGAAATAATAATAGATAGGGACTTCATACATGAAGTCACCTTAATACCTAGATTACCTATTCATGATCAACCTCTCAGATTCGAGGACTACCTACCCTTGATGGGTAATGACTGTTCGAGGGAGCCACGCAAGGGCATCCTGGCTAGAACCCTTTTTGCGAATGTTTTAACTGTGTGTCGTTGGGCACAAAATAATATTTTTGGTAGTTCACACAATACGACATTTTTCATACCATCCCTTCATATCGTGCACACTTTGATAACTAGAAACCCCAGCTATGATATGTGCACGGTATTACTTCACTCCATTGGTGTGGGCATGAGGGCTGCCAATTATCTATGCCCTATGTTGGAGACACAACTATGTCGCCATTTCCTCCCTGTGGAGGAATTCGAGTTTTATATGCATGGAGGTATCCCAACTAGACCTCTTCTTGAGGGCATATCCACGTCCTACACACGCTTAAATGATGTATGGTCGCGCACCGAGCTGGCCGAGGACGTACCCGCCAAGACACCCAGCTCCAGCTCGACCGCGAGCAAGGAAGAGCTTACCCCCGCAGCACAAGCACGTTTACTTTGGAGAGCCACTAGGGGGATAGACAGATTGATAGGGATGGTGAACAATCTGGATCAGCGAGTGACAGGTATAGAGCACGGCATGACCACCATGCTGGCTAGAGAGGAACGTTCCCGTTCACGTTCGAGGGGACGGCGAGGCCATAAGCAGTGAGGGCACTGCTTTTGATAAGTTTGGGGGTGGAGGTGGTTTGTAAATAATTATCATTGCATTGCATATTTTAATTTTTTTGTACATATTTGTTTCTTTTTTCTTTGCATATTTAATTCCGCATTGCATCCTTATAAAAAAAATGAAAATGAAAAAATGAAAAAAAAAAAATATAAAATAAATAAAAATTGAAAAAATTATAAAATTATAAAAAATTGAAATGTTCAATTTTTGCCATATTTGACTTAAGTTCGACAAGACGGTTGAACAGTAGGGAAAAACTAGATTCTAAACTTAGTAAATTAAAAACCCTAAAAATAAGCTTTCTTAAAATGTAACTGTAGAAAATATATATCCTTGTAGTTTATTTAGAAATAGGCAAATTTTGAGTCAGTTCTTAGGCTAAGTCAAAATAAGGTAAGAGTATTGAAATTTTTATTTGAAGTGTAAGTCGGAAAAATAATTCCGAACCTTAAGTCTAAAATTCTGAAAATATATACCATATAACTCGCACATACATGCATCTTGAAACTTGGGATAGTAGAGGATACCTTGAAATGCTCTTGTCTAAAATCCTTGGTATGGAGGAAAATAAAATAAAAGTACAAGTGTGAATAAAGAGATTAAAAAAATGAACACTGGTTTTGTAATTACTTAAGGCTGCATAAATAAAAAATACAGCGACGGTGCTTTATTACCTTGTGCTTTAGACCAACTGGTTTGGGAGTCACTGCTAAGCCTTAGGTATTGCAAGACGAGGAATTACGCCTAAATACACGAACACATTTTGTAATCGGTCATTAGTACCTCAAGAAGTATTAACGGTCGCATGAAGAATGGGTGAGCAATTTCATCTAAAATTCACAAACTAAAAGTACTTTGGATGATGGATAAGAGTACGATAGCTTGAATTGAATTTCCAAGTGTAAGGTGATAATCACACACATGTAGAGGTATATGATTGGGGTTTGGATAAGAGATAGGAATGAAAGATAGGGCTTATACCTTCAGTAAAGATGATAAAATTTCCTAAGTTGAGATGGAACCTTAGAAGGAAAATTCAAAAGATGCTGAAATCTTAATAAATTTGTATAACATATATGATCTTAAGTTAAATGAAAAGTGAGTGTGAAAAATACGGGTTGATGATTTCTAAGTTGAAGATAATAGAATTTCTTGCTAGAATGTCGAATTCAAGAATGAAAGTCAAAAGGCCAAATTGATCGGATTTTGTGGGTAGTATCCGCTGAAAACCCTCAGGAGACAACACTCCTACTAGGGACACCTAGAGGTTTAACGGCTTGTTGTACGAGCTCAGTGCAATCGTGATTCCCTGCGAAATTGAGGTTAGGATTTTTTCGAGAATAAAATTGGGTTTGATCGGGACGAGCAAAAGATAAGTTTGGGGGTATTTCTTTATATCAGAATTTTGCATTATTATATCACCCATTCTTATTCATATTACATATAAATAGGTGCTTTTGATTCATGTCTGCTAAATAGTTGCAGATTACAGGTTTTCAGATCATTACAGTGAAATTCATGAAAAGACGCTACAAATGTGAGACTACGACCAACAACGGATGAATCCGTATGATGTCTCCTACCAGTTTAAGGAATAAATGAAGATCAGTAGACATGTCAATGCACAAAGCACAAGGGCAGCACAAGATTCAAGACTTCAACGCGAAGCTCACGGTAAACGTTCATATATTTCTGCACTGTTGGAAATCTGGAAGAAAGTAGAAGAGATTCTGAGGAACCAAGTGAAGAAAACAGAAGGAAAAAGCAACATGCAGAAACGCAGAGAAGTGGAACCCATGATCCCACCAAATGGCCGCGGAACCGCGGCCAAACATGTCTTCCTGCCGCGGTTCCGCGGCCATATAGTGCATGTGTCGGTGCGTGTGTCGGTGGGTGTCGGTGCTTTGACCCGGCATTCTTAGGGTAGTCTTGTAAATTCAAATGTGGATCAGATTGTAACCTAGGGTTTTTTCTATTTATAAATAGGAAAACCAAAAGCCAAATGAAGACATGTCTCTTTTTAATTTCTAGATTAAAATTTTAATTCAGTTATAATCGTTGAGAGGTCATCAATAAAAGTAAGCATTTTATTTTTATCTTGCATTTTTTTATCCGAATTTAATTCCTGCAATTTTCTTTATCTTTTCTTTTATTATCTGCAACTTAGATAGTCTTTTAAAATAAAATATAAAAATGAATTCTATTTTTACTTTCCTAATGAGTGAGCAATTCCTCACTTGTTAGGGTTAGGATAGGGAAGGTTTGAGAGAAGGAAATCTCTCCCACTCCTTTCTTTGCCAATATAATTTTTAATTAATTAGGACTCTATTTAAATTAACTACACACCGCTCACTACGGCACCCTATCCTGCATGATAGCGGTGATTCCCCAGTTAGACCGGTTGTGGTTGAATTAACTGGAGCTTAGGGCTAAGAGTTAAGAACGGACGGACAATGACCAAAAGGAAGAAACTACGTTTCTTCCTAGTCATGCTAATCCTCGTTGTTGACTATTACCCTAACACCTTTATTCTTAACTAGGGAATTGTTAGCAGTGAGAAGAATCCATATTTCAAATTAACCTAATCCTAACCCTAACCCTAGCAAGAATTTAAATCAATTTAATCTCATTCTTAGATCTTAAAACAAAACCTACCAAAAATAGGACTTAACTCGTTAGAACGTAAAGAATAGAACACCATTTCCTTGTGGATCGACCCGTACTCAACCGGCTTGCTACCAAGCGACGCCGTCTTGATTGCGGTATTCTTAATTTTTAAAAAAACGCATATACAAAATAGCTATCTCAATCAGCCGACCATCTTTCACGACTTCCTTCTTCGCCAACGCTTCCACTTCTCATCAACTACGTTTTTTCGGATGAACAATTCTTGACAGTATCGTGCGAAACCAGGTCCGCACATATTGTGAACTATTTGGCAACAGGATTACTATCGAACGAATGGTCAAGTCATGACAGACTTCGATTCTTATCCCAAGTAAAACACTTTTACTGTGATGAACCCTATCTGTTCAAGTACTGTCTCGACCAGATTATTCGTCTGTGTGTTCCTAATAATGAGTTCAAGAGTGTGCTGTCGTTTTGCCACGATCAAGCATGTGGCGGGCATTTTGGCCCAAGAAAGACAGCCGAGAAAGTCTTGCAGTATGGCTTGTACTGGACATAACTCTTCAAATATGCTCATAATTACTGCAAGACTTGCTCCCGGTGCCAACACTTAGGCCGGATATCCAGGAGAAACGAGATGCCGCTCCAACCAATCTTGGTTGTCGAGATTTTCGATGTTTGGGGAATTGATTTCATGTAGCCATTTCCCAGCTCTTTTGGGAACCTATATATTCTTCTAGCTGTTGATTATGTCTCTAAATGGGTCGAGCTTGTTCCAAGCCAGACGAACGACAATAAGGTTGTCGTTCGATTCCTTAAAGAAAACATCTTTTCCCGGTTCGGGCACCCCCGCGCGATCATTAGGGACAATGGAACGCATTTCTATAATAGGACTTTCGAGGCCTTGACACGGAAATACTCCATTAATCATAAGCTATCCACGACCTGCCACCCCCAAACATGTGGTCAAGCCGATGTTTTAAATCGGCAAATCAAGCAGATATTGGAGAAAACGGTTTCCAAGAACCGTAAGGATTGGTCTTTGAAACTCACTGATGCCCTTTGGGCATTTCAGACTGCTTATAAGACTGATCTTGGCATGTCTCCTTATCGTCTTGTTTACGGAAATGCTTGCCACCTTCCTGTGAAAATCGAGTATCGCGCATGTTGGGCGATCAAAGAGCTAAATCTAACCCTCGAAGATGCGGGCAGCTATCGGAAGCTACAGCTCAATTAAATGAACGAGCTTCAGGATGAAGCTTACGAAAACGCGGTTGTCGTTAGGAACCGAACGAAGGTGTTTCATGATAAACACCTTACGCGCAAAACTTTCACACCTGGTCAACAGGTACTTCTTTACGACACCCGACTACATTTACATCCCGGTAAGCTCAGATCTCGCTGGAAAGGACCATTTTTTGTGCGGAATGTATATCCGCACGGAGCGGTGGATTTGGAAAATCTAGAGGACGGTTCACTATTCAAACTGAACGGACATAGGATAAAACCGTTCCTCACCGCAGACCCATCGGAGGTGCTCCTGATATTGCAGGAGCCGGTTTATATTGACTAATCTTCCTCCGCTTACCACCAAACTTTGGTTATCCAGCCATAAACAGTGGAAACACTGTTTCAAATAAGTTTATGGGTATGTATATACCATTTTGTTTTTTATTGTGCCTAGAAAAATTTACAACCTGTAATAATTTGTAAAATAATACAATAAATAAAATAAAAAATAATTTTTTTAAGAGGGGTGTTTTTGTAAATATTCAGAACCATAAATAAAATAAAATAATTTTTTAAATAAAATAATTTTTTAATTATTCTTTTTGGAGGGTTTTTTGTACAAATGACCAACGGCCCTATAAATACACCCTCGACTTCTTCTATCATTTCCCTTGACCTAATTATAACCCTAAAACAAAACCCTAGCCGCCGCTCCAATTTCCGCCATCGATCTCCTTCTTTAGCCACGCAACCACCGCAGAAGCCTCCTCCCTACCGCGCAACCGCCGCCGGCTAGTGTCCTCTCCCTCTAAAATTTTCAGAGGAGGTTTGTGTCTCTGAACGCCACTCTGTAAATTTTTTATCTTTCTGCACTTTAATTCCATGGCCCCTACATTTTTGTTTGAAAAGGATTTTTCATAATTATATGCCCATAAAATTTACGGTAGCTATTTCGGCGACAAGATCCGAAAATGCGGATGGAATTTTCTATTATTCAAGCATCCAAACGCGTTCGCGATTCCGGATCTCGTTGCGCGTTTTTACGAAAGTGTGGATGAAGGATGTTTAGCACAACACAGGTTCATATGATTACTGTAGGGGGATCGGGAAATAATTATCGATAGGGACTTCATTCATGAAGTCACTTTAATATCACGAATCCCCATCACGATCAACCCCTCCGCTTCGAGGGCTACCTACCATTAATGGGTGATGACTGTTCTAAAGAGCCTAGAAAGGGCATTCAGGCTCGCACGCTTTTATGCAAATGTTTTAACAGTTTGTCGTTGGGCACAAAACAATATTTTCGGCAGTTCGCACAACACCACATTTTTACCCGATCCCTTCACATAGTGCACACATTAATGACCAAAAACCCTAGCTATGACATGTGCACTGTGTTGCTACACTCGATTGGCGCCGGCAAGAGGGCTGCCAATTATCCATGCCCGATGTTAGTGGCACAACTGTGTCGCTATTTCCTTCCTGTTGAGGAATTTGACGGTCACATGCATGGTGGGGTTCCCATTCGACCCCTTCTTGAGGGTGTCTCCACATCCTACACAAGACTTCATGGATTATGGTCGCGCACCGATCCGGACGAAGATATGATGGCAAAGACACCTAGCTCGAGCTCTACTGCGAGCGATGAAGAGCTAACCCCCACTGCGCAAGAACGCTTAATTTGACGAACCCATAGGGGGTAGAACGAGTGTTAGGGATGCTGACAAACTTTGATCAGCGGTTAACGAGTCTGGAACATGGAATGTCCACCCTACTGGCAAGAGAGGAACGGGCACGATCAAGACGATGAGGAACAGATAGGGGTGGGGCGGGAACAAGTGATGCCGTGTCTAGGAGACGCCGCAGGCAGCAGTGAGGGCACTGCTGTCGGTCAGTTTGGGGGTGAGGTTTGGTTGTAAATAGTTATCTTTGCATTGCATTTGCATGTTTTTTTTTTGTAAATATTTGTTTTTGCGTTGCATGTTTAAATTCCGCATCATTTTTTCTGCATTGCATTATAAAATATATATATATATATAATAAAATAAAATTTAAAAATTTAAAAATTTAAAAAAATTTAAAATATAAAAATGAAAATTTCAATATTGGCCATTTTTTACTCGAGTTCGACATGACGGTGACTGGTTAGGAAAAAACTAAATCCTAAACTTAGTGAATTAAAAACCCTAAAAATAACATTCCTTGAAGTATAACTGTAGAAAATATACGTCCTTGCAGTGTTTTTAGAAATAAGAAATTTTGAGTTCAGTTCTTAGGCTAAGTTAAAATTAGGAAAGAGTATTGAAGCTCTATTTGAAGAGTAAGTCTGAAAAATAATTCTGAACTTTAAGTCCAAATTCCGAAAATATATACCCTACAAATCGCACATACATGCACCTTGAAACTTGGGATAGTAGAGAATACCTAGAAATACTCTTGCCTAAAAGCCTCGTATGAAAGAAAAAACGACATTTAAAGCTAACCACCAATAGAGCACCATTGAAAAATATATCTGGTCTTGAAATAAATAAATAAAAAAAGAATAAAATACAAGACCTGGAAACTGCTATTTACGTTTTAAGCTCACACATTTAGTAATCGAATGTTAGTGTCTCAAGAAGTATTAATAGTCGCATGAAAGGTGTATGAGTAAAACCGCCCATCATTAATGAAAAGAAGTAGTACTAGGTATTAAGGCAAGGGTATTATAGCTTGAACTGAATTTTCAAGTGTAGGGGTGATAATTACACACACGTAAGGGTATATAATCGGAGTTTGGAGGAGAGATTGGAATGAAAAATATGGCTTATTTCTTCAGTAGAGTTGATAAAAATTCCGGATTTGAGATTGCGCTCTAGAAGGAAAACTCAAAAGATGCGGAAAGCTTTATAAACTGGCAAAACGTATAAGATCTTAAGTTAAATGAAAAGGAAGTGTGAAAAATACGGGTTGATGATTTCTAAAATTAAAGATGATAGAGTTTCTTGCTAGAATGTTGAACTGTAGAATTAAAGTCAACGGCCAATTTGATCGGATTTTGTGGGTAGTGTCCGTTGAAAACCCTCAGGAAACAACACCCTCGCTGACTTTAAAGCTCGCTAGGGGAACACTCCTCCTCTAGGGCAACCTAGAGTTTTACCAGCTTGTTGCACGAGCTCAGTGCAATCGCGTTCCCTGCGAAAGTGAGGTTAGCACTTTTTTGTGAATAAAATGGCTTTGCTCGGGACAAGCAAAAGATAAGTTTGGGGGTATTTATTCATATCAAATATTTGCATTTTTATACCGTCCATTCTTGATCACATTGCATATAGGTAGGTACTTTTGATCCGTGTTTGCTAAATAATTGCAGGTTACAGGTTCTCGGCTCTAAACAGTGAAAATCATGAAAAGGCGCAACAAATTCAGGACTACTGCCAGCAACAGATAAATGCGGGTCTCCGCTCACTATCCGTTAGATGCTGCCTACCAGTTTAAGGGACAAAATGGCAAATCATTAGTAATTTCATGCACAAAGCACAAGGGGGCAACACAAGATCCAAGACTTCAACGCGGAGCTCAAGAAAATCAAGGCAAAAAGTCCACATCATTTCACCTTTTGGACTGCTGAAAATCTGGAAGAAAATTGAAGAGATTCTGAGAAACCAAGTGTACCAAACAGAAGAGAACCGCAACATGGAGAAACCCAGAAAACCTGAGCCTCCAATTCCATTACATGGCCGCAGAACCGCAGCTAATAGGGCACTTCTGCCGCGGATCCGCGGTCGAGTCAACTCGTTGTTGGCTCTGGTTTTGAGGGTATTTTTGTAACTTCATTTTGTATCAGATTGTATCCCTAGGGTTTCGTGTATCTGCCTATAAATAGCCCAGTTCTAAGCTAAGTAAAGTGTGCTTTTCTTTGTATTAGATTTTTGGATAAGTGTTTGTAGTTCTTCTTCCTTTTCATCTTTCTCCATTAAAATTGCAGTAAGCTTCATGAGTGATGATGAATAAAAGAAGAGTTCTTTTTATTAACTTGCATATCTTGTAATTGTGTTATTATATTTTCTTGTAATTTTCATTTGTTAAATTAGTTGTTGTTATTTGTTTGTTTGCTTTCTTTCTTTTTCTCTTTTCCTTTATCCATACAATAATGATGCTTAAGTTTGATGCTTACCAAAGTGAGGTCTCAAATAGCTAGTTGTGATTTTCTAACCCTAATTCTTTCTGCCTTTTTTCTTTGTTTTATTTTCTTTTCCTTTTTAATGGGTGAGTAGTGATCATTCAAAAATATTGCATTTTTAACACATCAATTTTCCTACTCCTTGCAATCATCTAAAGGTGTTTGGTATAAACATAGCACTTATTAGCAATTTGTCTGCAAAATACAAAATAACATGTGTTATACATTATAACCGGCATTTTGAGGGAAATTGTGTGTTTATTATTGCACGCATGATCTTTGTATATCGCAACACGTGTCACGAGAATGTGTGCAGGAAATTCCAGGAAAAAGAGCCGGAAGTGGTAAAAGTACTGATAAAAATACACCAAGTCCAAGACTTTTGATCTGGCAGTAAACAAGAAAGATTTATAAAATTCCAGAGATCAGAAAAGTACCATGAAGCCAACACAAATCAGCACAGAAATTTGCATGCAGTAACTCCGCCAATCGGCCGTGGATCCGCGGCCAAGTTGGCCTATCCGCCACGGATCCGCGGCCTGGTTAGCTCTTTGGCCCTCCAAAATCCTCTGGAATATTCCCTGTAACAACCCTTGCTTCTAGAAGACTCTCAAAGACCACGTGGCTTCTTCCAGAAGGTTTTGCATAACAAACTCACTTTAGAATATTCCTTGCAACAACCTTATTCTAGATGGCTCTCTCCAACAACCTTATTCGAGAATATTCTCTCCAACAAACTTCTTCTAGAAGCCTCCTTGTAACAACCTTATTCTAGAAACCTCCTTGTAACAACCTCATTCTAGAATATTCACTCTAACAAACTCATTCTAGAAGGCTCTCTCTAACAACCTAGCTTTGGAGGGAAGATTCAAATGATGTGGTTATAAAAGAGATCTTGATCTAGGGTTTAGAGGTTGTTGAAATTGGAGGGAAAAATTGTAGATCCAAATCAAATCTAAATAAAATTGAGTGACACAATTTGATCCAAATCAAGATCTATCGAGTGCCGAGCCAAAGCAAGCATCCAAAAAGCCTTTTTGAAGCAACGCCGATCTTCATCCGAGCAAGTGATCCACGACGATCCACGACTCACGAAGACGATGCGAAGCTAGTTCGACGATCGAGTTCTCTCCTCAATTCTTGTAGTCTTTCAGTGAATTGTAACGAAACGTTGAATAATAAAAGGTGAAAATTCTTGATCTTGCTTTTCTTTACATTTGAGCATTATGAAGAGTTATCAATTCTTGATTGTTTTCTTTTTCATGATATTTGAGTGAAAACTCCGCTTGTGGAGGAATCGAGAAAATAGATAGATGATGATAATTAAATTCGTGAACGATTCTTAAGTCTTATGATTTTTGTAAACTTTAGGAAATTGAATCATTGACAACCTAGTTTCGAGCGAGATACTTTCTTAAATGTTTTCGCTTTTAATTAGAGATCAACGATCGATGATTGAATTTCCTCGAGGGTAGAATTTGAATGCTAATCAACGAAAGTACAGAGGATAGAAGGAGAAATCCTAGTTTCTTCAAAAGATCCTTAATTCTCATTGATCATCATCAATCTAGCAACAAATCATCAATAGATAAGAATTTGTAATCCTAATTCTTCATCATCACTATCGATTGGATCGATTTCTACAAGCCTCTTTACAAATCTTGATAATTCATTCAATTTGGACATCTTCTTGAGCATTATTAATTCTTGATTCTAGATCTATTTTCTTTATGTTTCTTGAAATCAAATCTTTTAAATCTTGAATCAATTTTCTTGGAATTTCTTTTATCTTTTCATTTCGACTCATCTAAAACAAGATCGATCAAAACATACATCTCAGTGGACGATCCGTATTCATTAACGCGCTACATCGACACCGTTAATTGATTGCGGTATAAATATCCTTGATTGTGAACACTTTACATTTCATCACAACTTAGACGATCAATCAAATGATGCCGTTGCCAGGGATGTGTGCTATTTTTTTCGTTTTTGTTATTTGAGTTGAAAATTTATTATTCCATCAGAATTTTTAGATCAAAGTTCGCAACAAGCGCTTAGCGATTTGTTGTGATTTTTCGAGGGAATCTGGAATCATCGGAGAAAAGGGAAAAATATTCAGATCATTTCAGGAAGTCCGGGGGAGTAAAAGGAGCATCTGTACAAAATTTTGTGCAGAGATCTCGTCAACTCACCGCGGAACCGCGGCCATAGCAAGCATTTCACGGTGGATCCGCGATGATATTAAAGATTCAGAATTTCATCTCTCTGTGGTAACTTCTATACTTTCTTATCTCCTCCCTGCTCTGTCCATTAACCAATTTCTGCAGGATTCTTTACAAAAATTCGCAGCGCCACAAAAAAAAAAATTTTGTTGCGTGTTTGATCTTGGTTGTTTGCATATTTTAATATGGAAATTAAGGGGCAAAGACCAAATTCAGATTAGGTGGGGAGTTCATTACCCTCCCTAATCCCCAAAAATCACAAACTTGCATCCGCATCACCCTCATTAACTAAAAAATATTTAGACAAGTCTCTAAGGACCGTCGCGCTCAATTAGGACAACAGAAGGTCGTGGGTAATCTATTGCTTATCCGCGTTTCTTTTGTGGTGTCTAAGGCAAGTGTGTCTAAGACAAGTGGTTACTTAATTAGGCCCACTATTTACGTAGTGGAGAACCTCCCACTTACCTGGCACTTACCTGGCCACAGAAGGGGCAAAGAGGCAGTTGAGGATTTATCTTGCGACTTGTCTTCTGGAAGTCTGGGAGCGGTCTAGAGACTTGACCTAGGTGACCACTAGATCTAGGGTGGTGTGTGCATTTTTTGTGATTTGATTTTTCAAAAACCGTATTTTTCAAAACAAACACCAACCAACTATTCCCCTAATTATCACAACGTTGCCACTTGTGCTAAACTCTTTAGTGCAAGCTTGGCTGGACACGGGATTCTAATGCCCGTTTTGTCCGCGTTTTCCCCATCGACCCCAAAGTCGGTATTTCTACATTTTCTTTTTCCCACCACCCACCACGACCGCAATGGACGGATTTCCATCAAATTTTAACACCACTCTGGCACCGCCCGCAGGTACGCAGAATCCTCCACGCATTTCTCTCCAAGAAAGATGACATCCATCACGTGTTCCCCTTCCTACTTGTCTTTCTATACCACCAGCAATGGCGACAATTTCGAAATTAAACCTCATTTCATCAAACTTTTACCCAAATTTCACGGGCTCGAGTCTGAAGACGCATACGTTTTTATCACCAAATTCGAAAACGTATGTGCTTTGATGAGTAATTCACAACTGTCTATGGACGCTATGTGTTTACGTCTTCTCCCATTCACTTTGAGCGATTTAGCCGAGAAGTGGCTTTACAACACACCCGCACATTCTATTTCAAAATGGGATGAATTTGTTGCAGCATTCCTTAAGAAATTTTATCCCAATCATAAGACCGCCCGTATTCGGAGCGAAATCTTCAAATTTACACAACTTCCTAATGAACCATTCTGGAAATGCTTTGAACGGTTCAAGGATCTTCTTTTACAATGCCCTCTGTTGAAGTCAAAATTTGCACCCCGGTTGACCAAGTCAAAGTCAAGGCCCACCCAAACCAAGTGGGCCCAAGCACAGATCAAGTGGGCCAATGCCCAGGTCGAGCCCGAACACGAAGCGTCCGGCCTTCCGCCATACCAAAATAAAAAATCATGTAACAAATAATTTTGATCTAATTTTTGTGCATGAATGTATGCAAAATGGGCATAAAGCCAATTTTTTGTAAGCCCATGGCTTATGTGCAAAAACAAATGACACATGAGCCATGGGATAAGAAAAATACCATTTTGTAAAGCCCAAAGGGCTATGTGTAAATATGTAAGCCTATAAAAGGAAACATGATGAAAATATCTAAAATACAATTTTCATTCCCCAAAAACTAAGGTTCTTTGTGCCTCCTGCTCCTTCTCCAAGGATCTAAACCTTCTCATTTCTTTTGAATTAAATCAAGAGTTTTACTCTTTCTTTTCCAAAACTAAGTAGTTTTCCACCACAAAAACCACAAAGGGGAACTCAGATCTTCCATCAAATCTTAGAAAGGAGATATTTTTGAAATCTCATATCTCTTGATCTTCAAGATCCTGCCAACAGAGGAGGAGGAATGAGACTCATCTCCAGAAACCCCACTTTGGGGAACAACTAGGGCTCAAGGGGAGAAGACCTTCATCAGCTCCAAAATATCTTAGGAGTTCAACTCCCCAAGAATATATATATATATATATATATATATATATATACACACACACAAAATAATATTTTTTATCCTTTCTGAAGCATAGCTTCTGGTGCAGGGACAAAGTCCCTTTTCTCTTTGACGCCCAGCGTCTAGCGCCCAGAGCGCTTGCGCTCACGTGCCGAGCACGTGGCGCGCCCAGCGCCCAGAGCGCTTGCACCCACGTGCAGACACGTGGCGCGCCCAGCGCCCAGAGCGCTTGCGCCCACATGCCGAGCACGTGGCGCGCCCAGCGCCCAGAGCACTTGCGCCCACATGCCGACACATTGGCGCGCCCAGCGCCTAGAGTGCTCGCGCCCAGCGCCTAGTGCGCTAGCGCCCGGCTCTTGCATGCCATGCACGCAAGGCGCTGGCCCCACGCATCCTTTGGATGCCTTTCCCCCTTTTTTTTTATATATATGTACATATATATATATATATATATATATATATACATATGTATACATATATGTACAGACACATACTCCACGACACTGTCCTCCGTTAGAAAAAAATTTCTAACAGGGCGCTGCCCCGCACCCCGCAAGGGGGCTGCTAGCCCCCTTGACCCCCAGCCCGCTATCCGGGTAGCGGGACCCCCGTAAAAACTCCGCGGGGCCCCCGATATATCCAAAACCCCTTCAAAACACAACACTGCACATTGAGTTCGCATGACCAGTTTAACCCGTCAATCGGAGGTTCCCTCGCTCCAAATGCGAGGGGTAATTAACGGCAGCTTAGTCCGCGGCTGCCGAAGATTCGGATCCCCACAATCAATAAACCCCGGACTACCCTAGGCAGGGGGAATCTGTAATACCCCTGACAAGCGTGCACGCATTCCCATCTCAATAGGGTGATGAAAAACACCCTACACCCTCATCACGGAATCCCCAGATAGGATTTGTGTCGAGTTATCTATAAGGGTATTGATCTCACGACTAAACAGATGCTTGAAACCATGTGTCATTGCCAATTCTTATCTAAAGATGATGGTGAAGCTTGGAAATATTTAGAAGATTTAGCTCAAAACACATTACAATGGGAAAGTGTTAGACCACAATTGTCTGGGGAAGGTATCAATCAGCTCGATGTTTCCGTCACAATGAGAGCCGAAATGGCCGCAATACAAAGGAAACTCGACGCTCTAGAAAACAAGTTCTCTTCAGCCTCCCTAAACTATTACACAATTCCCAAAACCGTGTGTGGCTGCTGTTCAAATCCATCACATTTGACGGAAGAATGTTCTTTGAATGTACTGTTTAAAGGTCACACTAATTCTGCATTTCAGCAAAGACCTGGAAACGATCCTTCTTCTTCCTCATATAATCAAGATTGGAGGAATCACCCTGATCTTTCTTGGATCCAACACCAAACTCAATACACGGATCCAAACCATAATAACATTCAATGGGTCCCTCCACAGCAACAGCAACCACCACCAATGAGTCAGCACCCCTTCCAACCACAAAATTTTCAAAACCTGGCCAACAACTTTGATCCTTTTTCTGCCGAAACCAATAACACCTCTTCACTCAAAAAAATCATGAATTTGTTTCTGACAAACTTCATGCAATTTACGGCAAATTTTCAGTCTACCGTCGATGACATGAAAAGGAACTCTGCCTCCCAAGGTGAGATTATTAAATCTATGGAAGCACAAATTGCCCGTATAAATACCGAAATGAGTGTTAGAGAGAAAGGGAATCTTCTATCTCAACCCCTACCTGATCCTGTACCTTCACATTACACTAATGTGGATGCACTTACCACGTTGAGATCTGGAAGAGTGCTAGACAATCATGTGGGTGAACAAATTGATAATGATGAATTTATCATTAACACCCCGGCTTCCACTTCCACTCCCACTTCTACTTCTTACCCTATTTCTTCTAGTTTACCGTCTTCTTCCGAGACTATTCTCTATTTTCCCAAAGGCTCGAACCCTCCACCCACTTCATCCTTTCCACCCCCACAACCTTCTCCACAAATGTGGGACCCAACACTTATTGATAGAGCTCCATTTCCGGAAAGGTTGAGGCCCAACAAACCCAATGCCCAAATGGAGAAGCTTGTGGAAATGTTTAAGCAAGTTAACATCAACATCCCTCTCCTAGATGCTATACAACAAGTTCCGTCCTATACGAAAATTCTGAAAAACTTGTGCATTAGGAAGAGGAAGTCTCAAGTTCCTAAAAAAGTTTTCATGTCAAGTACTGTAGACACGGCTTTTCCCCAACAATTACTAAGGAAACGTAAGGACCCTGGCTGTCTTACTATTTCTATTTCTATTGGGGATAAACACATTAATCGTGCTTTACTTGACCTTGGCGTTAGTGTTAACTTGCTTCCATATTCAATCTATGAACAACTAGGTATCGGAGTGTTAAAGCCCTCAAACATAATTCTCCAGATGGCCGACCGATCAATCACTAAAGCTAGGGGTGAACTTGAGGATGTGTTGATAAAAATCAGGGAATTTGTATTCCCTGTGGACTTTATTGTTCTTGATACACAGCCTGTAACGAACCCACGGAACCAAATTCCGGTGATTCTAGGTCGTCCCTTTTTGGCTACTTCCAACACAGTAATCAACTGTAGAAACGGCTCTATGAACCTATCTTTTGGGAATAGGTCAATTGAGCTCATCATTTACAAGTTGGGAAGTCAACCCTCCGATCCTCATGCTCGAGTATGTTCTGTCGAATTAATGGATGTCGACGGCAGCGAATTTGATCAGCCTCATGATACCGATCTAGACTCTTTTCATATGTTGTTGTTTGACCCAACTATGTATCATACACATACGGACTCTTCCACCGAGTTGTCTGGGTCAACAACTAACACTGATTATGATCCGTTTTTGGAGTCTGAAGATCACCCCACACTGTTTGATGACATTATTCTTCGGGGAATCGATGAAAGCTTTGAGGAAATTTTCGCTGATGAGCTCGCATTTTTAGCAAACACGGGTGTTGAGATGAATCATCTACAAAACAAAGAAATTGAACCTCCACCCCTTCTTCTGGACTATAAAGAGAATGCGAGTAATCCATCACAATCACTGTGTCGTCTCTCCAAAACGAGACGCAAACACATTCTAACCCACCACTTATCTTTTCCTTACTTTTTCCTGGCTCATTATAACATGTTCTTCCACCAACCGATACACTACACTGATAAAATCTTTGAATGGTTGGTGTTGACTTTCGGTCTTTGTAAGGCTTTTCATTGAACAGTAACTTTGACCCCCTCTTGTGATTTTAAAAAGATTAACATTTTTTAAATCAAGTTTTGGGGGATGTATTTTTGGCTCTTGAAAATAACCGGTGTCCTCAATATTATGAGCCAAAAATAAGTTTGGGAAGGATTTTCACTTTAATATATTTTGCCCCTGTTAATAAATGTCCTCCGAAGCTTACAGGTTTTTTGAGGTTTAGCAGAAGACAACAGTGAGGACACTGTTGAAAACAAGTTTGGGGGAGGTTTGTGCTTATTTGCGCATCATTTGCATAATACTTTGCATAAGCACAAAACATATAAAAAATATAATAAAAAAAATTGTACATAAATAAGATAATAAAATATCAGATAGTGAAAAATTACATCCAAAAGATTAGAAAAATTTAAGAAAACCAAGAAAATTAGAAGTTTTCTTAAACGAAACTAGTAATAAGTAGTTATGAGCCGTTGTCCCAAGGGTTAGTAAGATGAAAGAAGTCACTAATCTGAGGATAAAAATAAGTCTGAAAAATATTTCCTATTCTGGAAGCTAAACATTTGAATATTGATACCCTACTATATGCACTTACACACGTCTTGAAACTCGGGATAGTGGAGGAAACCTTGAAATGCTCTTGTCTAAAAGCCAAAGTATGAAGGAAATAATAAATAAATAAATAAAATATAAAAATGGTGAAGAAAAAAACAAGAATACTGGTTTTGTTATCTCCAAGGCAACAATAAGAAAATATAGCAAGGGTGCTTCATCACCTAGTGCCTTAGACCAACTGGTCCGGGAGTCACTGCTAAGCCTTAGGTGGTGCAAGACGAGGAAAATACTAATACACCTAATCTGTAAGCACATGAGTAATCGGTCGCTTAGTACCTCAAAAAGTATTAACGGTCGCATGAAAAATGTGTGAGCAAATTCATCAAAATATTCATCAATTAAAAAGTACTGAGGTAGATGGACAAGAGTATGATAGCTTGAATTGAATTCTCCGAGTGTAGAGATGTCTTTTACACACACGTAAGGGTATATGATCGATGTTTGGAAGAAAGGTAGGAATGAAGAATAAAGGCGATGTTTTATTGAGGGATGATGTGATTTCTAATATCTTTTCATGACTATTAAGATAGGGCTCATGACAACCGAAAAGCTAGTGTAGTTGGAAACTCTAATTTTCAAAGTCTTTCTTTTATAATTCTTATGTTTACATGTAATTTTCATGGTCTTCCTTTTATTATGGGATTTTGTGTGTGCAATTCGCTGAAAACCCTCAGGAGATAACACTCCTCCTACTAGGGACACCCAGAGGTTTAAAGGCTTGTTGCACGTGCTCAGTGCAATCGTGTTGCCTACGAAAGTGTGCTAGTTAGTTTTTCTTTTTCTTATATTTTCTCCTTCTCTTTCTAATAAAACAAGTTTTCTCGAGACAACCAAAATTAAGTTTGGGGGAATTTGATCAGTCGAAAATATTGCATTTTTAACCATCAATTTCCCTACTCTTTGCAATCATCTAAAGGTGTTTGGTATAAATATAGCACATATTAGCAATTTATCTGCAAAATACCAAATAACATGTGTTATACATTATAACCGGCATTTTGAGGGAAATTGTGTGTTTATTGTTGCGCGCATGATCATTGTATATCGCAACACTTGTCTTGAGATTGTGTGTAGGAAATTCCATGAAAAAGAGCCGGAAGTGCTAAAAGTGCTGATAAAAATACACCAAGTCCAAGACTTGTGGTCTGGCAGTAAACAAGAAAGATTTATAAAATTCCAGAGATCAGAAAAGTACCATGAAGCCAACACAAATCAGCACAGAAATTTGCATGCAGTAACTCCGCCAATCGGCCGCGGATTCGTGGCCAAGTTGGCCTATCCGCCGCGGATCCGCGGCCTGGTTAGCTCTTTGGCCCTCCAAAATCCTCTGGAATATTCCCTGTAACAACCCTTGCATCTAAAAAACTCTCAAAGAGCACGTGGCTTCTTCCAGAAGGCTCTGCATAACAAACTCACTCTAGAATATTCCTTGCAACAACCTTATTCTAGAAGGCTCTCTCCAACAACCTTATTCGAGAATATTCCCTCCAACAAACTTCTTCTAGAAGTCTCCTTATAACAACCTTCGCTTAGAAGCCTCCTTGTAACAATTTTATTCTAGAAGCCTCCTTGTAACAACCTCATTCTAGAATATTCACTCTAACAAACTCATTCTAGAAGGCTCTCTCTAACAACCTAGCTTTGGAGGGAAGATTCAAATGAGGTGGTTATAAAAGATATCTAGATCTAGGGTTTAGAGGTTGTTGAAATTGGAGGGAAAAATTGTAGATCCAAATCAAATCTAAATCAAATTGAGTGACACAATTTGATCCAAATCAAGATCTATCGAGTGCCGAGACAAAGCAAGCATCCAACAAGCCTTTTTGAAGCAACGCAGATCTTCATTCGAGCAATGATCCACGACGATCCGCGATTCACGAAGACGATGCGAAGCTAGTTCGACGATCGAGTTCTCTCCTCAATTCTTGTAGTCTTTGAGTGAATTGTAACGAAACGTTGAATAATAAAAGGTGAAAATTCTTGATCTTGCTTTTCTTTACATTTGAGCATTATGAAGAGTTATCAATTCTTGATTGTTTTCTTTTTCATGTTGTTTGAGTGAAAACTCCGCTTGTGGAGGAATCGAGAAAATAGATAGATGATGATGATTAAATTCTTGAACGATTCTTAAGTCTTATGAGTTTTGTAAACTTTGAGAAATTGAATCATTGAAAACCTAGTTTCGAGCGAGATGCTTTCTTGAATGTTTTCGTTCTTAATTAGAGATCAACGATCGATGATTGAATTTCCTCAAGGCTAGAATTTGAATGCTAATCAACGAAAGGATAAGGGATAGAAGGAGAAACCCTAGTTTCTTCAAAAGATCCCTAATTCTCGTTGATCACCATCAATCTAGCAACAAATCATCAATAGATAAGAATTTGTAATCCTAATTCTTCATCATCACTATCGATTGGATCAATTCCTACAAGCCTCTTTACAAATCTTGATAATTCATTCAATTTGGACATCTTCTTGAGCATTATTAATTCTTGATTCTAGATCTATTTTTTTATGTTTCTTGAAATCAAATCTTTTAAATCTTGAATCAATTTTCTTGCAATTTCTTTTATCTTTTCATTTCGACTCATTTAAAACAAGATCGATCAAAACATACATCTCAGTGGACGATTCGTATTCATTAACGCGCTACATCGACACCGTTAATTGATTGCGGTATAAATATCTTTGATTGTGAACACTTTACATTTCATCACAACTTAGACGATCAATCAAGTAGTTTCTCACTTGTTAGGGTAGAGTGAGGGAAGTTTGAGATAAGAAAATCTCTCTCACTCTTTTCTTTGCCCAACATCTTAAATCGGACTCCCGTTAATTGAACCACAATCCGCTACCTACAACACCCTATCCTACATGATAGTAGTGATATCCTAGTGAGACCGGTTGTGGTTGAATTAACCGGAGGTTAAGGTTAAGAGCCAAGAATGGATGGACAAGGACCAAAAGGAAGGAACTAAGCTTTGGAAAGCCTACCTTATACTCGCAAGTTTCCTTCCTAGTCGTGCTAATCCCCGTTGTTGCCGATTACCATAACACTGATATTAAGAGTGGCAACGAAAGAAGTGAGCGACTCCTAACTCAAACTAACCTAATCATAACCCTAACAAGCTCTCTTTATACATATTTTAGCACTTAGCGAAATTAAAAAAACATGAACAAATTAGACTTAACTCGTTAAAATACTAAGAAAAAGATTCTCATCTCCCTGCGGACGACCCGTACTCAACCGGCTAGCTACCAAGAGAAACCGTCTTAATTGCGGTAATTAAAACTAAGCACGCAAAAACACTAACAATCAACTGCTATTTGATAATATGTATAATACCATCTAGCATGTTTCCGGCGAGTTCGTCCAATGTAACTCATAACCCAAAGAGCACTTGTATACTATCTTAGGTGACTAATTGACACCAATGGCTTGTGAGATCGGCCACTACCCCTCGTCGGGGTCCCGAAAAGTATACACTAGTCTACTCCGGAGTATCAAAGCCCAGTCTCGATACTCCCTCGACTAGGGAAATTTAAGGATGTGCTTATAGACCACCTAGCTCCCATATATATGATTGCCATCATAATGCTGATAGTCAAGCAAGAATCATATGGGCTCCATCAACATGTAATAGTGATCTGTAATACCACATAATGCATGTACATGATGATAAAGACAAACCGGATAGCATACTATCATCTGGAGTAATACTGTTCTACCCGTATAGGTCCTTCCTCAATCATCACAATCGCCTGTCTGGGATTGCAAAAATTGACTTGAGGGCATTATAGCCAACAATCTTCCACTTAAGGCTAATTATTGCGGTGTCGCATTTTCACAGCCCGTGTGATACCGAATACCCAACTTCTCTACTAATCAGTCACACAAAACTTGTTTGTGAAACTGTCGCGTTCGAGAAATAGCCTCAGTGAGTGGATCTGCTCCAATGTTTCTATGTTTATCTCTCTATATCTCAACTTCATGGAGAAAGACTATCACCCGAAATGAGCGATACATGTCTTAGAATTTGTCTGGATATCTTATGGGACCCATTTTACAAATGAACTCCAAATCCAACAAACTTCTTAGACCGTATCTTCTACTGAATTTAATTAGTATCCTGCGCCATGCCTTCCTCAGTATCCTCTTGGACCACCTGTCCAACATACTGACCCTCAAAAGGGGGAAAACTATAACTCTGATAGTCCCTCTGTCATCCAGGTTACCTTGGAAGCCTGAAATGATAAATGCCTCTTGAAGGAGGCTGCCATTACTATATACCAAGAACATCCTCTTATGTTCAAAATTGCTTCCTAATTTTTCTCCAGGATTGGATTAATATATGCTTATTTCATCCAGTGCAAAAGGAATATCCGGTGTGATACTTGACATCTCATGATTGACTCAATTGCCTAAGCAAGAGATATGTCAATCATGCAAATCCCTCTTTTCATCAGTCTAGAAGACATCTCTTTAGAGAGGGTGACTCTATCACTTGAGGGTACACCACTGCGCCAGGAGTCGTCTATTCTAAAATACTTTAGAATAGTGTCAAAGTACCCGAATTGGGACACTTCCCAAATCCAGATCTAAAACCATAGATCTAGTCACCAGAATCCCTGGTATTTTATCTAGATCCTATATGGAGAAACACCTTATGACAACCACAGTATAACCGATCGTAGCATAGGAAGATCACTTCCTATCAAGAGCATGTCATCCAAATACCAGGATATCACTCCCTAATACCTTCTTGCCAGGTCCATCTGTTATGCTAATGAAGTCAAATTCTATGACTGTCACATTAAAAATAGATGATCTATCTCCGTTGTACTTGCTTTAGTCTATAAATAGACATAAGCTACATGCCCACCACTCTTCCGCTGCTCCCACTGACTACAGCAACCCTCTGGCAGAGTCATATATACGTGCACTTCTTAAGCTAATTTAGAACGACGTTATACTCATCCACCTGCCAGATCTCATAGTCTAGGATAACAGTAGTAGTAAGTTTGGGTCATCAAAAACCACTCTGTCGCCGTCTTTGAGGAGACCGAAGTAACTCTCGGGTGGCTGAGGTTACCTACCAAATTTGCGGAGTGGCTAATGGATTGTCGAATCTAATTGAATGTTTAGCTTCTACTAAATTTTCAGTAATCGTTTGTGCTTCTGGAATCTTCCAGTTCTACCATACTCCCACTAATATTTTCTGAAAAGAATTCATTTTACTAAAGAGGTGGCGAGTCAAGAACAATATAACTATTGATCCTCCAAATGGTCGAATGTTAACCCTCGTCAAAGCCCGAGATAACCGACAAACTGCCATTACTAAAACGTGCCTTGACTTTATTCAGATTCTGGTTTTAAGCATAAGTCGGACAACTCCATATACCTTAACATCATTAAAATATGAATCCTTTCTATATCGAATATATAAACAAAGGCACTAATTTATTTGGAACCAGATTTAAAAATCAAGCAGCCGTTTCCAGTGCATATCAACTAAATGGAAGAAGGCCAAGTAGTATTTCTCATCAAGGAGCGTACTCACGGATGAGTAATCTGAGAGAGAAGCAAGTTCTGAAATATATTACTTACAACGGAATACCAAGGATAAGTATCTAAACCTTCGATCACCCCGAAGGATCCTGATACTTGCAGCGTATGGTTCTCTACTTTATTCTAATACCTATAACTTCTCAAAATTTAGACCTTGTATTTCAACGAAATTCATGTCTAAAACCAGAGAAGTCATAAGTAAACGGAATATAGTAAGAGTACCAACCCTTTTGTCCTAATAGATATCGGACAACATACAATACTTTGTATAAGTCCTCTGAGTTTAATAACTCAAACCATGTGCGTCGTAGGTTGAAAACTGTGTTATGGTTAAAAAGAATTACACTGTTGTTGAATGCACCTTACCTAACCATCAACTGATATAGGTAATGTAATAAACATAATTTAAAAAAGTTATATCTCACTTTATAAATAAACGTAAAGATATATCAGTTTGGAATTGGTGTATAACAACGGATATTCAAAACCAAATATTTTTCGTAAAACCCAGGTGATTTTCTCAAATATCACCAATTACAAAGATTTTTGATATTGAGGATCTAATCACCAAATTCCTAATATTCTACTCCCACTCAGTATCTGTAACGCCATACAGATGTGAGAATCAAGTCTGGTAAATACATACCCTGAAGTCGGAATCTAATTAGGAAAACAGTTTTCAATTAACTCCACGCAGTAAAACAGAAACATGAAAATGTTTCGAAGGGGTGGCCAGGTATTCCTAGTAATGCCTCTCTACTAACCGGATTCATGACAGTGGTCACAATTTACTTGCCCTCACTCCAATCCCTTTATGTCTTTACTTTTTACCTTTTGTACACCACACTTAGGCTAATTGGTTTTCTACTTTCCCTACCTTTCGGCACCTGCCTAAGGTTTGGAAGAAGACTATCCAATAAGTGTAAGACAACCGAATAACCTATTCAATTTCTCTAGAACCGAAATCCATCCTCGAATATAAACAAGTTTCTTCGAGTTCGTATGGAACTATACGATGGCATACCCAAGAAATATGGATCTTCATAGTGATACGGAGTGTTCTGGAGAAATGCAAATGGGAAGTAGGAGTGGCAGGGATATTTGCGGTTTTGTCATGAATTATGACAGTAGTCGTAAGTTCCTTTGCTCTCACTCTAATCCCTTTATAAGTCTTTACTTCTTACCTTATGTACCCCATACTTAGGCTAATTGGTTTTCTACTTTCCCTACCTTTCGACACTTGCCTAAGGTTTGGAAGAAGACTATCCAATAAGCGTAATAGGTGTACTCTCCTAATACAAGGAGCTCTTGCAACCTTTGAGAAGTTAAAGAGAAAAGACAACCGAATAATCCTATTCAATTTCTCTAGAACCGGAATCCATCCTCAAACAGAAACAAGTTTCTTCGAGCTCGTATATAACTATACGATGGAATACCCAAGCAATATGGATCTTCGTAGTGATACAGAGTGTTCTGGAGAAATGCAAAGGGGAAGTATGAGTGGCAGGGATATATGCGACTACGTCGTGAATAATGACAATCCAAAGCCAAAGTGTGTAAGAAGGTTCGGTTAACTTAGTTCATGAGTTTTAGTTTAATCTCAGGTCATGGTCGTTGCCAAAAATAGAGAGAAAAGAAAGACTCAGCGTGCACTCTAACCTATATTAGATTGGTTAATCACTTTATCTAATCAGGATGGCTCCTACTGTTTCCTCGAATTCTCCTTCAAACCCTAAAAAGAGAATTAGTCAGGATCATCTGAAAATTACCTGAAGAGTAACACTTACTCATTAGTGAGAATCGGGATCCAACTATCATTGCACGATAACTTAATGGAAGCTACTCAAGTCACAACACTCCAGAAGGTATGCGCATATCTGGAAAGTTTCCTTTATATTTGAAACTCCCGATATAGTTTTTACCCTTAGGACTCAAGTGACCTTGACTAAGCTAACATATCAAAGGGTCCTAGTCAAGTTCAACCCGTCATTATTTTGATTGCATTAAACCCATCCGTACGAGTCCTTGACTGAGCCAAAATGACCGTACGACTGTCCTAACCAATCGCATCACCATGCAACAGAAAAGCACTACATAGCTACCGAACACTACGCTTCGGGTGAGCACGACATACGTAGCACGAATACTAAGCAATACTAATATGAAATGACGGAGGGCTGCGGCTGGTTTTTGGAGAAAAACCATTAACATAATGAACATGATATCATTGAAGGAACTCGAGTAGTTTTACAAATATATAGTGGCGTAAACTTTTGCTAAAGAGATCACTCCCTGTGAAGGGATCTAGGCTCTTTCCTCGTCGGGTGAGGTGCAGGATATTCCTAACTGAATACCACAATGCAACACAAAAGAATCGACTATAATGATATTATTACAAAAACGCAAACTTTTGCCCAAGAGGTCACACCCCATGAAGGGATCTCGGCTCTTGCCTCGTCGAATGAGGTGCTGGATATTTATAACCGAATACCGCTGTGCAAAGCAAAAGGAAACGTCTGTAATGTCAGTTTTCAAAGATTGGTTCCAACAACATCATTTAGGTTTATTTTTCCTTGCATTATTCAAAATTAATGCAGTCCCATTAATTAATCCATATCATACCAAAAACGAATGAAAATACAATGTACGTATATGGTATCCGGGTTCGCCATGGGGCCCCGTCATGCACCGTTAGGTTACTTAACTAACGGCAAAGCGGGGGCTGGACTAGCCTAGATGCAAAACATATAACACATCTACTAGTGTGTGTGTGTATGTGTGTGTGTGTGTGTGTGTGTGTGTGTGTGTGTGTGTGTGTGTGTAACATCCGTCCCAGGCATGATATAAGCATCATCACAGAAGCGTCACAGAAGAATCACAGTGGAAGCAAATACAATATGGAAATGCGGATAAACAAGGAAAAGTACATTTCAATGGAGCCAAATATGAAATGCAATTTTCTGGTCGTGTGGATAGCCTGTAGTATCAGACCCTAGACCCATACGAGTGCGTCAAGCCATCCGCCAATCCCAGAAGCGAGGCAACCCCAATCAACGAAGTGAGTAGGCCACCCAGCACTTCCGAAATCTGGTGACTTGGGCACTCCTCTGCGGGTCAATCCTATACCCCCTACGAGTGCGGCGAATAGCCCGCCAATTCTAGAATATAGCATCCTGGTCTCAATGCCATAAGATGGAGGCCAATTGCCCTCTAGAACCCGGCTACTCGAGCACCCCGCCATGGGGTAATCCTAGTGCATGTAATGAAAAACAGAATATACAACGGTGACTACGTCGGCAACCTGGACGCGCCCCAAAGAATAATACAAGCTGCGATGACGGCAGTCCACATGTCGGACGCTCTCCACGCAATATGAATATACATTACATCACAGAGAATTATATTTAATACTACATACACCGGGCTATCCATCACAACATAACCATAATCACATAGCAACATAGAATATCAACGCGAATATCATGTTCGTAAACCCGTCCGATTGTGCATATAGAAACCAGTCGGGTTATACCGCGCTATGATATTCATGGTCGCAGAAACAAATTCTCAGAGAAACACAAATTTAAAATTTTGATAGATTAAAACTATCCGCAGTGGCCCCCAAAGTACAAACCAGTACACAAACAAATCTTGGCCAAAACCAAATATCCCAAAAATCATATTTCCATGAACTAGAGCCCGAGAAAAAATTTGATGCACTGTAGCCCAAAAAGCACCGCTGTTCAGCCGCCAAATGTGCCATTTTTCTTATGTTCTGCAGTCATTTTTTGGGATTAAGTGCCTAATTTTTTTCTTAGCTCTAGTTTTGCCTGCACATAATTTTAATACAACCAGAAATTTTTTTAGAACAACTTTGAAATTCGAACAACAAGCAACAGTTTTGGAAATACGATTCGGAAAATTCTGTCGATCGTGCAAATAAGTCTAGCTCTTTAGCATGGCTCTGATACCACTGCTAGGAACCTAGGCAAACTAGCAAGTTAGTTTTCGAAGATGGCAACATGGATTTCAAAAATTTTCTAGTTTGCCAAAATTCCCAAACCAAGAATCGAACTAAATAGCTAGAACTTGTATACAAAAACCTAGTGAGCTAAACTAATCTACTATGTGTAGAAAACTCACATCCTCAAGCTTTCTTCAAGTGCTCCAGACCGTGGTTACAAGCCGGTCCTCCTTTGTCGAAGATTATCTACCTGAGGGAAATGATGCAGGCTCCAGCTTCGCCTAGCAAAGAAACCGACGCTCCAAGGTCACTAGCAATGGAGAGTGAGAATGTATGAATTTTTCACTATCTTTTTCTCTCATTTCTTAAGCTCAAGTGAGAAACTAAAGCAGAAAGAGAAGGAGGTGAGGAAAACCAATGCATGAGCAACTCAAGAAAAGAAAATGAGCTAAGTGTAGAAGAGCTCTCAAGCATGAAGAGTCAAGAGAGTATGAATGAACCAAAAGTGTATGGAATGTAGAAAGAATAGCTCCTCATTTTTCAAACATACAAAAAATATCTCATAAATTTTTACAAATAAACAATAAAAGGCCATACCTCTCTACATACCTCTAACCATGCTCAAGCCACCTCACCCTCCACCTCATTTCCAAATGATTTGCTAAAATGAAAAACATATAATGAGGTGTCCATATTCTAGAAGATATTCCCTATAAATACGGAATACAACCCTGTATACGTATCGAAATACATATACACGTAGTCATATAAAAATACGAATAGTCATGAGAGAAAATGAATAGTGAACAATAATACTAGAAAACATATACTAATATATATATATATATATATATATATATATATATATATATTATTAAATCAAAACTTGATTTAATAATCCGGTTTAATCCTAAGCCGCTAGTACCATCAATCGTCTAATTAAAGTCTGCGTATCATGTACACATATTTAATAGGACACCTGTAAGTACAATATACGTCATCTACATCATATCGCCTGAACCGAAAAAACCCTCTGTGTGGGACTCTAAAGACTCGTCAATACGCTGGCAGTGGGTTTAACCACAAGCACGTCAGCGGCACTAGCTATACGTAATGGCTACCCAGGTATTGAGCGAAAGGAAGTCTGATGAGCAAACTCATCCGAGCCCCTACTGAGCCTGTCTGTGACAATCTCCATACAGTCCGATCTGTTTGTCTAAGAGTATCGCATATCGGGTCTAGGGGTGGATAAAGTCAGACCCTTAATAACACAATATTTCGCGTCGGTGTGAAGCCCATCACCCACTGAGAAACTACTGATCCAAATTAGTAATTCTCGTCCACCTTGGCCAAGAATTTCTGGTGATGGCCACCCGTGCACAACGCGACATCAACCCCCAATACCGGGAGAGACGAATCCCCGACGATCCGCTCACTGCCTCCATGTGGCTCGGGACTGTACCTAACTAAAACCCGTTTTCATGACTCCTTTGAGCCGTGGTAGGGTAGTAATCAAAACACAGAGGGAACTTACAAAAGACAAATGACAATCTCAGGCCGACAGACTAAACTTACTCATATCACCTGAGAACTGCTATCTGAAAATAGGTATAATACCATATAGCATGTTCCCGGCGAATCCGTCCAGTATAACTCATAACCCAATGAGCACCTGTATACTAACTAAGATGACTAACTGACACCATTGGCTTGTGAGACCGGCCACCGCCCTTCGTCGGGGTCTCAAAAAGAATACACTAGTCTACTCCGGAGTATCGATGCCCGGTCTTGATACTCCCTCTACTAGGGACATTTAAGGATGTGCTTATAGACCACCCAGCTCCCATATATATGATCGCCATCATAATACTGGTAGTCAAGCAAGAATCCTATAGGCTCCATCAATATGTAATAGTGATTTGTAATACCACATAATGCATGTACATGATAATAGAGACAAACCAGATAGTATACTATCATCTCGAGTAAGACTGTTCTACCTGTATAGGTCCTCCCTCAATCATCACAATCGCCTGTCTGCGATTGCAATAATTGACTTGAGGGCACTATAGCCAACAATGTGCTTATTTCTTTTGCACATGAGCCATGGACTTTACAAAAATTTGGTTTTATGCCCATATTCCTTACATTTATTCATAAAAAATACATCAAAATTATTTATTACATAATTTTCATTTTGGCATGGGGCAGGCCGGCCACGGGGCTCGACCTGGGCTTCGGCTCACTTACTTGGGGTTGACTTTGACTTAGTCAACCGGGGTTTAATTTGACCCCAACAGTAATAATAAGTAAAACGTATACAAATCAGATTGTATATTATTATTTCGAGTATGATTGTTCTACCCATATAGGTCCTCCTTCAATTATCATAATCGCCTACCTACAATTACAATAATTATCGTGAGGGCACTATAGCCAACACATAAGATTTCATTCATATCATTTTGCTTACAAATTTGATTGCCAAATACATTTTTGTTACAATCTTTGAATTCATATAACTAGATTACAACAATTTCATTTGATATGTATGTGTGTGTAGAGAGAGTGTGGAAAGATTCTTAAAAGGAAATTTATAGCCAAGTCAAACCATGGATAATGGGTGGGTACCCGACCATCGGGTGTGTCCCACCATTGGTTTGGTAGCCAACCACCAGCCGGCCCCCCTATCGGGTGGAGATCCGCGTTGATCCAAAAAAAAGTCATAGTCAGACGATTAGACAGTATTTTTATTTTTTATCATAGAGTATTTTTATTTGTTATTTGTATGGAGATATAAGTTTTAGGAAACAGAGAGTTCTTATTGAAGCCCTTTTCTTTGATTAGAAATTGTTGGGTATGGTTCCCTCAAGGCAAGTATTGTAATTGCAAGCAGACGATTTAATGATTGCAGGAGGAACTATACGGGTAAAACAGTCTTATTGGAGATGATAGTATGATATCTGGTTCATCTCTATCATCATATACATGTATTATATGGTATTACGAATCAATATTACATTTTGATAGAGCTCTTAGGATTCATGCTTGACTATCGGAATTATTGTGGCGATCACACTTGTGAGAACCGGGTAGTCTATAAGAAAATCCTTCAATGTCCCTAGTCGTTGGAATATCGAGATTGGGCATCGATATTCCGGAGTAGACAGGTGTATACGTTTCTTGACCCTGATGAGGGTCGATGGCCGATCTCACAGCCATTGGTGTTAGTTAGTCGCCAAAGATAGTATACAGGTGCTCATTAGGTTATGAGTTATATTGGACGGACTCACAAGAAATATGCTAGATGGTATTATACCTATTGTTAGGTAGCAGTTCTCCGGTGACATGAGTACAGGTTAGTATGTCGACCTGAGATCGTCATTTGTCTCGTGTGAGTTCCTACTGTGCTTTTATTACTACCCTATCACGGCTCTACTGAGTCATGCAAACAGGTTTTAGTTGGGTACAGTTCCGAGCCACATGTAGGCAGTGAGCGGATCGTCGGGGATTCATCTCTCTCCGTATTAGAGGTAGATGCCACACTGTGTACGGATGACCATCACCAGAAATCCTTAGCTAAGTTGGACGAGAATTACTGATTTGGATCAGCAGTTTCTCTGTGGGTGATGGGCTTTACACCGGCACGACTTATCACGTTATTAAGGGTCTGACTTTATCCACCCCCTAGACCTGATATACGATACTTTTAGACGAACAGACCAGACTGTATAGAGACTGTCACTTTCAGGCTCAGTAGGGATACAGACAAGTTTGCTAGTCGGCCTTATTTTCATTCAATACCCGGGTAGCCGTTACGTACAGCTAGTGCTACTGACGTACTTGTGGTAATCTGGATATATTTGTATAAGAAATCTTTAACTTTTATCATAGAAAAATTTGTATGGTAATCTGAAACATCATCAATGAAATCCATGGAAATCCGTGTCAACCATCGACACAAAACATATAAATCTCAAAGTCTCAATATCTCATAGTCTCAATATCTCGGGCTCCGTTAGTCCGGATCGGCCCATATCATCAAATCACACGATAACGGTCGGTATCCTCCGGATTTCCACCGCGTCAGACATTACCGGTAGGTAGTCTTCCCCTGCCAGGCTCATCGTTATCCCTACAAAAACACTCTCGCCCCGGGGTACCGGACCGGGCCCACCATGTACCCGAGACGGTTCCTCCACTCCTCGAATCGGGTCTTAAAACCCAACATAAAACATGAAAACTCATGGTGGATGACCCATACATCACGAGAAAACCGCAACTTGTTTTTTAAAATGCGAGGAGGAGAGAGAGAGAAGTTTTTATATATATTCTTCCGGTTTTCCCCAAAATCCAGAAATCTCATAGAAATCCAAAATCCCAAAATCATGAGTAAGTAAATAATGAGTATCGACATAAGTCCCACAATACTGCATGATAATATGAAAATGTGAATGCATGAAGTGTCTAAGTAATAAATGCAATGTTTAAACTAGCACATGAGAGTAATCACACAGTATTATATTGGACAAGCATTTAGCAGACTATATCAATAAAAAGATAATATGTTCTAAAGTATACATGACATGGCAATTACCGATGATGATGTATGTGAGCCGGCAAATAAGTGTACGTTGAATATGCGCATCATCGGTAATGGTGCTGGTGTCCTAACAGGCAGAGTTTCATATTAGCTAAAGAAACATATGTATGAATATGCAATGCGATGAATATAAAATGAATATAACGGTGAATGTGTAGTAAATGCACAACTAGAGAATACATACTAATTACGAGTCACACAGTTTGTTGTTTGAAAAAGCACGAATCGTGGTTTTTAGAAAATTAGGGGCTATGGGGTTTTTAAGAAAAGATATGTCCTTTGAAAAATTCGTAGTATCCCTCAGGCTGTCTTTAAAAATGTGCACGATTCGTTAGTTTGGAAAATAAGTATGACTCGAGCCTAAATTAAGATCTACCTAACCAACTAAGGAACTAACTAACGACACTAGTCGAAAGGTAACAAGAATCCTCCTAAAGTCTAAGTCGATATCTCAAGTAGTCGGCGATCCAGCCTCAATAGCATCACGTACGTAGTACGACTTCCTCAAGTCAAGAGTGCGGATCAATCATCACGTCTATATCTCGTACGGTAAAATCCATTGTACGGCATCCCAAAATTAGGGTACGGGTCGACTATCATATATATACATCATCGTTCGTATAGTATCATCATCAACCAATATCATGATAAAAGGTACTGTACTATAATCGCATACATCCCAATATTATCAAACATATATCATCGTATGTGTAAATATCCATCGTCAAATGATCCACTAAAATATCATGTCATATATCATATCGTGATTAAGTCATATATTACAATATGGGTTCTATTCTAGAGTCTCGCAAATTTCAATGTCATCATCACCTATTATCGTTTATGTATAAATATACATTTTCTCATTTCCCAACGATCCGCTAATATCATAATACATCTCGTATCATAACTCGATCATATATCCAATATCTCACGGCATCATGCCCAGTCATACCGACTCATCCTCAGATCACGTGTATATGTTATACACACACACACACACACACACAGAAACCTACACACATTCATACACACACACACACACATACACCAGGTCAAGTGTATGTGTGTGTGCGTGTGTGTGCGTCTACATGAAACCTACGAATTCCCTCCAGGGCAATCATCCTCTGGTTAAGTCTTTCTAAATCAGTCTAATCCAACTTAAAGTCTTCAATAATACCCTACTCGTCAAGAATCTAAGGTCACGTCCGACTTCCTAATAATAGTACATAATATCCTTATTCTACGTTTGCGGGGGTGCTATACGCCATCCACCAAACTTCCCCCATAGATATACATCTACTCACCTGGTCCTTGTCTGCCAAAATCGATACCGCCATCCTCTTCTTCATCGTCCGAAGTCCACGTGAGGGGTACCTATACGCAAATATATATAATATCGTAAACCGAAATCGCGGACAAAACCAAAACAATGCACGAAACGAGCATAGGTTAAAACCTATGACCCGCTCATGCAAAAGAACCAAATAACCCTCGACATCGGCGTACAAATGCCGATTGATCAAGAAAAACCTAAACACACCAATCGTGGTTTCACAAATCACTAATTATAATATGAAATAGATTGCAACTCTTTAAAACCTCAAAATAAATCAAATCGATTTATTTCCGAAAACCTAGAAAGCACTTAATTATCGTTTTAATTCGAAACTTGATATTTTAACAAAACTAATGATCATAATATTCACTAAATTTCATCACTAAGTCATACAAACCATCACCATAATTTAATCTCATCAATTTGTATTAAACCAAAAATTCTAGTTTGCAAATTTATCCGATTTTAACAATTTCATAGTAAAAATGCACAAACAACAATTAAGCTTGGTTTGCATGATCTAAAGTATTAAAATATAACTTAAAATGTTAATAATGTCATGAAAACCCGAATTAGATTTTAATCTCAATTATTTTATCAATTTCCAAAAACCTAGTTTGCAAAATAGCATAATGATCAAAATCTTAAGGTAAAAATTAGTAAACTAGTAACTAGATTAGGTTTTGCATTCCATTAATATGTTAATCTACTCATTAAAACCATAATCTAATGATAAAAACTCTCACTAGAATTTTAGCTCACACACACACACACACACACACACACACACACACACACACACACATATATATATATATATATATATATATATATATATATATATATATATATATTACAATAACATAGTTTGCAACAATTAAGAAATTTGGATAAATTAATTGTAACAATTTACAATTTAGCTTCTAGATTAGGTTTAGCATTACCTAACATGTTAAACTACACATTAAGATCAATATCCAATGATAAAAACCCTAATTTGATTTAAAAACCCTTTCTTGAATTTTTAATATAGCAACCATGACCCTAATTAAATACCGAAATCCATTCAATTTAAGTAATTAACTTACAATTAACACTAAGCTTAGAATTATACCTCACTAAATATGAGATCAAACATGAAAATAATAGCCTCCAAAGTGCAAAATTTTCCCTAAGATGCATGCTAGATAGGTCAAAGTATAATGGGTAGAGATTGGATTTGGATTTTGAGATTTTATTTTGGATTTTTGATGGATTTTTGAACATTTTTGCAATGGAAATGAGATGGGAAATTTTCTTGGGCAGCCAAGGGAATTTCGGCCATGAGGGAGGGATGAGGGGAGAGAGAGAAAAGGGTGTGGAAAAATATAGAAGTTTCACAATTTAATACATCCATTTAGTCTTTTCAACAATTTAGCTAATTTTATTTATTTTCTTAATTGTTTCATGCTAGAATCTACTAGAATATTGGAGACATATTAAGAAAAGAGTGAGCATGTTACAAACATGTTTTAATTTGTCATGGTTCACTTTTGTAAAATTAACCCATTGCAATTTGTAATTTGTACCAATTTAATGTATAATTAAAAGCTTATATTAATATTTGAAATAATTAATTAAGGAAAAATATTTAGGTAAACTAATAATTTATAAGTGACTAAATAAATAATAAATACTAGCAATTATATAGTTAAAATAGGCGTATTTATATCTATATTGAAAAAATAATTGTAGTCGAATTTTACGGAAAATACGGTTTATTTTACCGATTATCAGAAAATTCACCTAAAGGATTTTATTTATTTAATTATTTATTTTTAAAACATTACAATCTTCCCCTCTTAAAAAAATTCGGTCCTCGAATTTAAATTAAAACCCCCCCAAATACTAAAATATTTAGCAAAACACTCAAATCGTCGGGGCTCCGAAATCATCAATACATAAAACACATCTTAGCGCAATGCATGCGCATGAAAAACAAGTACATAACTCAAAATCAAAACTCCATCAAGCATAACGCGATCATCGGAGTTATGGTGAGAATACAATGTCAAGGTCCAATACGAAAACCAACATGATATCCATCAAAACTATAACTTGTATAAAGTACGCATCGTTATAAAATCATTCAACATCGGAAAAGAAATGCATGCAAAACACCTAGGTACTGGTCTCAGGACAGTCCTGGTCGATTATTAAACAAAATAGTAAATATCATAAAAATGTACTACTCAAAATGAAATCAATCTCAAATACAGTATACGAAGTACCACGTGCGTCCGGTGCGCACGGAATCAAAATCAAATACAGATGCCACGAATACGTACGGAAACAAAACTGAGTGTAACGGGTGTGCACCAAAAACATCTGTCAAGTGTAACGGGCGTGCACGACAACAATATCAGGTGCATCTAATCTGCATAAATCCCGATTTAGTATATCTGGTCTGCACAAAATCGCATCAAGTGCGCCAAGTGTGCGCAAGAATCTTAATCAAGTGCACATAGTGCACGAAAACATATGTCGAATATCAAAATCGAAATCGCAATACGAAAAGTGCATGAAAACTATGCCGAAGCATACGTCAAAATCATGTGCAACCCATATGCACGAAATCAAATCAATATCTCAAAATGTATAAAATCAAAATCAAGTGCAATGGGTATGCACAAAACGAACATCAATACATCTGATACATGGAATACGAATCTAGTGAAAAGAACGAGTACATAGGAAAACCAATCATAAAACGAAATCCTCAAAATACCAAAATCTCAACAACGGAAATGTGATACTCGAATCACCAGATCGCAAATCGTAACACCGACGTCAATGTGCTCCTCTTTCCTCTGGTGTTGACTTATTCGAACTCGTCTCTTCGTAGCTGTATGAACTGTGCTACAAACGGATATACTCATATCTAGAGTCTCCCCAGTAATGTGTCTCATCACATGATATCCGGACTACGTTAAACCTTTCGATCGATTTATCGAAATCCCATAATTCTCTAAGAGCTCAACACTCAAGTACAGTTAAAAAATATCCAGTACATGCCACAGCACCTGCGGACCAGCCGTAGAAGGGCAAACCCAAGCCTCACTAATGGCACCGTGGAACTGCCGTAAACCCTAAGGTTCAAAGGCTTTTTCATGGTCATTATGTCGAGTTAGGGTTTCATTCTTCTAGAGGGTCCATAGAAATACCTGCATGTTCTTCTGATTACCTTAAACTTGGGAACATTGGTTTCTGACATTCGTTTGAACCTTTTAACTTCGTCTGGACGACATGTGAATACCCTTCGTCCGCACCCTAAACAATGCTTCAATCCTCAAGAATAGACGATACCCTAACGGTCATCGCATTCGAGCCATAGCTCCCTCTGCCCATGCGACCGTGGTAACAGAAACCACCATCCGACATTGACGAAGATAGATCATAGGAACGAATAGAATACGATGCAAAGAAATGTACATCCTAAGGTTTCCTAAGCAAAGTAGCGTATCGTAAGTATGCCGTGGATCATACCCACGGTACGTCACTCTAGCTAAGTCACCTACTCCATCAACCAAGGTCAACCTAGACTTAGACAAAGGTTAAACCTAGCGCTCTGATACCAACTTTATCACGGCCCGAAGGTACGGAACGTGACCGGCACTTAAATTACGAAACATCTAAAGGCGTAACGTAATCTAAGCAAGCCGAAGCCCAGAAATCTAAACCCTTTAAAAGAAGAAGTTTAGGAAAACAAGTTTTAAAAGCAACATCAAATTTTCTTAAAAATTTCGGCACAGTCTCCTTTATAAAAACTGGCACCAAATAGGTATAAACAAGAATAATATATACAAGCAATAAAAAGGCATCCCCAAGCGGGAGCTAACTCTACGCCAAAAGGAGGAAATAACCACACAATGCACTAAAATATACAACACCGAAGGGCGAGGCTCAAAACTCAAATGAAAACCAAATGCACCAAAAACAATAATAATACAAACGTGATTCTAAGGTCGAAATAAAAACAACTGGTCTTCTAAATCTATCAAGTAATACAAGTCTGGTTGATGGAGCTTACTAGATACAAATGAAATAATAAAAGTACAACGGCGGTCCTGATACATGTGAACCAACCTACCAAGCAAATCACCCTGAATGAAATCATGTGCCAACAAGCTGCCAAGGAAACCTGTACATCGAAATCTGTAAGAAAATTTGGCACAACGGGGGTGAGTTGCCAACTCGTGAGTAGAAGACATCTGCGAGTAGAAATCGCATGCACGACGCTCTCCTAGGTCATAATAATATAATTAATATAACACTAGTCATCTAGTAGTGGCAAGGTAATAATCTATGCGTAAGTGAAATGCTCAGTGCACGTGTCAGTGCCTCAAGTAGTAACATGTCATGTGTATGAGTATGCATGCACCATGAATGTAAAACAATCAACCATGAAATCTGGATATATCTGTATAAGAAATCTTTAACTTTTATCATAGTAAAATTTGTATGGTAATCTGAAACATCATCAATGAAATCCATGGAAATCCATGTCAAGTATCGACACAAAACATGTAAATCTCAAAGTCTCAATTATCTTATAGTCTCAATATCTCATAGTCTCAATATCTCAGGCTCCGTCAGTCCAGATCGGCCCATATCATCAAATCACACGACAACGGTTGGTATCCTCCGGATATCCGCCGCACCAGACATCACCGGTAGCTAGTCTTCCCCTGCCAGGCTCATCGTCATCCCCACAAAAACACTCTCGCCCTGGGGTACCGTACCGGGCCCACCATGTACCCGAGACGGTTCCTCCACTCCTCGAATCGGGTCTCGAAATCCAACAGAAAACATGAAAACTCATGGTGGACGACCCATACATCACAAGAAAACCGCAACTTGTATTTTAAAATGAGAGGGAGAGAGAGAGAAGTTTTTATAAATATTCTTGCGGTTTTCCCCAAAATCCAGAAATCTCATAGAAATCCAAAATCCCAAAATCATGAGTAAGTAAATAATGAGTATCGGCATAAGCCCCACAATACTGCATGATAATATGAAAATGTGAATGCATGAAGTGTCTAAGTAATAAATGCAATGTCTAAACTAGCACATGAGAGTAATCACACAATATTATATTGGACTGGCATTTAGCTGACTATATCAATAAAAAGATAATATGTTCTAAAGTGTACGTGACATGGCAATAACCGATGATGATGTGTGTGAGCCGGCAGATAAGTGTACGTGGAACATGCGCTTCATCGGTAATGGTGCTGGTGTCCTAACAAGCAGAGTTTCATATTAGCTAAAGAAACATATGTATGAATATGCAATGCGATGAATACAAAATGAATACAACAGTGAATGTGTAGTAAATGCACAACTAGAGAATACATACTAATTACGAGTCATACAGTTTGTTGTTTGAAAAAGCACGAATCGTTCATTTTAGAAAATTAGGGGCTACGGGGTTTTTAATAAAAGATATGTCCTTTGAAAAATCCATAGTATCCTTCAGACTGTCTTTAAAAATGCGCACGATTCGTTAGTTTGGAAAATAAGTATGAATCGAGCCTAAACTAAGATCTACCTAACCAACTAAGAAACTAACTAACGACACTAGTCGAAAGGTAAGAAGAATCCTTCTAAAGTATGGGTCGATATCTCTAGTAGTCGGCGATCCAGCCTCAATAGCGTCACGTACGTAGTACGACTTCCTCGTCAAGAGTGCGGATCAATCATCACATCTATGTCTCATACGGTAAAATTCATCGTACGCCATCCCAAAATTGGGGTACGGGTCAACTATCACATATATACATCATCGTTCGTATAGTATCATCATCTATCAATATCATGATCAAGGGTACTGTACTATAATCGCATACATCCCAATTTCATCAAACATATATCATCGTCTGTGTAAATATCCATCGTCAAATGATCCACTAAAATATCATGTCATATATCATATCGTGATTAAGTCACATATTATAATCCGGGTTCTATTCTAGAGTCTCGCACATTTCAATGTCATCATCACCTATTATCGTTTATGTATATACATTTTCTCATTTCCCAACATTCCGCTAATATCGTAATACATCTCGTATCATAACTCGATCGTATATTTAATATCTCACGGCATCATGCCCAGTCATACCGACTCATCCTCAAATATCATATAACATCCTCATATCACGTGTATATGTTATATATATATATATATATAGAAACCTACACACATTCATATATATATATATATATATATATATATATATATATACACACACATACATACATATACACCAGGTCAAGTGTATGTGTGTGCGTGTGTGTCTACATGAAACCTTCGAATTCCCTCCAGGGCAATCATCCTCTGGTTAAGTCGTTCTAAATCAGTCTAATCCAACTTAAAGTCTTCAATAATACCCTACTCATCAAGAATCTAAGGTCACGTTCGCCTTCCTAATAATAGTACATAATATCCTTATTCTACGTTTGCGGGGGTGCTATACGCCATCCACCCGACTTCCCCCGTAGATATACATCTACTCACCTGGTCCTTGTCTGCAGAAATCGATGCCCCATCCTCTTCTTCATCATCCGAACTCCACGTGAGGGGTACCTATATGCAAACATATATAATATCGTAAACCGAAATCGCGGACAAAATCAAAACGACGCAGGAAACGCGCATAGGTTAAAACCTATGACTCGCTCATGCAAAACAACCAAATAACCCTCGACATCGGCGTACAAACGCCGATTGATCGAGAAAAACCCAAACACACCAATCGTGGTTTCACAAATCACTAATTATAATAAGAAATAGATTGCAACTCTTTAAAACCTCAAAATAAATTAAATCGATTTATTTTCGAAAACCTAGAAAGCACTTAATTATCGTTTTAATTCAAAAGTTGATGTTTTAACAAAACTAATGACCATAATATTCACTAAATATCATAACCAAGTCATACAAACCATCACCATAATTTAATCTCATCAATTTATATTAAACCCAAAATTCAAGTTTGCAAATTTATCCGATTTTAACAATTTCATAGTAAAAATGCACAAACAACAATTAAGCTTGGTTTGCATGATCTAAAATATTAAACTATAACTTAAAATGTTAATAATGTCATAAAAACCATAATTAGATTTTAATCTCAATTATTTTATCAATTTCCAAAATCCTAGTTTGCAAAATAGCATAATTATCAAAATCTTAAGGTAAAAATTAGCAAACTTGTAACTAGATTAGGTTTTGGATTCCATTAACATGTTAATCTACTCACTAAAACCATAATCTAATGATAAAAACTCTCACTAGAATTTTATCACTCTCTCTCTCTCACACACACACACACACACATATATATATTACAAAAACCTAGTTTGCAACAATTAAGCAATTTGGAAAAATTAATTGTAACAATTTAAAATTTAGCTTCTAGATTAGGTTTAGCATTACCTAACATGTTAAACTACACATTAAGATCAATATCCAATGATAAAAACCCTAATTTGAATTAAAAACTCTTTCTTGACTTTTTAATTTAGCAACCAGAACTGTCACGACCCGAAATAGCCCGTGACTGGCCCTTGAATCGTATGAAGTCTATAGGACCCCATCTAATTCAAGTAAGCTAAAAGCCCAGAAATCTAAAACCGTTTTAAATAATAATGAAGGAAAATAGTTTTAAGAAGTGAAGAAAACATGTTTTAAAAATAAGGTTTTTAAATAAATAAGCCGAATATGCATTTTTAAAACCTATAGTCTTTTCTGAAAATTTCGGCAGGAGTTTTCTTTGCAAATATTGGCCCCAAACGGGGTACAACATGAATAATATATATACAATGATAAAAGGAATACCCAAGCGGGAGCTAGCTCTTCGTCAATTGACGGTCACAACCACGCAAGCAGTATAATATACAACGCCGAAGGGCGAGGATCAAAACTCAAAAGAAACTCAAAATATCAAGAAAACCATAATACTACACCGCGCGACTCTAAAGTCGAAATAATATATAACTGGTTTTCAAAGTCTGAAACAATATACAAGTTTGGTTGATGGAATTACTAGATACAACTAAATAATACATGTACAACGGTGGTTCTGATTCAAAAGAACCCACCTACCAAAGCAAATCACCCGTAAGGAAAGCAGTGTGCATGAAAAGCCGCAATGGAATCTGTACGACAAAACCTGCAAGAACTGTGGCACAACGGGGGTGAGTTGCCAACTCATGAATAGAAAACATCACAGAGCAGAAATCGTATGTATGACACAATCCTAGGTCAATACGATCTGATATATATAAAGCTCAAACGAATAAGCCTAAAGCATGATAAGGTGGCAATGTAACATCAATACATGAGTGTAGTGCTAAGTGCTCGTACCAGTGGCTCAGGTAATAACATATCATGAATATGAGGTATGATCAATGTACTCAACATGAATCAATGACTGTATGTATATAGATCCCGTCCACGTGTCACCCAATGATAATAAGCAAGCATATGCATGGAAGTATGTGGATATAAATCAACGTGTGTCCCTCGCAACACATCAAAATTATGGAACCTGAGTGTCCAGCATCGACACTCGAAAATATCATGAAATCTGTGCCCAGTATCGGCACGTAAATCCTCATATATTGGGCTCCGTCAGTCCGGATCAGCCCACATCATCTCTCGACTCCGGTCGGTATCCTCCGGATATCCGCCGGACTCAAATACTATCACCGGTAGGTACTTTCCAACTTGCAAGACTCATCGTCTGCTCCACGAAAAACATTTCTCACCCCGGGGAACCATACCGGGTCCACCATGAACCCGCAATCGGATCATCCAACTCCTCGAATCGGGTTTCAAGCACACGTCTCAGAACCGAGAAAACGCATGGTGGACGCACCAAAATATCGTATCAAGATAAACCGGGTTTTTAAAACAATGCATACTCTCTTGAAATAATACCACGGTTCTCAAATCCAGAAATCTCATAAAAACAAATATCGCAATGCGTATAATCATGAGCATGATGTATGCGACAAATAAGGGAAATGTAAGCATATCAGTATATCATGCATCATGGAATAATAGTATGCACATATTGAGGGAAACCGCTCTTTTTAAATGAATTCAGTTTAAAATATATCTTGCGGTTCCCAAGTCTCCAAAATCAAGCCAGAATCATCTATGTATGCGCAAATATGTATGTGTGCAAGTATAGGTGTACAACAGGTGTGTACGCAAGTATGTCATAATCTGATGTAACAGTCCTACTGTGTAGTGACATGGCAATTATCGATGATGAAATGTATGAGCCGGCAAGCAGGTGTACGTGGAACATATGCATCATCGATAATGGTGCTAGTGTCCTATCAGCATGGTTTTAACATAACAATAACATATTTAACATGCAATGCGATGCAAACAACAAGAATATGCAGCAAATGAATAATAAACACAACAGTGCAGAATCTACATCAATGTATCCATGTCATACCTTTTTGCCTTTTGAAAGAAGACGAATCGGGGTTTTTAGGAAAATAAGGGCTACGGTGTTTTTAAGAAAAGATGCGTCTTTTGGAAATATCCGTAGAATCCCTTTGCCTGTCTTCAAAATACTCCCGATTCGTTATTTTTGAAATAGGTATGACATCGATCTAGCCTAACATCTACTAGCAAAACTACAGCTCTAACTAGCAAGTCAAATAAGAAGGGTATGGAAACCACCTAAATCTGAGTCGATATATATATATATATATATAAAATAGTCGGTGATCCCGCCTCAAAGGTACCGCGTACGATACAATATCATATGACATCTTCGGGTCATGAGTGCGGATCTATCATCAATATAAAGCTCGTACGGTAAATTATCGTATGACATCCCAAAAACTGGGTACGGGTCAATATCACATTCATCTCATCAATTATTTGGTATCCTCACCATCATATCTTATGATCTGGGGTACTGATCTAGTCTAGTACTAACCGATACCATCTATATAAATATAAGTGCGTGTGTAAAACAAACTTCCGAAGGCCCGCTAAAATCTCATGTAGTATCCCAAATATGAACCACATCAATCACCGATCTCATGGCACTATACCCAATCTCATCGACTCATCTCCAAATATCATCCACTATCCTCATTATCCAGGTATAACTATAACAAGTAAGCATATGTGTGCGTGTGGGTGTAAACCTATTCTATGGTTCGCAACTACGAACTATACTAGTTTACTTCTACGCCCTAATCTAACCATAGTACACCTAGTCTCATCTCAATATCCACGACACACAATAAGCTATCATATATAGTATATCTATACTATACCAAATATCAAACTACGGGGGTGCTATACGCCATTCACCCGACTTCCCCCGTAGATATAATCTACTCACCTTGCATCCTGCGTGTCGATGTCGACGTCGCCTTCATCTTCTTCATCACCTCGAATCACCATGGGGGTACCTACATGTCACACGTATCGCATCGCATTAAAACCAAATCAAAACCAAAACGATACGCTTGAAAGCTTATAGGTTAGAAACTATGGGTACGCTTTTAAAACCATCAAACGACCCTCGATCTCGTCGTACAGACGTCAAGTGATCAAGGTAAAACACAATACGCAAATCCAGAATTCAGAATACGAGAAACGAAAACACGAATCAAAACAGCAACTCAGGAAAAAGGCTCCAGATTCTACCCTAGGCCAAATTGGTCAATTTTGCATATGCCAGGGGTCTAATTTATAGATGTATGAGCTACAGAACAAACACGACCCCAATCCTCACTGATCTGGCCGCAATTTGCAGCCAGATAGAATAAATCTGCGGCCATAGTTAAGGGTTAGGGGCTGGTGTTTTGGTGGTAGCTTCCTGGGTGCCTGCACATCTCTCTGTGTTTGCAAAATAATTTTCAGAGTCTCGGGGTGATGGCAGATTTCATATAACCCTCACAGATTCCACAATTTCCCGATATCGACTTTTCTAAATCCGTATTCCGGGTTTCTAGTCTTTGGTTTAGGCCTGTATTCTAGCACTAGGGGGTTTGTGTGGCCTCTACTGAGCTTAATTACCCATCACCACTCTCAATTCCCATTAACCCTAACTAGGGTTTTCCTAAGTCCACAAAATCACACGATATCGGTTCTATCATAACATGGGGGTAAAAGTAATGCAAATACTAAGCTAAAGGTTCAGAAATTACCTTATTTGGCAACTCAAGAATTTTCTTGAGTTGCCCCAAGTAGCCAAAATCCTAGCTTTCTTGGTCCAATGTGCTTCGCTTGAGCTTGTGCACAATTTTTGTGAAATGGGATTTAGGTTTTGAGGTGATTTTTATGGTGTTTGTGATGATTTGAGGAGGGGGAAAATAAGAGCAGCATCAGCAGCTGAAAGAAGAGGGAGAGAGGGGAGAAAATATGGTCAAGGTTGTGAGAAGGGTGAATGATCAAGTCAAGGTAACCCCCACCTTTCTCTCTCTCACCCATACCTAATTCTTTATCCTTTTCTATTTCCCTTTTCTTTTCTTTTCTTTTCTCTAATCCATTTTCCTTCTCTCCTCAATAGTAAACCCAAAATAAAAGCCATGCAAAAATGTAACAAGTGTAAAAATGATACGGTGCAATGTTTCGCACAAAATACGCTTAAAGCGCGATTAGCGATTTTTAATCGCGATTGGCACTAAATTAGTATATAATTAATCTTAAAGACTTAAAAATTGCATAATTCACATAAAACACCCTCTTTTAGTAATTTCCATAATTTTCCAAATTTTTTCCCAATTTTGTCGGTATTTAATTATACCGCCTTATTAAAATATTCAGTATTTTATTATTAAATTTTAAAAATTCCCCAAAAATAATATTTTATTTTCTTGAAATGTTACAATCTTCCCCCCTTAAAGAAATTCGGTCCCCATATTTAATTTAAAACCCCTCAAATACTAAAACACTTCAGTAAAAGTCCAAGTCGTCGAGGCTCCGAAATCATCAATACAAAAACGTATCATAGCGCAATGGATGCGCAAGAATAATGAGCAGATAACTCAAAATCAAATCTCAGTCAAGCATCCCGCAATCATCGGAGTTATGGTAAAGACACAAATGTTAAATCCGAAACAAAACCAATATGATATATATCAAAACCATACATGTAGATATCTAAAAGAAATGCATGCAAAACCTTTCATGTTGCTGTGCTATGCGTGTATCGCGGCACAGTGGCCGACGTCTATTGTAAGAAAATAGCTATATAAATACTTATCTTTGTTTAATATGTACGTCTCGCCGTTTTGAAAACAATTTAGAAGGGTTTCCTTATTTTAAACGTGACGTGTCATATCAGACACGTAGGTAAATACGGAGACTATAGCTCCCCTTTTGGAAATCCCTTCGATTACTATCAATGCATGCAAAATATCTCCAGATACTGTCCTCTGACTAGTCCCGCTCAGTATGAAAACAAATCGTAATTATCATACAAAAGTACTGGTCCATAAGGAATAAATCCCAAAATGTATATATGAATGCAACGTGCGTCTAGTGTGCACGGAAATCAAAATCCAGATATGTGCCATACATGTGCACAGAAACAACATCAAGGTGCAACGGGTGTGCACGAAACATCTGTCATAGGCAACGTGTGTGCCTGACAGCAAAAATCAGGTGCATCTGTTATGCACAAAGAATCTCGATTTAGTGCATCTGGTGTACACCAAAATCGTATCTTAAAACATGCGCTCAACACGCGCGAAAATCCAAATCAGGTGCGTCCATCATGCACGAATAAAATCTAAATCATGCGCACTCAACATGCACGAAATCACGAAATCCAATATCAAGCGTCGAACATGCGCCAAGTCCAAATCAAATGCACGGAGTGCAAGAAATCAACATAAATATCAGAATCAAAATCGACGGTATACAATACGGCTCAGTCAAAATCAGGTATACCGCGGTATATAATCTCACAACCATGTACATCAACGTGCACAAATCAAATCTAAGCACAAAAGTGCATGAAAACTATGTTGAAAGCATAAGTCAAATCACATGCATAACATAGGCATGAACCCAAAATCAACATACCAAATGCCATCAAACCGAAGTCAGGTGCAACCGTGGTGCACGAAATATAGATCCGGTGCAACAAAGGCACGAAATATAAATCTGGTGCGATAAATGCACGAAACATAAAACTGGTGCATCCTGTGCACAAAACCCAACCAATAACTCAAATGTGTAAATAGCAATACCGAGAGTACCAAGGTGTAAAAATCATAAACGTGTGCAACTGCGTGCACAAAACACATATCAATGCACTACAAGCACATATAAGCTATACCGAGTGCAAAAATCAAATCGTGTGCGTATCTATGCACAAAATCAACTCAACTGTATGAAATCCATGAATTCATAAGCATGTGCAGCCAAGGCACGAAAACGATATCAGGTGCAATAACTGTGCACAAATCATAAATACCGTCGTCGATAGTTCCTCCTTCAGAGTTGAGAAGGTGTCGGCGCATCCAATACTAGCAGAGCAAGATATCTACTTGCCCCTTGTTCATGGTCTGAAGCCTGGTGCTTTTAGGTTCATTTCTCTCACTGTGCATTGCTAGATATATAGCTCCTCGGCTCAACGGCCCAACATGGAATGACGACAGAAACAGTCCCGCTCTGACACATCCTCTACAGATCTCTGGCCAACTATCTCGTCGACGATGCCGAACTCTGGCCTGCTGGGTGTGCGCAATATGACCGCTCCTGGGTCCAAGTCTTCTCGTATAGTATTCCAGAAAGGTCCTGTCGAAGTCTCTCTCAAATCTCGTTTCTGCCGAACTGCTCGGAAGTCATTGTCCCTTAATAAATCTAATTCTTGTTCCGGAACTGCTGCATACTCATCGCAACTCCTTCTGGAAGATATATCTATAATCAACGCCTCTGCATGCGTATCACATCTCTGACGTCGGCGGAGTGGAACGTCATCTCGTGGCTGCATGGACTGTACTCTAACGGCTATACTCGTGTCTGGAGTCTCCCAAGCAATGCATCCCATCATATGACATCCGAAAGATGTCGAACCCTTTGATCGATTCGTCAAAACCTCATAATCCCCCAAGAGCTCAACATCTTGGGTACAGCTTAATAGTGTCGAGTACATACCACAGTATCGGTAGACCAGCCGTAGAAGGGAAAACCCAAGCCTCACTAATGGCACCGCAGAACTGCCGCAAACTCTAAGGTTCAAAGGCTTTCACACGGTCATTATGTCGGGTTAGGATTTCATTCTTCTAGAGGGTTCATAGAATCGCTTGCATGTCTTTCCGAATACTTTAAACTTGGAATATGGGTTTCTGACATTCGATCGCCTCCATCGACTACCAACGAATATGGGTGAAGTCGTCTCTAGTTGTAATCAATCTATCTAATGACCTCGCATCGGGTAAGCGAACGAACCACATGTCCTAGTCACTCATCCTCGGGTGACTAGCGACCTTCCATCCTATCTCTAAGTATATACTCATGCTGCAGTAGCTCCAACATCTGGACGATATCTCGTCCTTGCAGCAACAACTGGCTCATTCGTTTGTATGCTGAACAGCGCCTCAATCATCCCGAGTAAGCGGTATATCAATGGTCATCACATTCTGGCTGGCCTCTAGCAGTAGCCTGATCCTCTGGTACTGATCTGCACGTCTGAGAAATCCCGTAAAAACGATCTGTCAAACGCTCATAGCGCGAAAACACAATAAAACGAAGCCTCTATGCAATCGTACATCTCTGGAATCACGCCTTGTTCAGTCCTCGTCCATGACGAGCTCATGCTGACGCAACTCTAGCCGTAGCTCTCTCTGCCCGTGTGATCGTGGCAGAAAAATCATAACCAATATCGATGAGGATAGATCATAGGAATGAATATAATACTGTGCAAGGAAATGTACATCCTAAGGTTTCTTAAGAGGAGTAGCGTATCTTAAATATGCCGCAGAACATATGTACGGTATGTCACTCTACTCAAGCTACCTACTCCATTAACTAAGGGTCATCCTACGCGACGAAAGTTCGGGTATAATATCCTCTCGACTAACTCTAAGTTCCGTAAGGTCAAGCCTAAGTTCCGTATATATATAACGCTCTAGGCTCCGCATAGTCAAACTTAGACTCGAACTAAGGTAAACCCAGCGCTCTGATACCAACTTTGTCACGACCCGAAATAGCCCGTGACTGGCCCTTGAATCGTATGAAGTCTATAGGACCCCATCTAATTCAAGTAAGCCAAAAGCCCAGAAATCTAAAACCATTTTAAATAATAATGAAGGAAAATAGTTTTAAGAAGTGAAGAAAACATGTTTTAAAAACAAGGTTTTTAAATAAATAAGCCGAATATGCATTTTTAAAACCAATAGTCTTTTCTGAAAATTTCGGCAGAGTTTCCTTTGCAAATACTGGCCCCAAACGGGATACAAAATGAATAATATATATACAATGATAAAAGGCATCCCCAAGCGGGAGTTAGCTCTTCGTCAATTAACGATCACAACCACGCAAGCAGTATAATATACAACGCCGAAGGGCGAGGATCAAAACTCAAAAGAAACTCAAAATATCAAGAAAACCATAATACTACATCGCGCGACTCTAAGGTCGAAATAATACATAACTAGTTTTCTAAGTTTGAAACAATATACAAGTTTGGTTGATGAAATTACTAGATATAACTGAATAATGCATGTACAACGGTGGTTCTGATGCAAAAGAACCCACCTACCAAAGCAAATCACTCGTAAGGAAAGCAGTGTGCCAGAAAAGCCGCAATGGAACCAGTACGGCAAAACCTGCAAGAACTGTGGCACAATGGGGGTGAGTTGCCAACTCGTGAATAGAAAACATCACAGAGCAGAAATCGTATGTATGACACAATCCTAGGTCAATACGATCAGATATATATATAAATCTCAAATGAATAAGCCTGAAGCATGATAAGGTGGCAATGTAACATCTATACATGAGTGTAGTGCCAAGTGCTCGTGCCAGTGCCTCAGGTAATAACATATCATAAATATGAGGTATGATCAATGTACTCAACATGAATCAATGACTGTATGTATATGGATCCCGTCCATGTGTCACCCAATGACAATAAACAAGCATATGCATGGAAGTATGAGGATATAAATTAACGTGTGTCCCTCACAACACATCAAAATCATGGAACCTGAGTGTCCAGCATCGACACTCGAAAACATCATGAAATCTGTGCCCAGCATCGGCACGTAAATCTTTATATATCGGGCTCCGTCAGTCCGGATCAGCCCACATCATCTCTCGACTCCGGTCGGTATCCTCCGGATATCCACCGGGCCCAAATACTATCATCGGTAGGTACTCGCCACCCTGCCAGGCTCATCGTCTGCTCCAAGAAAAACATATCTCGCCCCGGAGAACCATACCGGGTCCACCATGAACCTGCAATCGGATCATCCAACTCCTCGAATCGGGTTTCAAGCACAAGTCTCAGAACCGAGAAAACGCATGGTGGATGCACCAAAATATCATATCAAGAGAAACCGGGTTTTTAAAACAATGTATACTTTCTTGAAATAATACCACGGTTCTCAAATCCAGAAATCTCATGAAAACAAATATCGCAATGCATATAATCAAGAGCATGATGTATGCGACATATAAGGGAAATGTAAGCATATCAGTATATCATGCATCATAGAAGAATAGTATGCACATATCGAAGGAAACCGCTCTTTTAAAATGAATCCAGTTTACAATATATCTTGCGGTTCCCAAGTCTCCAAAATCAAGCCAAAATCATCTATGTATGCGCAAATATGTATGTGTGCAAGTATAGGTGTACAACAGGTGTGTACGCATGTATGTCATATTCTGCTGTAACAGTCCTACTGTGTAGTGACATGGCAATTATCGATGATGAAGTGTGTGAGCCGGCAAACAGCTGTACGTGGAACATATGCATCATCGATAATGGTGCTGGTGTCCTATCAGCATGTTTTAACATAACAATAACATATTTAACATGCAATGCGATGTGAACAGCAAGAATATGCTGCAAATGAATAATAAACACAATAGTGCAGAATCTACATCAATGTATCCATGTCATACTGTTTTGCCTTTTGAAAGAAGACGAATCGGGGTTTTTAAGAAAATAAGGGCTACAGTGTTTTTAAGAAAAGATGCGTCTTTTGGAAATATCCGTAGAATCCCTTTGCCTGTCTTCAAAATACTCCCGATTCGTTAGTTTTTGAAATAGGTATGATATCGGTCTACCCTAACATCTACTGGCAAAACTACAGCTCTAACTAGCAAGTCAAACTTGAGGGGTATGGAAACCACCTAAATCTGAGTCGATATATATATATATAAATAAATAATAGTCGGTGATCCCGCCTCAAAGGTACCGCGTACGATACAATATCATATGACATCGTCGGGTCATGAGTGCGGATCTATCATCAATATAAAGCTCATACGGTAAATCATCGTACGACATCCTAAAAACTGGGTACGGGTCAATATCACATTCATCTCATCAATTATCTGGTATCCTCACCATCATATCTCATGATCTGGGGTACTGATCTAGTCTAGTACTAACCGATACCATCTATATAAATATAAGTGCGTGCGTAAAACACACTTCCGAAGGCCCGCTAAAATCTCATGTCGTATCCCAAATACGAACCACATCAATCACCGATCTCATGGCATTATGCCCAATCTCATCGAATCATCTCCAAATATTATCCACTATCCTCATTATCGAGGTATAACTATAACAAGTAAGTATGTGTGTGCGTGTGGGTGTAAACCTATTCTAGGGTTCGCAACTAGGAAATATACTAGTTTACTTCTATGCCTTAATCTAACCATAGTACACCTAGTCTCATCTCAATATCCACGACACACAATAAGCTATCATATATAGTATATCTATACTATACCAAATATCGAACTGCAAGGGTGCTATACGCCATCCACCCGACTTCCCCCGTAGATATAATCTACTCACCTTGCATCTTGCGTGTCGGTGTCGACGTCGCCTTCATCTTCTTCATCACCTCGAATCACCGTGGGGGTACCTACATGTCACACGTATCGCATCGCATTAAAACCAAATCAAAACCAAAACGACACGCTTGAGAGCTTATAGGTTAGAACCTATGGGTACGCTTTCAAAACCATCAAACGACCCTCGATCTCGTCGTACAGACGTCAAGTGATCGAGGTAAAACACAATACGCAAATCCAGAATTCAGAATACGAGAAACGAAAACACGAATCAAAATAGCAACTCAAGAAAAAGGCTCCAGATTCTACCCTAGGCCAAATTGGTCAATTTTGCATATGCCAGGGGTCTAATTTATAGATGTAAGAGCTACAGAACAAACATGACCCCAATCCTCACTGTTCTGGCCGCAATTTGCGGCCAGATAGAATAAATCTGCGGCCATAGTTAAGGGTTAGGGGCTGGGGTTTTGGTGGTAGCTTCTTGGGTGCCTGCACATCTCTCTGTGTTTGCAAAATAATTTTCAGAGTCTCAGGGTGATAGCAGATTTCATATAACCCTCATAGATTCCACAATTTCCCGATATCGGCTTTTCTAAATCCGTATTCCGGGTTTCTAGTCTCTGGTTTAGGCCTGGATTCTAGCACTAGGGGGTTTGTGTGGCCTCTACTGAGCTTAATTACCCATCACCACTCTCAATTCCCATTAACCCTAATTAGGGTTTTCCTAAGTCCACAAAATCACACGATATCGGTTCTATCATAACATGGGGGTAAAAGTAATGCAAATACTAAGCTAAAGGTTCAGAAATTACCTTATTTGCCAACTCAAGAATTTTCTTGAGTTGCCCCAAGTGGCCAAAATCCTAGTTTTCTTGGTCCAATGTGCTTTCCTTGAGCTTGTGCACAACTTTTGTGAAATGGGATTTGGGTTTTGAGGTGATTTTCATGGTGTTTGTGATGATTTGAGGAGGGGGAAAATAAGAGCAGCATCAGCAGCTGAAAGAAGAGGGAGAGAGGGGAGAAAATATGGTCAAGGTTGTGAGAAGGGTGAATGATTAAATCAAGGTAACCCCCACCTTTCTCTCTCTCACCCATACCTAATTCTTTATCCTTTTCTATTCCCCTTTTCTTTTCTTTTCTCTTCTTTTCTCTAATCCATTTTCCTTCTCTCCTCAATAGTAAACCCAAAATAAAAGCCATACAAAAATGTAACAAGTGTAAAAATGATACGATGCAATGTTTTGCACAAAATACGCTTAAAGCGCGATTAGCGATTTTTAATCACGATTGGCACTAAATTAGTATATATTAATCTTAAAGACTTAAAAATTGCATAATTCACATAAAACGCCCTCTTTTAGTAATTTCCATAATTTTCCAAAATTTTTCCCAATTTTATCGGTATTTAATTATACCGCCTTATTAAAATATTCAATATTTTATTATTAAATTTTAAAAATTCCCCGAAAATAATATTTTTTTTTCTTGAAATGTTACAAGAACCCTAATTAAATACCGAAATCCATTCAATTTAAGTAATTAACTTACAATTAACACTAAGGTTAGAATTATATCTCACTAAACATGAGATCAAACCTAAAAATCATAGCCTCCAAAGTGCTAACTTTGCCCCAAGATCCATGCTAGATAGGCCAAAGAATAATGGGTAGAGATTGGATTTGGATTTTGTGGTTTTATTATGGATTTTTGATGGATTTTTGAACATTTTTGCAATGGAAATGAGATGGGAAAATTTTTTGGGCAGCCAAGGGAATTTTGGCCATGAGGGAGGGATGAGGGGAGAGAGAGAAAAGGGTGTGGAAAAATGTAGAAGCTTCACAATTTAATACATCCATTTAGTCTTTTCAACAATTTAGTTAATTTTATTTATTTTCTTAATTGTTTCATGCTAGAATCTACTAGAATATTGGAGACATAATAAGAAAAGGGTGAGCATGTTACAAACTTGTTTTAATTTTTCATGGTTCATTTTTGTAAAATTAACCCATTGCAATTTGTAATTTGCACCAATTTAATGTATAATTAAAAGCTTATATTAATATTTGAAATAATTAATTAAGGAAAAATATTTAGGTAAACTAATAATTTATAAGTGACTAAATAAATACCAAATACTAGCAATTACATAGTTAAAATAGGCGTATTTAAATCTATATTGAAAAAATAATTGTAGTTGTGTTTTACGGAAAATACAGTTTATTTTACCGATTATCAGAAAATTCACCTAAAGGATTTTATTTATTTAATTATTTATTTATTTATTTTTAAAACGTTGCATATACATAATACAACTCATACTTGGGTATCTTTAAATCTAATTTTGTTTATCGATAATTTATTTTTTTTCAACGACAAACGTACACACAAAGCACATACACGGATTTTCTTCTTTGTCAGTAACCATCCCATTCTTAGATTTCTCAATATAGTCATCATAACCTACAATTTATATGTTATACAGTCTAATATGGCCCATGAGTATATCAGAGTTAAGGACTGGATGTATGTGGATTGGCAACAACGTATGCAACATATGTTTGTCGCAGGAGTTGCTGCTTTTATTGAATTTTTACGTGCACATAATAAAATCGTGTTAGAGAAGATTCTCTGCCCGTACGATAGATGTGGAAATAAGTACTGGCAAAAGGTAGAATTCGCAGAGCTTCATATCGTTAAACATTGTTTTACTAGATTTTATACAACTTGGTTATCACGGGGAAGGAGAAGAAGAAGACAGTATTGCAACAGAAGAAGAAGGAGAAGACGGTAATGCGGCAGAAGAAGAAGACGGTAACTTCTTTCCAGGAAAAGAAATGGAGGATATGGTAAAAGCTGCCCTAGGTGATAGTATTCATACCGAAGATGACATTCCTTCCGGTCAAGGACCGCGTGCGGATAAGTATGAAAAGTTCATGAATGATGCTAGAAAACCAATTTACGAGAATACAAATTATTCCACCCTCTCATGGTTCGTCCAACTTTTCCAGATTAAGTGCCTAAATGGATTGAGCAACAAGTCATTCATAATGCTTCTGAAGTTCTTAAAAGATTCTATGCCCCGGGAAATAACGTGCCCGACAGCTGGTACGGAGCCCAGAAGATGATGTCTGATTTGGGTCTGAAGTGTAAGGAGATTCAAGCATGTCCCAAAAATTGCGTGTTGTATGAGAAAGACAATTCAGATTTGAAAGAGTGTCCAACATGCGGAGAGGCCAGGTATAAGCCAAAATATTCTGAAACGAAGCCCAATATACTTGTCAAGATAGCATGATACTTTCCCATAACATAGAGGCTGCAGAGGCTATTCAGGCGCAAGAAAACAGCCGAGGCAATGATTTGTCATCACCGTGCTCCTCCAAGTGAAAATGGAAAACTGAGTTATCCAAGAGATTCACTGGTATGGAAGGATTTCGATAGGAGGCATGAAATATTCAGTAGAGATCCTCGTAATGTCAGGCTCGGACTCGCTAGTGATGGATTCTGTCCATTCAACTATATGGCTGGAAGCCACACCACATGGCCCGTTGTAATGATAGTTTATAATCTGTCGCCTTGAATGGCTATGGATCAATCCTACTTTATAATGCCTCTTCTTTTTGTTCAGTTGAAAATATTGCACTTTTAACATGACAACTTCCATACTTTTCTTAATCATCTAAATGTGTTTGATATAAATATAACACATATTAGAAGTTTATCTGCAAAATACCATTTACCATGTGTTTATATATTATAATCAACATTATAAAGGAAAATGTGCTTAATATTTTTATATGCTTATCATATCAAATTGTATGTCAAATATAACTAACATTGTTCATTAAAGATTAGCTCAGGTCAGATATTAGGAATCAAGAATCTGCCGCTAAAGTAAAGAAAGTCGAAGAATCAAATACTGGCAGATACTCAGAAGAGATAAGTAGGATCCAGACATCAAATAAATACCCAAATACCAACAGAAGAAGTCTCCAGAAATTTGAAGCTAGGAACTCACCATGAAGCCGCGGAACCGTGGCTGAGTCAGGACGAGTCACCGCGGATCCGCGACCGATTCAAGGAGTCAGGGTTTAGGAATTCTCTAGAATCTTCGGTGCAACAAACTTTTGCTTGTTGGGGGCTTCGATTACTGGTTTTGGGCTATAAAAAGGACCGAGGGCTACATCTCAAAAACAAAAATAAATCTAAAAAAATCAATTCCAAAGATCAAATACCAATCTCAAAAAGGATCTAAGATCAAAAATCAACGATCTTGAGATCTAAGATCAAGAAATCATCGAGAAATCCATCATGCGATCAATCAATCAAGTCTCTTTTACACAAAGCCAATCACCGTCAACGAACAAGCGATCCAAGACAGGTCCAAGATTCAAGATGATCAAGCGACGTAATCGAAGGAACATATACTTCTTTGAGGCAGAGATCGAGAGCAAATTCTTCTTCCTCTTGTAATCTAAATTCGAAGAATTGTATTGTGAAGTTGAGTAATAAAGGTAGATAATTAGTTTTATCATTTCGCTTTCTTTTAATTTCCGCATTATGAATTCTTTCTTTGTTCTTTCTTTTATTTTTATGATGTGCGAATAATTCTCCGCTTGATAGGATTTGTAGGATTATGGTAGATCAATGGATGAGAAAATTCTATACTCCTTTTAAGTCTTTTGAACTTTATAAATTTTAACAAAAGAATCGTCAACATCCTTATCAGGCGCGATATCAATTTCTTAATAATCTTGACCACGATTTGAAATATGATTGATGATCCTTTTGTTAAGGGCTAGACATGAATGGAGATCAATGAAAGGATAAGGGTTAATAAAGGAGAAACCCTAGTTTCATCCAAAAGAACCCTAATTCTCATTCATCGCCATCAATCTAGTTTTAAATCTATTAATAGATAAGAGGAGTAATCTTTATTATTCATCCATAGCTACTAAATCCTAAAGAATCCTACAAGTCTTCTTCATATAAATTTTCTTGATAATTCAATTAGATCTCGAAACAAATTTCTTGATAATTGAATTAAATCTTCAAACCATTTTCTTGATTTTCTTCAATTAGATCTTGAAACTATCTTCTTGATTTTCTCTTTTCTATTTCTTTCAACCCATCTAAAGCAAGAATTATAAAATTCCATGAATCCCAGAGGACGACTCGTATTCACCACAGCTAGCTACACGTGACGCCGTGCTGATTGCGGCTAATTTACTAAAACTTCTTCTTTATACAAAATTACAAAAATCAAAACCAACCAAATGGCACCGTTACCGGGGATACGTGCGTAATTTTTTCTTTTCTTGTTATTTGGGTTGAAATATTATCAAATCCATAAAAATACAAATCAAGAATGCATCTTGTGTTTAACTATTAGTGTGTGAATTTTTTTGCAAGGGAATATGGAATCACTATAGCAGGGAGATAAAGATTCAGAAACATTCATCAAGGCCATAGGAGCAAAGGAAGCACCCGTACCAAAAATTGTTTAAAGAACCCTTAACATGGCCGTGCAATCGCAGCAAGAAGGCCATTTTCGCGGCGGAACCGCGGTGTCTTGGGTGGTTTAGAACTTCAGGTTTCTCTGGTATATTTTCTATCTTCTTCTCTCTCCTATGGACTTAACAATTTTTCTTCAGGATTCTTTGCAAAAATTCGCCGCTTAAAAAATTCTTTTTGCGTGTTCTATTTTCTGGTTGTTTGTGCATATTGTAATACGGAAAATTAAGGGGAAAAAACCAAATTCAGATTAGGTGGGGATTTCATTACCCTTCATAAGCCTCACAAATCACAAAACGAGCATCCGCATCACCCTTAATTAATTAAAAAATATTTAGACCAAGACTCTAAGGACCGTCGCGCTCAATTAGGACAGAGGAATGTCGTGGGTAATCTACTACTTATCCGCATTTCTTTTGTGGTGTCTAGGCAAGTGTGTCTAAGACAAGTAGTTACTTAATTAGGCCTGCTAATTACGGTGATTCATATAGCGAATACCTCCCACTTACCTGGCTACAAGAAGGATAAAGAGTTAGTAGAAGATTAATCCTACGATTTATCCTCTAGAAGTTTAGGAGCGGTCTAGTGACTTGACCTAGGTGACCTTAGATCTAGGGTTGATTGTGCATTTTTTTAATTTGTCTAAGTCCGACATTTTCAAAACAAACCTTTCTTTTTACATAATTCTCACAAACGCTGCCACTTGCGCTAAACCCGCTTAGTGCATGCTCGGCTGGACACGGGATTCTAGTGCCCGTCCTGTCCGCATTTCTTCTATCGACTCCGAAGTCGGTACTTCTTCATTTTCTTTTTCTTCCCCACCCAAAATATCAACCGAGATGGATGGTTCTCCATCAAATTTTAATAACACCACTCTGCCGCCACCCGCAGGTGCGCAGAATCCACCGTGCATCTCTCTCCAAGAGAGATGCTACCCTATATGTGGTCCCCTTTCTACTTGTCTATCTATCCCACCAACCAATAGGGATAATTTTGAAATCAAACCCCACTTTATCAATCTTTTGCCTAAATTTCACGGGCTTGAGTCTAAGACCCATACGTTTTTATCACCAAATTCGAAAACGTATGTGCTATGATGGGCACTTCATAACTTTCTGTGGATGCTATTCGTTTACGTCTTCTCCCGTTTACTTTGTGCGATTTAGCCGAAAAATGGATTTATAACACAACTGCACACTCTATTACCAATTGGGATGAATTCGTTATAGGATTCCTTACAACAACTGAGCCTTTTATCCCAAGCATATGGGGTAGGCTACATGAACCAACATGAGAATCACGCCGGGTCCAGCACATGAATCCTCCGCCTCCACTCACTCCTATCGAACAATATACTTCCATTGAGTCCTTTGGCAACAATATCGTTTCGTATCACCTCCATCCATGTTTTCTTCAGTCTCCCTTTTGCCTTTTTTCTATTGCCCATATCGAGAGTATCTATTCGTCGAACCGGTGCTTCTATAGGTCTGCGTCGCACATGAACCATAGGATTCCTTAAGAAACTTTATCCCAATCATAAGACCGCCTATGTTCGGAGCGAAATCAACCAGTTTATCCAGCTTCCCAATGAACCATTTTGGAAATGCTTTGAACGGTTTAAGGATCTGCTTGTCCAATGTCCTCATCACGGAATCCATAAATGGGATCTGTGCCGAATTATAGATGAGGGCATTACTCCAGCGACAAAGCAGATGCTTGAAACCGTGTGTTAATGCAATTTCATGTCCAAAGACGATTGTGAAGCCTGGAAATTTCTGGACGATCTTGCTGAACACAGTTTGCGGTGGGAAAGCGTTAGACCACCATCATCTAGGGGAGGTATCCATCAGCTCGATATTTCAATCGCAGTAAAAGCTAAAATGGCAGTGATGCAAAAGAAACTCGAAGCTATGGAAAACAAATTTTTATTAGCCTCACTAAACCAGGTGACGCTCCCTAAAACCATTTGTGGATGCTGTTCCGATCCATCACATCTGATGGAAGAATGTCCTTTGAATTCTCCGTTTCAAGGTCAAGAACACACTAATGCTGTTTTTCAGTAGCGACCTAGAAACGATCCTTATTCTTCCACATATAATCAGGGTTTGAGGAATCACCCTAATTTTGCTTGGAACCAACACTAAACTCAAACTCAAAATACAGTTCCAAACCAAAATAACTATCAAAGGATTCCTCCACAGCAACAGCAACCACCATAAAGTCAGCACCCCTTTAGCCACAAACTTTTCAAAATCCGGCCAACAATTCTTCACCTTATAATAATTCCTTTCAAACGGCCGGTACCGAAAAATCCTCTGCACTCGAACGAACCTTGGAAATGTTTATAAAACATTTCATGCAAACGTCGGCTGATATAAATTCTTCTATTGAAACCTTAACGAAGGACTCTGCCTCCCACGGTAAGAGTATAAAATCGATAAAAGCACAAATTGCACAGTTAAATACCGCGATGAGTGCTAGAGAGAAATGTAAACTTCCATCTCAACCCCTACCAAATCCTGGCCACTCACAACATCATAATGTGAATGCCATTACCACGTTGAGATCGGGAAGAGTGCTGAACAACCAAGTCGGTGAAAAGGTTGATAATGAGGAATCAATCAATGATATCCCGGCTTCCACTTCTAACCCTATTTCATCTAATCTACCATCTTATTCCGAGCCTATTCTTCGTTTTCCCCTAGGCTCGAACCTTCCGCCCACCTCCTTGAGTCAACCTAACACGATCCAAACTCCAATTCTGGGATCCGTTCCACCCCCTCGATCTTCTCCAATATTGGACCCAACTCTTATTGATAAAGCTCCTTATCCAAATAGGTTAAGTGGAAATAAACCATGTCCACAAATGGAGAAAATTATGGAAATGTTTAAACAGGTTAGCATAAATATCCCTCTCCTAGATGCCATCCAATAAGTTCCGTCTTATGCGAAAATCCTAAAGGACCTGTGCACTAGGAAGAGAAAAACTCAAGTGCCGAAAAAAGTATTCATGATGAGTAATGTAAGCACAGTTTTTACCCAGCAGTTACCTAAGAAACTTAAGGACCCCGGTTGTCCTATAATATCTATTTCTATTGGGGGTAAAAATATCAATCGTGCTCTACTCGATTTAGATGCTAGTGTTAACTTGCTTCCATATTCTTTGTATGAGCAATTAGGTATCAGAGAGTTAAAACCGTCGCACTACACTCTCCAAATGGCAGATCGATCTATCACCCAACCTAGGGGTGAGCTAGAGGATGTGTTAATCAAAGTCCAAGAATTTATATTCTCTGTAGACTTCATTGTTTTAAATACACAGCCTGTAGCGAACCCATGGAACCAAATTCTGGTGATTCTAGGTCAACCATTTTTTGCTACTTCCAACCCTGTAATCAATTGTCGAAATGGCTCTATGAACCTATCCTTCGGGAAGATGTCAATTGAGCTTAACATTTACAAGTTGGGAAGTGAACCATCCGAACCTTATGCTCAAGTATGTTCTGTCAAAATGATGGATTTCGACAGCAGCGAATTTGAAAAGCTTCACGATACATATCTAGACTCTCTTAATACGTTGTTGTTTGACCCCGCTATGTATTATACAATAAGGACCTTTTTATCGAGCTGCCCGGGTCAACATCTAACGCTTATTATGAACCTTTTATGGAGTCTGAGTATCATCTCGTTCTTTCCGATGAGATTATTCTTCGAGATATCGATGAAAGCATTGAAGAAATTATCGCTGAAAAACTCGCATTCTTAGAAGATATGGGAGTTGGGATGAATCAATCCCAAACCCAAAAAGTTGAACCACCACCCCTTCTTCTAAACAATAACAAGAATGCGAGTAATCCACCATCATTATTTCGTCTCTACAAATCGAGACGCAAACCCGTTCTATTACACCATTTATCTCTTCCTCACTTCTTCATGGCTATATTTAACATGTTCTTCCTGTAGGGTTTCCTTAGCACATTTCCTAGGGTTTTGCAAGTATCACACATGCCATATTAAAATTTTAGAAGTTGCTAAACAAACTAACCTAGGAATCGAACTAGAAATTTAGAGTAACAACATATAGTATCATATACTATCTAGTATCTAACACTAAGTGAGAAGAAATACAACCTTTGTAAACCTCCCTTGTGACTCCTTGGATCTCCTAGAGTTTGAACCGGCTTGCTTAAGTTTCTTCCAAGTCCACGACGATCCACCCGAAGTCCCTTTGCTCAAAACTCCTTGCTTCACTTGATCAAGGATGAAGATGAAGCAAACACTCTACACTAGTGGGCTAGACTAAAGTAGAATGGTAATGTGGTTTGTTTTCTCACTTAAAAACCCTTTCTTTTTGTGTTCCCCACTCTAAAGAAAAATCAAGAAAGCATGAAGGAGGAAGAAGAAGGAGATGGCTAGCATGAGCTCTTTTCTTTTTAGATAAATCTTATGATAAAATGAGAAATGAAAATAGATATATGAGTCACACTCATACACAAACCATGATTAATAAATATCTAGATATTTTCATCATTGAGTTAAAGAACAAAGGAAATTAAACCATGGTCCAACATAGGTCAACTAAAGAATGGTGTACTAGAATATTCAACCATAATTTAATTATTTTCTTTTTCTCGATATCAAATATATACATAGATATTTATATACCATGTGAGTCTTGCATTGCCATCTTCTAGTGTATCAACAACCATGACACACATGCATTCATGTATGTATGTATTCACATCAACATGTGTATGTGCATACGTACACACACATCCAAATAGAAAAGGTTTATTTAAATGAGATAAAAGTCAATAATAAATCAACACTTGATTTAATAAACTGGTCATATCTCATATGACCCGACCAATAGAAAATGCCCGATTAAAACACGGTATCATATATACGCATTTAATCGAGCTCCCACGCATATCTCATATGCAAACCACATCGTTTCGCCTGAGCTAGGAAACTCCTGTATGGGACTCTAAGACTCGTCAATACGCCGGCAGTAGGTGATGATCACATCAAACACCCACAAGCCGTAAGCGGTCGGCTAAACGTAATGGCCACCCGTGTATTGAGCGATCAGAAGAGGAACAAGCGAACCTGTCAAAACTCCCGTCGAGCCAACTGGGAACACTTACCGTACAGTCCGGTCTCTTCATCAGATATGCTGCATATCGAGTCTAGGGATGGTATCGTCAACCCCAATAACTCAATAAGTCATGTCGGTATATGGCTCATAACAGATCAAGAAACTACTGATAACACTTATCAGTAAATCTCAGCAGCCCTGCCCAGGGACTTCCTGTTATAGCCAATCGAGCATGGCGTAACATCAACTCCCAATACCGGGAGAGACGAAACCACTCCTATCGCTCATTGCCTCCATGTGCCTCGGAACTGTACCTAAAATCCACCTGTTTGCACGACTCAGTAGAGCCGTGGTAGGGTGGAGATCAAAGTACAGTGGGAGGACTCACAAGACTATATGACGATCTCGGGTCTACAGACTAACCTGTACCAGTGTCACCTATGATCTTCTATTCGACGATAGATATAATACCATATAGGAGTTCTCGACGAGTCCGTTCAGTGTACCCAGTCTCCACTGAGCACTTGTATACAATCTTTGGTGTCAGCACACCAGATAGATATAGGATCATCCATCGCCCATCATAAGGGACAAGAATCGTATACGCTAGTCTACTCTGGAATATCGATGCCCCGTCTTGATACACCCACGACTAGGAACATTTCAAGGATATGCTTATAAACTACAGATGTCCCACTAGTATGATCCACATCATAATCATAGTACTCAAGCAAATATCCTTAGGGCTTTATCAACATGTACCAAATGAGTAAAAGCATGATCAAGTGAACATGTCAAGATAAAGAGTAACCAGATACATACTATCATGTCGAGCAAGACTGTCCTCTGAATATATATATTTATATACACATACTGGTACATACACTATCATATAATGGCCTCTAGGGCATGCATATATCCAACAATCTCCGAATTTCACTAAGGCCAATTATTGGCGTATCTCATACCCAACATCTCAAAAAGTCGCTCATGCTGTGGTTGAGGGAGGGCCTTAGTGTATGGATCCGCAGTGTTATCCTTTGTATCTACTCTCCTAATCTCGATCTCGTGGCGATCAACTATCTCCCGGATCTAATGATATCGCCTCAGGATGTGTCTGGCTTCTGATGGGACTTAGGCTCTTTGGCCAACGCCATAGCCCCATTATTGTCAAAATAAAAAGGTATTGGATCAATAATGGTTGGAACTACTCCTAGCTCCGAGATGAACTTACTCATCCCGACGGCTTCATTGGCAGCATCATTTGCAGCAATGTACTCAGCTTCCATCGTAGAGTCTGCAACGGTATCCTGTTTGGAACTCTTCCAACTCACCGTCCCTCCGTTGCGGGTAAATGCAAACTCTGAGATAGACTTGCTGTCATCCTTATCACTCTGGAAGCTCAAATCGGTAAAGACCTCCATTTGGAGATCCCCGTTACCATACACCAAGAACAATTCTTTAGTCCTTCACAAGTACTTAAGAATGTTCTTCACAGCAGTCCACTGATTATCCACTGGGTTTGACTAATACTTGCTTACCACACCCAGTGTATAAGCTATATCAGGGCATATACAGAACATCTCATACATTATTGATCCTACGGCTGAAGCGTAGTGAATAATGCTCATGCGAGCTTTCTCTTCATCAGACTTTGGGCAAGAGTCTTTAGAGAGAGTGACTCCATGGCAAGCGGGTAAGGCACCCTGCTTGGAGTCTTTCATACTAAACCTCTTTAGGATGGTGTTGATGTACTTCGTTTGGGACAATCCCAATAACCGTTTGGATCTATCCCTATAAATCCGTATGCCCAATATGTACGTGGCATGATCCAGGTCCTTCATAGAGAATCTTTGTGATAAGAATTATTTGACCGACTGTAGCATAGGAATGTCATTTCCTATCAGAAGAATGTCATCCACATAGAATACGAGGAATACGAAAGTTCTCCCTACAGTCTTCTTATAAACACAAGGTTCATCTGGATTTTTGACGAAATCAAACTCTTTGATAACATCATCAAAACAGATGTTCCAACTCCGTGATGCCTGCTTTAATCCATAAATGGATTTAAGTAACCTATATGCTTTCCCTGCTCCCACTGTCAATGAAGCCCTCTGGCTGATCCATATAAATGCATTATTCTAAATCACCATTTAGAATTGCAGTTTTAACGTCCATCTTCCAGATTTCATAGTCATAGTGAGCAACAATAGCAAGTAGGATCCGAATGGATTTAAGCATGGCTACCGGAGAGAAAGTCTTGTCCTATTCCATTCCTGGTCTTTGACGAAAACCTTTCGCTACCAACCTTGCCTTGTAGGTCTCCACCTGTCTATCTACACCGCTCTTTCTTTTAAAGATCCATTTGTACCCTACGGGTTTTACCCCAGAGGGTACATCCTCCAAAGTCCATACTTTTTCGGTGTATATAGACTCCATTTCGGATCTCATGGCATCCAGCCACTTCACAGAGTCACCACTCGTGATAGCTTGCTAAAAACTTGCAGGGTCATCATCATCCATGATGCAATCTTCTCTATCACCATCAATAAGAAAACCGTAGTATCTCTCCGATGGGCGAGAAGTCCTACCAGATCTACGGAGTGGCTGAGGTTCATAAAATTCTGTTGCAACATCAGGTCAACCAAGTCGTCATTTGTAACTTGTGTCTCTAGAACCTCTTCTAGATCTACCACATTGCTATCAGTATCATTTGGAAAAATCTCATTTTCTAGAAATATAACATGTTGAGCAACAAACACCTTTTGTTCCTCCTTGTGGTAGAAAATATATCTAAACGAATATTTTGGATATCCCACAAATATACAATTGACCGATCGTGTCTCGAGTTTGTCTGGATTCTGCTTTTTGACAAAAGCCGGACAACCCTAAATCTTAACTCTCTTAAGAAATGGTCTCTTCCCATACCATATCTCATATAAAGTGGTAGACACAGTCTTGGTTGGAACTTTGTTCAACAGAAAAGCTACAGTCTCCAATGCATGCCCCCAAAAGAAGAGAGGTAACTCAGCATCACTCATCATGGATCATACCATATCTAATAGGGTACGATTCCGTCGCTCTGACACACCGTTGTGCTGTGGTGTGTAAGGGGGAGTGAGCTGAGAGAGAATCCCATTCTCTTTTAGGAAGTTCAAGAACTCAGTACTAAGATACTCTCCACCTCAATCTGATAGAAGTATCTTGATGCTCATACCTATTTGTTTTTCTACTTGAAGTTTGTACTCCTTGAATTTCTCGAATGCTTCAGACTTATGCTTTAACAAAAACACATGACTGAATCTTGAGAATTCATCAGTCAAAGTTATGAAGAAAGAAAAACCGCCTCTGTCATGTGTAGACATTGGCCCACATACATCACTATATATGAGGCCCAAGAGCTCGGTAGATCTTTCTCCGTATCCAGTAAACGGAGTTTTGGCCATTTTCCCTTTGATACAAGACTGACAAGTTGCATAAGATTTATACTTAAAAGGATTTAAATATCCATCTTTATGAAGCTTTTTTAGTCTTGTTTCATTAATATGACCAAGTCTACAATGCCAAAGAAAAGCTTCATTTATATCTGAAAATTTTCTTTTACTTGTGTGTTGTATTTTGAAAACTGTGTGTTGATTAAGAACGTATATCCCGTTATTAAGTGTACCACAACCAATCAACTCTTGATTTAGTTTAATGTTCATAACATTGTGCTGCACAGCAAAATGATATCCTTTATTGTCCAACAAAGAAACGGATATAATATTACAAAGCATGCTTGGTACAAAATAACATGGGTTCAAAACCAATATACAACCCGACGGCAACCCTAGGTGATACTCTCCCACTGAAACAACATGTACATTGGAACCATTTCTAACTCGGAGAGTATAATCACCGGTCATCAAAACTCTGCTATTTTTCAACGCCTGCACAGAATTGCAAATATGAGAACCTGAACCGGTATCTAATACACAAGAAGCAGAGTTTATAGAAAAACTGTTTTCAGTCACGAACAGACCTAAAGCTAAAGTATCACCAAGCTTCTTTTTCTTGAGATCAAGGTACTCAGTGCAGTTCTGCTTCCAGTGTCCCGTCTTCTTACAGTAGAAACATTCTCCTTTCCCAGACTCCGCAGCTTTGGATTTGTCTTTCCCCTTTGCCTTCTTGATTCCACCTCTCGGTTTGGTGGATTTCTTCTTATTCTTTCCTTTAGCCTTGGCTTTTGGGACGGAAGAGGAATATTGTCCAACAAGTAGAGAGGAAGACTTCGCCTTAAGCGTGCTCTCCGCACTTCTCAATATGCCTTAAGCGTGCTCTCCGCACTTCTCAACATATTGAGAAGTTCGGGTAGTGACTTCTCCATGTCATGTATGTTGAAGTTCACTATGAATGGAGCAAAGGCGGAGGGAAGAGACTGTAGAACAATATCAGCTGTTCGTTATCCATTGCCCATCCAAGGTCCTCAAGCTCTTCTATAAGAGCTATCATCTTCAAAACGTGGTCGCCTACTGGTGTGCCAGGAGCTATCCGCATCTGAAACAACTTTCGAGATGCTTCGAATCTTAGGGTTCAAGATTTCTCCCCATACATATCTTTTGTATGGAGAAAGATGGATTGTACATCCATGTGCTCGTGTTGCTTTTGATGTGTACTGTCCATCGTGTTAGTTGTATGTATTCCCTAGAGGCCATTATTGTACATATGATGTATATTATAGTTGATGCTTGGACATATATAGAGAGGAATTTCTTGCTCGACATGATAGTATGCTATCTGGTTGCTCTTTATCTTAACATGTATACTTGTCTCTTGGTACTATCTTATGTTTACATGTTGGTAAAGCACTTAGTATGTGTATTTGACTATCAGGATTATGATGCAGATCATACTAGTAGGGCCATGGTAGTCCATAAGTTCATCCTTTAATGTTCCTAGTCGTGGGTGTATCGAGACGGGGCATCGATATACCAGAGTAGACTAGCATATACACTTCTTGACCCATGTGATGGGCGATGGATGATCCCATATCCATTGGTGTTTGACATCAGAGATGGTATACGGGTGCTCAATGGAGACTGGGTACACTGGACGGACTCGCCGAGAACTCCTAGATGGTATTATACCTGACGTCAGATAGCAGTTCTCTGGTGACACTGGTGCAGGTTAGTCTGTAGACCCGAGATCGTCATAGAGTCTTGTGTGATTCCCACTGTGCTTTGATTTCCACTTTACCACGTTCAAGAGGACATGCAAAACGGTGGTTTTTGGGTACAGTCCCGCGTCATATGGAGGAAATGAGCGATAGGAGGGGATTTCGTCTCTCCCGGTATTGGGGGTAGATGTCGTGCAGTGCTCGATTGGCTATAACTGGAAGTCCCTGGCCAGGGCTGATTTAGAAATTTACTGATAAGTGATATCAGTAGTTTCTCGACCCGTTATGAGCCTCGTATCGACATGACTTATCGAGTTATTGGGGTCTGACGTTTACCACCCCTAAACTTGATATGCGACATCTTAGTCGAAGAGGCCGGACTGTATGGTAATGTTACTGACAGGCTTTACAGGAGCTAGAGAAGGCTTGCTTGTTGATCTTCTGATCGCTCAATACCCGGGTGGCCGTTACGTCCAGCTAGTACCGCTGATGACTTGTGGGTGTTTGATGTGATCATCACTTACTGTCGGTGTATTGACGAGTCTTTAGAGTCCTACATAGAGATTTTACTGGCTTAGACAAAACGAAGTAGGAGCACATATATGATATGTAGGGGACCGAGAATAATAGGAGTATGTGATACCGTATTCCATTCTCGCGATATTCGTATCGGTCGGTTATATGTGATATAGCCGGTTTATTGAATCAAGTGTTGATTCGATAAGTTGGTACATATAATATTAGTCGGTTATATGAGATATGGCCGGATTATTAAATCAAGTGTTGATTTGATAATTTAGTGTATAATTATATATTTGATATACTAGTTTACATTAACTAACATTAGCTCACTTAAGCATTTACTTTCTCAAATGTGCACACTTAATATATATGTAATATATATTAATTGTGTTTTCTTTTGTGTCATGGTTGTTGATACACACTACATGGGTGTATGAGACTTACACCATACTAATTATAATGTGGGGTTTAATTATTTAAAGTAAATCTAAATTAGTAAATAATTGCTCACATGCATGAAGGTTGTAGAAGCTCGTGGATGCATTGACTTAGTTCACTCATTTTGTTTTACTTAAAATATTTATTAACCTAACCATTATAATTTAGCCATGGTTATATCTCTACATGAGTTAGCTATATGATACAAACTCACCCATGGTTGATTCTCTCACCTCATTATTAGTTCATTCTCACTTCTTCTCTTCATCTTCTTCATCCTTTAGAAAAATCTTTCTAGATTTTGGAAAAGTGAGAAAGTATTGTGAGAAAAAAAACTAACGTGAGCCCATTTCCTACTTCATCATCCTCTACTACTTGCCATTTAGTATAGGGTGTTTGCTTCACTAATTTCATAATTAGTGAAGAGGTAGCATGAGCTTGAGTCTCCTCGACGTAGATCATCTTCGGTCTCGAAGACTTCCAGCAAGCTTGTTTATTTCTCCGGGAGAACCCTTTCTAGAGTTCGAGTGTTCATGTCTTGCAGCGAAGATACTACTACACGGAGCTTTAGAAGTGAAGGACCGGTCTACAAAGGTTGTATTCCTCATTCATTTAGTGTAATGTTTGATTACATGCTTGCTTTACTCCTAATTTTCTAGTTAGATCCTTGGCATGGGTTGCATAGTTCTCTAGATTTTTAAAATTGTATACTTGATGCCCCAAAAATCCTAGTTAGGGTGCTATGGAACCCATCACATCGATGCAAGCGTGAGGCATTTGGCAGTAGCACAGTCAATATCCCACGTTTTGCGGATCTCCTTATCCGCAGTAGAAGATTCAGGTCCTGGGCTGGGCGGGGCTTTGGCAGTGAGGACATATGATACCTTATCATATGTGAGAGCAATATTAATGTTCCTCATCCAGTCTTTATAGTTTAATCCGGTCAGCTTGTTTTTATCTAGTAAAAGCTTAAGGCATGTCATTGGTATCTGCCATTAAGAGAAAGAAAAGAATACACTCAGCGAAAGCTCTTGCAAAGATCAGATCGGTTAATTATCTTATCTAATCGATGTCTCCCACTGCTTTTATCAAATTTCCTTTCAAACTTAAAAAGAAAACTAGCCAGGATTAATTACATTCTACAACTTCACTAACCGTTCAGCCAGGACAGTGCCGGTACTTTGAAGGAGGTTCCCCGTGCTTTCGCACGGATCTAATTAAAATAAACCACATTTTTCCAGAGGCGTAGCCCCGTTGACACCTTTCTAAACACCTAATAGGTTAGCTAATTGTAAAGTGAAAAAAATCTCCTGGAAGAAACTCTTGCTTACAGTGGGATCGGGATCCTACTATCATATAGAAGGTATGCAATCTCATTGCAAATTTCAACTCTTGAAACTCCCGATATGGTTTTTACCCCTAGCACTTATGACCTTGGCTATGGTCAACATATCATAAGCACTAGTCAAGTTCTACCCATCATTTCATGATTAATTAGACCCGCCCATATGACCCTTTGCTATAGTCAACATAATCATGTGACCGTCCTAATTAATCGCATCATATGCTGTGTAGGAAGACATCACTTAGCTACCGTACACTACGCCTTGGCTAAAGTCAATATACGTAGCACGAATACTAAGTACTCCACTTCCTAAAATGACGGAGGGCTGTGGATAGTTTTTAAGAAAACCTTTAACGCTTTGAACTTGATATCATTGTAGAATCAAATGGGTTTAAAAGGAGTGGCTTAAGCTCCGCACTTTGAAAACTTGCTTTTTCATAAAAAGCCGATTGGGTTTCAAATCCGATTCTACAACATCTTTTAGATTCATTTTTCTTTACATTAATCTCATTAATATAAGCCCATCATTTAAGTCCTTAAGTCATCACAGAAAAGAAACGAAAATAGAACGTACGCTTATGTCATTCGCATTTGCCACAATGTCCCGTTATGCACCGTTAGGTTACTTAACTAACGGCATGGCGGGGCGGGACTAGTGTGGATGTAAAATATAAGCAACGTTTATTATATATCATATATATAATACCATTTGTCTCATCATGTAAAGTGATCACATCACAGAACATCCACAGCAGAAGCACATATGAAAATATAGAATATCTAGGAGGTCCGTATTTTGTATTTAGCCAGCAATAGAAAATACGGATTCCACGGTCGCGATGAATGGCCAAGCCCACACCCCTAGACCCCTACGAGAGCGGCAAGTGACCCTACCAATTCTAGAGTTTAGGAGACCCGGTCTCGACTCCTCGAGATGGCCTCCTACTGAACCCTAGAACCCGGTCACTTGTGCTACCCTCCATGGGTCTATCCTAATGCGGAAAAATAAATAATATACAACAATGGTGACACCATCCTCAACCCGGAAGTTCCCCGATAAAAGAATATTATATACAATGAATTTTACATGAATGAAAATAAAAACTCTCATCTCACATAAAACCCCCGGCCATTTATTCACGACGATCCTGTACAACGTATCTCAGCAACACATAACATCACATGTCATCAATATAAGCAAGTATGCGTATCCCAATTGTCGTTGATGTATAGCAACGAAACCGGCGATACACTACATACTACACTTACGGTCACAGAAAAGAAAGTGAAAAATAACAACAATTGGAATCATCACTTTCATATATATCAAGACGATGTTAAACGTTTCGATCGAATCAACAAATACCCAAAAATTACCCCGAGAGCTCAACACTTGAGCAAAGTTAAAATACCCAAAAACGTACCATAGTGTCTATGGACCAGCCGTAGAAGGGTTGACCCTTACCTCACCTATAGCGCCACAGGACTACGGAAAACCCTAAGGTTTGGCTGCGGTTCCATGGTCATCGGATCGAGTTAGGATTATGTTCTTCTAGTGGGTCCATAGGGATACTTCCACGATCTTCCGAATATGTTCAACTTGGGAAATTCCAACACTTGAAAATTTCCAGCGAGAATAATTAGGTGGTATGTGATATTCGTTCGAACTATTAAACGTCGTCCAAGTTACCAATACAATGTTAAAATTACGACTACGAAACACTACGAAATAGCCTCTAAGCACAATTATCATTGTAGGGTTGTATAGAACGACAACAAGGTTTAGCAAGACATCACACATGCCATTTTATAAAAAATTGAGGTGCTATGTAACCCTAACCAAGATCTTAACTAGAGAATTAGGGTAACATTACAAGTAAACAACTTTACTTCTAAGAGTTAGGGATTACAACCTTTGTAGTCCGTTCCTTCGCTTCATAAGCTCCGTGTTGAGGTCCCTCCGCTGCGATCATCAAGTACCCGGACTCTAGAGAGGCTCCATGAAGAGAAAGATGCAAGCTTGCTTCCAATCTTCAACAACTAAGATGATCTAGCTTGAAAAAACTCAAACCCAAGCTCTTACTTCACTAATCAAGTATTAGCAAAGGAAACGCCCTAATCTATGTGGCTAGAATTGATGAGGATGATGAAGTAGGAATTTAGCTCTCTTTTGTTTACAATTTCTCACTTTATTTCATCACATCACAAAAAGCTAGAAAGCTTTTTTCAAGAGGAGGAAGAAGAAGAATTTCATTTGTGATGAATAATGAATTGTTGTGTGAGGTTAGAATTGCAACCATGGGTTAAAGAATGATAAAGTTAACCCTTGTATAGAATAAACTAGAGGCTAAGGTTTGAGTTGGGTTAATAAATATCAACTCAAAATATCTAAGTTAAAGACAAAAGAAAGCTTCATGAAGCTTCATGAAAAAGCTAACCCAAATCCAAACCCTAACTTGTTTAAACTCCACAAAGCATGTTGCATTTGTAACCCTAACTTGTTACAATATTATATATCACATATACAATATATTTTGTAACAAAAGAAAATAATACAATTAACATATATCGCATATATATAAATGTATTATCCATGTGAGAAAAAGAATCTTTAAGTGAGCTTATATTAGTTAATGTAATGTAATATATCAAATATATAATTAAACATTAAATTATCAAATCAACACTTGATCCGATAATCCAGCTATTTCACAAATAACCGACTAATATAATCTGTATCAGTTCTATTAGTGTATATGCCCTAGGAGCCATTATTGTATCATACTAGTTTGTATATTACTTAATGGAAGGTTGGGATATTCACAGTTGTATTAACAGTCTTGCTCAACATAGTAGTACGCTACTTGGTTTATATCTATCTTAATATGCGTATATGTTTCTTTTAGCATATCACGAATATATATTGATAGAGCCCTTAGGATCTTGCTTGACTACCAGCGTTGTGATGACAGTCACACTAGTGGGGGCTGGGCAGTCTACAAGCACATCCTTTTTTAGGTCCCTAGTCGTAGGATTATCGAGGCAGGGTATCGATACTCTGGAGTAGACTAGTGTATACGCTTCTCATCCCAGCAGGGGAAATGGTCTTTCCCACAGCCATTAGTACGTAGTACTGAAGATAGTATGCAGGTGCTCGTTGGGTTATGGGTACATCGGACAGGATTCGCAGGGAACTGTTGGTTGGTATTATACCCGTCATCAGTTAACAGTTCCCAGGTGACATGAGTACAGCATAGTCCGTAGACTTGATACTGCTGCTTCGTCTCGAGTGTGTTCCCACTGTACTTAGATTGCTACCCTACCACGGCTCAAAGGAGTCGTGCAAACAGGTAGCAGTTGGGTGCAGTCCCGAAGCACTTGGAGGCAGTGGCAGTTAGAAAGGATTCGTCTCTCCCGGTATTGGGAGTTGATATCGCGCTGTGTTTGGAGAGCCATTATGCAAAGTCCCTGGCCATGGCAAACGAGATTTATTGGTAGGATTTCCAGTAGCTTCTCAAGGTGTAATGGGCTTCGCTCCGACACGACTTATACCGCCTTTTAGGGACTGACGCTTGCCGCCCCCGAGGCCCGATATGCGATAGTCTTAGACGAATAGACCGGACTGTACGGAGATTATCACATCAGGCTCAGTAGGAGTTCGGATGGGTTTCCTCATCGGCCTTCTTATCGACATCAACCTAGGGACCGTTACGTACAGCTAATACTGCTTACGGCCTGTGGTTAAACCCACTGCCAGCGTAGTGTTAAGTCTTTAGAGTCCCACACAGAGAGTTTCCTTGCTTCGGGCGAAACGATATAGAGGCCATATGGTTTTACAACAGGGTTTGGACATATACGTGTACTTGTGCACGTATGATGTTCGGACAGATTATACTAGCGGCCTTTAGTTTAAGCCAGATTCTAGTATTGGATTATTGGATTTATGCAGTCTCAGAATATCCGTGTTTTACGGATGGGAGGGGCATTCTCGTAATTAGTCGAGAAGCTTCTAGGAGAAAGGTGAGGTGGAGAGCTTATATGTAATTTGCATTAAATGAATTAGTGACTCATGAGATGATTCATCCAAATGTGTTAATGAAGCATTAATTGTTTTAATGACTCATTCATTTGTATTAAATGAAGCATGAAGATATTTGTGCAAAATATTTTATGCTTCATAATATATACACAAATGAGTTATTTTTCATTTCATTCTAACAAACACATTCTCTCCTCAAGCTCCCCTCTTCTTAAACCTAACCCTAATCCTCTCATGTGTTGATATCCTAAGAGTTAGCAAGACTAATAGATCCTTAATCCACTTCTATATCTTCTAGGTCACTTGGATTAGCAATCCTAGCCACTTAGTTAGCTCAAGTGAGAGGTTAAAGCTTGAAGGAGGAACACTCGGATGGATCTTCTATCACATCGAGGAGGCCGACGAGGAGGTGAACAACAAGAACAAGAAGGACTAGTATCTTGAGCTATAATCATCTATCATAGTAGTTTAGCACTTCTAGATAGTTGTTAGTTAGGATTTAGCAAAGATCCGTAAGGTTAGTCGATGTTAACTTAAACAAAATGATTGTTTTACCTATTCCGCCACCCCATATTATGTGGGGGTGTCTAACGTCGACTTACAGTGGTATCAGAGCCTAGATAAACTATAACTAACATGTTAGCAAAGTCTTTAGAAATTCGATCGCAAAACGAACCCGAAAAAAAGACATTTTCACATAGATTCTGCCGATTTTAAAATGGGGTCTAAAAATTTTTCAGGGACCCTTAAAAATGCAAGCAGGGTTTTTTAAGAATTGTGAAGAAATTTGGGAACGTAACTCGACCAAACCACCGCGGAACCGCGGCCGATCCAAGCGATCGGCCACGGATCCGCGGCCGAGTAGACACCGAGTCAACCCAAATTTGCTCAGTTATTCTTCTGTGTTGATGTTGTATTTTCTGGGATGATTTGTTTCTGCTCAGGTTTAATGTGCACAGAGAATTGTTTGGAGTGGATTCATAAGTATTGCTTGTTTGAAATTCTAAGATGTTTGGCTAACTGGATTATATCTGTGTTGTGATTAATGTGTTCGTAAACCTCCCCTAACTGCTAGTATGTCGGTTAGCAGGGGGTTGCATATTTCTGTAATGGTTTTTACTGGTTTGTGAATATGAACTTGTTGGATTGTCGTGAATGGATAGCCGGGGATGTGAGACAAGTGTTTCTTTCATTCAAATGTAAATTGTAATTTGTTGTAATATTCTTTTGCGGGGCACATCCGGATTGAGGTTGTAGCCACCATTGTATTATTTCATTTACTGTTTTCTGCTCCTAGGATAGACCCAAGGTGGGGTGCACAAACTACCGGGCAGTTTGAAGTGTTTAGTGGCCTACTCACGTCGTTAAGGGAGACCGCTTCACTTCGGGTACTTGGCGGGTAGTTTGCAGTACCCGTAGGGGTCTATGGTGGGGTTTTGGCTATTCATCGCGACTATGTAATCCATCTTTCTTTGCAGGCTCAAAAGGAATGCGGATTCCTAGAAAATCCAATATGTTCATCTGTGATCTGGAATGCCTATTATTTCGTCTGACGAATGTACAATATCTATATATGATATCTAGTAGGCGTTACTTATGTTTTGCACCCGTGCTAGCCCAGCCCCCACTCTGTCGTTAGTTATGTAGCCTAACGGGTGAATGACGGGGCCCAGTGGCGAATACGGATGGCATAAGAGGACGTTGTATTTTCGTTGTTTTCTGCAATGATAGGTTAAATGATGGGACGCATTATTTTAATGCAAAGAAAATAAACCAAAGTTGAATCGTTGGAACAGTTTAAAAGAAACTACTCGGTTATTTTAAAACAGAAGATTTTTTTAATTGCGGAGCTTAAACCACTCCTTTTAAAAGCTATCAGGTTCCTTCGATCTTATCAAGTTCACTACGTTCACGGTTTCGCCAAAACCATTTGTAGCCCTCCTTCGTTTCATTTGGGTATTCAGTAGTATTCAAGCTATGTATTTTGACCAACGCCAAGGCATAGTGTTTGGTAGCTGCTGGGTATTTGATTAGTATGAAAACTTGTAGTTAACCGTAATCAGAAACGGCGTCGCTTTGTAGCTAGCCGGTGAGTACAGGTCGATCCATAGAGATGGGTAATTATCTTAATGTGTTTTTACGAGTTGATTCCAAATTTTGTTTGGATTGATTAAATCTAAAACCTAGATCTATCACTAAACTAAATTAATCTAAATTAAAGTCTTGTTAGGATTAGGTTTAGGGGAAATTTGGAGATTAAAGGTTTCCTCACCGCTTTCAATGCCTTATTTTTGATCTATTAGATGTTACGGTAATTATCAATGAAGTGGATTGGAATCTTTTGGGAAGATGTTTCTTCCTCTAGATTCTTATCCTTCCTTTATCGATAATTATCCTAACCTCCATGGAAATCGCGCGCAACCAGGCCTTTATACTACGGTGTCACCGTTACCTCGAGTGGTAGGGTGCCGTAGGGAGCGGTTATGCGTGTATGCATGGAGTTCTAATTCTTGTAAAGGGGCATGAAAGGGGTGAGAGATCTCATCTCTCAAACCTTTCCCTAAGGCTAACCCTAACAAGCGAGTAGATTACTCGCTCATTAGGGGATGATAAAACATACTAATTAAAAGAGAATTAAAAGCACAAAAATAAAATTACTTACTAATTTGATGGTTCCCTCCAAGCGAGAATACAGAACAGATCTGAATTTTTTTTATTGAAAAGAGGCATAGGGTTTTACAATTTTCGATTACAATTTATAAGTAAACAGGAGAATTTAGGGTTTCAGAGTCTCGCGCATGTGCAATTACAGATATGCCCACGAAAAATCCCAACCCCTGCACCGACGCACCGACACGGGAAAATTGCACCGACACGGGCACTAAGCGGCCGCGGAACCGCGGCATTGGTTGGCTTGGGCCGCGGTTCCGCGGCCCTTTGGTGAGCTCAGCTCACCAAAATTCTTGAGCTGTATTCTGGGCATTTGGGCTTCTTGTTTCTTCACCACTTTTCTCTGTTTGACTTCTGGGTCTTCTACAGATCTTCAGTGAAAACTTGTAAGGATCTTTTGACCGTTTCACTTTCGTCTCTTTCACTGTATTTGTTCCAAGAGCCTGTATCCTGTAACATGCAACAAACGTGCGTCAAGAGTACCTGTTTATTTATAAAACGGATAAGAATAGGGGGATGAAAAATGCAACATTATGGTCTGAACAAATACCCCCAAACTTATCTTTTGCTCGTCCTCGAGCAAACTTATTTTTTTATTCACTAAAATCCTAACCACACTTTCGCAAGGAAACACGATTGCACTGAGCACGTGCAACAAGCCGTTAAACCTCTAGGTGTCCCTAGTAGGAGGAGTGTTGTCTCCTGAGGGTTTTCAGCGGATTATACCCACAAAATCCTATCAATTCGGCCCATTGACTTTTGTTCTCCAATTAGGTTTTCTAACTAAGAATTCTATTATCATCGACCTGCAAATTATCCGCCCATATTCTTCACACTTCCTCATCATCTAACTTAAGATTATATATGTTCTATAGATTTACTTAGCTTTCGGCATCTCTTAAGTTTTCCTTCTAGGGTTCCATCTCCACTTAGGAATTTCTATCAACTCTACTAAAGATACAAGTTCTACTCTTCATCCCTTTTTCTCATCTAAACTCCAATTACATACCCCTACGTGTGTGTATAGATCACCCCTACACTTGGAAATTCAAATCAAGCAATCATACTCTCGTCCATTGTCCAAAGCACTTAGTGAATTTTTTTAATGAAATTCGCTTACACATCCTACATGCGACCGTTAATACTTCTTGAGGTACTAACAACCGATTACAAGATGCGTTAGCACTTTAAAGCGTACTTCTTAGTTTTGCAACACCCAAGGCTTTAGCAGTGACTCCCAAACCAGTTGGTCTAAGGCACTAGGTGATGAAGCACCCTCGCTAAATATTTTTCTATTTTTACAGCCTTAAGTAATCACAAAAACCAGTGTCCATTTTTTCTTTATTCACTTTTTATTTATTTTCTTTTATTTTCTTTGTACTAAGGACTTTAGACAGGAGCATTTCATGGTCTCTTCTACTATTCCAAATTTCAAGGTGCGTGATAGTGCAAATTGTAGGGTGTACATTTTCAGAATTTAGACTTAAGCTAGGAACTATTTTTCAAACTTATACTCTAATAAGAACATCAATACTCTTCCCTTGTTTTGACTTAGTCCAAGAAGTGAACCCAAAATTTGCCTATTTCTAAATAAAGTACAAGGCATATACTTTCTACCGTTAAACTTTAAGGAATGTTATTGTTAGGGTTTTTAATTCACTAAGTCTAAGATCTAGTTGTTCCTAGCTAGTTAACCTATATGTCAAACTCTAGTCAAATAAGGCCAAAATTGAATACAATTATTTTTATAACTTTTCAAAAATTTTCAATTTTTATGGGTTTTCAAATAAATATGCAAATGCAAAAATATGTACAAATGAATGCGAAGGAAGAAGACGTACCGAGCATACCCCCAAACTTGAACTTGACGGTGTCCTCACTGTCATGCTAAACCAAGAGGGTTAAAATACCGGCACTTCTCTGCTTATTTATTTATAATTTTTTTATTGTTAAGAAAAACAAAAACATATATACAAAAGGCCCTCCCCCAAACTTCATTTAAACTATGTTAGATATTACTGCCAAACTTTGCATAGACCAAAAGTCAACACCAACCAGTTGAAAAATTTATCAGTAAGGAGTATTGGTTGGTAGAAGAATAAGTTGTGGCGGTTCAAAAAGAATTGGGAAAGATAGAAGTGGTGGTATGGAAAGTATGGAGGTGAATAGACAGGAGGTGGTGATGAATCAAAACGAAAATGCGAATGATCAGCAATCAGTGGAATATTGGCATTCTCGTAGCTTATTAAAAGAAATGGGGGTGGTTCAACTTCTAAAAGAGGAGGTTGACTAACCACAATATCCCCAAAATGTTCCTGTGGGTCCTCTATTGACTTGGCATCATCCATCAATTTCATATGATATTCAATTATAAGGGAACTGATCTCCTCGATGTCCGCCACAGTCTAACCGAAAACTTGCCGCCTATCTTGTAAGACCATCAAAAGGGCGTTCTCTTGCTCAAGGGTTAGAGAAGCAGATATTATAATGGGAAAAGTCTCATTTTCACCTATGTAAGCATATTTAAGATAAGGCGGTAAGGGCATGAGTTCGAGTTTCAGAGGCGAAAGAATCATTGCGGAATCTACCTCGAACTCAAAGGACTCCAACACAGGTTCGAAATCACTGCAAACAACCGATTCGGATGGTTCAACTAACTCATCCACAAATTCAAAAGGCTCATATTCGGGCTGTGAGTCGTCATCATCCGAAAAAGTGAAACATTCATAATCCATATCGGTTGTGTCAACGGTTATAGGCTCAAGGAAGGACGCACTAGTGGCGTCAAAACTGTTTTCCTCAAATAGAAATCTTTCAAGCTCGCAGTCCTCCTGCGTGATTTCGTGAATAGAGCAAACATCTCGTGTACTAGTTTTAGGCACGGGGGGCAGACTTCCCATCTTATAAATATTGAACTCACTAGACATCTTCCCAAAGGATAGAGTCATGGAGCCATTGCGACAGTTTATTACAGCATTGGAAGTGGCCAAAAATGGTCGACCTAGGATCACCGGAATTTGGTTTCTTGGGTTAGCAACTGGTTGTATATCCATAACAATAAAATCAACGGGGCATATGAACTCCCCCACTTTGATCAACACATCCTCTAGCTGACCCCTTGGATGGGTGATTGATCGATCAGCCATTTGGAGAGTACAACGAGTGGGTTTCAACTCTCCAACCCCTAATTGTTCGTACACGGAGTAGGGAATCAGGTTAACACTAGACCCAAGATCTAAAAGTGCTCGATTAATTTTCTTATCCCCAATTGTGATTGAAATCGTAGGACAGCCGGGCTCCTTTCGTTTTTGGGGTAAGGTTTGATGGTGGTTAATAGCATTGCTCACTGCACTAGCCACTAGCACTTTCTTGGATACTTGAGATGCCTTTCTCTTCGAGGTGCATAAGCCCTTTAAGATTTTCGCGTATGAAGGGACTTGTTGGATTGCATCCAAGAGAGGTAAATTTATGCTAACCTGCTTAAATATCTCCACAATCTTCTCCACTTGTGCAGTTGGTTTATTAGGACTCAACCTGTTTGGGAATGGAGCATTTTGAAAATTTGTTGAGTCAAATGTCTGTGGAGTAGAATGTGGAGTAGGAACGGATCCCGGTGTAGATGTGTTCATGTTGTGAGAAATGGGTCCGTTCGAGCTAGAAGAAGTAGAGCCATGTGAAGGGTGGAGAATAGGCTCTAAAGAAAAAAGTGAAGAAGAGGGTGAAGAAAATGACGAAGGGGAAGGTGACGATGGAGAAGAAGACGAAGAAAAAGAAGAAGAAGAACCACCGGCGGGGATGTCATCATTAGTTCCCACATTATTCTGCAACACTCTTCCGGATCTCAACGTGGTCACCGCATTTACATTGTGATTGTGATATGCGTTTTGTGTGTGACCGGGATTTGGCAATGGTTGAGATGGAAGCTTTCCCTTTTCTCTCTCGCTCAACGCAGCAGTTAATTGTGCAATTTGTGCCTCAATAGATTTGATACTTTGATCGTGTGAGGCATTGCTATGCATCAAAGACTGAACATAATTTTCAAATCTTGCTGCGGATTCTGTAGATTGCTTAAGAAATGTATCTAGGCTTTTTTCGAGCGAGATAACCTTATCATCATTTGGTTGAATCAAATTGTTCGTTTGATTTGTATAAGGTTGTTGTTGGAAAGGTTGCTGGTTTTGAGTTTGTGAAGGTGCTTGTTGTTGTTGTGGAGGAGGTCTTTGAAAATTATTATTTCCTTGGACTTGTTGATTTTGGTTCCAAGCGAAATTTGGGTGACTCCTCCACCCCTGATTGTATGTCGATGAGTACGGATCGTTTCGTTGTCGTTACTGAAATGCAGCATTGACTTGATCTTGTCCTTGAATAGGTGCATTATAAGGACACTCTTCGGTTAGATGCGATGGATTCGAACAACAAGCACAAACAGTTCGTGTGGGTAAAGTAGGGGCAGGAGAAGACGATGAGATTTTTGTCTCAATGGCTTCTAGCTTTTTCATAAGTGCGGCCATCTCGGCCTTCATAGCAATCGACATATCCACTTGGTGTATGCCTGCCCCAGATTGACCAACAGAAGAAGATGATGTGGTCTTGGTACTCTCCCACTGAATTGTTTGCTCACTAAGATCCTCAAGAAACTGCCAAGCTTCGTCGCTAGACTTGGAGAGAAAATGACCTTGACATATGGTTTCTAGCAACTGCTTCGTTGCCGAGTTCAATCCCTCATATAATGTTTGGCAAAGTTGCTAACTTTCGATCCCATGATGAGGGCATTGAACAAGTAGGTCTTTAAATCTCTCGAAGCACTTCCAAAATGGTTCGGAAGAAAGCTATGAAAATTGTATAATCTCGTTGCGGATTCTAGCAGTTTTGTGATGAGGATAGAACTTTTTCAGAAAAGCTCTCACAAACTCATCCCAATTTCTAATGGAATGTGATGCGCTGCTATATAGCCACTTCTCGGCTAGGTCACATAAGGTGAAAGGAATGACCCTTAACCTTATAGCGTCATCACTTAATTAGGTTGTTTTCATCATAGCGCAAATGTTTTGGAATTTATTGATAAAGATATATGCATCTTCAGATTCCAAACCATGAAATTTTGGCAGCATATTGATGAAATGTGGTTTTATTTCAAAATTGTCCCCATTTTCCGGTGGGGGTGAAAGACATGTAGGTAAAGAAGTGCGGACGGGGTAGAAGAGATCCTGGAGCGCAACTCGTGCGGGCGCTACAACAGGCGGAAGATTTGGGTTATTCGCACCTAACGGAGGTGGAATCATTCCCGTCGGTAAGGTATCGTTGGGGTTGAATCCCGACATACCTTCGAAAGAAGAATTTGAAGGTGGAGGTAAGGAAATGGACGGAATGTCGACGAAGGGTTCGTCGAAGGGTTCGTTGGTCGGTACCAACGAAACACGGACTAATCGGGCGTTAGTATCCCTAGTCCAAAATGACATACATTAAAAGGGATAGTGTAGTCAGAAAAATAGAAAAAACAGAATGTGGGGGTAAGATAACGTCAATGGATGGAAGTAGTGGAAGTGAGTTGCAAGGTTTCTTAGCGACAAGTTGCAAGTTTTGAAAAGATTTTTCCCCTTTTTTTTATTTATGTGAGAGTTTTGCAAAGAAGTTTTGAAAAGAGACTCATGATACAAATGTATCAACCACACATGCACAATCAGGCCTAGATCTAGGGTCGCCTAGGTCTGCTAGACAGCTCCTAACTAGGGCTAGAAATAGGACCTCAAACCGCCTCTTCACCGACAAGTACGGCCAGGTAAGTGGGAAGGAACCACAGTAGTGGGCTTAATTAAAAACCACTAGCCTAGACACCGCAAAGTCAGTTAGGATAAATGGTCGATGCCTATACTAGTCCTTTTCCTATTGAGCTCGATGTCCTTAGGGCTGAGTCTAGTATTTTTTAATTAATTATGGTCGATGCAAAATGCTTTAAGTGTTTTCTGGGGTCCTGGGAAAGGTGATGAAACCCCCACCCAATCTGAGTTTGGTCAATTAGCCCCTTAAAGTCCGATTAAATTATGCAAAACATAAAATTCACTTGCAATCAATTTTTTTAGCGCGGCGCAAAGAAACCTGCAGAAAATCTGTTATTTAAAAGGGGGAGAAAGAAATTTTAGCGCAAAGAATTCCTGCAGAAAATTTCACAAAAGATATATTGAGGTAGGAAGAGAAAGGGTTTAGAAAACAAACAGAGCCTGACTCCCTCAACCAACCGCCCTTCCGCGGCAAAACCGCCCCCCAGACCGCGGTTCCGCGGCGGCCACGTGGCTATGCTCTGGAAAAATTGGTACTGCTCTGTTATGATAATTGCTCTCTGTTCTGATATACAACTTTCTGTTTTCCTCTCTGTAAATTTCCAGATCCTAGAATCCTCGCTATTCCTGCAAGATTCAAAAGATACACCCTTCAAACAGATCAAAATTGATTATTTTTTTATTTTTTTCTTATTTTCAGATTTTTATAATTTTTAAAATTTATATCAACCCGAAATTACACAAAAGAATTTTTACGCCATCCCCGGCAACGGCGCCATTTGATTAGTATGAAAACTTGTAGTTAACCGTAATCAGAAACGGCGTCGCTTTGCAGCTAGCCGGTGAGTACGGGTCGATCCACAGAGATGGGTAATTATCTTAATGTGTTTTTACGAGTTGATTCCAAATGTTGTTTGGATTGATTAAATCTAAAACCTAGATCTATCACTAAACTAAATTAATCTAAATTAAAGTCTTGTTAGGATTAGGTTTAGGGGAAATTTAGAGATTAAAGGTTTCCTCACCGCTTTCAATGCCTTATTTTTGATCTATTAGATGTTAAGGTAATTATCAATGAAGTGGATTGGAATCTTTTGGGAAGATGTTTCTTCCTCTAGATTCTTATCCTTCCTTTATCGATAATTATCCTAACCTCCATGGAAATCGCGCGCAACCGGGCCTTTATACTACGGTGTCACCGTTACCTCGAGGGGTAGGGTGCCGTAGGGTGCGGTTATGCGTGTATGCATGGAGTTCTAATTCTTGTGAAGGGGCATGAAAGGGGTGAGAGATCTCATCTCTCAAACCTTTCCCTAAGGCTAACCCTAACAAGCGAGGAGATTACTCGCTCATTAGGAGGTGATAAAACATACTAATTAAAAGAGAATTAAAAGCACAAAAATAAAATTACTTACTAATTTGATGGCTCCCTCCAAGCGAGAATACAGAACAGATCTGAATTTTTTTATTGAAAAGAGGCATAGGGTTTTACAATTTTCGATTACAATTTATTAGTAAACAGGAGAATTTAGGGTTTCAGAGTCTCGCGCATGTGCAATTACAGATATGCCCATGAAAAATCCCAACCCCTGCACCGACGCACCGACACGGGCACTAAGCGGCCGCAGAACCGCGGCATTGGTTGGCTTGGGTCGCGGTTCCGCGGCCCTTTGGTGAGCTCAGCTCACCAAAATTCTTGAGCTGTATTCTGGGCATTTGGGCTTCTTGTTTCTTCACCACTTTTCTCTGTTTGACTTCTGGGTCTTTTACAGATCTTCAGTGAAAACTTGTAAGGATCTTTTGACCGTTTCATTTTCGTCTTTTTCACTGTATTTGCTCCAAGAGCCTGTATCCTGTAACATGCAACAAACGTGCGTCAAGAGTACCTGTTTATTTATAAAACGGATAAGAATAGGGGGATGAAAAATGCAATATTATGGTCTGAACAGTATTCATCTGTTGCATAGATAGATGAGTTGGTTTGGGACAGTCGTACTGCCATTTGGCCAGCGTCAAGGGTATGTATGGGTGGGTTCAAATTAACAAGATAATGATGAGTAGAACTTGATATGTGACTTATGACATTTTGACCAACGCCAAGGTCATAAGAGCATGGGGCAGAAATCGATATCGGGAGTTTCTAAAGAAACTGAAACTTGCTAGTGTTGCATACCATTTAGAGTGTGATAATTTTGGTAGGATTCCTTCAGCTTTATCACACGATGATATTTGGATCCCGATCCTACTGTGAGTATATGCTACTCATCAGGAGATTCTTTCACTTAGCGATCAATGCTATAAACCAAGTAGGTGTCGAGAAAGGTGTCAGCAGGGCTACGCCCCCAGAGAAAAGAGGTTATTTAATTAAGGAACTTCACGAAAGCATCGCAAAACCTCCCTCCAAGTACCGACACTGGCCTGGCTGAACGGTTAAGCAAGTATTGCACGGTGAGAATAGTCCTGGTTAGTTCTTCCTTTTTGGTTTGAGGAGGGATTCGAGAAACAGTGGAAGTCATCCTGTTTAGATAAACTAAAAACCACTCTAAACTTGCAAGAGTATCATGCTAAAGTGTTCCCTCTCTCTCTCCTAATTGCAGCGACCCAGAACATGACAGGCCTTAAGTTATTATTAGATAAAAATATTTTGACAGGGCCAAACTATAAAGATTGATTCCGGAATGTTAAGATGGTAATTACCTAAGACAAATTGGGGTATGTCCTTACTACTAAGGCCCCTGCCGTCCCAGGTCCTGAATCCAGTGTCGCGGATAAGGAAATCCGCAAGACCTGCGAGTAAGACTGCGCGAAGGCCAAGTATATTGTGCTTGCCTCTATGAATAATGAACATCAGAGGAGGCACGAGAATATGGATCTAGAATCCATATTTCTCCACACCAAGGAACTGTATGGAGAGCAATCTCGTATAGCTAGAAACGAGACCTTGAAGAACTTGTTTCAGTCGAGGATGGCCGTCCGATCATCTGTAGGGGAACATGTCCTTAAGATGATTGGCTATATTGAAGAGCTCGCAGACCTCGAGACAACATTAGAGAACGAGCTGTATACAGACTTGATTCTCCAGTCCCTTCTTTCCACCTACGCCCAGTTTATCTTGAATTTCAACATTCAAGGTAAAGAAGTTGAACTTCCAGAACTCCTTAACATGTTGAGGAGTGCAGAGGGCACCTTGCAGAAGGCAAAGGAAACACCCACTATGTTTGTTCGTGGTGCTTCCTCTTTCAGGTCCAAGGCAAGGGCCAAAAGAAGGAAGAAGAAGGCCGCTACCAAACCGAGAGGTGGTGTTGGTAAGATGGGAGTTAAGGGAAAGGCAAAGGTTGTGGTGCCAGCAGTGGCAAAGGACGAGTGCTTCCACTGTCGTAGGAAAGGCCATTGGAAGAAGGATTGCAAAGCTTGGATTGCCAAGAACCAGGACCCGAGGCAAGTTGTGGCTTCGGCTTCAGGTGTGTTTGTAATTGAAAATTGTCTGTCAATCAACTCTACTTCCTGGGTATTGGATACCGGATCAGGATCTCATATATGTAATTCATTGCAGGCACTGAGAAACCGTAGAGTGTTGAAGGTTGGTGATATGACCCTCCAGGTTGCTAGCGGAGCTAGCGTGAATGTTGTGTCCGTAGGGTATTATCACCTTGGATTGACGAGTGGACATATTTTGGTTTTGCGCAACTATTTTTGTGTACCTAGTTTAACGTGTAATATCATATCAGTATCGTTGTTATCAAAAGAAGGTTTTGATTTCACGTTTGTAAGCGATGTTGTTAACATCCACCTTAATCATAGTTTGATTGGGTCCGGTACACTAGATAACGGTATATACGTGTTAAACCAATTACAGATTTTCAATGTCTAGAACACACTAAAAAAAAAGTCTCCAGATATAAATCAGGCTTTCTTATGGCATTGTAGACCAGGTCACATCAATAAGATAAGGTTAACTAAGTTACATAAGGAAGGATATTTGGATCCGTTCGAATATCAATCTTATGCCACTTGTCAATCATGTCTCAAAGGAAAGATGACAAAGACTCCGTTCACTGGATATGGAGTAAGAGCGAGCGAGCTCTTAGGACTCATACACAGCGATGTTTGTGGTCCAATGTCTACATATGCAAGAGGCGGTTTTTCATATTTCATTAATTTTACGGATGATTACTCTAGGTATGGATTCATTTTCTTGATGAAACATAAATCCGTGGCCTTTGAGAAATTCCGAGAATATAAGAATGAAGTAGAAAACCAAACCGGCAGAAGTATCAAGACACTGAGATCTGATCGAGATGGTGAATACTTAAGTGCCGAGTTCCTGGGTTACCTAAAAGAGAATGGAATTCTCTCTCAGCTTACTCCTCCATACACTCCACAACATAACGGTGTATCAGAGAGACGGAACCAAACCCTATTGGATATGGTGCGTTCCATGATGAGTAATGCTGAGTTACCGCGATCTTTCTGGGGTTATGCACTAGAATCAGCTGCATATTTTTTGAACAGGGTTCCTACCGAGACTATGCCTACCGCACCATATCAGATGTGGAGTGGGAAGAAACCCTATCTTTAGTATCTGAAGATATGGGGATATCCAGCTTTTGTTAAAAAGCAGCATGCGGACAAATTCGAGGGACGTTCAGTACAGTGTAAGTTTGTGGGAGTAAGTTTGTGGGATATCCAAAGAACTCCAAGGGGTATTTTTTCTATTACGCAGAGGAACAAAAAGTTTTTGTTTCTCGTAATGCCCATTTTCTAGAACAGCAGTTTTTAGAAAAGGAAATAAGTGGGAGCGCAATAGAACTGGAAGAAATTCCAGAACCACAAACTACTACTGAATGTTTGGTAGAACCAGAAGTTCAAGAAGAACAGGACATTCCCGCACCCCTCCGCAGGAGTAATAAGCCGTCTCATCCGCCTGAGAGATACTATGGTTTTCTCATAGACGGGGATAGAGAGGATTGCGTCATTGATAATGATGAACCTACTAGCTTCCAGCAGGCTATCCAGAGCGGCGACTCAGTAAGATGGCTGGATGCAATGCGGACCGAGATTGAGTCCATGTACACCAACAAAGTATGGACTTTGGACTTTTCCCCAGATGGGATAAAACCCATAGGATACAAGTGGATCTTCAGGAAGAAGATTGGTGTAGATGGACTGGTGGAAACCTATAAGGTTAGACTTGTTGCAAAGGGTTTTCGTCAAAGACCTGGTTTGGACTATGATGAAACTTTTTCTCCAGTGGCTATGCTCAAATCCATTCGGATCCTTCTTGCCATTGCTGCCTTCCATGATTATGAGATCTGGCAGATGGACGTAAAGACGGCTTTTCTAAATGGTAATTTAGAAGAGTGCGTCTATATGGATCAGCCAGAAGGTTTCATTCAGAGTGGAAGCAGCGGGAAAGTATGCAAGTTGCTTAAGTCCATTTATGGACTAAAGCAGGCATCACGGAGTTAGAACATCTGTTTTGATGAAACAGTCAAAGAATATGACTTTATCAAAAATCCAGATGAACCATGTATATATAGTAAAATTGTAGCACGAACTGTCGTATTCCTCATCTTGTACGTGGATCACATTCACTTGATATAATCTGTCAAAGGATTCTTGTCACACAGGTTCTCCATGAAAGACCTGGGTGATGCCTCTTACATTTTGGGGATCCAGATCTATCGTGATAGATCTAAGAGGATGTTGGGATTTTCGCAGTCCAGGTATATCAACACTGTACTGAAAAGATTCAGTATGGATGATTCTAAGCGCGGTAATTTACCGGCTTGTCACGGAATCACCCTATCCAAAGAGATATCCCCCAAGACTGATTTGGAAAGGGATCGCATGTCAATTATACCCTACGCTTCTGCGGTAGGCTCTATACTGTATGCGATGTTGTGCACCAGACCAAATGTAGCTTACGCACTGAGCGTGGTAAGCCGGTATCAGCCAGACCTAGGGGAGAAGCACTGGATAGCAGTAAAGAACATTCTCAAGTGCCTGAAAATGACTAAGGATATGTTCTTGGTTTACGGTGGAAAAGACCTCCAGATCGAGGCTTTTGCTGACTCGAGCTTCCAGAGTGACAAGGATGACTCCAAGTCCATGTCAGGTTATGACTTTACCCACAATGGAGGGGCGGTTTACTGGAAGAGTTCCAAGCAGGACACCGTTGCTGACTCGACGATGGAAGCGGGGTATATAGCTGCTTGCGATGCCGCAAAAGAAGCAGTCTGGATGAAGAAGTTCCTAACAGAACTTCAGGTGGTTCCTACCATTGTTAATCCAATACCGCTGTATTGTGACAACAACGGCGCTATAGCTTTAGCGAAGGAACCCGGGTCCCATCAGAAGTCCAGACACATCTTAAGGCGGTATCACCTGATCAGGGAGATCATAGATCACTGGGAGATCGAGGTTCGGAGAGTTGCTACAGAGGAGAACACTGTAGATCCATTCACAAAGGCCTTACCTCAGACACAGTTCGAGAGACTATTCGAGATGATAGGTCTTCGATATGCCAGTATATGGCCCTGGTGCAAGTGGTAGATTGTTAGTATATATGCCCTAGGTCCATTAATGCATCATACTAGTTTGTATATTACTTAATAGAAGCTTGGGATATTCACAGTTGTATTAACAATCTTGTTCAACATAGTAGTACGCTACTTGGTTTATATCTATCTTAATATGCGTATATGTTTCTTTTAGCGTATCACGAATACATATTGATAGAGCCCTTAGGATCTTGCTTGACTACCAGCATGGTGATGGCAGTCACACTAGTGGGGGCTGGGTAGTCTACAAGCACATCCTTTTTCAGGTCGCTAGTCGTAGGATTATCGAGGCAGGGCATCGATACTCCGGAGTAGACTAGTGCGTACGCTTCTCATCCCAGCAGGGGAAATGGTCTGTCCCACAGCCATTAGTACATAGTACTGGAGATAGTATGCAGGTGCTCGTTGGGTTACGGGTACACCGGACAGGACTCCAGGGAACTGTTGGTTGGTATGATACCCGTCGTCAGTTAACAGTTCCCAGGTGACATGAGTACAGCATGGTCCATAGACTTGATGCTGCTGCTTCGTCTCGAGTGTGTTCCCACTGTTCTTAGATTGCTACCCTACCATGGCTTAAAAGAGTCGTGTAAACAGGTAGCAGTTGGGTGCAGTCCTGAAGCACTTGGAGGCAGTGGCAGTTAGAAAGGATTCGTCTCTCCCGGTATTGGGACTTGATATCGCCCTGAGTTTGGAGATCCATTACGCAAAGTCCCGAGCCAGGGCAAACGAGATTTACTGGTAGGATTTCCAGTAGCTTCTCAAGGTGTAATGGGCTTCGCTCCGACACGACTTATACCGCCTTTTACGGGACAAACGCTAGCTGCCCTCTAGGCCCGATATGCGATAGTCCTAGACGAACAGACCGGACTGTACGGAGATTGTCACATCAGGCTCAGTAGGAATTCGGATGGGTTTCCTTATCGGCCTTCTTATCAACATCTACCTGGGGACCGTTACGTACAGCTAGTACCGCTTGCGGCCTGTGGTTAAACCCATTGCCAGCGTTGGGTCGAGTCTTTAGAGTCCCACACAGAGAGTTTCCCTACTTCAGGCGAAACGATATAGAAGTCGTATGGTTTTACGGCAGGGTTCGGACATATACGTGTACTTGTGCAGGTATGATGTTCGAACAGATTATACTAGCGGGCTTTAGTTTAAGCCAGATTCTAGTATTGGATTATTGAATTTATGCAGTCTCAGAATATCCGTGTTTTACGGATGGAAGGGGCATTCTCGTAATTAGTCGAGAAGCTTCTGGAAGAAAGGTGAGGTGGAGAGCTTATGCGTAATTTGCATTAAATGAATTAGTGACTCATGAGATGATTCATCCAAATGAGTAATTGAAGCATTAATTGTTTTAATGACTCATTAGATAATTCATTCATTTGAATTAAATGAAGCATGAAGATATTTGTGCAAGATATTTGTGCAAGATATTTTATGCTTCATAATATATACACAAATGAGTTATTTTTCATTTCATTCTAACAAACACATTCTCTCTCCTCAAGCTCTCCTTTTCTTAAACCTAACACTAATCCTCTCATGTCAAGGGTTGGCAAGACTAATAGATCCTTAATCCACTTCTATATCTTCTAGGTCACTTGGATTAGCAATCATAGCCACTTAGTTACCTTAAGTGAGAGGTTAAAGCTTAGAGGAGGAACTCTCGGGTGGATCTTCTATCACATCGAGGAGGCCGACGAGGAGGTGAACAACAAGAACAAGGAGGACTAGTATCTTGAGGTATAATCATCTATCATAGTAGTTTAGCACTTCTAGATAGTTGTTAGTTAGGGTTTAGCAATGATCCGTAAAGTTAGTCGATTTTAACTTAAACAAATTGATTGTTTTACCTATTCCGCCTCCCCGCATCATGTGTGGTGTCTAACGTCGACTTACAGTGGTATCAGAGCGTAGATAAACCATAATTAACATGTTAGCAAAGTATTTAGAAATTCGATTTTAAAAACGACATTTTCACATAGTTTCTGCCAATTTTAAAACGGGGTCTAAAAATTTTTCAGGGACCCTTAAAAATACAACCAGGGTTTTTTAAGAATTGTGAAGAAATTTGGGAACGTGACTCGACCAAACCACTGCGGAACCGCGGCCGATCCAAGCGATCGGCCGCGGATCCGCGACCGAGTTGACACCGAGTCAACCCAAATTTGCTCAGTTATTCTTCTGTGTTGATGTTGTATTTTCTGGGATGATTTGTTTCTGCTCAGGTTTTATGTGCACAGAGAATTGTTTGGAGTGGATTCATAAGTATTGCTTGATCGAAATTCTAAGATGTTTGGCTAACTGGATTATATCTGTGTTGTGATTAATGTGTTCGTAAACCTCCCCTAACTGCTAGTATGTCGGTTAGCAGGGGGTTGCATATTTCTGTAATGGTTTTTACTGGTTTGTGAATATGAACTTGTTGAATTGTCGTGAATGGATAGCCGGGGATGTGAGACGAGTATTTCTTTCATTCAAATGTAAATTGTAATTTGTTGTAATATTCTTTTGCGGGGCACATCCGGGTTGAGGTTGTAGCCACCGTTGTATTATTTCATTTACTGTTTTCTGCTCCTAGGATAGACCCAAGGTGGGGTGCACAAACTACCGGGTACTTTGAAGTGTTTAGCGGCCTACTCACGTCGTTGAGGGAGACTGCTTCACTTCGGGTACTTAGCGGGTAGTTGCAGTACCCGTAGGGGTCTAGGGTGGGGTTTTGGCTATTCATCGCGACTATGTAATCCGTCTTTCTTTGCATGCTCAAAAGGAATGCGGATTCCTAGAAAATCCGTTATGTTCATCTGTGATCTGGAATGCCTATTATTGCGTCTGACGAATGTACAATATCTATATATGATATCTAGTAGGCGTTACTTATGTTTTGCACCCGCGCTAGCCCAGCCTCCGCTCTGTCGTTAGTTAAGTAACCTAACGGGTGAATGACGGGGCCCAGTGGCGAATGCGGATGGCATAATAGGACGTTGTATTTTCGTTGTTTTCTGCAATGATAGGTTAAATGACGGGACGTGTTATTTTAATGCAAAGAAAATAAACCAAAGTTGAATCGTTGGAACAGTTTAAAAGAAACCACTCGGTTATTTTAAAACAGAAGATTTTTTTAATTGCGGAGCTTAAACCACTCCTTTTAATAGCTATCAGGTTCCTTCGATCATATCAAGTTCACTACGTTCACGGTTTTGCCAAAACCATTCGTAGCCCTCCGTAATTTCTTTTGGGTATTCAGTAGTATTCAAGCTATGTATTTTGACCAACGCCAAGGCATAGTGTTTGGTAGCTGCCGGGTATTCATCTGCTGCATAGATAGATGAGTTGGTCTGGGAAAGTCGTACTGCCATTTGGCCAACGTCAGGGGTATATACGGGTGGGTTCAAATTAACAAGATAATGATGGGTAGAACTTGACATGTGACTTATGACATTTAGACCAACGCCTAGGTCTTAAGATCATGGGGCAGAAATCGATATCGGGAGTTTCTAAAGAAACTGAAACTTGCTAGTGTTGCATACCATTTGGAGTGTGATAATTCTGATAGGATTCCTTCAGCTTTATCACACGATGATATTTGGATCCCGATCCTACTATGAGTATATGCTACTAATCAGAAGATTCTTTCACTTAACGATCAATGCTATAAACCAAGTAGGTGTCGAGAAAGGTGTCAGCGGGGCTACGCCCCCAGAGAAAAGAGGTTATCTAACTAAGGAACTTCGCGAAAGCGTCGTAAAACCTCCCTCCAAGTACCGACACTGGCCTGGCTGAACGGTTAAGCAAGTATTGCACGGTGAGAATAGTCCCGACTAGTTCTTCCTTTTTGGTTTGAAGAGGGATTCGAGAAACAGTGGGAGCCATCCTGTTTAGATAAACTAAAAACCACTCTAAACATGCAAGAGCATCATGCTAAAGTGTTCCCTCTCTCTCTCTTAATTGCAGCGACCCAGAACATGGCAGGCCTTAAGTTATTATTAGATAAAAATATTTTGACAGGGCCAAAGTATAAAGATTGGTTTCAGAATGTTAAGATGGTAATTACTTATGACAATTTGGAGTATGTCCTTACTACTAAGGCCCCTGCCATTCCTGGTCCTGAATCCAGTGTCGCGGATAAGGAAATCCGCAAGACCTAGGAGTTAGACTGCGCGAAGGCCAAGTGCATCGTGCTTGCCTCTATGAATAATGAACATCAGAGGAGGCACGAGAATATGGATCAAGAATCCATATTTCTTCACACCAAGGAACTGTATGAAGAGCAATCTCGTATAGCTAGATATGAGACCTCGAAGAACTTGTTTCAGTCAAGGATGTCCGTCGGATCATCTGTAGGGGAACATGTCCTTAAGATGATTGGCTATATTGAAGAGCTCGCAGACCTCGGGACAATATTAGAGAATGAGCTGTATACAGACTTGATTCTCCAGTCCCTTCCTTCCACCTACGCCCAGTTTATCTTGAATTTCAACATTCAAGGTAAAGAAGTTGAACTTCCAGAACTCCTTAACATGTTGAGGAGTGCAGAGGGCACCTTGCAGATGGCAAGGGAAACACCCACTATGTTTGTTCATGGTGCTTCCTCTTCCAGGTCCAAGGAAAGGGCCAAAGGAAGGAAGAAGAAGCCCGCTACCAAACTGAGAGATGGTGTTGGTAAGGTAGGAGTCAAGGGAAAGGCAAAGGTTGTCATGCCAGTAGTGGCAAAGGACGAGTGCTTCCACTGTCTTAGGAAAGGCCATTGGAAAAAGGATTGCAAAGCATAGATTGCCAAGAACCAGGACCCGAGACAAGTTGTGGCTTCGGCTTCAGGTGTGTTTGTAATTGAAAATTGTCTGTCAATCAAATCTACTTCCTGGGTATTGGATACCGGATCAGGATCTCATATATGCAATTCATTGCAGGCACTGAGAAACCATAGAATGTTGAAGGTTGGTGATATGACCCTCCAGGTTGCTAACGGAGCTAGCGTGAATGCTGTGTCCGTAGGGGATTATCACCTTGGATTGACGAGTGGACATATTTTGGTTTTGCGCAACTGTTTTTGTGTACCTAGTTTAACGTGTAATATCATATCAGTATCGTTGTAATTAAAAGAAGGTTATGATTTCACGTTTGTAAGCGATGTTGTTAACATCAATCTTAATCATAGTTTGATTGGGTCCGGTACACTAGATAACGGTATATACGTGTTAAACCAATTACAGATTTTCAATGTCCCGAACATATTAAAAAGAAAGTCTCCAGATATAAATCAGGCTTTCTTATGGCATTGTTGACTAGGTCACATCAATGAGACAAGGTTAACTACGTTACATAGAGAAGGATATTTGGATCCATTCGAATATCAATCTTATGCCACTTGTCAATCATGTCTCAAAGGAAAGATGGCAAAGACTCCGTTCACTGGATATGGAGTAAGAGCGAGCGAGCTCTTAGGACTCATACACAGCGATGTTTGTGGTCCAATGTCTACATATGCAAGAGGCGGTTTTTCATATTTCATTAATTTTATGGATGATTACTCTAGGTATGGATTCATTTTCTTGATGAAACATAAATCCGTGGCCTTGGAGAAATTTCGAGAATATAAGAATGAAGTAGAAAACCAAACCGGCAAAAGTATCAAGGCACTGAGATCTGATCGAGGTGGTGAATACTTAAGTGCCGAGTTCCTGGGTTACCTAAAAGAGAATGGAATTCTCTCTCAGCTTACTCCTCCATACACTCCAAAACATAACGGTGTATCAGAGAGACGGAACCGAACCCTATTGGATATGGTGCGTTCCATGATGAGTAATGCTGAGTTACCGCGATCTTTCTGGGGTTATGCACTAGAATCAGCTGCATATCTTTTGAACAGGGTTCCTACCAAGACTGTGCCTACCGCACCATATCAGATGTGGAGTGGGAAGAAACCCTATCTTCAGTATCTGAAGATATGGGGATGTCCAGCTTTTGTTAAAAAGCAGCATGCGGACAAACTCGAGGCACGCTCAGTACAGTGTAAGTTTGTGGGATATCCAAAGAACTCCAAGGGGTATTTTTTCTATTATGCAGAGGAACAAAAGTTTTTGTTTCTCGTAATGCCCATCTTCTAGAACAACAGTTTTTAGAAAAGGAAACTGGTGGGAGCGCAATAGAACTAGAAGAAATTCCAGAACTACAAACTACTACTGAAAGTTTGGTAGAACCAGAAGTTCGAGAAGAACAGGACATTCCCGCACCCCTCCGCAGGAGTAGTAGGCCGTCTCATCCGCCTGAGAGATACTATGGTTTTCTCATAGACGGGGATAGAGAGGATTGCGTCATTGATAATGATGAACCTTCTAGCTTCCAGCAGGCCATCCAGAGCGGCGACTCAGTAAGATGGCTGGATGCAATGCGGACCGAGATGGAGTCCATGTACACCAACAAAGTATGGACTTTGGACTTTGCTCCAGATGGGGTAAAACCCATAGGATGCAAATGGATCTTCAGGAAGAAGATTGGTGTAGATGGACAGGTGGAAACCTATAAGGCTAGACTTGTTGCAAAGGGTTTTCGTCAAAGATCTAGTTTGGACTATGACGAAACTTTTTCTCCAGTGGCTATGCTCAAATCCATTAGGATCCTTCTTGCCATTGCCGCCTTCCATGATTATGAGATCTAGCAGATGGACGTAAAGACGGCTTTTCTAAATGGTAATTTAGAAGAGTGCGTCTATATGGATCAGCCAGAAGGTTTCAATCAGAGTGGGAGTAGCGGGAAAGTGTGCAAGTTGCTTAAATCCATTTATGGACTAAAGCAGGCATCGCGGAGTTAGAACATCTATTTTGATGAAACAGTCAAAGAAAATGACTTTATCAAAAATCCAGATGAACCATGTATATATAGTAAAATTGTAGCACGAACTGTCGTATTCCTCGTCTTGTACGTGGATGACATTCTCTTGATAGGAAATGACATTCCTATGCTACAATCTGTCAAAGGATTCTTGTCACACAGGTTCTCCATGAAAGACCTGGGTGATGCCTCTTAAATTCTGGGGATCCAGATCTATCGTGATAGATCTAAGAGGATGTTGGGACTTTCGTAGTCCAGGTATATCAACACTATACTGAAAAGATTCAGTATGGAAGATTCTAAGCGCGGTAATTTACCGGCTTGTCACGGAATCACCCTATCCAAAGAGATATCCCTCAAGACTGATTTGGAAAGGGATCGCATGTCAGTTATACCCTACGCTTCTACGGTAGGCTCTATAATGTATGCGATGTTGTGCACCAGACCAGATGTACCTTACGCACTGAGCGTGGTATGCCGGTATTAGTCAGACCTAGGAGAGAAGCACTGGATAGCAGTAAAGAACATTCTCAAGTACCTGAGAAGGACTAAGGATATGTTCTTGGTTTACGGCGGAAAAGACCTCCAGATCGAGGCTTTTGCTGACTCGAGCTTCCAGAGTGACAAGGATGACTCCAAGTCCATGTCAGGTTATGTCTTTACCCTCAATGGAGGGGCGGAGTGCTGGAAGAGTTCCAAGCAGGACACCGTTGCCGACTCGACGATGGAAGCGGAGTATATAGCTGCTTGCGATGCCGCAAAAGAAACAGTCTGGATGAAGAAGTTCCTAACAGAACTTCAGGTGGTTCCTACCACTGTTAATCCAATACTTTTGTATTGTGACAACAATGGAGCTATAGCTTTAGGGAAGGAACCCAGGTCCCATCAGAAGTCCAGACACATCTTAAGGCGGTATCATCTGATCAGGGAGATCATAGATCGCCGGGAGATCGAGGTTCGGAGAGTTGCTACAGTGGAGATCACACGGGTGTGTTCCCGTAGACTTGATAGTGCTGCTTCATCTCGAATGTGTTCCCACTGTTCTTAGATTGCAACCCTACCACGGCTCAATGGAGTCGTGCAAACAGGTAGCAGTTGGGTGCAGTCCCGATGCACTTGGAGGTAGTGGCAGTTAGAAAGGATTCGACTCTCCCGGTATTGGGAGTTGATATCGCGCTGTGTTTGGAGAGCCATTACGTAAAGTCCCTGGCCAGGGCAAACGAGATTTACTGGTAGGATTTTCAGTAGCTTCTCAAGGTGTAATGGGCTTCGCTCCGACACGACTTATACCGCCTTTTAGGGGACTGACGCTTGCCGCCCCTCTAGGCCCAATATGCGATAGTCTTAGACGAAAAGACCGGACTGTACGGAGATTGTCACATCAGGCTCAGTAGGAGTTCGGATGGGTTTCCTCATCGGCATTCTTATCGACATCTACCTGGGGACCGTTACGTACAGATAGTACCGCTTGCGGCCTGTGGTTAAACCCACTGCCAGTGTAGTGTCGAGTCTTTAGAGTCCTACACAGAGAGTTTCCCTGCTTTAGGAGAAACGATATAGAGGACGTATGGTTTTACGACAGGGTTCGAATATATACGTGTACTTGTGCACGTATGATGTTCGGACAGATTATACTAGCGGGCTTTAGTTTAAGCCAGATTCTAGTATTGGATTATTGGATTTATGCAGTCTCAGAATATCCGTGTTTTACGGATGGGAGGGGCATTCTCGTAATTAGTCGAGAAGCTTCTAGAAGAAAGGTGATGTGGAGAGCTTATGTGTAATTTGCATTAAATGAATTAGTGACTCATGAGATGATTCATCCAAATGAGTTAATGAAGTATTAATTGTTTTAATGACTCATTAGATGATTCATTCATTTGTATTAAATTAAGCATGAAGATATTTGTGCAAGATATTTGTGCAAGATATTTTATGCTTCATGATATATACACAAATGAGTTATTTTTCATTTCATTCTAACAAACACATTCTCTCTCCTCAAGCTCTCCTCTTCTTATACCTAACCCTAATCCTCTCATGTGTTGAGATCCCAAGGGTTAGCAAGACTAATAGATCCTTAATCCACTTCTATATCTTCTAGGTTACTTGGATTAGCAATCCTATCCACTTAGTTACCTCAAGTGAGAGGTTAAAGCTTGGACGGGGAACTCTCGGGTGGATCTTCTATCACATCGAGGAGGCCGACGAGGAGGTGAACAACAAGATCAAGAAGGACTAATATCTTGAGCTATAATCATCTATCATAGTAGTTTAGCACTTCTAGATAGTTGTTAGTTAGGGTTTAGCAAAGATCCGTAAAGTTAGTCGATGTTAACTTAAACAAAATGATTGTTTTACCTATTCTGCCTTCCCGCATCATGTGGGGTGTCTAACGTCGACTTACAAGTTCATCGAATCAACACTTGATCCGATGACCCGGCTATATCACATATACCCGGCCGATATCATATATCGCGAGAATCTAATACTGTATCGCATACACGTATTATTCTCGGTCCCGCACATATCACATATGTGCTCCTACTCCGTTTTTCCTGAGCCAGGAAACCTCTGTGTAGGACTCTAAAGAATCGTCAATACGCCGACTGTAGGTGATGATCATATCAAAACACCCACAAGCTGCAAGCAGTCAGCTACCCGTGTATTGAGCAATCAGAAGATCAACAAGCAAGCCTGTACATTCTCCTGCGAATCCAATCAGTAACACTCCTGTACAGTCCGGTCTCTTCGTCTGATATGTCGCATATCCAGTCTAGGGGTGGTAAACGTCAGACCCCAGTAACCGATAAGTCGTGTCGATATGAGGTCCATAACAGTTCGAGAAACTACTGATAACACTTACCAGTAGATCTCAGCAACCCTGGCCAGGGATTTCTAGTTATATCCAATCGAACACGGCGCAACATCAACTCCCTATACCGGGAGAGACGAAACCCCTCCTATCGCTCATTGCCTCCATGTGATTCGGGACTGTACCTAAAAGCCACCGTTTTGCATGCCCTCTTGGACGTGGTATGATGGAAATCAAAGCACAGTAGGAATCACACAAGACTCTATGACGATCTCGGGTCTACAGACTAACCTGTACCAGTGTCACCAGAGAACTGCCATGTGACGTGAGGTATAATACCATCTGGGAGTTCTCGGCGAGTCCGTCCAGTGTACCCAGTCCCCACTGAGCACCCATATACTATCTCTGATGTCAAACATCAATGGATATGGGATCATCTGTCACACCCCGCTTCCCAGAGTACGCTAAGATAGGCACGTGACATAGCCAACCATGCTACCTGTGGATAGGAAAATCCCTCCACAGTCACATTACGGCTGTAGAGATATCAAGAACAGGAAAGTAAACTAAACTATCTAGTACACGTCCATGAGCCAGAATAAATGAGTCAAGAAATAATATAATATGCGGAAGCAAAAGATCCAATAAGTAAACACCTGGAAAGTAAAACCAGATACCAACAGGATCCTCACTGCTCGGTCTAACCGCAGCAGTACTCCTGATCAACCTGCGACAAAGGTAGAGGATCTGGGCCACGCAAAACCCAGACGTCAGTGCATCATAACATCGAGCAATAATATAAACAGGGGTAGCAAGGCATGCAGGTACGAGTATGAGAAAGAATATAACAAGAATATAACCGTGAGTATGTCAGTATAAGTGACGTGCAGTGATATCTAAACTGTGCTATGGGGTTATCTATTCTAAATTCTTCGAAACCAAGTAATGTAATCCTCATCGTAACCCATCGGTGATTATTCCGTAGCGCCCGGAAAAACGGCAAACAATAGGTATTCCGTAACGCCCAGAAAAACGGCAAACAATAGGTATTCCGTAACGCCCGGAAAAATGGCAAACAATAGGATGCCCCTTTGAGTTACGTTCCGTTACATTCCTGATTTCCCCATACCCCCAAGTTATATATGTTCAAGTCAGGTATTAAATAATCTGGAGCTAATGCCAACACAGGATCAGGCAGGTACAGGTTTGTCTGGATAGACAACAGGAAATGTCCGTAGGGACAACACGTCAGGTTTGTTGGCATTAGTAACAAGATCAGGTAACAGAGAAAACCATAGTACCTCAAGTCATGTCAGGTAATATATATGTATCATGTCATGTCAAGAAGTGCACGGTATCATGTCGTGTCAAGTAATGGTATAACAAGTCATGTCGGGGTTGCACAAAAAAGTCACATGGATGCTTATAATCAAACCCTAATAAGTGTGGGTATACAAAACAAGTATGGGGGTACTAATGGAACAATAAAAATGGAATATTATGATATGGTGTGCAAAAGGTACAGATTAAAGCATATGGATGCACAGTTATCGATTGGGTTAAGATTATGGTTCCAACACTAATTAAATACACTTTATCAAATATGGAATGTTAAAAATCTCATTATTATGGGTTAAATGATATAGGGATGCAATTATATATATAATAGGCTAAATGAATGCAAACGAGTGTCCGATAGGTTATAAACTATTAAAATGGTATTATGGGCTATGCAATCAAGCACTATATGATATAAATATGGACGTGGGTACAATGTACTGTAACCTAATATGCAACATGATATATTTCAGGTTCTAGATCTAAAACATGATATAAATGGAACATCGAAATGCTAAAATGGAACATGTGGCATTAGATTTAATCTACAGGTTTACTATGCACTTAAATAAGTATAAAATAATATAGATAGCATGTAGCAAGTTGTACTTGCCTCGACAGATCAAGAAACGGGTATACGGAACGTCACACGTCGGCGGAAAAAGTCGCGACACGCGCACGGCACACGGAACGAATCCAAACAACGTACAAGGGGATCACACAGGTCAGGTACGCTCGCTGGGTCGTCGGGATCGTCGACGGCACGACCGGATTCCGGCAAACTACAGAAAACAAGAATTCAAGAAATGAAGAAAAAGAAAGAAGAGGAGGAAGAAGAAGAGAAAAGGAGTGAGGCTAACTGGAATTGTGCACTGGGTCAGAGAGATGAGCTGGTTGTGTCGGCGAGATCAACGGCGGTGAGGTGCGCCGGTGAAGGGATTTTGAGGAGCTAGGGTTAGGTTAAGGGTTGATCTCAGTTTTGATGTATGCTGGGGGTTTGGGTGTAGGGTTTTGGTGTAGGAGGAAGAGCAGAGGAGAGAGAGGAGAGGTGGTGTGAGGGTGACGAGGTGAAGGGGTCGTCGGTGATGAGGTGAGGTGATGGTGATGCGTGTGTGCAGGGCTCTCGGGGTTTTGTGGGTGTGCAGGGCTGCTCTGGAGGGAGGAGGAAGATGGAGATGGCGAGGAGGAGGGAGAGGAGGCTTGGTTGAGTTGTAGAGAGATGATGGAGTTTTAGGGTTAGGGTTTCGTAGCTGTGGGTTCTCATGGGGGCTCGGGTTAAAAGAAGAAGAAGAGGAGAACTAGAAGGAGGTAGGTGACGGTAGCGCGGGGAGGTGAACGCACTCGAGAAGCGAACAGTGTTCGCAAGAGGAGAGAGAGAGCGCGATAGGAGAGAGAAAGGAGAGAGAGAGCCGTGAGGGGGAGAGAGAAAGAGAAGAGGAAAAAAGAGAGAGAAGATTTTAGTGGGGCCCAACGACAGAGAAAAGAGAGAGAGAGAGATTCTGAGCGTTGGGAATAAAGAGAGAGAGGAAAGAAGAGTGGGGCCCGGCGCAAAATAAAAAGAATAATTTGATTGGTTCGTTGATGGGGCCAGAGGGAAAAGGGAGAGCTGAGCTTAGGAGTTAGGATATAATTTGTTAAGAAAAAAAATTTCAAAAGATTTAAATTGGCTTTCAAAAATATTCTGAGCTGTTAAAATATTATTTAAAAATTAAATAATTGAATTTTAGCGGGATATAAAATATATCAAAATGCGCCCGGGTCGGGTCTAAAATTTTAGATTTAAGATACGAAAATTATATGCAACTTCCAAATTTTAAAATGAAAGATTAGATAACACAAATGCATACACCCAAGAACGGGCACACGTACGTTCGCGTAGCTATCCAAACATGTCCGTTTCACTGAACGGGACAAGAACAAGATGCGCGGATGCTACCACGGGGTTAGGGGTATCATACAGGCTATGAAATGCAATTTTAATTTATTTTACATGATCTAAAATATTATAAGATAAACTGTGCGATGCCAAATAAAAATCAATATGCAGTCCACATTAAATGCACGTGTCTATTTAACAAGCCAGGATAGTCTATAAATATGAATCAACCAGTCTAAGCAAGAGGGTCGGTCGAATGCAATGTCAAATGAAATACCATTCGCACCCAAACACGATAAATAAATAAAATATCACAGATAAATGAATACTGAAACAGAAATTGGTATAACTGAATTCGGTTGTTACATCATCCATCGCCCATCTATATGGGTCAAGAAGCATACGCTAGTCTACTCCGGTATATCGATGCCCTGTCTCGATACACCTGCGACTAGGAACATTTGAAGGATGTACTTAACGACTACATTGTCCCCACTAGTATGATCTGCATCATAGTCCTGGTAGTCAAGTACTCATCCTAAGAGCTTTATCAACATGTAACATAGAGACTATCAGAGTACATGTTAAGATAAAGAGCAACCAGATAGCATACTATCATGTCGAGCAAGAAAGTCCTCCATATATATGTCCAAGCATCCACTACAATATACATCGCATGTACAGTAATGGCCTCTAGGGCATACATATCACTAACAATCTTCCACTCGCACTAGGGCCATCTGTTGTAGTATCTCATACCCAACAATCAGCTGTGGTTGAAGTATCTCATACTCAACCATCCCATAAAAGTCTCTAATGGGAAATAAGCCTTTGTGAGTGGATCCGCGCTGTTGTCCTCTGTGTCTACTCTCCTAACCTCGATCTCCCTGGAAATCAACCATCTCTATGATCAGGTGATACTGCCTTAGAATATGTCTGGATCATAGATTGGACGGGGTTGCCTTGGAAAATGCCAAAACTCCATTGTCACACAATGGTGGGAACGAAGTTCATCTCATGAACTAGTGTACATCAAGACTATTTCTTTGGTAGCATCCTTGGTAGTGATTTATCCTGCCTTTATCGTCTAGTATGTCACGGTATTTAGCGTGGAACTCTTCCAACATACCATCCCTCCACTGAGGGTAAAGACAATGCCTGTGACTGACATTCAGTCGACCTTACCACCCTGGAAGCTTTCCACTGATTCTCCCCAGGATCGATTGATACCATCTCACTACATCTAGTGAGAATCCTAACATCCAATTAGATCTATCTCATAGATCCAAAAACCCAGGATTTAGGAGGTATCACCTTGATCCTTATATGGAGAATCCTTATGATAAGAGGACATTGACCGAGCGTAGCATAGGAAACTCCTTTCCTATCAAGAGTTGTCATCCACGTATAATACGAGGATCACCACCATACTCCCTACTACCTTTTTGTATATACTAGGTTCATCTACCGTTTTGATGAAGTCGAACTCTTTGACTACCACATCAAAACAGACGTTCCAACTCCGCGATGCCTGATTTATCCCATAAAACAACTTGCACACGTTTCCGCTGCTCCCACTGTCTATGAAGCCCTCTGGCTATGTACTTATAGATGCTATCTTCTCAATCACTATTTAGAAAAGCAGTCATGACACCCAACCGCCAGATATCGTAGTTATGGTATGTAGCAATGGCAAGTAGAATCTGGATGGACTTAAGCATAGCTTTGAAAGTCTTAACTTTTCCATGTATACCAAGTAATCTTCTCAAGATATACTTGCTTCTGATGGGGATTTAACCCATCAGATAAAGCAACCAAAGTCCATACTTTGTTGGTGTATATGGATTCCATCTCAGATCGCTAAGCATCCAGCCATTCTTACAGAGTCTCCACTCTTGATGGCCTGCTCGAAACAAGTTGGGTCATCATCTCATGATGCAATATCGCTCCCACTGTCATAGAGAAACCGAAGTATCTCTCAGGTGGATGAGAAACCCTACTAGATCGGCGGAGAAGCTGAGGTTCGTTAGAAACTATAGAACCCTTCGGGTTTACCAAATCATCAGCTGCAGTTTGTATAGCTGGAACCTTTTCCAGTTCTACCTCATGACCACTAATTTCTTTACAAGAAATTCCCTTTCAGAAAGGTGGCATGCTGAGAAACAAAACATCTTTTGCTCCCCAGTTTCGTAGAAGATATTCCCTTGCGAATGCTTGGGATATGCAACAAACTTCCACAGAACTGACATTGCCTCGAGTTTGTCCGGATTTTGTTTTGGACAACCCCAAATCTTAACATCCTTAAGAGATGGGCTTTTTCCATACCATATCACATATGGAGTGGTAGGCACCTGATTTGGTTGGAACCCTATTCAATAGGTATGCAGCTTCTCAAGTGCATAACCCCCAAAAAGGAAACAGATAACTCAGTAGTACTCATCATAGAGCACACCTTATCACATAGGGTGCGATTGCTCTGCCCCGATATACCAACGTATTGTGGTGTATACGGAGGAGTAATGCTGAGAGAGAATCTCATTCTCCTTTAGAATAGTCCAGGAATCCCGTGTTCATGTATTCTCCTCCCTGATCACATCAAAGGACATAATACTTATACCCGTTTTGGTTCTCTACTTCTGAAGTACAAAGAACCAGTCCTGGCATGTGTAGACAGGGGATTTCATACATCATCATGTATCAATCCTAAGAGTTCACTAACTCTTTTTCTGTTTCCAATAAATAGAGCTATGGTCATCTTATCTTTGTGACATGACTGGCAAGTTTCATAAGATGTAAATTCAAAATAATTTAAATATGCATCTAAATGTAACTTAGCTAGTCGGGTTACATTGATATGACCTAGTCTACAAAACCTTAAGAAGGATTCGTTCATTTCTGAACTCTTCCTCTTGTGTGTGTTCTGTACATTAAGAACTGTGGTTTGATTTAGAACGTCTATGCGTTTAGATAACGTGCCTGAACTGATCAACTCTTGATATAGGAAATGTTCAAAACATTATCCAACAATACAAAATTATATCCTTCTTTATTAAATAAAGATACTGATATGATGTTGTATATTAGGTTCGGTATCTTATAGCATTCGTTCAGAATCAATGTAATTTTTTAATACAGGGTAATAACTACCAACAGACTTGGCTTGCAACAATTGCACCGTTTCCAACTCTTGAAACTTATCACCCGTTCTCAGTTCTCTGTAATGAACATACCCGAAGAAGATGCATCAGCATGCACTTTATTCGTTTGGGCGGCAGGGGAATCCTGGTAATCCCTTATTTCCTGCTCGGTCTTATAACAATTATAAGTTGGAGTGGGACTAACGTTCCCTAGCGCAGTATAACAAGCGGGTTCGGTCAATACATCCGTATTTTTATCTTGATTAAAGCGTGACATAGTTGCAACCAGGAGAGAGAGAGAAGAAAACACTCTGCGTGCGCTTTTGCAAGATTAAATTTGGTTATTATTTTATCTAATCAGGATGGCTCCCACTGTTTTAGTCAAATCTTCCTTCAAACCCTAAAAGGAAAGACTAGCCGGGATTAATTACACCCTACAAGTTTGCCAATCTTTCAGCCAGGCCAGTGTCGGTAATTTGAGGGAGGTTCCCCGTGCTTTCGCACGGACCTAATTAAAGTAAACTTCGTTTTCCCAGGAGCGTAACCCCGTTGACACCTTTCTAGACACCTACTTAATCGGCTAATTGTAATGTGTAAAACTCTCCCAGGAGTAACTCTTACTCGCAGTGGGTATTGGGATCTAACTATCTCATAGAAGGCATGCAATCTCATTGCAAATTTCAACACTTGAAATTCCTAATAATATTTTACCCCTAGCGTCCTATGACCTTGACGCAAGCCAACAAACCATAGTCCGCTAGTCAAATTCAACCCGTACATTTCCTGATTGAATTAAACCCACCAGCACGACCCTTGACGCAGGCCAATAAAGTCGCACGACTACCCTAAACCAATCGCATCCTATGCTACAGATAAGCACTAGTTAGCTACCGCACACTACGCCTTAACGCGGGCCAACAAACGTAGCACGAATACTAAGTAGTAGTTATCTGAAATGACGGAGGGCTACAACAGGTTTTTATGAAAACCCTTTGCATAATGAACTTGATATCGTCGTAGAATCGAGTGAATTTTAAAAGGAGTGTTTTTTAGGCCTTTACTAGTTTTGCTAAAGAGGTCACTCCCGGTGAAGGGATCTCGGCTCTTTCCTTATTGAATAAGGTGCAGGATATTTCACAAATACCACTATGCAAAGCAAAAATTATAGAAGCAATCAAAAGACAAACCGTGTTTGTAGCATCTGATAGTTTCGCTAAAGAGGTCACTCCTGGTGAAGGGATCTCGGCTCTTTCCTTATCGAATAAGGTGCTGGATATTCTACAAGGAATACCGCTATGCAAAGCAAGAACTAGAGCTACCAGTTTTTAAACAAGTTTCTACAACATCTTTAGGTTTCTTTTATTTCATTAATCTCCTTAATGAAGTCCTATTTTATTATGCTTCATAAGCATCACATTTGAAACGAAATCAGCAATATAACATATATATAATATATATAGGCATTCGTCTCAGGCAGTAATATGATCTCATCACAGAACATTGCAGCAGAAGAATCACATATGAAATATTGGATATACTAGGAATTTTGTGTTTTAAGTTAAGCCGGTATAAAACACGGATTCCACGGTCGTGATGAATAGCCAAACCCACATCTCTAGACCCCTACGAAAGCGGCAAGCAACCCCACTAATTCTATAGTTAGGAGACCCGGCCTCAACTCCTTGAGATGGTCTCCCACTGTACCCTAGAACCCGGTTGCTTATGCTTCCCATCTTGGATCTATCCTAATACAGAAAAGTAAATAATATACAATGGTGACATCATCCTCAACCCGGAAGTGCCACAATAAAAGAATATTACATAAAATGAATTTTACATGAATGAAAAAGAAAAACTCTTATCTCACATGAAAAACCCCAGCTATTCAAAACACGACGATCCAATATAACATATCACAGCAACACATAACATCGCATATCATCAACGTAAGTAAATATGCGTATCGCAGTTGTTGTTGACATATAGTACCGAAACCGGAGATACACAACATATTACACTTACGGTCGCAGAAAAGAAAGTGAAAAACTACAACATTTGGAATCCACAATCACTTTAGACATCTTAAATCCGAAATATCACATACTTCGCATTTCATGCCTAACTATATGAATTCCACATACTGTATCACATTCCAGATAAATAGACAATGTTAAACATTCCGATCGAATAAACAAACACCCATGATTTCCCAAATAGCTCAACACTTGAGCGGAGTTCAAAAAGTCCCAGAACATGTCACAGCCGCTATGAACCAGCTGTAGAAGGGTCAAACCAACGCCTCACATGTGACAACGCTAAACTACCACAAACCATATGGTTTAGTGGCGGTTTTGACGGTCACATAATCGAGTTAAGGTTACGTTCTTCTAGAGGGTCCACAAATTCCCTTGCATGATTTTCTGAAAGTTTTAAACTCGGGAAAAATCCAACACTTGAAAGTTTTCCGACAGGGGAAAAAGTGAGTTATTGATATCCGTTCGAACTTTTTAACACGTTCTAAATTACCCGGAAAACTAAACGATGTTAAACTTTCTGATCGAATCAACGATTACTAAAGATCTCCAGAAAACTCAACACTTGAGTAATATTAAAAATTCCCAGAAGCATGATGTATTACCTATGGATCACCTGTTGAAGTACGATCCCTCAATCTTCATGTTCTGCCGCGGAACCGCCGCGAATAGCTTGGTTTGGCCGCGGTTCCGCGGTGGCTTGATGGATTCAAGGAGTCGTACTTCACAGATATCCATAGAATCACCTGCTTATTTATCTGAGTATTTTTAATATGGAAAAACCCAACTTTTTAGAAAATTTCCAGAGAGGGGGTCAAAAAATGATGTTTCGGGGTTCGATCGGACTTTTAACTTCGTCTAGAAAACGCTTAAGGCTCTAGCCTGTCTCTGATACCACTGTAGGATTGTATAGCACGACAACAAGGTTTAGCAAGGCATCACACATGCCATTTTATAAAAATTTGAGGTGATATGTAACCCTAACCAAGATCTTAACTAGAGAATTAGGGTAAACATTACAAGTAAACAACTTTACTTCTAAGAGTTAGGGATTACAACCTTTGTAGTCCGTTTCTTCGCTTCATAAGCTCCGTGTTGAGGTCCCTCCGCTGCGATCATCAAGTAGCCGGACTCTAGAGAGGCTCCTTGAAGAGAAAGATGCAAGCTTACTTCCAATCTTCAACAACTAAGATGATGTACCTTGAAGAAACTCAAACCCAAGCTCTTGCTTCACTAATCAAGTATTAGCAAAGGAAACACTCTAATCTAAGTGGCTAAAATAGATGAGGATGATGAAGTAGGAATTTATCTCTCTTTTGTTTTCAATTTCTCACTTTATTTCATCACATCACAAAAAGCCAGAAAGCTTTTTTCAAGAGGAGGAAGAAGAAGAATTTCATTTGTGATGAATAATGAATTGTTGTGTGAGATTAGAATAGCAACCATGGGTTAAATAATGATAAAGTTAACCCTTGTTGAGAATAAACTAGAGGCTAAGGTTTGGGTTGGGTTAATAAATATCAACTCAAAATATCTAAGCTAAAGACAAAAGAAAGCTTCATGAAGCTTCATGAAAAAGCTAACCCAAAAGCTAACCCAAATCCAAACCCTAACTTGTTTAAACTCCACAAAGAATGTTGCATTTGTAACCCTAACTTGTTACAATATTATATATCACATATACAATATATTTTGTAACAAAAGAAAATAATACAATTAACATATATCGCATATATAAATGTATTATCCATGTGAGAAAAAGAATCTCTAAGTGAGCTTATATTAGTTAATGTAATGTAATATATCAAATATATAATTATACATTAAATTATCAAATCAACACTTGATCTGACAATCCGGCTATTTCACAAATAAACGACTAATATAATCTGTATCAGTTCATCGAATCAATACTTGATCCGATGACCCGGCTATATCACATATACCCGGCCGATATCACATATCACGAGAATCTAATACAGTATCGCATACACGTATTATTCTCGGTCCCGCACATATCACATATGTGCTCCTACTCCGTTTTGTCTGAGCCAGGAAACCTCTATGTATGACCCTAAAGAATCGTCAATACGCCGGCTGTAGGTGATGATCATATCAAAACACCCACAAGATGCAAGCGGTCAGCTAAACGTAACAGCCACCCGTGTATTGAGCAATCAGAAGATCAACAAGCAAGCCTGTACATTCTCCTGCGAATCCAATCAGTAACATTCCCGTACAGTCCGGTCTCTTCGTCTGATATGTCGCATATCCAGTCTAGGGGTGGTAAACGTCAGACCCCAGTAAACGATAAGTTGTGTCGAAATGAGATCCATAACAGTTCGAGAAACTACTGATAACACTTACTAGTAGATCTCAGCAACCATGGCCAGGGATTCCAGTTATAGCCAATCGAACACAGCGCAACATCAACTCCCTATACCGGGAGAGACGAAACCCCTCCTATCGCTCATTGCCTCTTTGTGATTCGGGACTGTACCCAAAAGCCACCGTTTTGCATGCCCTCTTGGACGTAGTATGATGGAAATCAAGGCACAGTGGGAATCACACAAGACTCTATGATGATCTCGGGTCTATAGACTAACCTGTACCAGTGTCACCAGAGAACTGCCATCTGACGTGAGGTATAATACCATCTGGGAGTTCTCGGCGAGTCCGTCCAGTGTACCCAGTCCCCACTGAACACCCGTATACTATCTCTGATGTCAAACATTAATGGATATGGGATCATCCATCGCCCATCTACATGGGTCAAGAAGTATACGCTAATCTACTCTGGTATATCGATGCCCTGTCTCGATACACCTGCGACTAGGAACATTTGAAGGATGCACTTAGCGACTACACTGTCCCACTAGTATGATCTGCATCATAGTCCTGGTAGTCAAGTACTCATCCTAAGGGCTTTATCAACATGTAACATAAAGACTATCAGAGTACATGTTAAAATAAAGAGCAACGAGATAGCATACTATCATGTCGAGCAAGAAAGTCCTCCATATATATGTCCAAGCATCCACTACAATATACATCGGATGTACAGTAATGGCCTCTAGGGAATACATATCACTAACAATCATCACATGAAATTTTGGGCCAAACAAACAACACCTGAAACCCCAAAACCTAGACACGAGAGCACAGAAAAAAATTGAGGCAAAACTGGGATGTTTTGGCTGGCCTGTTCGGATTTTATGAGCTTGTGCTCGGGTGAAATCCGGTGGAATGGTCCCTTTTTTCTTATGTTTCTAGTTGTATCACATACAAGCTTCTGCAGTTGTTTAAATAATTTTTACAGATCGTTTTAAAATCGACAGGGAGCTGATTCTAAGGTTCCAGAAATCCGTATTTTTCGTAGTTGTTTCGGTTTTGTAATATTTAACATCGTCTAAGTTTCTAGCTTGGCTCTGATACCACTGTAGGATTTCCTTAGCACCTTCCCTAGGGTTTTGCAAGCATCACACATGCCATATTAAAATTTTAGGAAGTCCTAAACAACTAACCTAGGAATCAAACTAGAAAGTTAGAGTAACAACATATAGTATCATATACTATCTAGTGTCTGACACTAAGTGAGAAGAAATACAACCTTTGTAGACCTCCCTTGTGACTCCTTGGATCTCCTAGAGTTTGAACCGGCTTTCTTATGCCCCTTCCAAGTCCACGACGATCCACCCGAAGTCCCTTTGCTCAAAGCTCCTTGTTTCACATGATCAAGGATGAAGATGAAGCAAACACTCTACACTAGTGGGCTAGACTAAAGCAGAACGGTAATGTGTTTTGTTTTCTCACTTAAAAACCCTTTCCTTTTGTGTTCCTCACTCTAAAGAAAAATCAAGAGAGCATGAAGGAGGAAGAAGAAGGAGATGGCTAGCATGAGCTCTATTCTTTTTCGATAAATCTTATGATAAAATGAGAAATGAAAATAGATATATAAGTCACACTTATATACAAACCATGGTTAATAAATATCTAGATATTTTCATCATTGAGTTAAAGAACAAAGAAAATTAAACCATGGTCCAACTTAGGGCAAGTAAAGAATAGTGTAGTAGAATATTCAACCATGATTTAATTATTTTCTTTTTCTCAATATCAAATATATACATATATATTATATACCATATGAGTCTTGCATTGCCATCTTTTAGTGTATCAACAACCATGACACACATGCATGCAAGTATGTATGCATTCACATCAACATGTGTATGTGCATACATGCACACACATCCAAATAGAAAAGGTTTATTTAAATGAGATAAAAGTCAATATTAAATAAACACTTGATTTAATAAACCGGTCATATCTCATATGACCCGACCAATAGAAAACGCCCGATTAAAACACGGTATCATATACACGCATTTAATCGAGCTCCCACGCATATCTCATATGCAGACCACAATGTTTCGCCTGAGCTAGGAAACTCCTGTGTGGGACTCTAAGACTCGTCAATAAGCCGGCAGTAGGTGATGATCACATCAAACACCCACAAGCCGCAAGCGGTCAGCTAAACGTAATAGCCACCCGGGTATTGAGCGATTAGAAGAAGAACAAGCGAACCTGTCAAAACTCTCGTCGAGCCAACTGGCAACACTTACCGTACAGTCCGGTCTCTTCGCCAGATATGCTGCATATCGAGTCTAGGGATGGTATCATCGACCCCAATAACTTAATAAGTCATGTCGATATATGGCTCATAACAGATCGAGAAACTACTGATAACACTTATCAGTAAATCTCAGCAGCCCTGGCCAAGGACTTCCTGTTATAGCCAATCAAGCATGGCGCAAGGTCAACTCCCAATACAGGGAGAGACGAAACCCCTCCTATTGCTCATTGCCTCCATGTTCCTCGGGACTGTATCCAAAATCCACATGTTTGCACGACTCAGTAGAGCCGTGGTAGGGTGGAGATCAAAGTACAGTGGGAGGACACACAAGACTCTATGACGATCTCGGGTCTACAGACTAACATGTACCAGTGTCACCTGAGAAGTTCTATCCGACGATAGATATAATACCACATAAGAGTTCTCGGCGAGTCCGTTCAGTGTACCCAGTCTCCACTGAGCACCCGTATACAGTCTTTGGTGTCAGCACACCAGATGGATATGGGATCATCCATCGCCCAGATGGATATGGGATCATCCATCCTTAGGGTTGTATCAACATCTACCAAATGAGTAAAAGCATGATCAAGTGAACATGTCAAGATAAAGAGTAACCAGATAGCATACTATCATATCGAGCAAGACTGTCCTCTGAATATATATATTTATATACACATACCGGTACATACACTATCATATAATGGCCTCTAGGGCATACATATATCCAACACTTCCACCAACCGGTACGTTACATTGATAAAATATTAGAACGGTTGGTGTTGACTTTTGGTCTTTGTAAAGCTTTATATTGACCGATAACTTTACCCCCTCTTATGATTTTAAAAGCTTAACATTGTTTAACTCAAGTTTGGGGAGGGGATATTTTGGCTCTTAAAAATAAAATTTATACACATAATTGTGAGCCAAAAATATGTTTGGGGAAGGTTTTCATGTTCATTTATCTTTTATCCTCATTAATAACTTTTCCTCCCAAATCTACAGGTTTTTAGATTTAAAGGATAACAACAGTGAGGACAATGCTGCATACAGATTTGGGGGAGGTTTGTGCTTATTTACGCATTACTTTGGATTACACTTTGCATAAGCACAAAAAAATTTCTTTTATAATGGAAGGTTAGAAAGTGAAAAATTACATTTAAAAGATTGGAAGAGTTTGAGAAAAACAAAAACATTAAATGTTTTCTTAAACGAAACTAGTAATAAGTAGTTATGAGTCGTTGTCCGAAGGGTTAGTAAGATGAAGGAAGTCATTAATCGGAGGATAAAAATAAGTCTGAAAAATAGTTCCTATTCTTGATGCCAAACATCTGAACGTTGATACCCTACTATACGCACTTACACATGTCTTGAAACTCGGGATAGTGGAGAATACCTTGAAATGCTCTTGTCTAAAAGCCAAAGTACAAAGAAAATACAAATGAAGCATAAAAGTATAAAATGGTGAAGAAAAATGAACACTGGTTTTATAATCACCAAGGCAGCATAAAAAATCTAGCGAGGGTGCTTTATCACCCAGTGCCTTAGACCAACTGGTTTGGGAGTCACTGCTTAGCCTTAAGTGTTGCAAGACGAGTAAATTGCTAATTACGCCTAATAAGTGAGCACATTTAGTGATCGGTCGGTTAGTATTTCAAGAAATATTAATGGTCGCATGAAGAATGTGTGAGCGATTCCATCTAAAATATTCACCGACTAAAAAGTACTGCGGTGGATGGACAAGAGTATTATAGCTTGAATTGAATTCTCCGAGTGTAAGGATGACTTTTACATACACATAGGGATATATGATCGGTGTTTGGAAGAAAGATAGGAAGGAAGACTAAAGGCGGTGTTTTATTGAGGGATGATGTGATTTCTGACATTTTATCATGACTGTTAAGATAGGGCTCATGACAACCGAAAAGCTAGTGCAGTTGGAAACTCTTATTTTCGAGTTCTTTCTTCTATAGTTCTTATCTTTATATGTAACATTCATTGTCTTTCTTTTATTATGCGATTTTGTGGGTGTAATCCGCTGAAAACTCTCAGGAGACAACACTTCTCCTACTAGGGACACCTAAAGGTTTAACGGCTTGTTGCACATGCTCGGTGCAATCATGTTGCCTACGAAAGTGTGCTGCTTAGTTTTTCTTTTTTCTTTTCTCCTTCTCTTGAAAAAATAGTTTGCTCGGAATGATCAAAGTCAAGTTTGGGGGTATTTGTTCAATCGAAATTATGGCACTTTTAACATGACAACTTCCTTACTTTTCTTAATCATCTAAAAGTGTTTGTTATAAATATAACACATATTAGAAGTTTATCTGCAAAATACCATTTACCATGTGTTTATATATTATAATCAACATTATGAAGGAAAATGTGCTTAATATTTTGATACGCTTATCATATCAAATGTATCTCAAATATAACTAATATTGTTCATTGAAGATTAGCTCAGGTCAGATATCAGGAATAAAGAATCTGCCGATAAAGTAAAGAAAGTCGAAGAATCAAATACTGGCAGATACTCAGAAAAGATAAGAAGGATCCAGACATCAAATAAATACCCAAATACTAACAGTAGAATACTCCAAAAGTTTGAAGCCAGGAACTCACCATGAAGCCGCGGAACCGCGGCCGAGTCAGGCCGAGTCGCCGCGGATCCGCGGACGATTCAAGGAGTCAGGGTTCGGGAATTCTATAGAATCTTCCGTGCAACAAACTTTTGTTTGTTGGGGGCTTCAGTTACTGGTTTTAGGATATAAAAAGGATCAAGGGAAACATCTCAAAAACATAAAATTGATCTAAAAAAATCAATTCCAAAGATCAAAAACTAATCTAAAAAAGGATTTAAGATCAAGAATCAACGATCTTGAGATCCAAGATCAAGAAATCATCGAGAAATCCATCAAGCGATCAATCAATCAAGTCTCATTTACACGAAACCAATCACCATCAACGAATAAGCGATCCAAGACAGGTCCAAGAATCGAGGTGATCAAGCGACGTAATCGAAGGAACATCTACTTCTTCGAGGCAGAGATCGAGAACAAATTCTTCTTCCTCTTGTAATCTAAACTCGAAGAATTGTATTGTGAAGTTGAGTAATAAAGGTAGATAATTAGTTTTATCATTTTGCTTTCTTTTAATTTCCACATTATGAATTCTTTCTCTATTCTTTCTTTTATTTTTATGATGTGCGAATAATTCTCCGCTTGATAGGATTCGTAGGATTAGGATAGATCAATGGATGAGAAAATTCTATACTTATTTTAAGTCTTATGAACTTTATAAACTTTAACAAGAGAATAGTCAACATCCTTATCAGGCGTGATATCAATTTCTTGATAATCTTAACCACGATTTGAGATAAGATTGATGATCCTTTTGTTAAGGGCTAGACATGAAAGGAGATCAATGAATGGACAAGGGTCAATAGAGGAGAAATCCTAGTTTCGTCAAAAAGAACCCTAATCCTCATTCATCGCCATCAATCTAGTTTTAAATCTATCAATAGATAAGAGGAGTAATCTTTATTAGTCATCCATGGCTACTAAATCCTAAAGAATCCTACAAGCCTTCTTCATATAAATTTTCTTGATAATTTAATTAGATCTTGAAACAATTTTCTTGATAATTCAATTAAATCTTGAAACCATTTTCTTGATTTTCTTCAATTAGATCTTGAAGCTATCTTTTTGATTTTCTTGATTTTCTCTTTTCTATTTCTTTCAATCCATTTAAAGCAAGAATTATAAAATTCCACGAATCCCAGAGGACGACCCGTATTCACCACAGCTAGCTACACTCGATGCCGTGCTGATTGCGGTTACTTTATTAGAACTTCTTCATTATACAAAATTACAAAAATCAAATCAATCACTTATCGATGGACCAAACTTACCGGGAAAAAATATCGACGTCTATCTCCGACCTCCGATCGATGAGTTAATATCTTTATTCATTGATGGTGTAGAGACATACGATACAAACACAAATACATCCTTCATACTGCGTGCGACTTTAATGTAGACAATTAATGACTTTCCTACGTATGGAATGCTATCAGGTTGGTCCGTACATGGTCACAAAGCATGTCCTTATTGCTATCAATATATAACATCGAAATTCTTGAATTTTAGCAGGAATGTTTGTTATTGCGGCCATCGACGTTTGCTGCCACTAGACCATACCTACAAGTTAGACGCCGTTCACTTTGATGGTCATCAAGAGTTTCTTGGATCTCCAGCCCCATTGTCCGGAGAGGACGTGACTGCTCAGTGGGATGATTACAATAATATAACCTTTATGATAGATCTGACAAAACAGGTCAAACCACCATTCTGGAACAAGTTAAGAATTTTCTTCGAACTTCCGTACTGGGCAACAAATTTAGTGCGTCATTTTCTGGACGTCATGCCCATAGAGAATGGAGTATCCGAGCACGTACTCAACTTGTTTCTTTATAAAGACGGAAAATCGAAAGACAACCTCCATACTCAGATGGATCTTCAGGAAGGGGAAATTAGAAGTGAATTTCATTCTAAACTGATAGTAGGTAAACCAGGAAAGTTTGTACTTCCCAATACTGCGTATCATATTTCACAACCGGAGAAGAAAAGATTCCCAAATGTGTTGCATGATTTGAAAGTTCCCACAGGTTTCTCAGGATCATTTTGCAAGAAGATAAAAATTGTGAAAGGGAAGATCGATGAGCCGAAAAGTCATGATCACCATGTTATTATGGAGCACCCTATCCCATTAGCCCTCAGGACTTCCCTTCCCGAATCGGTTGGTCTAGTAATCAATGACCTATGTTGCTTTTTTAGAGAATTATGCGCTAAAACTCTTGATGTTGTGACGCTGGAGAAACTAGAAAATTCTATTCCGTTGATACTTTGCAAGTTTGAGCGTATTTTCCCACCGTCATTCTTCAATATCATAATACACCTGACGGTTCATCTTGCAACTGAGGCTAAGTTAGCCGGACCGGTACAATATCGATAGATGTATCTGTCGAAAGGTACGTGGAATTTTTCGTTTCGAGAAATTTTTTAAATTATTGTTGTCCTATATGCCCGTATTTATTTATTTAACATATTTTTCTTTAGGTACCTCTACACTTTAAAAAAGTATATACGCAATAGAAATTGACCAGAGGGTTCTATTATGCAAGGTTATCTTCTAGATGAAGTAACCACATTTTGTTCCCGCTATCTGGACGAGAACATTGAGACGAAACTTAACCGGTCTCAAAGAATTCAGAACGGGCCATATGGTAAAGCTGATTACAAGAGAGTAGACACTATGTTTATCAACAAGATATATCGGTTTATCCTTCTCAATAGCGCATGTCTTGAAGAAATTAGAGAGTAAGTTTTTTGGATTAATTGTTATATTTGTATTTGTGTGTGTATAAAATGATATAATATTAATGTCATAATTTATTGTTGAGAACAGAATTCATTTTAACGAGATACATGAGGGGCATCCTGATTGGAATGATGAACGTTTGGAAAAATATTATCAGGATAATTTTTACGATTGGGTTGCAGATCATGTAAGTTGTTCGAATAATATGTTATTGCTATCAGTCTTAATCTAAACTTATATCTTTATGTATTTTTCGTAAAATTTGTTTTGTCAGATCCACGATCCGAACTGGTCTACATCATTTGAGAGTGATTCAAGATGTATTGCTCAGTTTCCTAGTATGGAGATTGCATATTATAAAGGATTCGGTGTCTTTGGATACAAATTTGAAATTAAGGATATAGAAACATCTCGAACCACTCAGAATAGTGGGATTACAACGGTAGGATCGAATGGTGTGATTTATTATGGATACTTAAATTGCATACTTGGTATCCAATATCCCGGACGATCAGAACTATTTTATATATTTCAGTGTACTTGGTACGATACACGAACCGATACGGATAAGTGGAGAAACAATCTCGGGACTTGGAAAGATGAATATGGATTGACCAGTGTGAACACACTTCGATTTTACGGTCAGGACGATCTGTTTATCTTTCCAAACCAAGCGTTCCAAATATACTACTCACTGTGCTTGAAGCATCCAAGATGGAGTGTCGTATACCGTTGGAAACCCATAGATGTTTACGATATCCCAGAATTCGATGACAACGATGAGGATGAAGAAGAGAGAAAAATTAGAGTGCTCCAACCGTTTGTTTCAAAAGACGGGCTGTCTTCGGCTGATCATGAAGTTACGTGGGTTAGAAATGATATCGATGATGAAATCCAAGTAGATATGTCTAATGCGTCCATGAAACGAAAAAGCTTATCAGTGATGTTATATTATTACTTCACATTTTACGATTTATACATATATAACATGCATATGTAATGATTGTACTCTTGTCTAGATTTAATGACGACGACCGGAGCTGCAAGGGGCGGCAGGAGCACCAGCCGCGGCACCGGCAGAGGTAGAGGCAGAGCGGGTCTGCCGCTTGAAGAGCTGCGTAGGGAGCTTTAGAGGGCCTGTCTTGCACCCCGATCGGAGAACCCTTCGGATGCCTCCTTCTGTGTGGGCGTTGCCACGCCTCCAGGTATATTGCACGAGTATTCATTTTGAATGTAATATTATAGATATACATGCATATTTATGTCAAAATTACTTATATAGTTAATATTTGATTGTCTAGCTGTTGGTGGTGCGTCCACATCAGAGGCAGAGACCACTCCTGCACCTCTAGGTATGTTTATATATCTTATAGTGCATGCATATTGATTTAGAATGCTATATCATAAATATACATACATTCTTTTTGCTCTTATGTACTTAGATAATCATTTTTTAATTGTCTAGCTGTAGGTGGTGCCTCCACATCTCGGGCAGAGGCCACAACTGCATCTGCGGGTATGTTTATATATCCTATAGTGTATGCATGTTGATTTAGAATGTTATATTATTGATATACACATTCTTTTTTGAATTACTTATATAGTCAATGTTTGATTGTCTAATTACAGGTGGTACGTCCACATCTGGTGCACGGGCCACTTCCGCCACTTCCCTACCCTCCGCTCAGTCTGCAGGTTAGTATGAATAAATATAAAATATTTATTCATTTTACATATCCTTTAAGAATAAACATGAACTTCATGTAATTTTATCGTCAATGTTTATTTTCTAGTTGGAGGGGATGCGTCCACGTCCGGGTCACCGGCTGTTCCTCACCGGAGAAACTATCGTCCCGCTCGTGCTGCTGCCCCAGCCCAGGCTCGTTCTACTTCCCGAGCCCAGGCTCGTTCTTCTGTTTCCGGAGGTATATATCACACTTCAATTTTTGTTAAACCTTGATTTCTTAATACCACCTTGTCTTAATATTGATTGGCTTGGTATTTCTTCTAGATGCAGGGCAGCCCCATTCCGAGAGGGGGACTCGATGCCCGAATCAATCCCACAGGCTGAAGCCCGACAGAGCTAGGGGGAGGCAGCATTCCCCCTCTTCTTTATCCCCGATTTTTGCTATACCGGCGATTATGCCGAGAGGTTCGGCCGGTATATGGGGGATGAGAGCCGCCTCATGAAGAAGTATCTACTTCACGTTGAGTGGGGCGATCAGCACTGGAGCTCATGTACTCTCTTCTGGGATCAAGCTCGGGTATTAATATATATTTTCATTTGAATTATCTAATATATTTATTATTATTTAACACCTGCAATTTAAATACATTGTTTTTTTGTATTTGCAGTTGGATTACGACTTTCAGTCTGTACCCGACCCTGATCACCCTGATAGAGTGCTCGATCTTCACGTTCTGTACCATGGCCTGATGAAGAACATGCAATCAAAGGTCCGATATAATAGGAACGAGCGGAAGATCGACTGCTATTCCCTGTGGATGGAGACCCTTGAGGCAGAGAGAGCGGCTCTCCTACATACTCCGACCTTTGCGAGAGTCGACATAGATACATGGCCTCTCTTATGCCAATATTTCGACTCTCGGCGTAGACAGGTTTGTAATTTAAATGTAATTCATTGTTCAGTGTATAATTTTTTTTTTGTGTTGCTTATTTAGAAAACTAAATCTTAATGTGTTGTGCAGAAACAGGCCGATCAAAATAAAGAGAATAGGAAGTCAACGAAGAGGGGTCGCCCCAGTTATACAGGTAGCTCGAGGAATATTACCCGTGCCATGGAGGCATCGGTAAATTACAATAGATCTACTCTGATATAATGTAATATTAAGTGTTATTTTATAATATATGTAAATTTTTTGCGAATTTCTCAGAGCTCAGACCCTGGTGCAGGGTGGTACACTGAGCGTGCTGATCGCGTATCTTGCCGTCCACGGCACCTTGATAGATCCCGCCACGGGCGAGCTTCGATTCCCTGACACCGCTACCCAGGAGTATTGCGTAAGTGTTAATATTTATTATAATAGATTTGAAATTTTTGTTATGAAAAGTTCAAATTTAAATGATATACTTATATTTTAATGGTTGTAGGAGCGGCTAGTGGAGCAGGCGGAGGCATCGGGGATCGATTTTATTCGACGGACCGATCTGATGCTGCTGACCCCAGTCCTAGACACCGTACACAGAGGGCACCATGGAGGTTGGGAGAGAGGTCGGGGACTGGGTCCTAACAGGGCCGATATGAGGTTGGACTCCACTCCGGCGGTTACTTCCTTTACCCCCCGTGAGCAACGTTTAGAGCATGATGTTGCCGCCTTGAAGACTACCGTCGAGGAGTTGAAGGAGATGTTGGTACGTATACTACTTAATAGTAAAATATTATATCACATTATAGATAGTAACATATGCAATATTAGTAGACTGAGCTTATTTGGTTGTAGACTTATTTTTGATTAATCATACTTACATAAAACTGTCTAATTAAAATAAACTATGGTTTTTCAAACTAGATATCGAAACGAGGCCTAAGTCCCTAAGTATTCTTAGATTGGGGTTTCGCAATAACCTAATAAGGATATGAATTCAACTAAAATATAATACATGGTTCTTACTTGTTTATTAAAAAAAAAATTGAACAGATGCGACAGGCTGGTTCGGCTGCGGCTCTACATGCATCTCCTTCGACTGCGGCTCTGCAAGCCACTATCTCGGCTACGGTTGCGCAGACCACTCCTACAGCTCCACAGCCCGCTCATACTCCCACACAGTCCGCTCCTTCATTGGTCAAGTTTTTGACGACTCGGGGCTGCACCGAGGAGCAGATGCGTCAGATTACGGCGTTTATCAGAAGTGGAGGAGCTGGAATGAGCTAGGGTAGCATTTTTTTATATTTTAACCATGTATGTACTTATATGATACATATTGTATATATTTTGGACGATACTGGTATTGTTTGCGTGTTCATGATGATTTGGATTGATATCGTATTCTATTTGTTTATTTATTTTATATATTATGTGTGAGATGTTGATTATGAATACTGCGGTATTTGGTTATATGATGTATATATTATTGTGCACAGGATGGGGAAAAAATAGGAAGCTCGTTTTTTAAAAAAACCCTGATATTTTGTCCCTACGGATTAATTCGTAGGTCCAAAGTTTGCCCCTACACAGTTAACCGTAGGGGCAAAATATCAGGATACCTGATATTTTGCCCCTATGGACTCGGTAACAGGCATTAAACTTTCCCCTATGAATGTATCCGTAGGGGCGTTTGTCTGAACCTACGGATTACCCCGTAGGAGCATTCAGCTAGACCTGTTGATAAATCTGTAGGGGCTTTTATCTGGACCTACGAAGAACTCCGTAGGGGCATGTTCAGGCCCTACGAAGTTATCCGTAGGGGCAAGTATTTTATTTTATAAACCAATAAATTAAATAAATATTTTATCCCTACGGTGTAAGCCGTTGGGAAATATGTCCCTATGGAAGTAAGCGTAGGGGCAATTATTACTCCATAGGTGCATGTTCTGGGCGAAGGCTTGCGCCTGCGGCCTTTGCACCTACGGAGGGGCAACCCCTTATTTTAGTAGTGCAATTAGATTCTAACTCTAGGGTATGTATTTACGGGAGTTGATTCTCACATCTGTATGGCATTACAAATGCTAAGTGGAAGTATAATATTGGAAATTGGGTGATTAGATACTCAATATTAGAATTCTTTATAATTGGTAATTTTTGAGTAAATAATCTGGGTTTTGCCTAAAGGAAAATATTTAGTTTTGAATATCCATTGTTATGCACCAATTTGAAACTGATATATCTGTATGTTTATTTTATAAAGTCATATATAAATTTTTGAAATTATGTTTATAACATTTACCTTTATCGGTTGATGATTTAGTAAGGTGCATTCAATGACGGTGTAATTCTTCTTAACCCTGATATAGTTTTTGACCTATGATACACAAGGTTTGAGTTATTAAACTCATAGGACTTATACAAAGTATTGTATGTTGTCTGATGTCCATTAGGACAAGGGGTTGGTACAATAATTCGATGTCGCGCACCCCGCGGGTTCGCGGGGAGGCGGAATTTACAAAAAAACGATTTTTACAAAGCTCGCAATACCAACTAAACTCCACAATCTTAACAGAAACCTTAACTAGCTATGTCTACTTTGAGGTTTAACTACTCAGTAAGAGTTTTATTCCTCCTAAAACCTTGTCCTTAGGGTCTTCTTCTTTAGCTCCTCGAAGATCAGATCGCACTTGATCGTCGGCCTCCTCATGTCGAAGATGATCCACCCGAGGGTCTATACCTCAAGTTCCAACCTCTAAATCAAAGTAACTAGGGTACCTAGTTTGCTAAGCTAAGTATCCTAGATGATGTAGAGTATCTAATGGAGTATTTATCTCAAGAAACCGTATGTTTCACAACTCATGTGAGCGTTAGGGTTTTGAGGAAGAAGGAGAGGAAACTTGGAGAGAGAATGGAAAAGAGCAAATGAACTAGGCTGTGTAAGTGTGGAGAATGGCTCATATCTTTACTCATTGAAGCATGGATTATTTTCACATAGAAAATAGCAACCATGCTTCAATAGTTATCCAAAATAATAAACAAATCAAATGAGCCATGCTTCACACCCATGCTACAAATATCTCCAATTTCCACCTCACTAATCTATTTTGAAAAAATAGATAAATTAAATAATGAGGTGTCCCCTTCTAGAAGCATCTCATATGAAATTACAAGAATGCCCTCACCGTATATACATACCCATATTCATATTCCGAAAAATACGAATACAATGAGATAATAATAATCCAATACTATAATACTAGAATCCGGCTTAAACCAAAGCCCAGTAGTATTATCCGTCCGAACAACATCCTTGTACTCAGTACACGTATGTGATCGGAACCCTTCCATAAAACCATACGGCGTCTACATTGTTTCGCCCGAAGAAGGGAAACTCTCTGTGTGGGACTCTAAAGACTCAACAGTACGTTGGCAGTGGGTTTAACCACAAGCCCGTCAGTGGTACTAACTGCATGTAACGGCTACCCATGTATGTGTTGATAAGAAGGCCGATGAGCAAACTCATCCGAACTTCTACTGAGCCTATCTGTGACAATCTCCGTACAGTCCGGTCTATTTTTCTAAGATACTCACATATCGGGCCTAGAGAGATGGTAAACGTCAGACACCTAATATCGCAATAAGTCGTGCTAGAGTAGAGCCCAAAACACCCTGAGAAACTACTGGAGTACCTACCAGTAAATCTCGCTTGCCCTGGCCAGAGACTTTGTATAATGGCTTTCCGAACACAGTGCGATATCAACCCCCAATACCAGGAGAGACGAATCCTATCTAACCGCTACTGTCTCCAAGTGCTTCGGGACTACACCCAACTACTACCTGTTTGCACGACTCCTTTAAGCCGTGGTAGGGTAGTAATTTAAGTGCTGTGGGAACACACTTGAGACGAATAGTAATATCAAGTCAACGGACTAACCTTTACCCATGCCACCCAGGAACTGCTACCTAACGATAGGTATAATACCAACCAGCAGTTCCTAACGAGTCCGTCCAGTGTAACTTATAACCCAATGAGCAAATATACACTATTTCCGGTACGACATACCAATGGCTGTAGAACAGAACATCTCCCCTGCTGGGATGAGAAGCTATACACTAGTCTACTCCGGAATATCGATACCCCATCTCGATAATCCTATGACTAGGGACCTGTATAAGGATGTGCCTATACACTATCCAGCCCCCACTAGTATGACTACCATTACAACCCTGGTAGTCAAGCAAATATCCTAAGGGCTCTACCAATATGTATAAGCGATATGCTAAAAGAAGCATATGCACATATTGAGGTAATATCAAACCAAGTAGCATACTACCATTTTGAGCAAGACTGTTATTATAACTGTGAATATCCCAAGCTTCCAAAATGTATATACAATCCAGTATGATATAATAACGGCCTCTAGGGCATATATCACTAATAGGTACTCGTACTATATTCCGTTTACTTATGAATTCTCTGGTTTTAGACACGCATTTCGTTGAAATACAAGGTCCAAATTTTGAAAAGTTATAGGTATAAGAATAAAGTAGAGAACCATGCCTTGGAAGTATCAGGATTCTTCGAGGTAATCGAAAATGTAGTTGCTTATGCTAGGTATTCCATGATAGTAATTTTAAGAACTTGTTTCTCTCTCTGATTATTCATTCGTGGGTGCGCTTCTTGATGAGTAATGTTGTATGTGTTGGATATAGGTTCCCTCAAGGAAATTATCGTAGTTGCGGGAATGCAATTACTGAGTTCGTGGAGGGCTTATACCAAGAGCAGTCTTACTCGAGATGATAGTGTGCTATCTGGTTTGTCTTTTTTTGTCATATGAACGCTCGATACTAAATATCACGTATCGTAAATATATGAGATAAAGCCCATAGGATCCTTACTTGACTACCAGGATTATGATACGGATCATACTAGTTGGGCCTGGTAGCTTATAAGCACATCCTTAAATGTCCCTAGTCGTAGTAGTATCGAGACTGGGCATCGTTACTCCAGTTTAGACTAGTGTATACGTGTCATGACCCTGTACGGGGCGATGACTGATCCCATAGCCATTGGTGTTTGACACCGATGATTGTATATATGTGCTTATTTGATGAGTTACACTTGATGGACTCGCCGAGAACTCCTAGATGGTAGTTTTATCTGATGATTGAACCATACCCTTGACTAGAGGATGCCGTACGATGGATTACACCGTACGTGATATTGTGAGGCTGGATGTCGATTGATAGATTCATTGACTCAGATATATTGTAGATACGTATACCTGTTAGCATTTCGCGTACGATGTACCTTATGTTACATTCATGACATTCTTATTGCATTATATATACATGTGCTAGTACACCTACACCATTGTCGATGATGCGTATATTACACTTACAAAGATTTGCCGGCTCACACACTTTCATCATCGATAATTGCTATGTCACTTACACAGTTGAATTGCCCCATCGTATTCTATGTTGCATGATATACTTGCTATGCTCACATCATTGTTCTATGTTGCATGATATACGGATATACTTACATTTCTGTCATATGTCGCATACATCATGCTTTACGATTATATGCATTGAGATGTTGTTTTCATGAGATTATGGATTTGAGAACCGTGGTATTATTTCAAGAAAGTATGCATTATTTTGAAAACCCGGTTTCTCTTGATATGATATTTCGAGACGTCCACCATGTGCTTTCTCTGTTCTGAGATTGGCATATGAAACCCGATTCGAGGAGCGGGAGGCACCGTCTGCGGGTACATGGTGGACCCGGTATGGTACCCCGGGGCAAGAAATGATTTTTTGTGGTGTAGACGATGAGCCTGGCAGAGGGACTACTACCTACCGGTGATAGCATTTAGACTCGGCGGTTATCCGGAGGATACCGATCGGAGTCGTGAGATGATACGTGCTGATCCGGACTGACGGAGCCCATGGGCCGATCCGAACTGATGGAGCCCAAGATATTTGAGGATTTACGTATCGATGTTGGACACGGGTTTCATGAAGTTTCGAGTGTCGTTGTTGGACACTCAGGTTCCATGATATTGATGTGTCGTTGATGGACACATGTTGATTGATATCCTCGTATTTACATGCATATGCTTTCATGATATTTACATGCATGATGTTATTGTGTCATTGATGGACACGTAGATGTTATCCACATGCAGATAGGCATTGATTATATTGTTGGCACATATGCAGATACGGTCATCCTAGATATCATAGTATTACCCTTATGATATAGTTGACCTAGGAAATCGTTGTTTTATTCGATTTCTACCTGATGATGTTTTCTACTCACAAGTTGGCAACTCACCCCCGTTGTGCCACAGTTCTTGCAGGTTGACCGCATGGATCAGTAGCGGCATCGCTGGCACACAGCTGCACTTAGGTGATTTGCTTTGGTAGGTGGTACATGTTGGATTGTGTCACTCTTGTATCATTATTTTTATTGTATCTAGTCAACTCCATCAATCAAAACTAGCATTTGTATAAGTAGTAGGACTTAGACAGACTTGTGGTTGCGAGACTTACAGTGAGGGTTTATGTTCGCTTGGTTGGTTGATGTCTTGCTTTATTCACTATTCTTTATGTTTATCTTCGTCGTTGAGCGTCGTATACATATATTCTGTCTTGCGTGGTTGTCATTCAGCTGATTGGCGAAGAGCTAGCTCCCGCTTGGGTATGCCTTTGTTGTTATGTATATGTGGTTTTGGATCAAAATATACAAAGGAGGTGCTGCCCAAATTTTTAAAAGACGAAACATGTTTTTCAACTAGTAAAATCCACTTATATTTTTCATGTTCCTTTATCTATACATTTAAGAAAATATTTTATTTCATCATACCTTTATTTCAAAACTTCACCTCTTTTATTTTCTTAAAAAGGTTTAGATTTCTGGGCTTCGGCTTACTTGAATTACGTTACGCCTTTAGACGTTGCGTGGTTTAAGTGCCGCTCACGAACAATATTTTTGGGTCGTGACAACGTCGATTAGTCGAGGTTGCACACATTTGTAATGATATCATGTGATGGTATGTGTATTTGAATATGTTGGATCGTCATGGATGAATAGCCGGGGATGTGAGACGAGCGTTTTTCTTTCATTTATGTAATTTGTAAAAAGTGATGTAATATTATTTTGCGGGGCACATCCGGGTAGAGATTGTAGCCACCGTTGTATAATTTCTTTTTACTATTTTTGCTCCTAGGATAGACCCGAGGTGGGGTGCACAAACTACCAGGTTCTCGAAGTGCCGAGTGGCCTACTCACTTTATCGAGGGAGCTTGTTTCACTTCGGGAATTTGGCGAGTAGTTTTCCACACCCGTAGGGTCTAGGGTGGGGTTTGGCTATTCATCACGATCGTGGAACCCTTCTTTCATTAAGGGCTTAAATGAAATACGGAATTCCTAGTATATCCAATGTATTCATTTGTGATCTGGAATGTTTATAAATGCGTGCGATGTATGGCTATTTATATATCAGATATATAATAAACGTTGCTTATGTTTTGTACCCGCCCTAGTCCAGCCCCCGCTCTACCGTTAGTTAAGTAACCTAACGGTGCATGACGGGGCCCCATGGCGAATGCAGATGTCATAAGCGTACTTTCTATTTTCGTTTCTTTTCTGTGATGTTTAGGAAACGTAAATGATGGGACAACATTAATGCGATTAATGTTAAGAAAAAGAAACCTAAAGATGTTGCAGAATCAAACCTTTTAAAATAGGTAACTCTAGTTTTTGCTTTGCACAGTGGTATTCCTTGATGAATATCGAGCACCTCATTCAATAAGGAAAGGGCCGAGATCCTTTCACTGGGAGTGACCCCTTTAGAGAAACTAGCAATTGTTACAAAGCACTCGATTGTTTTTATAGTTGATCTAATTTTTGCTTTGCATCGTGGTATTCATAAATATGCAGCACCTTATTCGATAAGGAAAGAGCCGAGATCCCTTCACCAGGAGTGACTTCTTTAGCAAAATTGGCAAGATACTGCAAAATCATTCAATTTTTTAAACTGGAGCTTAAACAACTCCTTTCACCAGATTCTACAACGATATCAAGTTCAAAACGTTAAGGGTTTTCATAAAAACTACCCATTGCCCTCCACCATTTTCGGAAGTAGAGTACTTAGTATTCGTGCCACGTTTGTTGATTATATTTAAGGCGTGGTGTACGGTTGCTAAGTGATGCCTTCCTACAAAGCATTTGATACGATCGATTAGGACATTCATATGACTTTTTTGACCATATTTAAGGGTCATGCGGTTGGGTCTAAATCAATCATGAAATGGCGGGTAGAACTTGACTAGTGCTTATGATTTGTTGACCATAGTTAAGGTCATAAGACACTAGGGGTAAAAATCATATCGAGAATTTCAAGAGTTAAAATTTGCAATAAGATTACATACCTTCTATTTGATAGTTGGATCCCGATCCTACTGTGAGTAAAAGTTACTCCGGGAGAGTTTTGCACTTTATAATTAGTTGATCCAGTAGGTGTCTAGAAAGGTGTCAACGGGGTTACGCCTCTACGAAAACGAGGTTTATTTTAATTAGGTCTGTACGAAAGCACGGGGAACCTCCCTCGGAGTACCGACACTGGCCTAGCCGACCGGTCAGCGAACTTGTAGATTGCAATTAATCCTGGCTAATTTTCTTTTTAAGGTTTGAAGGAAAATTTGATAAAAAGCAGTGGGAGACATCGATTAGATAAGATTAATAACCAATATAATTATGCAAGAGCAATCGTTGAATGCCTTCTTTTCTCTTTCCTAATGACAGATACCTATGACGCGACTTAAGCTTTTATTAGACAAGAATAAACTTACGGGACCGAATTAAAGATTGGCTAAGGAACGTAAATATTTCCCTGACCTATGATAAGGTCGCATACGTCCTGACTACTCCAGCCCCTCCTAGCCCAGGCCCTAATTCTTTAGTTGCGGATAAAGAAATCCGCAAGACATGGGATATAGACTGTGCAACAGCCAAGTGCCTCGCGCTTGCTTCTATGAACAATGAACATCAGAAGCAGCACGAGAAAATGGATGTACAATCCATCTTTCTCCATACAAAGGAGTTGTATGGAGAGCAATCTCATACTCTCCAATACGAGGCATCTCGAAAGTTGTTTCAGATGCGGATGGCTGCCGGCACCTTTGTAGGTGACCACGTATTGAAGATGATTAGACTTATCGAAGAACTAGAAAACCTGGGTTGTACCATGGAGAATGAACAGTATATTGATATTGATCTACAGTCCCTTCCCCCTGCCTTTGCTCAATTCATTGTAAACTTCAACATGCACAACTTGGAGATGTCACTACTTGAACTCCTTAATATGTTGAGGAGTGCAGAGAGCACGATAAAGGTAACGAAAACTCCCGCTCTAATTGCTGGGCCATCTTCCTCTTCCGTCCCAAAAGCCAAGGCCAAGGGAAAGAAGAAGAAGAATCCCATCAAGCCGAGAGTATGAGTGAAAAAGGCACCGGGAAAGGACAAGAAAGGGGCTGTTGCATCAGGAAGAGGGGAATGCTTCCACTGCTACCAGACTGGGCACTGGAAAAGAAACTGCATTGGATACCTGGTCGGCCTCAAGAAGAAGAAGCATGGTGATACTTCCACTTCAGGTGTGTTTGTAACAGAAAACTGTTTTTCAATTAACTCTACTTCCTGGGTATTAGATACCGGGTCAGGATCTCACATCTGCAATTGTATACAGGGGCTGAGAAATAGCAGGTTTTTGAAGAAAGGCGATCACACTCTCCGAGTTGAGAATAGTTCCTCTGTATTTGCTGTAGCAGTGGGAGAGTATCACCTTAGTTTGCCGTCGGGTTGTATATTGATTTTGATCCCATGTTATTTTGTACCTTCAATGTTATGTAATATTATATCAATATCGTTGTTGGACAATGAAGGATATAATTTTGTATTACAATCTAATGTTATGAACATTAACCTTAATCAAGAGTTGATTAGGTCTGGTACATTAAATAACGGGATATACGTCTTAAATCAACATACAATTTTCAATATACAACACACAAACAAAAGGAAGATTTCAGACATAAATGAAGCTTTTATTTGGCATTGTAAACTTATTCATATTAATGAAACAAGACTAACTAAGCTACATAAAGATGGATATTTAAACCCGTTTGAATATAAATCTTATGCGACTTGCCAGTCTTATATCAAAGGTAAAATGACCAAAACTCCGTTTAGTGGACACGGAGAGAGAGATACTGAACTCTTAGGCCTCATACATAGTGATTTATGTGAACCAATGTCTACACAGGAGAGAGGTGGTTTTTCATACTTCATAACTTTTACTGATAATTTCTCAAGATTCGGACATGTGTTCTTGTTGAAATATAAGTCCGAAGCCTTAGAAAAGTTCAAGGAGTATAAATCTGAAGTAGAAAACAAACAGGCATGAGTATTAAGAAAATTCGATCGGATTGAAGAGGTGAGCTTAGAATTTCTAGATTTCCTAAATGGGACGGGATTCTCTCTCAGCTCACTCCTCCGTACACACCACAGCACAACGGTGTGTCGGAATGGAGGAATCGTACCCTATTAGATATGATATGATCAATGATGAGTAATGCTGAGTTACCACTTTCATTATAAGGGCACGTATTGGAGACTGCGATATATCTATTGAATAGGGTTCCGACAAAAACCGTGTCTACCACTCCATATGAGATATGGTATGGGAAAAGACCATCTCTTAAGCGAGTTAGGATATGGGGTTGTCTGGCTTATGTGAAAAAGCAGAATCCGGACAAACTCGAGACACAATCGATTTTTTGTAAATCTGTGGGATATCCAAAACACTCGTATGAATATCTTTCTACCACAAGGAGGAACAAAGGGTGTTTGTTTCTCAGTATACCACATTTTTAGAAAATGAATTTTTTACAAATAATATTGTTGGCAATGCGGTAGAACTGGAAGAAATTCCAGATACACAAACAATTACCGATGATTTGGTTGAACCTGAGGTTTTAATAGAACCAGAAGAACCCCAGCCACTCCGTAGATCTAGTAGGACTGCTCGCCCATATGATAGATACTACGATTTTCTAATTGATATTGATAGAGAAGATTGTATCATGGATGATGATGATCGTACTAGTTTTCATGAAGCTATCACGAGTGGTGACTCAGTGAAGTGGCTGGATGCCGTGAGATCCAAAATGGAATCCATGCACACCAACAAAGTATGGACTTTGGAGGTTGCACCTTCTGGAGTAAAACCCATAGGGTGCAAATGGATCTTTAAGAGAAAGATTGGTGTGGATGCTCAGGTGGAGACCTATAAAGCTAGGCCGGTAGCAAAACGATTTTGTCAAAGACCAGGCTTGGACTATGGTGAAACCTTTTCACCAGTCGCGATGCTCAAATCCATTCAGATCCTGCTTGTTATAGCTACTCACTATGACTATGAGATCTGGCAGAGGGATGTTAAAACGGCATTTCTAAATGGTGATTTAGAAGAATGTGTTTTTATGGATCAACCAGAAGGCTTCATTGATAGTGGGAGCTGCGGAAAAGCATACAGGTTGCTTAAATCCATCTATGGATTAAAGCAGGCAACACGGAGTTGGAACGTCTGCTTTGATGATACAATCAAAGAGTTTAGTTTTATCAAAAATGTAGATGAACCATGTATTTATTAAAGCATTGTAGAGAGTACTGTTACATTCCTCGTATTGTACATGGACGACATTCTCCTGATAGGAAATGATGTTCCTATGCTACAACCGGTCAAACTATTTTTATCACAGAGGTTCTCCATGAAAGACTTAGGTGATGCATCGTACATTCTAGGGATTAAGATCTATAGAGATAGATCTAAGAAATTATTGGGATTGTCCCAATCGAGATACATTGACACCATACTAAAGAGGTTAGGTAATTTACCCGCTTGTCACGGGATCACCCTCTTCAAAGAGATGTCTCCAAAGACTGATGAGGAGAGGGCTCGCATGAGCATTATACCCTACGCTTCGGCGGTAGGATCTATAATGTATGCGATATTGTGTACTCGCCCAGATGTAGCTTTTGAACTGAGTGCAGCAGGTATCAATCCAATCCAGGAGAGAAACACTGGACTGCTGTGAAGAACATTCTGAAGTACTTAAGAAGAACTAAAGAAATGTTCTTGGTGTATGGTAATGGAGATCTTCAAATGGAGGCCTTTACGGACTCCAGCTTTCAGAGCGACAAGGATGATAGGTCCATCTCAGGGTTTGTATTTACCCTAGATGGTATATATACCTATTGTCAGATAGCAGTTCTCTGGTGACACTTGTACAGGTTAGTCTGTAGACCCTAGATCGTCATTGTGTCTTGTGTGATTCCCACTGTGTTTTGATTTCCTCCCTACCACGGCTCTATTGAGTCATGCAAACAGGTGGGCTTTGTGTACAGTCCTGAATCACATGGAGGCGGTGAGCGATAGGAGGGTTTTCTTCTCTCTCGGTATAGGGAGTTGATGCCGCACTATGCTTGATCGGCCATAACAGCAAATCCCTGGCCAGGGTTGTCGAGATTTACTGATAAGAGTTATCAGTAGTTTCTCGAACCGTTATGAGCCATAAATCAGCATTGTTAGTTGTATGTATGCCCTAGAGGCCATTATTGTACATATAATGTATATTATAGTGGATTCTTAGACATATATAGAGAGGTCTTTCATGCTCGATATGATAGTATGTTATTTGGAAGCTCTTTATCGTAACATGTATACTTGTCTCTTAATACTGTCTCATGGTTACATGTTGGTAAAGCCCTTAGGATGTGTACTTGACTACCAGGATTATGATGCAGATCATACTAGTGGGGCCATGGTAGTCCATAAGTTCATCCTTTAATGTTCCTAGTCGTGGGTGTATCGAGACAGAGTATCAATAAACCAGAGTAGACTAGCGTATACGCTTCTCTACCCATGAGATGGGCGATGGATGATCCCATATCCATTGGTATTTGACATCAGAGATGGTATTCGGGTGCTCAGTGGAGACTGGGTACACAAGACGGACTCACCGAGAACTCCTAGATGGTATTATACCTGACGTCAGATAGCAGTTCTCTGGTGACACTAGTACAGGTTAGTCGGTAGACCCGAGATCGTCATAGAGTCTTATGTGATTCCTACTGTGCTTTGATTTCCACCTTACCACATTCAAGAGGACGTGAAAAACGGTGGTTTTTAGGTACAGTCCCGAGTCACATGGAGGCAATGAGCGATAGAAGCGGATTTCGTCTCTCCCGGTATTAGGGGTAGATGTCGTGCTGTGCTCGATTGGCTATAACTGGAAGTCTCTGATCAGGGCTGATTTAGAGATTTACTAGTATGTGTTATCAGTAGTTTCTCGACCCGTTATGAGCCTTGTATCGGCATGACTTATCGAGTTATTGGGGTCTGACATTTACCACCCTTAGATTTGATATGCGACATCTCAGACGAAGAGACCGGACTATATGGTAGTGTTACTGACAGGCTTTACAGGAGCTAGAGCGGTCTTTCTTGTTGATCTTCTGATCGCTCAATACCTGGGTAGCCGTTACGTCCAGCTAATACCGCTGACGGCTTGTAGGTGCTTGATGTGATCAACACCTGCTGCCGGCATATTGACAAGTCTTTAGAGTCATACACAGAGGTTTCACTGGCCCAGGCAAAACGAGGTAGGAGAACATATATGATATGTGCGGGACCGAGATTAATATGAGTATGTGATACCGTATTTTATTCTTGCGATTTATTCGTATCGGTCAGTTATATGTGATATAGCCGGGTTATCGAATCAAGTGTTGATTCGATAAGTTGATATATATAATATTAGTCGGTTATATGAGATATAGCCGGATTATTAAATTAAGTGCTGATTTGGTAATTTAGTGTATAATTGTATATGTGATATACTAGTTTACATTAACTAATATTAGCTCACTTAAGTATTTATTTTTCTCACATGTGCACACTTAATATATATGTGATATTTATTAATTGTGTTTTATTTGTGTCATGTTTGATGATATAAGCAACATGGGTGTATGAGACTTACACCATGATAAAGATAATGTAGGGTTTATTTATTTATAGTAATTCAATTATTAGTTGGAAATTTTTTATATGGCATGAAGCTTTGAGAAGCTTGTAGATCCATTGACTTAGTCCACTAGTTTTGTCTTACACTAGATATTTGTTAACCCAACCATTATCTAAACTCATGGTTAATTCTCTACGTGAGTGATATTAGATATTTTCTCATCCATGGTTGCGATTCACTCGAACAACATTATCTCTCTTCATCTTCTTTTCAAGCTCAAGAGCTCTCTAGCTTTTAAGATAGTGAGAAAAACAATTCTAAAGTGAGCAAAAATCCTAGTTCATCATCCTCTACTAGATTAGCACTTTAGTATAGGGTGTTAGCTTCACTAATCTTTCATTAGTGAAATGGTAGCTTGGGTTAGTGTCTCCTCGACGTAGATCATCTTCGGCCTCGAAGATTTCAAGCAAGTTCGTTCTTTTCTTCTTGTGAAGCCATTCTAGAGTCCGGAAGATCACTACTTAGAAAGAAGGGACTACTACATAGAGCTATTGATGTGAAGGACTGGTCTACAAAGGTTGTATTTCTAGTTCACTTAGTTGTAAAGTTGTTTACACTTTATTTTGTCTAAATCTCTAGTAAAGATTCTGAGGTTAGGATTGCTTAGCATGGCAAAATTTTCAAAATGGAATGGACGATGCCTCCCGAAACCTTGCTGTCGTGCCAAGCAACCCTACAGTGGTATCGGAGCCAAGCTAAAGCTTAGCCGATCTTTAGACGAATTTAGAAGTCCGATCGAACCCCGAAAACCCAATTTTGGACCCCTCTTTGGAAAATTTTTAAAAAGTTGGAATTTTTCATGTTAAAATACTCTAAAAATCATGCAAGCAATTCTATGGACCCACCTGAAGAACGAATCCCTAACTCATCTAAGTGACCGCGGAACCGCGACCAAAACATGGTTTTGGCGGCGGTTCCGTGGTGCCACTTGAGAGGCTTGGGACAGGCCTTCAGCTGCTGGTCCATGGGCACTGCGGTATGGTTCTGGGTACTTCTAACACTGCTCAAGTGTTGAGGTCTCTGGGAAATTTTGGGAATTCGTTGATTCGATCGAAACGTTTAAAATCGTCTAGCTATCTATGTTTGTGATACAATATTTGGAATCCACAATAATTAGTTATATGATAACTAGTTTGAATTTTATAAATCTAGCAATTTTGTCTCATTTGATCGGTTGCCATGGAATTTTGATATGGATCAAAAGTCTGTCGCAATCATGTAGCATACGCGGATACTCACCGGGTAACCTTACTAGATAGCCATGCCCCATAGCCTCGACCAAGTGAATCTAGGAGAACTCCGTTGCCAAAAGCATCCATCCGGGTGCTCGCGGCCGCGGTGTTCCGCCTAAGTGCACTCGTCGACGGTATCAGGGGGGTGCGGCCGTCTACTAAAGTTTCCGACGAGCATTCGATCAGAATGTCGGGAATCTTTTTGAATTACTCGATTAGGTATTGAAAAGTGTTTTCAATATTAAGACTAAAATACGGGGTTTATAATTGTTAGGCATGTGATGTCTAAAGAATTCATTTGGTTGGGTATGAAATCCAAAGTATATGATACATTGGGTTTATGATGTCCAAGGTGGTTGCGGATTCCAGTTGTTGTAGTTTTTCACTTTCTTTTCTGCGACCGTAAGTGTAATATGTGGTGTATCGCCGGTTTCGTTGCTATATGTCAACGACAATTGGGATACGCATATTTACTTATGTTGATGACATGTGATGTTATGTGTTGCTGTGATATGTTATATTGGATCGTCGTGTTTTGAATAGCCGGGGGTTTTATGTGAGATGAGAGTTTTTATTTTCATTCATGTAAAATTCATTGTATGTAATATTCTTTTATTGGGAAACTTCCGGGTTGAAGATGATGTCACCGTTGTTGTATATTATTTACTTTTCCGCATTAGGATAGGCCCAAGGAAGGGAGTATAAATAACCGGGTTCTAGAGTCCACTGGGAGACTAACTCGAGGAGTCGAGTCTGGGTCTCCTAACTCTAGAATTGGTAGGGTTGCTTGTCGCTCTCGTAGGGGTCTAGGGATGTGGGTTTAGCCATTCATCGGGACCGTAGAATTCGTGTTTTATACAGGCTCAAAATAAAACACGGACCTCCTAGTATATCCAATATTTCATATGTTTCTTCTGCTTCTCTGTGATGTGATCACTGTGGATTCTGATACGAATGGCTGCATATTACATATGAGATATATAATAGACGTTGCTTATGTTTTACACCCGCGCTAGTCCCGTCCCGCTATACCGTTAGTTAAGTAACCTAACGGTACATAACGGGACATTATGGTGAATGCGGATGGCATAAGCGTACGTTATATTTTCGTTTCTTTTGTGATGCTTAGGAAGCAAAAATGATGGGACTTCATTAATGAGATTAATAAAAGAAAAGAAACCTAAAAGATGTTGTAGAATCAAATTTTCAAAAAGGGTAGCTCTAGTTTTTGCTTTGCATAGTGGTATTTGTGAAATATCCTGCACCTTATTCGATAAGGAAATAGCCGAGATCCTTTCACCGGGAATGACCTCTTTAGCAAAAGCTAGCAGATGCTACAACACTAGGTTTTGTTTTTGATTGCTTCTATAGTTCTTGCTTTGCATAGCGGTATTTGTGAAATATCATGCACCTTATTCGATAAGGAAAGAGCCGAGATCCCTTCACCGGGAGTGACCTCTTTAGAGAAACTAGTAAAATCCTCAAAAACACTCCTTTTCAAAAATCACACGATTCTACAACGATACCAAGTTTATTACGCTCATGATTTTCTTAAAAACCTGCGTAGCCCTTCGTCATTTCTGATAAGTGCTATTTTAGTATTCGTGCTACGGTAGTTTGGCCTGCGTCAAGGCGTAGTGTACGGTAGCTGATTAGTACTTATCTGTAGAATGAGATGGGATTGGATTAGGGTATTCGTACGGTGTTGTTTGGCCTGCGTCAAGGGTCGTACGGGTGGGTTTAATTCAATCAGGAAATGACGGGTTGAACTTGACTAGCGGACTATGGGTTGTTTGGCCTAGCGTCAAGGTCATAGCACGCTAAGGGTAAAAGTATTATCGGGAATTTAAAATGTTGAAATTTGCAATGAGATTGCATACCTTCTATGACATAGTTGGATCCCGATACCCACTGCGAGTAAGAGTTACTCCTGGGAGAGTCTTACACTTTACAATTAGCCAATCAAGTAGGTGTCAGAAAGGTGTCAACGGGGCGATGCCTCTGGGAAAATGAGATTTACTTTAATTAGGTCCGTGCGAAAGCATGGGGAACCTTCCTCAAAGTACCGGCACTGGCCTGGCTGAAAGATTGGCGAACTTGTAGAGTGTAATTAATCCTGGCTAATCTTTCCTTTTAGGGTTTGAAGGAAGATTTGATAAAAAGTAGTGGGAGCCATCCTGATTAGATAAGATAATAACCAATCTAATCTTGCAAGAGCATAAGCTAAAGTGTTTTCTTCTCTCTCTCTCCAGGTAGCGACCATGTCAGACCTTAATCAAGATAATAATATGGATGTATTGACCGACCCCGCTTGTTATACTGTGCAGGGGAACGTTGATTCCTTTCTTTCTTATAATTGTTATAAGATTGAGCAGGGAATAGGGACATATCCGGATTCCCACGCCGCCCAAACGAAGAATAAGCATGTTGATGCATCTTCTTCGGGTGTGTTAGTTATTGAGAATTGTTTCTCAGTTCACTCTACGTCCTGGGTATTAGATACCGGATCGGGATCCCATATATGTAATATGTTACATGGGCTAAGAAAAGGTAAAGAACTGGGAATGGATGATCATTCCATAAGAGTAGGGAATGGTGCAAATGTTGCAGCCAAAGCAGTTGGCGAATATCACCTTGTATTACCAAATGGTAATACATTGATTCTGAACGATGCTATTACATTCTTACCCTGATATGCAATCTTATATCAGTTTCTTTATTAAGTAAAGAAGGATATAATTTTGTAGTACAGGATAATGTTATGAACATGTTACTGAATCAAAAGTTGATTGGATCAGGCTCGTTAAATAATGGCATATACATTCTAAATCAAACCGCAGTTCTTAATGTACAAAACACACACAAGAGGAAGAGTTATGAACGGATCCTTCTTGTGGCATTGTAGACTAGGTCATATCAATGCGACACAACTAGCTGAGTTGCATAAGGATCGATATTTGAATCCGTTCGAATTTTCATCTTATGACACTTGCCAGTCATGTCTTAAAAGCAAAATGACCAAAACTCCATTTAGTGGACACGGAGAAAGAGTTACCGAACTCTTGGGACTGATACATAGTGATATATGCGGTCCTATGTCTATACATGCCAGGAAAGGTTCCTCGTACTTCATTACATTCACTGACGATCTCTCAAGAATCGGACATGTGTTCCTGATGAAACACAAGTCTGAAGCTTTTGAGAAATTCAAGGAATATAAATCCGAAGTCGAGAACCAAATGGGTAAAAGTATTAAAATCTTACGATCTGATCGAGGGGGAGAATACTTGAGCACGGAATTCCGTGACTATCTAAAAGAGAATGCGATTCTCTCTCAGCTTACTCCTCCGTATACACCACAGCACAACGGTGTATCAGAGTGGAGGAATCGTACCCTATTAGATATGGTGCGCTCTATGATGAGCACTGTTGAGTTACCTATTTTTATTTTGGATTATGTACTGGAGACAGCTGCAGACCTATTGAATATGGTTCCCACCAAATCTGTGTCAACCACTCCATATGAGATATGGAAAGGAAAGAGACCATATCTTAATTATGTTAAGATATGGGGTTGTCCGGCATATGTGAAAACACAAAATACGGACAAGCTCGAGGCAAGGTCAGTTCTGTGTAAGTTTATAGGATGTCCCAAACATTCGTGAGGGTATATCTTCTATCATTCTAAGGAACAAAAGGTGTTTGTTTCTCGACATGCCATCTTTTTAGAAAAGGGTTTTCTTATGAAACAAATTAGTGGCAAGGAGGTAGAACTGGAAGAAATTCTAGCTATACAAACTACGACAGAAGATTTAGTAGAACAAAAGGATTCGATAGTTCCCAACGAACCTCAGCCTCTCCGCCGATCTAGTAGGGTTCCTCATCCACCTGAAAGATACTATGGTTTTCTCATTGATGGTGGAAGGGAGGATTGCATCATGGAGGATGATGACCTAACTAGCTTCGAGCAGGCCATCACAAGTGGGGACTCTGTGAAGTGGCTGGATGCAATGCGATCTGAGATGGAATCCATGTACACCAACAAAGTATGGTATTTGGAAGTTGCTCCTGAAGGGGTAAACCCCACTGGGAGCAAATGGATATTTAAGAAGAAACTTGGTGTAGATGGAAAAGTTAAGACTTTCAAAGCTAGAGTTGTTGCAAAGGGTCTTCTTCAACGACCAGGTATGGATTATGACGAAACCTTTTCTCCAGTGACTATGCTTAAGTCCATCCGGATCCTACTTGCCATTGCTGCATACCATGACTACGAAATCTGACAAATGGATGTTAAGACCGCCTTTCTAAATGGTGATTTAGAAGAGAGCATGTACATGACTTAGCCAGAGGGCTTTGTGGATAGTGGGAGCAGTGGAAAGGTGTGCAAGCTGCTTAAATCCATCTATGGGTTGAAGCAGACATCACGGAGTTGGAACATCTGTTTTGATATCGTTGTCAAAGAGTTTGACTTCGTCAAAAATGTTGATGAACCTTGTATATACAAGATGGTGGCAGAGAGTAAGGTTGTATTCCTCGTATTGTACGTGGATGACATACTCTAGATAGGAAATGATATTCCTATGCTGCAATCGGTCAAGCTCTTCTTATCACAAAGATTCTCAATGAAAGATCTTGGTGATGCCTCCTACATCTTGGGGATTAAGATCTATAGAGATAGATCTAAACGGATACTGGGATTGTCCCGATCCAGGTACATTGACACCATACTAAAGAGGTTTAGTATGCAAGAATCCAAGCGTGGGTTTTTACCCATGATCTCAGGACTCACTCTTTCCAAAAAGATGTCTCCCAAGACTGATTTGGAGAGCTCGCATGCAAGGGATACCCTATACTTCGGCAGTACGCTCTATCATGTACGCGATGCTATGTACCAGACTCGATGTAGTATACTCACTAAGTGTAGTGAGTAGGTATCAAGCAGATCCAGGAGAGAGTCATTGGACAACTGTGAAGAGCATTCTCAAGTACTTGAGAAGGACTAAAGAGATGCTCTTGGTGTATGGTAATGGAGAACTCCAAGTGGAGTCCTTTACCGATTAGAGCTTCCAGAGTGATAAGGATGACTCTAAGTCGGTCTCGGGATTTGTCTATACCCTCAATAGAGGGGCGGTATGCTGGAAGAGTTCCAAGTAGGAAACCGTGGCAGACTCGACGATAGAGGCTGAATACATCGCTGCCAAGGAGGCCGTCTGGATGAAGAAGTTCATAACTGAACTTGGTATGGTTCCATCTATTGTGCATCCAATACCTTTGTATTGTGATAACAATGGAGCGGTGGTTTTGGCCAAGGAACCCAGGTCCCATCAGCGATCCAGGCATATTCTGAGGCGGTATCACCTGTTCCGGGAGATAGTTGATCGCTGGGAGATCGAGGTCAGGAGAGTTGACACGAAGAACAACACAGCAGATCCAATCACGTAAGACATTCCCAAGATACAGTTCGAGAGACTCTTCGAGGTGTTGGGTATGCGATACTACAGCAACTGGCCTTAGTGCAAGTAGGAAATTGTTAGTTGTATGTATGCTCTAGAGGCAATTATTATACATATGATGTATATTATAGTGGATACTTGGACATATATAGAGAGGAATTTCTTGCTCGACATGATAGTATGCTATCTGTTTGCTCTTTATTGTAATATGTATACTTGTCTCTTGATACTGTCTCATGGTTACATGTTGGTAAAGCCCTTAGAAATTGTACTTGACTACCAGGATTATGATGCAGATCATACTAGTGGGGTCATGGCAGTCCATAAGTTCATCTTTTAATATTCCTAGTCATGGGTGTATCGAGACAAGGCATCGATATACCAGAGTAGACTAGCGTATACGCTTCTTGACCCATGAGATGGGCGATGGATGATCCCATATCCATTGGTGTTTGACATCAGAGATGATATGCGGGTGCTCAGTGGAGACTGGGTACACTGGACGGACTCGTCGAGAACTCCTAGATGGTATTATACCTGACGTCAGTTCTCTGGTGACACTAGTACAGGTTAGTCTGTAGACCCGAGATCGTCATAGAGTCTTGTGTGATTCCTACTGTGCTTTGATTTCCACTTTACCACGTTCAAGAGCACGTGCAAAACGGTGGTTTTTGGGTACAGTCCTAAGTCACATGGAGGCAATGAGCGATAGGAGGGGATTTCGTCTCTCCCGATATTTGGGGTAGATGTCGTTCTGTGCTCGATTGGCTATAACTGGAAGTCCCTGGCCAGGACTGATTTAGAGATTTACTGGTAGGTGTTATCAGTAGTTTCTCGACCCGTTATGGGTCTCGTATCGGCATGAGTTATCGAGTTATTGGGGTATGACGTTTACTAACCCTAGACTTGATATGCGACATCTCAGACGAAGAGACCGGACTGTATGGTAGTGTTACTGGCAGACATTACAGAAGCTAGAGCAGTCTTACTTGTTGATCTTCTGATCGCTCAATATCCGGATAGCCGTTACGTCCAGCTAGTACCGCTGATGGCTTGTGGGTGCTAGATGTGATCATCACCTACTGTCGGCGTATTGACGAGTCTTTAGAGTCCTACACAGAGGTTTCACTGGCCCAGGCAAAACGAGGTAGGAGCATATATGTGATATGTGCGGGACCGAGATTAATACGAGTATGTGATACCATATTTTATTCTCGCGATTTATTCGTATCGGTCGGTTATATGTGATATAGCCGGGTTATCGAATCAAGTGTTGATTCGATAAGTTGATACATATAATATTAGTCGGTTAGATGAGATATAGCCGGATTATTAAATCAAGTGTTGATTTGGTAATTTAGTATATAATTGTATATGTGATATACTAGTTTACATTAACTAATATTAGCTCACTTAAGCATTTATTTTCTCACATGCGCACACTTAATATATATGTGATATATATTAATTGTGTTTTATTTATGTGTCATGATTGATGATACAAGCAACATGGGTCTATGAGACTTACACCATGATAAAGATAATGTAGGGTTTATTTATTTATAGTAATTCAATTATTAGTTGGAAATTTGTCACATGGCATGAAGCTTTGAGAAGCTTGTAGATCTATTGACTTAGACCACTAATTTTGTCTTACACTAGATATTTGTTAACCCAACCATTATCTAAACTCATGGTTAAGTCTCTACGTGAGTGATATTAGATATTTGCTCATCCATGGTTGCGATTCACTCTCACAACATTATCTCTCTTCATCTTCTTCTTCAAGCTCAAAAGCTCTCTAGCTTTTGAGCAAGTGAGAAATAATAGTGAGAAAAACAATTCTAAAGTGAGCAAAAATCCTACTTCATCATTCTCCACTAGATTAGCACTTTAGTATAGGGTGTTAGCTTCACTAATCTTTCATTAGTGAAGTAGTAGCTTGGGTTAGTGTCTCCTCGACGTAGATCATTTTCGGCCTCGAAGACTTCAAGCAAGTTCGTTCCTTTTTTCTTGTGAAGCTATGCTAGAGTCCCGAAGATCACTACTTGGAGTGAAGGGACTACTATACGGAGCTATTGAAGTGAAGGACCGGTCTACAAAGATTGTATTCCTAGGTCACTTAGTTGTAAAGTTATTTACACTTTTTTGTCTAAATCTCTAGTAAAGATTCTTGGGTCAGGATTGCTTAGCATGGCAAAATTTTCAAAATGGAATGGACGATGCCTCCCGAAACCTTGCTGTCGTGCCAAGCAACCCTAAAAGCATGACTTATAAAATTATTGGGGTCTGACATTTACCACCCCTAGACTTCATATACGACGTATCAGACGAAGAGACCAGACTGTACGGTAAGTGTTGCTTACAGGCTCGTTAGGGTTGGGATGAGTTCGCTTGTCGGCCACCTTCTCGTCTTGTACCTTGGTAGCCGTTACGCATAGCTAGTGCCGCTGACGTGCTTGTGGTTAAACCCACTGCCAGCATACTGTCGAGTTTTTAGAGTCCGACACAGAGGGTTCTCTGGTTCAGGCAAAAGATGTAGAGGCCGTAAGTTGTTACGGCAGGGTTTCGATCATGTTCATGTTATGGTTACATGAATGATGATTGGAAGGATAATAATGGTAGGCTTTGCTTTAAGCCGCATGCCGGTATTATATATATTGGATTATTTGTATTCGTATTTTTCGAAATTCGGATACGAGTATACTTATACAGTATACGGTGAGGGGTATTCTTGTAATTGTACAAGAATACATTCTAGAAGGAGACACCTCATAAATGGATTTTTATTTTGTGAAAATAAAACAATGTGGTGGAATTTGGAGAAAGTCTAAGCATGGGTGATGACATGGCTAAATTCATTTTATATTCATTTAGAGTTACTATTGAAGCATGTTGCATTATTTTGGAGAAAAATAATACATGCTTCAATTATTTTCTTTTAGCCATATCATTTTTTCCATGCTTGATTTTTTCATTCATCACATTCACCTTCTCTCTCCTCATTATCTCCTTCCTCTACCTCTTGACCTAAATCACTCACATGAGTTATGAATCATAGGTCAAGAGACATAATAATAAAATACTTGATCACTACATCATCTAAGGGATCATTTCTAGAACACTTAATCTTTTAGATAAACTCTTGTAAAGAGTTTGTAACTTGTTCGATAGCTTTCGGGTGGAGCATCTTGGATCTTGAGATGGCCGGAAATCGAGTTCTTTGCGACCACAAGGAGCATAGGAGTCACATCCAAACAAAGACCCGAAGGACCGGTTCCTTAGGTATAACACTATCATAGTACATAAGATCTCTAGATAGGTTTGCTAGTTAAGGTTTAAGCATAAGATCTTAGGTTATGTAGGTGTTGCATGCAAGAAATTTTTTGTTTACCGCTTCCGCCTCCTCACGAGTGTTGTGAGAGTGTGCAACATCCACTAACACATTTATACTATTTTAATGCAAAGAGGAGGGTCGTCATGTGGGACTCTCATCATTAGTTTAGATTAATTCTTTATTCTTAGATGGTCCACATCACTATTTTTTTGCATATGTGACGCACGTTAATGTTAGTGATATATGCCCTAGAGGCCATTATCGTATAATACTGGATTGTATATTACATTTTGGAAGCTTGGGATTGTTCCCCTCCGAATACAAAGACGCGCAAGACGTCTTGCCTGAAATTCGGGACAGATGCTATTTGGTTTTATCCGTCCACCTCTCCGAAGATACCAAGTTGATTTATGGCACCGTGTATCGGATGTTTAGACGGATGCGGCCGATGTAGCAGACTTCATCAGATTCCCCCTCACTTGAGGGGTTTTTGATTATGGGGACGCTCTTCCCTGCAGGCGCAAGCCCCTGCAGTTAATTACGCTACTGCATCGCGGTAACAACTTTCTCCTTCTCCAGAATTTCACTTCGTGTCGTGTGTGTTTATTTTGTTTATGGTTGCCCGTGGATTGTATACGGAGACTAAATTATACCGTCGCCGGTAGGATGTGGATTAGTCCAAATCCGTATTTATTTAGATTTGGGTTTGGTGTTTTAGTTTAAGGATACGTTAGCCATATTGAGGCTAAGATCGACTTAAACATTTGTTAAGGATACGTTAGCCTAATCTCCAGACTAAGATCATTTTAACGGGATCGTTTAGATCCAACAAAAGAGCAATTCGCTCTATTGTTTAGTTTAATGACGTTGCGGTCAATTTCCAGTTTAGGGACATGGTAGTCCATTGACAGTTTAGGGACATGGTGGTCCATCATTCCCATTTGGGGACGAACATTAGTTTAAGGACATTTCAGTCCAACATTCCCATTTTGGGACGAACATTAGTTTAGGGACGTTTCGGTCCACGAGTTTAAGGACCCCGCAGTCCGTATCGATGTGTGGTTGTCGGGACCCGTCACCTTCTGACGTCGTTGAAGGATTACAACGATAGGTGTCAGAGGAGTTCGGAGATGTACCCTTGAACCGGATGTAAATTGATTTAGGAGAGCAGTCTTGCTCAGTCAATTTAATTTGAGGACTTACGGCCATGATTGGGCTAAGTCCAGTTGAGAATATATTTAACATTTTTATTTGTCTTTGGCCTATTAGGCCTGTGCTAGGGCTTTGCCCCTTTTTAAATAATGCATTGCATTTATTATTTTGTTTGGGCTCTGTCCTTTTATAAACGATGCAGAGCATCAATTTTATTTGGGCTCTGCCCTTTTATTGCATTGCAATTTATCTTGGCCTACTAGACCTTTTTGATTTGGGCCTGGCCCTTCAGTAAACAATGCAGTGCATTTGTCAGGTGCTTTGCGCCAATCACTGAGCGCAAGCGTTTGTAGTGATGACACGGGTCACGCAAGCGCAGTGCGCTGCGCCAGTACGCTGCGCTTGCGCTTGCGCTGCTGACACATGGCGCGCTCTGGTGAGTTGCGCCAATTTCAGAGAGTAAGGCTCTATCTTAAAAGCGCATAGCGCAAGTGGTTCAGGTGCTGACACGTGGCGCTCTCTGGTGGCTTGCGCCAACCTAAGAGTGCAACAGTGCAGTTTTATAAGTGCAAGGCACTGTTTAATTTCTTGATCCAATTTAGATCAGAGAAAACAAGTTTTTCTTGTTTTTTCTTGTTTTCAGAGAACCAGTGGTTCATAAAAAGTGCAAGGCACTTATTATTATTTGAAGATCATTGATCTTGTTCGTAGATCAATGAAGTATTAGAAGATATTCTTCTATTTTATGAAGGTTTTTACCTTTTTCTTGAACTTTCTTCAGAGTTCTCTCTGTTTTGAGGTTCTTAATCCCTCACAATGTTGATGATGCTTTGAATTGGGGTCTAGGGGTCTTTATATAGTGCCCATAGGTTTGTTAAGTTTGTTAAAGAGATCATTCTCTGAGTGATTTGGGAAATTTTCCCCACCGTTGGATCTTTGATCCAGGGGCTTTTGTTTTACAGAAGTCAATCTTCTTGTTTTAACAAGAACAGAAGGATCTTTCTAGAATTTAATTCTGTTTGGCGCAAACGCCCCAGCGTGTGATACGTGTCATGCAGCGCAGAGCGCAGCGCAACTGCGCTTGCGCAGCTGCGCTGACACGTGTAGCGCAGCGTACAGCGCAGCGCAGCTGCGCTTGCGAACCTGCGCTGACATGTGTGCGCAGCGCATCTGCGCTGACACGTGTTGCGCAGCGCACGGCGCAGCGCAACTGCGTTTGCGCTGACACGTGTCGCGCAATGCAGCACTTGCGTAACTGAAGCGTTGCTTCCTTTAATTTTGTTTTAAATAGAGCCTTGCTCTGATTGGGCGCGCTGCTTTGGGCGCTGCGCAGACGTATCAGTTTTTGACACGTGGCGCCCTGCGCACAGCGCAGAGGATCTGAAGCGTTGCTTCATTTATTAAAGTTTAAATTTTCAAAGTAGTGCTTTGCTCTGATTAGGGAAAATCAGAAGCGTTGCTTCATCTCCCGCCTTGCAATTTGAACAGAGTTTTGCTCTGATTGGGGTAAACAAATGCCCCCCACCGTTGCTCTTACATAGCCCCAAACACGAGCGCAACGGTGGCAGAATTCCAACCATTGCGGCCACTTTTGGAAGTTGAAAGCGCATTTGATGCCTATAAATAGGACCTTTGGTCCTCAACAGATGATTATCATCTTCAACATTCTTTACTTTCAGAATCTCAGAGCTCTGCTCTTTATTTTTAAGAACTCCAAGAGTTAAACTCTTAAAAAAAAAATTTAGGTAAAAACTTTAAATTAAATTAAATTAATTCTCATTGACAGAGCCTTACTCTTAATAGATCCCTGATCTAAAGAAAACCCATCTACGGTTTCACTTAGCAGAGCTTTGCTCTAAAGGGATCTAAAGAGGACTAAGGAGAACCCTATTAGGGTTCCATTAATAGAGCTCTGTTCTCTAAAATATTTTCCCTGGATTTTCTTAATGCGTTAATGGAGCTTTGCTCCTTCCAAATCGTATAGAAGAACTCTTAAGAGTTCTTCGTGGATCTTGAAAGTTAAAGATGGCATTTTATATTATTATTATTATTATTGTCTTCTCAGAGCAAAACTTTCAATGTTCTTAGGGGATTTTCTTCAGATTCTCCTTATTACCGAATTTGATAGGTGTCACTCCTGTTTGCGATCACATTGCTCTCGAGGAGTTTAACTCCCTGTGCCCGTCTTTTAATAAGAATTTGCTTAGTCTGTCTGCTAATTCTGTTAATTTTCTTTTACAGGAGCAATTGACGCCTACATGTACGACCTCGATGAAATCATCTCTTACGGAAATATCCGCCGACTCGGTCGTTCTCAGAACCGGGAATTTACCAACGCCAAGTGTGCCGAGATCATGAGTCGCTTCGACGCGTACAATGGCCAACTGCTTCCTCAACGCTCTTCTCTCCTGAAGCTTATCGTGGGAGCCATTTGGGAAGCACTTCCCTTATTCTGTTCCGGCGTGCCGCTTGGGGCGTTGGATGCTGCTGAGGATAAGGTGCATTCGGTGTATCTGATGCACCTAATCTCGAAGAGACGGCGAGACAATCTTGTCGATCTCCTGCACCAGGCTTTCCAACAGTCCGCCATACTCGCTGCTTATTAGAGGGAGGAAGACATCAGGGGGGACCCCGACGCTTGTGCTCGTGAAAGAAAGCACACTAGGATGGTCCGCGAGGCTTGGAAAGTCTTAGATAGGGTTACCTTCGAGTTTCTCAACCTATGTCCTGGGTCTGAGGTTATACCATTGTAAACATTTTAATAATTTTGTTATTTATTTCTTCATGATTGTAAGAACCCTTTTGGAACATGAATGAACATTTTTATTTCAGCTTGTCTTATTCCCCGTTCTGAGTCTTTTGCACATGCATGAATGAGTGTGTCTCGAATGCTTGATCTAACGCCAATCAAATGTTCTTTCTGTCACTTTCTTCCTTCTCTTATTATCAGCATGCTGTCTTGATAAACATAATTGGCAGATAACTTATTTTTTTCCAAGAGATAGAGATGGCTTAGGCCGCAGGTTCAGATCTGCCGCCTAAGACTTTTCAACTCTATGAACCGTGAGGGTCTCATAGAGACTTTTCTCCCTACGGATCGAGAGGATCTCATAGGTGTATTTTCTCCTTAGGAATCGTGAGGATTCCTAAGTGTGTTTTCTCTTATAAGTCATAAGGATCTTATAAGAGAATTTTCTCCCTTACAAGTCGAGAGGACTCGTAAGTGGTTGGTGAGTTGACTTGTTTCCGAGTCGAAGTATCGCTCCGACGGGGAGGTCGTTGGCTGACTTGTTTCCGGGTCGGAGCGTTGTTCCGACGATGAGGTCATTGGCTGATTTGTTTCCGCGACGGAGGTCATTGGCTGACTTGTTTCTGACACGGAGGTCGTTGGCTGACTTGTTTCCGAGACGGAGTTCGTTGGCTGACTTGTTTCCACGACGGAGGTCATTTGCTGACTTGTTTCCGAGACGAAGGTCATTTACTGACTTGTTTCCGAGACGGAGGTCGTTGGCTGACTTGTTTCCGAGACGGAGGTCGTTGGTTGACTTGTTTCCGAGACGGAGGTCATTTGCTGACTTGTTTCGGAGACGGAGGTCGTTGGCTGATTTGTTTCCGAGACGGAGGTCGTTGGCTGATTTGTTTCCGAGACGGAGGTCGTTTGCTGACTTGTTTCCGCGACGGAGGTCATTTGCTGACTTGTTTCCGAGACGGAGGTCATTTGCTGACTTGTTTCCAAGACGGAGGTCATTTGCTGACTTGTTTCCGCGACGGAGGTCATTTGCTGACTTGTTTCCGCGACGGAGGTCATTTGCTGACTTGTTTCAGAGAAGGAGGTCGTTGGCTGACTTGTTTCCGAGACGGAGGTCATTTGCTGACTTGTTTCCGCGACGGAGGTCATTTGCTGACTTGTTTCCTAGACGGAGGTCGTTGGCTGACTTGTTTCCGAGACGGAGGTCGTTGGCTGACTTGTTTCTGCGACGGAGGTCATTTGCTGATTTGTTTCCGAGACGGAGGTCATTTGCTGACTTGTTTCCGAGAAGGATGTCGTTGGCTGACTTGTTTCCGAGACGGAGGTCATTTGCTGACTTGTTTCCGTGACGGAGGTCATTTGCTGACTTGTTTCTGCGACGGAGGTCGTTGGCTGACTTGTTTCCGAGATGGAGGTCATTTGCTGACTCTAGGTTGTCTGTGGACCGTAGAGTCTTGGAACTGGGGACTTTACCATGGCTCCGATTGGTGATGTTACGTCCGTGTCCTGCTGGAATGAGGAGGAACGTCGCTGTTGGTCTCCAGGCTGTAGATGTGGTCGTCGAGATCTGACTTCCCTTTGACGCAGCCTGGTGGGGAAATGTAGTCCCCTTTCCCCTTTTTTTTGTTTATGCCCATGGATTGTATATAGGGGTCACTATGGACTTACCTGCAGGGCAAAAGTTTCATTCTTTCATTTTTTTTATTTCTTTCTGCGATGCTCTATCATTTCAGCTTTTTACATCACGAAAGTCGCGATTGCCCAATCATTTAGGCTATTTTTCGCGGTGCCCAATCATTTCGGCTGTTTATTTTTATTTCTACTCGCTGCTTTTTATTGCGAGTTGCCCAATCATTTCGGCTATTTTGTGCGCATGCGTTTTTACTTGCTGCTCTTTTTTTATTGCAAGTTGCCCCATCATTTCGGCTATTTCGTATGCATGTGCGGCCCACTGGCTTTTCGCCGTAAACCTGAAATTATACACCGATTTCGGCATCAGCACCGCTACAACTGGGATGTTGCCAGGAGCGAATCATCATTTGCCTCTGTCAATGTCGAAGAAAGGTGGTTTAGCGAATAGGGTTAAGGTCCTGTCGACTAAGGCTTTTGACTTCATGAGCCGTAAGGGTCCCACAAAGGTATTTCTCCCTACAAGTCGTGAGGATCTTGTAGGTGTATTTTCTCCTTAGGAATCGTGAGGATTCCTAAGTGTATGTTCCTCTGTAAGTCGTAAGAATCCTACAAGAGGGTTTTCTCCTTGTAAATCGAGAGGACCTATAAGGGTTGTTCATCATACGTATATATCCCCAGTCACGGATGGGACTTGGTTAAGGAAATGTTTATTCGCGCCCGTAGATTGTATACAAGGGTCAGTATTGAACCGCTTGTAGGGCAATATTGAAGGTTTTGGGGGGTTGCTTAAGCACAGATTTATGTCTCTGTAACTTAAGACTTTCAAATCTTATGAGCCGTGAGGGTCCCATAAGAGAGTTCTCCTTACGAGTCGTGAGGATCTCGCAAGTGTATTTTCACCTTAGGAATCGTGAGGATCCCTAAGTGTGTTGTTCCCTTGTAAGTCGTAAGGATCTCACGTGGGTGGTTTCTCCTTACAAGGTCAAGAGGACCCAGCAAGTGTCTTTTTTTTAACGAGGTTGCGCCCTTTTGGGTTTTCAAACACTCGCCGGTAGCCCTGCTGTTTCTACTCACGGAGCCCTTTCGGGTTTTCATCCGTGCCCATTTTGCTCATGGACATACCGTTTTTTTTTATTTTTTATTTTTTTTTATATTTTTTCTCTACGAGGTCACACCCTTTAGGGTTTTCACGAACACTCGCCGGTAGCCCTGCTGTTTTTACTCACGGAGCCCTTTTGGGTTTTCGTCCGTGCCCATTTTGCTTATGGACATACCGTTTATTTTTTTTAATTTTTTTATTATTTTTTTTATATTCATCTCGTCAGCCTAAGGATGCTGCGGTAGTAGTTTAAGGACTTTTCGGTCCGTCATTAGTTTAAGGACGTTCCGGTCCATCATTAGTTTAAGGACGTTTCGGTCCGTTATCCAGTTTTAGGACGTTGTGGTCCGTCGTTAGTTTAAGGACGTTTCGGTCCGTCATCCAGTTTTAGGACGTAGTGGTCCGTTATTAGTTTAAGGACATTTCGGTCCGTCATCCAGTTTTAGGACGTAGTGGTCCGTCATTAGTTTAAGGACGTTTCGGTCCGTCATCCAGTTTTAGGACGTAGTGGTCCGTCATTAGTTTAAGGACGTTTCAGTCCGTCATCCAGTTTTAGGACGTTTCGGTCCGTTATCCAGTTTTAGGACGTAGTGGTCTGCTATTAGTTTAAGGACGTTTCGGTTCGTGGGGCTTTCTCTATGAATGAGCATGATGCCCCCGGCATATCCATCTTTTTCGGAGCATGTGGTTGTGGCGGGCTCACCTTCCAGTTTTCGGACAGCGCGAGTTCGCCTTGTTGGTACTGGTCTTCAACACAGTTTTTGAAGACGAAGAAATCTTCGAGCGGATGACTTACTGCTCGATGGTAGTGGCAGTAATTAGGATCGTTGACATATCCCGGCTGTAGCGGACGTTTCAGATTCGGCAGATTGACAAATCCATTGCGCACTGTCAGTTCAAACAGTTTCCTCGTTTTATCTTGGGGAAACGAGTAAGGACGTCCCAATCTTTCCTCTAGTGATGGGCATGGGCACAGGTTGTTTTGGCGAACAATCGATTTTGAGTTGCTCGGCTGTTGTTGAATGTTAGCGACGAAGGTCATTTTTCCTTTTCCTTTATCCTTTTTGTTCGCTCCGTCGTTTGCGGGTCCGAGATTCTTTCCGGGTAGTATGCCTTTGCACGGATGAATGTTCTCACGATTCTTCAATTCTTCAGAGATGGATTCATTGAAGAGAGGGTTGAAGGCTGTTTCTTCATTGGGGTCGTTCCTGTAGCAATTGCCGGCGACTCTTTTATGCTCATCTGTCGTATTTTTCCGCCGTCTACGAGCTTCCCGCTTTGTTCTGTTGACGTAATGTTTGTGAGTGACACACCCTTGCCACCAACACTTAAAGGAGTCGCAGTCTTCAGTAGCGTGTGCGATCTTCTGATGATATAGGCAATAATTAGGATACATCTCTATTCCACCGAGAGTGTTTTCTTCCGAGGGTGGTAGCTTCATTCCCATTGATATGGCTTTAGCAAACCTTTTCCTCGTCTTGAATTTGTTTTCATCGGCAGCGGATGTCTTTTGATTTGATGAGAATACCTCGACTCTTTCATCCAGTCGGCGGTGTTTGGCTCCTTCCAGTATGGCCATCTCACGCTCTTGATTGGCTTTAACTTTCAGACGAATCTCATTCAGGAAGGCATCGATCATCTCATCTGACGGCCGCAGAATTTCTGGTTCAGGGTCCGTCCCCAACTTTTCAGCACAAGGAATTTCCTTATCGTCTATAAACGAATGGGAAATCATATGACAGCTCGCCACGTTTTCCTCGGATTCATCCGATGAACTTTCTCCCTTATCTTCCTCTTGAAAGACGTAGTTGAGGAACTCCTGGAGCGTGATGGGAGTCCATGCTTTCTGGTTGTATTCCTCCAGCGCGTCAATTTGTTTTTGTAAGTCTGTGCGCTTGTCGCCGGGCTTCATGGGCTTCTTTGATTACTTTTTCTTTTTCTTTGAAGATTTTGACGGCTGGTTATGAGTGCTTGGGCCACCACTATCGGTCTTTGGAGTTGGACGCGGCTTCAACATCCCCTCAATGACCCGAGGTTCCAACGGGTTCTTCCACTTGATCGCGGGCATGTTTGAAGATCGTCCAGCATCCTCTTTGTTTTGGCTGATAGTACAACCTCCCAAGGAGATTCTTCAATGAGGGAGCATGTTGCCCCCGGAGAATTCATCCTTTTAGGGATGTGAGGCTGTGGCGGATTCACCTTCCATCTGTCGAACAATGCGAACTTACCCTGTTGGTACTGGTCTTCAATCCAATTTTTGAAGACGTAGCAATCCTCGATCGGATGACCCAGTACTCGGTGGTAAGGACAGTAGTTGGGGTCATTGACATCATTTGGCTGCGACGGACGTCTTGGATCCGGCAGATTTATGAGTCGGTTGCGCAATGCTAGCTCGAACAGTCTTCTCGTTTTATCTCGAGGAAACGAGTAAGGACGTCCTAGCCTCTCCTCGAGGGACAGGTGTGGACGCATGTTATTTTGTCGGACAGCCGGTTTCAAGTTGCCCGGCTGTTGTTGAGAATTAGCGACAACGATCGCTTTCCCCTTCCCCTTCTCATTTCGGGAGTCCGGCTTCGGAAGAGGAGGTCTATGGCCCATCTGATCCATTTGCGCTAGCTTGTCGATCAGGGCCTGGAAGGTAGTCGGTTTGAAGAACATCATAAATTGCGAGATGGTTGCTTGCGGATCAAGGGTTCCCACAAACATGCCTACCGCAGGAGCCTCTTCGATGCGTTGCTCGCATTTTGACCATAAGTTTCGCCACCGTATAGCATATTGGACCCATGTCTCACCCGGCTTTACCCTGGCATTAATCAATGCCGTCATCGGGGTGCGTTCGCTGGCGCTTGCAAAACGCTGGGTAAACAGCAGCTCCATCTCCGCGAAGGTCTTGATAGAGTCATTTGGGAGCTCAGAGTACCATTCGAACGTTGTATCTGATAAGCTGCCAACGAACTGGCGAAGCAACAATTTGTCATCACCGCCGGTGTTGCCGCAAAGCGCTCTGAACTGGGCAACATGCTGGTGGGGATTGCCCGTCCCCTTATAGACATGGAATTTGGGTATTGTATAGCCCGGCGGGTACTTGATCTGATCGTACCAGCTCGGATACGGTCGCCCCATTTTTACGACCTGATCGGCTGCTTCAGTCACCTGATGAACCCGGATCTGTTGGGCTATATACTCGTCCAAGTCAGCTTTTGGAGATTGTATCCTCCTTGGCTGTTGACAGAGCCGGTAGAGGATTTGACGTTTCTCCCCTATCGTCTTCAAGGACGATCGGGGGATCTTCAGTAGGAGGATCTTGTTGGATCATCATCCCCATCATGTCTTGGAACAGAAGGGCCATACGCTTTATGTTAGCTGCTTGTTCAGCAGCCTCTTTATCCTTCTTCTCCAATATGCGGCGAAGGAATTCAACGTTTGTTTCTTGCTCTTGGCGTTCATCCGAGGACGCTTCAGGGTTTTCTTTTAGCCCAGTGAATGCGGCCATCGCGTTCATCATCTCCTAGAGCTTTTGCTGTTGCTCCTGAGCTTTGGTCACCGACCGTGTAAGCGGTCTATGACCTATAGATCCACGGCTGTTCTCTTTACCAGACGCCATGTACACAGTATGAACCACCATGCCCCCGGACCTAGGGCGTTTGGGTTCACCGCCTTTGGCATTTACCGCGGGCGCAGGAATTTTCTCTGGCCTCCTTCTCTTATGGGCCGTTGATGTTGAAGGGGCCGTAGCAGCAGGCACCCTGGTGGTGGTCGTCCTTTGCTGTTTGTTTGGACAGTTCTTTTCTTCTAGCACTTTTGCCCTTTTCTGTTGACGAAAGTGATCTTGGTCGATTACCGAGTCCCGAACTCTCCACCAGACCTTTTAAATCCTGGAGGACAGCCGTTGAGGAGGTTGCTCCAGTTTCGTTTCCAGAACCCTCTCCGCAGGTGGAGGAGATCTTTTCCGCATAGCAGTTTGAGAGTTCTTACGCACCCTCCTTAACGGTTCAAAGTTGTTCCCAGTTGGAACAGCAGCATCAACTTCCACCACTGGAGCAGGTGGAGTTAGCCCTGAAGGGGAGTTGCTCCCGGCCTTCCTTACTCGTCGCCAATGGTGACGTCGAGCATGACGAGTCGTTGGGACTGGCTCGGCGATAGAGACAGCTTCTTTTTTCCCCTTGTCCGAATGAGGTGCTGCTGGTGTCAGCTTCTTAAAGACTGATGTTGTCTTTTGAGTGTCGATATTCAATCTGTCAAAGACAGATCTTCAAGCAGGGGCAGGAGCCGGAATAGACAGCCTTGAAAAGACTGACTCTTTGACAGGAGAAGCCTCCTTGACGACTTCTGGAGCAGCGGTTGTTGCCTTCCTCGGGACAGCCACTTTAGAGTTCATGGGCTTCCTGGCGGGCCCATCAGAGTTCTGATCCAGCCTGGCAAAGACAGAGGCTGTTGATTTGATATTGGACGACCCATTGGCAGGGGCCGTTATAGCAGTGAGCCGATCGAAAACCGACTTCTTGTTCGCTTCTGGTGCGGGCATTGGCATGGTTAAGCTTGCCGGTGGGATCATGTTCCCGAAAAACAGGCCAGTGGTGGCCTGGGTCACCTGTTCTACCGGCATGGCCAGGATGGAGGCCGCTTGAGGCCCATATGCTACACCTCCAGGTGAGGTGGAGCGTCGGTTGCATTGGCACTTCGAGCAATTCGAGCAGTTAGAGGCCATTGATGCTTGATTTGTTTGCCAGGCAAAAGACCAAATCTTAGTAACTTGAAACCCAAAGGCAACCATTATCAAACCGCAATTCGTTCGCGAAGACGACACACGAAGTGTGGAGTGGAAAGAGGAAAAGGTCCCACCGGGCGTGCCAGAATCTGTTCCCCTCCGAATACAGAGACGCGCAAGACGTCTTGCCTGAAATTCAGGGCAGATGCTATTTGGTTTTATCCGTCCACCTCTCCGAAGATGCCAAGTTGATTTATGGCACCGTGTATCGGAGGTTTAGACGGATGCGGCCGATGTAGCAAACTTCGTCAGATTCCCCCTCACTTGAGGGGTTTTTGATTGTGGGGACACTCTTCCCTGCAGGCGCAAGCCCCTGCAGTTAATTACGCTACCGCATCGCGGTAACAACTTTCTCCTTCTCTGAAATTTCACTTCGTGTCGTGTGTGTTTGTTTTATTTGTGGTTGCCCATGGATTGTATACGGAGACTAAGTTATACCGTCGCCCGTAGGACGTGGATTAGTCCAAATCCGTATTTACTTAGATTTGGGTTTGGTGTTTTAGTTTAAGGATATGTTAGCCATATTGAGGCTAAGATCGACTTAAACTTTTGTTAAGGATACGTTAGCCTAATCTCTAGACTAAGATTAACTTAACGGGATCGTTTAGATCCAACAAAAGAGAAATTGGCTCTATTGTTTAGTTTAATGACGTTGCGGTCAATTTCCAGTTTAGGGACATGGTGTTCCATTGACAGTTTAGGGACATGGTGGTCCATCATTCCCATTTGGGGACGAACATTAGTTTAAGGACATTTCGGTCCAACATTCCTATTTTGGGACGAACATTAGTTTAGGGACGTTTCGGTCCACGAGTTTACGGACCCCGCAGTCCGTATCGATGTGTGGTTGTCGGGACCCGTCACCTCTCTGACGTCGTTGAAGGATTACAACGATAGGTGTCAGAGGAGTTCGGAGATGTACCCTTGAACCGGATGTAAATTGATTTAGGAGAGCAGTCTTACTCAGTCAATTTAATTTGAGGACTTATGGCCATGATTGGGCTAAATCCAGTTGATAATATATTTAACATTTTTATTTGTCTTTGGCCTATTAGGCCTGTGCTAGGGCTTTGCCCCTTTTTAAATAATGCATTGCATTTCTTATTTTGTTTGGGCTCTGCCCTTTTATAAACGATGCAGAGCATCAATTTTATTTGGGCTCTGCCATTTTATTGCATTGCAATTTATCTTGGCCTACTAGGCCTTTTTGATTTGGGTCTGGCCCTTCAGTAAACAATGCAGTGCATTTGTCAGGCGCTTTGCGCCATTCACTGAGCACAAGCGCTTGTGGTGATGACACGGGCCACGCAAGCGCAGTGCGCATCGCCAGTGCGCTGCGCTTGCGCTGCTGACACGTGGCGTGATCTGGTGAGTTGTGCCAATTTCAGAGAGCAAGGCTCTATCTTAAAAGCGCATAGCGCAAATGGTTCAGGTGCTGACACGTAGCGCTCTCTAGTGGCTTGCGCCAACCCAAGAGCGCAACAGTGCAGTTTTACAAGTGCAAGGCACTGTTTAATTTCTTGATCTAATTTAGATAAGAGAAAACAAGTTTTTCTTGTTTTCAGAGAACCAGTGGTTCATAAAAAGTGCAAGTCACTTATTATTATTTGAAGATCATTGATCTTGTTCTTAGATCAATGATCTATTAGAAGAAATTCTTCTATTTTATGAAGGTTTTTACCTTTTTCTTGAACTTTCTTCAGAGTTCTCTCTGTTTTGAGGTTCTTAATCTCTCACAATATTGATGATGCTTTGAATTGGGGTCTACGGGTCTTTATATAGTGCCCATAGGTTTGTTAAGTTTGGTAAAGAGATCATTCTCTGAGTGATTTAGGGAATTTTCCCCACCGTTTGATTTTTGATCCAAGGGCTTCTGTTTTACAGATGACAATCTTCTTGTTTGAACAAGAACAGAAGAATCTTTCTAGAATTTAATTCTGTTTGGCGCAAACGCAGCGCAGAGCTCGTACAGCGTGTGACACGTGTGACACGTGTCACGCAGCGCAGAGCTCAGTGCAACTGCGCTTGCGCAGCTGCTCTGACACGTGTCGCGCAGCGCACAGTGCAGCGCATCTGCGTTTGCGCATCTGTGCTGACACGTGTCGCGTAGCGCACGGCCCAGCGCAACTGCGTTTGCGCTGACACGTGTCGCGCAGCGCAGCGTTTGCGCAACTGTGCTGACACGTGTCGTGCAGCGCAGCACTTGCGCAACTGAAGCGTTGCTTTCTTTAATTTTGTTTTAAATAGAGCCTTGCTCTGATTGGGCGCGCTGCCTTGGGCACTGCGCTGACGTATCAGTTTTTGACACGTGGCACCCTGCGCGCAGCGCAGAGGATCTGAAGCGTTGCTTCATTTATTAAAGTTTAAATTTTCAAAGTAGAGCTTTGCTCTGATTGGGGGAAATCGGAAGTGTTGCTTTATCTCCCGCCTTAAAATTTGAACAGAGCTTTGCTCTGATTGGGGTAAACAGGGATATACAGATATAATAACAATCTTGCTCAATATGATAGCATGCTGATTTGAGTCTATCTTAACATATGTATATGTTTCTTTTAACATATCGCTAATATATGTTGATAGAGCCCTTAGGATCTTTACTTGATTACCAGCGTTGTGATGGCAGTCATACTAGTGGGGGCTAAGTAGTCTATAAGCACATCCTTAAACTTGTCCCTAGTCGTAGGATTATCGAGACAGGTCATCGATACTCCAGAATAGACTAGTGTATACGCTTCTTTTCTCCGTCGAGAGAGGTGACCTGTCCCGCAACCATTGGTATACGGTACCAAAGATAGTATACAGGTGCACATTGGGATATGAGTTACACTGGACGGACTCGCTGGGAACTGCTGGTTGGTATTATACCTATCGTCAGTTAGCATTTCCCCGGTGACATGAGTACAGATTAGTCCGTTGACTTGACATCACTTTTCGTCTCGAGTGTGTTCCTACTGTACTTAGATTACTACCCTACCACGGCTCGAATGATTCGTGCAAACAAGTAGTAGTTGGTTGCAGTCCCGAAGCACTTGGAGGCAGTAGGGGATAGAAGGGATTCGTCTCTCCCAGTATTGGGAGTTGATATCACGCTGTGTACAATTAGCCAATACACAAAGTCCCTGGCCAAGGCAAGCGAGATTTACTGGTAGGTACACCAGTAGTTTCTCTGGGTGTATTTGGTTCCACACCGACACGACTTATTACGCTATTAGAGGTCTTGCGTTTACCACCCTCTCAGGCCCGATATGCGATACTCTTAGACGAACAGACCGGACTGTACGAAGAATGTCACCTATAGGCTCAGTAGGGTTTTTGGACGAGTTATCGTGTCAATCTTCCCTTCAACAAATACCTGGGTAGCCGTTACGTACAGCTAGTACCACTAACGTGCTTGCGGTTACACCTACTGCCAGCATATTTTCGAGTCTTTAGAGTCCCACACAAAGGGTTTCCCGGTTCAGGCGAAACGGTGTAGTTTGCGTATGGTTTTATGTAAGGGTGCTCGATTAAACACGTGCATTTATGCATGTGCTTTAATCGGACGGTTCATAGGACTAGCAGGTTTGAAAGACAGCCATTTTTGAAGCTAGTATTATATTGCTATCTTTTGGGTATTTGTATTTTTTATACGAATACGGTATTTATATGAATACGTGTATTGATATAAATATAGGATTTCTAGGCACGACAGCAAGGTTCCGGGAGGCATCGTTCATGCCATTTTCAAAAATTTTCCATGCTTAACAATACTAACCCTAGAATCTTAACTAAAGATTTAGATAATACTGTAAGTGCACGGCGGCGCCCCGGCCGTCAATCCGACGCCGGAATGCGGAAGCGGTGAATAACTTTAAATTTTGCGGACTTTGCAAACCGGCACCACCGCGCACTAAACTCCGGATCGTAACCATTAACAAGTCTAAGCTAACTAGAAGAAGAGGGGAAGAGATGTACCGACTGATCCGAGTCCTCCGGTCTTCATCTCCACTCCGATCTCCTCGCGGGATCTCCGTCTGTCTCCTCCTCGTCGGAAAGGGCACCACATCGCCTGTAGCTTTTACGGGCTCCCACCTCAATACCGAGGCAACTCGGGCGCGAAGCTGGCGAATCGACGCGTCCAAGATTTGCTGTAGGAAGTGTAGTGTAGAATACGCTTTGTCTCAATGGGGTTTATAGTTGCCTTGATGGAGGAATGGTCTAAAGAAAATTGGTGCTTTCAATTTTCTAGCAAATGGGATGAGATGGATGATTAAATTCTTTCACCAAAATGAGAACTCTCATTTTTCTCTCCTCACAATGTGTGGCCGGCCAAAATGCTCTAGGAAAATGGTGGAGGGAACAAAATACATATCATGAAGGGAGGTGAGGGTAGGAGAGGTCAAGAGGTGACCACACCAAGAGACAAGAAAACAAACACCATGCTTCATATCAAATCCAACCATACCCCTTCATGTCACAATAAAGCAAAAGCATGGAGCAAGATATCATAATCAATAGTTTTGCAAGAAACCCCCTCCACAAAGATTATTTGCACAATTGCAAATAACCCCCTCCATCGGAAAAGTCCGGCCGGGAAAGAACAAAGGAAAACCGGCCGGAACGGAATGCAAACTGGCAACTCCAGAAAACTGGTCCCGTAATAAATTACAGAAAAACCCCGATACTGTGCATACACACCCGCATCTGTATTCCGTCCGGATACAAATGCAAAGAGACAAAATCTACACTGTACTAAACTAGGACCGGCTTAAACCAAAGCCGGCTAGTATTATCCGTTCGATCCTGATCCGTGCAATACCGCACGTATCTGATCGAACCCTGCCATATACCTATACGGCTACTAGTACAAAACTGTCCGATCCTGATCCGTGCAATACCGCACGTATCTGATCGGACCCTGCCATATCTCCATACGGCCTCTACAGCGTTTCGCCCGAAACTTGAGTAACTGAAAGTGTGGTAGACTCTAAAGACTCGTCAATACTATGGCTGTGGATTTAACCACTAGCACGTCAGAGGTATAAGCCAATACGTGACGGGCCACCAGCTATTGACCGAAAGGGACGTCGATGAGTAAACTCATCCTGACACCCTACTGAGCCTGTCAGTGACAATATCCGTGCAGTCCGGTCCGTTCGTCTATGAGCATCGCATGGCGGGCCTAGGGGGTTGGTAAAAGTCAGACCCCCAAAAGCGGTACAAGTCGTGTCGGAGTGTAGCCCAGAACACCCTGAGATACTACTGGAATACCTACCAGTAAATCTCCTTGTCTTGGCCAAGGACTTTGTGTAATGGCTCTCCTAGACACAGCACGACCTCACCCCCAATACCGGGAGAGACGAACCCCTGAAGATACGCTCACTGCCTCCATGTGGCTCGGGACTGTACCCAACTAAAACCTGTTTGCACGACTCCTTTGAGCCGTGGTAGGGTAGTAATCAAAGTACAGTGGGAACTCACACGAGACAAATGACGATCCCCAGGTCGATGAACTAACCTGCACACATGTCACCAGGGAACTGCCATCTGACGTCTGGTATATGACCAACTAGCATGTTCCCGGCGAGTCCTGTCCGGTGTACTCATAACCCAATGAGCACCTGTATACATCTTAGGTGATCCAACTGACACCAGTGGCTTGTGAGACCGGCCACCGCCCCTCGTCGGGGTCTCGACTGTATACACTAGTCTACTAATGGAGTATCGATGCCCGGTCTCGAAACTCCCACGACTAGGGACCTTTTAAGGATATGCTTGTAGACCCCCAGCTCCCACTTATATGATCGCCCTCATACTGCTGGTGGTCAAGCAAGAATCCTAGGGGCTCTATCAACGTGTAATAGCGACGTGTCATGTCACCTAAAACAGTACACGATGATAAAGGTAAACCAGATAGCATACTATCATCTCGAGTAAGACTGTCCTACCGGGATAGGTCCTCCCTCAATCATTATAATCACGTACCTGTGACCTAATAATTGACTCTGAGGGCACTATCTCCAACAATCTCCCACTTGCACTCAAGGCTAATTATTGCGATGTCGCATACTCACAGCCCGTGTGATACCGAACATCCAACTCCTCTACTAGTCAGTCTCACAAAGCTCGTTTGCGGAACTATTGCGTTCGAGGAATAGCCTCAGTGAGTGGATCCGCTTAGTAGTTTCTTTCTATGTCTCTCTATATCTCATGTTCGCGGAGAAACCCATCTCCCGAAATGAGCAATACCTGTCTTAGAATGTGTCTGGATGTCTGATGGGACATAGCTCATAAATGAACTCCAAATCCAAAATTCTTAGACTGTATCGTCAACTGAACTTAATCAGTATCCTGCGCGCCATGCCTCCCTCAGTATTGCCTTGGATCACCTGTCCAAAATACTGCCCCTCGTCAGAGGGAAAACTATAACTCTGACAACCTCCTTGTCGTCCATGTCACCTTGGAAGCCTGGAATGATAACCGTCTCCTGAATGAGGCTGTCGTTATCATATCCCTAGAACATCCACTTATGTTCTAAAACTGCTTCCGACTGTTTCTCCAGGATTGGATTAATGTCAACTTATTGCATCTAGTGCAAGAACAACATCTGGTGTGGTACTTGACATCTCATGATTGACTCAATTGCCTAAGCAAGTGATCTGCCAATCATGCACGTCCCTCTCCCCTTTAGTCTGTAAGACACCTTTGGAGAGGGTGACTCCATTACCTGCAGGTACACTACCGTGCCAGGAGTCGTCCATCCTAAATACTCTTAGAATGCTGTCAAGTACCCTGATTGGGAAACCACCCAAATCTAGATCTAAAACCATAGATCTAGTAACCAGTATGCCTGATATAAAATCCATTTCCTTTGTGGAGAAACAACTGTGTGACGACCAAAGTATAACCGATTGTAGTATAGGAGTTTCCTTTCCTACTCTGTGTATATCATCCAAATACCAGGATATCACACCCTACTACCTTCTCAACAGATCCATCCCCTATTCTGATGAAGTCAAACCCATGACTGTCACGTCAGAAATAGATGATCTATCTCCGCTACATCTGCTCTAGTCTATAAATAGACATAAGCAACCTGTCCACCAATGCTTCCGCTGCTCCCACTGACTACGACAACCCTCTGGCAGAGTCATATAGACGCACACTTCTAAAACTGGTTTAGAACGACGCTATACTCATCCTCCCGCCGGGTCTCGTAACCTGGAACAACAGCAATGGCAATTGTGGGAAAACAAGAACTTCCCTGTCACCGTCCTTGAGGCTACCGTAGTACCTCTCGGGTGCCTGAAGTTACCCACCTTATCTGCGGAGTGGCCAATGGAATGTCAATCCAGATTGAATCTTTAGGTTCCTTATCAAATCTTCAGTAATCATTTGTGGTTCCGGAATCACTTCCAGTTCTACCATACTCCCACTACTGTTTTCCTGAAAAAATCCATTTTTAATTTAAAACTGTGGCGAGTCAAGAACAATATTGCTATTGATCTTCCAGATGGTAGAAAGTCAACCCGCGTCATAGCCTGGGTCAACCCACAAACAGCCATTACAGAAACGTGCCTTGAGTTGTCCAGTGTCTGGTTTTAATCATAAACCGGACAACTCCCCGTACCTTAACATCGTTAAGATATGAACTGTTCTATATCCAATATAGAAACAGAGGCACTGATTTAATTGAACCAGATTCAAATCATGCAGCTGTCCCCAGCGCATGTCAACTAAATGGAAGGAGGCCGATCAGCGTTACTCAACTTAGGAATACTTCCAATTATGAGTAACCTGAAAGAGAAGCAAGATCTCTTTATCATTACTATCAACTGAATACCATACACAAGTATCTACATCTTCGATCTCTTTGAAGAATCCCGATACTTGCTATACCTGGTTCTCTACTCTATTCAAATACCTATAACTTCTCCAAATTCGGACCCTGCGTTTCCACGAAACACTTGTCTAAAAACTAGAGAAGTCATAAGTAAACTGAATGTAGTACGAGGACCAACCCCTCTGTCCTGATGGACCCTGAACAACATACAATACTCTGTATAAGTCCCTTGAGTCTGATAACTCATTCACTGTGTGTCGTAGGTTGAAAACTGTACTTATGGTTAAGAATAATTACACCGCTGTTTAATGCTCCTTACCTAACCATCCACTGATATAGGTAAATGTCGTAGACATAATTTCAGAAAGGTATATCTCACTCTATGAAAATAGACGTACAGATATATCAATTTGAAATTGGTGCATAACTGCGGATATTCAAAACCAAATATTTGCCGACCGGCAAACAGCCCAGGTGATTTCCTCAAATATCACCGATTACAACGAATCCCGATATAATGAGGATGATCACCCAATTCCCAATAACCTACTCCCACTCATCATCTGTAAAACCATACAGATGTGAGAATCATACCTGGTAAATACATACCCTGGAGTAAGTATCTAATCGGGAAATCAGTTTTCCTTTAACATTACACAGTTGAACTGAAACATTGAAATGTTCCGATGGGGTATTCTGGTATTCCTAGTAATGCCTCTTCCAGATTCACGACTGTAACCGTATAGTTCTTTGTCACCTCTCCAAATCCCTTCATATGTCTTTAGTCTTTACCTTCTGCACACCCCTTTGGGCCAAATGGTTTTCTTCCTTCCCTACCGTTCGGCACCAGCCTATGGTTTGGAAGAAGACTATCCAATAAGCATAATGGGTGTACTGTCCTAGTCCTAGGAGCACTCGCAATGCGAGAGAAGGTGAAGATAAAGGACACCTGAATGTACTTTATTCCTATTTCTCCTGAACCAGGATCCATCCCCGAACTGGAACAAGTTCCTTTCGAGTTCATATATAACCATACGATGGATTATCCAATAAAATGGGATCTTCGTAGTGATACGGAGTATCCTGGAGAAATACAAAGGTGATTTAGGATTGGCGAAGAAATACTTGGTTCGGTCGTAAATAGCAGTCGCAATTTACTTTGCCCTCTTACTAATCCCTTGTTTTGTCTGAACTTAATACCTTCTGTACACCGTTTAGGCTAACTGGTTTTCTTCATTCCCTACCGGTCGGCACCAGCCTATGGTTTGGAAGAAGACTATCCAATTTGCGTAATAGGTGTACTACTCCTAAACCAAGGAGTACTCGCAACCTGAGAGAAGGTGAAAAGAAAAGACAACTGAATAATCCTATTCGTTTTCTCCAGAACCGGAAACCATCCTCGAATTCCTTCGAGTTCGTATCTAACCATACGATGGTTTTGTCCAATGGAAGTGGACTTTCGTAGTAATACGGGGTGTCCTGGAGAAAAGGGTAAAAGTAGGAGTGGCAATGAGGTCTGCAACTCTGACAATCCAAAAGCCAGTGTTAAGAAGGTTCGGTCAACTTGGTCACTGAGTCAAAGTCTTAGGGTCGGGTCAATGGTCGCTGCCAGAGAGAGAGAGAGAAGAAACACTCAGCGTGCACTCTATCCTAGATCAGAATGGTTACCAATTTATCTAATCTGGAAACCTCCCACTGTACCTCAAATTCTCCTCCAAACCTGAAAGAAGAATTAGTCGGGGTCACCCGAGGAGTAAACCAACTCATCAGTGGGAATCGGGATCCAACTCTCATCGCATGACAACGTGACGGAATCCGCTCACGGTATCACACTCCAGAAGGTATGCGCATATCTGGCAAGTTTCAGTACTTTTGAAACTCCCGATGTGATTTTTACCCCATGCTCTTATGACCTTGACTTTGGCCAACATATCATAAGTCACATGTCAAGTTCAACCCGTCATTCTCCAGGTTAATTTGAGTCCACCCGTACATACCCTTGACTTTGGCCAAAATGGCAGTACGGCTGTCCCAAACCAACGCATCTATCTATGCTGCATATGAATAACCAACAGCTACCAAACACTGTGCCTTGACTTTGGCCAACATACACAGCTTGAATACTATTGACTACCCATATGAAACGACGGAGGGCTACGAATGGTTTCTGGCGAAAACCTTTAACGTAATGAACTTGATATCGTTGAAGGAACGGATAGCTTTTTAGAAAATATAGTGACGAAAACCTTTACTAAAGAGGTCACTCCCGGTGAAGGGATCTCGGCTCTTTCCCCGTAGAATGAGGTGCAGGATATTCCAACTGAATACCACGATGCAAAGCAAAAGTAATCGGCTATAGTGAAGTTAATGCCCTGACGCAAACTTCTGTCCAAGGGGTCACTCCCGGTGAAGGGATCTCGGCCCTTGCCTCGTCGACTGAGGAGCAGGATATTCCAAATGAATACCACGATGCAAAACAAAAGTGAACGTCCTTGCAATAACAGCTTTTTGAAAAGTGTTCCAACAACATCAGAATAGGTTTGTTTAACTTGCATTGATCCGAATCAATGCAGTCCCATCAATTGATCACACCACAAAGAACGAAAATATACTGACGTACGTATATGCCATCTGCATTCGCCACTGGGTCCCGTCATCACCCGTTAGGTTAGCTAACTAACGGCAGAGCGGGGACTGGACTAGCGCGGATGAAAAACATATACAACATCTACTAATATATATACCAATATATAGTATTTCGCTCAAGGCGTGAATAAAATGCAACATCACAGAAATGTACAGCATCACAGAACAATACAGATATATGGGATCCCCGGGTTTCACAGAGCCACTACTGAAACCCGACGTTCCCCTGGTCGTGTGGATAGCCTGTGCAATGAAATCCTAGACCCCTACGGGCGCGGCAAGTTACCCGCCAAAACCTGAAGCGAGGCAGCCCCCTTCAGCACCGTGAATGGACCACCCAGCACTTTACGGAATCCGGTCACTTGGGCACCCCTCCTGGGTCAACCTGTACCCCCTACGAGTGCGTCGAATAGCCCGCCAATCCTGGAGTGAAGCCCCCTCCGTCCCAATGCCATGAGATGCGGGCTTGTTGCCTTCTAGAACCCGGCTATCCGTGCACCCCTCCGCGGGGCAATCCTAGTACAGAAAGTAAAATATACATACACCGGGTACATCGACCGCAACCAGGTCGTGCCCCAAAAGAATAATACAAACAGGCAGTGACGGCAGTCCACATGTCGGACGCTCGCCCCGCAATATCAAATGTACATAATACAACAAAACTGTACTAGCATTGCATCCAGGCTATCCCCCACGACCGATCCGCAACAACACAGCAAATACATAGAACATCAACGTGAAAGTCACGTTCGCAAATCCGTCTAACCGGGCTATAGCAGTTAGACCGGATTTACCGATCAAGTGACATTCACGGTCGCAGATATAATGTAAATACTGTGAAAAATGTGTTTAAAATTTTCCGATTGATCAAAAATTAACAAGTGGGCCCCCAATCAAAACTGTAGCACTCACAGAAAACCTGGGCCCAATTTTAATATTCCAAAACCCATATTTTAAGCCCAGAAGGCCTCTGTAAAAAATTGGTGAAGTGATGTGAATAGTGCGCGGCGGAAGGGCCGCACAAATGGGGTTTTCGCGGCGGTTCCGCGCTCCAACTGTGGAGTCACTTCATCGAAATTTTACAGAGTTCTTAGATTTTCCAGTACATCAATATTTTACAACCTGAAAAATTTTTCGAGACCAAAATATTTCAACAGAAACTGATGTGAACAAAAATACGGTTTTTGGAAATATTGGTCGATCGGAAATGCAAACACATTACACAAAGCTAGACGAAGTTAATGGCGAGGCTCTGATACCACTGTAAGTGCACGGCGGCGCCCCGGCCGTCAATCCGACGCCGGAATGCGGAAGCGGTGAATAACTTTAAATTTTGCGGACTTTGCAAACCGGCACCACCGCGCACTAAACTCCGGATCGTAACCATTAACAAGTCTAAGCTAACTAGAAGAAGAGGGGAAGAGATGTACCGACTGATCCGAGTCCTCCGGTCTTCATCTCCACTCCGATCTCCTCGCGGGATCTCCGTCTGTCTCCTCCTCGTCGGAAAGGGCACCACATCGCCTGTAGCTTTTACGGGCTCCCACCTCAATACCGAGGCAACTCGGGCGCGAAGCTGGCGAATCGACGCGTCCAAGATTTGCTGTAGGAAGTGTAGTGTAGAATACGCTTTGTCTCAATGGGGTTTATAGTTGCCTTGATGGAGGAATGGTCTAAAGAAAATTGGTGCTTTCAATTTTCTAGCAAATGGGATGAGATGGATGATTAAATTCTTTCACCAAAATGAGAACTCTCATTTTTCTCTCCTCACAATGTGTGGCCGGCCAAAATGCTCTAGGAAAATGGTGGAGGGAACAAAATACATATCATGAAGGGAGGTGAGGGTAGGAGAGGTCAAGAGGTGACCACACCAAGAGACAAGAAAACAAACACCATGCTTCATATCAAATCCAACCATACCCCTTCATGTCACAATAAAGAAAAAGCATGGAGCAAGATATCATAATCAATAGTTTTGCAAGAAACCCCCTCCACAAAGATTATTTGCACAATTGCAAATAACCCCCTCCATCGGAAAAGTCCGGCCGGGAAAGAACAAAGGAAAACCGGCCGGAACGGAATGCAAACTGGCAACTCCAGAAAACTGGTCCCGTAATAAATTACAGGAAAACCCCGATACTGTGCATACACACCCGCATCTGTATTCCGTCCGGATACAAATGCAAAGAGACAAAATCTACACTGTACTAAACTAGGACCGGCTTAAACCAAAGCCGGCTAGTATTATCCGTTCGATCCTGATCCGTGCAATACCGCACGTATCTGATCGAACCCTGCCATATACCTATACGGCTACTAGTACAAAACTGTCCGATCCTGATCCGTGCAACACCGCACGTATCTGATCGGACCCTGCCATATCTCCATACGGCCTCTACAGCGTTTCGCCCGAAACTTGAGTAACTGAAAGTGTGGTAGACTCTAAAGACTCGTCAATACTATGGCTGTGGATTTAACCACTAGCACGTCAGAGGTATAAGCCAATACGTGACGGGCCACCAGCTATTGACCGAAAGGGACGTCGATGAGTAAACTCATCCTGACACCCTACTGAGCCTGTCAGTGACAATATCCGTGCAGTCCGGTCCGTTCGTCTATGAGCATCGCATGGCGGGCCTAGGGGGTTGGTAAAAGTCAGACCCCCAAAAGCGGTACAAGTCGTGTCGGAGTGTAGCCCAGAACACCCTGAGATACTACTGGAATACCTACCAGTAAATCTCCTTGCCTTGGCCAAGGACTTTGTGTAATGGCTCTCCTAGACACAGCACGACGTCACCCCCAATACCGGGAGAGACGAACCCCTGAAGATACGCTCACTGCCTCCATATGGCTCGGGACTGTACCCAACTAAAACCTGTTTGCACGACTCCTTTGAGCCGTGGTAGGGTAGTAATCAAAGTACAGTGGGAACTCACACGAGACAAATGACGATCCCCAGGTCGATGAACTAACCTGCACACATGTCACCAGGGAACTGCCATCTGACGTCTGGTATATGACCAACTAGCATGTTCCCGGCGAGTCCTGTCCGGTGTACTCATAACCCAATGAGCACCTGTATACATCTTAGGTGATCCAACTGACACCAGTGGCTTGTGAGACCGGCCACCGCCCCTCGTTGGGGTCTCGACTGTATACACTAGTCTACTAATGGAGTATCGATGCCCGGTCTCGAAACTCCCACGACTAGGGACCTTTTAAGGATATGCTTGTAGACCCCCAGCTCCCACTTATATGATCGCCCTCATACTGCTGGTGGTCAAGCAAGAATCCTAGGGGCTCTATCAACGTGTAATAGCGACGTGTCATGTCACCTAAAACAGTACACGATGATAAAGGTAAACCAGATAGCATACTATCATCTCGAGTAAGACTGTCCTACCGGGATAGGTCCTCCCTCAATCATTACAATCACGTACCTGTGACCTAATAATTGACTCTGAGGGCACTATCTCCAACAAATACGATGTGTAAACTACTTTCCAACTAAGTGAACTAGGAATACAACCTTTATAGACCGGTCCGTCACTTCATTAGCTCCATGTAGTAGTCCCTTCGCTGCGATCATTGAACTCCCGGACTCTTGAGAGGCTCCACAAGGTGAATGATGCATACTTGCTTGAAGTCTTCAAAGTCGAAGATGATCTACGTCGAAGAGACACTAACCAAAGCTACCCTCTTCACTAATGTGGGATTAGTGAAGCTAACACCCTTAAACTAAATTGCTAATCTAGTAGAGAATGATGAAGTAGGTATTTTGCTCATTTTAAAATTACTTTTCACTAATTTTTAAGCTCCTCTCAAAACCTAGAGAGCTCTCTCTTTTGCTTGAGGAAGATGAAGAAAATAATAGATGATAGAGTAAATGGCAACCATGGGTGAGAAAATATCTAATATATCTCATGTAGAGATTTAACCATGAGTTTAGATAATGGTTGGGTTAACAAATATCTAGTATAAGACAAAACTAGTGGACTAGTCAATGGGTCTCCAAGCTTCTACAAGTTTCATGCCATGTGAACATTATCCAACTAATAATTGATTTACACTAAATAAATAAACCCTTCATTATTATTATCATGGTGTAAATTTCATACACCCATGTTACATGTATCATCAACCATGGCACATAAATAAAACACAATTAATATATATCACATATATATTAAGTGTACACATGTGAGAAAAAGAAATGCTTAAGTGAGCTAATATTAGTTAATGTAAATTAATATATCAAATATATAATTATACATTAAATCATTAAATCAACTCTTGATTTAATAGTTCGGCTATATATCATATGACCGACTAATATTATTTGTATCAACTTATCGAATCAACACTTGATTCGATAACCCGGTTATATCACATATAACCGACCGATACAATATCGACTTATCGAATCAACATTTGATTCGATAACCCGGCTATATCTCATATAACCGATCGATACCTTATATCGCGAGAATAGAATATGATATCACATACTCGTATTAATCACGGTCCCGCACATATCACATATGTGCTCCTACTTCGTTTTTCCTGAGCCAGTGAAACCTCTGTGTAGAACTCTAAAGACACGTCAATACGCCGACAGTAGGTGATGATCACATCAAGCACCCACAATCCGTCAGCGGTACTAGCTGGACGTAACGGCTACCCGGGTATTGAGCGATCAGAAAATCAACAAGCAAGCATGCTCTTTCTCCAGCAAAAGCCTGTCAGTAACACTACTGTACAGTCCGGTCTGTCCGTCTAATATGTTGCATATCCAGTCTAGGGGTGGTAAACGTCAGACCCCAATAACCGATAAGTCGTGCCGATGTGAGGCTCATAACGGGTCGAGAAACTACTGATAACACTTATCAGTAAATCTCCGTATCAACCGTGGACAGGGACTTATCGTTATGGCCAATCAAGCACAGCGCAATATCAACCCCCAATACCGGGAGTGACAAATCCCCTGCTATCACTCATTGCCTCCATGTGATTCGGGACTGTTTCCAAAAGCCACCGTTTTGCACGTTCTCTTGAACGTGGTAAGGTGGAAATTAAAGCACAGTGGGTATCACACAAGACTCTATGACGATCTCGGGTCAACAGACTAAGCTGCACCAGTGTCACCAGAGAACTGCTATCTGACGACAGGTATAATACCAACTAGGAGTTCTCAGCGAGTCCGTTCAGTGTACCCAGTCTTAACTGAGCACCCGTATACCATCTTTGATGTCAAACACCAATGGATGTGGGATCATCCATCGCCCATCATATGGGTCAAGATGCGTATACGCTAGTCTACTCTGGAGTATCAATACCCTGTCTCGATACACTCTCGACTATGAACAATTATAGGATGTACTTGTGGATTACCCTTAGCCCCATTAGTATGATCTCCATCATAGTCCTGGTAGTCAAGTACACATCCTAAGGGCTTTATCAACTTGTGAGAGCAAGACAGTATCACAATAGAAGTCAGCATGTTAAGATAAAGAGCAACCAAATAGCATACTATCATGTCGAGTAAGAAAGTCCTCTCTATATATATCCAAACAACCACTAAAATATACATCTCATGTACAATAATGGCCTCTAGGGCATATACATAACTAATAATAAATACGGGTATTTGTGCTTTGATATAAGTACAAGTATTTCTTTCTAAATATGAATATATGTATTCTGTTTTTTCGGTACAAATACGGTATTCGTATTTTGGTAGAAAAATGGTATACGTATTTATACGGGTTTTAGTATAGTTGTTTATATACATGCATTTGTATTTATTTATAAATATATGTGTATGTATACTTGTGAGGTGGCTACACTCTCCCACTTATCTTCTCACCATTTAACTGTTAGTGTATATGCCCTAGGGGCCATTATTATATCATACTAGTTTGTATATTACTTAATGGAAGCTTGGGATATTCACATGTATATAACAGTCTTGCTAAACATGGTAGTATGCTACTTGGTTTTTCTATCTTAATATGTAAGTATACGTATTGATAGAGCTCTTAGGATCTTACTTGACTACCGGCGTTGTGATGGCAGTCACACTAGTGGGGGCTGGGTAGTCTACAAGCACATCCTTATTCAGGTCCCTAGTCGTAGGATTATCGAGACAGGGCATCGATACTCCGGAGTAGACTAGTGTGTACGCTTCTCATCCCAGTTGGGGAGATGGTCTGTCCCACAGCCGTCAGTACGTCGTACTGGAGATAGTATGCAGGTGCTCGTTGGGTTACGGGTACACCGGACAGGACTCACAGGGAACTGTTGGATGGTTTTATACCAGTCGTCAGTGAACAGGTCCCAGGTGACATGAGTACAACATAGTCCGCAGACTTGACACTGCTACTTCGCCTCGAGTGTGTCCCACTGTTCTTAGATTGCTACCCAACCACGGCTCAAAGGAGTCGTGCAAACAGGTAGCAGTTGGGTGCAGTCCCGAGCACTTGGAGGCAGTGGCGGTTAGACAGGATTCGTCTCTCCCGGTATTGGTGTCACGACCCGAAAGAGCACGTGACTGGCCCTTGAACCATATGAAGTCTATAGGACCCCATCTGATCCAAGTAAGCCAAAAGCCCAGCAATCTAAAACCATTTAAAGAATAAATAAGGAAAACTGGTTTTGAAAAGTAAAGAAATCATGTTTCGAAAATCAAAGTTTTTAATTAACTAAGCCGAATGTGTATTTAAAAATGTGTAACCTTTCCTGAAAATTTCGGCAGAGTTTCCTTTGTAAAAACTGGCCCCGAACGGGGTACAATAAGAATAATATAAGAAATGATAAAAGGCATCCCCAAGCGGGAGCTAGCTCTTCGTCAATCGACGGTCACAACCACGCAAGAAATAATAAGATACAACGCCAAAGGGCGAGGATCAAAACCCAAAAAGAAACTCAATCAGCCAGAAAACCGTAATACTACAAGCGCGACTCTAAGGTCGAAATAATACAACACTGTTTTCAAAGTCTGAAACAATATAAAAGTTTTGGTTGATGGAATTCTAGATACAATAAACAATACAGGAACAATGGCGGTTCTGATACAAAGAACCCACCTACCAACGCAAGTCACCCATAAGGAAGCAGTGTGCCAGAAATGCCGCTATAGAATCTGTACGGCAAAAACCTGCAAGGACTGTGGCACAACGGGGATGAGTTGCCAACTCGTGAATAGAAAATATCTACAAGCAGAGATCGAATGCATGACCCAACCTAGGTCAATACGATCAGATATAAATAAACCTCAATATGAATAAAGCTGAAACATGCTAAACTGGCAAGGTAATCTCTATACATGAGTGTAGTGCCAAGTGCTCGTACTAGTGCCTCAGGTAATAGCATGTCATGAATATGAGGTATGATCAAAGTAATCAAATCTGCACACACGTGGATCCCGTCCACTCATCACCCACTGACAATAAACACCATGCATGTAAATATCATAAATCATGTGCATGGGAATAATATGAGGATATAAACCATCTGTGTCCCTCGCGACACGTCAAAATCATGGAACCGGAGTGCCCAGCATCGACACTCGAAAACATCATGAAAACTGTACCCAGCATCGGCACGTAAATCCTCATATATCGGGCTCCGTCAGTCCGGATCGGCCCGCGGGCTCTGTCTGCGGTATCGGCCCTCGGCCCCGGCAGTATGCCCATATCCATCTATCGACACTGGTCAGTATCCTCCGGATAACCGCCAGGTCCAACCAATCACCGGTAGGTACTCGCCCGCCTCCAGGCTCAATCGGCAAAGCTCATCGATCATCTTGCCGAGGGGAACCATACCGGGTCCACCATGTACCCGCAATCGGCTCGTCCACTCCTCGAATCGGGTTTCACATGTCGCTCTCAGCACCGAGAAAACACATGGTGGACGCACTGAAATATCATATCAAGGGTAACCGGGTTTTTAAAGCAATGACATATTCTCTTTTGAAACACCCTCGGTTCCCAAATCCAGAAATATCATAGAAACAACATATCTCAATGCGTATAATCGAAGAGCATGAAGTATGCGACATGTAAAGGAAGGTATGCATATCATCGTGTCATGCAAGGATCATATACTGAATGCAATAGTACTACAGTGTAGTGACATGGCAATTATCGATGATAAGTGTGTGAGCCGGCAACGAGTGTACGTGGAACATATGCATCGTCGATAATGGTGCTGGTGTCCTAGCAGCATGACTGAAATGTATTAACAATATAAGCGATGCAATGCAAACAGCATGAATGTGCGGAATCGAGTAATCAACGCAACAGTAGAAAACCTGCCTCAATAATTATATCATGCAACCTTGCCTTTTGAAATAAGACGAATCAGGGCTTTTGGGTAAAATAAGGGCTACGGTGTTTTAAGAAAAGATGTATCGTTGGAAAATATCCGTATAAACCCTTTTTGCCTATCTTTAAAATATCCCCGATTCGTTACTTTTGAAATAGGTATGACTCGGGTCTAGCCTAACGCCTACTATGCGAACTACGAACCCGACAATCAAGTCAATAGAGAGGGGTATGGAAACCACCTAAATCTGAGTCGATATCACAATATCTCATCACATGACAGGCATCACTACCATCATATCACATCTCCAATACGAACTCTGTCATGTCGCCAAATCTCACGGCCTCAATCGAATCTCATCGACTCATCTCAATCCCACGTATCATCCTCAAAACCCGTATATAAACACATAGTCCCATACCCATGTGTAGATATACACACCATCATATGCGCACAGATATATGAAAGGATGTATGCAAGTATGTGTGTATGTGTGAGTGTGGGTGCAACCACTACTCTAGGGTGTCACACTACTAAACCAATACATCCTTATTATCAATAATCCTAAACAACACATAATAAATATATGTGTGTATACGTATTCGTATACACCACCACGGACTGCGGGGGTGCTATATGCCATCCACCCGACTTCTCCCCGTAGATATAATCTACTCACCTTGCTTCTCATGTGTCGGTGCCGATGTCGCCATCTTCATCTTCTTTGCCTCACATCTCGTAGGGTACCTACAAGGATATCACAAACGTTAAAGCACATGAAAATCACATCGGAAACCAAAACGGCACACGCTACGCCTATAGGTAAAAACCTATAATCTCGCATGCAAACACGATCAATATCCACTTGTCGTTGACGTCCAAACGCCACCCGACAGGAACGAAACACCAAATACCAAAATCCATACTAACACAAGTCGTAAACCATGCACCAACATAGGAAAAATCAACCCAGATTTCACCCTAGATGGAATCAGTCAAAACTAGACATACCCAGGGTCAAGAATATAGGAAATGGGGCCATGTACAAAAATCGAGGCAATTCCCTCCTGCTCTGGCCGCAATTTGCGGCCAGAAGGAATTAATTGGCGGCCTCAGTTTTGAGATGGGGGCTAGGGTTTGGTGTGGTGGTTCATTGGTGCCTGCACATCTCACTGTCAACTCAGTTTTATTTTTGGGGTCTCGGGGTAATAGCAGATTCCACAAAACACTTCCAGATTTACAGTTTTCCCCGATATCGATTCCGTAATTCCGTATTCTAGTTTCAAGTTCAGGTTCGGGTCCAAATTAGCATCACACAAGGGATTCTAAGGTCACTACAATCCTCAATTCCATCTTTGATTTCAGTTTTACCCTAAACCCTAACTTGAATTCTCTAAAGTCCACAAACAACACAATATCGATATGAAACTAGAATAGATGCACAAGGAAATGAAATACTACTCTAATAGGTGCAGAAATTACCTCCTTTGGCAACTCAAGAAAATTCTTGAGTTGCTCAAAGTCCTCCAAATCCAATCTTGCTAGGTTCAATGTGTAGCTAGTGAGCTTGGGAGTAAGTTTTGTGAAGTGGGAATGGGGTTTTGGCTTTGTTTTCATGGTGGATCTAAGGTTTTAGTGAAGAGGGTGAGAGAGGGAAAGGGAGCTGCAGCAGCAAGGGAAAGAGAGGAGAGAGAATGAGAAGGGAAAAATGATGAGAGATGGTTCAAAAAGTGGGGTGTTTGACTTGGTCTCTCTCTCTCTCATTACCTACCCTTTTTCCTTTTCTTTTCTTTTCTTTTATCTTTTCCTTCTCACTCCAATAGTGAATCCAAATGAACCATGGCAACAAAAATGTAACACAAGTATAACAAGTGTAAAAATGATATGTGCACATTTTTGCACAAAAATGCTAAAAATCCAATTAGCGATTCTTAATCGCGATTAGCACTAAATTAGCATATAACTAATCTTAAAAACTTTAAAATGGCATAATTCCATAAAATACCTTATTTTAGAATTTTCCAAAATTTTTTTCCCATTTATTTGTATTTAATTCCACCCGAACATTAAAATATTCATTAAAATAATATTAAATTATAAAAATTCCCGAAAATAATATTTTATTATTTTGGAAACGTTACAATCTACCCCCCTTAAAGAAATTCGGTCCCCGAATTTAAATTTAAAACCCCCAAGTACTAAAACATTTCGATACAAATTCCAAGTCGTCGGGGCTCCGAAATCATCAATACATAAAACGTCACAGCGCAATGCATGCGCATGAGTAATGAGCAGATAACTCAAAATCGAAACTCCGTCAAGCATTTCGCAATCATCGGAGTCAAGGTAAAGACACAATGTCAAATCCAATACAAAACCGATATGATATGGATCAGAACTACACATGTAGACATCCAATCTATACATGTGAATAGCTGATGCAAATGCATGCCCAATCTTTTTAAGTTGCTGTGCGATGCGCGTAACACTGCACAGTGGCGGACGTTTTTCACAAGAAAATAACTATATATGTATATATATATCCTTTGTTTAATAGGTACGTTCCGCCGTTTTGAAAACAATTTTGAAGGGTTTCCTTGTTTTTAAAACGTTCCGTGTCATATCGGACACGTAGGTATATATATATCGAGACCATAGCTCGCTCTTTGGAAATCCCTTCGAACTATCAATGCATGCAAAATATATCCAGGTACTGTCCTCTGACTAGTCCTGCTCGGTACAAAACGAATATCAGATATCATAGAAATGTACTGCTCCAAAAGGAATAAATCCCAAAAATGCACATAACACCACCCTGTGCGTCTGGTGCGCACGGAAATCAAAATCCATATATGTGCCATACAGGTGCACAAAACAACATCTAGATGCAACGGGTGTGCACGAAACATCTGTCATAGGCAACGTGTGTGCCTGACAGCCCAAACATGTGCATCTGACATGCACGAAGAATCTCGATTTAGTGCATCTGGTGTGCCCCAAAATCATATCTCAAAACATGCGCCAACATGCGCGAAAATCCAAATCGGTGCATCCATTGTGCACGAATGAAAATCTAAACCCTGCGCACTCAACATGCACGGAATCACAAAATCCAATAGCAACGCCGAACATGCGTAAGTCCAGTCAAAAGCACGGAGTGCAAGAATCCACATCAATATCACAATCAAAATCGACATATCTAAAGACATCAAATCGAATTCAGGTGCAACCGTAATGCACAAAATGTAAATCCGGTGCAACAAAGGCACGAAATATAAATCTGATGCGATAAACGCAAGAAACATAAAACTGGTGCGACAAACGCACGAAGTATAGAACTGGTGCATCCCATGCACAAATATCAAGCAATAACTCAAATACGTAAGCAGCAACACCAAGTGTACCCAGGTATAAAGGAAATCATAAACGTGTGCAACTGCGTGCACAAAACACACATCAATGCACTACAAGCACATATAAGCTATACCGAGTGCAAAAATCAAATCGTGTGCGTAACATATGCACAACATCAAATCAACCGTATGAAATCCATAAAGTCATAAGCAGGTGCAGCCAAGGCATGAAACGACATACAACGCGGCTTAATCAAAGTAGGTGTACCGCGATGGAAAAACTCACAACCGCGTGCATCAGCGTGCACAAATCAAAACACTAAGAGTACATGAAACTATGCTGGAAGCGTAAATCAAATCACCGGCATAAAATAGGCATGAAATCATAATCAACACCTCAAGAGTAATAACTATGTGCAAGGTATAAATATCCAGTAGGTGCAACCATAGTGCACAAAATCAAATATCATAGAACTCGGTCACCCAAAACCAATCATGCAAATAGATCGCCCAAAATACCGAAATCCCAAAGTGACGGATACGTGATAGTCGAATCACAAAATCACAAATCATAAATACCGTAGTCGGTATATCCTCCTTCAAAGTCGAGAAGGTGCCGGTACATCCAATGCTAGCGGCGCAAGATATCTACTTGCCTCTTGCTCACGGCTGGCATCCTCTGCCTCTGGTTCCTGATCTTTCCTGTAGATTACCAACCTCGCAATCCACCGGCTCATCGGCCCGGTCAGGAGCGCTGACAGGAACGATTCCGTTCTGGCACTTCCTTGGTAATCTCTCGGTCAATCCTCACGACTGCTCGTAAAGCAATGTCACTGGTGTCGGCCTCCGGCTCTCTAAATGCACATCGCACATCTGATCCTAGGTGCAAACACCATTGCAGCGGTGTCCTGGAAGGAATCCTTCTCAAGGTCTCTGCCGATCTTGCTTATGTCGATCTGTACGGAGGCTGGTACTCTTGCTTAGTCTTTTCTCGTTCCATGGACATCTGTATCCTCAGCACGGCATTTCCTCGGAAATTGGTCGCATCCCAACGCCTCTGTAAGCATATCCGTCCTTTAATCTTAACGGGGTGTAGTGACAGCTCATCTGCATCTCGCACGAACTTCTTGTCCCGCCTGTCTGTATCATCGACCATTCGACGTCGCGTCTTTATCTGCGCACTGCAATGTCTTCGGCTTCGGTCCATCCGAAGTCTCTAACACGGACTCGAAATCACGAACTCAGTATCTTCATCACTCAGTAGGAGATATCTAGCCGAACACGTCCTCAGCGTGCATATCACATCTCTGATGTCAGCGGAGTGAAACGTCATCTCGTCGAAATCTCATGCAACTCTTTACTCCACTTTTCTCCAATATCGACTGATTCGGACTCATCTCATCGTGGCTACACAGACTGCGCTCCAACGGCTATGCTCGTATCTGGAGTCTCCCAAGCAGTGTCCCATCACATGATATCCGAATGATGTCGACTCATCCGATCGACTCGTCAGAACCTCACAATTCCCCAAGAGCTCAACATCTCGGGTACAGTTTAATAGTATCGAGTACATGCCACAGTGTCGGTGGTCCAGCCGTAGAAGGGCAAACCCAAGCCTCACTAATGGTGCCACGGAACCGCCGCAAACCCTAAGGTTCAAAGGCTTTCACACGGTCATTAAGTCGAGTTAGGGTTTCATTCTTCTAGAGGGTCCATAGAGTCACCTGCATGTCTTTCCGTATACTTTAAACTTGGAAAAGGGGTTCCTGACATTCGATCGTTTCAATCGACTCTCAACGAATTTGCGTGAAGTCGCCTCTAGCTGGAATCAATCTACCTGATGACCTCGCATCAGGGTAAGCGAACGAACCACATATCCTAGTCATTCATCCTTGGTGACTAGCGACTCACTATCATATCTCTAAGAATATGCTCATGCTGCAGTAGCTCCCATCATCTGGGCGATATCTCATCATTAGCAGCAACGACTGGCTCATTCGTCGGTACGCTAAGCAGCGCCTCAACCATCCTGGATAAGCGATAGTATCGACGGTCGTCACAACCTGGCTGGCCTCTATCAGTGGCTCAATCCTCTGGTACCAACCGGTACATCCGAAAAATCTCGCAACAGCGATCTGTCAAACGCTCATAGTGCGGAAACACAAAATACGAGGCCTCAATGCAACCGTATGCCTCTGGAATCACGCCCTGGTCAGCCCTCGTCCCTGACGAGCTCATGCTGACACGACTCGAGCCGTAGCTCACTCTGCCCGTGCAATCGCGGCAGTAAAACCATAACCAGTATCGATGAAGGTAGATCATAGGAAGGAATATAATACGGTGCAAGGAAATGTACAACCTAAGGTTTCTTAAGCGGAGTGGTGTGTCGTAAGTATGCCGCGGAACATACCCACGGTACGTCACTCTACTTTAGTCACCTATTCCATCAACCAAGGGTCATCCTACACGGCGAAAGTTCGGGTCTAATACCCCCTCGACTAAGTCTAAGTTCCGTAAGGTCAAGCCTAAGTTCCGTATATAAATAACGCCCTAAGCTCCACATAGTCAAACTCAAACTCGAACCAAGGTCAACCTAGCGCTCTGATACCAACTTTGTCATGACCCGAAAGAGCACGTGACTGGCCCTTGAACCATATGAAGTCTATAGGACCCCATCTGATCCAAGTAAGCCAAAAGCCCAGCAATCTAAAACCATTTAAAGAGTAAATAAGGAAAACTGGTTTTGAAAAGTAAAGAAATCATGTTTTGAAAATCAAAGTTTTTAATTAACTAAGCCGAATGTGTATTTAAAAATGTGTAACCTTTCCTGAAAATTTCGGCAGAGTTTCCTTTGTAAAAACTGGCCCCGAACGGGGTACAACAAGAATAATATAAGAAATGATAAAAGGCATCCCCAAGCGGGAGCTAGCTCTTCATCAATCGACGGTCACAACCACACAAGCAATAATAATATACAACGCCAAAGGGCGAGGATCAAAACCCAAAAAGAAACTCAAACAGCCAGAAAACCGTAATACTACAAGCGCGACTCTAAGGTCGAAATAATACAACACTGTTTTCTAAGTCTGAGACAATATACAAGTTTTGATTGATGGAATTCTAGATACAATAAACAATACAGGAACAATGGCGGTTCTGATACAAAGAACCCACCTACCAACGCAAGTCACCCATAAGGAAGCAGTGTGCCAGAAATGCCGCTATAGAATCTGTACGGCAAAAACCTGCAAGAACTGTGGCACAACGGGGGTGAGTTGCCAACTCGTGAATAGAAAATATCTACAAGCAGAGATCGAATGCATGACCCAACCTAGGTCAATACAATCAGATATAAATAAACCTCAATATGAATAAAGCTGAAACATGCTAAACTGGCAAGGTAATCTCTATACATGAGTGTAGTGCCAAGTGCTCGTGCTAGTGCCTCAGGTAATAGCATGTCATGAATATGAGGTATGATCAAAGTAATCAAATCTGCACACACGTGGATCCCGTCCACTCGTCACCCACTGACAATAACCACCATGCATGTAAATATCATAAATCATGTGCATGGGAATAATATGAGGATATAAACCATCTGTGTCCCTCGCGACACGTCAAAATCATGGAACCGGAGTGCCCAGCATCGACACTCGAAAACATCATGAAAACTGTACCCAGCATCGGCACGTAAATCCTCATATATCGGGCTCCGTCAGTCCGGATCGGCCCGCGGGCTCTGTCTGCGGTATCGGCCCTCGGCCCCGGCAGTATGCCCATATCCATCTATCGACACTGGTCAGTATCCTCCGGATAACCGCCAGGTCCAACCAATCACCGGTAGGTACTCGCCCGCCTCCAGGCTCAATCGGCAAAGCTCATCGATCATCTTTCCGAGGGGAACCATACCGGGTCCACCATGTACCCGCAATCGGCTCGTCCACTCCTCGAATCGGGTTTCACATGTCGCTCTCAGCACCGAGAAAACACATGGTGGACGCACTGAAATATCATATCAAGGGTAACCGGGTTTTTAAAGCAATGACATAATCTCTTTTGAAACACCCTCGGTTTCCAAATCCAGAAATATCATAGAAACAACATATCTCAATGCGTATAATCGAAGAGCATGAAGTATGCGACATGTAAAGGAAGGTATGCATATCATCGTGTCATACAAGGATCATATACTGAATGCAATAGTACTACAGTGTAGTGACATGGCAATTATCGATGATAAGTGTGTGAGCCGGCAACGAGTGTACGTGGAACATATGCATCATCGATAATGGTGCTGGTGTCCTAGCAGCATGACTGAAATGTATCAACAATATAAGCGATGCAATGCAAACAGCATGAATGTGCGGAATCGAGTAATCAACGCAACAGTAGAGAACCTGCCTCAATAATTATATCATGCAACCTTGCCTTTTGAAATAAGACGAATCAGGGCTTTTGGGTAAAATAAGGGCTACGGTGTTTTAAGAAAAGATGCGTCGTTGGAAAATATCCGTATAAACCCTTTTTGCCTATCTTTAAAATATCCCCGATTCGTTACTTTTGAAATAGGTATGACTCGGGTCTAGCCTAACGCCTACTATGCGAACTACGAACCCGACAATCAAGTCAATACAGAGGGGTATGGAAACCACCTAAATCTGAGTCGATATCACAATATCTCATCATATGACAGGCATCACTACCATCATATCACATCTCCAATACGAACTCTGTCATGTCGCCAAATCTCACGGCCTCAATCGAATCTCATCGACTCATCACAATCCCACGTATCATCCTCAAAACCCGTATATAAACACATAGTCCCATACCCATGTATAGATATACACACCATCATATGCGCACAGATATATGAAAGGATGTATGCAAGTATGTGTGTATGTGTGAGTGTGGGTGCAACCACTACTCTAGGGTGTCGCACTATTAAACCAATACATCCTTATTATCTATAATCCTAAACAACACATAATAAATATATGTGTGTATACGTATTCGTATACACCACCACGGACTGCGGGGGTGCTATATGCCATCCACCCGACTTCTCTCCGTAGATATAATCTACTCACCTTGCTTCTCATGTGTCGGTGCCGATGTCGCCATCTTCATCTTCTTTTCCTCACATCTCGTAGGGTACCTACAAGGATATCACAAACGCTAAAGCACATGAAAATCACATCGGAAACCAAAACGGCACACGCTACGCCTATAGGTAAAAACCTATAACCTCGCATGCAAACACGATCAATATCCACTTGTCATTGACGTCCAAACGCCACCCGACAGGAACGAAACACCAAATACCAAAATCTATACTAACACAAGTCGTAAACCATGCACCAACATAGGAAAAATCAACCCAGATTTCATCCTAGATAGAATCAGTCAAAACTAGACATACCCAGGGTCAAGAATATAGGAAATGGGGCCATGCACAAAAATCGAGGCAATTCCCTCCTGCTCTGGCCGCAATTTGCGGCCAGAAGGAATTAATTGGCGGCCTCAGTTTTGAGTTGGGGGCAAGGGTTTGGTGTGGTGGTTCATTGGTGCCTGCACATCTCACTGTCAACTCAGTTTTATTTTTGGGGTCTCGGGGTAATAGCAGATTCCACAAAACACTTCCAGATTTACAGTTTTCCCTGATATCGATTCCGTAATTCCGTATTCTAGTTTCAAGTTCAGGTTCGGGTCCAAATTAGCATCACACAAGGGATTCTAAGGTCACCACAATCCTCAATTCCATCTTTGATTTCAGTTTTACCCTAAACCCTAACTTTCTCTAAAGTCCACAAACAACACAATATCGATATGAAACTAGAATAGATGCACAAGGAAATGAAATACTACTCTAATAGGTGCAGAAATTACCTCCTTTGGCAACTCAAGAAAATTCTTGAGTTGCTCAAAGTCCTCCAAATCCAATCTTGCTAGGTTCAATGTGTAGCTAGTGAGCTTGGGAGTAAGTTTTGTGAAGTGGGAATGGGGTTTTGGCTTTGTTTTCATGGTGGATCTAGGATTTTAGTGAAGAGGGTGAGAGAGGGAAAGGGAGCTGCAGCAGCAAGGGAAAGAGAGGAGAGAGAATGAGAAGGGAAAAATGATGAGGGATGGTTCAAAAAGTGGGGTGTTTGACTTGGTCTCTCTCTCTCACACTCATTACCTACCCTTTTTCCTTTTCTTTTCTTTTCTTTTATCTTTTCCTTCTCACTCCAATAGTGAATCCAAATGAACCATGGCAACAAAAATGTAACACAAGTGTAACAAGTGTAAAAATGATATGTGCACATTTTTGCACAAAAATGCTAAAAATCCAATTAGCGATTCTTAATCGTGATTAGCACTAAATTAGCAAATAAGTAATCTTAAAAACTTTAAAATGGCATAATTCCATAAAATACCTTATTTTAGAATTTTCCAAAATTTTCCAAATTTTTTTTCCCATTTATTTGTATTTAATTCTGCCCGAACATTAAAATATTCATTAAAATAATATTAAATTATAAAAATTCCCGAAAATAATATTTTATTATTTTGGAAACGTTACAATTGGGGGTTGATATCGCGCTGTGTCAGAGAGCCATTACACAAAGTCCCTGGCCAGGGCAAGCGAGATTTGCTGGTAGGTTCCAGTAGTTTCTCAGGGTGTAATGGGCTTCCCTCCGACACAACTTATACCGCTATTAGGGGACTGACGCTTGCCGCCCCCTAGGCACGATATGCGATAGTCTTAGACGAACGGACCGGACTGTACGGAGATTGTCACATCAGACTCAGTAGGAGTTCGGATGGGTTTCCTCATCGGCCTTCTTATCGACATCTACCTGGGGACCGTTACGTACAGTTAGTGCCGCTTGCGGTCTGTGGTTAAACCCACTGCAAGCGTAGTAGTCGAGTCTCTAGAGTCCCACACAGAGAGTTTCCCTACTCCAGGCGAAACGATATAAAGGTCGTATGGTTTTACGACAAGGGTTCGGACGCATACGTGTGTTTACGCACGTACGACTTTCGGACAGTTTTTACCAGTCGGCTTTGGTTTAAGCCAGTTACTGGTATCCGGTTATTGGATTTATACAGTCTAAAGTTTTTCCGTATTTTTGCGGAAAGGAGGGGCGTTCTCGTAATTGCGCGAGAAGCTTCTAGAATGTGGTGACTAAGGAAGTTTAGGTGGCATATACAATGAATGTGATTAGTGAGTCATATGGATGATTCATCCATGTCATTAATGCATCATAAATGCTTAATGACTCATGGAGATGAATCATCACTAGATATTATCAAGCATGGTTGTTAAATTGATTTATTTTCTTTTCTTGATAAAAAGAAATGCTTGATATATATTATCATAACTCATTATTCTCACTTCATTATTATGTTCACCTTCTCTCTCCTCCAGCTCTCCCTCTTCAAACCCTAATCCTCCCCTCTCATGTGTTGAGTACAAGAATTAGTTAGACTTATTAAACCATAACCCTCACTCTATTTCACCTAGCTTCTTTGATTAGCACTTAAAGAAGTTTAGTTGCCTCAAGTTTAGAGGCTAAGCTTGGAGTAAAGCTCTCGGGTAGATCATCTACTACTTCGAGAAGGCCGAGGAGGAGGTAGAGTTCGTAAAGACGAAGGACACGGTTCTTTAGGTATAATCCCTTTACATAGTAGTTGTTAACTTCTATGTTTGATGTTAGTTATCGTTTAGCTTCGATTCATGCGGTTAGTCGATGTTTAGCATATAAACAAGATCGTTTTTCATATTTTCGCCTCCCCGCAAGTCGTGGGGTGTTGTACATCGACTTACATCTCCCACTTATCTTCTCACCATTTAACATGGAAGTTGTGGGCTTGCGACTCATCCTAGTGAGTCACCAAGCCCACCCACTTCTTTTGTTTGTGATGAATAGATAAGATAAGAGTGAGGTGAGATATTTTTCAAGTGATAGTTATCTTTTTTTCATGAGAGAAAAATCTCTAGAAGCTAGCCATCTTCATTTTCTTCCTCAATTCTCTCTCTTGAGTTGTGAGGATTAAAAGAGAGCGTTTAGTTTCACAAACTAGATTAATCTAAGTATCTTGTTTTAGCAAGACTTGATTTTTAGTTGCTTCCGACGAACCTATCGTTTGAATCGGTATCCTCGGGTGGATCGTCTTTTACACGGAAAATTGTATTTGAGAGCTCGTTCCATCAACCCAAAAAGATTGAGGAGTCAACTTTCAAGATCCGAAGGACCGTCTACAAAGGTTGTAATTTCAACCAAGTAGCTAATACTCTGGTTAGGGTTAGTTTAGTTTAGTGTTTGGGGTTGTATCCTGAGATTTAGTGTTTTGTGCTCAAAATTTTAAAAGTTTTTTTATTCCGTATAGCCATAGTTGGCACGGCAAGAAACACATATACACTTACAGTTGTACGTATTAGTATTAAACAACCAAGATTTAAAAAGATTTTTAATGGTTCTTAGTTAAGATAATATATACTATGAAAACTTTTAGTTAAAAATAACGAAAATATCCATATCAGTCCTTGAAATAATAAATGAGTAAAAAATATTTTAAAAATTCTTATACTTTTGAAAAAAATATCCACATCGATTGAAAATATTCACATCATGCATGCTTTTATTCTAATTAATAATGATGTGCACCGCACGTGCGAAATAATAGTTTGCTATTATAATACCAAAGAAGGGATGTAAGAAATACGTGAAAAGACAATCATTTAAATTACTGCCACCTAAGTTATGATAATGTGTCAACTTATTATAGCACGTGCGAAGCACATATATAATTAAATTAATAAAGTATTAAAAATAGATTTTCTTTTTTTATGCAAAAAAAGATTTGTTTATTACTTAGTTTAAATCTCATTACTTTCGGTTTGAGAAATATCTTAAATACTTTTATTTTATTTAAGATAATAAAGATTTTTAAAAAATATGTAAAATAGCTAACTTATTAAACTTTTTAAAAATTAAAAATCCTAAAAACCCTATATTATTTTATGTAATTTTTACAAAATCTTCTCTAATTTTTGTTAATGGTGTCAAAATATAGAAACGTGCATCATACGTTCTAAATACTAATATACATAGGGAGATGATTCTATGAGGCCGATTCTCATATCTTATTTTGAGGCCAAACCTTTAAAACACACAATCCTTTTGTTTTTCACCGATTTGTACCGGTCACTTTGATCTACTTATATGTATTAGATGATTATGTTTAAAATTTTATTAGATTTGGAAAGCTCTAATACAACCATCAAGCGTTCTTATTTTTCACGTTTCGTAAATCTGTCGATTTTTTAGTCTATTTGATAGATTAGCTAGAGATATCCAAATCTCGTAAAATTTGTTACATAACCTGTCTAATATGTGTAGATCATGATGATCAGTACGGATTGGTAAAAACACGATTTATCATGTATTTGAAAAATGGGCCTCAAAATAAAAAATAAGACCGTATCTCATCGGATCAACTCCATATATATATATATATGTGTGTGTGTGTGTGTGTGTGTGTTTTCTGCTTTTAGGAGGAGAGAGAATCGTTTCCTCCCTTATTTTTCACCGTTGGATTTATGATTCGACGGTCAGATGCATATAAATTGTTAGTGATGATATCTCACAAAATATGATGATGACATCATCACATATTTTCCATCACTAAATTAAACGATCCAATGGTGTAGAACATGAGAGGAGGAGCTAGATTCCCTCTCCTCCTAAAAGTAGAATATTGCTTATATATATATATATATATATATATATATATATATATATATATATATATATATATATATATATGAGGTTAATGGAGAAAAGGTGGCGTCGGAAAAATAAACCGTCCATCATTTTTTTCGACGATCGGTATACACTACCTCCATTTTTATCATCTAAGATGTGAATACACCAAATTTCATGTGATTATACCATTTTTTTACCGTTGATTTAGTTGGTGCAAAATTAATGGTTTACCGACAATAAAACATTTTACATTGCTAATTCAACAGTAAAAAAGTGGTGGAATCACATCAAATTTGGTGTATGCACATCTTAGATGATAACGACGATGATGATGGATGCCGATCGTCGGAAAAAATGGTGGAGATTGTATTTTTTCGACGTCATAGGAGAAAATCCCCTCCTATGACCTCTTTCCTCCATTGTTCTCTCTCTTTCTCTCTCTCTCTCTCTATATATATATACATATAGAGAGAGAGAGAGAGAGCGCTCTATATATTCGACGCCATAAGAGAAAATTCTCTCCTATGGCCTCTTTCCTCCATTATTATTTATCTCTCTCTATATATATATATTATATATATATATTATATATATATATATATAGAGAGAGAGAGAGAGAGAGAATAATGGAGGAAAGAGGCCATGGAAGAGGATTTCCTCTTATGGCGTCGAAAAAATACAACCTCCACCATTTTTTCCGACGATCGGCATCCATAATCTTCATCGTTATCATCTAAGAATTGTGTACGCCAAATTTCATGTGATTCTACAACCTTTTCACCGTTGAATTAGTGGGTTCAAAATTAACGGTTTACCAACAATAGAACTTTTTACATTGCCAAATCAACGGTGAAAAGGCTGTAGAATCACATGAAATTTGGCGTACCCACATCTTATATGATAACGATGAAGATGATGGATTCTGATCGACGGAAAACACAATTGAGGGCTTATTTTTTCGACGCCATAAGAGGAAATTCCCTCCTATGGCCTCTTTCTTCCATTATTTTCATATATATATTAGGCTTTTTTTTATAAGCAAATCCCACACACACATATATCTCTACTATTGTAATCCAAACATTAATCTAATAAGACAACTCATTCTTTAGAAAAAATTCAAAAAAAATTCTCTCAACCTTCTCTTAATCCGTTGCCAGCTCAAAACCCTCCTCCCCTCTCTCTCTCTCTCTCTCATTAATAATGCTCCTAGAAAAAAAGGAAATTTTTTTTTACCCGACACCTTCTCCCTCACCCTCTCTCACAATACGCCCACCAAAATTATTAATGCCTCATGGAAAATTTTATCAAACACCATACATCCTAAATATTTGTATTACATGTCTCATTACATCCAAATACTTTTTTGATAATTTGAACTTAGGGGAAGCACAGTTTTTCAAGAACTCAGCATCTCAACTATTTATGACCCATTTTAGATGCTTGCCAAGATGTATAAATGTATACATGCCAATTTATTTTTCTATGCACTATTTATAATATATATACATGTGCATGGCACGTGCAATACACTAGTATCAATGACATAATTAACCAGCCTTTTTTCCCTTTGTAAATACGAGCGGCATCACAACCTACATATTGGAGAGAGAGAGAGAGAGTAATGGGGCAGTGAGGTGAATGGAACAGGGTTGGTGCTAATCGACGAAAAATTAACTGCAAAATATCTCGCATCACGAGATACTCCTGATCATGGCTTTTCTTTGCCTTTGCCTTGGGATGGCATTCAATTTCAGTTGCTGCCTCCACCAACACCAGATCAGAGCATTTACTCTCTCTCTCTGCTGTGTTTGTGTGTTTTCTTTGGCAATATATCAAGACTTCACCGTCTAGTTAAAAGAAAGACACCTGTATGCAGATCCTAACCCAATTATGACAAACATATGCAACCACTTCAACCATCATGAAATGATCAATACATACCTGATACCTGGTCTGATTCCAAGGGAATTAATTATGGTGATTATTTCTTTAAAATATCTACCGTATATATGTGTGTGAATGGGGTTCTTTGTAATGTGATGTTCAAGTATTTTCTTCTCCTTCTCTTATTAATCATATCATTGATACACCATTCATTTCTTATTTTGAGGGTGACTTTTCAAACACACAATAAATCATGGTTTTCACCCATCCGCACCGATCATCGTGATCTACACATGTTAGATAGGATATGTATCAAATTTTACGAGATTTGGATATCTCATACTAATCCTTCAAATAGACCAAAAAACTGACAACTTTAGGATGCATGAAAAACAAGATCGCTTGATAGATGTGTTGGAGCTTTCCGAATCTAACGAAACTTAAAACATAGCCTATTTAATACAAGTAAATCAAAGTGAGCGGTATGGATCGGTGAAAAACACGAGGATTGTGTGTTTAAAAGTTTGGTCTCAAAATAAGAAATGAGAACCAGTCTTATATATATATATAGAGAGAGAGAGAAAGAGAGAGAGAGAAGGGAATTTTCTCCTATGACATTGGCATTGAAAAATATACCCTCCATCATTTTTTTCCGACAATCGGAACCGTTGATTGTCATCTTTATTATCTAAGATGTGGACACACTATATTTTATGCGATTCTATTACTTTTTCACCGTTGATTTAATGGATGCAAAATTAATAGTTTACCGACAATAGAAATTTTTACATTGCTAATTCAACGGTGAAAAATTAGTAGAATCACATGAAATTTGGTGTATCCACAATTTATATAGATCATGGATTCCGATCGTCGGAAAAAACGATGGAGGGTGTATTTTTCGATGGCGTAGAAGGAAATTCCCTCCTATGACCTCTTTCATCCATTATTCTCGTGTGGGGGTAGGGGAGTGATCTATTGCAAACTGTTGGGTTACGATAGCGTCTTGGCCATCTATCGTGGCCGATGCGGAACAGAAATAACGTTTAAAAAACTTGGCACCAACGAACCCGTCTAGAATTGAACCATAAAGCTACACTAGAAAACTACAATGAGCTAAACTACAAGGTTAGAAATGGTTATATCGAATGAACCATGTCCTTCGGTTTTCAACCATCTTCCTTGGCTCCTTGAGGCGTCCTCGATTGAACTTAGCCGCCGGTCTTCCTACGTCGAAGATGATCCACCCGAGAGATATAGCTCATGACTCTAGCTCCATACTAATGATCAAGTGAAGCAACTAGGGACTCTAGGTTGCTAATCTAGAGTGCATAGAATGTAGTGAAGTGTTTAAAATGTTAATCTACCTCACCTCCTCTCTTCATTCTCAACAAATGAGATTGTAGAAAGGAGGTTGAAGATGAAGGTGGAGGAACTCATGAAAACCCACGAGGAGAGTGAAGCTAATGGTGAGGTAAAGAAAAACCATCTCCACTCTTTAGCTTTACATCAAGTGTGAAAATATCAAGAGGCATGTTTTTATAAAACACATTTTTTCCATTATAAAATCAAGCCCATGCTTGAATAGTTTGCATAAATGAATTAAAAATTCATTTATGCAATACTATACAAGCATGGCTCTCACCATACTCCCCTCTCTTGATTTTCCACCTCATTACCCATTAAAATAAATGGGTAAAAACTAAATGATGTGTCCACCTTCTAGAATGTTATCTGTATAAATACGGATTACACTCTACTGTATATACATACATATATTCGTACTGAAATACGAATACCCGAAGAGATAGAATAACACAAAGAACATAATAGTAGAATATACATATCGAAATATATATACGTAAATTATTAAATCAATACCTGACTTAATAATCCGGCTCAAACCCGAGCCGGCTAGTATTATCAACTGTCCGATCGAAAGTCCGGGCACATAATACAATCAATCGATCAGAACTTTGCACGTATCCAATACGACTACTATATCATTTTGCCAGAATAAGGAAAACCCTCTGTGTGGGACTCTAAAGACTCATCAATACGTTGGCAGTGGGTTTAACTATAAGCACGTCAGCGGCACTAGGTGTACGTAATGGCTACCTAGGTTTTTGTTAGTGATAAATGCCCTACAGGCCATTATTGTATCATACTGGATTGCATATTACATATTGGATGCTTGGGATATTTCACAGTTATAATAACAGTCTTGCTCGATATGGTAATATGCTACCTGGTTTGATTCTACCTCAATATGTGCATGTGTTTCTTTTAGCATATCGCCTATACATATTGGTAGAGCCCTTAGGATCTTTGCTTGACTACCAGTGTTGTGATGGCAGTCACACTTGTGGGGGATGGGTAGTCTATAAGCACATCCTCATACAGATCCCTAGTCATTGGATTATCGAGACGGGGCATCGATACTCCGGAGTAGACTAGTGTATACGCTTCTCATCCTAGTAGGGGATATGGTTTGTCCCACAGCTATTAGTACGTCGTACTGGAGTTGGTATGCAGGTGCTCATTAGGTTATGAGTTACACTGGAAAGGAATTGTCGGGAAATGCTGGTTGGTATTATACCTATCGTCAAGTAGCATTTCCCAGGTAGCAAGAGTACAGCTTAGTCCGTTGACTTTCCATCGCTATTTCGTCTCGAGTGTGTTCCCACTGCACTTTGATTACTACCGTACCACGCTTAAAGGAGTCATGCTGGAAGAGAGCCCAATACACCATAAGAAACTACTGGAGTACCTTACCGGTATTTCTCGACTGTCTTGGCCAGGGACTTTGTGTAATAGCTTTCCGAACACTGCACGATATCAACCTCCAATACCAGGAGAGACGAATCCTATCTGATCGCTACTGTCTTCAAGTATTTCGGGAATACACCCAACTACTAGCTGTTTGCACGAATCCTTTAAGTGTGTTAGGGTAGTAATTAAAGTGCAGTGGGAACACACTCGAGACGAAGTAGCGATAGCAAGTCAAAGGACTAAGTTGTACTCATGCCACCTGGGAACTGCTACCTGACGATAGGTATAATACCAACCAGCAGTCCCCAAAGAGTCCTGTCCAGTATAACACATAACCTAATGAGCACCTGCATACCAACTCCAGTACGACGTAGTAATAGCTGTGGGACAGATGATTGTTGCGAAAGAGTGTGTGTAGTAGTTAACCGCAATCAGAATGGTGTCGCGTGTAGCTAGACCGAGGTGAGTACGGGTCGTCCTTAAGGAAACGTTGAATCTTTTACTCTTACTTTAGATGTGTTGAAAAAGAGAGGAGGAATAAAGAATTTTGTGGAAAGGTTTCTAGATCTACGTTAAGCAAGAATGCAAAATATATAGATCTAGATTATTTTAGGGATGTAGTTAATATAATAAGAGGGCTTGTAGGGTTCGTTAGGATTTAGTAATTATGGACGAATAATTAAAAGTTACCCTTTTTATCCTTTAATTGATTTAAAACTAGAACGACGGTGATGCGTGTAGATTAGGGTTTCTGGAGGGAAAAGGAATCCCACTCTTAACCCTTATCTCGATACGGAACTCCGTTCATATCTAGCCTTTACCAAAACAATTATTAATCTAATCTCTAATCATGGTCGGAACTAACAAGGAATTGTTAGCGCCCCCGATTAGGATGTTAATGATTCTTTTGATAAAGTTCTTAAACTTTATAGGACTTAAAAAGAGTTTAGCTATTTTCATCATCCATTAACCTACCATAATCCTACGAACCCTAACAAGTGGAGAATTACTCGCACATGTTGGGAGAAAAAGAGATGGAGAGAAAATGCATAATTAAACTACAAAGAAATAGAATAAGAAAAAGAAATCTACCTTTATTAATCAACAATATTCATTACACTTTGATTCCTTAGAAAATGATTACAAGTACTAGTTGCTTCTCGATCTCTTCTAAGGAGGTAGACGAACAGTTGATGATCAGCCTGGATGCGTGAGCCGTCTTGGACTTCGTGATCGCGTCGACTTGATGATTTTTCCAAGAGGCTCTCGGTTTTTATTTATAGTCCCAAAGCCAGAAATTTAGATGCCTAAATTGGGGAATGGTAGTTAAAATCCCACCAGAAAAATGCCAGCCCCTAATTCCACTTCCACGCGGCGGATCCGCGGCATCAAGGGGCTTGGGCTGCGGATCCACGGCCTGATGATCAGGTCCGTTGATCAAATTTCTAGGGATGGCTCATTGTGACATTTGGCAATCCTTGGAACCTTTGTAACATGAAAATCTTCTCGTAGTTGCTGCCAGACTTGGTTTCCAAGTTTTACTTTCTTAATTAGGCAAGTTTTCTTTAACAACTTGATTTCCTTGATTTTAGTCTTGCAAAAATTCTGCACAACAACTTGGAAAAATTCTGCACAACAACTTGAATAATATTTAGAAGACTTTGTTCTACTAGGATTTGGTCAATAATATTATTTACATACAATTTCCTAGCAAATTCTAATTATAATATATCAACATATTGAAAATAGTATTTTTATACATAAACCCTCATCTGTAAGATATATTATAATAAAGACTTTTTTTAATATGGAAATAGTAGAAAAAATGTAATAACAAATGTGCAGTTTTATCAACTGAACAAATACCCTCAAACTTATCTTTGATCGTCCCGAGCAAACTAGTTTATTCAAGAGAAGAAGAAAAAGAAAGGAGAAAACTAAGCACACTTTCGTAGGCAAACACGATTGCACTGAGCACGTGCAACAAGCCGTTAAACCTCTAGGTGTCCCTAGTAGAAGGAGTGTTGTCTCCTGAGCGTTTTCAGCGGATTACACCCACAAAATCCTATAACAAAAGAGAGATGGTGAAATTTACATATAAAGATAAGAACCATGAAAGAAAAACTTTGAAAATAAGAGTTTCCAACTATACTAGCTTTTCAGTTGTCATGAGCCCTATCTTAATAGTCATGAAAAGATGTTAGAAATCACATCATCTCTCAATAAAACATCATCTTTATTCTTCATTCCTACCTTTCATCCAAACATCGATCATATACCCCTACGTGTGTGTAATGGATATCCCTACACTCGGAGAATTCAATTCAAGCTATCATACTCTTGTCCATCTACCTCAGTACTTTTTAACTTGATGAATATTTAGATTTGCTCACACATTTTCATGCGACCGTTAATACTTCTTGAGGTACTAACCGACCGATTACTCATGTGCTTTGCAGATTAGGTGATAGTATTTTCCTCGTCTTGCACCACCTAAGGCTTAGCAGTGACTCCCAAACCAGTTGGTCTAAGGCACTAGGTGATGAAGTACCCTCGCTATATTTTTTTATTGCTACCTTGGCGATAACAAAACCAGTGTTCATTTTTCTTTTCACCATTTTTATATTTTCTTCATACTTTTTTTTTATTTCCTTCATACTTTGACTTTTAGACAAGAGCATTTCAAGGTATCCTCTACTATCCCGAGTTTCAAAACGTGTGTGAGTGCATATAGTAGGGTATCAACATTCAAATGTTTGGCTTCCAGAATAGAAACTATTTTTCAGACTTATTTTTATCCTCAGATTAGTGACTTCCTTCATCTTACTAACCCTTTGGACAACAGCTCATAACTACTTATTACCAGTTCGTTTAAGAAAACTTCTAATTTTCTTAGTTTTCTTAAACTATTCCTATCTTTTGGATGTAATTTTTCCTTTTCTACTCTTTTGTTATAAAAGAAAATTTTTAAAATTTTTGGAAATGTTGTGCTTATGCAATGTATGATGCAAATTGATGCGTAAATAAGCACAAACCTCCCCCAAACCTGTTTACAGCAGTGTCCTCACTGATGTCATCCGTTAAGCTAAAAAAAAACCTGTAAACTTGGGAGGAAATTATTAACGGGGGCAAGAATATATGAAAGTAAAAATCCTCCCCCAAACTTATTTTTGGCTCATAATTTTGTAAAAATCATTTTCTTTCAAGAGCCAAAATATACCCCCCCAAAACATGAGTTAAACAATTTTAATCTTTTAAAATCACACGAGGGGGTCAAGGTTATTGGTCAATGCCATGCTTTGCAAAGACCGAAGGTCAACACCAACCATTCAAAAAATTTATCGATGAAGCACCAAGGTTGGTGGAAGAACATGTCACCTTTTGACAAGAAGAAGTGGGGAGGTGATAAGAGGTGTAATGGAAAAGGATTGCGTCTCAATTTGGAGAGACGACACAGTGATAGTAATGATGGATTACTCGTATTATCATGATTGTCCAAAAGAAGGGGTGGAGGTCCAATTTCTTCATCTTGGAGTTGATTTATCTCAACACCCGTATCTTTTTAAAATGCGTGTTCATCAGTGAAAATTTTCTCAAAGCTTTCATCGATACCCCGAAGAATAATGTCATCAGAAAAAATGGGGTGATCGTCAGACTCTATAAAAAGTTCCTCTTCAGCGTTAGATGTTGACCCGGAAAACTCGGTGGAAGAGTACATGGTTGGGTCAAACAACAACATATAAAAAGAGTCAGTATCATGAGGTTGATCAAATTCGCTGCAGTCGACATCCATTAATTCGACAGAACACACGAGCATAGGGTTCGGAGGGTTCACTTCCCAACTTGTAAATGTTAAGCTCAATTGACTTCTTTCCAAAGGATAGGGTCATAGAGCCGTTTCTACAATTGATTACTGCGTTGGAAGTGGCCATAAAGGGTCGACCGAGTATCACCGGGATTTGATTGCGTGGGTTTGCCACAGGTTGTGTATCAATAACGATAAAGTCCACAGGAAATATAAATTCCCCGACTTTGATTAACACATCCTCTAACTCACCCCTAAATTGGGTGATAGATCGATCGGCCATCTGAAGAGTGCAATGCGCAGATTTTAACTCTCCGATCCCTAATTGCTCATAAACAGAATACGGAAGCAAGTTAACACTAGCACCTAAATCGAGTAGAGCACGATTGATATTTTACCCCCAATAGAAATAGAAATTGTAGGACTTCCGGGGTCCTTTCGTTTCTTGGGTAGTTGTCGTGTAAAAGCAGTGCTCATATTACTCGCAAGGAAAACTTTTTTAGGTACTTGAACTTTTCTCTTCCTAGTGCACAAGTCCTTTAGGATTTTCGCATATGACGGAACTTGTTGAATAGCATCTAGGAGAGGAATGTTTATGTTAACTTGCTTAAAATTTTCCACAATCTTCTCCATTTGTGGACTTGGTCTGTTGCCCCTTAACCGTTTTGGATAAGGTACTTTATCAATAAGGGTTTGGTCCAACATTGGAGAGGATTGTGGGGATGGAGTGGATCCCAGAATTGGAGTGGGGATCGTTTTAGGTAGATTCGAGGAAATGGGCGAGGGGTTCGAGCCTTGGGGAAAACGGAGAATTGGCTCGGATGAAGGTGGGAGACTAGACGAATTGGGGGAAGAAGAAGAAGCTGGGGTATCATTGGTGTCACTAACATCATCACATTGCTCACCCACTCGGTTATTCAGCACTTTTCCCGATCTCAACGTAGTAACGGCACTCACATTATAACTTTGTGAGTGGCCAGGATTAGGTATGGGTTGAGATGGGAGTTTCCCTTTCTCTCTCACACTCATTGCGGCGTTTAACTGTGCAAGTTGATTTTCTATTGATTTAATACTTTCGCCGTGGGAGGCAGAGTCTTTCTGTATGGTATCAATAGAAAACTTCATCTCAGCCGACAATTGCATGGAATGTTTCATGAACATATCCAAAGTTTGTGCGAGTGAAGAGTTGTCAGAACCGGCCACTTGTGGTGAAGTGTTGGCCGGATTTTGAAAGTTCTGTGACTGAAAGGGGAGCTGATTCTGTGGTTGTGGTTTCTGTGGAGGAGGTCTTTGATAATTGCTTTGTTGGTTTTGGTTCCAAGCAAAGTTAGGATGATTCCTCCATCCTTGATTGTACGTGGAAGAATAAGGATCGTTTCTAGGTCGCTGCTGAAAAGAAGCATTAGTTTGAAATGATGCATTCATAGGACATTCTTCCGTTAAGTGTGAAGGATCTGAACAGCAACCACAGACGGTCTTGGGAAGCGTGACCTGATTTAGGGAGACTGATGAAAGTTTGTTCTCAATAGCATCGAGTTTCTTCTGCATCCCTGCCATTTCGGCTTTCACTGCGATGGAAACATCGAGCTGGTGAATACCTTCCCTAGATGAAGGTGGTCTTACGCTTTCCCACTGCAAAGTGTTTTCTGCGAGATCTTCCAGATATTTCCATGCTTCACCATCATCTTTAGACATGAAATTGCATTGACACATTGTTTCAAGCATCTGCTTTGTCGCTGGATTAATGCCCTCATATATAATCCGACATAAATCCCATCTTTGCATTCCATGTTGAGGATATTAGACAAGCAGATCCTTGAAACGTTCAAAGCACTTCCAAAATGGTTCATTGGGAAGCTGGGTGAACTGGTTGATCTCGCTCCTAATATGGGTAGTCTTATGGTTTGGGTAAAACTTCTTAAGAAATGCTATGATGAATTCATCCCAATTAGTGATAGAGTGTGCGACAGTATTATAAAGCCATTTTTCTGCCAAGTCGCACAGTGTGAATGGGAGAAGACGCAAGCGCATAGCATTGACAGTCAACTGTGAAGTACCCATCATTGCGCATACGTTTTCGAATTTGGTGATGAAAACGTACGCGTCTTCCGACTTAAGCCCGTGAAATTTTGGCTGCAGATTGATGTAGTGGGGTTTAATTTAGAAATTATCCCCGTTAGCTGGTGGAAGAGATAGACAAGTGGGAAGAGGACCACGGATAGGATAGCATCTCTCTTGGAGAGAGATGCGCGGTGGATTCTGCGCACCTACGGGCGGTGGCAACGTGGTGTTATATTCTGATGGAGTGTCGTCCATCTCAGTCGTGGTGTATGGTGGGAGAAAAGAAGATGAAGAAGTACCGACTTCGGCGTCGATAGCAGGAACGCGGACAAGACGGGCACTAGGATCCCATGTCCAGCCGAGCATGCACTAAGCGGGTTTAGTGCAAGTGACAGCGTGTGTGTGATTTTAAAATTGGTTTGTTTTGAAAAAATGGGACTCAAGATAAATCACTTTAAAATGCACAAGCAACCCTAGAACTAAGGTTACCTAGGTCCAGTCTCTAGACCGCTCCTAGACTTCCAAAGGACAAGCCGCAGGATCAATCCTCTACCGCCTCCGTACTACCCTTATAGCCAGGTAAGTGCCAGGTAAGTTGGAAGGAACCACAGTAGTAGGCCTAATTAAAAACCACTAGCCTTTGACACACTTGCCTAGGCACTACAAAAGTAATGCGTATAAACGATAAATTACCCACGACCTTCCTCTGTCCTTATTGAGCGCGACAGTCCTTAGAGTCTGGTCTAGATATTTTTTAAATTAATGAAGGGTTGATGCAGATGCTCGGTTTGTGATTTGTGGGGCTTAGGAAGGGTGATGAAATCCCTACCTAATCTTGATTTGGTCTTTGCACCTTAAATTCCGTATTAAAATATGCAAAACAGAACCAATCACAAAACTTTTACAAAAAGATTTTTGAGCGGCGCTATTTTGCAAAGAATCCCACAGAAAATAGATTTTATTGGATTTGAGAGGAGAGAGAAGGAGTTGAGAAAGATACCAGAGAAGTGTGAACCCTAGATCCCTTAGTTAAGCCGCGTTTCCGCCGCCTAAAGTGCTTTCTTGCCGCGGTTTCGCCGCGAAGTGGAGGGATCAGGTGATGAAAATTTTTCTTTGGCCTCCTGTACTCCTCTGGATCTCTAAGAATATCTCTGTCTTCTGTTTTCCTCAAGTATGTGACTCCAGATCTCCTTGCAAAATTCATACACAAATCGTTAAATATGCAATTTGCAGTTTCGTGTTAATAATGATATGAATCGTCTAAGAATTCATCACAAATAGTAAGAATAAAAAATTACGCACGTATCCCCGGCAACGACGCCATTTGATTGTTGCGAAAGAGTGTGTGTAGTAGTTAACCGCAATCAGAACAGTGTCGCGTGTAGCTAGACCGAGATGAGTACGGGTCGTCCTCAGGAAAACGTTGAATCTTTTACTCTTACTTTAGATGTGTTGAAAAAGAGAGGAGGAATAAAGAATTTTGTGGAAAGCTTTCTAGATCTACGTTAAGCAAGAATGCAAAATATATAGATCTAGATTATTTTAGGGATGTAGTTAATATAATAAGAGGGCTTGTAGGGTTCGTTAGGATTTAGTAATTATGGACGATTAATTAAAAGTTACCATTTTTATCCTTTAATAGATTTAAAACTAGAACGACGGTGATGCGTGTAGATTAGGCTTTCTGGAGGGAAAAGGAATCCCACTCTTAACCCTTATTTCGACACGGAACTCCGTTCATATCTAGCCTTTACCAAAACAATCATTAATCTAATCTCTAATCACGGTCGGAACTAACAAGGAATTCTTAGCGCGCCCGATTAGGATGTTAATGATTCTTTTGATAAAGTTCATAAACTTTATAGGACTTAAAAAGAGTTTAGCTATTTTCATCATCCATTAACCTATCCTAATCCTACGAACCCTAACAAGTGGAGAATTACTCGCACATGTTGGGAGAAAAAGAGATGGAGAGAAAATGCATAATTAAACTACGAAGAAATAGAATAAGAAAAAGAAAGCTACCTTTATTAATCAACAATATTCATTACACTTTGATTCCTTAGAAAATGATTACAAGTACTAGTTGCTTCTCGATCTCTTCTAAGGAGGTAGACGAACAGTTGATGATCAGCCTGGATGCGTGAGCCGTCTTGGACTTCGTGATTGCGTCGACTTGATGATTTTTCCAAGAGGCTCTCGGTCTTTATTTATAGTCCCAAAGCCAGAAATTTAGATGCCTAAATTGGGGAATGGTAGTTAAAATCCCACCAGAAAAATGCCAGCCCCTATTTCCACTTCCACGCGGCGGATCCGCGGCATAAAAGGGCTCGGGCCGCGGATCCGCGGCCTGATGATCAGGTCCGTTGATCAAATTTCTGGGGCTGGCTCGTTGTGACATTTGGCGATCCTTGGAACCTTTGTAACATGAAAATCTTCTCGTGGTTGCTGCCAGACTTGGTTTCCAAGTTTTGCTTTCTTAATTAGGAAAGTTTTCTTCAACAACTTGATTTCCTTGATTTTAGTCTTGGAAAAATTCTGTACAACAACTTGGAAAAATTCTGCACAACAACTTAAATAATATTTAGAAGACTTTGTTCTACTAGGATTTGGTCAATGATATTATTTGCATACAATTTCCTACCAAATTCTAATTATAATATATCAACACATGGAAAATAGTATTTTTACACATAAACCCTCATTTGTATGATATATTATAATAAAGACCTTTTCTAATATGGAAATAGTAGGAAAAATGTAATAAGAAATGTGCAGTTTTATCAACTGAACAACAGACCATATCCCTTGCTGGGATGAGAAGCGTATACACTAGTCTACTCCGGAGTATCGATATCCCGTCTCGATAATCCAACGACTAGGGACCTGTATAAGGATGCGCTTATAGACTATCCAGCCCCCACGAGTGTGACTTCCATCACAATGCTGGTAGTCAAGCAAAAATCCTAAGGGTTCTACCAATATGTATAAGCGATATGTTAAAAGAAACACATGCACATATTGAGGTAGAATCAAACCAGGTAACATACTACAATATCGAGCAAGACTGTTATTATAACTGTGAAATATCCCAAGCATCCAATATGTAATATACAATACAGTATGATACAATAATGGCCTCTAGGGCATATATCACTAACAATCTCCCACTTGCATTAAGGCCATGTATAGGCATATCGCAAACCTATCATCTCGATTAGCCGCTCGAACCGTGTCTGAGGGATGGCCTTCGTGAGTGGATCTGCATTGTTGTTCTCTTTCTCTACTCTTCGTACCGCGATCTCCCATTGATCAATGATCTCCCTGACTAGGTGGAACCGCCTCAGGATGTGTCTGGACTTCTGATGGGACCTTGGTTCCTTCGCCAAAGCTATAGCGTCGTTGTTGTCACAATACAGCGGTATTGGATCAACAATGGATGGAACCACCAGAAGCTCTATCATGAACTTCCTGATCTAGACTGCTTCCTTTGCGGCATCACAGGCAGCAATATACTCCGCTTCCATAGTCGAGTCAGCAACGGTTTCCTGTTTGGAGCTCTTCCAAATAACCGCCCCTCTATTGAGGGTAAAGATATGACTCGACATGGACTTTGAGTCATCCTTATCACTCTGGAAGCTGGAGTCGGCGAAGGCATCGATCTGGAGGTCTTCCCTGCTGTACACCAAGAATATCTTCTTAGTCCTTCTCAGGTACTTAAGAATTTTCTTCACTGCTATCCAGTGCTTCTCCCCTAAGTTCAATTGATACCGGCTTACAACGCTCAGGGCGTATGCTACATCTGGTCTGGTATATAATATCGCATACATTATAGAGCCTACCGTAGATGCATAGGGTATAGTAGACATGCGATCCCTTTCCAAATCAGTCTTGGGAGACATCTCTTTGGAGAGGGTGATTCCGTGATAAGCCGGTATATTACCGCGCTTAGTATCTTCTATACTGAATCGTTTCAGTATGGTGTTGATGTACCTTGACTGTGAGAGTCCCAACATCCGTTTAGATCTATCACGATAGATCTGGATCCCCAGAATGTAGGAGGCATCACCCAGGTCCTTCATAGAGAACCTCTATGACAAGAATCCCTTGACTGATTGTAGCATAGGAATGTCATTTCCTATCAAGAGAATGTCATCTACGTACAGGACGAGGAATACCACACTTCTCGCTACAATTTTATTATATATGCATGGTTCATCTGGATTTTGATAAAATCGAATTCCTTGACCGTCTCATCAAAAAAAATGTTCCAACTCCGCGATGCCTGCTTTAGGCCATAAATGGACTTAAGCAACTTGCACACCTTTTTGCTGCTCCCACTCTGAATGAAACCCTCCGGCTAATCCATATAGACGCACTCTTCTAAATTTCCATTTAGAAAAGCGGTCTTTACGTCCATCTGCTAGATCTCATAGTCGTGGAAGGCAGTAATGGCAAGAAGGATCTGAATGGATTTTAGCATAGCTACTGGAGAAAATGTTTCATCATAGTTCAAACCAGGTCTTTGACGAAAACCTTTAGCAACAAGTCTAGCCTTATAGGTTTCAACCTGTCCATCTACACCAATCTCCTTTCTGAAGATCCATTTGCAGCCTACGGGTTTTACCACTTTTGGAGCAAAGTCCAAAGTCCATACTTTGTTGGTGTACATGGACTCCATTTCGGTCCATATTGTATCCAGCCATTTTACCGAGTCGCTGCTCTGAATGGCTTGCTAGAAACTAGTTGGCTCATCATCGTTGATGATACAATCATCTCTATCGACATCTATGAGAAAACCGTAGTTTCTCTTGGGTGGATGAGACTGCCTACTAGTTCTGCGGAGTGGCGCGGGAGTGTCCGGTTCTTTTGAAACTTTTGGTTCTACCATACTTTTAGTAATAGTTTGTGGTTCTGGAATTTCTTCCAGTTCTATTGTGCTCCCACTTATCTCATTTTCTAAAAATTGAGTTTCCAAGAAGAGGGCATGCCGAGAAACAAAGACTTTTTCCTCTGCGTAATAGAAAAGATACCCCCTGGAGTTCTTTGGGTGTCCTACAAACTTACAAAATACTGAGCGTGCCTCGAGCTTGTCTACATTTTGCTTTTTTACAAAAGCTGGACATCCTCATGTCTTAAGGTACTTAAGATAGGGTTTCTTCCCACTCCACATCTGATATGGTATGGTAGGCACTGACTTAGTAGGACCCTTATTCAAAAGATATGCAGCTGATTCTAGTGCATAGCCCCAGCAGGATCGAGGTAACTCAGCATTACTCATCATGGAACGGACCATATCCAATAGGGTTCTGTTCCGCCTTTTTGATACACCGTTGTGATGAGGTGTGTATGGAGTGTAGGGTTCCTATGCACGACAGCAAGGTTTCGGGAGGCATCGTCCAGGCCATTTTCAAATTTTTGTCATGCTAAAGAACTCTAATCTAGGATGTTTAACTAGAGAATCATACGAAACAAATTGTAAACTACTTTACAACTAAGTGAACTAGGAATACAACCTTTATAGACCGGTCCTTCACTTCAATAGCTCCGTGTAGTAGTCCCTTCGTTCCAAGTAGTGATCTTTCGGACTCTGGCATGGCATCACAAGGTGAAAGGAATGAGCTTGCGCGAAGTCTTCGAGGCCGAAGATGATCTACGTCGAGGAGACACTAACCCAAGCTGCTTCTTCACTAATGAGAGATTAGTGAAGCTAACACCCTATACTAAAATGCTAATCTAGTAGAGGATTATGAAGTAGGATTTTTGCTCACATTAGAATTGATTTTCTCACCAATTTTAAGCTCTCTCACAAAACCTAGTGAGCTCTCTCTTGAGCTTGAGGAAGAAGAAGATGATAATTGATGAGAGAGTGAATGGAAACCATGGGTGAGTTTGTATTATATACTAACTCATGTAGAGACATGACCATAGCTAAGTGATAATGGTTAGGTTAATAAATATCTTAAGTAAAAAAAATTAGTGGACTACGTCAATACATCCACAAGCTTCTACACGCTTCGTGCATGTGACTAATTTCCAACTAATTTGGATTTACTTTAAATATTTAAACCCTACATTATAATTAGTATGGTGTAAATCTCATACACCCATGTTGTGTGTATCATCAAGCATGACACTAAAAAATGTACATTAATATATATCACATATATATTACATGCACATAGGTGAGAAAAAGAAATATTTAAGTGAGCTAATATTAGTTAATGTAATCTAGTATATCACATATACAATTATACATTAAATTATCAAATCAACACTTGATTTAATAATCTAGCTATATTACATACAATCGACTAATATTATTTGTATCAACTTATCGAATCAACACTTGATTCGATAACCTGTCTATATCACATATAACCGACCGATACGAATAAATCGCGAGAATAGAATACGGTATCACATACTCGTATTATTCTCGGTACCGCACATATCACATATGTTCTCCTACTACGTTTTGCCTGAGCCAGTGAAACCTCTTTGTAGGACTCTAAAGACTCGTCAATACACCGGCAGTAGGTGATGATCACATCAAGCACCAACAAGCCGCCAGTAGTACTAGCTGGACATAACGGCTACCCGGGTATTGAACGATCAGAAGATTAGCAAGAAAGCCCTCTCCAACTCCTGTAAAGCCTGTCAGTAACACTACCGTATAGTCCGGTCTCTTCGTCTGAGATGTCGTATATCCAGTTTAGGGGTCGTAAACGTCAGACCCCAATAACTCGATAAGTCATGCCGATACGAGGCTCATAACGGGTCGAGAAACTACTGATAACACTTACGAGTAAATCTCTAAATCGGCCCTGGCCAGGGACTTCCAGTTATAGCCAATTGGGCACAACGCGACATCTACCCCCAATACCGGGAGAGACGAAATCCCCTCCAATCGCTCATTGCCTCCATGTGACTCGGGACTGTACCCAAAAACCACCGTTTTGCACGTCCTCTTGAACATGGTAAGGTGGAAATCAAAGCACAGTGGGAATCACACAAGACTCTATGACAATCTCGGGTCTACAGACTAACCTGTACCAGTGTCACCAGAGAACTACTATTTGACGTCAGGTATAATACCATCTAGGAGTTCTCGACGAGTCCATCCAGTATACCCAGTCTCCACCGAGCACCCGTATACTATCTTTGATGTCAAACACCAATATATATGGGATCATCCATCACCCATCTCATGGGTCGAGAAGCGTATACTCTTGTCCACTCTGGTATATCGATGCCCTGTCTCGATACACCTATGACTAGGAACATTAAAGAATGAACTTATGGACTACAATGGCCCCACTAGTATGATCTGAATCATAATCCTGGTAGTCAAGTACACATTCTAAGGGTTTTACCAACATGTAACCATGAGACAGTATCAAGAGACAAGTATACATGTTAAGATAAAGAGCAACTAGATAGCATACTATTATGTCGAGCAAGAAAGCCCTCTCTATATATGTCCGAGCATCCACTATAATATACATCATATGTACAATAATGGCCTCTAGGGAATACATACAACTAGCAATCTCCCACTTGCACTAGGGCCAGCTGTTGTAGTATCGCATACCCAACATCCCGAAGAGTCTCTCGAACTGTATCTGGGGATTGGCCTTCGTGAGTGGATCTGCTGTGTTGTTCTTCGTGTTAACTCTCCTGACCTCGATCTCTCGGCGATCAACTATCTCCCGGATCAGGTGATACCGTCTCAGAATATGCCTAGATCGCTGATGGGACCTGGGTTCCTTGGCCAAAGCCACCGCTCCATTGTTATCACAATACAAAGGTATTGGATGTACAATAGATGGAACCACACCAAGTTCAGTTATGAACTTCATCCAGGCAGCCTCTTTGGCGTATTCAGCCTCCATCGTCGAGTCTGCCACGGTTTCCTGCTTGGAACTCTTCCAGCATACCGCCCCCATTGAGGGTAAAGACAAATCCCGAGACCGACTTAGAGTCGTCCTTATCACTCTGGAAGCTCGAATTGGTAAATGACTCCACTTGGAGTTCTCCATTACCATACACCAAGAGCATCACTTTAGTCCTTCTCAAGTACTTGAGAATGCTCTTCACAGCTGTCCAGTGACTCTCTTCTGGATCTTCTTGATACCTACTCACTACACTCAGTGAGTATGCTGCATCGGGTCTGGTACATAGCATCGTGTATATGATAGAGCCTACTGCCGAAGCATAGGGTATCCCTTGCATGCGAGCTCTCTCCAAATCAGTCTTGGGAGACATCTTTTTGTAGAGAGCGAGTCCTGAGATCGTGGGTAAAAACCCACGCTTGGATTCTTCCATACTAAACCTCTTTAGTATTGTGTCAATGCACCTGGATTGGGATAATCCCAGTATCCGTTTAGATCTATCTCTATAGATCTTAAACCCCAAGATGTTGGAGGAATCACCTAGATCTTTCATTGAGAATCTTTGTGATAAGAAGAGCTTGAACGATTGCAGCATAGGAATATTATTTCCTATCAAGAGTATGCTATCCACATACAATACGAGGAAGACAACCTTACTCTCTGCCACCTTCTTGTATATACAAGGTTCATCTACGTTTTTGACAAAGTCAAACTCTTTGACAATGACATCAAAACAGATGTTCCAACTCTGCGATACCTGCTTTAACCTGTAGATGGATTTAAGAAGCTTGCACACCTTTCCGCTGCTCCCACTGTCTACGAAGCCCTCTGGCTGAGTTATGTACACGCTCTCCTCTAAATCTCCATTAAGAAAGGCGGTCTTAACATCCATTTGCCAGATTTCGTAGTCATGATATGCAGCAATGGCAAGTAGGATCCGGATGGACTTAAGCATAGCCACGGGAGAAAAGGTTTCGTCATAATGCACTCCTGGTCGTTGACGAAAATCCTTTGCAACAAGTCTTGCTTTGGAAGTCTCAACTTTTCTATCCACACCAAGTTTCTTCTTAAAGATCCATTTGCTTCCAATGGGTTTTACCCCTTCAGGAGCAACTTTCAAAGTCCATACTTTGTTGGTGTACATGGATTCCATCTCAGATCGCATTGCATCCAGCCATTTCATAGAGTCTCCACTCGTGATGGCCTGCTCGAAGCTAGTCGGGTCATCATCTTCCATGATGCAATCCTCACTTCCACCATTAATGAGAAAACCGCAGTATCTCTCTGGTGGATGAGGAATCTTACTAGATCGGCGGAGAGGCTGAGGTTCGTTGGGAGCTATCGAATCCTCTGGTTCAACCAAATCTTCTGTTGTAGTTTGTGCTGCTGGAAACTCTTCCAGTTCTACCTCATGACCACTAATTTCTTTTGCAAGAAATTTCTTTTCTAAAACGGTGGCATGTTGAGCAACAAACAACTTTTGTTCCTCAGAGTGGTAGAAGATATGGCCTCACGAATGCTTGCGATATCCTACAAAGTTGCACAGAACTGACCTTGCCTCGAGTTTGTCCGGATTGTGCCTTTTGACATAGGCCTGACAACCCAATATCTTAACATAATTAAGACATGGTCTCTTCCCCTTCCATATCTCATATAGAGTGGTAGGCATTGATTTGGTAGGAACCATATTCAATAGGTCCGCAGCTGTTGCCAGTGCATGTCCCCAAAAGGAAATAGGCAACTCAGCAACACACATCATAGAGTGCACCATATCCGGGTGCGGTTTCTCCGCTCCGATACGCCGTTGTGCTGTGGTGTATATGGAGGAGTAAGCTGAGAGAGAATCCCATTCTCTTTTAGAAAGTTTAGGAACTCCGTGCTCAAGTATTCACCTCCTCGATCAGATCGAAGGATTTTAATACTTTTACCCATTTGGTTCTCGACTTCGGATTTATATTCCTTGAATTTCTCAAAAGCTTCAGACTTGTTTTTTATCAGGAACACATGTCTGTATCTTGAGAGATCGTCAGTGAATGTAATGAAGTACGAAGAACCATTCTTGGCATGTATAGACATAGGACCACATACATCACTATGTATCAGTCCCAAGGGCTCACTAGCTCTTTCTCCGTGTCCAGTAAACGGAGTTTTGGTCATTTTGCCTTTGAGACATGACTGGCAAGTGTCATAAGATGAAAATTCGAACGAATTCAAATATCCATCCTTATGTAACTTAGCTAGTCGTGTCGCATTGATATGACCTAGTCTACAATGCCACAAGAAGGATTCGTTCATTTCTGAACTCTTCCTCTTGTGTGTGTTTTGTACATTAAGAACTGTGGTTTGATTTAGAACGTATATGCCATTATTTAACGAGCCTGATCCAATCATATTTTGATTCAGGAAGATGTTCATAAAATTATCCTGTACTACAAAATTATATCTTTCTTTACATAATAAAGAAACTGATATAAGATTGCATATCAGGGTCGGAATGTAATAGCATTCGTTCAGAAACAATGTTTTACCATTTGGTAATACAAGGAGATATTCGCCAACTGTTTTGGCTGCAACATTTGCACCATTCCCTACTCTTACAGAATGATCACCCATTCCCAGTTCTCTATCTTTCCTTAGCCCATGTAACATATTATATATGTGGGATCCCGATCCGGTATCTAATACCCAGGACGTAGAGTGAACCGAGAAACAGTTCTCGATAACTAACACACCCGAAGAAGATGCATCAACATGCTTATTCTTCGTTTGGGTGACATGGGAACCCGGATATTCCCCTATTTCCTACTCAATCTTATAACAATTATAAGAAATAACGGATCCAACGTTCCCCTGCTCAGTATAACAAGCGGGTTCGGTCAATATATCCATATTATTATCTTGATTAAGGCCTGACATGATCGCTACCTGGAGAGAGAGAAGAAAACACTTTAGCGTATGCACTTGCAAGATCAGATTTGTTATTATTTTATATAATCAGGATGGCTCCCATTGGTTTTATCAAATCTTCCTTCAAACCCAAAAGGTAAGACTAGCCGGGATTAATTATACCTTACAAGTTCGCCAATCTTTCAGCCAGGTCAGTGTTGGTACTTTGAGGGAGGTTCCCCGTGCTTTCGTACGGACCTAATTAAAATAAACCTCGTTTTTCCAGAGGCATAACCCCGTTAATACCTTTCTAGACACCTACTTGATCGGCTAATTGTCATGTGTAAAGTCTCCCAGAAGTAACTCTTACTCGCAGTGGGTATCGGGATCCAACTATCTCATAGAAGGTATGCAATCTCATTGCAAATTTCAACACTTGAAATTCCCGATAATATTTTGCCCCTAGCGTCCTATGACCTTGACGCATGTCAACAAACCATAGTCTGCCAGTCAAGTTCAACCCGTACGACCCTTGACGCAGGTCAACAAAGTCGCACGACTATCCTAAACTAATCGCATCACATGCTTTTACAGATAAGCACTAAATAGCTAAAGCACACTACGCCTTGACGCAGGTCAATAAACGTAGCATGAATACTAAGTGGTACTTATTTGAAATGACGGAGGGCTACGACAAGTTTTTAAAAAACCTTTTGCGTAATGAACTTGATATCATTGTAGAATCAAGTGATTTTTGAAAATAGGAGTGTTTTTTTAGTCTTTTATTAGTTTCGCTAAAGAGGTCACTCCCGGTGAGGGGATCTCGGCTCTTTCCTTATCGAATAAGGTGCAGGATATTTCACAAATACCGCTATGCAAAGCAAGCACTAGAAGAAGCAATCAAAAACAAAACCGAGTGAGTTGTAGCATCTGCTAGTTTCGCTAAAGAGATCACTCCCGGTGAAGAGATCTCGGCTCTTTCCTTATCGACTAAGGTGCTGGATATTCTAAAAGGAATACCGCTATGCAAAGCAAAAATTAGAGCTACCCTTTTTGAAAATTTGATTCTACAACATCTTTTAGATTTCTTTTCTTTCATTAATCTGATTAATGAAGTCCCATCATTTATGCTTCCTAAGCATCATAGAAAAATCGAAAATACAACGTACGCTTATGCCATCCGCATTCGCCACAGTGTCCCGTTATGCACCGTTAAGTTACTTAACTAACGGAATATCGGTGCAGGACTAGCACGGGTGCAAAACATAAGCAACATTTATTATATATCATATATATAATAATAAACCAATCGTCTGAAACATATAAAGTGATCACATCACATAATATCAGCAGCAGAAAATAACATATGAAATATTGGATATACTAGGAGGTCCGTGTTTTATTTTGAGCCTGTATAAAACACGGATTCCACGGTCGCGATGAATAGCCAAACCCACATCCCTAGATCCCTATCAGAGCGGCAAGTAACCCTACAAATTCTAGAGTTAGGAGACTCGGACTCGACTCCTCGAGTTGGTCTCCCACTGGACTCTAGAACCTGGTTACTTGTGCTCCCCTCCTTGGGTCTATCCTAATGCGGAAAAGTAAATAATATAGAACAATGGTGACATTATCCTTAACTCGGAAGTGCCCCAATAAAAGAATATTACAATGAATTTTACATGAATGAAAATAAAAACTCTTATCTCACATAAAACCCCTGGCTATTTAAAAGGCGACGATCCAATATAACATATCACAGAAACATATAACATCACACGTCATCAACGTAAGTAAATATGCGTATTCTAATTGTCGTTGACATATAGCAACGAATAGCTAGACGAAGTTAAACATTCCGATCGAATCAACAAACACCCAAAATTTCCCAAAAAGCTCAATACTTGAGCGCAGTTTAAAAATATTCAGCACATGACACAGTACCAATGGACCAACCGTAGAAGGGTCAACCCTTGCCTCACCTATGTCACCGCGGAACTATCGCAAACCCTAGTGTTTGGCGGCGGTTCTTACGGTCATAGAATCGAGTTAGGGTTTCGTTCTTCTAGAGGGTCCATCGCATTACTTGCATGATTTTTGAATGTTCTTTAACTCGGAAAAATCTAACTCTTGGAAAGTTTTCCGGCAAGAGTTAAAGTGGGTATTTGATATCCGTTCGAAATTTTTAACACCGTCTAAAATAACCCGAAAAACTGTTAGAATTACGACTACGAAACACTCCGAGTTGCCTTTGCAGAAAGTTAACATCACATGCAAATTTAGCAAAAAGAAACAACACCTGAAACACCAAAACCCAGAGCTTGGAACACAGTACAAATTTCAACCGCAGACTCCACCAAAAAACCGAGCAGGACGGTTTTGAAGGCTATGTGGCCGGCCAAAATCCGAGGTCTTGGGCTAAATTTTGTACTGTGTTCATGTTGCATCTCATACAACATTCTGCAGTTGTTTAAAAAAAATTTTAGAGCACATTTTAAAATCGACAGAAACTAGGTAATCTTGTTTCAAGTTTCGGAGTTGTTTCGGTTTCGTAATCCTATACAATCCATCTAATTCTCTAGCTGGGCTCTGATACCACTGTAGGGTTCCTATGCACGACAACAAGGTTTCGGGAGGTATCGTCCATGCCATTTTCAAATTTTTGTCATTCTAAAGAACTCTAATCTAGGATGTTTAACTAGAAAATCATACGAAACAAATTGTAAACTACTTTACAACTAAGTGAATTAGAAATACAACCTTTTTAGACCGGTCCTTCACTTCAATAGCTCCGTGTAGTAGTCCTTCGCTCCAAGTAGTGATCTTCCGGACTCTGGCATGGCTTCACAAGGTGAAAGGAACGAGCTTGCGCGAAGTCTTCTAGGCCGAAGATGATCTACGTTGAGGAGACACTAACACAGGCTACTACTTCACTAATGAGAGATTAATGAAGCTAACACCCAATACTAAAGTGCTAATCTAGTAGAGGATGATGAAGTATGATTTTTTCTCACTTTAGAATTGATTTTCTCACTAATTTTAAGCTCTCTCACAAAACCTAGTGAGCTCTCTCTTCAGCTTGAGGAAGAAGAAGATGATAATTGATGAGAGAGTGAATGGCAACCATGGGTGAGTTTGTATTATATACTAACTCATGTAGAGACATAATCATGGCTAAGTGATAATGGTTAGGTTAATAAATATCTTAAGTAAAATAAAATTAGTGGACTAAGTCAATGCATCCACAAGCTTCTACAAGCTTCATGCATGTGACTAATTTCCAACTAATTTGGATTTACTTTAAATATTTAAACCCTACATTATAATTAGTATGGTGTAAGTCCCATACACCCATGTTGTGTGTACCATCAAGCATGACACTAAAAAAATGTATATTAATATATAACACATGCACACAAGTGAGAAAAAGAAATGTTTAAATGAGCTTATATTAGTTAATGTAATCTAGTATATCACATATACAATTATATATTAAATTATCAAATCAACATTTGATTTAATAATCCGGCTATATCACATACAACCGACTAATATCCTTTGTATCAACTTATCGAATCAACACTTGATTCGATAACCCGGCTATATCACATATAACCGACCGATACGTATAAATCGCGAGAATAGAATACGGTATCACATACTCGTATTATTCTCGGTCCCGCACATATCACATATGTGCTCCTACTACGTTTTTCCTGAGCCAGTGAAACCTCTGTGTAGGACTCTAAAGACTTGTCAATACACCGGCAGTAGGTGATGATCACATCAAGCACCCACAAGCCGTCAGCGGTACTAGCTGGACGTAACGGCTACCCGGGTATTGAACGATCAGAAGGTCAGCAAGCAAGCCCGCTCCAACTCCTGTAAAGCCTGTCAGTAACACTACCATACAGTCCGGTCTTTTCGTCTGAGATGTCGCCTATCCAGTTTATGGGTGGTAAACGTCAGACCCCAATAACTCGATAAGTCATGCCGATATGAGGCTTATAACGGGTCGAGAAACCACTAATAACACTTACCAGTAAATATCTAAATCATCCCTGGCCAGGGACTTCCAGTTATAGCTAATCGAGCACAGCGCGACATCTACCCCCAATACCGGGAGAGACAAAATCCCATCCTATGCTCATTGCCTCCATGTGACTCGGGACTGTACCCAAAAACCACCGTTTTGCACGTCCTCTTGAACGTGGTAAGGTGGAAATCAAAGCACAGTGGGAATCATACAAGACTCTATGATGATCTCGGGTCTACAGACTAACCTGTACCAGTGTCACCAGGGAACTGCTATCTGACGTCAGGTATAATACTATCTAGGAGTTCTTGGTGAGTCCGTCCAGTATACCCAGTCTCCACTTTGCACCCGTATACCGTCTCTGATGTCAAACACCAATGGATATTGGATCATCCATCTCCCATCTCATGGGTCGAGAAGCGTATACGCTAGTCTACTCTGGTATATCGATGCCCTGTCTCGAGACACCTACGAATAAGAACATTAAAGGATAAACTTATGGACTACCATGGCCCCACTAGTATGATCTGCATCATAATCCTGGTAGTCAAGTATACATCCTAAGGGATTTACCAACATGTAACTATGAGACAGTATCAAGAGACAAGTATACATGTTAAGATAAAGAGCATCCAGATAACATACTATCATGTTGAGCAAGAAAGTCCTCTTTATATATGTCCAAGCATCCACTATAATATACATCATATGTACAATAATGACCTCTAGGGCATACATACAACTAACATGGAGGAGTATGCTAAGAGAGAATTCCATTCTCTTTTATGTAGCCCAGGAGCTCGGCACTTAAGTATTCACCACCTCGATCAGATCTCAGTATCTTGATACTTTTGCCGGTTTGTTTTTCCACTTCATTCTTGTATTCCCGGAATTTCTCAAAGGCCTCGGATTTATATTTCATCAAGAATACATGTCCATACCTTGAGAAATCATCCGTAAAAGTAATAAAGTAGGAATAACAGCTTCTTGCATGTGTAGACATTAGACCACACACGTCGCCATGTATGAGTCCCATGAGCTCGCTCGCTCTTACTCCGTGTCCAGTGAATGGAGTCTTTGTCATCTTTCCTTTGAGACATGATTGACAAGTTACATAGGACTGATATTCGAACGGATCCAAATATCCCTCCTTATGTATCTTTGTCAATCATGTTTCATTGATGTGACCCAGTCTACAATGCCATAAGAAAGCCTGATTTAATTCCGGAGAATTTCTTTTAAGTGTGTTCTGGACATTGAAACCTGAGCTTGATTCAGTACGTATATGCCGTTACTTAATGTACCTGACCCAATCAAATTTTGATTTAGGTGGATGTGTACTACATCGCTTACAAATGTAAAATAATATCCTTCCTTAGAAAGTAAAGATACAGATATGATATTACAAGTTAGACTAGGTACATACAAACAGTTACGTAAAACCAATATTTGCCAACTTGTCAATCCCAGGTGATATTCCTTTACGGATTCAGCGTCCACGCTCATTCCGTTAGCAACTCTGAGAGTCATATCACCTGCCTTGATAGCTCTATGGTTTCTCAAAGCCTATAATGAATTACAGATATGAGATCCTGATCCGGTATGTAGTACCCAGGAAGTAGAGTTAATAGATAGACAATTTTCAATTACAAACACACTCGAAGACGAACCCACAACGTGCTTCGAATCCTGGCTTCTGGCTTTCTAAGCCCTGCAGTCCTTCTGAAAATGCGCTTTCCCGTGACTACAAAGACATGCTTCCTTCCCTACTACTAGCCCTAAAACTTTTACGCTGCTCATTCCCTCTACCTTACTGACACCGCTTGTTGGCTTTTTGGAGGCTTTCTTCTTCTTTCCCTTAGCTTTCGTCTTGGATCTAGAAGAGAAAGATTCCCCAATAAACAGAGCGGGTGTTTCCCTGGTTTCTTTCAGGGTGCCTCTGAGCTTTTCAATTCAAGATAAAGTGGGCGTAAGTAGATGGTAGGGACTCTAGAATCAAGTCAATGCATAACTCGTTCTCCAATGTGGTCCCATGGTCCGTGAGATGTTCTATAAAGCTAATCATCGTAAGGACGTGGTCCCTCACAGATGACCCGACAGCCAAGCTCGCTTGAAACAATATCTTTGAGGTCTCATATCTTGCGATACGAGATTGCTCTCCATATAAAACTTTGGTATGGAGGAAGATGGAAGCTAATTCCATCTTCTCGTGCTGCCTCTGGTGTTCACTATCTATTGAGGCTAACACGAGGCACTTGGCTCTCGCACAATCCTTTTTCCATGTCTGATGGATATCCATATCCACGACGGTGGAACCTGGACCTGGGACGGCGAGGGGTTTTGTAGTAAGGAGGTAGTCCAGCTTGTTATGTAAGTGCCATCTGGACATTCCTTTGGCAATCAATATAGTTTGGCACAGTCAAATTATTATCTAATAACCTATGTCCGGTCATTATGGTCGCTGCAATAAGGAGAGAGAGAAGAAACACTTAGCATGATGCTCTTGAAAGTTTAGATTGGTTATTAGTTTAGCTAAACAGGATGGCTCCCACTGTTTTCTCGAATCCTTCTTCAAACCATAAAAGAAGAATTAGTCAGGATTAATCTCACTTTTATAATTCTTGCTTAACCTTTCAGCCAGGCTGGTGTCGGTACTTCGAGGGAGGTTTTCCAACGCTTTCGCGAAATTCCTTAATTACATAACCTCTTTTCCTGGAGGCGTAACCCCACTAACACCGTTCTAGAAACCTACTTGGTTTATAGCATTGATCGTTTAGTGAAAAATCTCCCGAAAAGTAGCGCATACTTACAGTAGGATCGGGATCCAACTATCATTGTGTGATAAACTTGAAAGAAGCCTACCAAGATTATCACACTCCAAATGGTATGCATCACTAGCAAGTTTCAGTTTCTTTAGAAACTCCCCATGTGGATTTTTTCCCCATGCTCTTATGACCTTGACGAAGGCCAACATATCATAAGTCACATTGCAAGTTCTACTCGTCATTGTCCAGGTTAATTTGAACCCACCTGTATATACCCTTGACGAAGGCCAAAATAGTAGTACGACTGTCCCAAACCAACGCATCTATCTATGCTACATATGAATACCCAGCAGCTACCAATCACTATGCCTTGGCGAAGGTCAAAATACATTGCTTGAATATTACTGAATATTCATATGAAATGAAGGAGGGCTACGGATGGTTTTGGCGAAACCGTGAACGTAGTGAACTTGATATAGTCAAAGAAACCATGATAGCTTTTTAAAAGGAGTGGTTTAAGCTCCGCATTTAAAATTGCTTTTTGAAGAAAACCGAGTGGTTTTGAAATTGTTCCAACGATTAAGATTTAGTTTGTTTTATCTTGCATTAATCAATGTTAATGCGGTCCCATCATTTACAAATCCTATCATTGCAGCAAAAGAAACGAAAATACAATGTACACTTATGCCATCCGCATTCGCCACTGGACCCCGTCTTACACCGTTAGGTTACTTAACGCCAGAGCGGGGGCTGGACTAGCGTGGGTGAAAAACATAAGCAACGCCTACTAGATATCATATATAATATATATGCATTCGTCTCACGCAATAATAGGCATTCCAGATCACAGATGAACATATTAGATATATTAGGAATTCCGTGTTTCGTTCAGGCCTGTAACGAAAGGCGGATTCCATGGTCATGATGAATAGCTAAATACCCCACCATAGACCCTTACGAGTGTGGCAAATTATCTGCCAAATTTCCGAGGTGAAGCAACCTCCCTCAGTAAAATGAGTAGGCCACTCGGCACTTTAAAGAACCCGGTAGTTTGTGCACCCCACCTTGGGTCTATCCTTGGAGCAAAAAATGTAGGGTTCCTAGGCATCCTAATGAGGTCTCACAAGGCATCGAACATGCCAAATTAAAATTTTAACGGTGCCGAGAAACCCGACTACGGATCGTTTGCTAGAAATCTAGGCGAAAAGTAAACTAGTTAACAATTAACTAATGGGAAACGGAAATACAACCTTTGTAGATCCGGTCCTCCACCTCTACGGCTCCGAGATGAGGTCCTCTCCGCTGTCCAAATCAAATCCGGGCTCTAGCGTCGACTTCATCGGAGAACGAGCGAGCTAGGTCGTCGATGTCCATGCCGAAGATGATCTACGTCGAGGTATCGCTAAATCAAGCTCCGACTTCATCAAGTCAAGAAACTTGTGAAGTAAACACACTCTACTACTTGGCAAGAGGTAGAGAATGAAGAAATAGGAGTTGGGTTCAATTTAGAATTGGATTTCTCACTCTTTATCATCAATCACCATTGATGACCTAAGCTTTTCTTCTTGAGTTCAAGGAAGAAGAAGAAGAAAAGATATGATAAGATGAATAAATATTGAAAAAGAAAATCAATACATATCATAACATGAACCATGGTCAAGTGTAGAGATTAAACTAGGGTTAATGGAGTGGTTAGGGTTAAGCATGAGACAAAATGGTTACTTAGGTCAAAGCTTCATGAAGCTTCAACTAGAATCCAAAACAAGCCACCATTTTCCTTTATGCTATTCATTTTTCCAAAAAGAATAAATGAACAAATAAATGAATAATAAAATGTAAACCCTAACCATTACATAACCATGGTTTAAACTTTACACAAAACACAAGTAAACATGTATCATCAAACATGATACAATCAAGTGCACAAAATCATATCGCATATGCAATGCGCACACCCGAGTGAGAAAATCCATTTTAAAGTGAACCGATACTAGTTGATGCAAAGTAATATATCAAATATATAATTATGCATTAAATCATTAAATCAACACTTGATTTAACGATCCGGTCATGACGCACATAACCGACTGGTATCAATAGTAACATCTTATCGAATCAACACTTGATCCGATAACCCGGCTATATCGCATATAACCGATCAATGTCACATCGCGAGAACCGAATACAGTATCATATACTTGTATTATTCTCGGTCCCGCACATATCTCATATGCGCTCCTATTTCGTTTCGCTTGAGCCAGGAAACCTCTGTGTAGGACTCTAAAGACTCGTCAATACGCCGGGAGCGGATGATGATCATATCAAACATCCACAAGCCGCAAGCGGTCTGCTAAACGTAACGGCCACCCGGGTATTGAGCGATCTGAAGATCGACGAGCAAGCCCGCTCACATTCCAGTGAATCCGACCAGTAACACTACCGTACAGTCCGGTCTGATCGTCTGATATGTCGCATATCTCGCCTAGGGGTGGTAAACGTCAGACCCCAATAGCTCGATAAGTCGTGTCGATATGAGGTCTATAACGGTTCGAGAAACTACTGGTAACACTTACCAGTAAATCTCAGCAACCCTGGCCAGGGATTTCCTGTTATAGCCAATCGAACACAGCGCAACATCAACTCCCTATACCCGGAGAGACGAATCCCCTCCTATCGCTCATTGCCTCCATGTGACTCGGGACTGTACCCAAAAACCACCATTTTGCACGCCCTCTTGGACGTGGTAAGATGGAAATCAAAGCACAGTGGGAACCACACAAGACTCTATGACGATCTCGGGTCAACAGACTACTCTGTACCAGTGTCACCAGAGAACTGCCATCTGACGTGAGGTATAATACCATCTGGGAGTTCTCGGCGAGTCCGTCCAGTATACCCAGTCTCTACTGAGCACCCGTATATCATCTCTGATGTCAAACACCAATGGATATGGGATCATCCATCGCCCATCTGTATGGGTCGAGAAGGTACACGCTAGTCTACTCTGGTATATCGATGCCCCGTCTCGATACACCCACGACTAGGGACTTTGAAGGATGTACTTATGGACTACCATGTCCCCACTAGTATGATCCGCATCATAGTCCAGGTAGTCAAGTACAGATCCTAAGGGCTTTACCAACATGTAACAGAGAGACAATCAACATACACGTTAAGGTAAAGGGTAACCAGATAGCATACTATCATGTCGAGCAAGAAAGTCCTCCCTATATATGTCCCAGCATCCACTACAATATACATCCTATGTACAGTAATGGCCTCTAGGGCATACATATAACTAACAATCTCCCACTTGCACTAGGGCCATCTGTAGCAGTGGTTGTAGTATCTCATACTCAACCATCCCATAAAAGTCTCTCTCTGGGAACAGGCCTTTGTGAGTGGATCCGCTGTGTTGTCCTCTAAGTCTACTCTCCAAAACTCGATCTCCCTGGAGATCAACTATCTCCATGATCAAGTGATACTGCCTTAGAATATGTCTGGATCACTGATGGGACCGGCGTTCCTTGGCATAAGCCACAACTCCATTGTCACACAATGGGAGGAACATAGTTCATCTCATGAACCTTTATACACCCAGACTTCCTCTTTGGTAGCATGTTAAGTAGCGATGTATCCTGCCTTCATCGTCTAGTATGTCACGGTATCTAGCTTGGAACTCTTCCAACATACCGTCCCTTTACTGAGGGTAAAGACAATGCCTGCGACTGACATTCAGTCGTCTTTATCACCCTGGAACCCTTCCAGTGATTCTCCCCAGGATCGGTTGATACCATCTCACTACAACTAGTGAGAGTCCTAACATCCAATTAGATCTATCTCATAGATCCAAAACCCAGGATTTAGGAGGTATCATTTTGATCCTATGTGGAGAATCATTGTGATAAGCGGAGATTGATCGAGCGTAGCATAGGAAACTCCTTCCCTATCAAGAGCATGTCATCCACGTACTCTACGAGGATCGTCACCATACTCCCTACTACCTTTTTGTTTATACAAGGTTCATCTACCATCTTGATGATGTCAACTTCTTTGACTAATACATCAAAACAGATGTTCCAACTCCGCGATGCCTGCTTTATCCTATATAAAGCATCTTACACACGTTTCCGCTGCTCCCACTGTCTACGAAGCCCTCTGGCTGTGTACTTATAGACACTCTCTTCTAAACATCATTTAGAAAAGCTGTCATGACACCCAACCACCAGATATCGTAGTCATGGTATGTAGCCGTGGCAAGTAGGATCTGGATGGACTTAAGCTTAGGTACTTGAAAAGGTTTCATCATTATCCACAGCTGGTCAATGATGCAAACTTTTAACAAGTCTAGCTTTGAAAGTCTCAACTTTTCGATGTACACCAAGTAATCTTCTCAAGATACACTTACTCCTGATGAGGATTTAACCCTTCAGATATAGCAACCAAAGTCCATACTTTGTTGGTGTATAAGGATTCCATCTCAGATCGCTAAGCATCCAGCCATTCTTATAGAGTCTCACTCCTGATGGCCAGCTCGAAACTAGTTGGGTCATCATCTCATGATGCAATCCTCGCTCCCACTGTCATAGAGAAACCGAAGTATCTCTCAAGTGGGTGAGGAACCCTACTAGATCGGCGGAGAGGCTGAGGTTCGTTGGAATCTACTGAATCCTTTGGTTCTATCAAATCATCAGCTGCAGTTTGTATAGCTGGAACATTTCCAGTTCTACATAACAGTCCTTGCCTCGAGCTTGTCCGGATTTTGCTTTTAGACATAGGCCGGACAACCCCAAATCTTAACTAGCTTAAGACATGGGCTCTTCCCTTTCCATATCTCATATGGAGTAGTAGGCAACTGATTTGATTTGAACCCTATTCAATAGGTATGCAGCTTCTTAAGTGCATAACTCCCAAAAAGGAAATAGGTAACTCAGTAGTACTCATCATAGAGCACACCTTATCATATAGGATGAGATTGCTCCGCCCTGATATACCATCGTGCAATGGTGTATACGGAGGAGTAATGCTGAGAGAGAATCTCATTCTCCTTTAGAATAATCCAGGAATTCCGTGCTCAAGTATTCTCCTCCTTAATCTCATTAAAGGACATAATACTTATACCCGTATTGGTTCTCTACTTCTAACTTATATTCTGTGAATATCTTAAAAGGTTCAGACTTGTGTTTCAACAGGAACATATGTTTGAATCTTGAGAGATTATCAGAGAATGTAATGAAGTATAAAGAACCAGTCCTGGTATGTGTAGACAGGGGACCTACATACATCAACATGTATCATCCCAAAAGTTCACTAACTCTTTCTCTATTTCCAATAAACAGAGCTGTGGTCATTATATCTTTGTGACATGACTGGCGAGTTTCACAAGATGTAAATTCAAACTAATTTAAATATGCATCTTTATGTAACTCTAGCGAGTCGGGTCATATTGATATGACCTAGTCTACAATGCCTCAAGAAGGATCCGTTCATTTCTGAACTCTTCCTCTTGTGTGTGTTCCGTATACTAAGAACTGTGGTTTGATTTAGAACATCAATGCTTTTAGATAACGTGCCTGAACCGATCAACCTTTGATATAGGAAATGTTCAAAACATTATCCAACAATACAAAATTTTATCATTTCTTTACTAATAAAGAGACATATATGATTTTGTATATCAGGTTCGGTATCTAATAACATTCGTTCAGAATCAATGTATTGGTAATACAGGGTGACAGTGACCAACAGACTTGGCTGCAACACTTGCCCCGTTTTCTGCCTCATGAAACTTATCACCCGTTCTCAGTTCTCTACCTTTCTGTAGCCCTATGTAACAAATTACATATCTGGGATCCTGATCTGGTATCACATACCCAGGACGTAAAGGTTACTGAGAAACAGTTCTCTGTATAATGAACACACCCGAAGATGATGCATCAGCATGCACTCTCTTCGTTTGGGCGGCACGGGAATTCTGGTAATCCCCAATTTCCTGCTCTGTCTTATAACAATTATAAGTTGGAGCGGGATCAACGTTCCCCAGCTCAGTATAACAAGCGGGTTCGGTCAATATTCCGTATTATTATCTTGATTAAGGCGTGATATGGTCGCTACCAGGAGAGAGAGAGAAGAAAACACTCAGCGTGCGCTCTTGCAAGAATAGATTGGTTATTATTTTATCTAATCAGGATGGCTCCCACTGCTTTTTATCAAATCTTCCTTCAAACCCTAAAAGGAAAGACTAGCCGGGATTAATTACACACTACAAGTTCGCCAATCTTTCAGCCAGGCCAGTGTCGGTACTTTGAGGGAGGTCCCCCGTGCTTTCGCACGAACCTAATTAATGTAAACCTCGTTTTCCCAGAGGCGTAACCCCGTTGACACCTTTCTAGACACCTACTTGATCGGCTAATTGTAATGTATAAAACTCTCCCAGGAGTAACACTTACTCGCAGCGGGTATCGGGATCCAACTATCTCATAGAAGGTATGCAATCTCATTGCAAATCTCAACACTTGAAATTCCCGATAATATTTTGCCCCTAGCTCGCTATGACCTTGACGGAGGCCAAACAACCCATAGTCCGCTAGTCAAGTTCAACCCGTCATTTCCTGATTGAATTAAACCCACCCGCACGACCCTTGACGGAGGCCAAACAACGCCGTACGAATACCCTAATCCAATCGCATCATATGCTAGCAGATAAGCACTAGTTAGCTACCGTACACTACGCCTTGACAGAGGCCAAACAACCGCAGCACGAATACTAACTAGTACGTATCTGAAATGACGGAGGGCTACGACAGGTTTTTCTGAAAACCTATTGCGTAATGAACTTGATATCGTTGTAGGATCGAATGAATTTTGAAATGGAGTGTTTTTGAGGCTTTTCTAGTTTTGCTAAAGGAGTCACTCCCGGTGAAGGGATCGTCGGTCCTTTCCTCGTCGAATGAGGTGCGGGATATATCATATATATCACTGTGCAAAGCAAAAACACTTAAAAGCAATCAAAAGACAAACCGAGTGTGTAGCATCTGCCAGTTATTGCTAAAGGAGTCACTCCCGGTGAAGAGATCTCGGTCCTTTCCTCATCGAATAAGGTGCAGGATATATCACATATACCGCTGTGCAAAGCAAGAACTGTAGCTACCTGTTTTATTTTGAAATTCGATTCTACAACATCTTAGGTTTCTTTTATTTCATTAATCACATTAATGAAGTCCCATCATTTATGTACCTAAACATCACAGATAAATACGACGTACACTTATGCCATCCGCATTCGCCTCGATGTCCCCTCGTGCACCGTTAGGTTAGGTAACTAACGGCAGAGCGGGGCAGGGCTAGCGCGGGTGTAAAACATAAGTAACGTCTATATAATATATCATATATACTATATACTGTATCTATCACAGAACATCACATGATCACATCACAAATATCGCAGCAGAATAATCATATGAAATATTGGATATACTAGGACGTCCGTGTTTTCAATACGAGCCAGTATAAAACACGGATTCCACGGTCGTGATGAATAGCCAATCCCACACCCCAAGACCCCTACGAGAGCGGCAAGCAACCCTACCAATTCTAGGGTTAGGAGACCCGGACTCGACTCCTCGAGATGGTCTCCCACTGGACCCCAGAACCCGGTTACTTGTGCTCCCCTCCTTGGGTCTATCCTAGTGCAGAAAAGTAAATAATATACAAACGGTGACTACTTCCGCAACCTGGAAGCGCCCCAATAAAAGAATATTACATAAAAGTTTTTACATGAATGAAAATGAAAAAACACTCATCTCACATAAAAACCCCCGGCTATTCAAACACGACGATCCAATATAACATATCCAGCAACACATAACAACACATATCATCAACGTAAGTAAATATGCGCATCCCAATTGTCGTTGACATATAGCAACGAAACCGGCGATATCACATATTACACTTACGGTCACAGAAAAGAAAGTGTAAAACTACAACAGTTGGAATCCGCAATCTTCTCAGACATCGCATGCCTGACCAAATGAATTTCTTAGACATCGCATGCCTAACAATTATAAACCTCGCATTTTAGTCTCTTTATCGAAAACACTTTTCAATATCAGGTCGGGCAATTCAACAAGATTTCTGACATTCTGATCGAATGCTCATCGCAAACTTCAGTAGACGGCCGCACCCCTGATACCGTCGACGAAGTGCACCAAGGCGGAACACCGCTGCCGCGAGCACCCGGACGGATGCTTTCGGCGACGGGGTTCTCCTACAGTCACTTGGTCGGGGCTATGGAGTGAGGCTGTCTATTAAGTTTACCCGGCGAATATCCGCGTACGCTACGTGATTGCGACGGACTTTTGATCACATCAAAATTCCGTGGCAACCGATCAAGTGAGACTAAACTGCTATGTTTATAACATTCATTTAGTTATCACATAACTTATTGTGAATTCAAATTATTGTATCCCATTCCGGATAAATAGAAAATGTCAAACTTTCCGATCGAACAATCGAACACCCAAGTTTTCCCGATACAGATCAACACATGAAATAAGTCTAACAACATTCAGTTCGTGCCTCAGTACCAACGGTCCAGCCGTAGAAGGGTCAAGCCAACGCCTCACATGTGGCACGCCGTACTGCCCCAAACCCGAAGGTTCAAAGGGCAGTTCAAGACGGTCACATAATCGAGTTAAGGTTTGTTGTCTTCTAGAGGGTCCATCGTGTTACTTGCACTACTTAGAACGTCGTTAAACTTCGGAAAAATCCAACACTTGGAAATTTCCCGACAGGGGAAAAATTGGGTATTTATATCCGGTCGAACCTTTTAACATATTCTAAAAATTATCTGGAAAGCCACACAGACAAAATTTGATACTCCGATCGAAACACCGAATCCCCAAAACAACTCCAGAAAATTCAACTCTTGAATAAATATTAAAAATTCCCAGAAACACCATAAATAATATATAAGAATTACTGTGCAGAAATGGATGCACAACACGACAAAAGGGCCGCGGATCCGCCGCCTGAGCCTACTGTAAGGCCGCGGATCCACGCCCCCTTTAATGAATCTTTCGCCTGAGTTTGCACAGTAATTCTTATATTATTTTACTGAGTTTTCTGAATATTTTTAATCTGGAAAAATCCCAGAATTTGGAAAACGTACAGAGAGCATATTTTGAGATGGGTTTCGGGTCGTTCGGACTTCAAATTCCGTCTAGACTTCGCCTAAGGCTCTAGCTAGGCTCTGATACCACTGTAGGGTTCCTAGGCATCCTAATGAGGTCTCACAAGGCATCGAACATGCCAAATTAAAATTTTAACGGTGCCGAGAAACCCGACTACGGATCGTTTGCTAGAAATCTAGGCGAAAAGTAAACTAGTTAACAATTAACTAATGGGAAACGAAAATACAACCTTTGTAGATCCGGTCCTCCACCTCTACGGCTCCGAGATGAGGTCCTCTCCGCTGTCCAAATCAAATCCGGGCTCTAGCGTCGACTTCATCGGAGAACGAGCGAGCTAGGTCGTCGATGTCCATGCCGAAGATGATCTACGTCGAGGTATCGCTAAATCAAGCTCCGACTTCATCAAGTCAAGAAACTTGTGAAGTAAACACACTCTACTACTTGGCAAGAGGTAGAGAATGAAGAAATAGGAGTTGGGTTCAATTTAGAATTGGATTTCTCACTCTTTATCATCAATCACCATTGATGACCTAAGCTTTTCTTCTTGAGTTCAAGGAAGAAGAAGAAGAAAAGATATGATAAGATGAATAAATATTGAAAAAGAAAATCAATACATATCATAACATGAACCATGGTCAAGTGTAGAGATTAAACTAGGGTTAATGGAGTGGTTAGGGTTAAGCATGAGACAAAATGGTTACTTAGGTCAAAGCTTCATGAAGCTTCAACTAGAATCCAAAACAAGCCACCATTTTCCTTTATGCTATTCATTTTTCCAAAAAGAATAAATGAACAAATAAATGAATAATAAAATGTAAACCCTAACCATTACATAACCATGGTTTAAACTTTACACAAAACACAAGTAAACATGTATCATCAAACATGATACAATCAAGTGCACAAAATCATATCGCATATGCAATGCGCACACCCGAGTGAGAAAATCCATTTTAAAGTGAACCGATACTAGTTGATGCAAAGTAATATATCAAATATATAATTATGCATTAAATCATTAAATCAACACTTGATTTAACGATCCGGTCATGACGCACATAACCGACTGGTATCAATAGTAACATCTTATCGAATCAACACTTGATCCGATAACCCGGCTATATCGCATATAACCGATCAATGTCACATCGCGAGAACCGAATACAGTATCATATACTTGTATTATTCTCGGTCCCGCACATATCTCATATGCGCTCCTATTTCGTTTCGCTTGAGCCAGGAAACCTCTGTGTAGGACTCTAAAGACTCGTCAATACGCCGGGAGCGGATGATGATCATATCAAACATCCACAAGCCGCAAGCGGTCTGCTAAACGTAACGGCCACCCGGGTATTGAGCGATCTGAAGATCGACGAGCAAGCCCGCTCACATTCCAGTGAATCCGACCAGTAACACTACCGTACAGTCCGGTCTGATCGTCTGATATGTCGCATATCTCGCCTAGGGGTGGTAAACGTCAGACCCCAATAGCTCGATAAGTCGTGTCGATATGAGGTCTATAACGGTTCGAGAAACTACTGGTAACACTTACCAGTAAATCTCAGCAACCCTGGCCAGGGATTTCCTGTTATAGCCAATCGAACACAGCGCAACATCAACTCCCTATACCCGGAGAGACGAATCCCCTCCTATCGCTCATTGCCTCCATGTGACTCGGGACTGTACCCAAAAACCACCATTTTGCACGCCCTCTTGGACGTGGTAAGATGGAAATCAAAGCACAGTGGGAACCACACAAGACTCTATGACGATCTCGGGTCAACAGACTACTCTGTACCAGTGTCACCAGAGAACTGCCATCTGACGTGAGGTATAATACCATCTGGGAGTTCTCGGCGAGTCCGTCCAGTATACCCAGTCTCTACTGAGCACCCGTATATCATCTCTGATGTCAAACACCAATGGATATGGGATCATCCATCGCCCATCTGTATGGGTCGAGAAGGTACACGCTAGTCTACTCTGGTATATCGATGCCCCGTCTCGATACACCCACGACTAGGGACTTTGAAGGATGTACTTATGGACTACCATGTCCCCACTAGTATGATCCGCATCATAGTCCAGGTAGTCAAGTACAGATCCTAAGGGCTTTACCAACATGTAACAGAGAGACAATCAGCATACACGTTAAGGTAAAGGGTAACCAGATAGCATACTATCATGTCGAGCAAGAAAGTCCTCCCTATATATGTCCCAGCATCCACTACAATATACATCCTATGTACAGTAATGGCCTCTAGGGCATACATATAACTAACAAAAACAGTAAAAGAAATAATATACAACGGTGGCTACAACCTCAACCCAGATGTTCCCCGTAAAATAATATTACATCAATTTTACAAATTACATGAATGAAAGAAAAGAAAACACTCTTCTTACATCCCCGGCTATTCATCCACGACGATCCAATAAAGTTCATATACACAAACCAACATCACAGATATGTGCAACCCCCAACTATCCGACATATAGCAATTAGCGAAAGTTTACAAACACATATATCATAACAGATAACAACTAAAACTGTAAATGACACTAAAACCGCGACTTCGAAACACTCCAAAATTGCCCCAATAGAAAGTTAACTGAATATGAAACTTGGGCAAAATCAAACACTACCTGAAACCATAAATCCAAGCAACTAGAACACAGAACAAAATCCAATGCATTTCCCCACAATTGACCTGGCGAGGCCGGTCATTTTGCTCATGTGGCCGGCCAAAAACCGAAGAAAATGCCTCATTTTTTTAGGTGTTCATCTAGCAACAAAAAGAGTACTCTGCAATTGTTTAAAATTTTTTTAGAGGCTCTGCAAAATTCGACAGAAACTTGGATTATATGTTTCGTGTTTCGGAGTTGTTTCGGTTTCGTAGTTCTACTTTGTCGTCTAATATATTAGTTAAGGTTAAGTAGGCTCTGATACCACTGTAAGCCAGGCAGCCACCCCATCCAATGGGGTCGCCGTGGCACTAACGGGTCCCTCAGCAACTACTTTTTACGCATGCCCCCTCGCGAGGACTACAACCCGCCGGAACACCTTCCGGTCTCGGGACACCCTAGGGGTAAGAGCCTATGCTTTGCCACACTGTCACACAGTGAGAACCCCCCATAAGTCGACATCCAATGCGTAGTAGCTCTGATACCACTGTAAGACGATATCGCGCATCTTTCGGTTCGCGGGGAGGCGGAATTTTCAGTATTGAGCGAAAGGAATGCCGACGAGCAAACTCATCCGAACCCCTACTGAGCCTGTCCGTGACAATCTCCGTAAAGTCAGGTCTGTTTGTCTAAGAGTATCACATATCGAGTCTAGGGAAGTGGATAAAGTCAGACCCCTAATAACGCGATATTTCGTGTCAGTATGAAGCCCATCACCCACTAAGAAACTACTGATCCAAATCAGTAATTCTTGTCTACCTTGGCCAAGGATTTTTGGCGATGGCCACGCGTTCACCGCGCGACATCAACCCCCAATACCGGGAGAGACAAATCTCCGACGATCCGCTCACTGCCTTCATGTAGCTCGGGACCGTACCCAACTAAAACCTGTTTTCATGACTCCTTTAAGCCGTGGTAGGGTAGTAATCAAAGAACAGTGGGAACTCACACATGAAAAATGACGATCTCAGGTCGACAGACTAACCTATACTCATGTCTCCTGGGAACTGCTATCTGACAATATGTAAAATGCCAATTAGCATGTTCCCGGCGAGTCCGTCCAGTATACTCATAACCCAATGAGCACCTGTATATAATCTTAGGTGACTAACTGACACCAATGGCTTATGAGACCTGCCCCTACCCCTCGTCGGGGTCTCGATAAGTATACACTCGTCTACTCCGGAGTATCGATACCCAGTCTCGATACTCCCTCGATTAGGGACATTTAAGGATGTGATTATAGACCACCCAACTCTCACGTATATGATCGCCATCATAATACTGGTAATCAAGCAAGAATTCTATAAGCTCTATCAACATGTAATAGTGATCTGTAATACCACATAATGCATGTACATGATGATAAAGGCAAACCAGATAGCATACTATCATATCGAGTAAGACTGTTCTACCCGTATAGATCCTCCCTCAATCATCACAATCGTGTGCCTGCGAGTACAATAATTGACTTGAGGGCACTATAGCCAACAATCTCCCACTTGCACTTAAGGCTAATTATTGCGGTATCGCATACTCACAGCCCATGTGATATCGAATACCCAACTTCTCTACAAATCAGTCCCGCAAAGCCCGTTTGTGAAACTATTGCTTTCGAGAAATAGCTTCAGTGAGTGGATCCTCTCCAATGTTTCTATCTTCATCTCTCTATATCTCAACTTTGTGGAGAAATACTATCTTCCGAAATGAGCAATAAGTGTCTTAGAATTTTTCTGCATATCAGATGGGGCCTAGTTCACAAATGAACTCTAAATCCAAAAAACTTCTTAGACCATATCATCCACTAAATTTAATCAGTGTCTGCTTGCACCACCTGTCCAACATACTTCCCCTCAAAAGAAGGAAAAACTATAATTCTGACAGCCACTCTGTCATCCAGATCACCTTGGAAGCCAGAAATGATAACCGCTTCCTTAAGGAGGCTGCCATTACCATTTACCATAACTGCTTCCCAACGTTTCTCCAGGATTGGATTAATATATTTGCTTATTGTAGCTAGTGCAAAAGCAATATCTGGTGTGGTACTTGACATTTCATGATTAACTTAATTGCCTAAGCAAGTGATATGTCAATCATGCAAATCCCTCTCCTCATCAGTCTAGAAGACATCTCTCTAGAGAGGGTGACTTCATCACCTGCGGGTACACCACCACGCCAGGAGTCGTCCATTCTAAAACACTTTAGAATAGTATTAAGAACCCAAATTGGGACACTTCCTAAATTAAGATCTAAAACCATAGATCTAGTGATTAGAAACCCTGATATTTTATCCAGATCCTATGTGGAGAAAACACCTTGTGACAACCACAGTATAACTGATTGTAGTATAGGAAGCTCACTTCCTATCAAGAGCATGTCATCAAAATACTAGGACATCATTCCCTACTATATTCTTACTAGGTCCATCTTGTTCTAATAAAGTCAAACTCTATGACTGTCACATCAAAACTAGACGATCTATCTCCGCTATACTTGCTTTAGTCTATAAACATAAGCTACTTGCCCACTATGCTTCCGCTGCTTCCACTGACTACAACAACCCTCTAGCAGAGTCATATACACGTGCACTTCTAAAGTTAATTTAGAATGACGTTATACTCACCGTCCTGCCAGATCTCATAATCTAGAACAGTAGTAGTGGCAAGTTTGGGCAATCAAAAACCTCCCTGTCACCGTCTCAAAATCTAGGACAAAAACAACTGGTTATATAAGTAACTTCAAAATGAATATGCGTGTATATCTATAATATATAGTTCGAAATGAATATAGACGCAATATATAATATATAAATATACCTGTAGGTGTGGGACAGCCTGTGCCCCGGATGTGGAGGCACCCCATCCTACTAGATAATAAAAAAATACTAAAATTAGTAAGTTCAAAATAAATATGCGTGTATATCTATAATATAACATTAAAAATTAATATGCGTGTATATTTATAATATAACATTCAAAATGAATATGTGTGCAATATAAAATATATAAATATAGATGCTGGTGTGGGAACGGTTTGTGCCCCGGATGTGGAGGTACCCCCTCCAACTAGACAATAAAAAATGACTATATAACTAACTTCAAAATGAATATGCATGTATATCTACAATTTAGCGTTCAAAATGAATTAATGAGTGCAATATACCTGCAGGAGTGGTAAAGTCCACACGGAATGAGTCATCTGGAGGGGGTATGAACGGTGTGGCAAAATCCACACGAAATGAATTATCTGGAGGGAGTACGGATGGGGGTGTAACACCACCCCTATGCTGTAGGAGCTGCTCCTTACGCAGCTCCTCGGGCAACAGCAGAATCGCTTTACCCCTGCCTCTGCCGCTGCCCCTGGTACCGTCGCTGGTCCGGACGTCGCCAACACCCCTAGATAGAAGTACAATTATTACATATGCATGAAATACATGTATGTAAGAGAACTAATAACAACATTACATATATAGATCATGGAAAATGTAAACTTGTAATATAATATTAATGATAACCTTTTTGTTTCATAGACGTATTAGACGCCGTAGAAATATCTACTTGGATTTGATCATCAATATCATTCTTAACCAACGTAACTTCACTCTCATTTGAAGACAACCCTTCTACGGAGACAGACGGTTAGAGCACTTTAAGTCTTCTATCTTCTTCTTCCTCATCATTATCATCCATGCGATCCTCGAATTCTGGGATATCTTAAATATCACTGGGCTTCCATCAGCATACAACACTCCATCCCGAATGCTTCAAGCAGTTTGAGCAGTATACTTGAAATACTTATTGCAGAAATACAAATGGATTGTCCTCACAAAAAAATCGACGTGTGTTTACACTAGTCAATCCATATTGATCTTTTCAAGTCCTGATGTTGTTTATTCACCCTGGAGTATCGGTTCGTGTATCTTACCAAATACACTGAAATATATAAAATGGTTCCGCTCGTTCGGGATATTTAATACCAAATATGCAATGTAAGTACCCATAATAAATCACACCATCCGAGCCAATGGTCCCAATCCCACTATTCTGGGTGGTTCAAGATTTTTCTATATCCTTAACTTAAAATTTGTATCCAAGGATATCGAATCCTTTGTAGTATGTAATCTCCATACTAGGAAACTGGGATAGACAGCTAGAGTCATTCTCTAATGATACAAATATGTTTGGATCTTGGATCTGACAAAACAAATTATGTGGAAAATATATAATGATATAACTTTAGATTAAGACTAGTCGCAAAAACATGAGATTCGAATATCTTATATGATGTGCAAAACAGTTGCAAAAATTTTCCTGATGATATTTTTCCGATCGATCATCATTCCAATTAGGATGCCCACCACGTACTTCATTCTTGTGAATTTTGTTCTCAACATTAAATTTTGGCATCAACATTATATTATTTCATATATATATAAAGTGTTAGTGATATATGCTTTAGAGGCCATTATTGTATCATACTGGATTGTATATTACTTAATGGGAGCTTGGGATATATACGGATATAGTAACAGTCTTGCTCGAAATGGTAATATACTACCTGGTTTTTTTTACCTCAATATGTGCATGTGTTTCTTTTAGCATACCACTTATACATATTGGTAGAGCCATTAGGATCTTTTCTTGATTACCAGCGTTGTGATGACAGTCACACTAGTGGGGGCTGGATAGTCTATAAGCACATCCTATACAGGTCCCTTGTCATAGGATTATCGAGACAGGGTATCGATACTCCACAGTAGACTAGTGTATACGCTTCTCATCCAAGCAAGGGAGATGGTCTTTCCCACAGTCATCAGTATGTCATACTGGAGATAGTATACAGGCGCTCATTATGTTATGAGTACACTGGACAGGACTCCTCGGGAACTGTTGGTGGGTATTATACATGTCGTCGGGTAGCAGTTCCCAGGTGACATGAATACAACTTAGTCCGTCGACTTGACACTGTTATTTCGCCTCGAGTGTGTTCCACTGTACTTTGATTACTACCCTCCTATGGCTCAAAGTAGTCGTGCTAACTGGTAGTAGTTGGGTGCAGTCCCGAAGCACTTGGAGGCAGTGGCTGTTAGATAGGATTCATCTCTCCCGGTATTGGGGGTTGATATCGTGCTATGTTCAGAAGGCCATTACACAAAGTCCTTGGCCAAGACAAGCGAGATTTACTGGTAGGTATTCCAGTAGTTTCTCAGGGTGTATAGGGCTACTCTCCGACATGACTTATTGCGCTATTAGGAGTCTGACGATTACCGTCCCTAAGCCCGATATGCGATGCTCTTAGAAGAACAAACCGGACTGTAAAGAGATTGTCACATTCAGGCTCAGTAGGAGTTCGGATGGGTTTTCCTCATCGACCTTCTTATCGACATCTACCTGGGGACCGTTACGTGCAGCTAGTACCGCTTGCGGCTTGTGGTTAAACCTACTGCCAGCGTAGTGTCGAGTCTTTAGAGTCCCACACAAAGAGTTTCGCTGCATTGGGCAAAAGGTGTAGAGGCCATATGGTTTTACGGCAGGGCTTCGATCACTTACGTACACTTTTGCACGTATAATTTTCGGGCGGATAATACTAATGGGTTTTGGTTTAAACCAGATCCTAGTATTATATTGATGGATCAGTTTCGTCTCTTTGTATTCGTGTTTCTCGGAACACGAATGCGGGTATGTATATACGGATAAGAAGAGCACAGAAGGAGACACCTCATTAGGGTTTTGACCATTTACTTGATTAAAACCATTTACTTGATAATTGAGGCATGGCTACTATTTTCGACTACTTGACTTTGTTTGACCTTTTGACTTGGCTTAACCACTTGACTTGGTTTGACTATTTGACTTAGATATTTTTGTGAGATATTTTGTGACCTAGATATTTTGATGAGATATTTTTCATGCCATGCTTATGGTCATGCCAAGTTAGCCATCTCATTTTCATTGATCATTATCATTATCAAAAATCATTTCTCTTTCCTCAAGTGAGCTCTCATGTTAGCTCTCTTCTTCTTCCTCACATCAAATCCCTAAAATCTCTCATGTATTGAGAATCCTAGGGTTTCAAGAGACAAATAAATCTATCTTCATACTTTACATCACCTAGGCCATCAAGTTTAGCAAGCTTTCCCTAGTTACCTCGGTATTGAGGTGGAGCTCGGACTATAGACTCTAGGGTGGATCGTCTTTGACTCGAGGAGGCCGTCGAAGAAGCTACGATCCGGATCGATCTTTGGAGCCTACTTAGACGATGAGGACAGCGATGAAGACCCAAAGGACATGTATCGTGAGGTATAACTTCGTATCCGAGTAATTAAACCTCAAGTAGTTTGCTAGCTAGGGTTTATGGACGATCCTTGGTTCTAGTCGGTATTGTGAAGCTCGTAAAAATCATTTTTTGCAAATTCTGCCTCCCCGCGAACACGTGGGGTGCACGACATCGAATTACATAAAGAACAATTAATGCAAAACAAATTTACTTTCTAACTTCATTAAGACATATGGTATTGAAGAGGATAAACTGATGTATCTTGTTGATAAAAACGGGTTCCATTCTCTTGTAATCAGCTTTACCAAATGGTTCATCCCAGATTCTCCGAGGCTTCTTAAGCCGTGTTTCAATGTCTTCGTTCAGATAGCGAGAATAAAATGTGGTTGCTTCATCTAGGAGATGACCTTCCATAATAGAACCCTCTGGTCGATTTCTATCGCGCATATAATTTTTTAGAATATAGAGGTATCTAAATAAACTTATGTTAAATAAAGAAATACAAGCTTCTAAAATAGAAAAAAAAATATATCGATTGCGTGAACCGAAAAATTCAAGGTATCTTTCGACGGGATACATCTATCGATATTGTACCGGTCTGGCAAGCTTAGCCTCTGTTGCAAGATGAACCGTCAGGTGTATTATGATATCGAAGAACGACGGCGGGAAAATCCGCTCAAGCTTCTACAGTATCAAGGGAATCGTATTTTCTAGCTTCTCCAGTGCCCCAACCTTAATGTTTTTAGCGCACAATTCCCTAAAGAAGCAACAAAGTTCATTGATTACTAGACCGACCGATTTACGAAGGGAATTCCTGAGGGATAATGGGAAAAAGTACTCCATAATAACGTAGTAATCATGAATTTCCAGCTCATCGATCTTGCCTTTCACAATCTTTATCTTCTTACTAAATGATTCTGAGAAACCTGTGGGAACTTTCAAATCTTGTAACGCTTACAGAAACCTTTTCTTCTTTGCTTGTGACATATGATACGCGGTATAAGGAAGTAAAAACTTGCTTGGTTTACCCGCTATCGGTTTAGGAAGCAAATCACTTCTAATTTCTCAGTCCTGAAGATTCATCTGAGCATGAAGGTTGTCTTTCGATTTTCCATCTTTACAAATAAGCAAGTTAGGTACATGCTCAGATACTCCCTTCTCAATGTGCATGACGTCCAGACAATGAAGTACTAAATTTATTAGCCATTAGGTAGCTCGTAGAAAATGCTTAACTTGTTCCAGCCAGGTGGAGTGTCCTGTCTTGCCGGATCTATTCTGAAGGTTACGTTATTGTAACCATTCTACTGAGCAATCACGTCCTCTCTGGATAATAGGGATGAAGGCCCAAGAATCTCTAGATGACCATCAAAGTGAATACCGTCAAACATGTAGGGATAGTCTAGTGGCAGAAAACGCCGATGACCGCAATAACAAACCTTGTTATTAAAATTCAACCGTCTCGATATTGTATCTTGCCGACAGTAAGGGCATGTTTTGTAACCATGTACGGACAAACCTGTTTGCATTCCATATGCAACAAATTCATTAATTGTCCACATTATAGCCGTACGCATCGTGAAGGTTGTATCTGTGTTTGCATCGTATGTCTCCACACCATCAAAGATAAAGATTTTAACTCATCAATTAGAGGTCGAAGGTAGACGTCGATATTGTTTCCTAGTGATTTCGATCAGTCAATAAGAAGAGGCATCATAAAGTAGGACTGATCCATATCCAACCACGGCGATAGATTATAAACCATCATTACAACGGGCCATGTGCTATGATTAACGCTTATATAGCTGAATGGGCAGAAGCCATCACTAGCCAGTCCGAACCTGATATTGTAAGGATCACTGCTGAATATTGGGTGCCTTCTATCGAAATCATTCCATACCGACGAATATCTTCGATGACTCATTCTTCCATCTTCGCTTGGAGCAGCACGGTGATACCAAATCATTGCCTGCTGTCTTCTTACACCTGAATAGCCTTTGCAACTTCTGTTTTATGGGAAAGTATCGTGCTACCTTGATAGGTATATCTGGCTTCTTATCAGATACTTTCGGCTTATACATATCCTTTCTGCAAGTGGGAAACTCTTTCAAATCTGAATTCTTTTTCAAGTACAGCACACAATTTTTGGGACATGCATGATTCTTCTTACAGTTCAGACCCAAATCAGACATCATCTTCTGGGCTTCATACCAGCTCTCAGGAACGTTATTTCCCAAGGGTATAGAATCTTTCAGGAACTTGAGAAGCATCATGAATGACCTTTTTATCCTTCTATTTAGGCACTTAATCTGGAAAAGACGGACGGACCATGATAATGTGGAATACTTTGCATTCTCATAAATTGGTCTCTTAGCATCATTCATGTACTTCTCATACTTATCCGCTCGCTGTCCTTGACAGGAAAGAATGATTTCTTCGGTACGATTACTATCATTGAGAGCAGTCTCTATCATATCCTCCATCTCCTTTCTTGGAAAGAATTTATCTTCTTCTTCTTCTGCCGCATTACTGCCTTCTTCTTCTTCCCCGCGATATAACCAAGTTGTATAAAATCTGTTCAAAACATGCTTAATGATGTGAAGCTCTACCTTCCCTATCTTCTGGCACAATTTATTCCTACACCTATCGCACAGATAAAGGATCTTTTCTAACATGACCTTATGATGTTCACGTGCAAATTCGATGAAAGGAGCAACTCCTGTGATGAATTAGGGTTCATGCGTTGTTGTCGATCAACGTACATCCAGGCCTTAACTCTGATATACTCATAGGCCATTGTAGACTGTATAACATATAAATTTTAAGTTTCATAAATGGAAGAAATTAGTGAAATTATGGAATCAATGCTTAAATCGGAGACCATGGGGCTAGAAAGGTCGAGGTACGAAGCGAAAGTGATGGGAAAGTTGGGTTTTTATGGTAACTACATAAAGAATATAAAACTAATCATTCATACATGCATGCATGTATTGATTAAGTATTTTCAAAACAAACATATTAAACACAGATCATAAGGTCAAATCATAGAAACGTCTATGCGGCCAAGACATACGCCGTTAATAAATTGTTAGCAGAAAAACCCTGGTGCATCTCCTCTACTCCTCTAACCTCTATGCGGCGGGGTTGGGGGAACTTGTCGAGGGGGAGGTTCTCAAAGTTGGAAATACTGAGAAGGGACCATTCTCGATGGATATAAAGATTTTCAGGTACCGAGAGCAATTGCTCATAGCTCGGGAGTTCTGTGATAATCTTCATAGCAGTCGAGATTGGATTCTTCTTCCAAGTCCCTAGAGGCTCTCCTCTACTCCTTTAAAAAAAACCATCTCCTCTGCTCCTCTAACCTCTATGCGGCGGGGTTGGGGGAACTTGTCGAGGGGGAGGTTCTCAAAGTTGGAAATACTGAGAAGGGACCATTCTCGATGGATATAAAGATTGTTAGGTACCGAGAGCAATTGCTCATAGCTCGGGAGTTCCGTGATAATCTTCATAGCAGTCGAGAATGGATTCTTCTTCCAAGTCCCTAGAGCCTCTCCTCTACTCCTTTAAAAAAAACCAAATCTAAACTTCTTGCTTTCTTTTGCTAGCAATTTATTAACGGCGTATGTTTTGGCCGTATAGAGGTTTCTATATGGTGGGGTTGAGGGCACGTGTCAAGGGGAGGATCCTTGCAGTTGTTTGTTTCTTATCATAGAGGTTTGATGTTGATTGGACACGACGTATCTGGAAAGGTCTTTTTATGCTCTTTTAATTATGGAAATTCTACTGAGTGTATTATGTAGGGGTTTTAATGTGGACCTTTTTGGTGTATTATCAGTTTCGCATTTTCAAATTATTTATTTTCTATATTGGCCCTCCAAATCTTTAGGATTTTAAAATAAAACATTTCGGCTATGTTATTAATGGTTCTATATTGGATGTCTAGGGTAACGGCTGTCGGGGGTAAGATTTCTATCCCATTAAGAATGTATAGAGCAGACACTTATTCACTTGTGCTTTCGTCCGTTTCGAGAAAATTTCGGCAGTACCTCTCCACTGTTCTTCTAGTGCACTGTAATAGAATAGATAATCATTTCAATGCTATGAAACAACATTGAAATAAACATTTAATCTATCTTTGTACACAGAAAACCAGCGGAAAGGTATCGACGAAATAACTCGAAATGAATGAAAACACAAGTGACTGTAGATGTTTGCTTTATATATTCCTAACTTGTTCACGATGGACAAATCTATCGGTTATTGCACGATTGAATCTTCTCCTTCAGAACTACTAGGCATTGCATGCCAACCCATGGGGGGTTCTCACTATGTGATAGTGTGGCGAAGCATAGGCTCTTACCACCAGGGTGTCCCGAGATCGGAAGGTGTTCCGGCGGGTTGTAGTCCTCACGAGGGGGCATGCGTAAAACGTAGTTGTTGAGGGACCTGTTGGTACCACGGCGACCCCATTGGATAGGGTGGCTGCCTGACTTATAGTGGTATCAGAGCCAACTAAGCACTGGGACTAACTTAGGCGGTGTTTTAGTTTCGATCGACAATTTTCTGATTCCGATTTCCTAGTTCAAACCCTTTCTCTGTTCGAATTTTAAAAGTGTTCTACATTTTTTTAAAGTGTTGAAGAATGCCATTTTGGATGAGAAAATGAAGTGGGAGAAAACTAGGGGGTTTTTGATAAAAATGGATTGCCGGTAGCGGTTTACTAGGGGGGTGATTTTTTTCAAAATGCCCTAGTTTTCTCTAGGGGATTAAACTTATAGAAATATGATTTTTGGTATTGTTTGTTTTTCCTAGTATTGAGATATGATCTAGTATTTTTTTGGAAAGTTATCAATCAAAACTGTAAAATCGTATCATTTCCATATTGGTGATGTTAAAGTGTTTAACCCAGTTAATACGATGATACATACTTGTTGATATGTATTTGTGAGTCTGTGATACTCTATGTTAAGATTATTTGGTTTGGATTGGATCGTCGAGAAATGAATAACCTTGTGCATAATTGGATGTTGCGATGTTATTTGTTTCATTTCATTCAAGTTGTAGCCAAAATGTATATTCTTTTATTCGGGGCGAGCGGTCAATATGTGGCCGTCGTTTCCGCTTATTGTGTTATTATTTGTCGGGACTATTTCAGATTGAGATCGATGTTACTGTTGTATTAATACAGGTATTAAGTTTACCCCACAGAGAAGCGCACTGGCAGCCGGGTTCTAGATTGCAGCCGGTGACCATCTTAAGGAGTTGTGACTGGGTCACTCGATTCTAGGATTGGTGGGCTGCTTTCCGCACTTGTAAGGGGTTAGGATAGACCCACGGTGGGGTGCTCAAGTCATCTGATTCGAGAAAGTGCTGGGTGGCCCTATCATGGTGATGATACCGGGTTGCCTCGTTTCTCGGATTAGCGGATGACTTGCTGCACTCGTAGTCTGCTTTTGGCTATGCACGGGCTATTCACGCGACCGGGGTATTTCGTGCTTCGTTTGTGGCTCGAACGAAACGTGGGATTCTTAGGTGATCCGACCATTCCAACTCTGTGATGATGTTTTTTCTCATGCTATAATGTGATTATTTGCGTGTGATGATTTATTTATATATGTGATATATATATATATATATATATATATATATATATATATATATATATAGTGTGTGTGTGTGTGTGTGTATTAATGTTAAATACGTTTTGCATCCCCGCTAGCCTTTCCCCCGCTCTGCCGTTAGTTAAGTAATCTAACGGTGCATGACGGGGCCCCTTGGCGAATACGGATAGCGTATATGTGCATTACATTTTTCCTTTTCATACTTTTCTGTAATGTTTGTATGAGAAGAATAATGCTAGATAATGAGATTATCTAAATGATGGAATTGTATTAATTGCATTAATACAAAGTAAAATGAACCTATACGTTGTAGGAACCAATTTTTTTAAAGGGGAAAATTTAGTCGATTCTTTTGCTTTGCATTGTGGCATTCGGTTAGGAATGTCCTGACCTCATTTGATGAGAAAATAGCCTTGATCCAGTAACTGGGAGTTCGCTCTTGGGTAAAAGTTTGCGTCACTAAAATTGTTTTTATAGCCGTATTATTTTGCTTTGCATTGTGATATTCGATTAGAAATATCTCGCATCTCATTCGATGAGGAAAAGAGTCTAGATCCCTTCACGGGGAGTTCACTCTTAAGCAAAGGTCTACGCGACTATAAACTTTCAAAACCACTCGGTTCTTACGATGAGATCAAGTTCATTACGTTGATGGTTTTCTTCAAAACTAGTCGTAGCCCTCTGTCATTTCAGGAAGTAGAATACTAAGTATTCATGCTACGTTTGTTGACTTTCGTCAAGGTGTAGTATACGGTAGCTAAGTGATATCTTCCTGCTAGCATGTGATGCGATTAGCTAGGACAGTCGCATAACCTTGTTGACCTTCATCAAGGGCTCGTGCGGGTGGGTCTAAATTAATCACGAAATGACGGGTAGAACTTGACCAGCGACTTATGATTTGTTGACCTTCGTCAAGGTCATAAGCTGTTAAGGGTAAAAAACCGATATCGGTAGTTTCAAGTGTTGAAACTTGCAATGAGATTACATACCTTCTATGGAGTGGGGTGACTTGTTGACCTTTGTCAAGGTTACTACACCATAATAGTTTGGGTCCTGATTCCTACTGTGAGTAATAGTTACTCCCGGGAGATTTTCTATATGAAATCCCGGCTAGTTCTCCTTTTAGGGTATGAAGGAAAATTTGACTGAACAGTGGGAGCCATCCTGATTAGATAAATATACCAATCTAATCTAGATTAGAGTGCATGCTGAGTGTTCTTTTCTCTCTATCTGACAGCGATCCTGGACTCACTTTAAACTAAGACTCATTAACCATATTGACCGACCTTTTTACCATTGACAGCTTTGGAATGTCTGGATTGCCCTAATCCATGACACAGTCACATATATCCTCATATATCCTACTTCCCATTCTGCTAACTCCAGAACCCTCTGTATTCTGTACAGAGATCCAAATTGTTTGGAAGGCCATCATATAGTTAGATACGAACTCGATGAAACTGTTTCAGTCTGAGGATGACCACCGGTTCTAGATTAGATGAATTGTTCATTTATCTCTCCTTCTTACCTTATCTCAAGTTCAAGTGCTCCTTATAATAAAGAGTGTATACCAGTTACGCTTATTGGATAATCTTCTCCCAATCTCAAAGCTGGTGATGAAGGAATGGAAAAAAGAAAACCAACTAGCATAAGTTCGGTATACAAAAAGCTAAAATTGAAAAGACATCAATAGGGGTTGAAGTGAGAAAAGAAAATTGCGACTACTGTTATCAACCTGGGCAATGAAAAAGGAAATACTGAGAATACCCAACTAACCCCGTTGAAACATTCTGATGTTTCAGATTTTCCATACGTCTGTGTTTTGAAAAACTGGTTCTCAATAAACTCTGACTCCTGGGTATGTTGATACCGGATTAGAATCCCACATCTGTAGGGCGTTACAGATGTTGAGAAAGAGCAGAGAATTGAGAATGGATGATTTTATCCTCAATGTCGGTTTTCGGAGCAATTGTTGCTATTGAGGAAAATCATCAGGTTTTGCCTAAACAACAAACTTTTGGTTTCTTTTAATCAAAAGAATATTTACAATTAACAGCATATGAAAAATGAGTTAGTGAACTGTAGGGATTTATACATATTGATGTATATCGTCCGATATCCATACGGACATGGGGTTGGTACTAGGTATTCCATAATAAGAATGTGATTCTCTCTCAGATTGCTCATCCGCGAGTGTGCTCCATGATGACTAATACTGAGTTGCCTTCTTCAATTTTGGGGATGCACTAGAAATAGATGCATATCAATGGATATGGGTTCCACCTAAACAAGTACCTCTATTTCTATATGTGATATATAATGGTCTTCATCTTAAAGTTGGTAAGATGTTGGGTTATTCGGTTTGTGTTTAAAACCATAATCTGGATAAACTCGAGACACATTTTGGTAATAACAGTCTGTGGGTTGTCCCAAGATTTCTCGAGTGATAGCTCCTACCATTTTCAAGTTCAAAAGTGTTTTGTTCCTGACTCGCCACCTCCTTGGTTAAGCGATTTCTTGCAAAAGAAATTTGTGGGAGTATGGTAGAACTAGAAGTGATTCCAGAACCACAAACGGTTACTAAAGTTTAGAGAAACCTGATGATCCAATTGCCCTGACAGACCATAGCTACTCCGCAAATTTAGTAGGTGACCTTAACGACCCCAGAGATCCTTCGGTATTCACGAAGACGGTGACTAGAAGGTTTGCATCATGTGATAATGACCATATTAATTTTCAGCAGAACATAGGAAGTGGTGATTTTTAACTGATGGCTCGATGCCAAAATTATCCACGTTGGACTCCATGCATTACCATAAATTATAGATTTTGTTGTGTGCTCCTGAAAGGTGTAAAACTCATAAAGAGCAAGCAGATCTTTCGAGATCAGTGCAAATGGAAAAGTATTAACCTAATAAGGCTAGACTTGTAGTTAACATGTATCCATCAAATACCCGATGTAGATTGTGATGATACTGTTACTTCAAAGTCTGTGCTGAAGTCCATATGGATAAAAATTTGCCACTGTTGTTTTCATGACAATGATATCTGGTATGGGTATGATTATAACGTCTTTCTAAATTGGATTTAGAAGTGTACATGTATATGAATCTACCAGAGGGTTGTTTTAGTCAGTGGGAGTAGCGAATAGTGTGCAAATTGCTTAAAATCTATTTGTAGACCAATGCAGGCATAGCGGAGATGGATCATCTGTTTTGATGTTGCGGTCAAATTGTTTGAATTTATCAAAATTAGAGATGAACCTGGTATTTTTAAGAAGGCTATAGAGAGTAGTGTCAAGTTCCTCATACTAATGTGGATAACATACTCTTGATAGGAAGTGATGTTCCTATACTATAATTCGGTCAAATATTGGTTGTCACTGTTTCTCCTTTATAGATTATATATACATCATTGATTCTGGTGACCGGGTCTATAGGTTTAGATCTAGTAAAGGATTTTGGATTATCCCAATTCAGATATAATGATACCATTCTAAAGTGGTTTAGAATGGAGGACTCTTAGTGAGGTAATGTAGCCGCAGATAATGGGGGTCACTCTTGCTACAAATATCTTTCAGGACTGATGAAGAGAGGATCTTGCATGAATGGCATTCGACATACTTCGGTAGTGAGGTCAATCATGTGATGTTACATACCAGATCAGATATTGTATTTACACTTGGTGTAGTAAGCAAGTATTAGTCCAATCCTGGAGAAACATAGGAAGAAGTGAAGAACATATGAGATGTTCTTGGTATATGGTAATGTCACACTCCTTCGGGAGGCGATTACCGATTCCAGCTTCCGAGGTGACAAAGATGACAGAGAATCTATCGTGAGTCATTATTTTACCCTCTTATGAGGAGCAGTTTATTGAAAAAGTTCCAAGCAGGTACTAGGGTAGTCTAGGAGCTAGTTGCTGATTGTGAATCAGCAGAGGATACATTCTAAGTATTTGTTTTGATAAATACGTTCATTTGTGAACTAGGTCCTAGCATCTATCCAAACAATATTCTAAGGTAAGTATCACTCATTTCGGGAGATAGTTGACCTCCGTAAAGTTTAGATTCAGAGAGATACAGTTAGAAACATTATAGCAGATCCACTCACCGAGGCTATTTCTCGAACACAGTCTGCGAAACTGTTAGTATAGAAGTTGGGTATGCAGTAGCACATGAGATCTGTGTATGCAATACCGCAATAATTGGCTTTGAGTGCAAGTAGGAGATTGTTGGATATAGGTGCCATCAAGACAATTATTATAGTTGCAGGACTGTAATTACTGAGTTCGAATGGGGGCCTGTACCAAGAACAGTCTTGCTTGAGATGATAGTACGCTATCTGGTTTGTCTTTATCTGTCACATGTATACGTGTTACTAGTTCTTGCGTATCGCTAATACATGAGTTAAAGCCCATAGAATCTTTGCTTGACTACTAGGATTATCATAAGGATCATACTAGTAGGGCCTGGTAGTTTATAAGCATATCTTTAAATGTACCTGGTCGTAGAAGTATCGAGACTGGGCATCGGTACTCCAGTTTAGACCAGTGTATACGTTTTATAACTCTGTACGGGACGATGGCTGATTCCATAGCCATTGGTATTTGACACTAATGATTGTATACAGGTGCTCATTGGATGAGTTACACTGGACGGACTCGCTGAGAACTCCTACATGGTATTATACCAATATCAGATAGCAGTTATCTGGTGACATGATTACAGGGTAGTCCCTAGACTTGAAATTGCCATAGTGTCTTGTGTGTGTTCCCACTGCACTTGGGTACCCTACCATGGCTCTACTGAGTCGTGCAAATAGGCTTTAATTGGGTACAGTCCCGAAGCATATGGAGGCAGTGGGCGGTCGAAGGAATTCGTCACTCCCTGTATTGGGAGTCGATATCATACTGTGCAGGACACGACTATAGCCAGAATTCTATGGCTACGGCAGTAGAGATAAACTGGTAAGTGTTACCAATTGTATCTCTTTGGTTATGAGTTCTCTGTCAGCATGACTTATCGAGTTATTGGGGGTCTGACAGATTCCACTTCCCAGACCCGATATGTGATACTCCTTGACGAAGAGACCGAATTATACGGTGACTGTCACTTATAGACTTTGTTGGGTCCGGATGAGTTCGCTCGTCGACCTGCCTTTATCTTGCTCATACCAGGGTAGCCGTTATGTACAGCTAGTGCCACTGATGAGCTTGTGGGTAACCCGAATGGGGGTTGAATCTGAAAGTGTTTCATATTCAATTGGATACGATCCTATATAACCTCCTGCCAGCTTAATGGTAGGTCTTTAGAGTTCCGCAATGAAAGTGCCTACCCAGGCAAAACGCGATATGACGTACGTATAGGGATACATACTTGAGTTCGATAAAATATGTATATTAGATATACGTGTTTAATCGGACGACTGTTATACTAGCCAGTTTAAAAGCCGGAATATTATGTCAAGTGTTAACTTGATAAACGTATTAATGATATGGTTTCTAGTATAGTGTATATGATACAAACACTGTCTACACTATATGTTACTGAGAAGATATTGATGGCATTTCGTGTATGTGATACATGAAGTGTACGTGTATAGGATATATATATATATATATATATATATATATATTAATTCTCACCATTCTAAATTAAGTATAAATCAATATGCATATATATATATATATATGTAAATTTATATCTTTATATATATATATATATATATATATATATATATATATATATATATATATGAGGTTAATGGAGGAAATGTGCCATAGGAGGGAATTTTCTCCTATGACGTCGGAAAAATGCACCCTCCATGATTTTTTTCAACGATCGACATACATCACCTCCATCTTTATCATCTAAGATGTGGATACACCAAATTTCATGTGATTATACCATTTTTTCACCGTTGATTTAGTTGATGCAAAATTAATGGTTTACCGATAATAGAACTTTTTACATTGCTAATTCAACGGTGAAAAAGTGGTGGAATCACATAAAATTTGGTATATGCACATCTTAGATGTTAACGATGATGATGATGGATGCCGATCGTCGGAAAAAATGATAGAGATTGTATTTTTCGACGCCATAGGAGGAAATGCCCTCCTATGGCTTCTTTCCTCCATTATTCTCTCTCTCTCTCTATATATATATTATTTATTTAATATACTTAATTAAATGGTGGGGCCCACTGTCATGACCCGAAAGTGGAACATGACCGGCACTTAAATCACGTGATATCTAAAGATATCGAAACGGTCCAATTAAGCCAAAAATCTGGAATCTAAACCTTTTTACGAAAATATTTGAGGTGAAATTTAAAAATAGTCATTAGATGGAATCAGTTTAAAATACTCATTTAAGTCTAACTAAGTGTGTTTGAAAAACATCCATGACGTTTTAAAAATCGGTAGCACCTCTTTTGTTCATTTTGAATAAAACCTAATACAAGCATAATAATATTAAAAAACATCCCAACGGGAGCTAGCTTCCACGCCTAAATGACGGAGCAACCACACAGATAAAATACGGTGCCCAATGGCGAAGAAAAGAAAAGAGAAACAAGATCAACAAGTATAAAATGGTCGACTCCAATGAGTGCGACGCCCACAAAAACACAAACTCTAAGTCTATCTTCTAAGTCCACAATATTAAAGTTCTAAGTCGATGGAGTTTTAACTAGGTACAATAGAATATATAGATATAAGTGTGGGTACGATACAACAGTGGCCCACCTACCAAAGCAATCACCGAAAAGAAAGTGCGTGCCGCAAGCCGCTGATGATCCGAGCGGTAACCTGCAAGAAACTGGGGCAAAATGGGGGTGAGTTGCCAACTCAGTGAATAAAAATATATCAAAAGGTAGAAATTGAAATGCACAATGATATCCTAGGTCATAAGTATAGTACAATCATGTCCTGTACTAATATATATATATAATGCAAAAGTACCACAAATGCAACACTATCCATCATGTGAACCTAAATTATAACATCTCATATGTATATGACCTGTATCCATGTATAGGCCCATAAGGTAGCCGAAAATATGTATGTAAAACCTCTTCTAAAAATAGCTGTGGAATACGTATGTCACGGCTTAAGAGCAGACGTAATAGTATGAAATATAATGGGTTTCTTATTTAAGATATACGTCTTGCTGTTTAGTAAAGAGTTTTAAGAGGTTTACAATTTTAAAGATCTCTGTGTCATTCTAGGAATGTTAAAATAATGAGACTATAGCTCGTTTTAGAAACACTTTTTATATGTATCCACCGGTAAAATAGTGTCACGACCCGGAAATTTGGCATGTGACCGGCACGAGAATCACGCAACGTCTAAAGGAGTAACGTAATTCAAGTAAGCCGAAACCCAGAAATCTAAACCTTTTTGCGAAAAATAGTGGAGATGCAGTTTTGAAATAAACAATTAATGAAATTAAGTTTTCTTTAAATGCATATATAATGATATATGAAAAAACAAAAGGCGTTATATACTAAAGTTGAAAACATTTTCATCCTTAAAAATTTGGGCAGCACCTCTCTTGTAATTTTTGATCCAAAACCCCATACAAGCAATATATAGGCATCCCCAAGCGGGAGCTAGCTCTTCGCCAATTGGCGGAATCACAACCATGAAATAAGCAGTAAATATACGACGCATTACGGCGAAGATCAACAAAGAAAGAACAATAATAAAGCATGACATCAAAAACCTCAAAAGAAGCGAATATACATCCATCGCTCTAAGTCTCGCAACACAAGTCTATCTAGGTCTATCAATATACAAAATCCAGTTTCTGATTTGATGGAGTTTATTTAGATACAATAGAATATAATAGTACAAGAGTGGGCACGATCCAATGTGTGTCCCACCTATCATAGAAAAACACTCTGAATGAAGCTGCGTGCCAGCGATACCGCTACTGATCCAAGCGGTCAAACCTGCAAGAAAGCTGTGGCACAACGGGGGCGAGTTTCCAACTCGTGAGTAGAAAACATGAGCAGGTAGAAATCGAATAACAATGATTCCTATGTCATACTATATCACGAAGGTAATACTATGATATCTAGAGTGACCATGTATGCATATATGTCAACAATAGAGTCAATGCCAATGACATGTAAAAATAAACATCTCGAATCATATGCCTGTATGCATGTGGATATCATCCACGTGTGTCCATCAACGACACAACAATATAATAGAACCTGAGTGTCGAACATCGACACTCGAAACATCATGAAATCAAATGCCTATATGTATGTGGATATCAACCAACGTGTGTCCATCAACGACACATCAACATTATAGAACCTGAGTGTACAATATCGACACTCGAAACATTATGAAACCCGTGTCCAGCATCGACACGTAAATCCATATATCTTAGACGCCGCATCCTCTGATCGGCCCTCATATCCATCTCACGACTTCGATCGGTATCCTCCGGATAATCGTCGGGTCCAAACTATCACCGGTAGGTAGTGCTTCCTCCTGCCAGGCTCATCTTCTACATCTCGAGCTTCTTGCCCCGGGGTACCTTACCGAGTCTACCATGTACCCACAGACGGCTTATCCAACTCCTCGAATCGGGTCTCGAAAACAAGCTTAGAACCGAGAAAACTCATGGTGGACGCCTCGAAATCATATCACGAGAAACCGCGTTTTTAAAACAATTTATAATTTCCTTTGAAATATATCCGCGGTTCTCATATCCAGAAATCTTTTGAAAATAGTATCTCAATGCATGCAACCATAAAGTACGATGTATGCAACATAAAATAGTAATATGAGTATATCAAGTATATCATGTAAACATATCATATGATAGTACTGAACAATGAATGTACCTTACAATTAAGAATAATATCATGATATAGCAATTCTATCGTGTAAGTGGCATAACAATTACCAATGATGAATGTGTGAACCGGCAAATCTGTGTAAGTGTAAAATGTGCATCGTCGGTAATAGTGCAGGTGTATAAGCAGACGAAGTCATGTAAACAAAAGGGTATGAATCGTCGTATATATATCGTAATGAAAGAAATGCGAGCGTATACAGAAATAAGAAATCATAACGCGAGTGTTAACAGAAATAAGAAATCGCAATGCGAGCGTAAACAGAATAAAGGAATTGTAAGCGCGAACAGTATAAAAATACGCAACTACGTATGAGTCATACAGTTATAACTTAAAATAGTATGAATCGTTGTTTTAGAAAATAAAGGACTATGATATTGTTTGGAAAAGATACCATTTGAAAAGTTTGTAACGTCCCCTTGAAATCATCATTTAAAAGTGCGTAACGATTCGTTAGTTTTGAAATAGGTATAACTCCAAACATATCACAATATCCACTTCGTGATATACAATAAAATGTTCTCAAGTCGAAATAAATATCGGCGATTCATCCTTATTATATCACGTACGGAATATTCATCGTATAATATCATTAAATCAATAGTACGGATCTATAGTCACGTACATCCTCTCTTCTCATATCATCATAAATCATCTAATGTCATCTTATATTTATATCATATCACATCGCCTTATATCATTATGTCGTATCATAACGAATCGTATCATCATAACATAAATTTTTTTTTTCTTAAATATGTGTATATATAGCTTAAAGGTGAAGAAAATATAGCTAAAGATATATTTTTCTACCATGTCTACTACTATCGCATATAGTATTCTAATAACCTTATATACATACATACATACATACATATATATATATATATATATATATATATATATCGTTCGCACTACGGTTGCGGGGATGCTATACGCTATCCACCCGACTTCCCCCGTAAATATAAATCTACTCACTTGCTAATCTCCTTGCTTAGCCGAAGTCGATATGCTTCGTCATCTTGGAAGTCCTCGCGAAGGTACCTACAATCAAAATACATCGAAATGCAATTAAAACCAAGTCCGGAAAACCGATACGGCATACGAAGTGCTCATAGGTTAGAATCTATAGCCTACGCATGCTAAAATATCCAAATAACCCTCGTCGTTAACGTACAAATGTCCAACGACGAAATACAATATCAAACACCAAAGCCCAAGTTCAGAAATCGGAAAACACAAAATCAGTAACATAGGAAATCACTGCCAGATTCTACCCTAGGTCAAATCAAGACATTTTGCATATGGGATTGGTCTAGATATCAGATAACAAAACCATGAACCAAGAATCAACACCAGAGCCAATAGTGTGGCCATAATTTGCGTCCACAAGGAATATATCTGCGGCCATATTTGAAGGGGAGGGGCTTGGTTTTCTAGGAAAAATTCCAGGTTGCCTGCTCGTCTCTCTGTCATGCGAACTTATTTTATAGATCTCTCGGGTCATCCAAGATTCCAATATAACATCACAAACTGTCAAATATACGATGTCGGGAAAAATTCTAAGTTCGTGTGTTGGGTTCTACTCTCTGGTCTTGGCCAGTAAAACATCACTAAGGTCTTGTAAAACACTTACTACACCTCAATTACCACTTCACAAGTCCAATCTTCCACTAAACACCAACTTGGAAAATTCTAAGATCACAATCTACACTAAAACGAACTCTAAACTAAACTAGAAGGGTAAGAAACTAATTACAAGATGAGAAGTGGAATTTATACCTCTTGGAAGCAACTCAAGAAAAACCCTAGATGCTCAAAGTAATCAAAATCCAAACTTGATTCAACCATGAGGTGAAGGGTGTGGTTGTGTGAATTTTTAATGAAGGTGGTGTGGGGCTTTGAGATGGTTTGGGAGATGTTTCAAGGAGTGGAGGAAGGAGGAGGATGAAGTGAAGAAGAAGATGAAGGAAAGGAAATGAAGAATGAAGGGTGAAGGAGCTATACACCTTCTCTCACTCTCTCTCATTCTCACTCTCTCACATGCCCATGCTCTCTTGGCCATGCCTCCATTGACTTATTTTTTCTTTTTCTTTTCTTTTTCTTTTTGCCTCTCTCATTTAAAATAAAAAATAAATGGAAATGAAACCAACATGTAACAAAATGCAACATGTCATGGAGCACTAAACATGGCTAATTAAAAATACGGATTTGGCTTAATCGTGATTAGTAGTGCACTAATCAAGTTTGATTTAAACTTGCATATAATTAATTATAAAATGCCCAAATCCAATAAATACCGCTTTTAAATAATTAAACCATATTAATCTCCAATTATTTTCCAAATATTGGTATATAATTATACCATTTTACGATAACCCCAATTCGCAAATCGAATAGTTTTCGCGAAATATATTATTTTATTATTTAAATTCCAAAAATAATATTTTATCTTTCTGAAATGTTACAATCTTCCCCCCTTAAATAATTTCGGTCCGCGAATTTAAATTTAAACCCCCAAATACTAAAACATTTCAACAATTATTTTCAAACAACGGGACTCCGAAATCACGGAATACTCAAACATAACACAGTGCATCGAATGCGCATGAAAATGAGTGCGAAACTTAAAATCGAAACTCCATCAAGCGTTACGCAATCAGTGGAGTTATAAAGGAACGCAAATCTCGAAATCCACTGTTGAAATACATTATACTATAGTCAAAATCATAATACGTTTATAGTACACATCCTTGTAAAATCCTCTAAAACTGAATAAAACATATGCAAAATCTTTTTCGAATCGCCGTGCGATGCGTAACTAGCGGCACAAGTGGCGGATGCTCATTTTTAAAGTAGTAAATATACGTTCATATATGATTTTCTCAATATACGTTCCGCCTTTTTGAAATATCCCAAATGCTCTCCTTGTAAAATTTCGTGTCACTCGCGGACACGTAGGAAATAGCGAGATTATAACTCCTTTTTGAAAACCACTGGGTAAACTTTTATGCATGCAAAAGTACTCAGGTACTATCCTCAGATCAGTCCTGCTCGGCTACTATATAATATAGTACCTATCATGAAAATATAAGGCTCAAGAGCAAAAATCAGCCTCAAAAGGCGGATCCAACATCACGTGCGTCTGGTGTGCACGGAAATCAAAGCCAAATACAAGTGCCATGAACGTGCACAAAAGCCAAACTAAGTGCAACGGGTGTGTACGAAAGCATCTGTCAAGTGCAATGGGTGTGCACGACACGACATCAAGTTCATCTAGAGTGCACGAAAATCTAAATCAAGTGCAACAATTATGCACGAATAAAATCTCAATCAAGTGCAACCAACATGCACGAATAAAATTCTCAATCAAATGCATCCAATATGCACGGATAAAATCTTAATCGAGTGCACCCGGTGTGCACAAAACCACATCTCATGCGTCCAGTGTGCGCAAAAATCTAAATCAAGTATGTCAGGTCCGTACAAAACATCTAGTGCAGTAGTAAGCACGATAACTAACGTCAAGTGCAGACGCGTATGAAAACATAAATCTGGTTCAACAAATGCATGGAGTATAAATCTAGTGCAACAAATGCACGGAATATAAATCTGGTGGGACAAATGCATGAAAATATGAATCTGGTGTAACAAATGTTGGATATATGTATGCCCTAGAGGCCATTATATGATAGTGGATGTATTTGTACATGTATATATATTCAGTATACATTCTTGCTCGACATGATAGTATGCTATCTGGTTCTTCTTTATCTGACATGTTGATTTGATCATGCTTTTATTCATTCATATATGCTGATAAAGCCCTGAGGATATCGGCTTGACTACTGTGATTATGATGGAGATCATACTAGTGGGACATCTGTAGTTTATAAGCATATCCTGGAATGTCCCTAGTCGTAGGTATATCAAGACGGGGCATTGATATACCAGAGTAGACTAGCGTATATGATACTAGACCCATACGATGGGCGATGAATGTTCTCACATTCATCGATGTTTGACATCGAGATCATATACGGGTGCTCAGTGGTGACTGGGTACACTGGACGGACTCACCGAGAACTCCTATATCGAATTATATCTATCGTCGGATAGCAGTTCTCAGGTGACACTGGTACAGGTTAGTCTGTAAACCCGAGATCGTCATAGAGTCTTGTGTGTTCTCCCACTGTACTTTGATTGCCACCCTACCACGGCTCTACTGAGTCGTGCAAACAGGTGGCCGTTGGGTACAGTCCCGAGACACACGAAGGCAATGAGCGATAGGAGGGGTTTCGTCTCTCCCGGTATTGGGAGTTGATGCTGTGCTGTGCCCGACTGGTTATATCAGTAAGTCCCTGGCCAGGGCTGCTGAGATTTACTGATAAGTGTTATCAGTAGTTTCTCGATCTGTTATAGACCATTCACCGGCACGACTTATTGAGTTATTGGGGTCGACGTGACCATCCCTAGGCTCGATATGCAGCATATCTGATAAAGAGACCAGACTGTACGGTAGTGTTGCCGGTTGGCTCGACGGAAGTTGTAGCAGGTTCGCTTGTTTTCTTCTGATCGCTCAATACCCGGGTGGCCGTTACGTTTAGCTGACCGCTTGTGGCTTAGGGGTGCTTGATATGATCATCACCCACTGCCGGCGTATTGATGAGTCTTAGAGTCCCACAAAGGAGTTACCTAGTCCAGGCGAAACGTTGTGGTGCGCGTATGCGATATGCGCATCGACTCGGTTAGAATGCGCATATATGATACCGTATATTAATCGGGCGGCTTACTTTTGGTGGGGTCATATGTGATATGACCGGATTGATAAATCAAGTGTTGATTTATCATTTAACCATTAGTTTCTCACTAGAAATCCTTTCTTGTGTTTGATGGATATATGCATGCATGTATGCTTTCTTTATAGATTCATGCGCATATGGATGTGCATACACACATACATACATACATCATCCTTCATGGTTGCTTATACATTGAAAATGGTGGCAATATAAGACTCACACCATGGTTTGTATGTATGGATTATTATTTATCTTTTTTTGTTAAAACAAAACAAAAGAGGAAAAGGTTAATAAATGGTTGTATTCTGCACTCTTCATTAACCTAACCATGCTCACCTACTTCTAACCATGGATTAACCTTCTCTTTGTATTTTAACTCAAATTAAATAATATCTTAAACATTTAACCATGGTTTGAGATGAAAAGTGATAAATATATATACATATATTTTCATTTTCCTTTCTAGAGTTAATCTTTTACTCTTGCTAAAAGAAAAGCCATCATCTTCTTCCTCCTTCTTCCTTTGCTCTCTAGTTTTCTATAGTGAGCAAGACACTCATTAAGATAGGTTTTTGAAGTGAAAAAAGCCACCACAATATCATTCTACACAAGTCTAGCCAACTTCTTTAGAGTGTTAGCTTCATTTCCTCCACTTGATCTAGTGAAGTTGTTAGCTTGGACAAGGAGCTCCGGGTGGATCGTCATGGACACTAGGAGACCTCAAGCGAACCCTCCTTCAACCCTCAAGTGGCCAAGGAGTCTAGCGTAGGGAGCTACAAAGGTTGTACTCTCAAAACCCTAGTCTTTGTTACTTGTAAAGTTATGAAACCCTAATTTTCTAGGATAGATCCTTTGTATGCTTACTTAGCACCATAAAAATCTAATCTTTGCGACATGTGATTCTTCCAAACCTTTCATAGGGTGCTAGGTAATCCTAACATTGGTATCAGAGCCGACCTAGACCATTAGGCGACACTTTTACGAAGTAAAAACTCCGATCGAACCAAAATACGACATTTCGGGACCCTCTCTGGACATTTTTCGAAATCTGTTATTTTTCAGAATTAAAAATACTTAAAAAATACAGTAGGAAAATCTAAGACAAACTATGAAATACGAAGAAGTGAACAGTAAATCCTGCCGCGGAACCGCGGCAATAGCTTGCTTAGGCCGCGGCTCCGCGGCCGTACAGGTGATTCACTGCCTCGTTTTTACATGGTTTTTCTCCTACCTGCTTGTGTACTTTTTTGGGTATGTTTAATTTGAATATAGTACTGAATATTCTGGAGATGGTTTTGGACTCGTCGATTCGATCGGAATTTTGATTTCGTGTTTTTTCCGGGTAAATTGGAAAGTATTGAATTGTTCGAACGAGTACCATTTGCTCACTTTTCACGGGGTTTAAATATTTTGGAGATACGTGCAAGTTTTGTGGTGGACCCTCTAGAAGACAACAAACCTTAACTCGATTATGTGACCGTCTTGAACTGCCCTTTGAACCTTAGGGTTTGGGGCAGTACGGCGTGCTACATGTGAGGCGTTGGCTTGACCCTTGTACGGCTGGACCGCTACTACTGTGTCACACTCCGGGTTTTTGAACTCCGCTCAAGTGTTGAGCTTTAGGGAATTTTGGGTATTTGATCATTCGTTCGAAAACTTTAATACTATCTATTTATCTGGAATGTGATACAATATGTGGAATTCATATAGTTTAGGCATGAAATACGAAGTATGTGATATTTCACATTTATGATGTCTGAAGAGAATGTGGATTCCAAATATTGTAGTTTTACACTTTCTTTTATGTGACCGTAAGTATAGTTTGTTTGATATCGCCGGTTTCGTTGCTATACATCAACGACAATTGGGATACGCATACTTACTTACGTTGATGATATATGATATTATGTGTTGCTGAGATATGATGTGCAGGATTGTAGCGATCGAATAGCCGGGTTTTTTTTTATGTGAGATGAGAGTTTTATTTTTTCATTCATGTAAATTCAAATATAATGTAATATTCTTTTATTTGGGGCACTTCCGGGTTGAGGTTGATGTCACCAGTGTTGTATATTATTTACTTTTCCGCATTAGGATAGACCCAAGGAGGGGAGCACAAGTGACCGGGTTCTGGGGTTCAGTGGGAGGCCATCTCGAGGAGTCGAGACCGGGTCTCCTAATCTCCAGGATTGGTAGGGTCGCTTGCCGCTCTCGTAGGGGTCTAGGGGTGTGGGCTTGGCTATTCATCGCGACTGTGGAATCCGTATTTTCTATTATTGGCTAAATATTAAATACGGACGTCCTAGTATATCCTACATTATATATATGTTTCTGCTGCCTGTGTTCTGAGATATCTGAGACGAATGACATATTATATATATGATATATAGTAGACGTTGCTTATGTTTTACACCCGCGCTAGTCCCGTCCCGGTATGCCGTTAGTTAAGTAACCTAACGGTGCATAATGGAACATTGCGGCGAATGCGGATGGCATAAGCGTACGTGTTATTTTCGTTTCTTTTCTGTGATTGGCTTAAGGACTTAAATGATGGGATTACATTAATATGATTAATGTAAAGAAAATAAAACTAAAAAGATGTTGTAGAATCAGATTTGAAAACCACTCGGCTCTTTATGAAAAAGCTGTATTTCAAAAACTGCAAGCACAAGCCACTCCTTTTGAAAACCATTTGATTCTACGACGATATCAAGTTCAAAGCATTAAAGATTTTCTTAAATCATCCGCAACCCTCCATCATTTTATGAAGTAGAGTACTTAGTATTCGTGCTACGTTTGTTGACTTTAGTTAAGGCATAGTGTACGGTAGCTAAGTGATGTCTTCCTACACTGCATATGATGCAGATTAATTAGGACATTCATGCGACTTTGTTGACCATAATTAAGGGTCATATGGGTTGGTCTAATTGATCAAGAAATGACGGGTAGAGCTTGACTGGTACTTTTGATTTGTTGACCATAGTTAAGGTCATAAGTACTAGGGGTAAAAATCATATCGGGAATTTCAAGTGTTGAGATTTGCAATGAGATTGCATACCTTCCATATGATGGTTAGATCCCGATCCCACTGTGGGCAATAGTTGCTTCTAGGAGAGTTTTGCAGTTTACAATTAGCTAACTCATTAGGTGTCTAGAAAGGTGTTAATGGGGCTACGCCTTTGGGAAAACGAGGTTTACTTTAATTAGGTCCGTGCGAAAGTACGGGGAACCCCCCTCAAGTACCGACACTGGCCTGGCTAAACGGTTAGCGAAGTTGTAGACTGTAATTAATCCTGGCTAGTTTTCTTTTTAAGATTTGAAAGAAAAACTTGATTAAAACAGTAGGAGACATCGATTAGACAAGATAATAACCAATCTGATCTATTCAAGAGCTTTCGCTGAGTGTATTCTTTTCTCTCTCTTAATGGCAGATACCAATGACTGTACTCAAGCTTCTACTAGATAAAAAAAAACTGAATGGGACCAATTATAACGACTGGTTGAGGAATCTGAAAATAGCCTTGACTTATGATAAAGTATCATATGTCCTCACGGCTTCAGCCCCGCCCACCCCATGTCCAAAATCCTCAGTTGCGGACATTGAAGTTCGCAAGACATGGGACGCTGACTGTGCCACAGCCAAATGCCTCGCGCTTGCATCGATGGACACCACACATCAAAAGCAGCATGAGAATATAGACATTCACGCCATATTGCTCCATACAAAGGAGTTGTATGGAGAGCAATCCCGCGTATTGCGATACGAAGCATCAAAGAAATTGTTTCAGATGCGAATGGCCCCCGGCACACCAGTAGGAGATCATGTTCTGAAGATGATAGCTCTTATAGAAGAGCTTGAGGACCTTAGATGGACTATAGACAATGAACAATATACAGATATTATTCTACAGTCCCTCCCCTCCACCTTTGCTCAATTCATATTTAACTTCAACATGCATGGCATGGAGAAGGAGCTACCTGAACTCCTTAATATGTTAAGGAGTGCAGAGAGCACTATGAAGTCGGTAAAAACTCCCGTTATGACTGTTGGACAGTCTTCCTCTTCTCGCCCGAAAACTAAGGCCAAGGGAAAGAAAAAGAAGATGCCCACCAATTCTAAAGGTGGAGTTAAAAAGGTGAAGGGAAAGGAAAAGTCCAAAGCTGGAGACTCGGGGAAAGGCGAATGTTTTCATTGCCACAAGACAGGACATTGGAAGCGCAACTGCACGGAGTACTTAAATCTCAAGAAGAAGCATGGGGATGCTTCTGCTTCAGGTGCGTTTGTGACAGAAAAATGTTTTTCAATAAACTCTGCTTCCTGGGTATTGGATACCGGTTTAGGTTCTCACATTTGCAATTCTATGCAGGGGCTGAGAAATAGCAAAGTTTTGAAGACAGGTGACCATACTCTCCGCGTTGGAAATGGATCCAATGTACATACAGTCGCAGTGGGAGAGTATCACTTGGAGTTGCCATCTGGGTGTATATTGGTTTTGAACCCATGTTATTTTGTACCAAGTATGCTATGTAATATAATATCTGTTTCTTTGTTAGACAATGAAGGATATAATTTTGTATTGCAGAACAATGTTATGAACATTCACCTAAATCAAATGTTGGTTGGGTATGGTACACTTAATAACGGGATATACGTCCTAAATCAACACACAGTTTTCAGTATACAACACACTAAGAAAAGAAAACTTTCAGAATTAAATGAAGCTTTTCTTTGGCACTATAGACTTGGTCATATTAACGAAACAAGACTAAACATGTTACACAATGATGGATATTTAAACTCTTTTGAATATAAATCTTATGCGACTTGCCAGTCTTGTATCAAGGGTAAAATGACCAAAACTCCGTTTACCGGACACGGAGAAAGAGCTACTGAGCTCCTAGGCCTCATACATAGTGATGTATGTGGGCCAATGTCTACACAGGCTAGAGGCGGTTTTTCATACTTCATTACGTTCACTGACGATTTCTCCAGATTCGGTCATGTATTTTTATTAAAGCACAAGTCCGAAGCTTACGAGAAATTCATTGAATATAAACAAGAAGTAGAAAAACAAACCGGCTTGAGTAACAAGATGCTTCGATCAGATCGAGGTGGGGAATACCTTAGTACAGAATTTGCAAACTTCCTAAAAGAGAATGGGATTCTCTCTCAGCTCACTCCTCCTTACACACCACAGCACAACGGTGTGTCTGAACGACGGAATAGGACCCTATTAGATATGGTCCGATCCATGATGAGTGATGCTGAGTTACCCGTCTCATTTTGGGGGCATACATTAGAGACATCAGCATTTCTACTGAACATGGTTCCAACCAAAGCCGTGTCTACCACGCCATATGAGATATGGCATGGGAAGAGACCATCTCTTAAGAGAATTAAGATTTGGGGTTGCCCGGCCTATGTTAAAAAGCAGAATCCGGACAAACTCGAGACACGGTCAGTCATGTGTAATTTTGTGGGGTATCCAAAGAATTCTTATGGATATCTATTCTACCACAAAGAGGAACAAAAGGTGTTTGTTTCTCAGTATGCCACATTCTTGGAAAAAGAGTTTTTCACAGATAAAGATGGTGTCAAGGTGGTGGATCTAGAAGAGGTTCTAGAGACACAAACTACAAATGACGATTTGGTTAAACCGGCTGTTGCAATAGAAACTAAGGAACCTCGGCCACTCTGAAGGTCTGGTAGGACTTCTCGCCCACCGGAGAGATACTACGGTTTCCTCATTGATGGTGACGGAGAAGACTGCATCATGGATGATGATGATCCTAGTAGTTTTCAGCAAGCTATCACGAGTGGAGACTCTGTGAAGTGGCTGGATGCCATGAGATCCGAAATGGAGTTTATGTACACCAACAAAGTATGGACTTTGGATGTTGAACCCCCTGGGGTAAAACCTGTGGGATGAAAATGGATCTTTAAAAGAAAGATTGGTGTATATGGGCAGGTAGAGACCTATAAGGCAAGACTTGTGGCGAAAGGTTTTCGTCAAAGACCAGGTTTGGACTATGACGAAACTTTTTCTCCCGTAGCCATGCTTAAATCCATTCGGATCCTACTTGCTATTGCTGCTCACTACGACTATGAAATCTGGCAGATGGACGTTAAAACAACATTTCTAAATGGAGATTTAGAAGAATGCGTTTATATGGATCAGCCAGAGGGCTTCATTGACAGTGGGAGCAGCGGGAAAGCATGTAGATTGCTTAAATCTATATATGGGTTAAAGCAGGCATCTCGGAGTTGGAACATCTGTTTCGATGATGTTATCAAAGAGTTTGATTTTATCAAAAATCCAGATGAACCTTGTGTTTATAAGAAGGCTGTAGGAAGAGCTGTCACATTCCTCGTATTGTACGTGGATGACATTCTTCTGATAGGAAATGATATTCCTATGCTACAGTCGGTCAAATCTTTCTTATCACTAAGGTTCTCCATGAAGGACCTGGGTGATGCCACATACATTCTGGGCATAAGGATCTATAGGGATAGATCCAAAAGGTTATTGGGATTGTCCCAAACCAGGTACATTAACACCATCCTCAAAAAGTTTAGTATGGAAGACTCCAAGCGGGGTGCCTTACCCGCTTGCCATGGGGTCACTCTCTCCAAGGACTCTTGCCCAAAGAACGATGAAGAGAGGGCTCGCATGAGCGTTATACCCTATGCTTCGGCAGTAGGATCTATAATGTATGCGATGTTATGTACATGCCCAGATGTAGCTTATGCACTTAGTGTTGTAAGCAGGTATCAATCCAACCCAGAGGAGAATCACTGGACAGCTGTGAAGAACATTCTTAAGTACTTACGAAGGACTAAAGAATTGTTCTTGGTGTATGGTAATGGAGATCTCCAAATGGAGGCCTTTACCGATTCGAGCTTCCAGAGCGATAAGGACGACAGCAAATCTATCTCCAAATGGAGGCCTTTACCGATTCGAGCTTCCAATTATTGTATCACATTCCGGATAAGATAGAAAATGTTAAACTTTTCGATCGAACAATCGAACACCCAAGTTTTCCCGATACAGCTAAACTCAAGAAATAAGTTCAAAGACATTCACTTCGTGCCTCAGTACCAACGGTCCAGCCGTAGAAGGGTCAAGCCAACGCCTCACATGTGGCACGCCGTACTGCCCCAAACCCGAAGGTTCAAAGGGCAGTTCAAGACGGTCACATAATCGAGTTAAGGTTTGTTGTCTTCTAGAGGGTCCATCGCGTTACTTGCACTACTTAGAACGTCTTTAAACCACGGAAAGATCCAACACTTGGAAATTTCCCGACAGGGGAAAAAGTGGGTGTTTATATCCGGTCGAACTTTCTAATATATTCTAAATATCCGGAAAACACATAGACAAAGTTTGATAATCCGATCGAAACTCCGAGTCCCCAATACAACCCAGAAAATTCAACTCTTGAATAAATTTTAAAAATACCCAGGAAAACCAGCACTGCAACATATGAATTACTGTGCCAAAACCAATGCAAGATACGACAAAATGGCCGCGGAACCGCCGCACAAGCCATGCTTGTGCCGTGGTTCCGCCGTGTTATAGTGGAATCATGGACACGTGTTGCACAGTAATTCTTAGGATTCCCTGCTGATTTTTAATTCTGAAAAAACCACGAATTACAAAAATGTACAGAGAGCATTTTAGGGTTTGGGTTTTGGTTTGATCGGACTTCCAATTCCGTCTACGCATCGCCTAAGCCTCTAGGTAGGCTCTGATACCAGTGTAGGGTTCTTAGGCACACTAATGAGGTCTCACAAGGCATCAACCATGCCAATTTGAAATTTTACGGTGCCGAGAAACCCTAGACTAGATCGTTAACTAGAATTTTAGGCGAAAGATGCAACTAGTTAACAACTTAACTAAAAGAACGGAAATACAACCTTTGTAGATCCGGTTCTCCACCTCCATGGCTCCGTGATGAAGTCCCCTAGCTGTCCATATCGGATCCCGGACTCTAGCGTCGGCTTCATCGGAGAAATGGGCGGGCTAGGTCGTCGACTTCGATGCCGAAGATGATCTACGTCGAGGCAACACTAGATTAAGCTCCAACTTCACCAAGTCAAGAAACTTGTGAAGAAAACACCCTATACTACTTGGCAAGAGGTAGAGGATGAAGAAATAGGAAGCGGGTTCACTTTAGAATTGGATTTCTCACTCATTTTCACTAGTTGCCATTGATGGTAGCTAGGTTTTCTTTCTTGCTCAAGATGAAGAAGAAGAAGAAAAGATATGATAAGTGTTATTAAAAATATAAAATAAAAACAACACTTATCATTTACTAACCTTGGTTGAGTGTAGAGAATAGACCATGGTTAGTTTTAATGGTTAGGGTTAAGCATGAGACAAGAATGGTGGATTTGGTCAAAGCTTCATGAAGCTTCAACTAGCAAACAAAAACCCCACCATTCTTTCTTTATCTTTTCCAAAATAAGAATTATAAATAAATAGATAAACAAAACCCTAATCATTAGTTTAACCATGGTTTAATTCTTTACACTTAACCAAGTAAACATGTATCATCAAACATGATACAATCAAGTGCACAAAAGTATATCACATATACAACTTGCACAATTCAAGTGAGAAAATCCATTTAAAGTGAACCAATACTAGTTAATGCAAAGTAATATATCAAATATATAATTATGCATTAAATCATTAAATCAACATTTGATTTAACGATCCGGTCATATCGCATATAACCGACTAATATTCAATGTATCGGCTTATCGAATCAATCCTTGATTCGATAACTAGGTTATATCGCATACAACCATTCGATACATTCATCGTGAGAATGGAATACGGTATCACATACACGCATTATTCTCGGTCCTGCACATATCTCATATGCGCTCCTATCTCGTTTCGCTTGAGCCAGGAAACCTCTGTATAGGACTCTAAAGACTCGTCAATACGCCGGCAGCAGGTGATGATCATATCAAACACCCATAAGCCGCAAGCGGTCTGCTAAACATAACGGCCACCCGGGTATTGAGCGATCAGAAGATTGACGAGCAAGCCCGCTCACACTCCGGTGAATCCAACCAGTAACACTTATCGTACAGTCCGGTCTCGTCGTCTGATATGTCGCATATCTCGCCTAGGGGTGGTAAACGTCAGACCCCAATAGCTCGATAAGTCGTCTCGATATGAGGTCTATAACAGTTCGAGAAACTACAGGTAACACTTACCAGTAAATCTCAGCAACCCTGGCCAGGGATTTCCGGTTACAGCCAATCGAACACAGCGCAACATCAACTCCCTATACCGGGAGAGACGAATCCCCTCCTATCGCTCATTGCCTCCATGTGACTCGGGACTGTACCCAAAAACCACCGTTTTGCACGCCCTCTTGGACGTGGTAAGGTGGAAATCAAAGCACAGTGGGAACCACACAAGACTCTATGACGATCTCGGGTCAACAGACTACTCTGTACCAGTGTCACCAGAGAACTGCCATCTGACGTAAGGTATAATACCATCTGGGAGTTCTCGGCGAGTCCGTCCAGTGTACCCAGTCTCCACTGAGCACCCGTATATCATCTCTGATGTCAAACACCAATGGATATGGGATCATCCATCGCCCATCTGTATGGGTCGAGAAGGTATACGCTTGTCTACTCTGGTATATCGATGCCCTGTCTCGATACACTTACGACTAGGGACCTTGAAGGATGTACTTATGGACTACTCTGTCCCTACTAGTATGATCCGCATCATAGTCCAGGTAGTCAAGTACACATCCTAAGGGCTTTACCAACATGTAACAGAGAGACAATCAGTGTACACGTTAAGGTAAAGATCAACCAGATAGTATACTATCATGTCGAGCAAGAAAGTCCTCCCTATATATGTCCATGCATCCACTACAATATACATCCTATGTATAGTAATGGCCTCTAGGGCATACATATAACTAACAATCTCCCACTTGCACTAGGGCCATCTGATAGCAGTGGTTGTAGTATCTCATACTCAACCATCCCATAAGAGTCTCTCTCTGGGAAAAGGCCTTTGTGAGTGGATCCGCCGTGCTGTCCTCTGAGTCTACTCTCCTAACCTCGATCACCCTGGAGATCAACCATCTCCATGATCATGTGATACTGCCTTAGAATATGTCTGGATCACTGATAGGACGGACGTTCTTTGGCATAAGCCACAACTCCATTGTCACACAATGGGAGGAACTAAGTTCATCTCATGAACATATATACATCCAGACTACCTCTTTGGTAGCATCTTAAGTAGCGATGTATCGAGCCTTTATCGTCTAGTATGCCACGGTATCTAGCTTGGAACTCTTCCAACATACCGTCCCTTTACTGAGGGTAAAGACAATGCCTGTGACTGACTTTCAGTCGTCCTTATCACCCTGGAACCCTTCCATCGATTGATACCATCTCACTACAACTAGTAAGAATCCTAACATCCAATTAGATCTATCTCATAGATCCAAAACCTAGGATTTAGGAGGTATCACTTTGATCCTGTATGGAGAATCTTTTCGATAATTGGAGATTGACCGAGCATAGCATAGGAAACTCCTTCCCCATCAAGAGTATGTCATCCACGTACTCTACGAGGATCATCACCATACTCCCTACTACCTTTTTGTATATACAAGGTTCATCTACCATTTTGATGATGTCAAACTGTTTGACTACTTCATCAAAACAGATGTTCCAACTCTGCGATACCTGCTTTATCTTATAAAGCATCTTGTGCACGTTTCCGCTGCTCCCACTGTCTACGAAGCCCTCTGGCTGTGTACTTATAGACTCTCTCTTCTAAAACATCATTTAGAAAAGCAGTCATGACACCCAACCGCCAGATATCGTAGTCATGGTATGTAGCCGTGGCAAGTAGGATCTGGATGGACTTAAGCATAGCCATTGGAAAAGGTTTCATCATAATCCACGCCTGGTCGATGACGAAAACCTTTAACAAGTCTAGTTTTGAAAGTCTCAACTTTTCCTTCTACACCAAGTAATCTTCTCAAGATATACTTGCTCCTGATGGGGATTTAACCCTTCAGATATAGCAACCAAAGTCCATACTTTGTTGGTGTACATGGATTCCATCTCAGATCGCTAAGCATCCAGCCATTCTTACAGAGTCTCTACTCTCGATGGCCTGCTCGAAACTAGTTGGGTCATCATCTCATGATGCCATCCTCACTCCCACTGTCATAGAGAAACCGAAGTATCTCTCAGGTGGGTGAGGAACCCTATTAGATCGGCGGAGAGGCTGAGGTTCGTTGGTATCTACTGAATCCTTTGGTTCTACCAAATCATCTGCTGTTGTTTGTATAGCTGGAACCTTTCCAGTTGTACATAACAGACCTTGCCTCGAGTTTGTCCGGATTATGCTTTTAGACATAGGCCGATCAACCCCAAATCTTAACTAACTTAAGAGATGGGCTCTTCTCTTATCATATCAAATATGAAGTGGTAGGCAACTGATTTGATTTGAACCCTATTCAATACGTATGCAGCTTCTCAAGTGCATAACTCCCAAAAAGGAAATAGGTAACTCAGTAGTACTCATCATAGAGCACACCTTATCATATAGGGTGTGATTGCTCCACCCTGATATACCATCGTGCTATGGTGTATACGGAGGAGTAATCCTGAGAGAGAATCTCATTCTCCTTTAGAATAGTCCAGGAATTCCGTGCTCAAGTATTCTCCTCCCTGATCACATCAAAGGACATAATACTTATACCCTTATTGGTTCCCTACTTCTAACTTATATTCTGTGAATATCTCAAAAGGTTCGGACTTGTGTTTCAACAGGAACATATGTCTGAATTTAAAGAGATCATCAGAGAATGTAATGAAGTACAAAGAACCGGTCTTGGCATGTGTAGACAGGGGACCTTTATACATCAACATGCATCATCCCAAGAGTTTACTAACTCTTTCTCTGTTTCCAGTAAACAGTGCTATGGTCATTGTATCTTTGTGACATGACTGGCAAGTTTCATAAGATGTAAATTCAAACAGATTTAAATATGCATCTAAATGTAACTTCAGCTAGTCAGGTCGCATTGATATGACCTAGTCTACAATGCCTCAAGAAAAATTCGTTCATTTCTGAACTCTTCCTCTTTTGTGTGTTCTGTATACTAAGAACTGTAGTTTGATTTAGAACATTAATGCTTTTAGATAACGTGCCTGAACCGATCAACTTTTGATATAGGAAATGTTCAAAACATTATCCAACAATACAAAATTACATCCTTTCTTTACTAATAAAGAGACTGATATGATTTTGTATATTAGGTTCGGTATCTAATAACATTCGTTCAGAATCAATGTATTAATAATACAGGGTGACAGTGACCAACAGACTTGGCTGCAACTCTTGCCCCGTTTTCTGCCTCATGAAACTTATCACCCGTTCTCAGTTCTCTACCTTTCTGTAGCTCTATGTAACATATTACATATCTGGGATCCTTATCTGGTATCACATACCTAGGACGTAGAGGATACAGAGAAACAATTCTTTGTAATGAACACACCCGAAGATGATGCATCATATGCACTTTCTTCGTTTGGGCGGCATAGGAATTCTGGTATTCCCCAATTTCCTGCTCTGTCTTATAACAATTATAAGGTGGAGCGGGACCAACGTTCCCCAGCTCAGAATAACAAGCGGGTTCGGTCAATAATCCGTATTATTATCTTGATTAAGGCGTGACATGGTCGCTACCTGGAGAGAGAGAGAAGAAAACACTCAGCGTGCGCTCTTGCAAGATCAGATTGGTTATTATTTTATCTAATCAGGATGGCTCCCACTGCTTTTTATCAAATCTTCCTTCAAACCCTAAAAGGAAAGACTAGCCGGGATTAATTACACACTACAAGTTCGCCAATCTTTCAGCCAGGCCAGTGTCGGTACTTTGAGGGAGGTCCCCCGTGCTTTCACACGAACCTAATTAATGTAAACCTCGTTTTCCCAGAGGCGTAACCTCGTTAACACCTTTCTAGACACCTACTTGATCGGCTAATTGTAATGTGTAAAACTCTCCCAGGAGTAACAATTACTCGCAGCGGGTATCGGGATCCAACTATCTCATAGAAGGTATGCAATCTCATTGCAAATTTCAACACTTGAAATTCCCGATAATATTTTGCCCCTAACGTGCTATGACCTTGACGAAAACCAACAAACCATAGCCCGCTAGTCAAGTTCAACCCGTACATTTCTTGATTGAATTAAACCCACCCGCACGACCCTTGACGAAAGCCAACAAAGCCGCATGACTACCCTAATCCAATCGCATCGTATGCAGCAGATAAGCAGCATATAGCTATCGCACACTGCACCTTGACGAAAGCCAACAAATGCAGCACGAATACTATATACAACTTATCTGAAATGACGGAGGGCTACGACAGGTTTTTTTGAAAACCTATTGCGTAATGAACTTGATATCATTGTAGAATCAAATGATTTTAAAAATGGAATGTTTTTTGAGGCTTTTCTAGTTTTGCTAAAGGAGTCACTCCCGGTGAAGGGATAGTCGGTCCTTTCCTCGTCGAATGAGGTGCGGGATATATCATATATATCACTGTGCAAAGCAGAACTCTTAAAAGCAATCAAAAGACAAACCGAGTGTGTAGCATCTGCCAGTAATTGCTAAAGGAGTCACTCCCGGTGAAGGGATCTCGGTCCTTTCCTCATCGAATAAGGTGCAGGATATATCACATATACCGTTGTGCAAAGCAAGAACTGCAGCTACTTGTTTTATTTTTGAAATTCGATTCTACAACATCTTAGGTTTCTTTTATTTCATTAATCACATTAATGAAGTCCCATCATTTAAGTTACCTAAACATCACAGATAAATACGACGTACACTTATGCCATCCGCATTCGCCTCGATGTCCCCTCGTGCACCGTTAGGTTAGGTAACTAACGGCAGAGTGGGGCAGGGCTAGCGCGGGTGTAAAACATAAGTAACGTCTATATAATATATCATATATACTATATACAATATCTGTCACAGAACATCACATGATCACATCACAGATAAATCACAGCAGAAGAAACATATGAAATATTGGATATACTAGGACGTCCGTGTTTTCAATACGAGCCAGTATAAAACACGGATTCCATGGTCGTGATGAATAGCCAAACCCACACCCCTAGATCCTTACGAGAGCGGCAAGCAACCCTACCAATTGTGGAGTTAGGAGACCCGGACTCGACTCCTCGAGTTGGTCTCCCACTGGACTCCAGAACCCGGTTACTTGTGCTCCCCTCCTTGGGTCTATCCTAGTGCGGAAAAGTAAATAATATACAAACGGTGACATCTTCCGCAACCTGGAAGTGTCCCAATAAAAGAATATTACATACATGTTTTTACATGAATGAAAATGAAAATCACTCATCTCACATAAAAAAAACCCCGGCTATTCAAACACGACAATCCAATATAACATATCCAGCAACACATAACATCACATGTCATCAACGTAAGTAAATATGCGCATCCCAATTGTCGTTGACATATAGCAACGAAACCGGCGATATCACATATTACACTTATGGTCACAGAAAAGAAAGTGTAAAACTACAACAGTTGGAATCCGCAACCTCCATAGACATCGCATGCCTAATCAAATGAATTCCTTAGACATCACATGCCTAACAATTATAAACCCCGCATTTTAGTTTCATAATCGAAAACTCTTTTCAATATCAAGCCAGGAATTCAACAAGATTCCCGACATCCTGATCGAATGCTCGTCGCAAACTTTAGTAGGCGGCCGCACCCCTGACGCCGTCGACGAAGTGCACCAAGGCGGAACACCGCTGCCGCGAGCACCCGAACGGATGCTTTCGGCGACGGGGTTCTCCTACAGTCACTTGGTCGGGGCTATGGGGTGAGGCTGTCTATTAAGTTTATCCGGAGAGTATCCGCGTACGCTACGTGATTGCGACGGACTTTTGATCACATCAAAATTCCGTGGCAACCGATCAAGTGAGACTAAAGTGCTACGTTTATAACATTCATTCAGTTATCTCATAACAACTTGTGAATTCCAATTATTGTATCACATTCCGGATAAGATAGAAAATGTTAAACTTTCCGATCGAACAATCGAACACCCAAGTTTTCCCGATACAGCTCAACTCATGAAATAAGTTCAAAGACATTCACTTCGTGCCTCAGTACCAACGGTCCAGCCGTAGAAGGGTCAAGCCAACGCCTCACATGTGGCACGCCGTACTGCCCCAAACCCGAAGGTTCAAAGGGCAGTTCAAGACGGTCACATAATCGAGTTAAGGTTTGTTGTCTTCTAGAGGGTCCGTCGCGTTACTTGCACTACTTAGAACGTCTTTAAACCACGGAAAGATCCAACACTTGGAAATTTCCCGACAGGGGAAAAAGTGGGTGTTTATATCCGGTCGAACTTTCTAATATATTCTAAATATCCGGAAAACACATAGACAAAGTTTGATAATCCGATCGAAACTCCGAGTCCCCAATACAACCCAGAAAATTCAACTCTTGAATAAATTTTAAAAATACCCAGGAAAACCAGCACTGCAACATATGAATTACTATGCCAAAACCAATGCAAGATACGACAAAATGGTCGCGGAACCGCCGCACAAGCCATGCTTGTTCCGCGGTTCCTCCGCGTTATAGTGGAATCATGGACACGTGTTGCACAGTAATTCTTAGGATTCCCTGTTGATTTTTCTGCATATTTTTAATTCTGAAAAAACCATGAATTACAAAAATGTACAGAGAGCATTTTAGGGTTTGGGTTTTGGTTCGATCGGACTTCCAATTCCGTCTACGCATCGCCTAAGCCTCTAGCTAGGCTCTGATACCAGTGTAGGGTTCCTAGGCACACTAATGAGGTCTCACAAGGCATCAACCATGCCAATTTGAAATTTTACGGTGCCGAGAAACCCTAGACTAGATCGTTAACTAGAATTTTAGGTGAAAGATGCAACTAGTTAACAACTTAACTAAAAGAACGGAAATACAACCTTTGTAGATCCGGTCCTCCACCTCCATAGCTCCGCAATGAAGTCTCCTCGCTGTCCAAATGGAATCCCGGGCTCTAGCGTCGGATTCATCGGAGAAATGGGCGGGCTTGGTCGTCGGCTTCGATGCTGAAGATGATCTACGTCGAGGCATCACTAGATCAAGCTCCAACTTCACGAAGTCAAGAAACTTGTGAAGAAAACACCCTATACTACTTGGCAAGAGGTAGAGGATGAAGAAATAGGAAGTGGGTTCACTTTAGAATTGGATTTCTCATTCATTTTCACTAGTTGCCATTGATGGTAACTAGGTTTTCTTTCTTGCCCAAGATGAAGAAGAAGAAGAAAAGATATGATAAGTGTTATTAAAAATAGAAAATAAAAACAACACTTATCATTTACTAACCTTGGTTGAGTGTAGAGAATAGACCATGGTTAGTTTTAATGGTTAGGGTTAAGCATGAGACAAGAATGGTGGATTTGGTCAAAGCTTCATGAAGCTTCAACTAGCAAACAAAAACCCCACCATTCTTTCTTTATCTTTTCCAAAATAAGAATTGTAAATAAATAGATAAACAAAACCCTAATCATTAGTTTAACCATGGTTTAATTCTTTACACTTAACCAAGTAAACATGTATCATCAAACATGATACAATCAAGTGCACAAAAGTATATCACATATACAACTTGCACAATTCAAGTGAGAAAATCCATTTAAAGTGAACCAATACTATTTAATGCAAAGTAATATATCAAATATATAATTATGCATTAAATCATTAAATCAACACTTGATTTAACGATCCGGTCATATCGCATATAACCGACTAATTTCAATGTATCGGCTTATCAAATCAATCCTTGATTCGATAACTAGGTTATATCGCATACAACCATTCGATACATTCATCGCGAGAATGGAATACGGTATCACATACACGCATTATTCTCGGTCCTGCACATATCTCATATGCGCTCCTATTTCGTTTCGCTTGAGCCAGGAAACCTCTGTATATGACTCTAAAGACTCGTCAATACGCCGGCAGCAGGTGATGATCATATTAAACACCCACAAGCCGCAAGAGGTCTGCTAAACGTAACGGCCACCCGGGTATTGAGCGATCAGAAGATCGACGAGCAAGCCCGCTCACACTCCTGTGAATCCAACCAGTAACACTTACCGTACAGTCCGGTCTCGTCGTCTGATATGTCGCATATCTCTCCTAGGGGTGGTAAACGTCAGACCCCAATAGCTCGATAAGTCGTCTTGATATGAGGTCTATAACAGTTCGAGAAACTACAGGTAACACTTACCAGTAAATCTCAGCAACCCTGGCAAGGGATTTCCGGTTACAGCCAATCGAACACAGCGCAACATCAACTCCCTATACCGGGAGAGACGAATCCCCTCCTATCGCTCATTGCCTCCATGTGACTCGGGACTGTACCCAAAAACCACCGTTTTGCACGCCCTCTTGGACGTGGTAAGGTGGAAATCAAAGCACAGTGGGAACCACACAAGACTCTATGACGATCTCGGGTCAACAGACTACTCTGTACCAGTGTCACCAGAGAACTGCCATCTGACATAAGGTATAATACCATCTGGGAGTTCTCGGTGTTAGTTATATGTATGCCCTAGAGGCCATTACTGTACATATGATGTATATTGTAGTGGATGCTAGGACGTATATAGGGAGGACTTTCTTGCTCGACATGATAGTATGCTATCTGGTTGCACTTTACCTTAACGTGTATACTGATTGTCTCTCTGTTACATGTTGGTAAAGCCCTTGGGATGTGTACTTGACTACCTGGACTATGATGCAGATCATACTAGTGGGGACAGACAGTCCATAAGTACATCCTTCAAAGTCCCTAGTCGTGGGTGTATCGAGACGGGGCATCGATATACCAGAGTAGACTAGCGTATACCTTCTCGACCCATATAGATGGGCGATGGATGATCCCATATCCATTGGTGTTTGACATCAGAGATGATATACGGGTGCTCAGTAGAGACTGGGTACACTGGACGGACTAAAATGCGGGGTTTATAATTGTTAGGCATGCGATGTCTAAGAATTTCATTTGATTAGGCATGCGATGTCTATGGAGGTTGCGAATTCCAACTGTTGTAGTTTTACACTTTCTTTTCTGTGACCGTAAGTGTAATATGTGATATCGCCGGTTTCGTTGCTATATGTCAACGACAATTGGGATGCGCATATTTACTTACGTTGATGACATGTGATGTTATGTGTTGCTGGATATGTTATATTGGATCGTCGTGTTTGAATAGCCGGGGGTTTTTATGTGAGATGAGTGTTTTTCATTTTCATTCATGTAAAAACTTGTATGTAATATTCTTTTATTGGGGCGCTTCCAGGTTGCGGAAGTTGTCACCGTTTGTATATTATTTACTTTTCCGCACTAGGATAGACCCAAGGAGGAGGGCACAAGTAACCGGGTTCTGGAGTCCAGTGGGAGACCAACTCGAGGAGTCGAGTCCGGGTCTCCTAACTCTAGAATTGGTAGGGTTGCTTGCCGCTCTCGTAGGGGTCTAGGGGTGTGGGTTTGGCTATTCATCACGACCGTGGAATCCGTGTTTTATACTGGCTCGTATTAAAAACACGGATGTCCTAGTATATCCAATATTTCATATGATTCTTCTGCTGCGATATCTGTGATGTGATCATGATATGTTCTGTGATAGATACAGTATATAGTATATATGATATATTATATAGGCGTTACTTATGTTTTACACCCGCGCTAGCCCTGCCCCGCTCTGCCGTTAGTTACCTAACCTAACGGTGCACGAGGGGACATCGAGGCGAATGCGGATGGCATAAGTGTACGTCGTATTTATCTGTGATGTTTAGGTATTTAATTGATGGGACTTCATTAATGTGATTAATGAATTAAAAGAAACCTAAGATGTTGTAGAATCGAATTTCAAAATAAAACAGGTAGCTACAGTTCTTGCTTTGCACAGCGGTATATGTGATATATCCTGCACCTTATTCGATGAGGAAAGGACCGAGATCCCTTCACCGGGAGTGACTCCTTTAGAAATAACTGGCAGATGCTACACACTCGGTTTGTCTTTTGATTGCTTTTAAGTGTTTTTGCTTTGCACAGTGATATATATGATATATCCCGCACCTCATTCGACGAGGAAAGGACCGATGATCCCTTCACCGGGAGTGACTCCTTTAGCAAAACTAGAAAAGCCTCAAAAGCACTCCATTTTAAAATCATTTGATTCTACAACGATATCAAGTTCATTACGCAATAGGTTTTCAGAAAAACCTGTCGTAGCCCTCCGTCATTTCAGATAAGTTGTATATAGTATTCGTGCTGCATTTGTTGGCTTTCGTCAAGGTGCAGTGTGCGGTAGCTATATGCTGCTTATCTGCCAGCATACGATGCGATTGGATTAGGGCAGTCGTGCGACTTTGTTGGCTTTCGTCAAGGGTCGTGCGGGTGGGTTTAATTCAATCAAGAAATGTACGGGTTGAACTTGACTAGCGGGCTATGGTTTGTTGGCTTTCGTCAAGGTCATAGCACGTTAGGGGCAAAATATTATCGGGAATTTCAAGTGTTGAAATTTGCAATGAGATTGCATACCTTCTATGAGATAGTTGGATCCCGATACCCGCTGCGAGTAAGAGTTACTCCTGGGAGAGTTTTATACATTACAATTAGCCGATCAAGTAGGTGTCTAGAAAGGTGTTAACGAGGTTACGCCTCTGGGAAAACGAGGTTTACATTAATTAGGTTCGTGCGAAAGCACGGGGGACCTCCCTCAAAGTACCGACACTGGCCTGGCTGAAAGATTGGCGAACTTGTAGTGTGTAATTAATCCCGGCTAGTCTTTCCTTTTAGGGTTTGAAGGAAGATTTGATAAAAAGCTGTGGGAGCCATCCTGATTAGATAAAATTATAACCAATCTATTCTTGCAAGAGCGCACGCTGAGTGTTTTCTTCTCTCTCTCTCCAGGTAGCGACCATATCACGCCTTAATCAAGATAATAATACGGAATATTGACCGAACCCGCTTGTTATACTGAGCTGGGGAACGTTGGTCCCGCTCTAACTTATAAATGTTATAAGACAGAGCAGGAAATTGGGGATTACCAGAATTCCCGTGCCGCCCAAACGAAGAGAGTGCATGATGATGCATCATCTTCGGGTGTGTTCATTACAGAGAACTGTTTCTCAGTATCCTTTACGTCCTGGGTATGTGTTACCAGATCAGGATCCCAGATATGTAATCTGTTACATAGGGCTACAGAAAGGTAGAGAACTGAGAACGGGTGATAAGTTTCATGAGGCAGAAAACGGGGCAAGAGTTGCAGCCAAGTCTGTCGGTCACTATCACCCTGTATTACAATACATTGATTCTGAACGAATGTTATTAGATACCGAACCTGATATGCAAAATCATATCAGTCTCTTTATAAGTAAAGAAATGATAAAATTTTGTATTGTTGGATAATGTTTTGAACATTTCCTATATCAAAAGTTGATCGGTTCAGGCACGTTATCTAAAAGCATTGATGTTCTAAATCAAACTACAATTCTTTAGTATACGGAACACACACAAGAGGAAGAGTTCAGAAATGAACGAATCCTACTTGAGGCATTGTAGACTAAGTCAGATCAATGTGACCCGACTAGCTAGAGTTACATATAGATGCATATTTAAATCAGTTTGAATTTACATCTTGTGAAACTCGCCAGTCATGTCACAAAGATAAGATGACCATAGCTCCGTTTACTGGAAACAGAGAAAGAGTTAATGAACTCTTGGGATGATACATGTTGATGTATGTAAGGTCCCCTATCTACACATGCCAAGACCGGTTCTTTGTACTTCATTACATTCTCTGATAATCTCTCGAGATTCAGACATATGTTCCTGTTGAAACACAAGTCCGAACCTTTTGAGATATTCACAGAATATAAGCGAGAAGTAGAGAACCAAAATACGGGTATAAGTATTATGTCCTATGATGAGATCAGGGAGGAGAATACTTATGTATGGAATTCCTGGACTATTCTAAAGGGGAATGAGATTCTCTCTCAGCATTACTCCTCCGTATACACCATAGCACGATGGTATATCGGGACGGAGCAATCACACCCTATATGATAAGGTGTGCTCTATGATGAGTGCTACTGAGTTACCTATTTCCTTTTGGGAGTTATGCGCTTGAGAAGATGCATACCTATTGAATGCGGTTCGAATCAAATCAGTTGACTACCACTCCATATGAGATATGGTATGGGAAGAGCCCATGTCTTAAGTCAGTTAAGATTTGGGGTTGTCCGGCCTATGTCTAAAAGCAAAATCTGGACAAGCTCGAATCAAAGTCTGTTATGTAGAACTGGAAAGGTTCCAGCTATACAAACTACAGCGGATGATTTTATAAAACCAAAGGATTCAATAGTTACCAACGAACCTCAGCCTCTCCGCCGATCTAGTAGGGTTCCTCACCCACCTAAGAGATACTTCGGTTTCTCTATGACAGTGGGAGCGAGGATTGCATCATGAGATGATGACCCAACTAGTTTCGAGCTGGCCATCAGGAGTGTGACTCTGTAAGAATGGCTGGATGCTTAGTGATCTGAGATGGAATCCTTATACACCAACAAAGTATGGACTTTGGTTGCTATATCTGAAGGGTTAAATCCCCATCAGGAGCAAGTATATCTTGAGAAGATTACTTGGTGTAGATGGAAAAGTTGAGACTTTCAAAGCTAGACTTGTTAAAGTTTTTCGTCATCGACCAGGCGTGGACAATGATGAAACCTTTTTCAAGTGGCCATGCTTAAGTCCATCCAGATACTACTTGTCACGGCTACATACCATGACTGCGATATCTGGTGGTTGGGTGTCTTGACTGCTTTTCTAAATGATGATTTAGAAGAGAGCGTCTATAAGTACACAGCCAGAGGGCTTCGTAGACAGTGGGAGCAGCGGAAACGTGTGCAAGATGCTTTATTTGATAAAGCAGGCATCGCGGAGTTGGAACATCTATTTTGATGAAGTAGTCAAAAAGTTGACATCATCAAAATGGTAGATGAACCTTGTATAAACAAAAAGATAGTAGGGAGTATGGTGGTGATCCTCGTAGAGTACGTGGATGACATACTCTTGATAGGGAAGAAGTTTCCTATGCTACACTCGATCAATCTCCGCTTATCACTAGATTCTCCATATAGGATCAAAGTGATACCTGCTAAATCCTGGACTTTGGATCTATGAGATAGATCTAATTGGATGTTAGGACTCTCACTAGTTGTAGTGAGACGGTATCAACCGATCCTGGGGAGAATCACTGGAAGGGTTCCAGGGTGATAAAGACGACTGAGTGTCAGTCACAGGCATTGTCTTAACCCTCAGTAAAGGGACGGTATATTGGAAGAGTTCCAAGAAAGATACCGTGACATACTAGACGATAAAGGCAGGATACATCGCTACTTAAGATGCTACCAAAGAGGCTGTTTGGGTGTATATTGGTTCATGAGATGAACTATGTTCCTCCCATTGTGTGACAATGGAGTTGTGGCTTATGCCAAGGAACGCCGGTCCCATCAGTGATCCAGACATATTCTAAGGCAGTATCACCTGATCATGGAGATGGTTGATCTCCAGGGGATCGAGGACAGGAGAGGAGACTAAGAGGACAACACAGCGGATCCACTCACAAAGGCCTGTTCCCAGAGAGAGACTTTTATGGGATGGTTGAGTATGAGATACTACAACCACTGCTACAGATGGCCCTAGTGCAAGTGGGAGATTGTTAGTTATATGTATGCCCTAGAGGCCATTACTGTACATATGATGTATATTGTAGTGAATGCTAGGACGTATATAGGGAGGACTTTCTTGCTCGACATGATAGTATGCTATCTGGTTGCACTTTACCTTAACGTGTATACTGATTGTCTCTCTGTTACATGTTGGTAAAGCCCTTGGGATGTGTACTTGACTACCTGGACTATGATGCAGATCATACTAGTGGGGACAGACAGTCCATAAGTACATCCTTCAAAGTCCCTAGTCGTGGGTGTATCGAGACGGGGCATCGATATACCAGAGTAGACTAGCGTATACCTTCTCGACCCATACAGATGGGCGATGGATGATCCCATATCCATTGGTGTTTGACATCAGAGATGATATACGGGTGCTCAGTAGAGACTGGGTACACTGGACGGACTCGCCGAGAACTCCCAGATGGTATTATACCTCACGTCAGATGGCAGTTCTCTGGTGACACTGGTACAGAGTAGTCTGTTGACCCGAGATCGTCATAGAGTCTTGTGTGGTTCCCACTGTGCTTTGATTTCCATCTTACCACGTCCAAGAGGGCGTGCAAAACGGTGGTTTTTGGGTACAGTCCCGAGTCACATGGAGGCAATGAGCGATAGGAGGGGATTCGTCTCTCCCGGTATAGGGGGTTGATGTTGCGCTGTGTTCGATTGGCTATAACAGGAAATCCCTGGCCAGGGTTGCTGAGATTTACTGGTAAGTGTTACCAGTAGTTTCTCGAATTGTTATAGACCTCATATCGACACGACTTATCGAGCTATTGGGGTCTGACGTTTACCACCCCTAGGCGAGATATGCGACATATCAGACGATCAGACCGGACTGTACGGTAGTGTTACTGGTTGGATTCACTGGAGTGTGAGCGGGTTTGCTCGTCGATCTTCAGATCGCTCAATACCCGGGTGGCCGTTACGTTTAGCAGACCGCTTGCGGCTTGTGGGTGTTTGATATGATCATCACCTGCTGCCGGCGTATTGACGAGTCTTTAGAGTCCTACACAGAGTTTTCCTGGATCAAGCGAAATGAAATAGGAGCGCATATGAGATATGTGCGGGACCGAGAATAATACGAGTATGTGATACTGTATTCGATTCTCGCGATGTGACATTGATCGGTTATATGTGATATAGCCGGGTTATCGGATCAAGTGTTGATTCGATAAGTTGTTACTAATGATACTAGCCGGTTATATGCGATATGACCGGATCGTTAAATCAAGTGTTGATTTAATGATTTAATGCATAATTATATATTTGATATATTACTTTGCATTAACTAGTATCGGTTCACTTTAGAAGGATTTTCTCACTTGGATGTACAAGTTGTATATGTGATATACTTTTTGTGCATTTTATTGTATCATGTTTGATGATGCATGTTTACTTGGTTAAGTGTAAAGAATTAAACCATGGTTAAACTTATGATTAGGGTTTGATTTCCTTTTCTCATTTATTTATCTATTTATTCATTTTGGAAAATAGATGGAAAAAGGAGAAAAGAATGGTGGCTTTTTTTTGTTGTTTAGTGGAAGCTTCATGAAACCTTAACCCTAACCATTCCTTTAACCTTGGTCAATTCTCTACACATAACCATAGTTACAATTATGATAAGGATGGTTTTTCTTTTCTTTTCTAATTAATCTTATCATAATATTCTTCTTCTTCTTCCTTGCTTCAAGTGAAGAAAGCTTGCCTCCATCAATGGCAAGTGATGAATTTGAGTGAGAAATCCAAAACTAAAGTCTACCCACTTCCTATTTCTTCATCCTCTACCTCTTGCCAAGTAGTAGAGTGTGTTTCCTTCACAAGTTTTCAAAACTTGGTGAAGGTGGATCTTGATCTAGCGATGCCTCGACGTAGATCATCTTCGGCATGGACATCGACGACCTAGCTCGCCTATTCTCCGATGAAGTCGACGCTAGAGCCCGGATTTGATTTGGACAGCGGAGAGGACTTTGTTGCGGAGCTATGGATGTGGAGCACCGGATCTACAAAGGTTGTATTTCCGTATTCTTTATAGTTAATTGTTAACTAGTTATCTTTTCGCCTAAACTTCTAGCCGACGATCCGTAGTTTAGGGTTTCTCGGCACGTTAAAATTTTAAATTGGCATGGTCGATGCCTTGTGAGACCTCACTTGTGTGCCTAGGAACCCTACACTCGGCGAGTCCGTCCAGTGTACCCAGTCTCCACTGAGCACCCGTATATCATCTCTGATGTCAAACACCAATGGATATGGTTTCATCCATCGCCCATCTGTATGGGTCGAGAAGGTATACGCTAGTCTACTCTGGTATATCGATGCCCTGTCTCGATACACCCATGACTAGGGACCTTGAAGGATGTACTTATGGACTACTCTGTCCCCACTAGTATGATCCGCATCATAGTCCAGGTAGTCAAGTACACATCCTAAGGGCTTTACCAACATGTAACAGAGAGACAATCAGTGTACACGTTAAGGTAAAGATCAACCAGATAGCATACTATCATGTCGAGCAAGAAAGTCCTCCCTATATATGTCCAAGCATCCACTACAATATACATCCTATGTATAGTAATGGCCTCTAGGGCATACATATAACTAACAGTATTTACCTCAATGGAGGGGCGGTAAGTTGGAAGAGTTCCAAACAGGATACCGTTGCAGACTCTACGATGGAAGCTGAGTACATTGCTGCGAATGATGCCGCCAAGGAAGCCGTCTGGATGAAGAAGTTCGTCTCGGAGCTAGGAGTAGTTCCAACCATTATTGATCCAATAGCTTTGTATTGTTATAATAATGGGGCTATGGCGTTAGCCAAGGAGCCTAGATCCCATCAGCGGTCCAAACACATCCTGAGGCGTTTTCATTTGATCCGGGAGATTGTAGATCGCCGCGAGATTGAGATTAGGAGAGTAGATACAAAGAATAACGCAGCGGATCCATTCATCAAGGCCCTCCCTCAGCCGCAGCATGAGCGACTTTTTGAGATGTTGGGTATGAGATACGCCAATAACTGGCTTTAGTGCAAGTGGCAGATTGTTGGATATATGTATGCCCCTAGAGGCCATTATATGATAGTGGATGTATTTGTACATGTATATATATTCAGTATACATTCTTGCTCGACATGATAGTATGCTATCTGGTTCTTCTTTATCTGACATGTTGATTTGATCATTCTTTTATTCATTCATACATGCTGATAAAGCCATGAGGATATCGGCTTGACTACTGTGATTATGATGGAGATCATACTAGTGGGACATCTGTAGTTTATAAGCATATCCTGTAATGTCCCTAGTCGTAGGTATATCGAGACGGGGCATTGATATACCAGAGTAGACTATCGTATATGATACTAGACCCATACGATGGGCGATGAATGTTCTCACATTCATCGATGTTTGACATCGAGATCATATACGGGTGCTCAGTGGTGACTGGGTACACTGGACGGACTCACCGAGAACTCCTATATGGAATTATATCTATCGTCGGATAGCAGTTCTCAGGTGACACCGGTACAGGTTAGTCTGTAGACCCGAGATCGTCATAGAGTCTTGTGTGTTCTCCCACTGTACTTTGATTGCCACCCTACCATGGCTCTACTGAGACGTGCAAACAGGTGGCCGTTGGGTACAGTCCCGAGACACACGAAGGCAATGAGCGATAGGAGGGGTTTCGTCTCTCCCGGTATTGGGAGTTGATGTTGTGCTGTGCCCGACTGGTTATATCAGTAAGTTCCTGGCCAGGGCTGCTGAGATTTACTGATAAGTGTTATCAGTAGTTTCTCGATCTGTTATAGACCATTCACCGGCACGACTTATTGATTTATTGGGGTCGACGTGACCATCCCTAGGCTCGATATGCAGCATATCTGACAAAGAGACAGGACTGTACGGTAGTGTTGCCGGTTGGCTCGACGGGAGTTGTAGCAGGTTCGCTTGTTTTCTTCTGATCGCTCAATACCCGGGTGGCCGTTATGTTTAGCTGACCGCTTGCGGCTTGGGGGTGCTTGATATGATCATCACCCACTGCCGGCGTATTGACGAGTCTTAGAGTCCCACAAAGGAGTTACCTAGTCCAGGCGAAACGTTGTGGTGCGCGTATGCGATATGCGCATCGACCCGGTTAGAATGCGCGTATATGATACCGTATAATAATCGGGCGGCATGCTTTTGGTGGAGTCATATGTGATATGACCGGATTGATAAATCAAGTGTTGATTTATCATTTAACCATTAGTTTCTCACTAGAAATCCTTTCTTGTGTTTGATGGATGTATGCATGCATGTATGCTTTCTTTATAGATTCATGTACATATGGATGTGCATACACACAGACATACATACATCATCCTTCATGGTTGCTTATACATTGAAAATGGTGGCAATATAAGACTCACACCATGGTTTATATGTATGGATTATTATTTATCTTTTTTGTTAAAACAAAACAAAAGAGGAAAAGGTTAATAAATGATTGTATTCTACACTCTTCCTTAACCTAACCATGCTCACTTACTTCTAACCATGGATTAACCTTCTCTTTGTGTTTTAACTCAAATTAAATAATATCTTAAACATTTAACCATGGTTTGAGATGAGAAGTGATAAATATATATATATATATTTTTTCATTTTCCTTTCTAGAGTTAATCTTTTACTCTTGCTAAAAGAAAAGCCATCATCTTCTTCCTCCTTCTTCCTTTGCTCTCTAGTTTTCTATAGTGAGCAAGACACTCATCAAGATAGGATTTTGAAGTGAGAAAAGCCACCACAACATCATTCTACACAAGTCTAGCCCACTTGTTTAGAGTGTTAGCTTCATTTCCTTCACTTGATCTAGTGAAGTTGTTAGCTTAGACAAGGAGCTCCGGGTAGATCGTCGTGGACACTAGGAGACCTCAAGCGAACCCTCCTTCAACCTTCAAGTGGCCAACGAGTCTAGCGTAGGGAGCTACAGAGGTTGTACTCTCAAAACCCTAGTCTTTGTTACTTGTAAAGTTATGAAACCCTAATTTTCTAGGATAGATCCTTTGTATGCTTACTTAGCACCATAAAAATCTAATCTTTGTGACATGTGATGCTTCCAAACCTTTCATAGGGTGCTAGGTAATCCTAACAACAAATGCACGAAAATATGAAACCGGTGCACTAGGTGCCCGAAAACTCATCAATATCTTAAATGCGCACAAAAACAACACCGAGCGTACCAAGGTATATAAAATCATAAATGTGTGCAACTGCGTGCACAAAATCCGTACCAATGCACTGCAAGCACATGTGAGCTATACCGAGTGCATATGTCAAGTCAAGTGCATACAATAAGAACAAAATCAAATCGACAGTATCTAAATCCACGAAATCATAAATACATACAGCCAAGGCACAAAATCGATATCAAGTGCAACAGATATGCACAAATCGAAAACCGATGTATAAAACATAAATCAAGTGCGATAACTATGCACGAATGAAAATATCCAGTAGGTGCAGCCATGGTGCACGAAAACAAATATCGCGAATCCAAATCATCAAAACTCAAGGTCCAAGAGATAAAAGTGTGATACTCGGATCACAAAACGCAAATCATAATAAATGATATTGAGGTACACCTCCTTCAATGTCGAAAGATGCCGGTGCGCCCCAACCTAGCAGAGCAAGGACATCCACTTGCCTCCTGCTCACGGTCTGGCGTCCTCTGTCTCTAGGTTCTCATTGTCTCTATAGATTACCAGTCCCATAATCTTTCTGCTCGTTGGCCCGGTTAGGTATAATGGCGGAACAATTCAGCTCTGACACTCCTCTGGTCATCTCTCGGCCAATTAGTATGACCACTTGTAAAATAGTACGTCACTGGTGTCGGCATCTGGCCCTCTGAATACTTGCGACACAACTGATTCTGGGTGCAAATCTTTATTGCTGTGGTGTCCTGAAAAAAAGCTGCTCATGGTCTCTTTCGATCTCACCTATACCGAACTATACAGAGGTTGGTACTCTTTACTTAACTCCTTTTCTCATCCGGACGGCTGCGCCCTCAGCACGGCTTTCCTCTGGAATTTGGCCGTATCCAACGCCCCTGGCATCATATCAATCTTCTGGCCTCAACGGGGAGTAACGACAGCTCGTTAATATCTCGCACGGACCTCTTGTTCCACCTGTCTTCCTTATCGTCCACATCGAAATCACGTCCCGCTGTCTGCGTACTACAATTCATTCTCGGCTACAGTCAAATCCGGAGTCTCTCACACGGAATCGAAATGCGAACTCGGATATCTTCATCACTCCGTGGAAGATATCTAGCCGATTACATTCTTAGGTACTCGTCCAAATTATTGGAGGAATATGCTTCATTCGTCCGTTCTCGATCAACTCACAATGCATCTGAGTGAGGTCCTTCTATCCGAACCTGGTCAACTTACCGATTTCACATCGGAGCATCCAATGAATAACGTCCTCTCTTAATCGATTTACTCTAGATCTAGATCTGAGTAAGATTCTCCAAAATGGAATTCTTCAAATCAACTGAGCCTGCGTCGGTGCATCGAATCAGATGAATCATCTCAGTCACTCAACTCAAGATAGACTAGCTATCTTTTGTCATATCTCTGTGTGAAAGCTCCAGCGGCTTCAGCTCATAAACTCTGGAGGCGACATCCCATCAATCTCAGCAACTGCTGGATCATTTATCTGCATGGTAGACAACATCGTGACCTCTAGGGTAGGCTGTACATCAATAGTCCTCTCAATATGGCAGCTTCTATGAATGGCCCGATCATCCGGTGCAAATCCGAACACTCGACTCTAACGAGAGATCTCAACACAAATACTATACCTACATATTCCTATGTCGCTAGAAAATATCATGGTCAGTCCTCGTCCATGACGAGCTTGCTCTGACCGCATCTCTAGCAGCAGCTCTCTCAGCTTGCATAGCCATGGTGACAGGAACCGCAACAAACATCGATGTGGATAGATCACAAGAATGAATAGAATCACAGATCTCAAGATATGTACATCCTAAGGTTACTTAAGCGGAGCATCGTATCGTAAGTATGCCGTGGAACATACGCATGGTACGTTACTCTATTTGAGTTACCTACTTCATCAACCAAGATCAACCTATGTAAAAAAAATTCGGGTATAATACCCCCCAGTCAAGTCTAAGTTCCTTAAGGTCAAGCCTAGGTTCCAAAATATATTATGCCCTAGACTCCGTATAGTCAAACCTAGACTCGAACCAAGGTTAAAACTAACGCTCTGATACCAACTTTGTCACGACTTGGAAATTTGGCATGTGACCGGCACGAGAATCACGCAATATCTAAAGGCGTAACGTAATTCAAGTAAGCCGAAACCCAGAAATCTAAACCATTTTGCGGAAAATAGTGGAGGTGCAGTTTTGAAATAAAGGTATAATGAAATTAAGTTTTCTTTAAATGCATAGATAATGATATATGAAAAAACAAAAGGGGTTATATACTTATGTTGAAAACATTTTCTTCCTTAAAAATTTGGGCAGCACCTCCCTTGTAATTTTTGATCCAAAACCCCATACAAGCAATATATAGGCATCCCCAAGAGGGAGCTAGCTCTTCGCCAATTGGCGAAATCACAACCACAAAATAAGCAGTAAATATACGACGCACTACGGCGAAGATCAACACAGAAAGAATAATAAATAAAGCAAGACATCAAAAACCTCAAAAGAAGCGAACATACACTCATCGCTCTAAGTCTCGCAACACAAGTCTGTCTAGGTCTATCAATATACAAAGTCTAGTTTCTGATTTGATGGAGTTTATCTAGAAACAATAGAATATAAAAGTACAAGAGTGGGCACGATCCAATGTGTGTCCCACCTATCATAGAAAAACACCTTAATGAAGCTGCGTGCCAGCGATACCGCTACTGATCTAAGCGGTCAAACCTGCAAGCAAGCTGTTGCACAACGGGGGGGGTGTTGCCAACTCGTGAGTAGAAAATATCAGCAGGTAGAAATTGAATAACAACGATTCCTAGGTCATACTATATCATGAAGGTAATACTATGATATCTAGAGTGACCAAGTATGTATATATGTCAACAATAGAGTCAATGCCAATGACATGTAAAAATAAACATCTCGAATCATATGCATGTATGCATGTGGATATCATCCACGTGTGTCCATCAACGACATAACAATATTATGGAACCTGAGTGTTCAACATCGACACTCACAACATCATGAAATCAAATGCTTGTATGCATGTGGATATCAACCAACGTGTGTCCATCAACGACATATCAACATCATGGAAACTGAGTGTCCAATATCGACACTCGAAACATCATGAAACCCGTGTCCAGCATCGACATGTAAATCCATATATCTCAGGCGCTGCATCCTCTGATCGGCCCTCAGGCGCCGCATCCTTTGATCGGCCCTCATATCCATCTCACGACTCCAGTCGGTATCCTCCGGATAACCGCCGGGTCCAAATTATCACCGGTAGGTAGTGCTCCCTCCTGCAGGCTCATCGTCTACATCTCAAGCTTCTTTCCCTGGGATACCTTACCGAGTCCACCATGTACCCGCAGACGACTCATCCAACTCCTCGAATCGGGTCTCGAAAACAAGCTCAGAACCGAGAAAACTCATGGTGGACGCCTTGAAATTACATCACGAGAAACCGTGTTTTAAAAAAAATTTATAATTTCCTTTGAAATATATCAGCGGTTCTCAAATCCAGAAATCTCATGAAAACAGTATCTCAATTCATGTAACCATAAAGTACGATGTATGCAACATAGAACAGTAATGTGAGCATATCAAGTATATCATGTAAACATTTCATATGATAGTACTGAACAATGAATGTACCTTACAATTAAGAATAATATCATGATATAGAAATTATACTGTGTAAGTGGCATAACAATTACCAATGATGAATGTGTGAGCCGGCAAATCTGTGTAAGTGTAACATGCGCATCAATGGTATTAGCGCAGGAGTACTAGCAGACGAAGTCATGTAAACAAAAGGGTATGAAACGTCATATATATATCGTAATGAAAGAAATGCGAGCGTATACAGAAATAAGAAATCGTAACGCGAGCGTAAACAGAAATAAGAAATCGTAACACGAGCATAAACAGAATAAGGGAATCGTAAGCGTGAACAGTATAAAAATACGCAACTGCGTATGATTCATACAATTGTAGTTTAAAATAGTACGAATCGTTGTTTTAGAAAATAGGGGACTATGATATTGTTTGGAAAAGATACCATTTGAAAAGTTTGTAGCATCACCTTGAAATTATCATTTAAAAGTGCGTAACGATTCGTTAGTTTTGAAATAGGTATGACTTCAAATATATCGTAATATCCACTTCGTGATATACAATAAAATGTTCTTAAGTCGAAATAAATATCGGCGATTCATCCTTATTATATTACGTACGGAATATCCATCGTACGATATCATCAAATCAATAGTACGGATCTATAGTTAAGTACATCCTCTTATCTCATATCATCATAAATCATCTCATGCCATCTCGTATTCATATCATATCACATCGCCTTATATCATTATGTCTTATCATAACGACTCGTATCATCATAACATAAATTTTCCTTTTCCCATAGATGTGTATATATAGTTCAAAGGTGAAGAAAGTAGAACTAGAGATATATCTTTCTACCATGTCTTCTACTATTGCATATAGTATATATATATGTATGTATATATGTATGTATATATATGTATATATGTATATATGTATGTATGTATATATATATATGTATGTATGTATGTATGTATATATATATATATATATATAAATCCTTCGCACTACGGTTGCGGGAGTGCTATACGCCATCCAACCGATTTCCCCCGTACATATAAATCTACTCACTTTCTAATCTCCTTGCTAAGCCGAACTCGATGTGCTTCGTCGTCTCGAAAGTCCAGGCGAAGGTACCTACATTCAAAACACAACGAAATGCAATTAAAACCAAGTTCGGCACACGAAGTGCTCATAAGTTAGAACCTATAGCCTACGCATGCTAAAATAGCCAAACAACGCTCATCGTTGACGTACAAACGTCCAATGACGAAATACAATATCAAATACCAAAATCCAAGTTCAAAACTCGGAAAACAAAAAATCGGCAACATAGGAAATCACTCTCAGATTCTACCTTAGGTCAAATCAAGAGATTTTTCATATGGGATTGGTTTAGATATCAGATAACAAAACCATGGACCAAGAATCAACACCAGAATCAACAGTGTGGCCGCAATTTGCAGCCACAAGAAAAATATCTGCGGCCATATTTGAAGAGGAGGGGCTCGGTTTTCTAGGAAAAGCTCTAGGTTGCCTGCTCGTCTCTCTGTCATGTGAACTTATTTTATAGATCTTTCGGGTCATCCCAGATTCCAATATAACATCACAAACTGTCAAATATACGATGTCGGGAAAAATTCTAAGTTCGTGTGTTGGGTTCTAGTCTCTGGTCTTGGCCAGTAAAATATCACTAAGGTCTTGTAAAACACTCACTACACCTCAATTACCACTTCACAAGTCCAATCTTCCACTAAATATCAACTTGAAAAATTCTAAGATCACAATCTACACTAAAACGAACTCTAAACTAAACTAGAAGGTTAAGAAACTAATTACAAGATGAAAAGTGGAATTTATACCTCTTGGAAGCAACTCAAGAAAAATCTTAGATGCTCTAAGTGCTCAAAATCCAAACTTGATTCAACCATGAGGTGTAGCATAAGGTTGTGTGTATTTTTAATGAAGGTGGTGTAGGGGTTTTGAGATGGTTTGCGGGATGTTTCAAGGAGGTAGAGGAGGTGGAGGAAGGAGGAGGATGAAGTGAAGAAGAAGGTGAAGGGAAGGAAATGAAGAATGAAGGGTGAAGGAGCCATACACCCTTTCTCTCTCTCTCATTCTCACTCTCTCACATACCTATGCTTCAATTGACTTTTCTTTTCTTTTCCTTTTTCCCTCTCTCATTTAAAACCAAACATAAATGCAAATGAAACCAACATATAACAAAATGAAACATGTCATGGTGCACTAACCGTGGCTAATTAAAAATACAGATTTGGCTTAATCGTGATTAGTAGTGTGTTCCCCGCCGAAAGATGCGGACGAAGACCCGGCGGGCGTCTCGCCTGAATTTTGGGGCAGATGCTAATTAGTGCTATCCGTCCACCTCTCCGAAGATGCCAAGTTGATTTATGGCACCATGTATCGAAGGTTTAAACGGATGTGGCCGATATAGCAGACTTCGTCAGATTCCGCCTCGTTTGAGGGGTTTTTGATTGTGGGGACGCCCTTCCCTGCAGGCGCAATCCCCTGTAGTTAATTACGCTACCGCATCGCGGTAACAACTTTCTCCTTCTCTGGATGGTCACTTCCTGTCGTGGGTGTTTGTTTTGTTTGTGGTTGCCCGTGGATTATATACGGAGACTAATTTATGTTGTCGCCCGTAGGGCATGGATTAGTCCAAATCCATATTTTCTTCGATTTGGGTTTTGGTTTGGGTTTAAGGATACGTTAGCCTTATTTGAGACTAAGATCAACTTAAACATTTGTTAAGGATACGTTAGTCTAATTTTAGACTAAGATCAACTTAACGGGATCATTTAGATCCAACAAGAGGGCATTTGAGCTCTATTGTTTAGTTTAGGGACATTGCGGTCGATTACCAGACATGGTGGTCCAAGGTTAAGTACATCATAGTCCGTGGGTTTAAAGGGACCCTACAGTCCGAGGTTAAGTACATCATAGTCCGTGGGTTTAAAGGGACCCCACAGTCCGAGGTTAAGTACATCATAGTCCGTGGGTTTAAAGGGACCCCACAGTCCGAGGTTAAGGACATCGTAGTCCGTGGGTTTAAAGGGACCCCACAGTTCGAGGTTAAGGACATCGTAGTCCGTGGGTTTAAAGGGACCCCACAGTCCGAGGTTAAGGACATCGTAGTCCGTGGGTTTAGGGACCCCACAGTCCGAGGTTAAGGACATCGTAGTCCGTGGGTTTAAAGGGACCCCACAGTCCGAGGTTAAGGACATCGTAGTCCGTGAGTTTAAGGACCCCACAGTCTGAGGTTAAGGACATCATAGTCCATGGGTTTAAAGGGACCCCACAGTCCAAGGTTAAGGACATCATAGTCCGTGGGTTTAAAGGGACCCTACAGTCCAAGGTTAAGAACATCATAGTCCGTGGGTTTAAGGACCCCACAGTTCGAGGTTAAGGACATCGTAGTCCGTGGGTTTAAAGGGACCCTACAGTCCGAGGTTAAAGACATCGTAGTCCGTGAGTTTAAGGACCCCACAGTCCAGTTTAAAGACGTCATAGTCTATGAAATGTATGGTTGTCGGGACCCGTCACCTTTCTGAAGACGTGGAATGATTACAACGACAAATATCAGAGGAGTAAAGAGATGTACCCTCGAACCGGTGTGAGTTGGTTGAACGATCTGTAATCCAATTTGGGACTAAGATCTGTTAAGTATTCATGAGCAGATAGGCTCAAGTAAATATAAGTTGAGAACTTATGGCCAAATATTGGGCTAAATCCAATCAGGTTAAAAGGTTTAACATTTTATTCTGGCTATTAAGCCTTTATTTAGGCTTGGCCTTTTTAATAATGCTGAGCATTAGATCTTGGCAAAAAATCTTTTCTTGTGTCTTATATTGAATGCAAAGCATTCATCAGAGCTATGGCTCATTAAAGAACAATTTGTGTTCTGTCATCGCAACCTATGGTGCGCTAGGCGCTTTGCGCCAATGCAGTGCGCTTCTGCCACGTGGCGCACATGTAAGGGATAAGTGTTGCGCTCTGAGCTAGGCGCCAGATGATGAGTTCAGATGCCTGTTTATGAGAGCTGAGCGCTGGTCCATGAGCGCATTGCGCTTTTAATTTAATGGCGCACACGTGAGTGACACGTGGTGCGCTTAGTGCTGAGCGCCAGCCCATGAGCGCAGTGCGCTATTTCAAAAGCGCAAAGCGCAAGTTGCATACTGTTGGGGTAAAAATTTACACCCTGTTGACCGAGTCAAAGTCAAGGTCAACCCCCAAGCTAGGTGGGCCCAAGCCCAGGTCAAGCGGGCCGATGCCCAAGTCGAGCCCGCGGCCAGCCTTCCCATGCCAACAACAAAATCATGTGATAAATAATTTTTATGTAATTTTTTATACATGAATGTATGCAAAATGGGCATAAAGCCAATATTTTGTAAGCCCATGGCTTATGTGCAAAAAAGAAATGGCACATGAGCCATGGGATTTGCAAAATGCCATTTTGCAAAGCCCAAGGGACTATATGTAAATATGTAAGCCTATATAAGGCAACATGATGAATAAAAAAAAGGGACAACTTTTCATTCTCTCCACAAAATTTTTAGATCTGAGATCTTTTGTGCCTCCTGCTCCTTCTCTAAGGTTCTAAACCTTCTCATTTCATTTGAATTAAATCAAGAGTTTTACTCTTTCTTTTCAAAAACTAAGAAGTCTTCCACCACAAAACCCACAAAAGGGAACTTGGATCTACCATTAGATCTCAGAAAGGAGAGATTTTTAGATCTCACATCTCTTGATCATCAAGATCCAGCCAACAGAGGAGGAAGAGAAAGAATCCCTTTCATCAACCAAAACATTTTAGGAGTTTAACTCCATATATTTACATATATATATATATATAATAAATATTTCCTTTCTGAAGCATAGCTTCTGTTTCTTAGGCTAAAAGCCTCTTTTTCTCGCCGGCGCTCAAGCGCAAGCGCCCGAGCGCAAGTCGCCCACGTGCCGACACGTGGCGCGCTTGCGCTCAAGCGTAGGCGCTCGGGCGCAAGTCTCCCCCGTGCCGACACGTGGCGCGCATGCGCTCAAGCGCAAGTCGCCCTTGTGCCGACACGTGGCGCACTTGCGCTCAAGCGCCCATCGCTCAAGCGCAGAGCGCCCACGTGGCACTCTAGCGCCTGAGCGCACAGCACCTAGGCGCACAGCGCCCAAGGTGCTGCCCCCACGCATCCTTTGAATGCTTCTTCCCCCTCTTTTTTTTATATGTATATACATATATATATATATATACATATGAACATATATGCATACATATGTGCACATACAGATACACCACGACACTGTCCCCGTAAAAACTCTGCATGGCTCCCGATATATCCAAACCTCCCCTTTCAAAACACAACACACGTACACTGCACGTTGAGTTCGCCTGACCAGTTTAACCCGTTAGTCGGAGGTTCCCTCGCCCCAAAGGCGAGGGGTAATTAACGGCAGCTTAGTCCGCGGCTGCCGGAGATTCGGATCCCCACAATCAATAAACCCCGGCCTACCCTAGGCAGGGGGAATCTATAGTACACCTGACAAGCGCGCGCGTATTCCCATCTCAATGGGGTGACGAAAAACACCCTACAGATTCTGGCACGCCCGGTGGGACCAATCTCTCCTCCCATATTTCGGGTTAAGCGTTCATGCGAACTCAATCAATATACATGTCTATATTTAAACTAAAATAATGCTTTTTCATGCAGGTTTTCAAACTCTCCAACAATGTCTCCAAGGACGATCTCAGCTCTCAGCACGACTCCCGTCTCCTACACGATGAAGATAGACTCAAGGACGGTCCTTCCGGCCAGTCTCGGACGACAATGGGAGGAGCCGCTGCTACCATTTGGCTCTATTATGTTCATGCCAGTTGGCGCCATCCCAGCTCCTCAACCCCCGGTGGCAGAAAAACCGGTCTCGAAAGGCAGGAGACCAAATGTGGTGATCTCAAGGGCGCCCCAACCCAAACGCAAGTCGGTGTCTTAACGACTTTCCTTGGCCCCAGCTGGGGGCAAGGCCATCAACACCAACAAAACTACAACGCGTCCCGAGCAAGCTCCAGCGGTGCCCTTGACCACTGCTCGATCGGGTGTCTTCTCTAAGCTCCCCTCTGATCAACTCATAATGGCTTCCCGGGTAGCGGATGCCCGTCAAGCCTTCAAAATCGAGAAGCTGAGGGAGAAAAGGCTCAGATATAGAGCCAACAAAAGGGCTAGCGCTACTGCCAGGCTAAACCTCATGAGGTTCGAAGAACAGGGTTACCCCGCTAAAGATGAGGGGATGGCTGAATGTGTTATCCACACTGTCTACGTGGTGGGCACACGCAGCAAGAGCAAGGACGGGGCCACCACATCTCAAATCCAATCTGGCTTGAATGTGGTTGCCACTTCCCAAGAACAGCCGCCTCCGCTGGATGATGAAAACCCTCTCGATGAGGCTGATAGGCAGAGAGAGCCCTCAATTCATGAAAAGTCAGGCTCGGAAAGCGAAGATGAGCCAACTTTCCGTCATAAGACCGCAGAGCAGCAACTTCTCCAAGAGCTCCGAAAATAGCTCAGAAGCAAAGATAAGGAGATGGCCAAGCTCTACTCAAAGATCGACGACTTGATAAATGTCGTCTTACGGCTTACGGCCTAACTTTCCTCTCAGCCGCCCAATCAAGCTCAGGGCTCAGCTCATGAACCGGGAAACGGTGTCCCGAGACAGCCGACGCCCGTTCCCTCAAATCCAAAAGTGGGCGTACCGCATGAAAATCAGTCGCATCCTATCTCAGCAAATGTCTTGGCTACCGATGACAGTTGCCCGCTAACTCAAGATCAAATCATGGATTTGGTTGCCAACAAAGTCAAAACCTTGGTAGCCGAAGCCGAAGCGCAAAAAGATATCAGCAGTAGTGGGAGACCATATCCTGCTCAGTATGATCTGGTAGAATTTCCTAGCGGCTATGTCATCCCCAAATTCGGAAGATTCGATGGGACAGGAAATGCGAATCAGCACATCGCCCATTTCAAAGCCTCATGCGGAAATACTGGGGGCAATGATGCGCTTCTCCTCCGCCAGTTCGTTAATAGCTTGACCGATGTTGCTTTCGACTGGTACGCGAGCATACCGGATGGCTCCGTCACAACTTTTGTCCAAATGGAGTCTCTGTTTCGGCAGAGGTTCATGAGCGTCAGCGATAAGATTACTATTGCCGAGCTCGTAAGGACCAAGCCTAAGACCAACGAAAGCAGCACGGATTTTATAACCCTATGGCGCAATCTCTCTATCAAATGCGAACCACCGATAGAGCAGGACCAATCTGTCAGTCTCCTTGTCGGAAATCTCAACAACTGGATGGCCCCGTTTCTATGTACCGCGGGTCTCAAAACATTCCAAGAGCTGACCAGAAAAATCCAGATATTGGAACGCTCAAAGCAGGAGTCCTCCTCTGACTCCCAAAATAACAATAGGTCCTGGAGAAACCGAAAGGACGAAAATCGCAAAGGCGGGGGTTCTGACGATACTGAATCTTTTAACACTTCGGCTAACCGAAATAAGCAAGGGATGAGTCGGCCTAATGCCAACCAGCCTCGGAAGCCAGTGTTCGGAGTGGGAGGAGAATCTCCACTAAAAGAGAAGCTGGATAAGGTCTATTCCTTCAGAAGGGACAAAATCCATAAAATATTCAAAGACGCCCTGAAGAACGGTTTACAACTGCCAGAGTCAAAAAGACCATAGGAAGTGAATAGGACCGACGACCCCAAATACTGCCCCTATCACAGAGTGATAGGTCATGCCATTGAGGACTGCTTCGTCTTCAAAGATTGGGTCGAAAAGCAATATAAGGAAGGAGAGATAGAACAGTCTAAAGGCGTGTTAACAAACAGTCCAGCTGCGACCGCCAATTTCATACAAACGGACCGAAGTTCTTCGTGAAACTGATTCTTTCAGACATCTGTCTTTCTCTGAAAACAATCGACCACCACGTCATTAAACTGGGAACAATCGACCTATAAGTCGTTAAACTGGGAATGTAAAAAAAAATGTAAATAAAAAAAATGTGTAAATAAAAGAAAAATAAAGAAAAGCCGAAATGATGGGGCAACTCGCAATAAAAATCAGCGAGTAAAAATAAAAATGAAAATAAAGCCGAAATGATGGGGCAACCGCGAATAAATAGCCGAAATGGTAGGGCAATCGCGACCTTCGCGATAAGAAAAGCTGAAATGATGGAGCAATCGCGGTAAAACAAAACAAAACAAAATAAAAAAAATGCGGCGAATGATGAGTCGCTCCTGGTACCATATTCCAATGCAGCGATACAGACGCCAATCAAAATCCATTTTCCCAAAATTCTTCCAGCCCTACGGCCAGTCCCCAAATTGACTGCCGTATACAATCCACGGGCTCAAATAATTCTCAGCATACCCATGCCCCACCGCAATCACCAGTTACGCGGGTGGTCTCCGCCTGTGGAATTATGCTCCATTAAGAAGACCCACTCATGTGTCCTCATGATACATGAGGAGAACAAACCTTTGTGGGATCCTTACGACTCACGAAGGAAAAACACACTTAGGAGTCCTCACGACTCCTAAGGAGAAAATACACTTACGGGATCCTTACGACCCGTAAGGAGAAAATGCTTTTATGGGACCCTCACGGCCCATAAAATTGAAAAGCCTTAGGTGACAGGGATCTAAACCTGTCTCCTAAGCCATCGCTCCCCAACTCCAAAGTGGCGAATGATGAGTCGCTCCTGGCACCATATTCCAGTACAGTGATGCAGACGCCAACCAAATTCCAAATCCCATACCCCAACGGCGAATGATGAGTCGCTCCTGGTGCCATATTCCAGTGCAGCGATGCAGACGCCAACAAAGTCCCGAAATGTTTTTGGCCCTACGGTCTGGATCATACATCCTGCAAAACCGTATACAATCCACGGGCGTAAAACAATCCCAATCTCTCCAAAAAAAATAATAAAATAAAAATAAAAAAAGGTATGTCCACAAGCAAAATGGGCATGGATGAAAACCCGAAAGGGCTCCGTGAGTAAAAACAGCAGGACTGCCGGCGAGTTTGTGAAAACCCGAAAGGGCGCAAACTCGTGAGAAAAAGATGAAATGCACTTGCAATGTCCTCTCGACTTTGTGAGGAGAAAATTCCCGCGTGAGATCCTTACGACTCACAAAGGAGCGACACACTTGGGAGTCCCCACGACTCCCAAGGAGAAAATACACTTACGGGATCCTTACGACCTGTAGGGAGAAAATGCTTTGTGAGACCCTTACGGCTCACAAAGTTGAAAAGTCTTAGGCGATAGGGACCTAAAACCTGTCTCCTTAGCCATCATTTCCTAATAAGCAAACGCAAACGATGATTCGCTCCTGGAACCATATTCCAGGGTAGCGATGCTGATGTCAAACAAAAAAAAAAACAATTCCCAAATCCTCTCATGACAAATGATGATTCGCTCCTGGTACCATATTCCAGTGTAGCGATGCTGATGTCAACCCAAATCAAATCAAACCAACAACCTCTACGGCGGAATCATGCTCCGTTCCAGAATTTACCCCGTGTCGAAATCATGTTTCGCCTCGGGATATCTACCTTCCCTGCCAGAATTATGCTCCGCCTCGGAATTAAATCAACCAACAAGCTTTGTGTCGGAATTATGCTTCGTCTCAGAATACACCCCGTGTCGAAATGATGCTTCGCCTCGGTGTACCTGCCTTCCCTGTCGAAATTATGCTTCGTCTTGGAATCAAGTCAGCCAACAAGCTCTGCGCCGGAATCATGCTCCGTCTCAGAATATACCCCGTGTCGAAATCATGCTTCACCTCGGAATATTTGCCTCCCTTGTCAGAATTATACTTCGCCTAGGAATCTACCTCTGCGTCGAAATCATGCTTCGGTCAGAATGTCTGCCGATCCTCGGAAAGATGCTCTGAATCCTGGAATCATGCTCCGATCATCGGAACGATGCTCCGATCTCTGGAATTATGCTCCGCCCATCGGAACGATGCTCCGATCTCTGGAATTATGCTCCGCTCTTCGGAAAGATGCTCTGATCTCTGGAATTATGCTTCGCCCATCGGAACGATGCTCCGATATCTGGAATTATGCTCCGCTCTTCGGAAAGATGCTTCGAACTCTGGAATCATGCTCCGCTCATCGGAATGATGCTCCGATCCTTGGAATCATGCTCCGCACTTTGGAATGATTCTCCGAATCCTGGAATCATGCTCCGATCATCGGAACGATGCTCCGATCTCTGGAATTATGCTTCGCCCATCGGAACGATGCTCCGATCTCTGGAATTATGCTCCACTCTTCGGAAAGATGCTTCGAACTCTGGAATCATGCTCCGCTCATCGGAATGATGCTCCGATCCTTGGAATGATGCTCCACACTTTGGAATGATGCTCCGAATCCTGGAATCATGCTCCGATCATCGGAACGATGCTCCGATCTCTGGAATTATGCTCCGCCCATCGGAACGATGCTCCGATCTCTGGAATTATGCTCCGCTCTTCGGAAAGATGCTCCGATATCTGGAATTATACTCTACTCTTCGGAATGATGCTCCGAATCCCGGAATTATGCTCCGCGAACCAGAATGATGCTCCGATCCCCAGGAATCATGCTCCCCGGATGATGCTTTGCCACCGGAATGATGTTCCACCTCGAAGTTCAGCTTCAAGATCCATCAATTTTATGCACACAACTCAAATGTGCGGTGTGCATTTATTGATGGGGGGCACTTTGTTGGGGTAAAAATTTACACCCCGTTGACCGAGTCAAAGTCAAGATCAACCCCCAAGCTAAATGGGCCCAAGCCCAAGTCAAGCGGGCCCATGCCCAAGTCGAGCCCACGGCCCACCTTCCCATGCCAACAACAAAATCATGTGATAAATAATTTTTATGTAATTTTTTATACATGAATGTATACAAAATGGGCATAAAACCAATATTTTGTAAGCCCATGGCTTATGTGCAAAAAAGAAATGGCACATGAGCCATGGGATGGGCAAAATGCCATTTTGCAAAGCCCAAAGGGCTATATGTAAATATGTAAGCCTATATAAGGCAACATGATGAATAAAAAAAAGGGACAACTTTTCATTCTCTCCACAAAAATTTTAGATCTGAGATCTTTTGTGCCTCCTGCTCGTTCTCCAAGGTTCTAAACCTTCACATTTCATTTGAATTAAATCAAGAGTTTTACTCTTTCTTTTCAAAAACTAAGAAGTCTTCCACCACAAAACCCACAAAGGGGAACTTGGATCTACCATTAGATCTCAGAAAGGAGAGATTTTTAGATCTCACATCTCTTGATCATTAAGATCCAGCCAACAGAGGAGGAAGAGGAAGAATCCCTTTCATTAACCAAAACATTTTAAGAGTTTAACTCCATATATTTACATATATATATATATATATATATAATAAATATTTTCTTTCTGAAGCATAGCTTCTGTTTCTTAGGCTAAAAGCCTCTTTTTCTCACTGGCGCTCAAGCGCAGAGCGCCCGCGTGTCGACACGTGGCGCACTTGCGCTCAAGCGCAAGATCCCGAGCGCAAGTCGCCCACGTGCCGACACGTGGCGCGCTTGCGCTCAAGCGCAGGCGCTCGGGCGCAAGTCTCCCCCGTGCCGACACGTGGCGCGCTTGCGCTCGAGCGCAGGCGCTCGGGCGCAAGTCTCCCCCGTGCCGACACGTGGCGCGCTTGCGTTCAAGCGCAAGTCTCCCCCGTACCGACACGTGGTGCGCTTGTGCTCAAGCGCCCAGTGCTCAAGCGCAGAGCGCCCACGTGCCGACACGTGGCACTCTAGCGCCTGAGCGCACAGCACCTAGGCGCACAGCGCCCAAGGTGCTGCCCCCACGCATCCTTTGGATGCTTCTCCCCCCTGTTTTTTTTTATATGTATATACATATATATATATATACATATGTACACATATGCATACATATGTGCACATACAGATACACCACGACACTGTCTCTGTCAGAAAAAAATTTCTAACGGGGCGCTGCCCCGCACCCCGCAAGGGGGCTGCTAGCCCCCTTGACCCCCAGCCCGCTATCCGGATAGCGGGACCCCCGTAAAAACTCTGCGTGGCTCCCGATATATCCAAACCTCCCCTTTCAAAACACAACACACGTACACTGCACGTTGAGTTCGCATGACCAATTTAACCCGTTAATCGGAGGTTCCCTCGCCCCAAAGGCGAGGGGTAATTAACGACAGCTTATTCCGCGGCTGCCGGAGATTCGGATCCCCACAATCAATAAACCCCGGCCTACCCTAAGCAGGGGGAATCTGTAGTACGCCTGACAAGCGCGTGCGTATTCCCATCTCAATGGGGTGACGAAAAACACCCTACACATACGTGGTTGACACGTGGCACATTTTGGCGCCGAGCACCGATCCAAGGAGCGCAGAAGCGCTATTTAAGAGCGCAAGGCGCATTTCAATAGCGCAAAGTGCATTTGATCAATTTTATGATCAGTGAGCAAATTTATGTTCTTTTAAAAGAGATTTTGTCTCAAGATTCAAGAACAACAGTTCTTATTTTGAAAGAGCTTTGCCTTTATAGATCAATGATCTGTGTGAATAATATGTTCTTCTTTATTATGTGATGAGATCTTTTGATCTCTTTTATGAAAAACCTTGGTCTTTGTAGATCTATGATCTTTTAAGAAGATAGTTCTTCTTTTTAATTATGAGATGAATCCAACTCTTTGTTCATCACCATTTTTTTTACCTTGAAGAAAAAATCTTCTTTTGCTGAGAGCTTGCTCTTCTTTCTTTGAGTTTTCTCAAAGTTTATGGGGGGCGGGGGGGGGGGGGTTCTCTCTATCAGACTTGAAGTCTTGGGGCCTTTATATAGGGTAAATTGATTTGTTAAATCAGTTAAAGAGATCTTTTTCTGATTGATTTGGGGATGTTTCCCCACCGTTTGATCTTTGATCGTAGGGCTTCTGTTTTACAGATAGCAATCTTCTTGTTTTTAACAAGATTGAGAAAATCTTTCCACAATAGAATTTTAATTCTGATTAATTATTGATTTATCATTATTATTAGATCTTTTGATCTAACGGTAGGGAATTTTATAATTCCAGCGCTGGCGCACCCATTCTTTGAACGTGGTGCGCTGCTCAGAGCGCAGTGCACTTTGCGCTAGCGCACCTACGTTTGACACGTGGCGCGCAGCGCAGTCTGCGCTAGCGCACCCGTGTTTGACACGTGGCGCGCAGTGCGCCTAGCGTTAGCGCACACATGGTGCACTGCCTAGGGCGCAGCACACCTGGCGCTAGTGCATCCGTGTTGACACGTGGCGCGCAGCGCGCCTAGCGCTGGATCTGAAGCGTTGATTCAATTTTTTAAATTCAAATTTTAAACAGAGCTTTGCACTGATTGGGGAAAACAAATGCCCCCCCCACCGTTACGCTCACGTGGCCCACAGGTGAGTGCAGCGGTGGCAGCATCTGCGCCCTTGGATCAACTCAGAAATTGAAGAGACATTTCAATACCTATAAATAGGACCCTTGGTCCTTTAGATGATTTTCATCTTCTTCTTGAGAATTATCTCTTCTTCAGAGCATTGCTCTCCTGTTTAAGAACCTTTTAATAGTCAAAACTCTGTTAAAACTTAGGTAAAGTTTAAAACTTTCAATAAATTAGGGTTTTACCCATTAACAGAGCCTTGCTCTTCAGAGATCTTTGATTTAAAAAAATCCATTTAGGGTTTCTTTAACAGAGCTTTGGTCTCATGAACCCATAGATCTAAAGAGATCTTTTCTTGGGGTTTCTTAGCCCATGAGTCAGAGCGCTGCTCTTTTGAATCATATTGATTTGTTAATCTTTGATGAAGAACTCTTAAGAGTTTTATTCATGGATCTCAAATTCATTAAAAGTTTTGCTTTTAGGGTTCCTGATGGGTTACTTCATCTTCCTCGCAGAGCATGGCTCTTAGCATTCTCGGGAAATTTCTTTAAATTCTTCTCATAATTAAATTTGACAAGTGTCACTCCAGTCTGCAGAGCATTGCTCTCGAGGAGTTTAACTCCTAGACTCGAGGGGTCGCTCATTAAATGAGATTCCTTTTTTTTTAGGATTTCTCGCAAATTCAAATTTGTTAGGTGTCATAATTAGAATTTGTTTTCTCCATGGGGATATCAAGAGTCGTTTAAATCCCTGTGCCTGTTTTTCCTCATTACTAATCTCTTAATGATGTTTCTTTTCAGGCACTATGGCTGTTCATTTATATAGTCTGAACGAGTTCATCTCTTATGAGGACATTCGCGTACAGCGTCGTTGCCAAAACCAAGAGTTTACAGATGCCCAATGTGCGGAGATTATGGATCGTCTGTATGCACGCATCGGTTGGTTGCTTCCTCGCCGTTCCGCTCTCTTCAAAATCGTAGTGGGAGCAATTTGGAGAGCAATTCCTGGGTTTCACGAGGCCATGCCGCTTAATGCGCTGGATGATGCCGAAGACAAGGTGCATTCAGTGTACCTTTCGGGGCTGATCTCGAAGAAGCGGCAAGATAAGCTCATTGATATTCTGCATCAAATTTTCCAACAGACGACGATAATCGCTTCTTATCAAAGCTCGACACTCGTGAGCGCAAGAGGATGCACACGAGAATGGTTAGAAAGGCCAGAAAGATTCTAGACGGCCTTACTTTCGAATTCCTTAATCCATGCCCTGGATCTGAGGTTTTACCATTGTAATCATATTGATGATGTTTTCGTTTACTGCTTTCATGATTGTAAGAACTTTTCGAAGTATGAATGGAAAATTCCTCATTTCAGCGTGTTTTATTTTATGTACTAAATCTTTTTGCACATGCATGAACGGGTATGCTTCGAACGCTTAATCAAATGCGAACCAAATATTCTCCTTGTCGCTTTCTTCTCTTTTCTTTTTGTTTTGCCGGCATGTTATCTTATTAAGCGTAGCTTGTAGAAGACAAAGAGCATTCTGTCTTGAATTCTTTGAGGGGTAGTGATGGCTTACGAAGCAGGTTCAGATCTGCTGCCTAATACTTTTCAACTTCGTGAGCCGTGAGGGTCTCATAAAGACTTTCTCCCTACGAGTCATGAGGATCTCGTAGGTGTCTTTTCTCCTTAGGAATCGTGAGGATTCCTAAGTGTGTTTTCCCTTATAAGTCGTAAGGATCTTATAAGAGAGTTTTTCTTCGTTACGAATCGAGAGGGCCCGTAAGTGTTTAATGGGATTGACGTTATCCGCATTTCACGGCGTCATTGGGTGACGTATTTCCGAGGCGGGGTCATGTGGATGACGTATTTCTGTGACGGGGTCATGTGGATGACGTATTTCCGCGACGGGGTCATGTGGATGACGTATTTCCGAGACGGGGTCATGTGGATGACGTATTTCCGAGACGGGGTCATGTGGATGACTTATTTTCGAGACGAGGTCATGTGGATGACGTATTTCCGAGACGAGGTCATGTGGATGACGTATTTCCGAGACGGGGTCATGTGGATGACGTATTTCTGAGACCGGGTCATGTGGATGACGTATTTCCGAGACGGGGTCATGGGGATGACGTATTTCTGAGACGGGGTCATGTGGATGGCGTATTTCCATGACAGGGTCATGTGGATGGCGTATTTCCGCGGCGGGGTCATGTGGATGACGTATTTCCGCGACGGGGTCATGTGGAAGACGTATTTCCGCGACGGGGTCATGTGGATGACGTATTTCCGAAACGGGGTCATGTGGATGACGTATTTCCGAGACGGGGTCATGTGGATGACGTATTTCCGAGACGGGGTCATGTGGATGACGTATTTCCGCGACGGAATCAAGTGGATGATGTATTTCCGAAACGGGGTCATGTGGATGACGTATTTCCGAGACGGGGTCATGGGGATGACCTATTTTCGAGACGGGGTCGTATTTCCTCGATGGGGTCATGTGGATGACGTATTTCCGAGACGGGGTCATGTGGATGACGTTGCGTCTGTTGTAATGAAACGAATATTGAAGTGGTCTCTAGGTTGTCTGTGAACCGTTGAGATTTTGCTTCTTCTTCTGATGGAGCCTGGGAAGGGAAGGTGTGATTCCTTCTTTGTTTGCGTCCCTGGATTATATACAGGGATTAATGAGGTATCACCTGTAGGGCATAAATTTCATATTTTTTTTATTTCTTTTTGCGATGCTCTATCATTTCAGCTTTTATATCACGAAGGTCGCGATTGCCCAATCATTTCGGCTATTTTTCGCGGCGCCCAATCATTTCGGCTATTTATTTTATTTTTATTCGCTGCATTTTATTGCGAGTTGCCCAATCATTTCGGCTATTTTGCATGCATACATTTTTACTTGCTGATTTTGTTGTAAGCTGCCCCATCATTTTGGCTATTTTGTATGTATGTGTGGCTCGCTGGCTTTTTGCTGCAAGCTTAGAATTAGACACCGATTTCGGCATCAGCATCGCTACAACTGGAATATTGCCAGGAGCGAGTCATCATTTTCCTCTGTTGATGTTGAACAAAGGTGGCTTAGCGAACAGGGTTAGGATCCCATCGACTAAGGCTTTTGACATCATGAGCCGTAAGGGTCTCATAAAGGTATTTCTCACTGCGAGTCGTGAGGATCTCGTAGGTGCGTTTTCTCCTTAGGAGTCGTGAGGACCCTTAAGTGTATGGCTTCTCGTAAGTCGTAAGGATCTTACAAGAGTGTTTTCTCCTTATAAGTCGAGAGGACTTACAAGGGTTGTTCACCATATAGACATACCCCTAGTCACGGATGGTAATTTGTTAGGGAAATGTTTATCCGTGCCCGTGGATTGTATACAAGGGTCAGTATTGAGCCGCTTGTAGGGCAAAATCGAAGGTTGTGGTGGCCGCTTAAGAACAGGTTCAGATCCCTGTAGCTTAAGACTTTTGAATCTTATGAGCCGTGAGGGTCCCATAAGAGGGTTCTCCTTACGAGTCGTGTGGATCTTGCAAGTGTAATTTCTTCTTAGGAGTCGTGGGGATCCTTAAGTGTGTTGCTCCCTTGTGAGTCGTAAGGATCTCACGTAGGTGGTTTCTCTTCACAAGGTCGAGAAGACCTTGCAAGTGTCTTTTAACGAGATTGCGCCCTTTCGGGTTTTCACAAAACTCGCCGGTAGCCCTGCTGTTTTTACTCACGGAGCCCTTTCGGGTTTTCATCCGTGTTCTTTGTGCTTATGGACATACCGATTTTTTTATTCTTTTTTAATATTCTTTTCTCTTTTTTTTTTGTCAGCCTTGGGATGCTGCAGTCTACAGTAGTTTATCGACGTCTCGGTCAACAGCTAGTTTTAGGACATAGCGGTCCATCGTTAGTTTAAGGATGTTTCGGTCCGTTGTTAGTTTAAGGGCATTTCGGTCTGTTGTTAGTTTTTAAGGGCGTTTCGGTCCGTCGTTAATTTAAGGACGTTTCGGTCCGTCGTTAGTTTAAGGACGTTTCGGTCCGTCAGCCGGCTACTACTTATAGAGTTTGGGCTTAGGAAGATAGCGAGCAGACATAGTCATCGTCATCTATCATTGACCTAGGCCATGACTCGTCAGGCATAGTACTTTTTCAGGAAGCGACCATTTATTGGCCTGAAGGGCCTTTCGCCATGCATGTCCATGAGTAGGTAGGCCCCATCCTGGTAGACCTTGTCTATGATATACGGGCCTTCATAGTTCGGCTCGAATTTCCCCCGTTTGGCACGATTGGGGATCATAGGTCTTTTGACCACTAGCACGAGTTTGCCTTGGCGGAATGTTCTCGGCCTAGTCAATCTCTCATATGAACGCGTCATCTTTGCTTTATAAGCCTCCAGATTTTGTTGCGCTATGAGCCGGGTTTCATCAAGGGCATCGAGCTCCTCAAGCCGAAGGTGAGCATTTTCTTCGTCTATTAGCTCGTAATGAACTGCCACTCGTAGAGAGGGTAACTCTATCTTGAGGGGGAGTACCGCTTCTGTACCAAATACCCATGCATACGGCGTTGTATTTGTAGCCGTTTTGAACGTAGTTCGATACGCCCAGAGAGCTTCATGCAGTCTCTCATGTCAGTCCTTCTTATTTCGGGACACCTTCTTTTTCACGATCTTCGTGAAGGTCTTGTTAAAAGGCTCAGCTAGACCGTTAGCTCGGGGATTATAGACTGAGGAGTATCTCCAGTCTATGTTATGCTATTGTGCGAAGCGGCTGATCTTGTGGCTTCTGTAGGCTGGCCCATTATCGGAGATAATCCGTCGTGGAATTCCAAACTGATAAATGACGTGCGTTTTGAAGAAATGGAGGATATTCTCCATTTTCACTTCCCTTAGCGTTACTGCTTCTACCCATTTGGAGAAGTAATCAGTTGCCGCCAAAATTAATCGATGTCCTCTAGAAGACGCGGGTTCGATGGGGCCGATTATGTCAGTTCCCCACATTTCGAACGGCCAGCTAGCTACTGTTGGATGTAGTGGATTTGGATGCTGATGGATAAAGTCCCCGTGAATCTGGCACGAATGGTACTGCTTCGCGTATTTGAGGCAGTCTTGGATCATCGTGGGCCAATAATAACCCATCCTTTTGATCTTCAGCTTCATCTTCGGGCCGGCTTGGTGAGAACCACAGAGTCCGTCGTGAGTTTCTTGGATGACTCTCTTTTCCTCTTCAGGTCCCAGGCATCTTAGCCACAGAGAAACAAATGACCTCTTATATAAAGTGTCATTGACGAAGGCGAAAGACAGAGCTCATTTCATAAGCTGATGTCTTGAAGACGCATCTTCAGGTGTTCGACGGGATTTGAAATAATCTATAAAGACTTCTCTCCATCCGCAACCTTTTCCTAGTCTTTTATTTGCAGAGTCATTCGCTCGATCGCTCCCATTTCTTCGGACGACTCCGGAGATATTTCTGCCGGTGCAAGAACCCGACGGCTTTGTACCACGATTCTTACGTCATCGAGGTTCTCGTCGGCCAGTTCTTTAGCGAGCTTGGCTAATGCATCCGCCTTGCTATTTTCCGCACGCGGTATGCTTTCCAAGGTGTAGGAAGGAATTTGGGTCAGCAGTTGCTGCACCCTCTCGCCGTACTTCACCTACTCTGGCTTGCACGTTTGGTAGTCGCCGTTTATTTAACTAACGACCAGCTGGGAGTCTCCATATATGAGCAGGTTTTCAATTCTCATGTCGATGGCGATCTCGAGACCTGCTATCAAAGATTCGTATTCGGCTTCATTATTCGTCCTCGGCTCTGTCAAGGAGAAGGCGAAGCGCATTATCCCTCCTTGTGGAGTTACGAAGATGAGGCCCACCCCTGATTTGATTATAAGGGTGCTTTGTTTGCGCTTCTTCATGGAAGATGCTCCATCAAAGTAAAGTTCCCAGCGGGTATCATTATCTCTTTTCTCACCGTCGATCGTGTCAAACGCGTGCTCGTCGGGCAATTCGTAATTCAACAGAGAATCGGCAGGTATTGGATGCTCAGCGAGGAAGTCGGCGATGGCCTGGCCTTTCACTGCCTTAAGAGGCCGATAAGTTATCGAGAACTCCATCAAGAGCAGGGCCCATTTAGCGAGTCGTTCTGTCAATATGGCCTTTGACATCAAATATTTGAGGGGATCCACCTTTGATATGAGATGGACCTCATGTGCCAATGCATAGTGTCTGAGCTTCGTTATTGCGAAGATCAACGCCAGGCAGTGTTTTTCAATGGGAGAGTAATTGCTTTCTGCCCCCAGGAGAACTCGACTCAGATAGTAAAGAGCTCTTTCTTTCCCTTGGTCGTTCTCTTGTGCCCATAATGCGCCTAAGGAACCTTCAAGGGCTGTTGTATACAGAATAAGAGGCTTTCCTTTAACGGGAGCGGCCAGTACTGGTAGATTCTGCAGGTATTGCTTGATTTCGTCCAGTGCGCTTTGGCATTTGTGATCCCAGACGAACGGGGTTCCCTTCTTCATTAGGTGGCTGTAGGGGAGGCACTTGCCGGAAAGATTGGCTATGAATCGCCGGATATATGCGAGCTTTCCTTGGAGAGACCGCAATTGCTTGAGAGTCCTTGGCGGAGGCATTTCCATAATCGCCTTGATCTTTGACGGATCTATCTCGATGCCTCGGTGTCGGACGATGAATCCTAGGAATTTGCCCGAGGAAACTCCGAACGCGCATTTGAGAGGGTTCATTTTCAAGTTGTATTGCCGAAGGTGCTGAAACACGATCTTCAGATGTTCTAAATGTTCCTTGTATGATTTTCTTTTTACTACGAGGTCGTCGATATAGCATTCGACGATTTCATGTATGAGGTCATCGAAAATCTTCGTCATGGCCCTCTGATAGGTGGCACCGGCGTTCTTTAGACTGAAAGGCATCATCTTGTAGCAGAATATTCCCAAAGGGGTCCGGAAAGCGGTGTGCTTCTGGTCCTCGGGATGCATCTTTATCTGATTGTATCTTGACGAGCCGTCCATGAAGGAGAAAACTTCGTGAGTGGACATGTTATCTATCATCAGCTTAGTGACTGGTACTGGGAAGTCGTCCTTCGGGCAGGCTTTATTTAGATCCCGAAAGTCCGCACATATGCGCACCGTCCCATTTTTCTTCATCACTGGTATGATGTCGGTGATCCAATTAGGATACCGAACCTCTTGGATAAAGCCGGAGTCGATTAGCTTCTTGACCTCGGCGTTAATGCTCATCTCAAGCTTGAGCTGCATTCTTCTCGGTGCTTGTTTGACTGGTTTTACGTCCGGGATATTTCCAATTTGTGTACAGCAATCTCTAGATCTAGTCCTGGTATCTCGGAATAGTTCCATGCGAAGCAATCTTTATACTGCATGAGCACGTCCTTTAGCATAGCCACCCTTTCTTCAGACAACAGCTCACTGACGAACGTCGGCCGCGGTTCACTTGCTATCCCCAAATCAATTTTCTTGAGGTTATCTGCAGTAATATGTATTCCATCTTCCAACTCCTTTGGTGCCAGTAGAAATTCTGAGATTACCTCTTCATCGTCGTTGTCGAAGCACCGGGGGAAGTCATCCATATTCTCGAGCTCTTCTTCTGACAACATTATCATATGACAAGTACGAGATCGCTTCCAAGACTGATGTTGATCTGGTTCTACTCTCACGGCTTTGGGTTCATGCTTCTGCGGCGGGGTTACCCTCCAGCTGCTGGATAGAGCGAACCTGCCTTACTGATACTGGTCTTCTATCCAGTCTTTAAATGTGAAGCAGTCTTTGAGAGGATATCCTATTGCCCTGTGATAGGAGCAATAGTCCGGGTGAGAGACTTCGCCTGCTTGCTCGGGGTGCTTAGACTCCGGGAGTGTCATCATTTGATGTTTATGACAAGATCGAATATCTTCCTTGTCTTGTTTTGGGGAAAAGAATATGCTCGACCCATCTTTTTTATAAGAGAAGAATCCGGACTGCTCGATTCCTGATCGCGTGGATTCTTGGACCCGCTTTGTCGCTGTCGAACGCTTTTCCTGTTCTTTGGTTTGTTTCTGCCTCTGTGTCGGGCCTTTTGTACAACGGGTTGACAAGGAGGAGCATTGTCATTTTTCACAGCCTGTTGAAGGAGGCGTTGCATCCTGGCTTTCTCGTAGATGGCTATTTTGCGATTATGGTCGTCTCGAACTTTTTGACCTGCTTCCCTTATAAGCTTGTTCATTTGTTCTTTGAATGACGGACTGGGCATTTTCACGGCGGGAGCTCGTTCTGGTTCTGGGTTAGCATAATCCCGTAGAGCATCTCCTTCTTCATCAAAATCATGTATGCGTAGCAGTCGCGGAGTATCTCCCGTTTATTGGATTGGACATATCCAAGCTCGGTCGTTTCCATTCTCCCGTTGGGCAACTTTCGTTGAGTTCCGGGAACGTTCCAGATCCTGTTATAGAACCGTGCTTGTCGCGCAGTTTGCTTAAGAGATACACCTTGGCGTCTCAAGAGTCTCTTTAGTCCGTCCGTGTAATATCTGGGCAAACGGATGGGCTTGAGCCTGTCAAGTGTAGAATCCGCACTATGCCAGATTTCTTTCTCTACTTTGGTTTCCCCGGATCGGTAGAATAGGATCGCCTTTTCACCTTTTTGCGTGGGAGGGACATAGAATGTCTACAGTTCTTCTACACTGTAGGTATCAAGTGCGTCTAGTTCTTTATGATGCTTGGGCGGAACCATGGCAACTTGCAAACTTTGCTCTTCATCAGTGAAGGTTTGTATTGATGGCCGAGCAGAGAATACGGCATTGACCTCATCTTCCGAGTCGCTGCCGAAGATCAACATAGGAGCGGATGGTCCCGGCTTGTTGTATTGGGGTGGACCTGAGTAAACTATCTCTTCATCCTCCTCGGTATCACTCCCGAAGACTGGAATAGTGGTGATAGCTTTGTTCTTGTCCTCCGATTTGCGACATCTTTCTGTGTCTTCGAAATCTGGCAGGAAGTATTTTGCATCATCATATTTCCGGACTTCGTTCACGGAGAACGGGTTTAGTTCCCCTGTCATAGTGTACTCGAGACCATCCTTGAAGTACTTCATACACTGATGTTGTGTAGAAGGGATAATGTTGTACTCGTGTAACCAAGGCCTGCCGAGCAAAGCATTGTAGCATGTTTTGGCGCCAATGACATGAAACTTGATGTCCGTGACAAGCAGCCCAAAGCGTAGTGTCAATATTACAGACCCAAGCGTCCGTGATGACTGGGACTCAAATCCGGAGATAGTGATTTTATCGCGAGCGAGGTGTTGAACGCTCATGTAGATTTCCTTTAACACCCTTACGTTAAAGAGATTGACAGAAGACCTATTGTCTACCAGGATTTTTCCTATCTTGATGTCATGACAATATCCAGAAACATAAAGGGGACGGTTGTGTTCGCATGTCCCAAGGAGGAGATCTTCATCGCCGAAGGTGATATCGGCTGTGTGTACTTCTTCCAGCTCTTCCTTCATCTTCTCTTCGGCCAGGAAAGCTTGGAATTGCTCGGGCTCTTGTAATGCCTTGATCAAAGAATCCTTGGCTTCTATGGATAACAGAAGGGCGTCGAGAATGCTTAACTGCGAGGGTAGCTTTCTCAAGTGTGCCAGAACATTGTAGTCCACCTTACTTTTCTTTGGCGGGTCCTTGGCTGTCAGCTTTTCGACGACTTGGTCATCAATGATGATATTCTCATGGACCTTTTCTTTTCCCTTATCTTTTCTATTTGACCCACTGTTCGAGGGCCCAAGGTTCTTTTCGGGCATCGTACGATTGCGTAGTTGAATATTTTCGCAGATCTTCGGTTCATCCTCTTTTCCTAAGGTAGACTCTTTAAAGAGAGGGCCAAGAGTCATTTCTTCGTCAGAGTCGCTCCCGAAAGTGAGAACCTGCGATCCCCCGACGTTGAACATGCGACAGTTGCTGGCAGTTCTTTTGTGCTCCTTGGTCGTATTTCTTTGCTCTCGACGAGCTCTGCGTTTCATCCGCTTAAAATGTTGTCGATGGGCAACATATCCATGCCACCATCTGTTAAAAGCGTTGCACTCTTCGGTGGGGTGCACAATCTTTCGATGATATAAGTAGTAGTTAGGATGTGTTTCTGATTTACCAAGAATATTTTCTTCGGGGGGTGGCAGCTTCATTCCCATCGATATGGCTTTGGCGAACCTCTTTCTCATCTTGAACCCGCTTTTATTTGCGGCGGATATACTTTGATCCGGCGGGAGTGTTTCAACTCTTTCGTCCAGTCGCCGGCATTTGGCTTTTTCAAATATGGCCGTTTCACGCTCTCGAGCAGCTTTGTTTTTAAGAAGAGCTTCGTTCAGGAATGCATCAATCATTTCGTCTGACGGCTCTAGAAGTTCCGGTTTAGGATTTGCCCCCAGTTTCTCGGTGCAAGAAGCTTCTTCATCGTCTATCGACGAGTGAGAGATCATATGGCAACTTGCCACGTAATCTTCAGATTCATCCAACGAGTCTTCTCCATCATCTCCGTCCTCAAGGACGTGGCTGAGAAACTCTTGGAGTGTGACTGGAGCCTGCGCCTTCTGGTTATACTCTTCCAGTGCGTCAGTGTGTTTTTGCAGGTCTGTGCGCTTGTCACCAAGCTTCACGGGCTTCTTGGATTTCTTCTTCTTGTTCGAAGATTTTGACGGCTGGGTGTGAGCGCTTTGGCTATCACTACCAATCTTTGGAGTCGGGCGCGGTTTCAGCATTCCCTCGATGATCTCAGGTTCCAGTGGATTCTTCCACCTGATTGCCGGGCATGTATGGAGATCTTTCAACATTCTTTTAGTTTTGGCTGAAAGAGCGACCTCCCATGGAGCTTCTTCTACGAAAGAACACGATGCCCCCGGTGTATCCGTCTTCTTGAGAGCGTGCGACTGAGGCGGGTTCACCTTCCAATTTTTAGATAATACGAATTTGCCCTGCTAGTACTGATCTTCTATCCAGCTTTTGAAGATGTAACAATCCTCGATCGGATGGCCCAACATTCAGTGATAAGGGCAATAGTTAGGATTGCTAATGTCGGCTGGTTGCGCTTGGCGTCTTGGCTCCGGCAGAGTGATGAGCCTGTTGCGCAGTGCAAGCTCGAATAACCTCTTCGTCTTGTCTTGAGGGAACGAGTAAGGGTGCCTCATTTTATCTTCAAGAGATCGAGTTCTGTAATTTTGGCGATCAACTGGTCTTAGACTACTGGGCTGCTGCTGAGCATTGGCGATGACGGTCGCTTTCCCCTTTCCCTTCTCATTCCGAGGCTCCGGCTTTAGAGGAGACGGTCTATGACCCATCTGGTCTATTTGGGCCAGTTTATCGATCATAGCCTGGAAAGTAGTTGGTTTGAAGAACATCATGAATTGGGAAATGGTTGCATGAGGGTCCAGAGTGCCCACGAACATGCCCACCGCCGGCGCTTCTTCGATGCGCTGTTTGCATTTCGACCACAGATTCTGCCATCGTATTACAAATTGAACCCACGTTTCACTGGGTTTCACCTTAGCGTTAATCAATGCTGTAATCGGGGTGCGTTCACTAGCACTCGCGAATCGCTGGGTGAATAATAGCTCCATTTCCGCAAAAGTCTTGACGGAGTCATTCGGGAGTTCAGAGTACCATTCGAAGGCCGTTTCTGACAAGCTGTCGACGAATTGACGGAGAAAAAGTTTATCATCACCCCCGGTGTTGCCGCAAAGAGCTCTGAACTGGGAGATATGCTAGTGGGGATTGCCCGTCCCTTTGTATACATGAAATTTTGGGATCGTATATCCCGGCGGATACTTTATTTTGTCATACCATCCTGGATATGGTCACCCAGTTTTAACCACTTGGCTGGCCACTTCATTCGCCTGGTGAGCTCGTATTTGCTGAGTAATATAGTCATCCAGAGCGGCCTTGGAAATGGTTTCCTCTTTGGCTGCTGAAAGAGCCGGAGGAGGGTTCGATGTCTCCCCTCTGTCGTCTTCAATGATAATAGGAGGGTCTTCAGCTGGAGGTTCTGGCTGTAACATCATCCCGACCATGTATTGGAAGAGAAGCGCCATTCGTTTTATATTAGCCGCTTGTTCTGCCGCTTCTTTGTCCTTCTTTTTGAGGACTCTGCGAAGGAAGTCAGCATCGGTTTCTTGTTCATGACGCTGCTCTGATGACACCTCAGGGCTTTCTTTTGGCCCAGTGAGTGCGGCCATTTGCGTTAGCATTTCGTGAAGTTTCTGTTGCTGCTCCTGGGCTTTTGTCACGGATCAGGTGAGCGGTCGGTGACCCATAGAAGCGTGGCTTTCCTCTTTTCCGGAAGCCATATAAATAGTATGCACCATTATGCCCCCAAACTTGGGGCATTTGGGCTCAGCGTCTTTGTGGTTTGCCGTAGTCATAGGGGATTTCTCTGGCTTCCTTCTCTTCTGAGCAGTTGACGTTGAGGGGGCCGTTGCAGCGGGCACCCAGGTAGTTGTCGTCCTTTGTGGTTTGACAGGACGGTTCTCTTCTTGCTGAACTTTCACCTTTTTCTGCCGGCGAGAGTGATCTTGATCAATTACTGAGTCCTGAACCCATCGCCAGACTTTGTAAATTTTGGAGGATAGCCGTTGAGGGGGCTGCTCCGGCTTCGTTTCTGTAACATTCTCCGCGGGTGGAGGAGATCTTTTCAGTACGGCGGTAGGAGAGTTCCTACGCACCTTGTTCAACAATTCAAAGCTGTTCCCGGTTGGAACAGCATCATTGACTTCCACCGTTGGGGCTGGTGGAGTTAGCCCAGAGGGGGAGTTGCCCCCAGCTTTCCTTACTCGGCGCCAGTGGCGACGTCGAGCGTGTCGAGCCGTTGGGATTGTTTCAGCTTGAGGGGTGACTTCGTCATGCCCCCTGTTCTGGTGAGGCGCCGCTGGTACCAGCCTCTTGAAGACCGACGTCCGTCGAGCAGCAGTGTCTAATTGGTCGAGGACAGACCTTTGAGCAGGGGAAGTATCTTTAAGGACTTCGACTGGAGCGGGAGCCGGAACAGTCAGTCTTGTGAAGACCGACCCTTTGGCAGGAGAAGCCGCCTTGACGACTTCGGGAGCAGGGATGGCTATCCTCTTCGGAATAACCTTTTCTGGAATTGCAGGCTTCATCATGGGCCCACATGAACTTTGGCCCAATCTGGTGAAGACTGAGGCGCCGGAGCTGGAAGACTGGTTGAGAGGGGTCGCAGTGGTGGTAAATCGATCGAAGACTGACTTCTTTAGGGCTTCTTGCGGCAACATCGGGTCATTGAAGCTCATGGGTAGGATCATAGTCCTAAAGAACAGCCCAGTGGTGGCCTAAGTTACTTAGTCCACCGGCATCGTGAACAGGGAGGCCGCTTGAGGTCCGTAAGCTATGCCCCCAGATGAGGTAGAACACGAGTTGCGGTTGCAGCTGGAACACTTCGCACGAGTAGACGCCATTGATGTTTCGTTTTCTGCGCCAAGCAAGAAACCAAATCTTAGTATCTCGAACCCAAGGGCAACCATATCAAACCGCAATTCGTTCGCGAACACGACACACGAAGTGTGGAGTGGAAAGAGGAAAAGGTCCTACCAGGCGTACCAGAATCTGTTCCTCGCCGAAAGATGCGGACGAAGACACGGCGGGCGTCTCGCCTGAATTTCGGGGAAGATGCTAATTGGTGCTATCCATCCACCTTTCCGAAGATGCCAAGTTGATTTATGGCACCATGTATCGAAGGTTTAAACGGATGCGGCTGATGTAGCAGACTTCGTCAGATTCCCCCTCGTTTGAGGGGTTTTTGATTATGGGGACGCTCTTCGCTGCAGGCGCAAGCCCCTGCAGTTAATTATGCTACCGCATCGCGGTAACAACTATCTCCTTCTCCAGATGGTCACTTCGTGTCGTGGGTGTTTCTTTTGTTTGTGGTTGCCCATGGATTGTATACGGAGACTAATTTATGTTGTCGCCCGTAAGGCGTGGATTAGTCCAAATCCGTATTTTCTTAGGTTTGGGTTTTGGTTTGGGTTTAAGGATACGTTAGCCTTATTTGAGACTAAGATCAACTTAAACTTTTTTTTAAGGATACGTTAGTCTAATTTTACACTAAGATCAACTTAACGGGATCATTTAGATCCAACAAGAGGGCATTTGGGCTCTATTGTTTAGTTTAGGGACATTGAGGTCGATTACCAGTTTAAGGACATGGTGGTCCAATGTTAAGGAAATCATAGTCCGTGGGTTTAAAGGGACCCTACAGTCCAAGTTTAAGGACATCATAGTCCGTGGGTTTAAAGAGACCCCACAGTCCGAGGTTAAGGACATCATAGTCCGTGGATTTAAAGGGACCCCACAGTCCGAGGTTAAGGACATCGTAGTCCGTGCGTTTAAGGACCCCACAGTCCGAGGTTAAGGACATCGTAGTCCGTGGGTTTAAAGGGACCCCACAGTCCGAGCTTAAGGACATCGTAGTCCGTGGGTTTAAAGGGACCCCACAGTCCGAGGTTAAGGACATCATAGTACATGGGTTTAAAGGGACCCCACAGTCCGAGCTTAAGGACATCGTAGTCCGTGGGTTTAAAGGGACCCTACAGTCCAAGGTTAAGGACATCATAGTCCGTGGGTTTAAGGACCCCACAGTTCGAGGTTAAGGACATCGTAGTCCGTGGGTTTAAAGGGACCCCACAGTCCGAGATTAAGGACATCGTAGTCCGTGAGTTTAAGGACCCCACAGTCCAGTTTAAAGATTTCATAGTCTATGAAATGTATGGTTGTCGGGACCCGTCACCTCTCTGAAGACGTTGAAGGATTACAACGACAAATATCAGAGGAGTAAAGAAATGTACTCTCGAACCGGTGTGAGTTGGTTGAACGATCTGTAGTCCAATTTGGGACTAAGATCTGTTAAGTATTCATGAGCAGATAGGCTCAAGTAAATATAAGTTGAGGACTTATGGCCAAATATTGGGCTAAATCCAATCACATTAAAATGTTTAACATTTTATTCTGGCTATAGGGCCTTTATTTGGGCTTGGCCCTTTTAATAATGCTGAGCATTAGATCTTGGCAAAAAATCTTTTCTTTTGTCTTATATTGAATGCAAAGCATTCATCAGAGCTCTAGCTCATTAAAGAACAATTTGTGTTCTGTCAGCGCAACCTATGGTGCGCTGGGCGCTTTGCGCCAATGCAGTGCGCTTCTGCCACGTGGCGCACATGTAAGGGACAAGTGTTGCGCTCTGCGCTAGGCGCCAGATGATGAGTGCAAATGCCTGTTTGTGAGCGCTGAGCGCTGGTCCATGAGCGCATTGCCCTTTTAATTTAATGGCGCACACGTGAGTGACACGTGGAGTGCTTGGCACTGAGCGCCAGCCCATGAGCACAGTGCGCTATTTCAAAAGCGCAAAGCGCAAGTTGCATACGTGGTTGACACGTGGCGCATTTTGGCACCGAGCGCCGATCCAAGGAGCGCAGAAGTGTTGTTTAAGAGCGCAAGGCGCATTTTAATAGCGCAAAGTGCATTTGATCAATTTTATGATCAGTGAACAAATTTATGTTCTTTTAAAAGAGACTTTGTCTTAAGATTCAAGAACAACCGTTCTTATTTTGAAAGGGCTTTGCCTTTATAGATCAATGATCTGTGTGAAAAATATGTTCTTCTTTATTATGTGATTAGATCTTTTGATCTCTTTTATGAAAGATCTTGGTCTTTGTAGATCTATGATCTTTTAAGAAGATAGTTCTTCTTTTTAATTATGAGATGAATCCATCTCTTTGTTCATCACCATTTTTTTATCTTGAAGAAAAAATCTTCTTTTGCTGAGAGCTTGCTCTTCTGACTTTGAGTTTTCTCAAAATTTAGGGGGTGTTTCTCTCTATCAGACTTGAAGTCTTGGGGCTTTTATATAGGGTAAATTGATTTGTTAAATCAGTTAAAGAGATCTTTCTCTGATTGATTTGGGGATGTTTCCCCACCGTTGGATCTTTGATCCAAGGGCTTCTGTTTTACATAAGGCAATTTTCTTGTTTTTAACAAGATTGAGAAAATCTTTCCATAACAGAATTTTAATTCTGATTAATTAATGATTTATCATTATTATTAGATCTTTTGATCTAACAGTGGGGAATTTTATAATTCCAGCGCAGGTGCACCCGTGCTTTGCACGTGGTGCGCTGCTCAGAGCGCAGTGCACTTTATGCTAGCGCACCTACGTTTGACACGTGGCACGCAGTGCAGCCTGCGCTAGCGCACCCGTGTTTGACACGTGGTGCGCGGCGCGCCTAGAGCTAGCGCGCACATGGTGCACTGCCTAGGACGCAGCGCACATCCGTATTTGACACGTGGCGCGTAGCGCGCCTAGCGCTGGATTTGAAGCGTTGCTTCAATTTTTGAAATTCAAATTTCAAACAGAGTTTTGCTCTGATTAGGGGAAACATAGTGCACTAATCAAGTTTGATTTAAACTTGCATATAATTAATTATAAAATGTCCAAATCCAATAAATACCACTTTTAAATAATTAAACCATTTTAATCTCCAATTATTTTCCAGATATTGTTATATAATTATCCCATTTTACGAAAACCCCAATTCACAAATCGAATAGTTTTCGTGAAATATGTTATTTTATTATTTAAATTCCAAAAATAATATTTTATCTTTCTGAAATGTTACAAATAGTATTCAGGTACTGTCCTCTGGATCAGTCCTGCTCGGCTACAATAACTCATAAACCATAACGGCGTATCTTGAATGATCGCAAAACTTCAATATATGGGTGTCCAGTATCGACACCCAGAATCATCAAATCTCTCGTGTCCATTACCGACACGCAAATCCAGATATCGTTGACACCGTCTCTACAGATCGGTTGCCCCTTGATATCCCTAACCTCGGTATGTATCCCCTGGATATCCGCCGTGCATATATCTATCTCCGGTATTGAGTGTCCTCGCTAGGCTCCCCGCCTCTATCGCGGCTTTCCTTCCGCTCTGTCTCGACCCGGGTCCACCATATATCCGACTGTATATCTCCCTCACTCAGTCCAGATAAGTAACACGTCCGTAACTGTATAGCCACCCACTCAGTTCGGAATAAAATCGAATCAGAAAACACAAAACTCATGGTGGACGTCAACTCAACGTATCTAGAAATATCAAGTAAAGTAGAAGAATAATTGCACATATCACTCTGATGATATACTATATATATATATATATATATATATATATATATATATAGCAACGTCCCATACTACTGATATATATCATCGAAAGTAAAAACATCATAAGAATCGAATACGAATACCCATGGTACTAGTATTCGCAATAACTCAGCAGGTAATAAAGGCACAATACGTAAGTATAGTCAGGCATGCAAACAAGCGTAACAGTTCTACTGTGTCATGGCAATACTAATGATGTGTAGTGTAGCATACGAGTCTGTGCTCGTGCAGCATGGCAATCATTAGTATTTGTGCAAATGTTCTATAAGTGTTTAAAGCAGAAAGTATTTCTAGCCATATCCGTAGCATATAATTACAATCAAATTCCCGGATATAGGGAATTCATAATGCCTCGTATCGGCATTAACATATACATCGCATGGTATAGCGATCCTACAGTGTCATGGCAGTACCAATGAGGTGTAGTGTAACATATGTGTCTGTGCTCATGCAACATAATACTCATTGGTAATTGTGCGGTGTTATATCAGCGTATTCGTATAACAGATAACGTATACAATCGGTAAGCGTATCGCGTAATTATTAACGTAACTAATTGCTATGAACTGTACCATTATCTTTGAAAATGCAACGAAATGTTATTTTTAAATAAGGAAGTCGCATTAAGTTAAAATAGATATTCGTTTTGGAAAATAGTATCGCATCCTTGTCATTTATCATTTAAGATGGAAAACGAATCATTGGTTTTTAAAAGAGTATAGCTCACTCAAACATACCGTCCCAAGTCGGGATAATTCATGACTCCACGAGCCCAAAAGTAACATGGCCGTATTCGGCACACTATCCACATTATCACAAGTACGGTATGATCCCTTGTACTATACCCATCCATATATTTATATCGTACGGATCTATCGTCACGTACGTATGTCACTATAATCATATATTAAAATATATGCACATGAATAAGGTACTAGATGTGAAATAACATCAATACCATTAGCTAAGTTATCTAACATAACATTAACAACTATCTAGACAGCATAACTATCCTAGTTAACTAGTTGCGGGGGTGCTACACGCCATCCACCGGACTTCCTCCGTAGATATAAATTTACTCACCAACTTGTCGAGCTCGTCGAAATCCACGCTTGCTTTGTCCGTCCTTGCTGTCTCGGAAACCTTTGCGATCGTACCTACAATCGTATTTGTAATATATCGGCGTAAATATCATATCAAAACCAAAACAATAAGCTAAGCACCCATAGGTTAGAACCTATAGCTTACTTACTCCAAAAATGACAAAATATCCCTGATATTAACATATGAACGTCAACATTTTAGTCGCGGTACAGAAATAAAACGGCTTATTCATTGCCCGGGTTGGGAATGTTACGAAAAACCGTATCGTAAATGTCGAAAACATAGATAAAACCTTACTAGAACACTCCTATATTTCTCTATATAAAATCTAAGACAAAACAAACAATACAGTAGCTTATATAATTTCCAAATACATCTATTGACCAAAACTTAGAGGACCACTCTATAGGAAAATAGGCGGCGCTGGCAAAATAGGGAACCCGCCGGTTGAACAGGGGATTTAGGGTTTGGGGCTTTAGGTGTTAACTCCTAATAGTCTCATCATAACCTAGTCTTGTTAGTTTTTCTAATGGGTTAAGCTAGTAGTTCCAGATTCAAATTTAGCATTACAAATATCACAAAAGTTCTAGTTTCTGATATTGCTCACTAAAAACAGGTATGTAACCAAAAGAGACTTGCAAGGGAGGTGAGATATACCTATAAGGATGGTGCACAAAGGAATTCCAGCTCATGAAGTGCATGTTGGAAGCTCCTAGGTGTAGTAGTGGCTCAAGCTTGAAGGTATGTACAAATTTGATGAAGGGATTCATAGCTTTTGAGTGAAGGATTAACTTAGAGATGAACTTGAAGGAGAATAATTATTTGTTCAGTTTGAGAATGATAATTTGAGTACGTGCAATTTGATGAGAAAGATAGGTAGAGAAAGAATGAGGTGGAGGGTTGTAAGGTGGTGGTGTAAAGTTATAAGGAGGAGGTGGAGGGAGGAGATTGAGTGTGAGGGTGTATTGAGTGTGAGGGTTTACTCTAGGCTTACATATAACCAACTTTTTTAACAAAAACAAAATTAAAAACCCTTTTTCCTTTAAATAAATCCCTTCATGTTACTAAATCTAAATTCATGTTTTTAAAAGAAATGAAACACTTATTATAACACTTAAATACCATTATCTTATTATAAAATCTCATGTCATATTAAAACAATTAAAATGTCATTTTTATGATATCACACAATTTTCTCCATTTTTACCAAAATAATTACATTTTTGCGGATATAAATCTGATACCAAATTCATATGCGATATCATTTTTGTAAACCCATTATATTCATATTTAAAATTATAAATTAATATTTATAATTTTCCAAAATGTTACAATATCCCCTCCTTAAAGAAATTCGGTCTCCGAATTTAAATTTAACCCCATCTTAAAACATTTTTCTCAGTCAAATCAACTCAATCCAAATCAAATTGCCGGGGTCCAAATTTAAAAAACATATAGTCCGATCAAATTAACGGAACTCCGAAGTCCCACACGAGCTAAGACGTAAAATAGTGCAACCGTGCGTGTGAAAACTCAAAAAGATATAAAACTCACATAACTGTAATTCTAGCGATTGCTATGAGAATTACACCAGCTATGATGCAAAATTCCAAAAACGAAAACCATTGTGTATATCAAGTACACGATCATTGCCATAGCCATAGTGCAATATCTGTAGCACACGACCAAGTGAAATTATAGAAATCAAATTTATAATATATCTTATCAAGTGCAATGTACGAAAACGAAATCAACCCTGACGGGTTTGTACGAAAATCCAAACCACATGCCACAGGTGTGCATGAAAACAAAAACAGCACCATGTGCAACAGGTATGCACGAAAACAATATCCACTACATCAAACGTGCATGGAGCCAATATCAAGTGCATCTAGTGTGCACAAAATCGACATCAAGTGCACAAAATCAATCTCAAGTGCATCGGGGTGCACAAATCAACATCAAGTGCATCGGGGTGCACAAAATCAAAATCAAAATCAAGTGCATCAGGGTCCACAAAATAAATCCCAAGTGCATCGGGGTGCACAAAATCAACATCAAGTGCATCTGGGTGCACAAAATCAACATCAAGTACATCGGGGTGCACAAAATAAATCCAAAGTGCATCGGGGTGCACAAAATATACATCAAGTTCATCGGGGTGCACAAAATCAACAAAACGTGCAACTGGTGTGCACAAAATCATACCTAGTATGCGTACAATATATAAAAATCTCAATCAAGTGCAACTGACGTGCACGAAAATATCAGTCTAGTGCATCTGGTGTGCACAACACTCCAATCGAGTGCAGTCACTGTGCACGGAAATCTCAAACAAGTGCACCTAGTGTGCACAAAACACCAATCAAGTGTACTCTGGAATATCGATGCCCTGTCTCGATACACCCTCGACTAGGAACAATTATAGGATATACTTGTAGACTATCCTGGCCCCACTAGTATGATCTTTATCATAGTCCTAGTAGTCAAGTACACATCCTAAGGGCTTTATCAACATGTGAGAGCAAGACAGTATCACAATACAAGTCTACAAGAAAGAGAATGAGCAACCGGATAGCATACTATCATGTCGAGCAAGAAAGTCCTCTCTATATATATCCAAGCATCCACTATAATATACATCACATGTACAATAATGGCCTTTAGGGCATATACATAACTAACAATCTCCCACTTGCACTAAGGTTAGTTGTTGTAGTATCTCATACCCAACATCCCGAAGAGTTTCTCAAATTGTATCTGGGGTATGGCCTTCGTGAGTAGATCCGCTGTGTTGTTCTTTGTGTCAACTCTTCTGACCTCGATCCCCCGGCGATCAACTATCTCCCGGATCAGGTGATAACGCCTCAGAATATATCTGGATCACTGATGGGACCTGGGTTCCTTGGCTAAATCCACTGCTCCATTTTTATCACAATACAAAGGTATTGGATGCTCGATGGACGGAACCACTCCAAGTTCGTTTATGAACTTCTTCATCCAGACAACCTCTTTGGCAGCATCATTGGCAGCGATGTATTCAGCCTCCATCGTCGAGTCTGTCACGATTTCCTGTTTGGAACTCTTCCAACAAACCACCCCTCTATTGAGGGTAAAGACAAATCCCGAGACCGACTTAGAGTCGTCCTTATCACTCTGGAAGCTCGAATCGGTGAAGGACTCCACTTGGAGTTCTCCGTTACCATACACCAAGAACATCTCTTTAGTCCTTCTCAAGTACTTGAGAATGTTCTTCATAGCTGTCGATACCTACTCACTACACTTAGTGAGTATGCTACATTGGGTCTGGTACATAGCATCGCGTACATGATAGAGCCTACTGCCGAAGCATAGGGTATCCCTTGCATGCGAGCTCTCTCCAAATTAGTCGTGGGAGACATCTCTTTGGAGAGAGCGAGTCCTGTGATCGTGGGTAAATTCCCACTCTTGGATTCTTCCATACTAAATCTCTTTAGTATGGTGTCAATGTACCTGGATTGGGACAATCCTAGTATCCGTTTAGATCTATCTCTATAAATCTTAATCCCCAAGATGTAGAAGGCATCACCTAGATCTTTCATTAAGAATCTATATGATAAGAAGAGCTTGACCGAGTGCAGCATAGGAACATCATTTCCTATCAAGAGTATGTCATCCACGTACAATACAAGAAAGACAACCCTACTCTCTGCCACCTTCTTGTATATACAAGGTTCATCTACGTTTTTGATGAAGTCAAACTCTTTGAATACCACATCAAAACAGATGTTCCAACTCCGCGATGTCTGTTTCAACCCGTAGATGGATTTAAGCAGCTTGCACACCTTTCCGCTGCTCCCACTATCTACGAAGCCCTCTAGCTAAGTCATGTACACGTTCTCTTCTAAATCACCATTTAGAAACGCGGTCTTAATATCATTTGCCAGATTTCGTAGTCATGGTATGCAGCGATGACAAGTAGGATCCGGATGGACTTAAGCATAGCCACTGGAGAAAAGGTTTCATCATAATCCACACATGGTCGTTGATGAAAACCTTTTACAACAAGTCTAGCTTTGAAAGTCTCAAATTTTCCATCTACACCAAGTTTCTTCTTAAAAATCCATTTGCTCCCATTGGGTTTTACCCCTTCAGGAGCAACTTCCAAAGTCCATACTTTGTTGGTGTACATGGATTCCATCTCAGATCACATTGCATCCAGCCATTTCATAGAGTCCCCACTCGTGATGGCCTGCTCGAAGCTAGTTGGGTCATCATCTTCCATGATACAATCCTCGCTCCCACCATCTACGAGAAAACCGTAGTATCTCTCAGGTAGATGAGGAACCCCACTAGATCGGCGGAGTGGTTGAGGTTCGTTGGGAGCTATCGAATCCTCTGGTTTCACTAAATCGTCAGTTGTAGTCTGTGCTGCTGGAACTTCTTCCAGTTCTACCTCATTGCTACTAATTGCTTTCATAAGAAAACCCTTTTCTAAAAAGGTGGCATGTCGAGAAACAAACACCATTTGTTCCTCGGAGTAGTAAAAGATATACTCTCGCGAATGTTTGGGATATCCTATAAACTTGCACAAAACTGACCTTGCCTCGAGCTTGTCTGGATTTTGTGTTTTCACATATGCCGGACAACCCCATATCTTAACATAATTAAGATATGGTCTCTTTCCTTTCCATATCTCATATGGAGTGGTTGGCACAGATTTGGTGGGAACCATATTCAATAGGTCTGCAGCTGTCTCTAGTGCATAGCCCCAAAAGGAAATAGGTAACTCAGCAGTGCTCAACATAGAGCGCACCATATCTAATAGGGTGCGATTTCTCCGCTCCGATACACCGTTGTGTTGTGGTGTATACGGAGGAGTAAGCTGAGAGAGAATCCCATTCTCTTTTAGATAGTCCAAGAACTCATTGCTCAAGTATTCACCTCCTCAGTCATATCGAAGGATTTTAATACTTTTACCCGTTTGGTTCTCAACTTCATGCTTATATTCTTTGAATTTCTTAAAAGCTTCAGACTTGTTTTTCAGCAGGAACACATGTCCGTATCTTGAGAGATTGTTAGTGAATGTAATGAAGTATGAGGAACCATTCCTGGCATGTGTAGACATGGGACCGCATACATCACTATGTATCAGTCCCAAGAGTTCCGTAACTCTTTCTCCGTGTCCACTAAACGGAGTTTTGGTCATCTTGCCTTTGAGACATGACTGGTAAGTGTCATAAGATGAAAATTCGAACGGATTTAAATATCCATCCTTATGTAACTTAGCTAGTCGTGTCGCATTGATATGACCTACTCTACAATGCCACAGGAAGGATTTGTTCATTTCTGAACTCTTCCTCTTGTGTGTGTTTTGTACATTAAGAACTGTGGTTTGATTTAGAACGTATATTCTATTATTTAACGAGCCTGATCCAATCAACTTTTGATTCAGGAAGATGTTCATAACATTATCCTGTACTGCAAAATTATATCCTTCTTTACTTAATAAAGAAACTGATATAGGGTTGGTATGTAATAGAATTCATTCAGAATCAATGTATTACAATTTGGTAATACAAAGTGATATTCGCTAACTGCTTTGGCTGCAACATTTGCACCATTCCCTACTCTTAAGGAATGTTCACCCATTCCCAGTTCTCTACCTTTCCGTAGCCTATACAACATATTACTCAGGACATAGAGTGAACTGAGAAACAGTTCTCGGTAACCAACACACCCGAAGATGATGCATCAACATGCTTATTCTTCGTTTGGGCGGCATGGGAATCCGGATATTCCCTATTTTCTGCTCGGTCTTATAACAATTTTAAAAAAGAACGGAACCAACGTTCCCCTGCTCAGTATAACAAGCGGGTTCGATCAATACATCCATATTATTATTTTGATTAAGGCCTGACATGGTCGCTACCTGGAGAGAGAGAGAAGAAAACACTTTAGCGTATGCTCTTGCAAGATTAGATTGGTTATTATCTTATCTAATCAGGATGGCTCCCATTGTTTTTATCAAATCTTCCTTCAAACCCTAAAAAGTATGACTAGCCGGGATAAATTACACCTGAGAAGTTCGCCAATCTTTCAGCCAGGCCAGTGATGGTACTTTGAGGGAGGTTCCCCGTGTTTTCGCACGTGCCTAATTAAAATAAACCTCGTTTTCCCAGGGGCGTAACCACGTTAACACCTTTCTAGACACCTACTTGATCGGCTAATTGTGATGTGTAAAACTCTCCCAGTAGTAACTCTTACTCGCAGTGGGTATCGGGATCCAACTATCTCATAGAAGGTATGCAATCTCATTGCAAATTTCAACACTTGAAATTCCCGATAATACTTTTGCCCCTAGCGTGCTATGACCTTGACGCAGGCCAGACAGCCTATAATCTGCTAGTCAAGTTCAACCTGTGCATTTTCTGATTAAATTAAACCCACCCGTATGACCCATGACACAGGCCAAACAAAGCCGTATGAATACCCTAATCCAATCACATCTCATGCTGCAGATAAGTATTAATCAGCTACAGTACACTACGCCTTGACGCAGGCCAAACTACCGTAGCATGAATACTAAATATTACTTATCTGAAATGACGGAGGGCTACGTCAGGTTTTTATGAAAACCTTTTGCGTAATGAACTTGATATCGTTGTAGAATCGAGCGATTTTAAATGGAATGTTTTTTAGGCCTTTTCTAGTTTTACTAAAGAGGTCACTCCCGGTGAAGGGATCTCGGCTCTTTCCTTATCGAATAAGGTGCAGGATATTTCATAAATATCATTATGCAAAGCAAAAACTATAGAAGCAATCAAAAACAAAACCGAGTGAGTTGTAGCATCTGCTAGTTTCGCTAAAGAGGTCACTCCCGGTGAAGGCATCTCGGCTCTTTCCATATCGAATAAGGTGCTGGATATTCTACAAGGAATACCGCTATGCAAAACAAAAACTAGAGCTACCCTTTTTTAAAATTTGATTCTACAACATCTTTTAGGTTTCTTTTCTTTCATTAATCTCATTAATGAAGTCCGTTCATTTATGCTTCCTAAGCATCAACGAAGAAACGAAAATACAACGTACGCTTATGCCATCTGCATTCGCCATTGTGTCCTGTAATGCACCGTTATGTTACTTAACTAACGGCATTGCGGGGCGGGACTAGCGTGGTTGAAAAAATAAGCAACATTTATTATATATCATATATATAATAATAAAGCATTCGTCTCATGCATATAAAGTGATCACATCACAGAATATTAGCAGCAGAAGATAACATATGAAATATTGGATGTACTAGGAATTCCGTGTTTTAAATTTAGCCAGTATAAAACACGGATTCCACGATCGCGATGAATAGCCAAACCCACATCCCTAGACCCCTACGAGAGCGGCAAGCAACCCTACCAATTCTAAAGTTAGGAGACCCGGACTCGACTCCTCGAGATGGTCTCCCACTGGACTCTAGAACCTGGTTACTTGTGCTCCCTACCTTGGGCCTATCCTAATGCGGAAAATTAATAATATACAACAATGGTGACATCATCCTTGACTCGGACATTCCCCAATAAAAGAATATTACATACAATGAATTTTACATGAATGAAAATAAAAACTCTCATCTCACATAAAACCCCCAGTTATTCAAAACACGACGATCCAATATAACATATCACAGCAACGCATAACATCACATGTCATCAACGTAAGTAAATATGCGTATCCTAATTGTCGTTGACATATAGCACCAAAACTGGCGATACACTACATATTACACTTACGGTCGCAGAAAAGAAAATGTCAAACTACAACATTTGGAATCCACAATCACCTTAGACATCATAAACCCGAAATATCACATACTTCGGATTTCATACCTAACTATATGAATTCCACATATTGTATCACATTCCACAAATAGTTAGACGATATTAAACATTCCGATCGAATCAACAAACACCCAAAATTTCCCAAAAAGCTCAACACTTGAGCGCAGTTTAAAAATACTCAGAACATGCCACAGTACCCATGGACCAACCGTAGAAGGGTCAACCCTTGCCTCACTTATGACGCCGCAAAACTACTGCAAACCCTAGGGTTTGGCGGCGGTTCTTACAGTCACAAAATCGAGTTAGGGTTTCGTTCTTCTAGAGGGTCCATCGAATTACTTGCATGATATTTGAATGTTCTTTAACTTTGAAAAAAATCCAACTCTTGGAAAATTTTCCGGCGAGGGTTAAAGTGGGTATTTGATATCTGTTCGAACTTTTTAACATCGTCTAAATAACCCGAAACATATTAGAATTACGACTACGAAACACTCCGAGTTGCCTTTATAGAAAATTAACATCTCATGGAATTTTGGAAAAAAACAAGCAACGCCTGAAACACCAAAACCTAAAGACTAGAACACCAAAAAAATACAAACCCAAAATTTCACTGTTGGGCCTGCCTGCTCAGTTTTAATGGGCATGTGCTCGGGTCAAATCCGGTGGAATTGGTTCGTATTTGTTCTGTGTTCATGTAACATCTCATATAACATTCTGCAGTTGCTGAAATTTTTTTCGACGACTTTAAAATTTTGACAGAAACTAGGTTTTAGCGTTGCAAGTTTCGGAGTAGTTTCGGTTTCGTAATCTAACAAACATCCTCTAAATTTCTAGCTTGTCTCTGATACCACTGTAGGGTTACTTAGCACGACAGCAAGGTTTCGGGAGGCATCGTTCATGCCATTTTCAAAAATTTGCCATACTACTTAACCTTAACCCTAGAATCTTAACTAAAGATCTAGGTAATAGCATATGTAAACAACTTTACAACTATGTGAATGCGGAATACAACCTTTGTAGACCGGTCCTTCACTTCAAATGCTCCATGTAGAAGTCGCTTCCCTGCGAGTAATGATCTCCCGAACTCTTGAGAGGCTCCACAAGATGAAAGATGCAAACTTGCTTGAAGTCTTCAAAGCTAAAGATGATATACGTCAAGGAGACACCAACTCAAGCTACCTCTTCACTAATTAGGGATTAGTGAAGCTAACACCCTAAACTAAATGACTAATCTAGTAGTGAATGATGAAGTATGAATTTTGCTCACTTTAGAATTTATTTTCTCACTATTTTTCTTCACTTTATCAAAAGTAAGAGAGCTTGAAGAAGATGAAGAAGATGATGAATGAATAAGAGTGAGGTTAGAAATGCAACCATGGATGAGTTCATATCATATGATAACCCTTGTAGAGAATAAACCATGGCTAACTGATAATGGTTAGGTTAATAAATATTTTAGGTAAAACAGAATTAGTGGACTAAGTCAATGGTTCCACAAGCTTCCATCCAAGCTCAACCATGACTAATTTCCAAATAATTTTGAATTACTTATATAAATAAAAACCCATACACTATCAATAGCATGGTGTAAGTCTCATACACCCATGTTGCATGTATAACCTAGCATGCCACAATAATATGTATCACATATATATTATTTATGCACAAAAGAAAACAATACAATTAACATATATCATATATATATTAAATGTATCAAAAGTGAGAAAAAGGAATACTTAAGTGAGAAAATATTAGTTAATGTAATTTAATATATCAAATATATAATTATACATTAAATTATTAAATCAACATTTGATTTAATAATCCGGCTATATCATATATAACCGACTAATATCATATGTATCATTTTATCGAATCAACACTTGATCCAATAACCCGGCTATATCACATTTAACCGGCCGATATCACATATCGCGAGAATAGAATACGGTATCACATACACGTATTAATCTCGGTTCCGTACATATCACATATGTGCCCCTACTTCGTTTTGCCTTAGCCAGTAAACCTCTGTGTTGGACACTAAAGACTCGTCAATACGCCGGCAGTAGGTGATGATTATATCAATCACCCACAAGCCGTCAGCGGTACTAGCTGGACGTAACGGCTACCCGGGTATTGAGCGATCAGAAGATCAACAAGTAAGCCCACTCTAACTCCTGTAAAGCCTGTCAGTAACACTACCGTACAGTCCGGTCTGTTCGTCTCATATGTCGCATATCCAGTCTAAGGGTGGTAAACGTCAGAACCCAGTAGATCTCCATATCAGCCCTGGCCAGGGACTTCCAGTTATAACCAATCGAGCACAGCGCAACATCAACCCCTAATACTGGGAGAGACGAAACCTCTCCTATCACTCATTGCCTCCATGTGATTCGGGACTGTACCCAAAATCCACCATTTTGCACGTTCTCTTGAACGTGGTAAGGTGGAAATCAACGCACAGTGGGAATCACACAAGACTCTATGACGATCTCGGGTCTACAGACTAACATGTACCAGTGTCACCAGAGAACTGCTATCCGACGATAGGTATAATACCAACTAGGAGTTCTCGGTGAGTCCGTTCAGTGTAACCAGTCTCCACTGAGCATTCGTACACCATCTTTGATGTCAAACACCAATGGATGTGGGATCATCCATCGCCCATCATATGGGTCAAGAAGCGTATACGCTAGTCTACTCTGGAATATCGATGCCCTGTCTCGATACACCCTCAACTAGGAACAATTATAGGATGTACTTGTGGACTACCCTGGCCCCACTAGTATGATATCCATCATAGTCCTAGTAGTCAAGTACACATCCTAAGGGCTTTATCAATATGTGAGAGCAAGAAAGTATCACAATACAAGTTTACATGTTAAGACAAAGAGCAACCCGATAGCATACTATCATATCGAGCAAGAAAGTCCTCTCTATATATATCCAAGCATCCACTATAATATACATCATATGTACAATAATGGCCTCTAGGGTATATACATAACTAACACAAACAGGTTTTAGTTAGGTACAGTTTCGAGCCACATGGAGGAAGTGAGCAGATTGTCGAGGATTCGTCTCTCCCGGTATTGGGGTTGATGTTGCGAGGTGCACGGGTAGCCATCACCAGAAATCCTTAGTCAAGGTAGAAGAGAATTACTGATTTGGATCAGTAGTCTCTCAGTAGATGATGGGCTTCATACCGACACGAAATGTCACGTTATTAGGGGTCTGACTTTATCCACCCCCTAAACTCGATATGCGATACTCTTAGACAAACAGGCTGGACTGTACGAAGATTGTCACTAACAGGCTCAGTAGGGGTTCGGATGAGTTTGCTCATCGGCCTTCCTTTCGCCCAATACCTAGGTAGCCGTTATGTATAGCTAGTGTCGCTGACATGCTTGTGGTTAAACTCACTGCCAGTGTATTGATGAGTCTTTAGAGTCCCACACAGAGGGTTTTCACGGTTCAGGTAATATGATGTAGATGACGTATGTTGGTACATACTTGTGTCCGATTAAATATGTGAACAGGCTGCACAGACTTTTATCGGTCGGTTGATAATACCAGCGGCTTAGGATTGAGCCGGATTATTAAATCAAGTTTTTATTTAATAATTTATATATATATATATATATTCTAGTATTATTGTTCACTATTCATTTTCTCTCTTGGCTATTCATATTTTTATAGGAATACGCGTATATGTATTTCGATATGTATACAGGGTAGTATTCCGTATTTATACGGAATATCTTCTAGAAGATGGACACATTGTTATATGATTTTCCTTTTAGAAAAGCATTTGGAAATGAGGTGGAGGGTGAGGTGGCATCAGCATGGTTGGAGATATGTAGAGAGGTATGGCTAGTAATTGTTTATTGTAAAATGTGTGAGATATTTTCTTGCATGGTTGAAAACACTTAGCCATTCTTTCTACACAAGACACTCATTCACCCATTGATTCATTCATTCATACTCTCTTGGATCTTAGCCATTTTTTTGAGTTGCTCATGCCCATGGTTTTCCTTACCTCCTCTTTCTTCTTCTTTGATTGCTCACTTGAGCATGAGGTATGAGAGAAAAAGATAGAGCAATATTCCTACACCCCGCTCTCCATTGCTAGCAAACTTAGAGCGTTGGTTGCTTCGCTAGGCTAAACTGGAGCCTGCATCGTTTCCCTTGGGTGGATAATCTTCGACGGAGGAAGACCGGAGGCCAAGCTCAATCGTAGACACCTCAAGGAGCTAAGGATGATGGTGGAAGACCGAAGGGCATGGATCATTCGGTATAATGCTTCTATCATAGTAGTTTAGCGCTTTGTTAGTTAGCTAGTTTAGGTTTATTGTTCGATTCTATGACACGTTCGTTAGCGCCAAGTTTTTAAACGTCATTTTTGTTCTGCATAGGCCACGGTAGATGGCTAGGGTGCTATCGTAACCCAACATGGTATCAGAGCCAATCCATAAACCATTACTAGCTAGTTTGCACAATGTTAAAATCTCGATCGACCCATTTTTATGAATCGTTTTTCCAATATGCCATGCCAACTGCTGATTTTCAAACTTGTTCAAAAAATCATTCAGAGCATCATAAAAATACGTGAAGGCATTTTAGGGCACCGAAAGAAATTTAAGCACCTAAGCCAGTTATTTGGCCATGGAACCGCCACGTAACTTGCTCATTGGCGGCGGTTCTTGTTAGTGTAATACACCCTAGAGGCCATTATTGTATAATACTAGTTTGTATATTACATTTTGGAAGCTTGGGATATTTACACGGATTTATGACAATCTTGCTCAATATAGTAGTATGCTGCCTGATTTGTATCTATCTTAATATGTGTATATGTTTCTTTTGACGTATCGCTAATACATATTGGTAGAGCCCTTAGGATCTTTGCTTGACAACTAGAGTTGTGATGGCAGTCACAATAGTGGGGGATGGATAGTCTACATGCACATCCTTATAAAGGTCTCTAGTCGTAGGATTATCGAGATAGGGCATCGATACTACAGAATAGACTAGTGTATACGCTTCTCATCCCAGCAGGGGAGATTGTCTGTCCCACAGCCATTAGTACGTCGTACTGGAGATAATATGCAGGTGCTCATTGGGTTATGAGTTACACTGGACGGACTCGTGCGGAACTGCTGGTTGGTACTATACCTATCGTTAGGTAGCGGTTCCCAGGTGACATGAGTACAACATAGTCCGTTGACTTGATACTGCTACTTTGCCTCAAGTGTGTTCCCACTGTTCTTAGATTACTACCCTACCACGGCTCTATTGAGTTGTGCAAACATGTAGTAGTTGGGTGCAGTCCCGAAGCGCTAGGAGGCAGTGGTGGTTAGATAGGATTCGTCTCTCCCAATATTCGGGGTTGATTTCACGCTGTGTTCGGAAAGCCATTACACAAAGTCCCTGGCCAGGGCAAGCGAGATTTGCTGGTAGGAATTCCAGTAGTTTCTCAGGTTGTTTATGGCTGCACTCCGACACGACTTATTGCGCAATTAGGGGTCTGACGCTTACCGCACCCTAGGCCCGATATGCGATACTCTTAGACGAACAGACCGGACTGTATGGAGATTGCCACAGACAGGCTCAGTAGGGATACGGATGAGTTCGCTCGTCGGCCTTCTTATCGACAGATACCTGGGTAGCCGTTACGTGCAGCTAGTACCGCTGACGCGCTTGTGGTTAAACCCACTGCCAGCGTACTATCGAGTCTTTAGAGTCCCATACAGAGAGTTTCCCTGCTTCAGGCGAAACGAGTAGAGGTCGTATGGTTTTACGACAGGGTTCGATCTCACATGTGTACTTATACGCATATGATGTTCGGGCGGACAATACTAGTGGGTTTTGGTTTAAACCGGATCCTAGTATTTGGTTATTGGATTAGTTATGTCTCATTGTATTCGTGTTTCTCGGAACACGGATTCGGGTATGTATATACGGATGCGAGGGGCATTCTTGTAATTATTCAAGTTTGCTTTAAGATGATAACACCACATTACTTGTTTAAGAATTTTAGGTTAAATGCTTAATGAGGTGGATATTTGAGAGGAGGAAACCTTCATGGTATTTTAGTGAAATTGAGCATGGTTCATGTTGACTACCTTGTACTCTTGTGAAATATGAAGACTTAGATATTTATGTGATATTTGTGAGAGATATCTTTCTTTGCATTAGAGTTAAAATAGATGCCATGCTCAAGAGTTAATATCATTATCACAAACACATTCTCTCTCCTCTCAAGCCCTCTCTTCATCTTCCTCAAAGAAACCCTAATTGTCTCATGAGTTGAGAATCCTAGGGTTTGTGAGATAACTAAATCCTTTAACACTCTCTACTCACTCTAGGCTACTTAGTTTAGCACACCCAGTGACCAAGTTACCTCAACTTAGAGGTTAAGCTCAAGGTTAGAACTCTCGGGTGGATCTTCTACGACTTGGAGAAGCCGACGAGGAGGCACGATCCATTCTTACGAGGTGAAGCTCATGACGAGGAGAAGGACAGCGAGACGAAGAAGAAGGACAGTAACTTGAGGCATAACTTTCTCACATAGTAGTTAAACCTCTAAGAATATCGGTTAGTTAAGGTTTAGTATCGATCCTGGAGTTTAGTCGATGTTACAAAGCACTTAAAAATCGTTTTTTGCAAACTCCGCCTCCCCGCGAACACGTTGGGTGCGTGGCATCGACTTACAGTGGTATCAGAGCCGACTAAACCATAACTAATTCATTAAACGACAAGTAAAACTATGAAACCGAAATAACCCCAAAACATCGAAGCGTAGATCCTAGTTACTGTTTATTTTTTACGAGGATTTAAAATTTTTTTTAGCAATTGCAGAGTACTCCTTTACATGTAAATTGAACACACACCAAAAACGAGACATTTCCCTTTGATATAGACTGGCCACATAGCCAAAATATCCGGCCTCACCGGTTTTCTTATAGGAAAATGCGTCGTGTTTTGTTCTGTGATCTTGTTACTTGGATCTAGTGTTTCAGGAGTTGTTTGTTTTTGCCAATTTTGAATATGCTGTCAATTATTTACTATGGAAATACGGGATGTTTCGAAGTCGTAGTTTTAATATCGTTTAATGTTTCAAGTTGTTATATATGTGTTCGTAAACTTCCGCTAATTGCTATATATCGGTTAGTTGGGGGTTTCATATATCTGTAGTGCTTTTATGGTTTGTGTATATGAATTTTGTTAGATTGTCGTGAATGAATAGCCGGGGATGTGAGGTGTTATATTATTTCATTCAAATGTAAATTGTAAAGTGATGTAATATTATTTTGCGGGGCACATCCGGGTTGAGGTTGTAGCCACCGTTGTATTATTTCTTTTACTGTTTTCTGCTCCTAGGATAGACCCAAGGTGGGGTACACAAACTACCAGATACTTTGAAGTGCCAAGTGGCATACTCACTGTGATGAGGGAGGTTGCTTCACTTCGGGTATTTGGAGGGTAGTTTGCCGCACCCGTATGGGTCTGGGGTGGGGTTTGGCTATTCATCACGACCATGGAATTCGTCTTTCGTTACAGGCTTAAACAAAATGCGGAATTCCTAGTATATCCAATATATTCATCTGTGATCTGGAATGCCTATTATTGCGTCTGACGAATGGATATTATTATTATTATATATATATATATATATTATATAATATACGTTGCTTATGTTTTTCATCCGTGCTAGTCCAGCCCTCAGCTCTGGCGTTAGTTATCTAACCTAACGCTGTAAGACGGGGCCCCGTGGTGAATGCGGATAACAAAAGCGTACGTTGTATTTTCGTCTTTTTCTGCAATGGTAGGTTAATTGATGGGAATGTATTACATTAATGCAAAGCAAACAAACCAAAGCTGAATCGTTGGAACAATTTTAAAATCACTCGGTTTTTTTCAAAACAGCAAAACTTTTAAAATGCGGAGCTTAAACCACTCCTTTTAAAAGCTATCAGGTTCCTTCGATTATATCAAGTTCACTACGATCACGGTTTTGCCAAAACCATTCGTATCCCTCCGTCATTTCAGTTGGATATTCAGTAGTATTCAAGCTATGTATTTTGACCTTCGCCAAGGCATAGTGATTGGTAGCTGCTGAATATTTATCTATAGCATAGATAGATGCATTGGTTTGGGACAGTCGTACTACTATTTTGGTCTTCGTCAAGTGTATGTACGGGTGGGTTCAAATCAACCTAGACAATGACAGGTAGAACTTGACATCTGACTTATAATATGTTAGCCTTCGTGAAGGTCATAAGAGCATGGGGCAAAAGTCCACATCGGGAGTTTCTAAAGAAACTGAAACTTGCTGGTGTTTCATACCATTTGGAGTGTGATAATTTTGGTAGAATTCCTTCGACTTTATCACACGATGATATTTGGATCCCCATCCTACTGTGAGTATATGCTACTCCTCGGGAGATTTTTTCATTTAACGATCAATGCTATAAACCAAGTAGGTGTCTAGAACAGTGTTAGCGAGGCTACGCCTCCAGGGAAAAGAGGTTATTTAATTAAGGAATTTCGCGAAAGCGTCGTAAAACCTCCCTTGAAGTACCGACACTAGCCTGTCTGAAAGGTTAAGCAAGTATTGTACGGTGAGATTAATCCTGACTAATTCTTCTTTTATAGTTTGAGGAAGGATTCGAGAAACAGTGGGAGCCATCTTTTTTAGATAAACTAAAAACCAATCAAAACTTGCAAGAGCATCATGCTAAAGTGTTTCTTCTCTCTCTCCTTATTGCAGCAACCAAGATACAGGCCTTAAGTTACTATTAGATAAAAATATATTAACAGGGACAAATTATAAAGATTGGTTCAGGAATGTCAAGATGGCAATCACGTATGACAAATTGGGCTATGTCCTTACTACTAAAGCCCCCGCCATCCCAGGTCCAGAGTCCAGCGTCGCGAATAGGGAGGTCCGTAAGACTTGGGAGATTGACTGCGTGAAGGCCAAGTGCCACGTGCTGGCCTCTATGGACAATGAGAACCAGAGGCGGCACGAGAATATGGATCTTGAATCCATATTCCTCCATACCAAGGAATTATATGGAGAGCAATCTCGTATCGCAAGATACGAGACCTCGAAAAAGCTATTTCAGGCGAGGTTAGCCATCAGGTCATCTATAGAGGAACACGTTCTTAAGATGATCGGCTATATTGAGGAGCTCACGGACCTCAGTACCACGTTGGAGAATGCGCTCTATACAGACTTAATTTTGCAGTCCCTCCCTTCCACCACGCCCAGTTTATCTTGAATTTTAGTATTCAAGGTAAAGAAGTTGAACTTCCGAAACTCCTCAACATGTTGAGGAGTGCTGAGGGCACCCTACAGAAATCCAGGGAAACACCCGCTCTACTTGTTGGTGGAGCTTCCTCTTCTAGATCCAAGGCAAAAGCCAAAGGAAAGAAGAAGAAGGCCCCGACCAAGCCGAGAGGCGGTGTTAGTAAGGTGAAAGCAAAGGGCAAGGAAAAGGTAGCGGGGCCGACAGTAGGAAAGGAATAATGCTTCTACTGTCATAAGAAGGGCCATTGGAAGAAAGATTGTAGGGCTTGGAAGGCCAAGAACCAGGACCCGAAGCAAGTTGTGGCTTCGGCTTTAGGTGTGTTTGTAATTGAAAACTGTCTGTCAATCAACTCTACTTCCTAGGTATTGGATATTGGATCAGGATCATATATCTGCAATTATTTGTAGGCATTGAGAAGCCGTAGGGTTCTGTAGACCGGTGATATGAACTTCAGGGTTGTTAACGGAGCGAGCGTGGATGCTATGTCCATAGGGGAATATCACTTAGGGTTGGCAAGTGAACATATTTTGGTTTTGTGCAACTGTTTTTGTGTACCTAGTTTGACTTATAATATCATTTCTGTATCTTTGTTATCTAAAGAAGGTTATGATTTTACATTTGTAAGCGATGTCATAAACATCCACCTTAATCATGGTCTGATTGGGTCTGATACTCTAAATAACGGTATATACGTATTAAACCAATTGCAAATTTTCAATGTCCAGAACACACATAAAAGAAAGACTTCAGAATTAAATCAAGCTTTCTTATGGCATTGTAGACTGGGTCACATCAACGAAACAAGGTTGACCAAGTTACATAAAGAAGGATATTTGGATCCATTCGAATATCAATCTTATGCAATTTGTCAATTATGTCTCAAAGGATAGATGACAAAGACTCCGTTCACTGGACGCGGAGTAAGAGTGAGCTCGCTCTTGGGACTAATACACAACGACGTGTGTGGTCTAATGTCTATACATGCAAGAAGTGGTTATTCCTATTTTATTACTTTTACGGATGATTTCTCTAGGTATGGATATATCTTCTTGATGAAACATAAATCCGAGGCCTTTGAGAAATTCCGAGAATATAAGAATGAAGTAGAAAAGCAAACCGGAAAAGTATCAAGACACTGAGATCTGATCGAGGTGGTGAATACTTGAGTGCCGAGTTCCTGGATTACCAAAAAGAGAATGGAATTCTCTCTCAGCTTACTCCTCCATACAAACCACAACACAACGGTGTATTGGAGAGACGGAACTGAACTTTATTGGATATGGTACGTTCCATGATGAGTAACGCTGAGTTACCGCGATCATTCTAGGGCTATGCACTAGAATCAGCTGCATATCTTTTGAACAAGGTTCCTACCAAGACAGTGCCTACCACACCATATGAGATGTGGAGTGGGAAGAAACCCTATCTTTAATATCTAAAGATATGGGGATTTCCAGCTTTTGTTAAAAAGAAACATGCGGACAAACTCGAGGCACGCTCAGTACTGTGTAAGTTTGTGGGATACCCAAAGAACTCTAGGAGGTATCTTTTCTATTACGCAAAGGAACAAAACGTTTTTGTTTCTCGTCTTCCCCACTTTTTAGAACATCAATTTTTAGAAAAAGAAACTGGTGGAAGGCAATAGAACTGGAAGAAATTTCAGAACCACAAGCTATTACTGAAAGCTTGGTGGAGCCAGAAGTTTCGAAAGAACAGGACATTCCTGCGCCACTCCGCGGGAGTAGTACGCTGTCGCATCTGCCCGAGAGATACTATGGTTTTCTCATAGACAGGGATAGAGAGGATTGCATCATTGAAAATGATGAGCCAACTAACTTCCAGCAAGACATTCAGAGTACAGACTCGGTAAAATGGCTGGATGCAATGCGTACCGAGATGGAGTCCATGTACACCAACAAAGTATGGACTTTGGACATTGCTCCAGAAAGGGGTAAAACCCGTAGGCTGCAAATGGATCTTCAGAAAGAAGATTGGTGTAGATAGACAGGTTGAAACCTATAAGGCTAGACTTTTTGCAAAAGGATTTCGTCAAAGACCTGGTTTGGACTATGATGAAACCTTTTCTCAAGTGGCTATGCTCAAATCCATTCGGATCCTTCATGCCATTGCTGCCTTCCACGATTATGAGATTTGACAGATGGACGTAAATACCGCTTTTCTAAATGGAAATTTGGAAGAGTGCGTCTATATGGGCTAGCCAGAAGGTTTCATTCAGAGTGAGAGCAGCAGGAAAGTGTGCAAGTTGCTTAAGTCCATCTATGGACTAAAGCAGGCATCGCGGAGTTGGAACATCTGTTTTGATGAGACGGTCAAAGAATTTGACTTTATCAAAAATCCAGATGAGCCTTGCATTTATAATAAGATTGTAGCAAGAACTGTAGTATTTCTCGTCTTGTATGTGGATGACATTCTTTTGATAGGAAATGACATTCCTATGCTACAATCTTTCAAAGGGTTCATATCACAAAGGTTCTCCATGAAAGACCTGGGTGATGCCTCTTACATTCTAGGGATCCAGATCTATCGTGATAGATCTAACAGGATATTAGGACTTTCACAGTCCGGGTACATCGACACCATACTGAAAAGATACAGTATGGAAGATTCAAAGCGCGGTAATTTACTGGCTTGTCACGGAATCACCCTCTCCAAAGAGATGTCTCCCAAGACTGATTTGGAAAGGGATCGTATGTCTATTATACCCTACGCTTCTATAGTAGGCTCTATAATTTATGTGATGCTGTGTACTAGACCAGATATTTCTTACGCACTGAGCGTGGTAAGCCGGTATCAGTCAAACCCTGGGGAGAAGCACTGGATAGCAGTTAAGAACATTCTCAAGTACCTAAGAAGGACTAAGGAAATGTTCTTGGTGTATGGCGGAAAAGACCTCCAGATCGAGGCCGTTGCTGACTCCAGCTTACAGAGTGATAAGGATGACTCTAAGTCCATGTCGGGTTATGTCTTTACCCTCAATGGAGGGGCGGTCTTTTGGAAGAGTTTCAAGCAGGACACCCGTTGCTGACTCGACGATAGAAGCGGAGTATATCGCAGCTTCTGATGCCGCAAAAGAAGAAGTCTGGATGAGGAAGTTCTTAACATAACTTCAGGTGGTTCTGTCCATTGTTGATCCAATACATCTGTATTATGACAACAACGGGGCTATAGCTTTAGCAAAGGAACCCATGTCCCATCAGAAGTCCAGACACATCTTGAGGCGGTATCACCTGATCAGGGAGATCGTGGATCGCCGGGAGATCGAGGTGCGGAGAGTTGCTACTGAGGACAACACGGTAGATCCATTCATAAAGTCCATCTCTCAGACACAGTTCGAGAGGCTATTCGAGATAATAGGTCTGCGATATGCCAGCACATGGCCTTAGTGCAAGTGGGAGATTGTTAGTGTAATATGCCCTAGAGGCCATTATTGTATAGTATTAGTTTGTATATTACATTTTGGAACCTTGGGATATATACACGGATTTATAACTGTCTTGCTCAATATGGTAGTATGCTACTTGGTTTGTATCTATCTTAATATGTGTATATGTTTCTTTTGACATATCGTTAATACATATTGGTAGAGCCCTTAGGATCTTTGCTTGACTACCAGAGTTGTGATAGCAGTCACACTAGTGGGGGCTGGGTAGTCTACATGCACATCCTTATAAAAGTCCCTAGTCGTAGGATTATCGAGACAGGGTATCGATACTCCAGAGTAGACTAGTGTATACGCTTCTCATCCCGGCAGAGGAGATGGTATGTCCCACAACCATTAATACGTCGTACTGGAGATAGTATGCAGGTGCTCATTGGGTTATGAGTTACACTAGACGGACTCGTGGGGAACTGCTGGCTGGTACTATACCTATCGTCAGGTAGCAGTTCCCAGGTGACATGAGTACAGCATAGTCCGTTGACTTGACATTGCTAATTCGCCTCAAATGTGTTCCCACTGTTCTTAGCTTACTACCCTACCACGGCTCTATTGAGTTGTGCAAACAGGTAGTAGTAGAGTGCAGTCTCGAAGCGCTTGGAGGCAGTAGCGGATAGATAGGATTCGTCTCTCCCGGTATTTGGAGTTGATGTCGCTCTATGATTCGGAAAGCCATTACACTAAGTCCCTTGCCAGGGCAAGCGAGATTTGCTGGTAGGAATTCCAATAGTTTCTCAGGGTGTTTTTGGCTGCACTCTGACACGACTTATTGCACAAATAGGGTCTGACGCTTGCCGCCCCTAGGCCCGATATGCGATACTCTTAGATGAACAGACCGGACTGTACGGAGATTGCCACAGACAGGCTCAGTAGGGGTATGGATGAGTTTGCTCGTTGACCTTCTTATCGACAGATATCTGGGTAGCCATTACGTGCAGCTAGTACCGCTGACGCGCTTGTGGTTAAACCCACTGCCAGCATACTGTCAAGTCTTTAGAGTCCCACGCAGAGAGTTTCCCTGCTTCGGGCGAAACGAGTAGAGGTCGTATGGTTTTACGACAGGGTTCGATCACATATGTGTACTTGTGCGCATATGATGTTCGGGCGGACAATACTAGTGGGCTTTGGTTTAAGCCGGATCCTAGTATATTTGGTTATTGGATTAGTTTTGTCTCATTGTATTCGTGTTTCTCGGAACACGGATACGGGTATGTATATACGGATGCAAGGGGCATTCTTGTAATTATTCAAGTTTGCTTTAAGATGATAACACCTTATTATTTGTTTAAGCATTTTAGGTTAAATGCTTAATGAGGTGGATATTTGAGAGGAGGAAAACTTCATGGTATTTTAGTGAAATTGAGCAAGGTTCATGTTGACTTCCTTGAAATCTTGTGAAATATGAAGACTTAGATATTTATGAGATATTTGTGAGAGATATTTTTCTTTGCATTAGAGTTAAAATAGATGCCATTTTCAAGAGTTAATATAATTATCACAAACACATTCTCTCTCCTCTCAAACTCTCTCTTCATCTTCCTCAAAGAGACCCTAATTGTCTCATGAGTTGAGAATCCTAGGGTTTGTGTGATAACTAAATCCTTTAACACTCTCTACTCACTCTAGGCTACTTAGTTTAGCACACCAAGTGACTTAGTTACCTCAACTTGGAGGTTAAGCTCAAGGTTGGAACTCTCGGGTGGATCTTCTACGACTTGGAGAAGCCGACGAGGAGGCGCGATCCATTCTCACGAGGAGGAGCTCATGATGAGGAGAAGGACAGCGAGACGAAGAAGAAGGACAGTAACTTTAGGTATAACTTTGTTACATAGTAGTTAAACCTCTAAGCATATCGGTTAGTTAGGGATTAGTATCGATCCTGGAGTTTAGTTGATGTTACGAAGCACTAAAAAATCATTTTTTGCAAACCCCGCCTCCCCACATGGGGTGCGCGGCATCGACTTATAGTTCTGTGGCGGTTTTGTGGCGTTATGGCACCAAATTTCTTCTGGCACTCTAATTATTGGAAATATGATTTTTGGGATATTTGGTTTTGGCCCAGATTTGTTTGAGTGCTGGATTGCATTTGGGGCCAATATGGAAAAATTTAGTTGATCGAAATTTTAAGTATGTGTTTATCATTGTATGTGATAATATCTGCGACCATGAATATCATTGAGTGGTACAACCCGACTAGTGGCTATATGTTCAAATAGTCAGGTTTGCGAACGTGATATTCACGTTGATGTTCTGAGTTGTGCTAATATTGTGGTTGGATTGTCGTGGTGGATAGCCAGTGGTGCAATGGTTGTTGTACAGTTCAGATTCATTTATATATTCTATATTGTGGGACGAGCGTCCGACATGTAGACAGCAGTCTTTGCCAGATTGTACGTACTTTTATTGGAGCATGACAGGGTTGAGGTCGATATCACCATTGTATATAAATTTTTCTTTTCTATACTAAGATTACCCCAAAGTGGAGTGCTCGAATAGCCAGGTTCTAAAGGGCAACAGGCCCGCATCTCATGGCGTTGAGATGGAGGGTGCTTTACTCTAGAATTGGCGGGCTATTCGCCGCACTCGTTGGGGGTATAGGATGACCCATGTGTTAGTTGTATGTATGCCCTAGAGGCCAGTATTGTACAGATGATGTATATTATATTGGATGCTTGGACATATATAGAGATGACTTTCTTGCTCGATATGATAGTATGCTATCTGGTTACTCTTTATCTTAACATGTACACTTGTCTCTTTAAACTGCCTTATAGTTACATGTTGATAAAACCCTTAGGATGTGTACTTGACTACCTGGACTATGATGCAGATCATACTAGTGGGGACATGGTAGTCCATAAGTACATCCTTCAAGGTCCCTAGTCGTGGGTGTATCGAGACAGGGCATCGATATACCAGTGTAGACTAGCGTATACGCTTCTCGACCCATGAGATGCGCGATGGATGATCCCATATCCATTGGTGTTTGACATCAGAGATGGTATACGGGTGCTCAGTGGAGACTGGGTACACTGGACGGACTCACCGAGAACTCCCAGATGGTATTATACTTCACGTCAGATGGCAGTACTCAGGTGACACTTGTACAGGTTAGTCTGTAGACCCGAGATCGTCATAGAGTCTTGTTTGATTCCTACTGTGCTTTGATCTCCACCTTACCACGTCCATGAGGGCGTGCAAAACGGTGGTCTTTGGGTACAGTCCCGAGTCACATAGAGGCAATGAGCGATAGGAGGGGCTTCGTCTCTCCCGGTATTGGGGGTTGATGTTGCGCTGTGCTCGATTGGCCGTAACAGGGAAGTCCCTGGCCAGGGCTGATCAGAGATTTGCTGGTAAGTGTTACCAGTAGTTTCTCGACCCGTTATGAGCCTCACATCGGCACGACTTATCGGTTATTGGGGTCTGACGTTTACCACCCCTAGATTTGATATGCGACATATCAGACGAACAGACCGGACTGTACGGTAAGTGTTACTGGTTGGATTCACAGGAGTGTGAGCGGGCTAGCTCGTCGATCTTCTAATCGATCTATACCTGGATGGCCGTTACGTTTAGCAGACCGCTTGCGGCTTGTGGGTGCTTGATATGATCATCATCTGCTACCGGCGTATTGACGAGTCTTTAGAGTCCTACACAGAGGTTTCCTGGCTCAAGCGAAACGAAATAGGAGCGCATATGAGATATGTGCAGGACCGAGAATAATGCGTGTATGTGATACCGTATTTCATTCTCACGATGGATGTATCGATTGGTTATATTCGATATAACCTAGATATCGAATCAAGGATTGATTCGATAAGCCGATACATAGGATACTAGTCGGTTATATGCGATATGACCGGATCGTTAAATCAAGTGTTGATTTAATGATTTAATGTATAATTATATATTTGATATATTATTTTGCATTAACTAGTATTGGTTCATTTTAAATGGATTTTCTCACTTGATGTGCAAGAAGTATATGTGATATACTTTTGTGCACATATTTGTATCATGTTTGATGATACTTGATCATATAGTTAAGTGTATAGAATCAAACCATGGTTAATTTGATAATTAGGGTTTTGCATATTCATTTATTTATTTATTTTTTCATTTATTTATTTGGAAATGATTTAGATAAGAATGGTAGCTTTATTTGTTTTTAGTTGAAGCTTCATGAAGCTTTGACTTCTTAACCATTCTTGTCTTCATGCTTAACCCTAACCCATCCAAGTAACCATGGTCTATTCTCTACACTTAACCTTAGTTAGCTTATGATAAGTATTGATTTATTTTCATTTTAATTCAACACTTATCATATTCTTTCTTTTTCTTCATCTTCTTCTTCAAGATAGAAAGCTTGATGCCATCAATGGCAACTTGAGATCTAAAGTGAGAAATCCAATTCTAAAGTGAACCCACCTCCTATTTCTTCACCCTCTACCTCTTGCTAAGTTGTTTTGGGTGTTTTCTTCACAAGTTTCACAACTTTGTGAAGTCGGGGCTTGAACTTGTGATGCCTCGACGTAGATCATCTTCGGCACGAAGCCGACGACCTAGTCCGCCCATTTCTCCGATCAAGCCGACGATTGAGTCCGGGATTCGAGATGGACCGTGAGAGGACGCCTACGTGGAGCTAAGGAAGTGGATATCCGGATCTACAAAGGTTGTAGCTTCTTATCTTTAGTTAAGTTGTTAACCAGATTCGTTTTTCGCCTAAACTTCTAGTCAACGATCCGTATTAGGGTTTCTCGGCACCCATAAAATTTGAAAGTGGCATGGTTGATGCTTTGTGAGACTTCATTAGCGTGCCTAGGAACCCTACAGTGGTATCAGAGCCTAGCTAGAGCCTTAGGCGAAGTCTAGACGATGTTTGAAACCCGATCGAACCCGAAAACCTAACTTTTTGATGCTCTCTGGACTTTTTCTGAAAACTGGGATTTTTCCAGATTAAAAATTCCTAAAAAATTCAGCAGGAAATTGTAAGAATTACTGTGCAAATACGACACTGTTTGGAGCTTAAACAGCCGCGGAACCGCGGCAAGAGCTGGCTCTTGCGGCGGTTCCGCTGCCACTTGATGACGTCATCCCTATCAATTTGCACAGTAATTCCTATTTAACAGTGCTGAGTTCTCTGGGTATTTTTAATATTTATTCAAGAGTTGAATATTCCAGGTTATTTTTGGGGATTCGATGATTCGTTCGGATTATCAGATTTTGTCTATGTGGATTCCGGATAATTTTTGAATTTGTTAAAAAGTTCGACCGGATATAAATACCCAACTTTTCCCCTATCGCGAAATTTCCAAGTGTTGGATTTTTCCGTAGTTTAACGACGTTCTAAGTAGTGCAAGTAACGCGATGGACCCTCTAGAAGACAACAAACCTTAACTCGATTATGTGACCGTCTTGAACTGCCCTTTGAACCTTCGGGTTTAGGGCAGTACGGCGTGCCACATGTGAGGCGTTGGCTTGACCCTTCTACGGCTGGACCGTTGGTACTGAGGCACGAACTGAATGTTGTTAGACTTATTTCATGTGTTGAGCTGTATCGGGAAACCTTGGGTATTCGACTGTTCGATCGGAAAGTTTAACATTTTCTGTTTATCTGGAATGTGATACAATAATTGGAATTCACAAACAGTTATGAGATAACTGAATGAATGTTATAAATCTAGCGGTTTAGTTTCACTTGATATTGAAAAGAGTTTTCGATAATGAGACAAAAATGCGGGGTTTATAACTGTTAGGCATGTGATGTCTAAGTATTTCATTTGATTAGGCATGTGATGTCTAAAGAGGTTGCGGATTCCAACTGTTGTAGTTTTACACTTTCTTTTCTGTGACCGTAAGTGTAGTATGTTCATATCGCCGGTTTCGTTGCTATACGTCAACGACAATTGGGGTATGCATACTTACTTACGTTGATGACATGTGATGTTATGTGTTGCTGGATATGTTATATTAGATCGTCGTGTTTGAATAGCCGGGGGTTTTTATGTGAGATAAGTGTTTTTCATTTTCATTCATGTAAAAACTTGTATGTAATATTCTTTTATTTGGGGCACTTCCAGGTTGCGGAAGATGTCACCTTTTGTATATTATTTACTTTTCCGCATTAGGATAGACCCAAGGAGGGGAGCACAAGTAACCGGGTTCTAGGGTTCAGTGGGAGACCATCTCGAGGAGTCGAGTCTGGGTCTCCTAACCCTAGAATTGGTAGGGTTGCTTGCCGCTCTCGTAGGGGTCTAGGGGTGTGGGATTGGTTATTCATCACGACCGTGGAATCCGTGTTTTATACTGGCTCGTATTGAAAACACGGACGTCCTAGTATATCCAATGTTTCATATGTTTCATCTGCTGCGATATCTGTGATGTGATCATGTGATGTTCTGTGATAGATACAGTATATAGTATATATGATATATTATATAGACGTTACTTATGTTTTGCATCCGCACTAGCCCTGCCCTGCTCTGTCGTTAGTTACCTAACCTAACGGTGCATGAGGGGACATCGAGGCGAATGCGGATGGCATAAGTGTACGTCATATCTATCTGTGATGTTTAGGTATTTAAATGATGGGACTTCATTAATGTGATTAATGAAAGAAAAGAAACCTAAGATGTTGTAGAATCAAATTTTAAATAAAAAAGGGTAGCTACAGTTCTTGCTTTGCATAGCGGTATATATGATATACCCTGCACCTTATTCGATGATGAAAGGACCGAGATCCCTTCACCGGGAGTGACTCCTTTAGCAATAACTGGCAGATGCTACATACTCGGTTTGCTTTTGATTGTTTTTGAGTTTTGCTTTGCACAGTGATATATATGATATATCCCGCACCTCATTCGATGAGGAAAGGGCCGACGATCCCTTCACCGGGAGTGATCCCTTTAGCAAAACTAGAAAAGCCTCAAAATCACTCCATTTCAAAACTTCATTTGATTCTACAACGATATCAAGTTCATTACGCAATAGGTTTTCAGAAAAACCTGTCGTAGCCCTCCGTCATTTCAGATAAGTAGTAGTTAGTATTCGTGCTACGTTTGTTGGCCTGCGTCAAGGCGTAGTGTGCGGTAGCTAACTAGTATTTACCTGCTTATGCATATGATGCAGATTGGATTAGGGTAGTCGTGCGACTTTGTTGGCCTGTGTCAAGGGTCTTACGGGTGGGTTTAATTCAATCAGGAAATGACGGGTTAAACTTGACTAGCGCACTATGGTTTGTTGGCCCGCGTCAAGGTCATAGGACGCTAGGGGCAAAATATTATCGGGAATTTCAAGTGTTGAAATTTGCAATGAGATTGCATACCTTCTATGAGATAGTTGGATCCCGATACCCGCTGCGAATAAGAGTTACTCCTGGGAGAGTTTTACATATTACAATTAGCCGATCAAGTAGGTGTCTAGAAAGGTGTTAACGAGGTTACGCCTCTGGGAAAATGAGGTTTACATTAATTAGGTTCGTGCGAAAGCACGGGGGACCTCCCTCAAAGTACCGACACTGGCCTGGCTGAAAGATTGGCGAACTTGTAGTGTGTAATTAATCCCGGCTAGTCTTTCCTTTTAGGGTTTGAAGGAAGATTTGATAAAAAGCAGTGGGAGCCATCCTGATTAGATAAGATAATAACCAATCAGATCTTGCACGAGCATACGCTAAAGTGTTTTCTTCTCTCTCTCTCCAGGTAGCGACCATTTCATGCCCTAATAAAGATAATAATATGGATGTATTGACCGAACCCGCATGTTATACTGTGCTGGGGAACATTGGTTCCGTTCTTTCCTATAAGAGTTATAGGAATGAACAGGATATAGGGGAATACCAGGATTCCCATGCCACCCGAATGAAGAAAGTACATGATGATGCATTTTCTTTGGGTGTGTTTGTTACAGAGAACTGTTTCTCCATTTGCTCTACGTCCTGGGTATTAGATACCGGGTCAGGATCCCATATATGTAATCAGTTACATGGGCTTAGAAAAGGTAGAGAACTTGGAGAAGGTGATAAAGACATAAGAGTTGGAAATGGTGCAATTGTTGCAGCTAAGACTGTCGGGGAATATCACCTTGTGTTACCAACTGGTAATACATTGGTTCTGAACGAATGCTATTACATGCCGAACCTGATATGCAACATTATATCAGTTTCTTTATTAAGTAAAGAGGGATATAATTTTGTATTACAGGACAATGTTATGAACATTTTCCGTAACCAAAAGTTGGTTGGATCAGGCACGTTGTGCAATGGCATTTATATTCTAAATCAATCAACAGTTCTGAGCATAACAAACACATACAAAAGGAAGAGTTCTGAACTGAACGAATCTTTCTTGTGGCATTGTAGACTGGGTCACATCAATGCGACACGACTAGCTAAGTTGCATAAAGATGGATATTTAAATCCGTTTGAATTTTCATCTTATGATACTTGCCAATCATGTCTCAAAGGCAAGATGACCAAAACTCCGTTTACGGGACACGGAGAAAGAGTTACCGAACTCTTGGGACTGATACATAGTGATGTATGCGGTCCCATGTCTACACATGCCAGGGATGGTTCTTCGTACTTCATTACATTCACTGACGATCTCTCTAGATTCGGATATGTGTTCCTGATGAAACACAAATCAGAAGCTTTTGAGAAATTTAGAGAATATAAACAAGAAGTCGAGAACCAAACCGGAAAAAGTATTAAAATCCTTCGATCTGATCGAGGAGGAGAATACTTAAGCAATGAATTCCTGGACTTCCTAAAAGAGAATGGGATTCTCTCTCAGCTGACTCCTCCATATACACCACAGCACAACGGTGTATCAGAACGGAGGAACCGCACCCTATTGGATATGGTGCGCTCTATGATGAGCACAGCTGAGTTACCTATTTCCTTCTGGGGATATGCACTGGAAACAGCTGCAGATCTATTGAATAACATTCGCGCGGGTATATATTCTACCACGCCGAGGAACAAAAGGTGTTTGTTTCTCGACATGCCACCTTTTTAGAAAAGGAATTTCTTGAAAAAGAGATTAGTGGCAAGGAGGTAGAACTGGAAGAGGTTCCAGCAATACAGACTACAACAGAAGATTTGGTTGAACCAGAGGATTCAGTAGTTCCCAATGAACCTCAGCCTCTCCGCCGATCTAGTAGGGTTCCTCGCCCACCTGAGAGATACTACGGTTTTCTCATGGATGGTGGGAGCGAGGATTGCATCATGGAGGATGATGACCCAACTAGCTTCGAGCAGGCCATCACGAGTAGGGACTCAGTGAAATGGCTGGATGCTATGCCGTCCGAGATGGAATCCATGTACACCAACAAAGTATGGACTTTGGAAGTTGCTCCTGAAGGGGTAAAACCCATCGGGAGCAAGTGGATCTTCAAGAAGAAACTTGGTGTAGATGGGAAAGTGGAGACTTTCAAAGCTAGACTTGTAGCAAATGGTTTTCGTCAAAGACCAGGTGTGGACTATGACGAAACCTTTTGTCCAGTGGCTATGCTTAAATCCATCCGGATCATGCTTGCCATCGCTGCATACCATGATTACGAAATCTGGCAAATGGATGTTAAGACCGCCTTTCTAAATGGTGATTTAGAAGAGTGCGTGTACATGACTCAGAGCAGCGGCAAGGTGTGCAAGCTGCTTAAATCCATTTATGGATTAAAGCAAGCATCGCGGAGTTGGAACATCTGCTTTGATGTCGTTATCAAAGAGTTTGATTTCGTCAAAAACCCAGATGAACTTTGTATTTACAAGAAGGTGGCAGGGAGTAAGGTTGTCTTCCTCGTATTGTACGTGGACGACATACTCTTGATAGGAAATGATATTCCTATGCTGAAATCGGTCAAGCTCTTCTTATCACAAAGATTCTCAATGAAAGATCTTGGTGATGCCTCCTGCATATTGGGAATAAGGATCTATAGAGATAGATCCAAACGGATATTGGGATTGTTCCAATCCAGGTACATTGACACCATACTAAAAAGGTTTAGTATGGAAGAATCCAAGCGTGGGAACTTGCCCACGATCTCTGGAGTCACTCTCTCCAAAGAGATGTCTCCCAAGACTGATTTGGAGAGAGCTCGCATGCAAGGGATACCCTATGCTTCGGCTGTAGGCTCTATCATGTATGCGATGCTATGTACCAGACCCGATGTAGCATACTCACTAAGTGTAGTGAGCAGGTATCAAGCTGATCCTGGAGAGAGTCACTGGACAGCTGTGAAGAGCATTCTCAAATACTTACGAAGGACTAAAGAGATGCTCTTGGTGTATGGTAACGGAGAACTCCAAGTGGAGTCCTTTACCGATTCGAGCTTCCAGAGTGATAAGGACGACTCTAAGTCGCAGTCGGGTTTTGTCTTTACCCTTTACGGAGGGGCGGTTAGCTGGAAGAGTTCCAAGAAGGAAACCGTGGCAGACTCGACGATGGAAGCTGAATACATCGCTGCCAACGATGCTGCCAAAGAGGCTGTCTGGATCAAGAAGTTCATTACTGAACTTGGAGTGGTTCCATCCATTGAGCATCCAATACCTTTGTATTGCGATAACAATGGAGCGGTGGCTTTGGCCAAGGAACCCAGGTCCCATCAGCGATCCAAGCATATTCTGAGGCGGTATCACCTGATCCGGAAGATAGTTGATCGCCGGGAGATCGAGGTCAGGAGGGTTGACACGAAGAACAACACGGCGGATCCACTCACGAAGGCCATTCCCCAGATACAGTTTGAGAGACTCTTCGGGATGCTCGGTATGCGATACTACAGCAGCTGGCCCTAGTGCAAGTGGGAGATTGTTAGTTGTATGTATGCCCTAGAGGCCAGTATTGTACAGATGATGTATATTATATTGGATGCTTGGACATATATAGAGATGACTTTCTTGCTCGATATGATAGTATGCTATCTGGTTACTCTTTATCTTAACATGTACACTTGTCTCTTTAAACTGCCTTATAGTTACATGTTGATAAAGCCCTTAGGATGTGTACTTGACTACCTGGACTATGATGCAGATCATACTAGTGGGGACATGGTAGTCCATAAGTACATCCTTCAAGGTCCCTAGTCGTGGGTGTATCGAGACAGGGCATCGATATACCAGTGTAGACTAGCGTATACGCTTCTCGACCCATGAGATGGGCGATGGATGATCCCATATCCATTGGTGTTTGACATCAGAGATGGTATACGGGTGCTCAGTGGAGACTGGGTACACTGGACGGACTCGCCGAGAACTCCCAGATGGTATTATACCTCACGTCAGATGGTAGTACTCAGGTGACACTTGTACAGGTTAGTCTGTAGACCCGAGATCGTCATAGAGTCTTGTGTGATTCCCACTGTGCTTTGATCTCCACCTTACCACGTCCATGAGGGCGTGCAAAATGGTGGTCTTTGGGTACAGTCCCGAGTCACATGGAGGCAATGAGCGATAGGAGGGGTTTCGTCTCTCCCAGTATTGGGGGTTGATGTTGCGCTGTGCTCGATTGGCCGTAACAGGGAAGTCCCTGGCCAGGGCTGATCAGAGATTTGCTGGTAAGTGTTACCAGTAGTTTCTCGACCCGTTATGAGCCTCACATCGGCACGACTTATCGGTTATTGGGGTCTGACGTTTACCACCCCTAGATTTGATATGCGACATATCAGACGAACAGACCGGACTGTACGGTAAGTGTTACTGGTTGGATTCACAGGAGTGTGAGCGGGCTAGCTCGTCGATCTTCTGATCGATCAATACCCGGATGGCCGTTACGTTTAGCAGACCGCTTGCGGCTTGTGGGTGCTTGATATGATCATCATCTGCTACCGGCGTATTGACGAGTCTTTAGAGTCCTACACAGAGGTTTCCTGGCTCAAGCGAAACGAAATAGGAGCGCATATGAGATATGTGCAGGACCGAGAATAATGCGTGTATGTGATACCGTATTTCATTCTCGCGATGGATGTATCGATTGTTTATATTCGATATAACCTAGATATCGAATCAAGGATTGATTCGATAAGCCGATACATAGGATACTAGTCGGTTATATGCGATATGACCGGATCGTTAAATCAAGTGTTGATTTAATGATTTAATGTATAATTATATATTTGATATATTATTTTGCATTAACTAGTATTGGTTCATTTTAAATGGATTTTCTCACTTGATGTGCAAGAAGTATATGTGATATACTTTTGTGCACATATTTGTATCATGTTTGATGATACTTGATCATATAGTTAAGTGTATAGAATCAAACCATGGTTAATTTGATAATTAGGGTTTTGCATATTCATTTATTTATTTATTTGTTCATTTATTTATTTGGAAATGATTTAGATAAGAATGGTAGCTTTATTTGTTTTTAGTTGAAGCTTCATGAAGCTTTGACTTCTTAACCATTCTTGTCTTCATGCTTAACCCTAACCCATCCAAGTAACCATGGTCTATTCTCTACACTTAACCTTAGTTAGCTTATGATAAGTATTGATTTATTTTCATTTTAATTCAACACTTATCATATTCTTTCTTTTTCTTCATCTTCTTCTTCAAGATAGAAAGCTTGATGCCATCAATGGCAACTTGAGATCTAAGTGAGAAATCCAATTCTAAAGTGAACCCACCTCCTATTTCTTCACCCTCTACCTCTTGCCAAGTTGTTTTGGGTAATTTCTTCACAAGTTTCACAACTTTATGAAGTCGGAGCTTGAACTTGTGATGCCTCGACGTAGATCATCTTCGGCACGAAGCCGACGACCTAGTCCGCCCATTTCTCCGATCAAGCCGACGATTGAGTCCGGGATTCGAGATGGACCGTGAGAGGACGCCTACGTGGAGCTAAGGAAGTGGATATCCGGATCTACAAAGGTTGTAGGTTCTTATCTTTAGTTAAGTTGTTAACTAGATTCGTTTTTCGCCTAAACTTCTAGTCAACGATCCGTATTAGGGTTTCTCGGCACCCATAAAATTTGAAATTGGCATGGTTGATGCCTTGTGAGACTTCATTAGCGTGCCTAGGAACCCTACACCATGGTGGAGTGCTCAAGTTATGATTGTTAGGACACGTGCGTGTTCAAGTTCTAGTTTAAATACCGCAATCAAGACGGTTTCGCTTGTAGCTAGCCGGTTGAGTACGGGTCGTCCGCAGGGAGATGGGAGTCTTTTTCAAAGTGTTTTAACGAGTTAAGTCATGTTTTCAGATTTTGTTGGATTATCTAAGTGTTGAGTTGATATTTAAAGAGAGCTTGTTAGGGTTAGGATTAGGTTAGTTTGAGTTAGGAGTCTCCACATCTTTCGTTGCCCCTCTTAATATCAGTGTTACGGTAATCGGCAACAACGGGGATTAGCACGACTAGGAAGGAACTTGCGAGTATAAGCTAGGCTTTCCAACGCATAAGTCCTTCCTTTTGGTGCTTGTCCGTCCGTTCTTGGCTCTTATCCATAACCTCCGGTTAATTCAACCACAACCGGTCTCACTACGGAATCACCGCTATCATGTAGGATAGGGTGCCGTAAGGAGCGGATTGTGGTTCAATTAACGGGAGTCGATTTAAGCTGTTGGGCAAGGAAAGAGTGAGAGAGATTTCCTTCACTCAAACTTCCCTTATCCTACCCTAACAAGTATAAAACTACTCACACTTCATGATAAGGAAAAACAAAACAAAACAAAAGAGGAAGATAGAAAGAAGGAGATTAGAAGAATACGACTAACTATTTGCGACCTCACCTTGACGAGGATCGAGCGTAAGCATCATTGTCGTATGAATGATAAAGAAAAAGAGAGAAGAAAGAAACAACAAGAAAATAACAACAACTACTTAACAATTAAAATTACAACAAGTAAAGAAAGAGCAAGACAAGTATGATAATAAAATGATCTTCTTTATTTACCATTCCTCCCTCACAAAGCTCACTACAAGTTTAATGGAGAAGAGATGAGAAGAAGAAGAACAAGTGAACTAAAACCTAGAAAAAGAAAATACAAGAATGGACCCTTTCCTTCACAAAGTTCTGGGCTATTTATAGGCCAAAAAATAAAAACCTAGGGCAACCACCAGAACCCACACAAAAATACCAAAATACCCCTAAAAAGTTTTCTGCTGAGGAGACTGTACGGCCGCGGATCCGCGGCCTATACCCCCTATTGGCCGCGGATCCGCCGCGCAATGGTGGGTTCAGGGCATGGGTTTTTCTGTACGGCCCTGGTCTGCTGTTGTCTGTATTTTGGCATATGTTTTTCCTGAAAATACCTCCACATTTCTTCCAGAATTTCTGTTGAGGAAAGGTGGACTTTTTGTGGATGTTTTTGTCATGATTGCCTCGAGCTCCGCGTAGATCTCTTGGAACTTGTTGTTGCCATTGAGCCTTGTGCATGAAGGTGACATTGATTTGACATTTTGTCTTCCTAAACTGGTATCTGGCAACATACGGATGAAGAGCGGAGACCGTGTTTTATCTGTGGTTGGCAGGAACCCGGATTTTGTCGTGTTTTTCATGAATTTCACCATTTTAGAACCGAAAACCTGTATCCTGCAATTGACTAGCAAACACGGCTCAAGAGTATCTACCGATATGCAATGTGATAAAAATTGGGCGGTATGAAAATGCAAAAATCTGATATGAACAAATACCCCCAAACTTATCATTTGCTCGTCCCGAGCAAAGCCCATTTATTCGCAAAAAAATTTCCTAACCTCACTTTCGCAGTGAACGCGATTGCACTGAGCATGTGCAACAAGCCGTTAAACCTCTAGGTGTCCCTAGTAGGAGGAGTGTTGTCTCCTGAGGGTTTTCAGCGGATACTACCCACAAAATCCGGTCAAGTTGGTTTTGTAAAATAACTAAGATTCAAACCCTAAAGTTTTGTTTTAGAAAATAACAATTCTATTATCCTAAGTGTAGACCATCGAACCTTTATTTTTCACACCTCGCTTCTTATTTAACTACAGATTTTATATGTCTTTACGTGCAGTGCAAATAGTGTCGTTAAGTTCCAGAAGGATCGATTAAAGTCATCATGTCGCACAATAAAGCCCAGATAACAATTTTAAAAGGATCACATAAGTTTTATAGAGAGTTAAGCATTTTTCAAGTTTCGTTTTCCAGTAAGGTTTCAACTTCAGAATTTCTATTTTCCTTAACAGGAAACTAAGTCGTATTTTTCACTCCACCTTTTTCTTGTTTTCATTTCATACACACCTCTGTGAACGTGCAATAGTCTTTATCATAGAATAAAACCTTCATATCTCCGCTAAAATTTTTATAAAAGCCTGTCTTTTATCAAGATTATTCTCACACAAAGAACCGTTAGGAATTTTAACTCGGAGAGAACACTTGCTTGACTTTGTTTTAACCTGGACTTTCTAGGCTTCTTAGCGAGTTTTGGGCCAATGCACCCAAACCAGTTGGTTTTAGGGCATTAGGTGTAGAAACACCCCAGCGGACTTAATTACTCAAGTTACCTAGGTCCAAAAACAAAAGACAGTTTGGCGTGAAAATCAGATGATTTAATACGAACGGAGATATAACCGGCAGTTCAATTATTTTTTTTGGATAAAAGACGTGTTTAGTGGGTTTGGTGTGTAATCATTCCAATCAAGTTTCAGATGGGTTATTTTTTAGACTTAGCTCCAATTACGGCATCAATAACATTCCTTCATATTCGCTTTACTTCATAAACTATTCTTGACATTACTTATTTCAGAACAAACCTATTCGATCCTCAGAAAATCATTTATCTGTTTAAAAGTTTAAACATGAAAGACTTGTCATCTAAATTCCAAAATTCACGACACGTGTAGTGTGATGTAAAGACGTATATCAGCTATAGTTAACTTCAAAGGAGAGTTATCTTTCAGGTTTTCAAAATCTAAACATAAGATTTAGTTATTCCTATTTTTTCAAACAAAACCGTCGAAATGTTGAATCAGAGTTCTTCCACTAGCTAACTTGACAGAAAAGTTTTTATATTTTTAGAAAATTTTCAAATTTTTATGGATTTTATGGATTTTAATATGCAGATGCAAAATATACATATGAATGCGAAGGTAAGAAATGCGTACCGAGTGTACCCCCAAACTTGAATTGGACAGTATCCTCACTGTCGTTGCATGAAGAGATCATTTGAAGGGTCAAAATTGTCGGTTAGCGATACACAAATTTTTATTTGTTTTTGTTTTTAAAGAAAAGAAAAAGAATATACACAAATATATACAAAATGGTTTGTACATACCCCTAAACTTATTTGGAACAGTGTCCACTGTTCTTGGCTGGATAACCGAAGTTTGGAGGTAGGCAGAGGAAGATCATTCAGGGTAAACCGGCTCCTGGAAGAACAGGAGCTCCTCTGTTGGTTCGGCGCTAAGGTACGGTTTGCATCGGTGTCCGTTTACTTTGAAAAGTGAACCGTCCTTTGGATTCTCCAAATCCACAGCGCCCTGCGGATACACATTCCGCACAAAATACGGCCCTTTCCAGCGAGATCTGAGCTTTCCTGGATGGAAGTGAAGTCGGGTGTCGTAAAGCAGTACCTGCTGACCAGGTACGAAGGTTTTGCGCAAAAGGTGTTTATCGTGAAACACCTTCGTTCGATTCTTAACGACAACCGCGTTATCGTAAGCCTCATCCCTAAGCTCGTTCAGTTCGTTCAACTGCAGCTTCCGATGGCTGCCCGCATCCTCAAGAGACAGATTCAGCTCTTTTATCGCCCAAAATGCGCGATGCTCTATTTCGACAGGAAGGTGGCAGGCTTTTCCGTACACAAGCCGATAGGGAGACATGCCAAGGTCGGTCTTATAAGCGGTTCTAAATGCCCAAAGGGCATCAGTGAGTTTCAGAGACCAATCCTTACGGTTCTTGGAAACCGTCTTCTCCAGAATCTGCTTGATTTGCCGATTTGAAACTTCGGCCTGCCCGCAGGTTTGGGGGTGGTAGGGCGTAGAAAGCTTATGATTAATGGAGTATTTCCGCATCAAGGCTTCGAAAGTTTTATTGCAGAAATGACTTCCATTGTCGCTAATGATCGCTCGGGGGTGCCCAAACCGGGAAAAAATGTTTTCTTTAAGGAACCTAACAACAACCTTGTTGTCGTTAGTTCGGCTGGGTACAGCCTCAACCCATTTAGAGACGTAATCAACAGCTAGAAGGATGTACAAGTTCCCGAAAGAGCTGGGAAACGGCCCCATGAAATCTATCCCCCAAACATCGAAAATCTCCACAACCAAGATCGGTTGGAGCGGCATCTCGTTCCTTCGGGATATCCGGCCCATGTTTTGGCACCGGGAGCAAGTCTTGCAATAGTCGTGAGCGTCTTTGAAAAGTTGTGGCCAGTAGAAACCACATTGCAAGATCTTCTCAGCTGTCTTTCTGGGCCCAAAATGCCCGCCACACGCTTGATCATGGCAAAATGACAGCACACTCTTGAATTCCTCATCAGGGACACACCGACGAATAATCTGGTCGGGACAGTACTTGAACAAGTAGGGTTCGTCCCAGTAAAAGTGTTTTACCTGGGATAAGAAGCGAAGTCTGTCCTGACTTGACCATTCAGTCGGTAGTAATCCCGTGGCCAAATAGTTCACAATATCTGCGAACCAGGGTTCGCACGATACTGTCAAGAGCTGTTCATCCGGGAAAATGTCTTTGATCGGAATTGGAAGCGAAGGCGAAGAAGGAAGTCGTGAGAGATGGTCGGCAACTACGTTTTCACATCCTCGTTTGTCCTTAATGACAAGGTCAAACTCTTGAAGCAAGAGGATCCAACGTATTAACCGAGATTTGGCATCTTTCTTCGCAAAAAGATGGCGCAGAGCTGAATGGTCAGTGTAGACAATGACTGGAGAGCCGATGAGGTAGGGCCTGAACTTTTCTAAAGCAAATACAACAGCTAAGAATTCCTTCTCAGTTGTTGTATAATTAAGTTGGGCATCGTTCAGGGTTCGGCTTGCGTAATAGATTACGTGCGGCATCTTGTTGATGTGTTGTCCAAGGACAGCACCGATGGCAAAGTCGGATGCATCGCACATAATCTCGAATGGGTGCGTCCAGTCAGGTGAAGAAAGAACAGGAGCAGAAGTGAGTGAGCGTTTCAGTGACTCGAATGCAGTCACACAGCTCGAGTTGAAGTCGAAAGGCGTATCCTTGGCCAGCAGAAGAGTCAAGGGCCTAGCAATCATGCTAAAGTCCTTGATAAACCGTCTATAGAAACCGGCATGGCCAAGGAAGGCTCGGATATCTCTGACGCATCGTGGAGGAGGCAGATTGGAAATGACCTCAATTTTTGCTTTGTCAACCTCTATGCCATTTTGCGAGATGATATGTCCTAAGACAATACCTTCACGCACCATGAAGTGGCATTTCTCCCGGTTCAAAGTGAGATTCTTGTCCTTACATCGGGTAAGGACAGCGTCAAGATGCAGCAAACACTCATTGAAGGAATCGCCGAAGATGGAGAAGTCATCCATGAAAATCTCCAGAAATTTTTCCACAATGTCTGAGAAAATTCCCATCATACACCGCTGGAAGGTAGCGGGCGCATTGCATAACCCAAAGGGCATGCGTCGATATGCAAACGTGCCGAAAGGACAAGTGAAAGTGGTCTTGTCCTGGTCTTTTTCGGCGATGGGAATTTGATTATAGCCAGAGTAGCCATCAAGAAAGCAGTAGTACTCGTGTCCGGCCAATCGTTCAAGCATCTGGTCAATGAAAGGTAGCGGAAAGTGGTCTTTCCGCGTTGCGGCGTTGAGTTTTCTGTAATCAATGCAAACTCGCCACCCAGTTTGGGTGCGAGTAGGGATTAACTCATTCGCCTCGTTGGTTATGACCGTGATGCCCGACTTCTTGGGAACAACATGAATGGGGCTAACCCACTGGCTATCAGAGATAGGGTAAATGATACCACTATCTAGACATTTGACGATCTCCTTCTTCACAGCCTCCTTCATGACTGGATTAAGACGTCTTTGTGGATCCCGGGCTGGTTTGGCATCATCCATCAGATAAATGTGATGCTCAACGATCAGGGGACTAATCCCCTTGATGTCCGCCATGGACCAGCCAAAATCTTGCCTGTTGCTGTGCAAGACCGCGAGAAGGGCTTTCTCTTGCTCTGGAGCTAGAGAAGCCGAGATGATGACAGGAAGGGTCTCGTTCTCACCTAAGTAAGCATACTTAAGGTGAGACGGCAACGGCTTGAGTTCGAGCGTTGGAGGTGAAATGATGGAAGGCAAAACTGGTGCAAAGGTCTCGAACTCAAAGGACTCCAGCAAAGGTTCGAAACGAGTGTAGGAGACCGAGTCGGATGGTTCAGGTAACTCATCCGAAAAGTCGAAGGATTCAAACTCGGGTTGTGCGCAGCTAAGATCGTTTGAGAACGTGAAACACTCGTAGTCGTTGTCGGGCGCAGAAACAGCAGCAGGTTCGAAGAGAAACGCACTAGTGGCGTCATGATTATCGTGATCAAACAGAAACTCCTCGAATTCACACTCTTCTGGGGTGATCTCCTGGATTGAGCAGACGTCCAGTATATGAGCATTAGGTTCGGCGGGCTGATTCCCCAACCTAAAAATGTTGAGTTCAATCGTCATATTTCCAAAAGAGAGGTTCATTGAACCATTGCGACAATTGATCACAGCATTTGAGGTTGCGAGAAATGGTCGACCGAGTATCACCGGAATTTGATTCCGGGGGTTAGCTACAGGCTGTGTATCTAATACAATGAAGTCAACGGGGAATATGAAGTCCCCGACTCTTATCAACACATCCTCTAGCTCACCCCTAGGATGGGTGATCGATCGGTCGGCCATTTGGAGAGTGCAGTGTGTGGGTTTCAACTCTCCGACGTCTAATTGCTCGTATACTGAATACGGAAGCAAGTTAACACTGGCACCAAGATCTAATAGTGCGCGGTTGATGTTCTTATCCCCAATAGTAATTGAAATCGTAGGACAGCCAGGGTCCTTCCGTTTTTGTGGTAAAGATTGGGTAAGGGCATCACTCACAGCACTAGCCAAGAAAACTTTCTTGGGTACCTGAGACTTCCTCTTTTTCGTGCACAAGTCCTTTAAGATTTTCGCGTAGGACGGGACTTGTTGGACAGCATCTAAAAGAGGAATGTTAATGTTAACCTGCTTGAATAACTCCAGAATCTTCTCCATTTGAGGATTTTGTTTATTAAACCTCAACCGGTTTGGAAATGGAACATTTTAAAAATTGGTTGAGTCTAATGCTGGAGGAGGAGATTGTGGAGTTGGAACAGATCCCAGAATAGGTGTTTTCGTGGAGTGAGAAGTGGGTCCGTTTAGAGCAGAAGAAGAGGAAGGGGAGCCTTGTGAAGAACGGAGAATAGGCTCAGAAGACGAAGAAGAAGAAGAAGAAGAAGAAGAAGAAGCGGCCGGGGTGTCATTGTTGATTCGTGTGCCGGTGTTGTTTTGCAGCATCCTTCCCGATCTCAGTGTGGTCACGGCACTCACATTATGGTTTTGTTGTTCAAGAGCAACATGTGCATTATGTGGGTGACCGGGATTTGGAAGTGGCTGGGACGGGAGCTTCCCCTTCTCTCGCTCGCTTAAGGCCGCGTTCAGCTGTGCAATCTGGGCCTCGATAGTCTTGATGCTTTGCCCGTGTGCGGCAGTGTGTTGCACTAAAGATTGAATGGAAGACTGGATGTTGGCGGTGGATTGAGTCGATTGTTTAACAAACGCCTCCAGACTTCGTTCGAGCGAGGAAACCTTATCGTTGTTTGACGGAACAAAGTTGTTTGGTGGAAAAGAATTGTTGGGTGCAAAGTTGTTCGTCTGATTTTGGAAAGGTTGGGGTTGGAAGGGCTGCTGATATTGGTGTTGAGTTTGTTGCTGCGCTTGTTGTTGCGGCGGAGGGGCCCTTTGGAAATTGTTGCCCTGGAATTGATTCTGATTCTGATTCCAGGCGAAATTGGGATGGTTCCTCCAACCGGGATTGTAGGTGGAAGAGTATGGATCATTCCTCGGTCTTTGCTGGAAGGCAGCATTAACCTGATCCTGTCCTTGCGAGGGTGGATTGTAAGGACACTCTTCGGTCAAGTGGGAAGGATCGGAACAACAAGCGCAGATGGTACGAAGGGAGAGAACAGGGGCAGGAGCAGGAGCAGAGAATTTTCTCTCTATCCCTTCAAGCTTCCTTGTTATTGCAGCCATTTCAGCTTTCATCGCAATAGAGACATCGAGTTGGTGGATTCCTACCCTAGACTGACCGGTAGAAGTGGAGGTAGAAGAAGAAGTCGGTCTGGTGCTCTCCCACTGTAGCGTTTGCTCCGCAAGATCGTCAAAGAACTGCCACGCTTCCTCGTCAGATTTTGATAGGAAGTGGCCCTGACAGATGGTTTCCAGCAACTGCTTCGTTGCTGGGTTCAGTCCCTCGTATAAGGTTTGGCAGAGTTGCCATTTCTCTATACCGTGGTGAGGACACTGAACAAGAAGGTCTTTGTACCGGTCAAAGCACTTCCAGAAGGGTTCAGAAGGAAGCTGGGAGAATTGGTTGATTTCATTTCGAATTCTTGCGGTCTTATGATTAGGATAGAATTTTTTCAGAAACGCTTTAACAAACTCGTCCCAGCTGGTGATTGAGTGGGAAGCGGTGCTATACAGCCATTTTTCAGCGAGGTCGCATAAAGTGAACGGAATGACCCATAGACGTATAGCATCGTCCGACAGCTGGGTGGTTTTCATCATGGCACAGACGTTTTGAAATTTGTTAATGAAGATATAGGCATCTTCAGATTCAAGCCCATGAAAACGTGGAAGCATGTTGATGAAATGGGGCTTAATTTCAAAGTTGTCCCCATTGGCCGGAGGAAGAGAAAGGCAGGTGGGAAGTGCAGAACGGGTGGGATAGAAACGATCCTGGAGCGCGATTCGCTGCGGCGCTACAACAGGCGGAGGTGGTGGGAGATTGGTCTCCGTAGGAGGTGGAGCCAATCCAGCGGTGGTCAAAGAGATGTTCGGATTAAATCCCGACATCGCGGAAGAAGAGGTTGGTGAAGGTGAAGGTGAAGATGTACGAACAGAATTCCGGTCAACGTCGGAGTTGGCCGGCAAAGGAAGGGGTGAAAGAGGAGTGGACGGAGTATCGACTTCAGAGTCGATCGCGTAGTCGGTCGGGACTAACGTAACGCGGACTAGACGGGCGCTAGTGTCCCGAGTCCAAGAGGACATACACTAAACGAGTTTAGTATAGTCAAAGCGGAGAAGGTGAGGGTAAGAAAACGTCAATGGAGAAAGGCGATGGGTGAAAATGGATTTGGCGACAAAAGGGCAAGTTTTTATAAAAGTTTTTGATTTTTTCTTTTCTTTTTTCTTTTTTCTTTTTTTTAGAAAGATTTTTACAGAAATATGTACGGAAATACGGCTTAAGCAATCACAAACAAGATATGCACAATCACACCTAGATCTAGGGTAACCTAGGTCTACTAGACCTGCTCCTGAACTTGATTGTCAAAGTTAAACAATGTCGAGAAACGGGCTTAAAAATACACTGATCACGAGGCCAGGTAAGTGCAGAGATAAGGGGAGGTTGTCCAACGCTTTCGCGAAGTTCCTTAATTAAATAACCCTTTCTCTTTCGGCGGTTGCGCCTTTAACACTTTCCTAGACACCCCGTAAACAATATACGGTTAAGCGAGGTTCTAAACACGGTTTATCTTCTCCTAATGAGCGCGAAGTCCTTAGGGCTGAAGTCTAGTATTTTTTTAATTTACAATGGACAATGCACATGCTTTAGTGATTTTTGGGGTCCTGGGAAGGGTGATGAAATCCCCACCCAATCTGAATTGGTTTCAATCCCCTTAAGTCCGTATTAAAGAAATGCAAAACAGTAACAAATCAACTGCAAACAATTTTTATTTGCGGCGCAAAGAATCCTGCACAAGAACAGTTTATTGGAAGGGGGAGAAGAATTTGCGCAAAGAAGGCTGCAGAAAACACAGTTCAGTGGAGTTCAGAGGAGTGGAGAGGAGCAGAGAGACTTACAGAGAAAAGATGGCAGCCCAAGGGCACCAAGTGGCCGCGGATCCGCGGCCTAAGCCCTCTATTGCCGCGGATCCGCGGCAGGAACAGGGATTTAGGGCTCCGTTTTTCTGTTGTGACCTCCTGTTGGTGTTCTCTGCTTGTATGGATCTTCTGAATTTTTATTGTCTCACTGTACTTGCTCCAGATCTTGACAGTAGACCGTTTGTTCCGTTTTGATCCGTCGCGGTGTAGCCGCGAAATGTGGGTCTATCTTCCCACGTCTTTGGCACCGTACTTGAACTCCGTATTATCCGGCGTCTTTGGCGTCGATCTTGAACTTCGTATTTTCCTGCACACTTGCACAAAAGCTAATCAAAAAACAACAAGATGGTTTTTTACAAAGTATGTATTTTTTTCGTTTTTTGGTTATATTTATCTTACAAATTAACCCGAAATTACACAAGGAAATAAACTACCGTCTCCCCGGCAATGGCGCCATTTGATTGTTAGGACACGTGCGTGTTCAAGTTCTAGTTTAAATACCGCAATCAAGACGGTTTCGCTTGTAGCTAGCCGGTTGAGTACGGGTCGTCCGCAGGGAGATGTGAGTCTTTTTCAAAGTGTTTTAACGAGTTAAGTCCTGTTTTCAGATTTTGTTGGATTATCTAAGTGTTGAGTTGATATTTAAAGAGAGCTTGTTAGGGTTAGGATTAGGTTAGTTTGAGTTAGGAGTCTCCACATCTTTCGTTGCCCCTTTTAATATCGGTGTTACGGTAATCGGCAACAACGGGGATTAGCACGACTAGGAAGGAACTTACGAGTATAAGCTAGGCTTTCCAACGCATAAGTCCTTCCTTTTGGTGCTTGTCCGTCCGTTCTTGGCTCTTATCCATAACCTCCGGTTAATTCAATCACAACCGGTCTCACTACGGAATCACCGCTATCATGTAGGATAGGGTGCCGTAAGGAGCGGATTGTGGTTCAATTAACGGGAGTCGATTTAAGCTGTTGGGCAAGGAAAGAGTGAGAGAGATTTCCTTCACTCAAACTTCCCTTATCCTACCCTAACAAGTATAAAACTACTCACACTTCATGATAAGGAAAAACAAAACAAAACAAAAGAGAAAGATAGAAAGAAGGAGATTAGAAGAATACGACTAACTATTTGCGACCTCACCTTGGCGAGGATCGAGCGTAAGTATCATTGTCGTATGAATGATAAAGAAAAAGAGAGAAGAAAGAAACAACAAGAAAATAACAACAACTACTTAACAATTAAAATTACAACAAGTAAAGAAAGAGCAAGACAAGTATGATAATAAAATGATCTTCTTTATTTACCATTCCTCCCTCACAAAGCTCACTATAAGTTTAATGGAGAAGAGATGAGAAGAAGAAGAACATGTGAACTAAAACTTAGAAAAAGAAAATACAAGAATGGAACCTTTCCTTCACAAAGTTCTGGGCTATTTATAGGCCAAAAAATGAAAACCTAGGGCAACCACCAGAACCCACACAAAAATACCAAAATACCCCTAAAAAGTTTTCTGCTAAGGAGACTGTACGGCCGCGGATCCGCGGCCTATACCCCCTATTGGCCGTGGATCCGCCGCGCAATGGTGGGTTCAGGGCATGGGTTTTTCTGTACGGCCCTGGTCTGCTGTTACTGTATTTTGGCATATGTTTTTCCTGAAAATACCTCCACATTTCTTCAAGAATTTCTGTTGAGGAAAGGTGGACTTTTTGTGGATGTTTTTGTCATGATTGCCTCGAGCTCCGCGTAGATCTCTTGGAACTTGTTGTTGCCATTGAGCCTTGTGCATGAAGGTGACATTGATTTGACATTTTGTCTTCCTAAACTGGTATCTGGCAACATACGGATGAAGAGCGGAGACCGTGTTTTATCTGTGGTTGGCAGGAACCCGGATTTTGTCGTGTTTTTCATGAATTTCACCGTTTTAGAACCGAGAACCTGTATCCTGCAATTGACTAGCAAACACGGCTCAAGAGTATCTACCGATATGCAATGTGATAAAAATTGGGCGGTATGAAAATGCAAAAATCTGATATGAACAAGTTATCGGATTATGTGAAGTGCTGGGTGGCCTATTCACTTTGTTGATTGGGGTTGCCTCACTTCTGGGATTGGCGGGTAACTTGCCGTGCTCGTAGAGGCCCAGGTTTTCATTGCACAAGCTATCCATATGACCGGGAACGTCGGGTCTCATTTGCGGCTCAAATGAAAGCCGAGGCTCCAAGATTATCCACCATTCTGTGTTGCTTGTTGATGTTCTGTGACGTTGCTTATATCATGCTTAGGACGAATGTTATATATATATATTTATATATACTAGGAGATGTTGTATATGTTTTGCATCGCGCTGGTCTAGCCTCCGGTTTGCCGTTAGTTAAGTAACCTAACGGTGCAAGAAGGGGCCCCGTGGCCAATGCGGATGGCATATACGTATATTGTATTTTCGTTCCTTTTTTTGGTATGATATGGATTAATTGATGGGACTGCGTTAACTTTGATTAATGCAAGAAAAACAAACCTATATGATGTTGTTAGAACCAATTTTTAAAATTGTTATTACAGACGTTTCGTTTTTCTTTGCACAGCGGTATTCGGTTCTGAATATCCATCACCTCATTCAACGAGGAAAGAGCCGAGATCCCTTCATAGGGAGTGACCTCTTTGGCAAAATTTTGCGTCAGTGTAATAACTTCACTATAGTCGATTCTTTTGTTTTGCATCGTGGTATTCGGTTAGGATATCCTGCACCTCATTCGATGAGGAAAGAGCCGAGATCTCTTCATAGGGAATGACCTCTTTAGCAAAAGTTTACGTCGCTATATATTTGTAAAAACTGCTCGAGTTCCTTCAACGATATCAATTCATTACGTTAAAGGTTTTTCGATAAAACCCGGTCGTAGCCCTCTGTTGTTTCTTACAAGTATCACCTTATATTCATGCTATGTATGTTGGCTTAAGTCAAGGCATAGTGAATGGTAGCTGGGTAATTCTTGTTTGCAGCATGGATATGCGATTATTTAGGACAGTCGTACAGTTATTTTAGCCTACGTCAAGGACTTGTACGGATGGGTCTAAGTTAATCTAGAATAATGATGGGTTGAACTTGACTAACGACTTATGATATGTTGGCTTACGTCAAGATCATAAGTGTTAGGGGCAAAAACCACATCGGGAGTTTCAGACATACAGGAAACTTTCCAGGCATGCGCATACCTTCTGGAGTGGTGAATTGAGTGGCTTCCATCAAGTTATCATGCGATGATAGTTGGATCCTGATTCCCACTGATGAGTAAGTATTACTCCTCGGGTGATTTTCAAATGATCCCGACTAATTCTCCTTTTAGGGTTTGAAGGAGAATTCGAGGAAATAGTAGGAGCCATCCTGATTAGATAAAGTGATTAACCAATCTAATCTAGGTTAGAGTGCACGCTGAGTGTTTCTTTTCTATCTCTCTCTCTCTTTCTCTGGCAGCGACGATGACCCGGCCCTAAACTAAAACTCATAAACCAAGTTAACCGAACCTTTTTAAAACACTTTGGCTTTTAAATTTTCATTATGTCGCATATATCTCTGCCACTCCTATTTTCCCTTTGCATTTCTCCAGAACACTCCGTATCACTATGAGATCTATATTGATTGGATGTTCCATCGTATAGTTACATACAAACTCGAAGAAACTTGTTTCAGTTCGAGGATGGATTCCGGTTCTAGAAAAATTGAATAGGATTATTCGGTTGTCTTTTCTCTTTACCTTCTCTCAGGTTACGAGGGCTCCTGGTATTAGGAGAGTACACCTACTACGCTTATTGGATAGTCTTCTTCCAAACCATAGGCAGGTGCCAAAATGTAGGGAAGGAAGAAAACCAATTAACCTGAGTGTGGGGTATAGAAGATAATAAGTAAAAACATATAAAGGGATTAGAGTGAGGGCAAAAGAAATTGCGACTATTATCATCCACGACAAAGTCACGTATATCCCTGCCACTGCTACTTCCCCTTTTCATTTCTCCAGAACAATCCATATCACTACGAAGATGCATATTGATTGGATATTCCATCATATAGTTACATATGAACTCGAAGAAACTTGTTTCAGTTCGAGGATGGATTCCGATTCTGCAGAAATTGAATAGGATTATTCGGTTGTCTTTTATCTTTACCATCTCTCAGGTTATGAGGGCTGCTGGTGTTAGGAGAGTACACCCATTATGCTTATTGGATAGTCTTCTTCCAAAGCTTAGGCTGGTGTCGAAAGGTAGGGAAGAAAGAAAACCATTTAACCTAAGTAAGATGTACAGAAGGTAAGAAGTAAAGACATATAAAGGGATTGGAGTAAGGCCAAGGAAATATACAATTACTGTTATGAATTTAGATAGTGGAAGTGGCATTACTAGGAATACCCGGCCACCCCCTTCAAAACATTTTCATGTTTCAGTTTTACTGTGCGGTGTTAATTGAAAACTGTTTTCCCAATTAGATTTCTGACTCTAGGGTATGTATTTACCAGACTTGATTCTCACATCTGTATGGCGTTACAGATGTTGAGTGGGAGTAAGATATTGGGAATTGGGTGATTAGATCCTCAATATATATCAGAATTCTTTATAATTGGTGATATTTGAGGAAATCACCTGGGTTTTGCCTGACGGAAAATATTTGGTTTTGAATATCCGTCGTTATGTACCAATTTCAAACTAATATATCTGTACGTTTATTTATAAATTGAGATATAACTTTTTGAAATTATATCTATAACATTTACCTGTATCTGTTGATGGTTAGGTAAGGTGCATTCAACAACGGTGTAATTCTTCTTAACCATAGCACAGTTTTCAACCTACGACGCACAGGGTTTGAGTTATTAAACTTAGTAGACTTATACAAAGTATTGTATGTTGTCCGATGTCCATTAAAACAAAAGGGTTGGTACTCGTACTATATTCTGTTTACTCATGACTTCTCTAGTTTAGACAAGTATTTCGTTGAAATACAAGGTCCAGATTTTGAGAAGATATAGGTATAAGAATAAAGAAGAGACCATATATTGCAAGTATCAGGATTTTTCAAGGTGATCGAAGATGTACTTGTGTTAGGTATTCCGTCATAAGTAATAGTTTTGAGAACGTGCTTCTCTCTCAGATTACTCATCCGCGAGTACACTCATTGATGAGTAATGCTGCTTGGGCTTCTTCTATTTAGTTGATATGCACTAGGAACGGCAGCATGTATTTCAAATCTGGTTCCAATTAAATTAGTGTCTTTGTTTCTATATTGGATATAGAATGGATTCACATATTAACGGTGTTAAGGTGTATGGAGTTGTCCGGCTTATGCTTAAAACCGGAATCTGGATAAACTCAAGGCACGTTTCAGTAATGGCAGTTTGTGGGTTATCCCGGGCTTAGACAAGGGTTAACATTCTACCATTTGGAAGATCAATAGTTATATTGTTCTTGACTCACCACAGTTTTAGTAAATTCTTTTCAGAAAACATCAGTGGGAGAATGATAGAACAGGAAGTGATTCCAGAATCACAAACGATTATTGAAATTTTAGTAGAACCTAAACATTCAATTGGATTCAACAATCCATTAGCCACTCCGCAGATTTGGTGGGTAACCTCAGGCACCTGAGAGGTACTTCGGTCTCCTCAAAGACGGTGACATGGAGGTTTTGATTACCCATACTTGTCACTACTGCTGTTCTAGACTATGAGTTTTGGCAGGATGATGAGTATAACGTCGTTCTAAATTAGGTTTAAAAGTGCACGTGTATATGACTCTGCCAGAGGGTTGTTGTAGTCAGTGGGAGCAGCGGAAGCATAGTGGGCAAGTAACTTATGTCTATTTATAGACTAAAGCAAGTACAGCGGAGATAGATCATCTAGTTTTTGATGTGACAGTCATAGAGTTTGACTTTATCAGAACAATAGATGGACGTGGTAAGAAGGTAGTATGGAGTGATGTCCTGGTATTTGGATGACATGCTCTTGATAGGAAGTGATTTTCCTATACTACGATCGGTTATACTGTGGTTGTCACAAGGTGTTTCTCCACATAGGATCTGGATTAAATATCAGGGTTTCTGATCACCAGATATATAGTTTTAGATCTTGATTTGGGAAGTGCCCAATATGGGTACTTTGACACTATTCTAAAGTGTTTTAGAATGGATGACTCCAGGCGTGGTGGTGTACCCGCAGGTGATGGAGTCACCCTCTCTATAGAGATGTCTTCTAGACTGATGGGGAGAGAGATTTGCATGATTGGCATATCTCTTGCTTAGGCAATTGAGTCAATCATGAGATATCAAGTACCACAACAGATATTGCTTTTGCACAAGCTGCAATAAGCGTATATATTAATCCAATCCTGGAGAAACGTTGGGAAGCAGTTATGAACATAAGAGGATATTCTTGGTATATGGTAATGGCGGCCTTCTTAAGGAAGCGGTTATCATTTCTGGCTTCCAAGATGACCTGGATAACAGAGTGGCTGTCAAAGTTATATTTTTCCCTCGTTTGAGGGGCAGTATGTTGGAAAGGTGGTCCAAGCGGATACTGAGAAAGGCATGGAGCAGGATACTGATTAGATTTAGTGGATGATACAGTTTAAGAAGTTTGTTGGATTTGGAGTTCATTTATGAACTGGGTCCTATCAGATATCCAGACAAATTCTAAGACATGTATTGCTCATTTCGGGAGATAGTCTTTCTCCGCGAAGTTGAGATATAGAGAGATAAAGATAGAAACACTGGAGCAGATCCACTCACTGAGGCTATTTCTCGAACGCAATAGTTTCATAAACAGACTTTGCGAGACTGATTAGTAGAGAAGTTGGGTGTTCGATATCACACGGGCGGTGAGCATGCGATACCACAATAATTAGCCTGAAGTGCAAGTGGGAGATTGTTGGTTATAGTGCCCTCAAGTCAATTATTGTAAACGCAGACACGCGATTGTGATGATTGAGGGAGGACCTATACGGGTAGAACATTCTTACTCAAAATGATAGTATGCTATCTGGTTTGCCTTTATCATCATGTACATGCATTATGTGGTATTACCGATCACTATTACACGTTGATAGATGTCACGACCCGTAATATAGCACGTGACTGGCACTTAAATCATGCAACGTCTAAAGGCGTAACGTAATTCAAGTAAGCCGAAGCTCAGAAAATCTAAACCTTTTTGCGGAAAATAGTGGGGGTGCAGTTTTGAAATAAGAGTATAATGAATCATGTTTTTCTTTAAATGCATAACTAATGAAACATGAAAATGCAAGTGGGTTATACTAGTTGAAAACATGTTTCGTCTTTAAAAATTTGGGCAGCAACTCCCTTGTATATTTTGATCCAAAACCATATACACAACAATATATAGGCATCCCCAAGCAGGAGCTAGCTCTTCGCTGACTGGCGGAATCACAACCACGCAATAACATATATACGACACCCAACGGTGAAGATCAACCCAGAAAGAACAATAAATAAGCAAGTAATCAAAACTCAAGAAAGTGATCATAAACCCATCGCTCTAAGTCTCGCACAATACCCAAGTCTGACTAAGTCTACCAATATATAATTTCTAGTTTCTGATTTGATTTGATGGAGTTTATCTAGATACAACGGAATATAAAGTACGAGAGTGGGCATGATCCAACATGTGCCCCACCTATCAAAGCAAATCACTCAGGATGAAGTTGTGTGCCAGCAATACCGCAACTGATCCCAAGCTGTCAAACCTGCAAGAACTGTAACACGACGGGGGTGAGTTGTCAACTCATGAGTAGAAAACATCAGCTGGTAGAAATCGAATAAAACAACGATTTCCTAGGTCACTATATCACGAAGGTAATACTATGATATTTAGGGTGACCACATATGCATATATATCAACAATCGATCAATGCAATGACATATATAAATAAACATCTGATATCATATGTCTATATGCATGTGGATATTATCCACGTGTCCGTCAACAACACGAACAATATCATGGAACCCGAGTGTCCCACACCGACACTCGAAACATCATGAAAACATATGCCTGTATATATGAGGATACAACCACGTGTGTCCATCAACAACACATCAAAATCATGGAACCTGAGTGTCCAACACTGACACACGAAATATCATGAAACCCGTGCCCAGTATCGACACGTAAATCCTCATATCTCGGGCCCCGTCAGTCCAGATCAGCCCATATCACGACTACGGTCGGTATCCTCCAGACATCCGCCGTGCCAAACTATCTCGGGCTCCGTCAGTTCGGATCGACCCATATCATCTCACGACTCCGGTCGGTATCCTCCAGATAACCGCCAAGCCTAAAACTATCACCAGTACGTAGTGCTCCCTTGCCAGGCTCATCGTCTATATCTCGAGCTTCTTGCCCCGGGGTACCTCACCGGGTCCACCATGTACCCGCAGACGGTGCCTACCGCTCCTTAAATCAGGTATAATCATGGCTCGGAACCGAGAAAACTCATGGTGGACACCTCGATGTAGGGTTCCAAGGCACTCTTAAGAGGTCTTACAAGGCATCAACCATGCCAATTTCAAAATTTACGGTACCGAGAAACCCTAGACTACGGATCGTTAACTAGAAATCTAGGCGACCAAAGCAACTAGTTTACAACTAAACTAAAAGAACGGAAATACAACCTTTGTAGATCCGTTTCTCCGCCTCCATAGCTCCATGATGAAGTCCTCTCCGCTGTCCAAATCGAACCATGACTCTAGCATCGGCTTCAACGGAGAAAAAGCGGGCTAGGTCATCGACGACGATGCCGAAGATGATCTACGTCGAGGCATCACTAGATCAAGCTCCACCTTCACCAAGCCATGAAAACTTATGAAGGAAACACCCTATACTACTTGGCAAGAGGTAGAGGATGAAGAAATAGGAAGTGGGTTCATTTTAGAATTGGATTTCTCACTCATTTTCATCAATCACCATTGATGGAATCAAGGTTCTTCATCTTGAAGAAGAAGAAGAAGAAGATGATAATATTATGATAAGTATATCTAAAATGAATAATAAAATCAATACTTATCATATGCTAACCTTAGTTAGGTGTAGAGAATATACTAGGGTTAAGTGGAATGGTTAGGGTTAAGCATGAGAAAAAATGGTCACTAAGTCAAAGCTTCATGAAGCTTCATAATACAAACAAAGTTAGCAACCATTTTTCTCTTTATGCTTTTCATTTTCCATAAAGAATAAATCAATAAATAAATGAATAAGAAAATGAAAGGAAAACCCTAACCATTACACAACCATGGTTTAATCTTTACACATGCTCAAGTTAGCATGTATCATCAAACATGATACAAACTTGTGTACAAAAGTATATCACATATACAATGTGCACAATCCAAGTGAGAAAATCCATTTAAAGTGAACCAATACTAGTTAATGCAAAGTAATATATCAAATATATAATTATGCATTAAATCATTAAATCAACACTTGATTTAACGATCCGGTCATATCGCATATAACCGACTAGTATCCTATGTATCGTCTTATCGAATCAATCCTTGATTCGATAACTAGGTTATATCGCATATAACCATTCGATACATTCATCGCAAGAATGGAATACGGTATCACATACACGCATTATTCTCGATCCCGCACATATCTCATATGCGCTCCTATTTCATTTCGCTTGAGCCAGGAAACCTCTGTGTAGGACTCTAAAGACTCGTCAATAAGCCGGCAGCAGATGATGATCATATCAATCACCCACAAGCCGCAGGCGGTCTGCTAAACGTAACGGCCACCCGGGTATTGAGCGATGAGAAGATCGACGAGCAAGCCCGCTTACACTCCTATGAATCCAACCAGTAACACTTACCGTACAGTCCGGTCTGATCGTCTGATATGTCGCATATCTCGCCTAAGGGTGGTAAACGTCAGACCCCAATAGCTCGATAAGTCGTGTCGATATGAGGTCGATAACAATTCGAGAAACTACTGGTAACACTTACCAGCAAATCTCAGCAACCCTGGCCAGGGATTTCCTGTTATAGCCAATCGAACACAGCGCAACATCAACTCCCTATACCGGGAGAGACGAATCCCCTCCTATCGCTCATTGCCTCCATGTGATTCGGGACTGTACCCAAAAGCCACCATTTTGCACGCCCTCTTGGACGTGGTAAGGTGGAAATCAAAGCACAGTGGGAACCACACAAGACTCTATGACGATCTCGGGTCAACAGACTACTCTGTACCAGTGTCACCAGAGAACTGCCATCTGACATAAGGTATAATACCATCTGGGAGTTCTCGGCGAGTCCGTCCAGTGTACCCAGTCTTCACTGAGCACCCGTATATCATCTCTGATGTCAAACACCAATGGATATGGGATCATCCATCGCCCATCTGAATGGGTCGAGAAGGTATACGCTAGTCTACTCTGGTATATCGATGCCCCGTCTCGATACACCCACGACTAGGGACTTTGAAGGATGTACTTATGGACTACCATGTCCCCACTAGTATGATCTGCATCATAGTCCAGGTAGTCAAGTACACATCCTAAGGGCTTTACCAACATGTATCAGAGAGACAATAAGTGTACACGTTAAGGTAAAGATCAACCAGATAGCATACTATCATGTCGAGCAAGAAAGTCCTCCCTATATATGTCCCAGCATCCACTACAATATACATCCTATGTATAGCAATGGCCTCTAGGGCATACATATAACTAACAATCTCCCACTTGCACTAGGGCCATCTGATAGCAGTGGTTGTAGTATCTCATACTCAACCATCCCATAAAAGTCTCTCTCTGGGAATAGGCCTTCGTGAGTGGATCCGCCGTGTTATCCTCTGAGTCTGCTCTCCTAACCTCGATCACCCTGGAGATCAACTATCTCCATGATCAGGTGATACTGCCTTAGAATATGTTTGGATCACTGATGGGACAGACGTTCCTTGGCATAAGCCACAACTCCATTGTCACACAATGGGAGGAACTAAGTTCATCTCATGAACCAATATACACCCAGACAGCCACTTTGGTAGCATCTTAAGTAGCGATGTATCCAGCCTTTATCGTCTAGTATGCCACGGTATCTATCTTAGAACTCTTCCAACATACCGTCCCTTTACTGAGGGTAAAGACAATGCCTGTGACTGACTTTCAGTTGTCCTTATCACCCTGGAACCCTTCCAGTGATTCTCCCCAGGATCGGTTGATACCTTCTCACTACAACTAGTGAGAATCCTAACATCCAATTAGATCTATCTCATAGATCCAAAACCAGGATTTAGGAGGTATCACTTTGATCCTATGTGGAGAATCATTGTGATAAGCAGAGATTGATCGAGCGTAGCATAGGAAACTCCTTCCCTATCAAGAGCATGTCATCCATGTACTCTACGAGGATCGTCACTATACTCCCTACTACCTTTTTGTTTATACAAGGTTCATCTACCATTTTGATGATGTCAAACTCTTTGACTAAGACATCAAAACAGATGTTCCAACTCCGCGATACCTGCTTTATCCTATAAAGCATCTTTTACACGTTTCCGCTGCTCCCACTGTCTACGAAGCCCTCTGGCTGTGTACTTACAGACGTTCTCATCTAAAACATCATTTAGAAAAGCAGTCATGACACCCAACCACCAGATATCGTAGTCATGGTATGTAGCCGTGGCAAGTAGGATCTGGATGGACTTAAGCATAGATCCTTAGAAAAGGTTTCAACATAATCCATACCTGGTCAATAATGCAAACCCTTTAATAAGTCTAGCTTTGAAAGTCTCAACTTTTCCATGTACACCAAGTAATCTTCTCAAGATATACTTGCTCCTGATGGGGATTTAACCCTTCATATAAAGCAACTAAAGTCCATACTTTGATGGTGTATAAGGATTCCATCTCAGATCGCTAAGCATCCAGCCATTCTTACAGAGTCCCACTCCTGATGGCCAGGTCGAAACTAGTTGGGTCATCATCTCATGATGCAATCCTCGCTCCCACTGTCATAGAGTAACCGAAGTATCTCTTAGGTGGGTGAGGAACCCTACTAGATCGGCGGAGAGGCTGAGGTTCGTTGGTAACTATTGAATCCTTTGGTTTTATCAAATCATCTGCTGTAGTTTGTATAGCTGGAACCTTTCCAGTTCTACATAACTGACCTTGGCTCGAGCTTGTCCCGATTTTGCTTTTAGACATAGGCCGGACAACCCCAAATCTTAACTGACTTAAGACATGGGCTCTTCCCTTTCCATATCACATATGAAGTGGTAGGCAACTGATTTGATTCGAATCCAATTCAATAGGTATGCAGCTTCTTAAGTGCATAACTCCCAAAAAGGAAATAGGAAACTCAGTAGTACTCATCATAGAGCACACCATATCATATAGGGTGCATCTGCTCCGCCCCGATATACCATCGTGCTATGGTGTATACGGAGGAGTAATGCTGAGAGAGAATCTCATTCTCCTTTAGAATAGTCCAGGATTTCCGTGCTCAAGTATTCTCCTCCCTGATCGCATCAAAGGACATAATACTTATACCCTCAATTTGGTTCTCTACTTCTAACTTATATTCCGTGAATATCTCAAAAGGTTCGGACTTGTGTTTCAACAGGAACATATGTCTGAATCTTGAGAGATTATCAGAGAATGTAACGAAGTACAAAGAACCGGTCTTGGCATATGTAGAAAGGGGACCTTACATACATCAACATGTATCAATCCCAAGAGTTCACTAACTCTTTCTCTGTTTCCAATAAACAGAGCTGGTGTCATTATATCTTTGTGACATGACTGGCAAGTTTCACAAGATGTAGATTCAAACTGATTTAAATATGCATCTAAAATGTAACTTCAGCTAGTCGGGTCGCATTGATATGACCTAGTCTACAATACCTCAAGAAGGATTCGTTCATTTCTGAACTCATCCTCTTGTGTGTGTTCCGTATACTAAAGAACTATAGTTTGATTTAGAACATCAATGCTTTTAGATAACGTGCCTGAACCGATCAACTTTTGATATAGGAAATTTTCAAAACATTATCCAACAATACAAAATTTTATCATTTCTTTACTAATAAAGAGATAGATACGATTTTGTATATCAGGTTCGGTATCTAATAACATTCATTCAGAATCAATGTATTTGGAATACAGGGTGACAGTGACCAACAGACTTGGCTGCAACACTTGCCCCGATTTCTGCCTCATGAAACTTATCACCCGTTCTCAGTTCTCTACCTTTCTGTAGCCCTATGTAACATATTACATATCTGGGATCCTGATCTGGTATCACATACCCAGGACGTAAAGGATACTGAGAAACAATTCTCTGTAACGAACACACCCGAAGATGATGCATCAACATGCACTTTCTTCGTTTGGGCGGCACGGGAAATCTGGTATTCCCCAATTTCCTGCTCTGTCTTATAACAATTATAAGTTGGAGCGGGACCAACGTTCCCCAGCTCAGTATAACAAGCGGGTTCGGTCAAATATCCATATTATTATCTTGATTAAGGCGTGATATGGTCGCTACCTGGAGAGAGAGAGAAGAAAACACTCAGCGTGCGCTCTTGCAAGAATAGATTGGTTATTATTTTATCTAATCAGGATGGCTCCCACTGTTTTTATCAAATCTTCCTTCAAACCCAAAAAGGAAAGACTAGCCGGGATTAATTACACACTACAAGTTCGCCAATCTTTCAGCCAGGCCAGTGTCGGTACTTTGAGGGAGGTCCCCCGTGCTTTCGCATGAACCTAATTAATGTAATCCTCGTTTTCCCAGAGGCGTAACCTCGTTAACACCTTTCTAGACACCTACTTGATCGGCTAATTGTAACGTGTAAAACTCTCCCAGGAGTAACAATTACTCGCAGCGGGTATCGGGATCCAACTATCTCATAGAAGGTATGCAATCTCATTGCAAATTTCAACACTTGAAATTCCCGATAATATTTTGCCCCTAGCGTCCTATGACCTTGACGGAGGCCAAACAACCCATAGTCCGCTAGTCAAGTTCAACCCGTCATTTCCTGATTGAATTAAACCCACCCGCACGACCCTTGACAGAGGCCAAACAACGCCGTACGAATACCCTAATCCAATCGTATCATATGCTAGCAGATAAGCACTAGTTAGCTACCGTACACTACGCCTTGACGGAGGCCAAACAACCGCAGCACGAATACTAACTAGTACGTATCTGAAATGACGGAGGGCTACGACAGGTTTTTTCTGAAAACCTATTGCGTAATGAACTTGATATCGTTGTAGAATCAAATGATTTTGAAATGGAGTGCTTTTGAGGCTTTTCTAGTTTTGCTAAAGGAGTCACTCCCGGTGAAGGGATCGTCGGTCCTTTCCTCGTCGAATGAGGTGCGGGATATATCATATATATCACTGTGCAAAGCAAAAACACTTAAAAGCAATCAAAAGACAAACTGAGTGTGTAGCATCTGCCAGTTATTGCTAAAGGAGTCACTCCCGGTGAAGGGATCTCGGTCCTTTCCTTATCGAATAAGGTGCAGGATATATCATATATACCGCTGTGCAAAGCAAGAACTGTAACTACCTGTTTTATTTTTGAAATTCGATTCTACAACATCTTAGGTTTCTTTTATTTCATTAATCTCATTAATGAAGTCCCATCATTTAAGTACCTAAACATCACAGATAAATACGACGTACACTTATACCATCCGCATTCGCCTCGATGTCCCCTCGTGCACCGTTAGGTTAGGTAACTAACGGCAGAGCGGGACAGGGCTAGCGCGGGTGTAAAACATAAGTAACGTCTATATAATATATCATATATACTATATACAGTATCTATCACAGAACATCACATGATCACATCACAGATATCGCAGCAGAAGAATCATATGAAATATTGGATATACTAGGACGTCCGTGTTTTCAATACGAGCCAGTATAAAACACGGATTCCACGGTCGCGATGAATAGCCAAACCCACACCCCTAGACCCCTACGAGAGCGGCAAGCAACCCTGCCAATTCTAGAGTTAGGAGACCCGGACTCGACTCCTCGAGTTGGTCTCCCACTGGACTCCAGAACCCGGTTACTTGTGCTCTCCTCCTTGGGTCTATCCTAGTGCGGAAAAGTAAATAATATACAAAGGGTGACATCTTCCACAACCTGGAAGTGCCCCAATAAAAGAATATTATATACAAGTTTTTACATGAATGAAAATGAAAAACACTCATCTCACATAAAAACCCCCGGCTATTCAAACACGACGATCCAATATAACATATCCAGCAACATATAACATCACATGTCATCAACGTAAGTAAATATGTCCATCCCAATTGTCGTTGACATATAGCAACGAAACCGGTGATATCACATATTACACTTACGGTCACAGAAAAGAAAGTGTAAAACTACAACAGTTGGAATCCACAACCACCATAGACATCGCATGCCTAATCAAATGAATACCTTAGACATCGCATGCCTAACAATTATAAACCCCGCATTTTAGTCCCATTATCGAAAACACTTTTCAATATCAAGTTGAGCAATTCAACAAGATTTCCGACATCCTGATCGAATGCTCGTCGCAAACTTTAGTAGGCGGCTGCACCCCCGATACCGTCGACGAAGTGCACCAAGGCGGAACACCGCTACCGCGAGCATCCGAATGGATGCTTTCGGCGACGGGGTTCTCCTACAGTCACTTGGTCGGGGCTATGGAACGAGACTGTCTATTAAGTTTACCCGGCGAGTATCCGCGTACGCTACGTGATTGCGACGGACTTTTGATCACATCAAAATTCCGTGGCAACCGATCAAGTGAGACTAAACTGCTATATTTATAACATTCATTCAGTTATCTCATAACTTTTTGTGAATTCCAATTATTGTATCACATTCCAGATAAACAGAAAATGTTAAACTTTCCGATCGAACAGTCGAACACCCAAGTTTTCCCGATACAGATCAACACATGAAATAAGTCTAAAAACATTCAGTTCGTGCCTCAGTACCAACGGTCCAGCCGTAGAAGGGTCAAGCCAACGCCTCATATGTGGCATGCCGTACTGCCCCAAACCCGAAGGTTCAAAAGGCAGTTCAAGACGGTCACATAATCAAGTTAAGGTTTGTTGTCTTCTAGAGGGACCATCGCGTTACTTGCACTACTTAGAACGTCTTTAAACCTCGGAAAAATCCAACACTTGGAAATTTTCCGGCAGGGGAAAGATTGGGTATTTGCATCCGGTCGAACTTTTTAACATATTCAAAAATTATCCGAAAGCCACATAGACAAAATCAGATAATCCGATCGAATAATCGAATCCCCAAAACAACCCCAGAATACTCAACTCATGAGTCAAATTAAAAATTCCCAGAAAACTCAGCATAATAAAATAGGAGTTACTGTGCAAACAGGGAAGGATGACGTCATCATACGGCCGCAGAAACGCCACAGAAGCCAGGCTTCTGCCGCGGTTCCGCCGCACTTTGGAGGAATCATGGACACGTGTTGCACAGTAATTCTTAAGATTCCCTGCTGATTTTTCTGCATATTTTTAATTGACAAAAATCCACAAATTTGAAAAAAGTCCAGAGAGCATTATCGGGTTAGGGTTTCGGGTTCGTTCGGGTTTCAAACTTCGTCTACGCATCGCCTAAGTCTCTAGCTAGGCTCTGATACCACTGTAGGATTCCTAGGCACTCTCAAGAGGTCTCACAAGGCATCAACCATGCCAATTTCAAAATTTACGGTGCCGAGAAACCCTAGACTACGTATCGTTAACTAGAAATCTAGGCGACCAAAGCAACTAGTTTACAACTAAACTAAAAGAACGGAAATACAACCTTTGTAGATCCGTTTCTATGCCTCCATAGCTCCATGATGAAGTCCTCTCCGCTGTCCAAATCGAACCATGACTCTAGCATCGGCTTCAACGGAGAAAAAGCGGGCTAGGTCATCGACGACGATGCCGAAGATGATCTACGTCGAGGCATCACTAGATTAAGCTCCACCTTCACCAAGCCATGAAAACTTGTGAAGGAAACACCCTATACTACTTGGCAAGAGGTAGAGGATGAAGAAATAGGAAGTGGGTTCATTTTAGAATTGGATTTCTCACTCATTTTCATCAATCACCATTGATGGAATCAAGGTTCTTCATCTTGAAGAAGAAGAAGAAGAAGATGATAATATTATGATAAGTATATCTAAAATGAATAATAAAATCAATACTTATCATATGCTAACCTTAGTTAGGTGTAGAGAATAGACTAGGGTTAAGTGGAATGGTTAGGGTTAAGCATGAGACAAAATGGTCACTAAGTCAAAGCTTCATGAAGCTTCATAATACAAACAAAGTTAGCAACCATTTTTCTCTTTATGCTTTTCATTTTCCATAAAGAATAAATCAATAAATAAATGAATAAGAAAATGAAAGGAAAACCCTTACCATTACACAACCATGGTTTAATCTTTACACATGCTCAAGTTAGCATGTATCATCAAACATGATACAAACTTGTGTACAAAAGTATATCACATATACAATGTGCACAATCCAAGTGAGAAAATCCATTTAAAGTGAACCAATACTAGTTAATGCAAAGTAATATATCAAATATATAATTATGCATTAAATCATTAAATCAACACTTGATTTAACGATCCGGTCATATCGCATATAACCGACTAGTATCCTATGTATCGTCTTATCGAATCAATCCTTGATTCGATAACTAGGTTATATCGCATATAACCATTCGATACATTCATCGCGAGAATGGAATACGGTATCACATACACGCATTATTCTCGGTCCCGCACATATCTCATATGCGCTCCTATTTCATTTCGCTTGAGCCAGGAAACCTCTGTGTAGGACTCTAAAGACTCGTCAATACGCCGGCAGCAGATGATGATCATATCAATCACCCACAAGTCGCAAGCGGTCTGCTAAACGTAACGGCCACCCGGGTATTGAGCGATGAGAAGATCGACGAGCAAGCCCGCTCACACTTCTGTGAATCCAACCAGTAACACTTAACGTACAGTCCGGTCTGATCGTCTGATATGTCGTATATCTCGCCTAGGGGTGGTAAACGTCAGACCCCAATAGCTCGATAAGTCGTGTCGATATGAGGTCGATAACAATTCGAGAAACTACTGGTAACACTTACCAGCAAATCTCAGCAACCCTGGCCAGGGATTTCCTGTTATAGCCAATCGAACACAGCGCAACATCAACTCCCTATACCGGGAGAGACGAATCCCCTCCTATCGCTCATTGCCTCCATGTGATTCGGGACTGTACCCAAAAGCCACCGTTTTGCATGCCCTCTTGGACGTGGTAAGGTGGAAATCAAAGCACAGTGGGAACCACACAAGACTCTATGACGATCTCGGGTCAACAGACTACTCTGTACCAGTGTCACCAGAGAACTGCCATCTGACGTAAGGTATAATACCATCTGGGAGTTCTCGGCGAGTCCGTCCAGTGTACCCAGTCTTCACTGAGCACCCGTATATCATCTCTGATGTCAAACACCAATAGATATAGGATCATCCATCGCCCATCTGAATGGGTCGAGAAGGTATACGCTAGTCTACTCTGGTATATCGATGCCCCGTCTCGATACACCCACGACTAGGGACTTTGAAGGATGTACTTATGGACTACCATGTCCCCACTAGTATGATCTGCATCATAGTCCAGGTAGTCAAGTACACATCCTAAAGGCTTTACCAACATGTATCAGAGAGACAATCAGTGTACACGTTAAGGTAAAGATCAACCAGATAGCATACTATCATGTCGAGCAAGAAAGTCCTCCCTATATATGTCCCAGCATCCACTACAATATACATCCTATGTATAGCAATGGCCTCTAGGGCATACATATAACTAACACTCGAAATATCATATCAAGAGAAACCACGTTTTTAAAGCAATACATAATTCCCTTTGAAATATAACTGCGGTTCTCAAATCCAGAGATCTCATGAAAACAACATCTCAAGCATATAACCATAAAGTACGATGTATACAATATAGAGTAGTAATATGAGCATATCGAGTATATCATGCAAGCATATCAAGTGATAATACTGAACAATGAATGTACTATTATATTTAAGATTAATCTCATGATATGGCAGTTCTACTGTGTAAGTGGCACGGCCATTACCGATGATAAATGTATGTGAGCCGGCAAATCTGTGTAAGTGTAACATGCACCTCAACGGTAATTATGCATGTGTACTAGCAAATGATATCATATAGCATTAAATACCAGAATGTGGTATGTACATCATGAGGGGTAATATCCTACACAACATGGACAATCAATGGGTATATCTATCTACACATGAACCATATGGTCACCTTTAAAAGATACAAATCGTCGTTTTGAAAATAGGTATGGTTCAGATGGCAATCTTTATATCGGCGATCCCGCCTCATAACATCTGATATGACAATAATCTTCGATCATCATCCTCAAATCACTAGCGAGGATCAATCATCCGTACATCTTATCGCGTACGGTAATCTATCGTACGGTAACATCAAACAGAATAGAGATTCTATCGTCATATTCATCAATAAGGGCACGGATCTAAAATCTCGTACGATATATCACTCTTTATCTGCATAAACAAATATATATACACATATATCTCAAGTCACATTTGTATCAATCTCATATAATGATATCTTGCATATACGTCATATCTTATTAATCTCAAGTTGTATCGATCTCGATCTCATATCATACCATTATCTACTCATACTTGTTCTCTTTCAATTCATACTTATCATGATTCACTTTCTCATTTTATATTCTCATAACAATCCGAGTCATCTATATTTATCATCACAATATCCCACGTCAAGTTATCTTATATACATATATCATATTCTCAAGCCAATATATCCATTAGTGTCAACTTTTATCACATCATCTCTTACTAAAACCGTTAATCGTGTCCATAATTTCCTAGCCTATCCTTTATCAAAATTATAATTTGAATAACAATCTTTCCATATCAATGGTTGCGGGGGTGCTATACGCCATCCACCCGACTTTCCCCGTAGATATAAATCTACTCACCTGCTAAACTCCTCGCTTAGCCGAAGTCAATGTGCTTCGTCATCTCGGAAGTCCACGCGAAGGTATCTACAATCAATACACAATCGCAATCTATTAAAATCAATATCCGAAAACCGATACGGTACACGAAGTGCTCATAAGTTAGTACGTATAGCTTACGCATGAAAGATCAACCAAATAACCCTCGTCTGTTGACGTACAAACTCCAACGACGGAATCCAAACTCAAATATAAAAACCAATTTTCAGAAATCGCAAAACCCAAAATCAGCAACTAAGGAAATCTATCCCAGATTTTGCCTTAGGTCAAACCAGAAGATTTTGCATATAGGGTTTATCTAGATATCAGATAAGGGAGCCACAGACCAAGAATCAACACATTTCACCACAATGTGGCCGCAAATTGCGGCCACAAGGATTAAATCTGCAGCCTGGAACATGAGTGGGGGTCTTGGGTCATGGGGTTAGCTTTTAAGTCACCTGCTCATCTCTGTGTGTTCGCTATATATTTTTTAGAGCTTCGGGGTAATAGCAGATCTCAGTATCCCATCACAAATTCCACAAAATACGATATCGGCCAAATTCTAACTTCTATTTTTGTTTCTAGTATCTGGTCATGGACAGTAAAAACAACACTCAAGTCTTGCAAACACTCACTACACCTCAATTTACCATTTAACATCAACTTGGAAATTTCCAAGATCACAAAACTCACTAAATCAATTTTTAAACTAAAATAGGATATACTAAACACAAACACTTAACTAAAAGTGTAGGGATTACCTCATTTGGCTACTTAGGAAAATTCTTAAGTTGCCCAAAATCCTCAAAATCCAAACATGAATGGTTCAAAGGGTTTAGGATGAGAGTGTGCATCTTTTTAGTGAATGTGGCATAGGGTTTTGGAGATTAATTAGAGATGATACATGGAGGTAGAGGAGAATGAAGGAAATGATGAAGAAGGAAGAAGAATAAATGAGAAGGAGTGGAATAAGGAAGAAGTCAAAGGTATCTCTCTCTTTCTCTCTTAACTTCACTCTCTCTTAAGCTCACTCTTTCTAAATATCTATTTTGTCTCCTCTCTCTCTCATCAACTAAGGCATCTCTTTTATTTTCTTTTTACAATTAAATAAAACTAAATGCAAATGAACAAACATGTAACCAAAATGCTCATGACATGGTACACTAGCCATGGAAAATGTAAAAATACGGATTTGGCTTAGTCGGGATTGGTAGTGCACTAATCAATTTAATTTAAACCTGCATATATTTAATTATAAAAATACCAAAATCTGATAAATATCCTTTTAATGAATAAATCATTTTAATCTCCAATTATTTTCCAACTATTGGTATATACTTATACCATTTTACAAAAAATCCCCTATTCGCAAATCGAATAGTTTTCGCGAAATATATTATTTTAATATTTAATTTCCAAAAATAAATGTTACAATAGAACCCATAGGATTCTTGCTCGACTACCAGAATTATGATGGCGATCATATACGTAAGAGCTGGATGGTCTATAAGCACATTCTTAAATGTCCCTAGTCGAGGGCGTATAGAGACTGAGAATCGATACTCCGGAGTAGAATAGTTATACTTATCAAGACCCCAATAAGGGGCGGTGGCCGGTCTCACAAGCCATTGGGGTCAATTAGTCACTTAAGTTAATATACAGGTGCTCATTGGGTTATGAGTACACTGGACGGACTCGTCGGGAACATGCTAATTGGTATTATACCTATTGTCAGATAGCATTTCCTAAATGACATAGGTACAGGTTAGTCTGTCAAGCTGAGATCGTCATTTTTCTCATGTGAGTTCCCACTGTGCTTTGATTACTACCCTACCATGGCTCAAAGGAGTCGTGCAAACAGGTTTTAGTTGGGTACATGATTAGTATGTCAAAAAATAATATTACCGCAATAAAGAACGGCGTCGCTTGGTAGCTAGCCAGTGAGTACGGGTTGATCCATAGGGATTTTATGAATTTCCTAGTCGCTCAAACGAGTTAATTCCGATTGTGGTCGGATTGATTATTAAATCTAAAAACTAAATTATTCTATACTAAGATTATCTAGATCTAAGTCTTGCTAGGGTTAGGTCTAGGGTAGGTTTGGAAATGTTAATAAATCCCAACGCTTTCTATACCCAAATGAAGATCTATGAGGAGTTATGGTAATTATCAGTAAAGGGGATTAGATCCATTCGGGAAGGTGTTCCTTCCTCTAGGTTCTTGTCCTTTCTTTATCAATCCTTACCCTAACCTCCATAGAAAACACGCGTAACCGGGCCTTTATACTACGGTATCACCGCTACCTCGTAGGATAGGGTGCCGTAAGGAGCGGTGTGTGCATGTATGCATGGAGTCCTATGAAAAAGTGTGATGGGCAAGAAAGGGATGAGAGATCTAATCTCTCAAAAGCCTTCCCCAAAGCTAACCCTAACAAGCGAGGAGACTACTCGCTCATTAGGGAATTTAAAAATATTTATCTAGGGCAGAGAATGAAAAATTACATAGGGTAAGAATTGAAATTACCTACTTACTTTACAGATGGCTCTCTCCAAACATTTACACAGGGTTGTCAGATCTGAATAGATGATATGAAAAGAGGTATCGATGCTCTCCAAAAGAATTCTGAATTTTATTCATAAAAAAAGGCATAGGGAGGCATGACATAATACAATGATTTGGGCTTCTATTTATAGGACATAGAAAACCCTAGGTTTACAATTGCCGCACGTCTGCATTTACCAAAATACCCTTAGGAAGATTACCAAGCGCTGACTCAGACTTATGGTAAAAAATATATTCAATAAAGGCTCTATATGGCCGCGGAACTGCGGCCACAGCAGGGGTTTGGCCGCGGTTCCGCGGCCCAATGTTGGTCTTGGTTTATGATTTTTCTGGGATTTCTCTGGGCTTTCTGGGCTTCCTTATTCTTTGGTTCTTTTATCAAAATAGCTTCTAAGTTTCTTCCAGATCTCCAGTGAACAATTGCAGTGGACTTTTAACCGTTCGCTTTGTAATCTTGGATCTTGCGTTGCCTTTGTACTTTGTGAACTGATCTTTGTATAGGCTTAATCAAGATCCTTCTATTTGTTGGTTGTAGTTCCACTTTTGCATCGTCTTTTATCTTTTTTTTCACTGTTTTAGATCCAAGAACCTGTAACCTGTACTATGTAGCAGACATGGGTCAAAAGCACCTGTTTATTTGTAAAATACATAAGAATGGGGAATATAATAATACAATATTATGGTATGAACAAATACCCCCAAACTTATCTTTTGCTCGTCCTCGAGCAAACTTAGTTTTATTCTCGACAAAAAACCTAACCGCAGTTTCGCAGCGAATCGCGATTGCAGTGAGCTCGTGCAACAAGCCGTTAAACCTCTAGGTGTCCCTAGTAGGAGGAGTGTTGTCTCCTGAGGGTTTTCAGCGGATACTACCCACAAAATCCTATCAATTCGGACCATTAACTTTAATTCTCCAATTAGGTCTTTTAACAAGGAATTCTATTATCGTCTACTCGTAAATTATCCACCCATATTCTTCACACTTCCTCATCATTTAACTTAAGATTATATATGTTCTGCATACCTACTTAGCTTTCGGCATCTCTTAAGTTTTCCTTCTAGGGTTCCATCTCCACTTAGGAATTTTTATCATCTCTATTAAAGATACAAGTTCTATTCTTCACTCCTTTCTCTCATCTAAACTCCAATCACATACCCCTACGTATGTGTATATATCATCCCTACACTTGGAAATTCAAATCAAGCAATCATACTCTTGTCCGTTGTCCAAAGCACTTATTAATTGGTGAATTTTTAAATGAATTCTGCTTACACATCCTTCATGCGACCGTTAATACTTCTTGAGGTACCAACGACCGATTACAAGATATGTTTGCACTTTAAAGCGTAATTCCTAGTCTTGCAACACCCAAGGCTTTTAGCAGTGACTCCTAAATCAGTTGGTCTAAGGCATTAGGTGATGAAGCACCCTCGTTAAATATTTTTTCTATTTTTGCAGCCTTAAGTAATCACAAAAACCAGTGTTCATTTTTTTTCTTTATTCACACTTGTATTTTTTATTTTCTTCGTACTAAGGACTTTAGACAAGAGCATTTCAAGGTCTCTTCTACTATTCCAAGTTTTAAGGTGCGTGATTGTGCAATTTGTAAGGTATACATTTTCAAAATCTAGACTTAAGCCAGGAATTATTTTTCAAACTCATACTCTAACAAAAATATCAATACTTTTCCTTTTCTCTGACTTAGCCCAAGAAGTGAACTCAAAATTTGCCTATTTCTAAATAAACTACAAAGACATATACTTTCTGCCGTTAAACTTTAAGGAAGGTTATTTTTAGAGTTTTTAATTTACTAAGTCTAAGATCTAGTTGTTCCTAGCCAGTTAATCTATTTGTCAAACTCAAGTCAATTAGGCCAAAATTGATTAAATTAATTTTTTGTAATTTTTGAAATTTTCAAATTTTTATGGGTTTTCAAATAAATATGCAAATGCAAAAAAATATATATATATATATATACATATGAATGCAAATGAAGAAAACGTACCGAGCATACCCCCAAATTTAAACTTGAAAGTGTCCTCACTGTCATGCTACACCAAGAGGGTCAAAATGTCGTCACTCCCCTGTTTATTTATTTTCAAAAAAAATTTTTTGAATTTTTTATTGTTTTTTTTATTTTTTATAGAAAAAAAAAAATATATATATATATATATACATATATACAACAAGGTCCTCCCCAAACTAAACAAGGCCTTGCACAAGCCAAAGGTTAGCACCAACCATTCAAAAATCTTATCGTGGTAATGGTAGAGTTGGTGAAAGGAGGGAGTGGAAAGAAGAGAAATGAGAAGCACACGAGACCGTATGGGAAGAAGAGTGGAATATGGTCTCGGTGGAGGAGAAGAATGACGGAAAAGAGAAAGAAGTGGAGTACGATCTTGAAGGTGTAAATCGAGTGAATAAATTAGCGCAATTTGTGATGACCGATGTGTTAAAAGCGATTGTGCTAACCTATCAACCCGTCGGGAAATGGAGTTAAATCCCTTAAGATTCGCAAGAAAGCATGGGTATGCCGACTTTAGTATTGGAGATGAAAGCGTAACGGTCTCTTGTACGGTCGGAACGATAGGAAGGACGAAAGGGAGTGAATTAGGGATAGTCTCATTCTCACCGTAGTAAACTGTCTCGAACTTGAAAGATTCCATCAATGGTTTGAAACGACTGTAAGCAACCGAGTCTGATGGTTCAACTAACTCATCTGAAAATTCAAAAGACTCAAACTCGGGCGGTGAGTCTTCAACATCGTCCGAAAAAGTGAAACACTCGTAAGTGTTGTCGGCTGTGAGAACTGTGTCAGATTCAAAGGGAAATTTTTCAAGCTCACAGTCGTCAAGCGTGATCTTTTGCGTGGTCGGAATGATTGAAATGAGGGAGGATGATATAACAGTTAAAGGCTCAGGAGGATGAATTGGAAAATTCGACATATCAAACAAAAATGGTTCAACCTCAATATAATCCTCAATATTATCCTCAATACTATCCTCATAATTCTCCTCAATATTTAACCCATCCATGCCATTATCATCAAAATCAAGACGCATATGAAGTTCAGGAAAAACATTTAATGACTCGGGATGATGAATTTGACATAAAATTTCAATCAAATCTACGGGTTCATCATCCGAAATATTCTCGGCGTTTATATCCTCAATCAAGTGAAAATCAATTTTTTCTGACACCTCATCAAAAGCATGGATATTTATCAATTCAGGTTCTAGATTGGAGACGTAAAGATCGAAAGGATTAAGTGTGGTTTCATTCGAAAGGGGTTCTTCACAATCTGGCAAATCAAGTACTACAAAGTCACACAACTCTTTAGATGTTTTATTTTCAACTTATGAATCATTTAGGACAATCAATGGAAAACCGGAGTTGTGGGCTTCAATTGGGTATGGGTAGGTTTGATTTGGAAATCCTCTCAAATTTGCACTCTGTCCAACCGCCTCCTCATACATTGGAAAATTTGGAGCTAGTTGGAAACTAGCTGCCGGTCCACTAGGTTGCATAATGGCGGCCATGGACGCATCCACATTCCTCATCATTTTGTTTGTTGCTAAAATATAAGCTTCCAACGACTGTTCCAAACTAGATATGGGTTGTGAAGGTGTTTTGGTAAAAGATTCAAAATTGTTTGGATACGTGAAACTCCTAAATGGCTATGTAGAAACAGTGTCTAGTGAAGGTGGGAAAGTCGGGTAGGACTGGTAGGAAGTGGATGGTTGGACAGGAGTAGGATCAATATGTGGATAAAAAGGTGAATAGACTTGTGGATCCCTAGAACTAGATGTGTGAAGAGGGGTGAAAGATCGGCTACGAGATTGTGCAGTGTGCTCAGCAATAGAAATCAGCTTAGGAGTTACAAATATCAACGTACGAAGATGGTGGAGGTTGACATGGTTGACACAAAGTGGGTTGCAACGTCAAACTGTTTCTTCTAGACGCTTCTATTTGATCTTTCAAAGAAATTTTGGGCACGGAGGGATCTTCCTTAAGTCGACCGAAATAATTGACGTACGAGGCAAGGTTAGGTTCGGGATACCAAAGTTCGGCAAGAGTTTTATGATGTGGGGTACCCATGATAAAAGAAAGAGAAGAGAATGAAGGTAGGTGTGTTAGGATTTCTTAGCGGCAAACTTTGCAAGTTTTGGTAAAAAAAAAATTTCCTTTTCCTTTTTCTCTATATTTGGAAATTTCTACCAAAATGATTTTTGATAAAGGTATGCAAACAGAAAAGATCACTTGCAATCAATTTTTAATTTACGCGCGGCGAAAAGATTCCTGCACAAGATTTGTTATTTGGAAGGGGGAAGATTTTTAAAGCGCACAAAATTCTGCAGGAATTTTTCAGAAAAGATATATCTAGATTTGCAGAGCAAGAACAGTGGACCTTACAGAGGAATTATCCTGCGCTGAAGGCACAGGGCAACCGCGGATCCACGATCTGAGGGGCCTGGCGCGGCGGAAAGGCGGCGGCGGCGGCGCAGATCCTAAGATTTCACCAGAGGGCCGCGGATGGGCGGCAGAAGGCGGTTTCTGCCGCGGAAGCGCGGTGTACTGGGTGGCTCGCGTCTCGAGATTTTTTCTGTTGTTCTGTTTCTGAAATTCCCCTCTGTTCTGATCTCCTGTTTTCTGTTTCGCACTCTGGATTTTTCCAGATCCGAAGTTGTTTGTAGATCCTGCAAAATTCTCACAAAAATACCCTTTCCAAAAATAACAGATGATATATTCTTATATATATATATATATATATATATATATATTTTGATTTTTCAGTTTTTATGATTTTTTTAATTTAGATTAACCCGAAATTGCAAAAAGGAAATTTTACGCCATCCCCGGCAACGGTGCCATTTGATTCGTATATAAAAAAATAATATTACCGCAATCAAGAATGGCGTCGCTTGGTAGCTAGCCTGTGAGTACGGGTCAGCCCACAGGGATTTTGTGAATTTTCTAGTCACTCAAACGAGTTAATTCCGATTGTGGTCGGATTGATTATTAAATCTAAAAACTAAATTATTCTATAGTAAGATTATCTAGATCTAAGTCTTGCTAGGGTTAGGTCTAGGGTAGGTTTGGAAATGTTAATAAATCTCAACGCTTTCTATACCCAAATGAAGATCTATGAGGAGTTATGGTAATTATCAGTAAAGGGGATTAGATCCATTCGGGAAGGTGTTCCTTCCTCTAGGTTCTTGTCCTTCCTTTATCAATCCTTACCCTAACCTCCATAGAAAACACGTGCAACCGGGCCTTTATACAACAGTATCACCGCTACCTCGTGGGATAGGGTGCTGTAGGGAGCTGTGTGTGCATGTATGCATGGAGTCCTATGAAAAAGTATGATTGGCAAGAAAGGGATGAGAGATCTCATCTCTCAAAAGCCTTCCTCAAAGCTAACCCTAACAAGCGAGAAGACTACTCGCTCATTAGGGAATTTAAAAACATTTATCTAGGGCAGAGAATGAAAAATTACCTAGGGCAAGAATTGAAATTACCTACTTACTTTACAGATGGCTCTCTCCAAACATTTACACAGGGTTGTCAGATCTGAATAGATGATATGAAAAGAGGCATCGATGCTCTCCAAAAGAATTCTGAATTTTATTCATAAAAAGAGGCATAGGGAGGCATAAACTAATACAATGATTTGGGCTTCTATTTATAGGACATAGAAAACCCTAGGTTTACAATTGCCGCACGTCTGCATTTACCAAAATACCCTTAGGAAGATTACCAAGCGCCGACTCAGACTTATGGTAAAAAATATATTCAATAAGGGCTCTATATGGCCGCGGGACCGCGGCCGCAGCAGGGGTTGGGCCGCGGTTCCGCGGCCCAATGTTGGTCTTGGTTTATGATTTTTTCTGGGATTTCTCTGGGCTTTCTGGGCTTCCTTATTCTTTGGTTCTTTTATCAAAATAGCTTCTAAGTTTCTTCCAGATCTCCAGTGAACAATTGCATTAGACTTTTAACCGTTCGCTTTGTAATCTTGGACCTTGCGTTGCCTTTGTACTTTGTGAACTGATCTTTGTATTGGCTTAATCAAGATCCTTCTATTTGTTGGTTGTAGTTCCACTTTTGTGTCGTCTTTTATCTTTTTTTTCACTGTTTTAGATCCAAGAACCTGTAACCTGTACTATATAGCAGACATGGGTCAAAAGCACCTGTTTATTTATAAAATACATAAAAATGAGGAATATAATAATGCAATATTATGGTATGAACAGTACAGTCCTAAGCCGCATGGAGGCAGTGAGCGGATCGTCGGAGATTCGCCTCTCCCGTTATTGGGGGTTGATTTCGTGAGGTGCAAGGGTGGCCATCACCAGAAATCCTTGGCCAAGTTAGACGAGAATTATTGATTTGGATCAGTAATTTCTCAGTGGGTGATGGGCTTCATACCGACTCGAAATGTCACGTTATTAGGGGTCTGACTTTATCCACCCCCTAGACTCGATATGCGATACTGTTAGATGAACAGACCGGACTGTATTGATATTATCACTGACAGGATCAGTAGGGGTTCGGATGAGTTTGCTCGTCGGCCTTCCTTTCGCTCAATACCTAGGTGGCCGTTACGTATAGCTATTGCCGCTGACGTGCATGTGGTTAAACTCACTGCCAACGTATTGACGAGTCTTTAGAGTCCCTAATAGAGGGTTTTCACGGTTCAGGCGATATATTATAGATGACGTATGTCGGTACATACAGGTGTCCGATTATATATATGTATAGGCTGCACAGACTTTTATCGGACGGTTGATAATACCAGCGGCTTAGGATTGAGTCGTATTATTAAATCAAGTTTTGATTTAATAATTTATATATATATTTATATATTCTAGTATTATTGTTCACAATTCATTTTCTCTCTTAGTTTTATACGAATACGCGTATATGTATTTCGATACGTATACCGGTTTGTATTCCGTATTTATACGGAATATCTTCTAGAAGATGGACACCTCATTATATGATTTTATTTTTAGAAAATCATTTGGAAATGAGGTGGAGGGTGAGGTGGCATGAGTATGGTTGGAGATATGTAGAGAGGTATAGCTAGTGATTGTTTATTATAAAATGTGTGAGATATTTTCTTGCATGGTTGAAAACACTTAGCCATTCTTTCTACATGAGACACTCATTCACTCATTCATTCATTCATTCATTCATACTCTCTTGGAGACTTCGCGATTTTTTTGAGTTGATCATGCCCATGGTTTTCCTCACCTCCTTTTTCTTCTTCTTTGATTGCTCACTTGAGCATGAGGTATGAGAGAAAAATATAGTGAAATATTCCTACACCCCACTCTCCATTGCTAGCAACCTTATAGCGTCGGTTGCTTCGCTAGGCAAAACTAGAGCCTGCATCGTTTCTCTCGAGTGGATCATCTTCGACGGAGGAAAACCGGAGACCAAGCTCATCATAGACACCTCAAGGAGCTAAGGATAATGGTGGAAGACCGAAGGACACGGATCATTTGGTATAATACTTCTATCATAGTAGTTTAGCTCTTTGTTAGTTAGCTAGTTTAGGTTTATGGTTCGATTCTACGATGGGTTCGTTAGCGCCAAGCTTTTAAACGTTATTTTTGTTCCGAATTGGCCATGGTAGATGGCCAGGGCGCTATCGTAACCCAACATAAATTAATCACGAAATGACGGGTAGAACTTAATTAGCAGCTTATAGTTTGTTGGCCTTCATCAAGATCTTACGCCGTTAGGGGTAAAAACCATATCAGGAGTTTCGAGTATTGAAACTTGCAATGTGATTGCATACCTTCTATGGAGTGGGGTGACATGTTGGCCTTCGTCAAGGTTACAACGCCATGATAGTTTGAGTCCCAATTTCCACTGTGAGTAATAGTTACTATCGGGAGATTTTCACTTCATAATTAACATACCCATTAGGTGTCTAGAAAGGTGTTTATGAGGTTATTCCTCTTAGGAGACGGGGTTATTAACTTGGGTCCGTGCAATATAAGAAATATGTATACCCTAGAGGCCATTATTGTATGATATAGTGGATGCTTGGACATATATAGAGGACTTTTTTGCTCGACATGATAGTATGCTATCTGGTTGCTCTTTATCTTAACATGTACACTTATATTATTATACTGTCTCTCTGATAAATGTTGATAAAGCCCTTAGGATCTTGGCTTAACTACCAGGAATATGATGCAGATCATACTAGTAGGGCTTGTGTAGTCCGCAAGCACATCCTTTAACAGTTCCCAGTCAAGGGAGTATCGAGACAGGGCATCGATATTCCAGAGTAGACTAGTGTGTACATTTCTTGACCCTGTATGGGGCGATGCTTGATCCTACAACCATTGGTGTTTGACATCAAAGATTGTACACAGGTGCTCATTAGAGAATGGGTACACCAAACAGGACTCTCCGAGAACTCTTAGATGATACAATACCTATCGTCAGATAGCAGTTCTCTGGTGACACTTATACAGGTTAGTCTGTAGACCTGAGATCGTCATAGTGTCTTGTGTGGTTCCCATTGTGCTTTGATTTCCTCCCTACCATGGCTCAAAGAAGTCGTGCAAACAGGTGGATTTTGGGTACAGTTCTGAGTCACATGGAGGCAGTGAGTGATAGGAGGGGTTTCTTCTCTCTCGGTATTAGGAGTTGATGTTGTGCTATGCTCGATTTGTTATAACAGCATGTCCCTGGCCAAGGCTGATGAGATTTTCTGGTAAGTGTTATCAGTAGTTTCTCGAACGGATATAGGCCACACATCGGCATGACTTATCAAGTTACTGGGGTCTGACGATTCCACTCCAAGACTCGATATGCGACATATCAGACAAAGAGACCGGACTGTACGGCAAGTGTTGCTTATAGGCTCTACGGGTGTTTGGACAAGTTTGCTTGTTGATCTTCTGTTCGTTCAATACCTGGGTAGCCGTTACGTCCAGCTAGTACCGTTGACGACTTATAGGTATCTGATGTGATTATTACCTACTGTTGGCATATTGATGAATCTTTAGAGTCCCACAAAGTGGTTTCCTAGCTCAAGCGAAACGAAGTAGGGCACATATGGTTATATGTGCGGGAGCTTGATTAAATACGAGTATGTGATACCGTATTCTAATCTCGCGATATTTGATATCGGTTAGGTTATATGTGATATGACTGGATTATTGAATCAAGTGTTGGTTCAATGATTTATTTTATGTATATATATATGATATGACCGGATTATTGAATCAAATGTTGATTTAGTATCTAGTATTGAATATTAGTCGGTTATATATGATATAACCGGGTTATTGAATCAAGTGTTGATTTGATAATATGAGATACATATATATATGATATTGGTCGGTTATATATGATATAACCGAATTATTGAATCAGATGTTGATTTATTAATTTGATATATATTTATATTTGATATATTAATATATATTAACTAATATATATGCCCACTAAAGAATTTCTTCTCTTGATATATAATTATGTATATATGTGATATATATATTTATATATATATAGAAATTGTATCTTGGTTGATGATACATAGAACATGGGTGTATGAGACTCACACTAGAGCTAAAGATTATTGGAGTGGATTTATGTTTAAAAGAAAATAGAATAGATTAGAAATGATTTATGGCTTTGGATGCTTGGAGAAGCACTGAGAATCCATGATTCATCTCTTGATTTTTGTTTTATTCTTAGATTTTTATTCATCCCAACCTTATCTCTAGCTCATGGTTCACTTTCTCACTCTTATCCTCACGACACCCAAGTTCATCTCCTTCTTCATTCTCCTCTCTAGAAAATTCTTGAGGTGAGAAAAAGAAAAGAGAAAAATAATTAAAGTGAGAAAATCTCCTACTTCATCAACCCACACTATCCAAACCCTTTAGTTTAGGTTGTTTGCTTCTCTAATACCTTGATTAGTGAAGAGCGAGCTTAAGTTAGAGAGACTTTAAGGTGGATCATCTTCGGCTTCGAAGACGACAATGCAAGCTTGTTCCTTTCACCAAGTGGAGTCTAAGAAGAGTTCTATGGACTACTGCTTGAAGCTTTAGAAGTGAAGGACCGGTCTACAAAGGTTGTAAACCTTCATCACTTAGTGTAGAACTTGTTTTCTTGCTTCAAAACCCTAATTCTCTAGTTCGATTCTAGGTTATTATAGCTTAGACCTCTAGATTTTTAAAAATTGCATACTTGATACTTGTATAAACCCAGTAGAGGTGTTAAGACATACTTTCATAGTATCAGAGCCAAGCTAGAGACTTAGGCGAAGTCTAGACGACATTAAAGTGTTCAATCGACGTTTTTAAACACGGATTTTACTAGTTTCTGTCCATTTTTCCAAACTTTGGATTTTTTCACAATTAAAAATTCTCAGAAAATCTTGCTGGTAAAATTATGAAGGCTCAAGAAATATGAGAACGTAACTCCTTAACTTAGCGGCGGAACCGCCGCAAATACCATGTATTTGTGGCGCTTCCGCCGCGCAATAATGGATTTAAGGTCTCGATTTTCTTGTGTTGCTTCATTTTCATATTTTGGACTTTCTGGGTATTTTTTATGAGGCTCAAGTTGTTGAGATCTCTGTGAATTGTTATTTCTTGAAACATCGATCGAAATGTTTAACATTGTCTAGATTACTATAGTTATGTGATACAATTTTTGGAATCCACATTGATTAGTTTTGCGAAAACTAGTTAACGATTAGTAAATCTCGCGTTTTAGTCTCAAGTGATGGATTGCCATGGTGTTTCGATTTGGATCAAAACTCCGTCACAATCTTGTATCGTACACGAATAGTCGCCGGGAGATACTAGTAGACAACCAAACCCTATAGCCCCAACCAAGTGACTATAGGAGAACCCCATGGCCAAAAGCATCCACTCAGGTGCGGCCGCGGTGTTCCGCCCAAGTGCACTTCGTTGACGGCATTGGGGGTGCGACCATCTAATAAAGTTCCCGACGAGCATTCGATCATATAATCTGGAATCTTGTTGAATTACCGGACTTGTTTTTGAAAAGTGTTTTCAATTCGAGACTTAAATGTAAGGTTTATAGGGTTAGGCATGAAATCCGGAGTATGTGATATTCCGGGTTTATGATTTCTAAGGATGATGCAGATTCTAATTATTGTAGTTTTCACTTCTTTTTTTGCGACCGTAAGTGTAATATGTGGTGTATCCCCGATCTCGTTGCTATACATCAACTGTTAGTTATATGTATGCCCTAGAGGCCATTATTGTACATGATTGTATATTATAGTGGATGCTTAGACATATATAGAGAGGACTTTCTTGCTCGACATGATAGTATGCGATCTGGTTGCACTTTATCTTAACATGTATGCTAGTATTATTATACTGTCTCTTTCTGATACAAGTTGATAAAGCCCTTAGGATATTAGCTTGACTACCAGGACTATGATGCAGATCAATACTAGTGGGGCTTGGGTAGTCTGTAAGAACATCCTTTAATTGTTCCTAGTCGAGGGAGTATCGAGACAGGGCATCGATATTCCAGAGTAGACTAGTGTGTATGTTTCTTGACCCTGTATGGGGTGATGGATGATCCCACATCCATTGGTATTTGACATCAAAGATTGTACACAGGTGCTCATTGGAGAATGGGTACACCGAACAGGACTCGCAAAGAACTCCTAGATGGTATTATACCTATCGTCAGATAGCAGTTCTGTGGTGACACTGGTACAGGTTAGCCTGTAGACCCGAGATTGTCATAGAGTCTTGTATAGTTCCTACTGTGCTTTGATTTCCTCCCTACCATGGCTCAAAGGAGTTGTGCAAACATGTGGATTTTGGGTACAGTCCCGAGTCACATGGAGGCAATGAGCGATAGGAGTTGTTTCGTCTCTTCCGGTATTTGGAGTTGATGTTGCGCTATGCTCAATTGGCTATAACAGAAAGTCCCTGGCCAGGGCCGATGAGATATACTGGTAAGTGTTATCAGTAGTTTCTCGATATGTTATGAGCCTCACATCAGCATGACTTATCAAGTTACTGGGGTCTGACGTTTACCACGCATAGACTCAATATGTGACATATCAGATGAAGAGACCAGATTATACGGTAGTGTTGCTTATAAGCTTTGCGGGGAGTTTGGACAAGCTTGCTTGTTGATTTTCTATTCTCTCAATACCTGGATAGCCGTTACATCCAGCTAGTACCGCTGACGGCTTGTGGGTGACTGATGTGATCATTACCTACTACTTGCGTATTGACGAGTCACAAAGAGGTTTTCTAGCTCAAGAGAAACGAAGTAGGGCACATATGTGATATGTGCGGAACCGAGATTAAATATCCGTATGTGATACCGTATTCTAATCTCGTGATATATGTTATATGTGATATAACCAAATCATTGAATCAAGTGTTGATTCAATGATTTGTTATATGTATATTTGATATACATAGAAATGATATTAGTCGGTTATATATGATATAGCCGGATTATTAAACCAAGTGTTGATTTAATAATTTAATATATAATTATATATTTGATATATTAATATATATTAGCCCACTAATGAATTTCTCCTCTTGATGTATATATATATGATGATATATACATTTTTGTGATATATATACATTTGTATAATATATTACATATACTATTGTATCATGCTAGATGATACATTGGACATGCGTGTATGAGACTCACACCAAACTAAAGATAATTTGGGTGATTTAATTATGAAGGGAAAAACCAAAATTAGGTGGAAATTAGCATGGCTTAAGATGCTTGTGGAAGCATGTAGAAGCTTTGGCTTATTCCACTAATTTTGTTTTACTCTAGATATTTATTAACCCAGCCATTATCTTTAGCCATGATTAACTCTCTTGATATATCTCTTGAGATATTTTTCACCTTAGTTGATCCATTCACCATCTTCTTCATCTTATTTTGCTCTCTAGCTTTTGGTGAGGTAATAAAAGAAAAAGAGAAAGAGAATTCTAAAGTGAGAAAAATTCCTTCTTCATCAACCTACTCTCCCATTAGTGTAGTTTGTTTGCTTTACTTATTCCTTAGTTACTTAAGACGTAGCTTGAGTTAGAGATTTCTCAAGGTTGATCATCTTCGGCCTCGAAGATCCTTAAGCAAGCTTGTTCCTTTCACCAAGTTGACCGAGTTGAGCCTAAGAAGAGCTCGAGGGACTATTACTTGGAGCTAGGGGACTACTACTTGGTGCTTTAGAAGTGAAGGACCGGTCTACAAAGGTTGTATTCTCTATTCACTTAGTGTAAAGTTGTTTACATGTTTAGAAATCCTAATTCTGTAGTTCGATTCTAGGTTAGTGTAGCTTAGACCTCTAAATTTTCTAAAATTTCATACTTGATGCATGTAGAAACCAAGTAGAGGTGCTAAGAAACACTTTCATGGTATCAAAGCCAAGCCAGAGCATTAGGAGTAGTCTAGACGAAGTTAAAATGTTCGATCGACTTTTCGAAACCCGTAAATCCAAGCTTCTGGAAATTTTTTCAAAAGTTGGAATTTTTTGAATTAAAAATATGCAGAAAATTATGCAGGGTTTTTTTTATGGTTCCACAAGAAAAAGGAGAGCCCAACACGACCAAACGGCCGCGCAACCGCGGCAAAACCATGCGTTTAGCCGCGGTTCCGCGGTATTGTTGGTGGGTCAGGGACTCCCCTTTCTTGTGTTGCTCCGTAGGGATATTTGGTACTTTCTGGGTATTTTTAAATGAGACTCAAGTGTTGAGGCTTCTGAGATTTGTGGTTGTTTGATGAATCGATCGAAATTTTTAACATCGTCTAGCTTTTATCTGATATGTGAAACAATATTTAGAATCTACAATAATTAGTTTTGTGAAAACTAGTTAGTATTTTGTAAATCTAGCAATTTAGTCTCATTCGATAGATTGCCATGGAGTTTCGATTCGGATCAAAACTCCGTCGCGATCTCGTATAGTACGCGAACACTCGCCGGGTAACACTACTAGATAGCCATGTCCCATAGCCCTGACCAAGTGACTGTAGGAGAACCCCGTTGCCAAAAGTATCTTTTTCGGGTGCTCGTGGCCGTGGTATTCGGCCAAAGTGCACTTCATCAACGGCATCTGGGTGTGGCCATCTACTAAAGTTTCCGACGAGCATTCCATCATTTGTTGGGAATCTTGTTGAATTGCCCGACTGGATATTGAAAAGTGTTTTCAATTCAAGACTAAAATGCCAGGTTTATATTGTTAGGCATGAAATTCGGAGTATGAGATATTCCGAGTTTATGATGTCTAAGGAGTTTGCGGATTCTAATTATTGTAGTTTTTCATTTCTTTTCTGCGACCGTAAGTGTAATATGTGGTGTATCGCCGATTTCGTTGCTATACGTCAATGACAATTGGGATACGCATATTTACTTACGTTGATGACATGTGATGTTATGTGTTGCTGTAATATTGGATCGTCGTGATTGAATACCCGGGGGGTTTTACATGAGATGAGAGTTTTTCATTTTCATTCATGTAAAAATTTATATGTAATATTCTTTTATTGGGACACTTCCGGGTTGAGAATGATGTCACTATTGATGTATATTATTTACTTTTCCGCATTAGGATAGACCCAAAGTGGGGAGCACAAGTAACCGGGTTCTAGAGTCCAGTGGGAGACAATATCGAGGAGTCGAGACCGGGTCTCCTAACTCTAGAACTGGTAGGGTTTCTTGCCGCTCTCGTAGGGGTATAGGGATGTGGGTATGGCTATTCATCACGACCGTGGAATCCGTGTTTTTTACTTTCTTGATTTAAAACACGAACCTCCTAGTATATCCTATATTTCTTATGTTGACTTCTGCTGCAATGTTCTGTGATGTGATCATATAACTACGTGAGATGAATGCTTTATATAATATATATGATATATAATAAACGTTGCTTATGTTTTGCATCCGCGCTAGTCCTGTCCCCGCTTTGCCGTTAGTTCAGTAACCTAACGGTGCATGACGGGACCCCGTGGCGAACGCGGATGGCATAAGCGTACGTTCTATTTTCGTTTCTTCTATGATGTTTAGGAAACATAAATGATGAGACTTCATTAATGGGATTAATGAAAAAGAAAGAAACATAAAGATGTTGTAGAATCAACTTTTTAGGAAGGTAGCTCTAGTTCCTGCTTTGCATAGCGGTATTTATTATGAATATCCAGCACCACATTCGATGAGAAAAGAGCCGAGATCCCTTCACTGGGAATGGCCTCTTTAGCAAAAGCTAGCAAATTCTACAACCCACTCGGTTTTTTTTGAAAACTATTCGATTTTATAAAGCGAAGCTTAAACCACTCCTTTTCAAATCACTCGATTCTACGACGATATCAAGTTCGTTACGCAAAAGGTTTTCTTAAAACCTATCGTGGCCCTCCGTCGGTTCTGATAAGGACTATTTAGTATTCATGCTAGGTTTGTTGGCCTGTGTCAAGGCGTAGTGTATGGTAGCTGATTAGTGTTTATCTGCCGTATATGATGCGATTGGATTAGGGTAGTCGTACGACCTTGTTGGCCTGCGTCAAGGGTCGTGCGGGTGGGTTTAATTCAATCACGAAATGAACGGGAAGAACTTGACTAACGGACTATGGTTTGTTGGCCTCCGTCAAGGTCATAGGACGCTAGGGGCAAAAACAGCCATAAGGAATTTCAAGTGTTGAAATTTGCAATGAGATTGCATACCTTCTATGAGATAGTTGGATCCTGATAACCACTGCGAGTAAGTGTTACTCCTGGATGAGTTTTGCACTTTACAATTAGTTGATCCAGTAGGTGTCTAAGAAAGGTGTTAACGGGGTTATGCCCCTGCGGAAACGACGTTATTTAATTAGTTCCATGCGAAAGCAAGGGGAGACTCTCTCGGAGTACCAATACCCGCCTGGCTGACCGATTGGCTAACTTGTAGGGTGTAATTAATCCCGGCTAGTCTTACCTTTTAGGGTTTGAAAAAAGATTTGATAAAAATAGTGGGAGCCATCCTGATTAGATAAGATAATAACCAATCTAATCTTACAAGAGCATACGCTAAAATGTTTTCTTCTCTCTCTCTCTCTCTCCAGGTAGAGAGCATGACATGCCTTAATCAAGATAATAATATGGATGTATTGACCGAACCTACTTATTATACTGAGCTGGGGAATGTTGGTTCTGCTCTACCTTATAACTGTTATAAGCCTGAGCAGGAAATAGAGGAATACCCAGATTCCCATTCGACCCGAACGAGGAATGAGCATGTTGATATATCTTCTTCGGGTGTGTTCATAACCGAGAATTGTTTCTCAGTATGCTCTACATCCTGGGGATTAGATATCGGATCAGGATCCCACATATGTAATTTGTTAAATGGGTTAAGAAGGAGTAGAGAACTAGGAATGGGTGATAAGTTTCTAGTAGTAGGGAACAGAGCAAAGGTTGCTGCCAAAGCAGTTGGCGAATATCACCTTGTATTACCTAATGGTAATACATTGATTCTGAACGACTGTTATTACGTACCAAAAATAATGTGCAATATTATATCAGTATCTATATTACATAGAGAAGGATATAATTTTGTATTGGTGGATAATGTTATGAAGATTTTCCAAAATCAAGAGTTGATTGGGTTTGGTACGTTATGCAACGGTATATACGTTCTAAATCAGAATGAAGTTCTAAGTATACAGAACACACACAAGAGGAAAAGTTCATAAATGAACGAATCCTTCTTGTAGCATTGTAGACTTGGTCATATCAATACGAAAAGACTAGCGAAATTACATAAAGATAGATATTTGAATCAGTTTGAATTTACATCTTATGAAACTTGCCAGTCATGTCTCAAAGGAAAGATGACCAAAACTCCGTTTACTAGACACGGAGAAAGAGCTACTGAACTCTTAGGACCGATACATAGTGATTTATGCTGTCCCATGTCTACACATGCCAGAAATGGTTCATTGTACTTTATTACATTCACTGATGATCTCTTAAGATACGGAAATGTGTTCCTGTTGAAATATAAGTCTGAAGCTTTTGAGAAATTCAAGGAATATAAGTGCGAAGTAGAGAACAAAATAGGTAAAAGTATTAAAATCCTTAGATCTGATCGGGGAGGAGAATACTTAAGCACGGAGTTCCTGGATTATTTAAAAAAGAATGGGATTCTCTCTCAGCTTACTCCTCCATATACACCACAGCAAAAAGGTGTATCGGAGCGGAGAAACCACACCCTATTAGATATGTTGCGCTCTATGATGAGTACAGATGAGTTACCTATTTCCTTTTGGGGTTATGTGCTTGAGACAGCCGCATACCTATTGAATAGAGTTCAGACCAAATTAGTGCCTACCACTCCATATGAGATATAGGAAGGGAAAAGACCATGTCTTAATTTCATTAAGATGTAGTGTTGTCCAGCCTATGTTAAAAAGAAAAATCCGGACAAGCTTGAGGCAAGGTCAGTTCTGTGCAAGTTTGTAAGATATCCCAAGCATTCATGAGGGTGTATCTTCTACCACACTGAGGAACAAAAGGTGTTTGTTTCTCGGAATACCACCTTTTTAGAAAAGGAATTTCTTATGAAATAAATTAGTGGTCATGAGGTAGAACTGGAAGAAGTTCCAGCTACACAAACTACAACTGATGATTTGGTAGAACCAGAGGATTCGATAGTCCCTAACGAACCTCAGCCACTCCGCAGATCTAGTAGGGTTCCTCATCCACCTGAAAGATGCTACGGTTTTCTCATAGACGGTGGAACTGAGGATTGCAAGATGATGACCCAACTAGTTTCGAGCAGGCCATCACAAGTGCCAACCTTATGAAATGGCTGGATGTAATGCGATCTGAGATGAAATCCATGTACACCAACAAAGTATGGATTTTGGAAGTTACTCCTGAAGGGGTAAAACCCATAGGTTTGTAAAACCCATCGGAAGCAAGTGGATCTTTAAGAAGAAACTAGGTGTAGATGGAAATGTTGAGACTTTCAAAGCTAGACTTATAGCAAAAGGTTTTCGTCAATGACCTGGTGTTGATTATGATGAAATCTTTTCTCCAGTGGCTATGCTTAAATCCATCCGGATCCTACTTGCCATCACTGCATACCATGATTAAGAAATCTGGCAAATGGACGTCAAGGCCGCTTTTCTAAATGGTGATTTAGAAGAGTGCATGTAAATGACACAGCCAGAGGGCTTTGTAGATAGTGGGAGCAGCGGAAAGGTGTGCAAACTGCTTAAATCAATCTACGGATTAAAACAGGCATCACGGAGTTGGAATATCTATTTTGATGTGGTAGTCAAAGAGTTTGACTTCATCAAAAACGTAGATGAACCTTGTATATATAAGAAGATTGAAGAGAGTAAAGTTGTCTTTCTTGTACTGTAAAATGATGACATACTCTTGATAGAAAATGATGTTCCTATGCTACACTCGGTCAAGCTCTACTTATTACAACGGTTCTCCATGAAAGATCTAGGTGATGCCTCCTACATCCTGGGGACTAAGATCTATAGAGATAGATCTAAGAGGATGTTGGGATTGTCCCAATCCAGGTACATTGACACCATACTAAAGAGGTTTAGTATGGAAGATTCTAAGCGTGGTTATTTACCCACTTGTTCTGAAACCACCCTCTCCAAAGAGTTGTCTCCTAAGACTAATTTGGAGAGAGCTCACATGCAAGGGATACCCTATACTTCTGCAGTAGGGTCAATCATGTACGCGAAGTTATATACCAGACCGGATGTAGCTTACGCACTTAGTGTGGTAAGTAGGTATCAATTAGATCCTGGGGAGAAGCACTGGACAGCTATGAAGAACATTATTAAGTACTTGAGAAGGACTAAAGAAATGTTCTTGGTGTATGGTAACGGTGAACTCCAAGCGGAGTCCTTTACCAATTCGAGCTTTCAGAGTGATAAGAACGACGGTAAGTCGGTCTTGGGTTTTGTCTTTACCTTCAATGGAGGGGCGGTATGTTGGAAGAGTTCCAAGCAAGATACCGTAGCATACTGTTAGTTATATGTATGCCCTAGAGGCCATTACTGTACATAGGATGTATATTGTAGTGGATGCTGGGACATATATAGGGAGGACTTTCTTGCTCGACATGATAGTATGCTATCTGGTTGAACTTTACCTTAACGTGTATACTGATTGTCTCTCTGTTACATGTTGGTAAAGCCCTTAGGATCTGTACTTGACTACCTGGACTATGATGCGGATCATACTAGTGGGGACATGGTAGTCCATAAGTACATCCTTCAAAGTCCCTAGTCGTGGGTGTATCGAGACGGGGCATCGATATACCAGAGTAGACTAGCGTGTACCTTCTCGACCCATACAGATGGGCGATGGATGATCCCATATCCATTGGTGTTTGACATCAGAGATGATTTACGGGTGCTCAGTAGAGACTGGGTACACTGGACGGACTCGCCGAGAACTCCCAGATGGTATTATACCTCACGTCAGATGGCAGTTCTCTGGTGACACTGGTACAGAGTAGTCTGTTGACCCGAGATCGTCATAGAGTCTTGTGTGGTTCCCACTGTGCTTTGATTTCCATCTTACCACGTCCAAGAGGGCGTGCAAAACGGTGGTTTTTGGGTACAGTCCCGAGTCACATGAAGGCAATGAGCGATAGGAGGGGATTCGTCTCTCCCGGTATAGGGGGTTGATGTTGCGCTGTGTTCGATTGGCTATAACAGGAAATCCCTGGCCAGGGTTGCTGAGATTTACTGGTAAGTGTTACCAGTAGTTTCTCGAACAGTTATAGACCTCATATCGACACGACTTATCGAGCTATTGGGGTCTGACGTTTACCACCCCTAGGCGAGATATGCGACAGATCAGACGATCAGACCGGACTGTACGGTAGTGTTACTGGTCGGATTCACTGGAGTGTGAGCGGGCTTGCTCGTCGATCTTCAGATCGCTCAATACCCGGGTGGCCGTTATGTTTAGCAGACCGCTTGCGGCTTGTGGATGCTTGATATGATCATCATCTGCTGCCGGCGTATTGACGAGTCTTTAGAGTCCTACACAGAGGTTTCCCGGCTCAAGCGAAACGAAATAGGAGCGCATATGAGATATGTGCGGGACCGAGAATAATGCGTGTATGTGATACCGTATTCTATTCTCGCGATAAATATATCGAATGGTTGTATGCGATATAACCTAGTTATCGATTCAAGCGTTGATTCGATAAGCCGATATATATTGTATACTAATCGGTTGTGTGCGACATAACCGGGTCATTGAATCAAGTGTTGATTTAATGATTTAATGCATATTTATATATTTGATATATTACTTTGCATCAACTAGTATCGGTTTACTTAAGATGGATTTTCTCACTCGGATGGGCGCATTGTATATGCGATATACTTTTGTGCACTTGATTGTATCATGTTTGATGATACAAGTCATGCTAGGGTTCAAGTGTAAAGATTAAACCTTGGTTGATGAAATGGTTAGGGTTTATTATTTATTATTCATTTATCTTATTTAATTATCCTTTTTATTTTTGATAAATGAATAAAAGAAAAGAGAAAAGAATGGTGGCTAATTTTGTTCTTTAGTTGAAGCTTCATGAAGCTTTGTTCAAGTCAACCATTCTTATCTCATCCTTAACCCTAACCATTCCCACTAACCATGATTCATTCTCTACACTTGACTCTAGTTAAAATTATGATAAGAATTCATTTTCTTTTCTTATTCTTTTAACTTATCATATAAGCTTCTTCTTCTTCTTCCTTGACTTCAAGAAGAAAAGCTTCACCTCCATCAATGGTGATTGATGCATATGAGTGAGAAAACCAATTCTAAAGTTAACCCACTTCCTATTTCTTCATCCTCTACCTCTTGCCAAGTAGTAGAGTGTGTTTACTTCACAAGTTTCTTGACTTGGTGAAGTCGGAGCTTGATTTAGCGATGCCTCGACGTAGATCATCATCGGCATGGACATCGACGACCTAGCTTGCCCATTCTCCGACGAAGCCGATCCTAGAGCCCGGATTTGACTTGGACAGCGGAGAGGACTTCGTTGCGGAGCTATGGAGGTGGAGCACCGGATCTACAAAGGTTGTATTTCCGTTTTCTCATTAGTTAAGTGTTAACTAGTTCAATGTTCGCCTAGACATCTAGTTATCGATCCGTAGTTTAGGGTTTGTAGGCACCATATTTTTTTTGAAATTGCCATGGTTGATGGCTTGGGAGACCTCACTAGAGTGCCTAGGAACCCTACAGTGGTATCAGAGCCTAGCTAGAGCCTTAGGCGAAGTCCAGACGGAAATTGAAGTCCGAACGAACCCGAAACCCCGAACCAATATTGCTCTCTGGACTTTTCCTAAAATGCGGATTTTTGTGAATTAAAAATTTCTAGAAAATACATAAAATAAAACTAAGAATTACGGTGCAAACTCAGGTGAGTAATTCGTTTGAACGGCGGCGGAACCGCGGCATAAGCACTGCTTATGCGGCGGTTCCGCGCTACATTGGTGACGTCATCGTACCTGCTCTGCACAGTAATTCCTATTATTTTATGGTGAGTTTTCTGGGAATATTTAAAACTTATTCCAGAGTTGAAATTTCTGCAGTTGTTTTGGGGATTCGGTGTTTCGATCGGGATATCAAATTTTGTCTGTGTGGCTTTCCGGATAAATTTTAGAATATGTTAAAAAGTTCGACCGCATATAAATACCCAACTTTTCCCCTGTCGGGAAATTTCCAAGTGTTGGATTTTTCCGTAGTTTAACGACGTTCTAAGTAGTGCAAGTAACGCGATGGTCCCTCTAGAAGACACAAACCTTAACTCGATTATGTGACCGTCTTGAACTGCCCTTTGAACCTTCGGGTTTGGGGCAGTACGGCGTGCCACATGTGAGGCGTTGGCTTGACCCTTCTACGGCTGGACCGTTGGTACTGAGGCACGAACGGAATGTTGTTAGACTTGTTTCCTGTGTTGATCTGTATCGGGAAAACTTGGGTGTTCGATTGTTCGATCGAAAAGTTTAGCATTTTCTATTTATCTGGAATGGGATACAATAATTGGAATTCACAAGAAGTTATGAGATAACTAAATGAATGTTATAAACATAGCAGTTTAGTCTCACTTGATCGGTTGCCACGGAATTTTGATGTGATCAAAAGTCCGTCGCAATCACGTAGCGTACGCGGATACTCGCCGGGTAAACTTAATAGACAGCCTCACTCCATAGCCCAGACCAAGTGACTGTAGGAGAACCCCGTCGCCGAAAGCATCCGTCCGGGTGCTCGCGGTAGCGGTGTTCCGCCTTGGTGCACTTCGTCGACGGTATCGGGGGTGCGACCGTCTACTGAAGTTTGCGACGAGTATTCGATCAGACTGTCGGGAATCCTGTTGAATTGCCCGACTTGATATTGAAAAGTGTTTTCGATTTTGAGACTAAAATGCGGGGTTTATAATTGTTAGGCATGCGATGTCTAAGTAATTCATTTGGTCAGGCATGCGATGTCTGAGGTGGTTGCGGATTCCAACTGTTGTAGTTTTACACTTTCTTTTCTGTGACCGTAAGTGTAATATGTGATATCGCCGGTTTCGTTGCTATATGTCAACGACAATTGGGATGCGCATATTTACTTACGTTGATGACATGTGATGTTATGTGTTGCTGGATATGTTATGTTGGATCGTCGTGATTGAATAGCCGGGGGTTTTTATGTGAGATGAGTGTTTTTTCATTTTCATTCATGTAAAAACTTGTATGTAATATTCTTTTATTGGGGCGCTTCCAGGTTGCGGAAGTAGTCACCGTTTGTATATTATTTACTTTTCCGCACTAGGATAGACCCAAGGAGGGGAGCACAAGTAACCGGGTTCTGGAGTCCAGTGGGAGACCAACTCGAGGAGTCGAGTCCGGGTCTCCTAACTCTAGAATTGGTAGGGTTGCTTGCCGCTCTCGTAGGGGTCTAGGGGTGTGGGTTTGGCTATTCATCACGACCGTGGAATCCGTGTTTTATACTGGCTCGTATTGAAAACACGGACGTCCTAGTATATCCAATATTTCATATGATTCTTCTGCTGCGATATCTGTGATGTGATCATGTGATGTTCTGTGATAGATACAGTATATAGTATATATGATATATTATATAGGCGTTACTTATGTTTTACACCCGCGCTAGCCCTGCCCCGCTCTGCCGTTAGTTACCTAACCTAACGGTGCACGAGGGGACATCGAGGCGAATGCGGATGGCATAAGTGTACGTCGTATTTATCTGTGATGTTTAGGTATTTAAATGATGGGACTTCATTAATGTGATTAATGAGATAAAAGAAACCTAAGATGTTGTAGAATCGAATTTCAAAATAAAACAGGTAGCTACAGTTCTTGCTTTGCACAGCGATATATATGATATATCCTGCACCTTATTCGATGAGGAAAGGACCGAGATCCCTTCACCGGGAGTGACTCCTTTAGCAATAACTGGCAGATGCTACACACTCGGTTTGTCTTTTGATTGCTTTTAAGAGTTTTTGCTTTGCACAGCGATATATATGATATATCCTGCACCTTATTCGATGAGGAAAGGACCGAGATCCCTTCACCGGGAGTGACTCCTTTAGCAATAACTGGCAGATGCTACACACTCGGTTTGTCTTTTGATTGCTTTTAAGAGTTTTTGCTTTGCACAGTGATATATATGATATATCCCGCACCTAATTCGACGAGGAAAGGACCGACGATCCCTTCACCGGGAGTGACTCCTTTAGCAAAACTAGAAAAGCCTCAAAAACACTCCATTTCAAAATTCATTCGATCCTACAATGATATCAAGTTCATTACGCAATAGGTTTTCAGAAAAACCTGTCGTAGCCCTCCGTCATTTCAGATATGTACTAGTTAGTATTCGTGCTACGTTTGTTGACCTCTGTCAAGGCGTAGTGTGCGGTAGCTGATTAGTGCTTATCTGCATAAGCATATGATGTGATTGATTTAGGGTAGTCGTGCGACCTTGTTGACCTCTGTCAAGGGTCGTGCGGGTGGGTTTACTTCAATCAGGAAATGACGGGTTGAACTTGACTAGCAGCCTATGGTTTGTTGACCTCTGTTAAGGTCATAGGACGCTAGGGGCAAAATATTATCGGGAATTTCAAGTGTTGAAATTTGCAATGAGATTGCATACCTTCTATGAGATAGTTGGATCCCGATACCCGCTGCGAGTAAGTGTTACTCCTGGGAGAGTTTTATACATTACAATTAGCCGATCAAGTAGGTGTCTAGAAAGGTGTCAACGGGGTTACGCCTCTGGGAAAATGAGGTTTACATTAATTAGGTTCGTGCGAAAGCACGGGGGACCTCCCTCAAAGTACCGACACTGGCCTGGCTGAAAGATTGGCGAACTTGTAGTGTGTAATTAATCCCGGCTAGTCTTTCCTTTTAGGGTTTGAAGGAAGATTTGATAAAAAGCAGTGGGAGCCATCCTGATTAGATAAAATTATAACCAATCTATTCTTACAAGAGCGCACGCTGAGTGTTTTCTTCTCTCTCTCTCCTGGTAGCGACCATATCACGCCTTAATCAAGATAATAATACGGATTATTGACCGAACCCGCTTGTTATACTGAGCTGGGGAACGTTGGTCCCGCTCCAACTTATAATTGTTATAAGACAGAGCAGGATATTGGGGATTACCAGAATTCCCGTGCCGCCCAAACGAAGAAAGTGCATGCTGATGCATCATCTTCGGGTGTGTTCGTTACAAAGAACTGTTTCTCAGTATCCTCCGCGTCCTGGGTATGTGATACCAGATCAGGATCCCAGATATGTAATCTGTTACATAGGGCTACAGAAAGGTAGAGAACTGAGAACGGGTGATAAGTTTCATGAGGCAGAAAACGGGGCAAGTGTTGCAGCCAAGTCTGTTGGTCACTGTCACCCTGTATTACCAATATATTGATTCTGAACGAATGTTATTAGATACCGAACCTGATATACAAAATCATATCAGTCTCTTTATTAGTAAAGAAAGGATATAATTTTGTATTGTTGGATAATGTTTTGAACATTTCCTATATCAAAAGTTGATCGGTTCAGGCACGTTATCTAAAAGCATTAATGTTCTAAATCAAACTACAGTTCTTAGTGTACGGAACACACACAAGAGGAAGAGTTCAGAAATGAACGAATCCTTCTTGAGGCATTGTAGACTAGGTCATATCAATGTGACCCGACTGGCTAGAGTTACATATAGATGCATATTTAAATCAGTTTGAATTTACATCTTGTGAAACTCGCCAGTCATGTCACAAAGATAAGATGACCATAGCTCCGTTTACTGGAAACAGAGAAAGAGTTAGTGAACTCTTGGGATGATACATGTTGATGTATGTAGGTCCCCTGTCTACACATGCCAGGACCGGTTCTTTATACTTCATTATATTCTCTGATGATCTTTCGAGATTCAGACCTATGTTCCTGTTGAAACACAAGTCCGAACCTTTTGAGATATTCACAGAATATAAGCGAGAAGTAGAGAACCAGAATACGGGTATAAGTATTATGTCCTTTGATGTGATCAAGGAGGAGAATACTTGAGCACGGAATTCCTGGACTATTCTAAAGGAGAATGAGATTCTCTCTCAGCATTACTCCTCCGTATACACCATAGCACGATGGTATATCGGAGCGGAGCAATAACACCTATATGATAAGGTGTGCTCTATAATGAGTACTACTGAGTTACCTATTTCCTTTTGGGAGTTATGCACTTGAGAAGTTGCATACCTATTGAATAGGGTTCCAATCAAATCAATTGCCTACCACTTCATATGAGATATGGAAAGGGAAGAGCCCATGTCTTAAGTTAGTTAAGATTTGGGGTTGTCCGGCCTATGTCTAAAAGCAAAATCCGGACAAACTCGAGGCAAGGTCTGTTATGTAGAACTGGAAAGGTTCCAGCTATACAAACTACAGCTGATGATTTGATAGAACCAAAGGATTCAGTAAATTCCAATGAACCTCAGCCTCTCCGCCGATCTAGTAGGGTTCCTCACCCACCTGAGAGATACTTCGGTTTCTCTATGACAGTGGGAGCGAGGACTGCATCATGAGACGATGACCCAACTAGTCTCGAGCTGGCCATCAGGAGTGGGACTCTGTAAGAATGGCTGGATGCTTAGCGATCTGAGATGGAATCCTTATACACCAGCAAAGTATGGACTTTAGCTGCTATATCTGAAGGGTTAAATCCCCATCAGGAGCAAGTATATCTTGAGAAGATTACTTGGTGTAGATGGAAAAGTTGAGACTTTCAAAGCTAGACTTGTTAAAGTTTTTCGTCATCGACCAGGCGTGGATAATGATGAAACCTTTTCAAGTAGCTATGCTTAAGTCCATCCAGATCCTACTTGCCACGGCTACATACCATGACTGCGATATCTGGTGGTTGGGTGTCTTGACTGCTTTTCTAAATGATGATTTAGAAGAGTGTGTCTATAAGTACACAGCCAGAGGGCTTCGTAGACAGTGGGAGCAGCGGAAACGTGTGCAAGATGCTTTATAGGATTAAAGCAGGCATCGCGGAGTTGGAACGTCTGTTTTGATGTATTAGTCAAGGAGTTTGACATCATCAAAATGGTAGATGAACCTTGTATATACAAAAAGGTAGTAGGGAGTATGGTGACGATCCTCGTAGAGTACGTGGATGACATACTCTTGATAAGAAAGGAGTTTCCTATGCTACGCTCGATCAATCTCCGCTTATCACAATGATTCTCCATATAGGATCAAAGTGATACCTCCTAAATCCTGGGTTTTTTGGATCTATGAGATAGATCTAATTGGATGTTCGGACTCTTACTAGTTGTAGTGAGACGGTATCAACCGATCCTGGGGAGAATCACTGGAAGGGTTCCAGGGTGATAAAGACGACTGAGTGTCAGTCACAGGCATTGTCTTAACCCTCAGTAAAGGGACGGTATGTTGGAAGAGTTCCAAGCTAGATACCGTGACATACTAGACGATAAAGGCTGGATACATCGCTACTTAAGATGCTACCCTAGAGGCTGTTTGGGTGTATATTGGTTCATGAGATGAACCATGTTCCTCCCATTGTGTGACAATGGAGTTGTGGCTTAAGCCAAGGAACGTCCGTCCCATCAGTGATCCAGACATATTCTAAGGCAGTATCACCTGATCATGGAGATGGTTGATCTCCAAGGGATCGAGGTAAGGAAAGTAGACTCAGAGGACAAACACAGCGGATCCACTCACAAAGGCCTGTTCCCAGAGAGACTATTATGGGATGGTTGAGTATGAGATACTTCAAACCACTGCTACAGATGGCCCTAGTGCAAGTGGGAGATTGTTAGTTATATGTATGCCCTAGAGGCCATTACTGTACATAGGATGTATATTGTAGTGGATGCTGGGACATATATAGGGAGGACTTTCTTGCTCGACATGATAGTATGCTATCTGGTTGAACTTTACCTTAACGTGTATACTGATTGTCTCTCTGTTACATGTTGGTAAAGCCCTTAGGATCTGTACTTGACTACCTGGACTATGATGCGGATCATACTAGTGGGGACATGGTAGTCCATAAGTAAATCCTTCAAAGTCCCTAGTCGTGGGTGTATCGAGACGGGGCATCGATATACCAGAGTAGACTAGCGTGTACCTTCTCGACCCATACAGATGGGCGATGGATGATCCCATATCCATTGGTGTTTGACATCAGAGATGATATACGGGTGCTCAGTAGAGACTGGGTACACTGGACGGACTCGCCGAGAACTCCCAGATGGTATTATACCTCACGTCAGATGGCAGTTCTCTGGTGACACTGGTACAAAGTAGTCTGTTGACCCGAGATCGTCATAGAGTCTTGTGTGGTTCCCACTGTGCTTTGATTTCCATCTTACCACGTCCAAGAGGGCGTGCAAAACGGTGGTTTTTGGGTACAGTCCCGAGTCACATGAAGGCAATGAGCGATAGGAGGGGATTCGTCTCTCCCGGTATAGGGGGTTGATGTTGCGCTGTGTTCGATTGGCTATAACAGGAAATCCCTGGCCAGGGTTGCTGAGATTTACTGGTAAGTGTTACCAGTAGTTTCTCGAACAGTTATAGACCTCATATCGACACGACTTATCGAGCTATTGGGGTCTGACGTTTACCACCCCTAGGAGAGATATGCGACAGATCAGACGATCAGACCGGACTGTACGGTAGTGTTACTGGTCGGATTCACTGGAGTGTGAGCGGGCTTGCTCGTCGATCTTCAGATCGCTCAATACCCGGGTGGCCGTTACGTTTAGCAGACCGCTTGCGGCTTGTGGATGCTTGATATGATCATCATCTGCTGCCGGCGTATTGACGAGTCTTTAGAGTCCTACACAGAGGTTTCCTGGCTCAAGCGAAACGAAATAGGAGCGCATATGAGATATGTGCGGGACCGAGAATAATGCGTGTATGTGATACCGTATTCTATTCTCGCGATAAATATATCGAATGGTTGTATGCGATATAACCTAGTTATCGATTCAAGCGTTGATTCGATAAGCCGATATATATTGTATACTAATCGGTTGTGTGCGACATAACCGGGTCATTGAATCAAGTGTTGATTTAATGATTTAATGCATATTTATATATTTGATATATTACTTTGCATCAACTAGTATCGGTTTACTTAAGATGGATTTTCTCACTCGGATGGGCGCATTGTATATGCGATATACTTTTGTGCACTTGATTGTATCATGTTTGATGATACAAGTCATGCTAGGGTTCAAGTGTAAAGATTAAACCTTGGTTAATGAAATGGTTAGGGTTTATTATTTATTATTCATTTATCTTATTTAATTATCCTTTTTATTTTTGATAAATGAATAAAAGAAAAGAGAAAAGAATGGTGGCTAATTTTGTTCTTTAGTTGAAGCTTCATGAAGCTTTGTTCAAGTCAACCATTCTTATCTCATCCTTAACCCTAACCATTCCCACTAACCATGATTCATTCTCTACACTTGACTCTAGTTAAAATTATGATAAGAATTCATTTTCTTTTCTTATTCTTTTAACTTATCATATAAGCTTCTTCTTCTTCTTCCTTGACTTCAAGAAGAAAAGCTTCACCTCCATCAATGGTGATTGATGCATATGAGTGAGAAAACCAATTCTAAAGTTAACCCACTTCCTATTTCTTCATCCTCTACCTCTTGCCAAGTAGTAGAGTGTGTTTACTTCACAAGTTTCTTGACTTGGTGAAGTCGGAGCTTGATTTAGCGATGCCTCGACGTAGATCATCTTCGGCATGGACATCGACGACCTAGCTTGCCCATTCTCCGACGAAGCCGATCCTAGAGCCCGGATTTGACTTGGACAGCGGAGAGGACTTCGTTGCGGAGCTATGGAGGTGGAGCACCGGATCTACAAAGGTTGTATTTCCGTTTTCTCATTAGTTAAGTGTTAACTAGTTCAATGTTCGCCTAGACATCTAGTTATCGATCCGTAATTTAGGGTTTGTAGGCACCATATTTTTTTGAAATTGCCATGGTTGATGGCTTGGGAGACCTCACTAGAGTGCCTAGGAACCCTACACATACTTGACGATGGAGGCTGAATACATCGCTGCCAAAGAGGCTTTCTAGATGAAGAATTTCAAAACTGAACTCGGTGTGGTTACATCCATTGAGCATCCAATACCTTTGTATTGTGATAAAAATGGAGCTGTGGTTTTGGTCAAGGAACCCCGGTCCCATCAGCGATCCAGACATATTCTTAGGCGGTATCACCTGATCCGGGAGATAGTTGATCACCGGGAGATCGAGGTCAGGAAAGTTGACACGAAAAATAACACAGCGGATCCACTCACAAACACCCTCCCCCAGATACAATTTGAGATTCTTTTTGGGATGTTGGGTATGAAATACTACAACGACTGGACTTGGTGAAAGTGGGAGATTGTTAGTTATATGTATGCTCTAGAAGCCATTATTGTACATGACTGTATATTATTGTGGATGCTTGGACATATAAAGAGAGGACTTTCTTGTTCGACATGATAGTATGCTATCTGGTTGCACTTTTTCTTAACATGTATAATAGTATTATTATACTGTCTTTCTCTGATACATGTTGATAAAGCCATTAGGATGTTAGCTTGACTACCAGGACTATGATGCAGATCATACTTGTGGGGCTTGGGTAGTCCTTAAGCACATCCTTTAATTGTTCCTAATCGAGGGAGTATCGAGACATGGCATCGATATTCCAGAGTAGACTGGAGTGTACGTTTCTTGACCCTGTATGGGGCGATGGATGATCCAACATCCATTGGTGTTTGACATCAAAGATTGTACACAGGTGCTCATTAGAGAATGGGTACACCGAACAGGACTCTCCGAGAACTCCTAGATGGTATTATACCTATCGTCTGATAGCAGTTCTCTGATGACATTGGTACAGGTTAGTCTGTAGACCCGAGATCGTTATAGAGTCTTGTGTGGTTCCCACTGTGCTTTGATTTCCTCCCTACCACGGCTCAAAGGAGGCGTGCAAACAGGTGGATTTTGGGTGCAGTCTCGAGTCACATGGAGGCAATGAGCGATAGGAGGGGTTTCGTCTCTCCCGATATTGGGAGTTGATGTTGCACTATGCTCGATTTGCTATAACAGAAAGTCCCGGGCCAGGGTTGATGAGATTTACTGGTAAGTGTTATCAGTAGTTTCTCGATATGTTATGAGCCTCACATCAGCATGACTTATCAAGTTACTAGGGCCTGACGTTTACCACCCCTATGCTCGATATGCAGATGAAGAGACTGGACTATACGGTAGTGTTGCTTATAGGCTTGGTAGGGAGTTTGGACAAGCTTGCTTGTTGATCTTCTATTTGCTCAATACCTGGGTAGCCGTTACGTCCAGCTAGTACTGTTGACGGCTAATGGGTGACCGATGTGATCATTACCTACTGCTGGTGTACTGATGTGTCTTTAGAGTCCCACAAAGAGGTTTCCAAGCTCAAGCGAAACGAAGTATGGCACATATGTGATATGTGTGGGACCGAGATTAAATACGTGTATGTGATACCATATTCTACTCTCGTGATATAGGTTATATATGATATAACCGGATTATTGAATCAAGTATTGATTCAATAATTTGTTATATGTATATTTAATATACATAGAAATAATATTAGTCGGTTATATATGATATAGCCGGATTATTAAACCAATTGTTGATTTAATAATTTAATATATAATTATATATTTGATATATTAACATATATTAACTAATATTAGCTCACTAAAGAATTTCTCCTCTTGATGTATGTATATATGATGATATATACATTTATGTAATATATTAATATATTACATATACTATTGTGTCGTGCTAGATGATACATTAGACATGGGTGTAAGAGACTCATACCAAACTAAAGATAATTTGTGTGATTTAATTATTAAGGGAAAAACCAAAATTAGGTGGAAATTAGCATGGCTTAAGATGCTTGTGGAAGTATGTAGAAGCATTGGCTTATTCCACTAATTTTTTTTACTCTACATATTTATTAACCCAACTATTATCTTTAGCCATGGTTAACTCTCTTGATATATCTCTTGAGATATTTTTCACCCTAGTTGATTCATTCATCATCTTCTTCATCTCATTTTGCTCTCTAGCTTTTGGTAAGGTGATAAAAGAAAAAGAGAAAGAGAATTCTAAAGTGAGAAAAATTCCTACTTCATCAAACTACTCTCATCTAGCCCATTAGTGTAGGTTGTTTGCTTCACTTATTCCTTAGTTAGTGAAGAGGTAGCTTGAGTTAGAGATTCCTCAAGGTGGATCATCTTCGGCCTCGAAGATCCTTAAGCAAACTTGTTCCTTTCACCAAGTGGAGCCTAAGAAGAGTTCGAGGGACTATTACTTGGAGCTAATGGACTACTACTAAGAGCTTTAAAAGTGAAGGACCGGTCTACAAAGGTTGTATTCTCTATTCACTTAGTGCTTATTTGTTTACTTGCTTAAAAAACCTAATTCACTAGTTCGATTCTAGGTTAGTGTTTCTTAGACTTCTAAATTTTTTAAAATTGCATACTTGATGCATGTAGAAACCAAGTAGAGGTGCTAAGAAACACTTTCATCAACGATGTTAGGGATACTCATATTTACTTAAGTTGATGACATGTGATGTTATTGTGTTGCTCGTTGATATGTTATATTGGATCATCGTGATTGAATAGCCGGGGGTGTTTTGCGTGAGATGAGAGTTTTTCAATTTTCATGCATGTAAAAATTTGTATATAATATTCTTTTATTCAGACACTTCCGGGTTGAGGTTGTTGTCTCCTTTGATGTATATTATTTACTTTTCCTCATTAGTATAGACCCAAGGTGGGGAGCATAAGTAATCGGATTTTGGAGTCCAGTGGGAGGCCATCTTGAGGAGTCGAGACCGGGTCGCCTAACTCTAGAATTGGTAGGATTGCTTGCTGCTCTCTTAGGGGTCTAGGGATGTGGGTTTGGCTATTCATCACGACCGTAGAATCCGTGTTTTTCATTACTGGGTTAATCTAAAACACGGACCTCTTAGTATATCCTATATTTCATATATCTGCTTCTGTTGATTCTGTGATATGATGTAATCATATAATTGCGTGAGACGAATGCTATTTATATATATATGATATACTAGTCGACACTATATATGTTTTTCATCCGCGCTAGTCCTGAACCCGCCCTGCGGTAAGTTAAGTAACCTTAGGGTGAAGACCCGGGTCCCTGTGGCGAATGCGGATGGCATATATATGTGTTTTATTTTTGTTTCTTCTATGATGTTTAGGAAACACAAATGATGGAACGTCATTAATGATATTAATGAAATGAAAAGAAACTTAAAGATGTAGAATCAAATTTTTCAAAAAGGTAGCTCTAGTTCTTCCTTTGCATAGCGATATTTGATTGGTAGAGATTTGTTATGCTTAGTTCTAATTACCGCAATCAAGACGGTTTCGCTTGGTAGCTAGCCGGATGAGTCCGGGTCAGTCCACGGAGAGATGGGAATCTTTTTCTTAGTGTTTAACGAGTTAAGTCCAAATTGTCCAGGTTTGTTTAAGATTAACTATATGATAAATATGTATAAAAAGAGCTTGTTAGTGTTAGAATTAGGTTAGTTTGAGTTAGGAGTCGCTCACTTCTTTCGTTGCCACTCTTAGTATCGATATTACGGTAATCGGCAACAACGGGGATTAGCATGACTAGGAAGGAAACTTGCGAGTATAAGCTAGGCTTTCCAACACTTAGTTCCTTCCTTTTGGTCCTTGTCCGTCCGTTCTTGTCTCTTAGCCGTAACCTCCGGTCAATTTAACTATAACTGGTCTCTCTATGGTGTCACCGCTATCATGTAGGATAGGGTGCCATAGGGAGAGGATTGTGGTTAAATTGATGGGAGTCCGAATCAAGATGTTGGGCAAAGAAAAGAGTGAGAGAGATTTTATTCTCTCAAACTTCCCTTATCCTACCCTAACAAGTGAGAAACTACTCACCCATTATAAAGAAAAAGAAAATAAAACAAAGAAAGAAGATAGAAAGAAATGAGTTAGAGAATCATAATTAGCTATTTGGGACCTCACATAGGCAAGGATCACACTTGAGCATCATTGTTGTAAGGATAAAGGAAAAGAGAAAAAGAAAACAAACAAACAAGTAACAAAAACTATTTTAACAAAGAAAATAACAAGCAAAATATAAGAACTCAATTATGAGACATGCATGCTAAAAGAATTCTTCTTTATTCATCATTCACTCAAAAGCTCACTACAATATCAATGGAGAATAGATGAAGAGAAAGAGGAAGTTACAAATTATTATCTTAAATCCTAATACAAGAAAAAGAATCCTTTACTTGGTTTGAAACTGAGCTATTTATACGCAGATACAAGAAACCCTAGGGCTAAAATCAGAGCCCTTACACAATTACAAAACTACCCTGAAAATATCTCATGTCTCCGAGTCAACTCGGCCACTGAACCGCCGCATAAGTGCCACATTGGCCGCGGTTCCGCGGCCTTTTGGGTGAATTGCTGTGTCGTTTTTTCTGGGGTTTTCCATGTTACTGTTCTTCTCTGTTTAGTACACTTGGTTTCTCTAAATCTCTTCATTATTCTCCCAGATTCTCAACAGTCCAAAAAGATGAAAAGAATGTGGACTTTTGCTTTGTGCATGAATGACCTTTGATTGCCATTTTGTTCCTCGAACTGGTAGGCGGCATATGACGGATGGTGAGCGGAGACCCGTATTTTTATCTGTTGTTGGCAGTTGTCCTGAATTTGTCGCGACTATTCTTGATTTTTATTGTTTAGAGTCGAGAACCTGTAACCTGCAATTATTTAGCAAACACGGATCAAGAGTAACTACCTATATGCAATGCGATCAAGAATGGGCAGTAAAAAAGTGCAAAAATGTGATATGAACAAATACCCCGAAACTTATATTTTGCTCGTCCCGAGCAAAGCCATTTTATTCACAAAAAGTCCTAACCTCACTTTCGCAGGGAACGCGATTGCACTGAGCTCATGCAACAAGCCGTTAAACCTCTAGGTTGCCCTAGAGGAAGAGTTTTGTCTCCTGAGGGTTTTCAGTGGATACTACCTACAAAATTCGATCAAATTGGCCGTCGACTCTAATCCTACAGTTCAGCATTCTAGCAAGAAACTCTATCATCTTTAACTTAGAAATCACCATCCTTTATTCTTCACACTTCCTTTTCATTTAACTTAAGATCCTATATGTTTTTCCAGTTTATAAAGCTCTCAGCATCTCTTGAGTTTTCCTTCTAAAACGCAATCTTAAATCCGGAATTTTTATCATCTCTATTGAAGATATAAGCCCTATTTTTCATTCTTATCTCTCCTCCAAACTCCTATCATATACCCCTACGTGTGTGTAAATATCACCCCTACACTTGGAAATTCAATTCAAGCTATAATACCCTTGCCTTAATACCTAGCACTACTTCTTCTTTATTAATGGTGGACGGATTTGCTCACACATCTTTCATGCGACTATTACAGCTTCCTGAGGCATTAATCAGCCGATTGCTGAATGCATGAGCATTAAAGCGTAAATAACAGTTTCCAGGTCTTGTATTTATTTTTTTCTTTTTTTTCTTTTTTCTTCTTTTTTTATTTTAAGACCGGATATATTTTTCAATGATGCTCTTTTGGTGGTTAGCTTTAAATACAGTTTTTTCTTTCATACTAGGCTTTCAAGCAAGAGTATCTCTATGTATTCTCTACTATCCGAAGTTTCAATGTGCATGTATATACGATTTGTAGGGTATATATTTTCAGGATTTGGACTTAAGATTCAGAATTATTTTTCAGACTTACTCTTCAAATAGAGCTTTCAATACACTTCCCTCATTTCAACTTAGCCCAAGAACTGAACTCAAAATTACTTATTTCTAAATAAACAGCAAGAACGTATATTTTCTACAGTTATATTTCAAGGAAGGTTATTTTTCGGGTTTTCAATTACTATGTTTAGGATTTAGTTTTTTCTAACTAGTCAACCGTCATGTCGAACTTGAGTCAAAAATGGCCAATATTGAAAAATTTTCTTTTTTCTTTCTTCCTTTATTATTATTATTATTATTATTATTATTTTATAGGATAATAATGCAATGCAGATAAATGCGATGTGGAATTTAAAAATGCAAAGTAAAAGAACAAATATTTACAAAAAAAAACGTGCAGATGAAGAATGCAAGGATAACTATTTACAACAAAACCCCACCCCAAACTGACTCACAGCAGTGCCCTCACTGCTGTCTACGACATCTCCTAGATGTGGCATCACTCGTTCCTGCTTCACTCATATCCGTTCCACGACCCCTCGATCTCGCTCTTGCTTCTCGTGCCAGCAGGGTAGACATCCCATGCTCAAGACTCGTCAAACGCTGATCAAAATTTGTCAGCATCCCCAACAATCTCTCTACCCCCCTATTGGTACGTCTCAACAAGCGTGCTTGCGCGGCGGGGGTTAGCTCTTCATCGCTCGCTGTGGAGCTCGAGCTAGACGTCTTCTCCATCACATCTTCGGCCGGCTCTGTGCGTGACCATAACCCATGAAGTCTCGTGTATGATGTGGAGACACCCTCAAAAAAGGGTCGAATGGGAACCCCACCATGCATAAAAGCATTGAATTCCTCAACAGAAAGGAAATAGCGACACAATTGTGCCACTAACATTGGGCATGGATAATTGGCTGCCCCCTTGCCGGCGCCAACCGAGTGTAAAAGCACAGTGCACATGTCATAACTAGGGTGCTTCATCATTAATGTGTGCACAGTGTGTAGGGATGGGGTGAAAAATGTGGTGTTATGCGAACTTCCAAAGATGTTGTTTTGTGCCCAACGGCACAAGGTTAAGATGTTCGCATACAACGTTCGTGCTTGAATGCCCTTCCTAGGTTCCCTAGAACAATCATCGCCCATCAACGGCATGTAATCCTCAAAGCGGAGAGGTTGATCGTGTACGGGGATACGAGGTATCAAAGTGACTTCGTGAATAAAGTTCCTAACTATAATAATTTCCCGATACCCCCACAACAAGCGTATAAATTTGTATTTAGCTAAACACCCATCCTCCATACTTTCAAAGAAACGCGCAACGAGATCCGGAATCGCGAACGCGTTTGGATGGTTATACAACAAGAAATTTCATCCGCGTTTCCGGATCTCGTCGCCAAAGTAGCTACCATAAACGTTATGGGTGAATAATTGCGAGAAATCCCATTAAAATTGTAAATTAGGAGCCATGAATAGAAAACGCAGAACTATTAAATCTATAGAGGGGAGATGAAAAAAATCAAACCTCCTATGAAAATTTTAGAGGGAGAAGCTGTTGGACGGCGGCGGATCGGAGGTGGGGAGGGCGTTCGGCGGCGCTTCCACGGCGTAGTGGGGAGAACGGCGGTGGTGTTAGTGTATATTCCCTAGAGGCCATTATTGTATCTTACTGGTTTGTATATTACTTAATGGAAGCTTGGGATATTCACAGTTGTATTAACAGTCTTGCTTAAAACGGTAGTATACTACTTGGTTTGTTTCTACTTCAATATGTGCATGTATTTCTTTTAGCCTATCACTTATACATATTAGTAGAGCCCTTAGGATCTTTGCTTGATTACTGGCGTTGTGATGGCAATCACACTAATGGGGGCTGGGTAATCTACAAGCACATCCTTATACAGGCCCCTAGTCGTAGGATTATCGAGACGGGGCATCGATACTCCGGAATAGACTAGTGTATACGCTTCTCATCCCAGCAGGGGAGATGGTCTGTCCCACAGCCATTAGTACGTCGTACTGGAGATAGTATGCAGGTGCACGTTAGGTTACAAGTCTACTGGACAGGACTCGTCGGGAAATGTTGGTTGGTATTATACCTATCGTTGGGTAGCAGTTCCTAAGTGACATGAGTACAGCTTAGTCCGTCGACTTGGCACTGCTACTTCGCCTCGAGTGTGTTCTTACTGTACTTTGATTACTACACTACCATGGCTCAAAGGAGTCATGTAAACAGGTAGTAGTTGGGTGCAGTCCCGAAGCACTTGGAGGCAGTGTCGGTTAGATAGGATTCGTCTCTCCCGGTATTGGGGGTTGATATCGTGCTGTGTTCGGAGAGCCATTGTACAAAGTCCCTGACCAGGGCAAGCGAGATTTACTGGTAAGTATTCCAGTAGTTTCTCACGGTGTTTTGGGCTACACTCTGGCACGACTTATTGCGCTATTAGGGGTCTGACGATTACCGCCCCCTAGGCCCGATATGCGATACTCTTAGACGAACAGACCGTATTGTACAGAGATTGTCACATTCAGGCTCAGTAGGAGTTCAGATGGATTTTCCTCATCGGCCTTCTTATCGACATCTACCTGAGGACCGTTACGTGCAGCTAGTACCACTTGCGGCCTGTGGTTAAACCCACTGCCAGCGTAGTGTCGAGTCTTTAGAGTCCCATATAGAGAGTTTCCCAGCTCCGGGAAAAAGGTGTAGAGGCCGTATGGTTTTACGATAGGGCTTCGATCACTTACGTGCACTTGTGCACGTATGATGTTCGGACGGATAATACTAGTGGGCTTTGGTTTAAGCCGGATCCTAGTATTATATTGATGGATCAGTTTCGTCTCTTTGTATTTGTGTTTCTCGGAACACGAATGCGGGTATGTATATACGGATGAGAGGAGCATAGAAGGAGACGCCTCATTAGGGTTTTGACCATTGACTTGATTAAAACAATTATGAGGTGGAGAAAGTATTTATTATTTTTATAAATGATAATTGAGGCATGCCTACTTGTTTTGACTACTTGACTTTGTTTGACCATTTGACTTGGCTTGACCACTTGACTTGATTTGACTAATTTACTTAGATATTTTTCTGAGATATTTTGTGACCTATATATTTTGATGAGATATTTTTTCATGCCATGCTTGTAGTCAAATCAAGGTAGCTATCTAACATTAGATTTATCATTTATCAAAATCATTTATCTTTCCTAAAGCTAGCTCTCTTCTTCTTCCTCACATCAAAACCCTAAAAGCTCTCATGTGTTGAGAATCCTAGGGTTTCAAGAGACAAATAAATCCATCTTCATACTCTACATCACCTAGGCCATCAAGTTTAGCAAGCTTGTTGCCCTAGTTACCTCGGTTTTGAGGTGGAGCTCGGACTATAGACTCTCGGGTGGATCTTCTTTAACTCGAGGAGGCCGTTGAAGAAGCTACGATCCGGATCGATCCTTGGATCCTAAGACGATGAGGAGGAAAGCGATGAAGATCCAAAGGACATGTATCGTGAGGTATAACTTCGTATCCGAGTAGTTAAACCTCAAGTAGTTTGCTAGCTAGGGTTTATGGACGATCCTTGGTTATAGTCGGTGTTGCGAAGCTCGTAAAAATCATTTTTTGCAAATTCTGCCTCCCCGCGAACACGTGGGGTGCGCGACATTGACTTACAGTGGTATCAGAGCCTCTCATAAACCCTAGATATCTTGTAGCGATATTAGAATTCAGCCGGTTTTTGTCGCGCAAAAACTGCCGAAAAAACAGTTTTCAAAAGTGAAGTTTTGAGTTGTTTGCACACCCCGCGAGCTCACCGTTTGAACCAAGAAGCTGCGGGGTGGAGCATGCGCACCCTGTGGACACCCCGGGGGGGACTGAATGGCTGTGCCCACTCACCAAGACCACCACAAGATGGTTTTGGCGGTGGGGACCCGAAACTGCCCCACCATAGGCAGTTTCGGGTCTGCCTCACCCCCTGGCCACCTCGTGGAGGCCTCGGGGGTGGGGTACCCTTTCTAGGCCCCCCAATTCGACAGTAATTCATGTGTCTTCACCTCCATGAAGATTCTGGCGAGTTTCAAGTTCGTTTCGACTCCCAGATTGGCTCAAAACTATCAGTTTTGGAACTTTAGCTCACTGGATTTTCAAGTCTTAGAAAATTAGTTAAGTTTGCTAATTGCGTGCGGAATTCTAATGCCGTAGTTACTTTGCAAGCTTTGTGATGTATATATGTGTTTGGAAACGTCGACTAATTGCTATACGTCGATTAGTCGGGGTTGCACATATCTGTGATGTTGTTGTAATGGTTTGTGTATATGAACTTATTGGATCGTCGTGGATGAATAGCCAGGGATGTGAGATGAGGGTTTTCATTCTTTCATTCTATGTAAAATTTGTAAAGTGATGTAATATTATTTTTGCGGGGCACATCAGGGTTGAGGTTGTAGCCACCGTTGTATTATTTCTTTTACTGATTTTGCTCCTAGGATAGACCCAAGGTGGGGTGCACAAACTACCGGGTACTTTGAAGTGCCGAGTGACCTACTCACTTTGTTGAGGGAGGTTGCTTCATTTCGGGTATTTGGCGGGTAGTTTGCCACGCCCGTAGGGGTCTATGGTGGGGTTTGGCTATTCATCACGACCGTGGAATCTGTCTTTTGTTACATGCTCAAACGAAACGCGGAATTCCAAGTATATCCAACGTGTTCATCTGTGATCTGGAATGCATATAATTGTGTCTGACGAATGGATATTATTATATATTTATTATATAATAGACGTTGCTTATATTTTGCACCGCGCTAGTCCAGCCCCCGCTCTGTCGTTAGTTAAGAAACCTAACGGGTGATGACGGGGCCCCGGGGCCAATGCGGATGGCATAAGCGTACGTTGTATTTTCGTTGTTTTCTGTAATGGTAGGTTAATTGATGGGACTGCATTAAATTAATGGAAAGCAAAAAAACTAAAGCTGAATCGTTGGAACAAATTTTAAAACCACTTGGATATTTTAAAGCAGCGGATTTTTATATGCGGAGCTTAAACAACTCCTTTTAAAAGCTATTAGGTTCCATCGATTATATCAGGTGCTCTACGTTCACGGTTTCGCCAAAACCATTCGTAGCCCTCCGTCATTTCATATGAATATTCAATAGTATTCAAGCTATGTTTGTTGGCCTTAGTCAAGGCATAATGATTGGTAGCTGCTGGGTACACTACTATAATAAGAGGTTGCCCCTACGGATAACGTTATCCATAGGGGCAACTATTTATTGCCTATATGGATTAGTCCGTAGGTCTCCATGGTTGCCCCTATGGTGCCATACGGATTAATTTAAAAATATTAAAACGTAATATGTTATTTGGCCCTGTGGAGCCACAAAAGAAGAACCTACGGATTAATCCGTAGGGGTATGTATATTGGTTATTAATAAAAAAATAACGCACAGAAAAGTCCTCCATCACAAAAATATTTCTCTCTTTCATCACTCGATCTCCCGCGCACGCCTCTCGTCGCCATCGCCCGCGCTTCATCGTCACCGCCCTCCCGCGTGCGGATCGTTATCCTCAACATCACCGTCGACTTCCTCGTCGCCACCGTCCACGACTCGTCGCTGATTGCATCGTCGACCATCTCCGGTCTCCTCTGGCCTCTACAGGTTAGGGTTTTGGTTCTAATTATGCTTTTATTTCTCTTTTTGTTGATTATTGGGTTGATCTAGCCTAGCTAAAGGTGAGGGTTTTGGTTCGGTTAGGGTGAGGTTAGGGTTCAGTTGAAGGTAGGGTTCAGTTGAGGGTAGGGTTGGTTAATTAGGGTTCGGTTGAGGATAGGGTTAGGGTTCAGTTCAGTAGGGTTAGGGTTAGGGGTAATTAGTTGGGGTTAGGGATAGGGATTCAAGACATTTAGTAGCATATTATTTTTAATGTGGATAAAGGTTTGTTGTTATTCTTCTTTTGATGAGTGAAAGAATCAAGTAAACCTTAGTATGATGCATATTCAGTTAATAGTTTAGTTCGTAGTTTAAATATGTTGTTGATATTTTTTCTTTTGGTCATCGAATACAAATTTGCAATTTTTTTCATTAGGTAAAAGCCTAAAATTCTAATTATGAAAAAGAATTATAGAACTAGTGTCAATTTAATTACCCTAAGAGTTTACGACATATCGGTCTCAATTTACGTTATCTACAAAGGAGAAACCCTTAGATTTTGGTCCTTCAACGAGACACGGTCAAGAGCGTAAATATCTGTTTTTCTTTGGTTTGGGAGGAGATTGGTGTAGCTTTGGATGTTAGGGGCCTTATGTCTTAAGTTTTGGGATTTTAAGGGATATATAGTTTTGGTAAACTGTCCTTAGAGTTCTGGGAGGAAATGAGTGGACAATGAGATTTAAGTATTTGGGCATAGAGTTTTGACGCAAGGGTAAGGCATTGTCAAAGATACTATGATAGCAGGATCATATCGAGGAGGAATTTTCAGCAATGGGGGTTGAAATGACAAGAGTGAGGCTATATTTTCTCCCTTTTTAAATTCTCTCACCTATGTATGAAACAGCTGAAATAGTATCAGATGCTTATCCTAATCCAAACCTCATGAATGAAATTTTGTTGATATGTTTGTCGTCCACACCAAATTTTTGGCCCATTTTGTCAATTATCAAGGAAATATATTGGCTTCATGAAGTTGTTTTTAGGCTAAATTGCACAAATGTACCTATCAACTTTACCGTAAACGCAAGAAAAATTTACCCAAAACTTGAAATTTCGAACCCTTAATAACGAAACGTAAATGTAAAACCTATTCATGTTAAATGTTCAAGTTAAAACCAGTATATGATACTCGATGATAATATGAAACTTTCATATTCTCATCGATACTCATATATGAAACTCAAAGCGCCACTTAGTCCCCGTCTATCGGTTAACATACGTTCGATGTTCCTCGTGACATAGAACTATACGAAGGTTGTTAAATATCGGATGGTATAGCTCGATACTAACAACCATCTTGTAGTCTATGTGACGAGAAGATTCAATCTTATCATAACCGATAGATTTGTCCCGTGTGGACAATTTTGGAATGTATAAAGCAAACACCTACATTAACTTGTATTTTCATCCGTTTCGAGATATTTCGCCGGTACTTTTCCGCTGGTTCTTCGTGTACAAAGATAGATTAGATATTCATTTCAACGTTATTTCACAGCTTTGAAATGATTATCTACTCTATTACAGTGTACTCGGATAACAGCGGGGAGGTGCTGCCGAAATTTACTCGAAACGGTTGAAAGCACAAGCGAATGGGTATCTGCTCTATACATTCTTAATGGGATAGAAGCCTTACCCCCGACAGCCGAAACACACATATACAACACGAATACACAACAAACGCATCATTAGAGAGTGATTCAAGATTTTCAAGTTAAAACCAATATATGATACTCGATGATAATATGAAACTTTCATATTCTCATCGATACTCATATATGAAACTCAAAGCGCCACTTAGTCCCCGTCTATCGGTTAACATACGTTCGATATTCGTCGTGACATAGAACTATGCGAAGTTTGTTAAATATCGGACGGTATAGCTCGGTACTAACAACCGTCGGGTAGTCTATGTGACGGGAAGATTCAATCATATGATAACCGATAGATTTGTCCCGTGTGGACAAATTAGGAATGCATAAAGCAAATACCTGCATTCACTTGTGTTTTCATCCATTTCGAGTTATTTCGTCGGTACTTTTCCGCTGCTTCTCTGTGTACAAAGATAGATTAGATGTTCATTTCAACGTTGTTTCACTTCTTTGAAATGATTATCTATTCTATTACAGTGTACTCGGAGAACAGCGGCGAGGTGCTGCCGAAATTTTCTCGAAATAGTTGAAAGCGCAAGCGAATGGGTGTCTGCTATATACATTCTTAATGGGATAGAAGCCCCCGACAGCCGAAACACACACATATAACACGAATACACAACAAACGCTTACACAGCACATACACACTAACAACCCTACACTTAAGCGAAATCATAAATTGAAACACACATATATAGAATACAACTCATACATAGGTATCTTCAAATATAACTTTGATTATCGATAATTTATTCTTTTGAACGACAAACGCACACACAAAGCATATACATGGATTTTCTCCTTTGTTGGTAACCATCCCATTCTTAGATTTCTCAATATAGTCATCATAGCCTACAATTTATATGTTATACAGTCTAACATGGCCCATGAGTATGTCAGAGTTAAGGACTGGATGTATGTGGATTGGCAACAACGTATGCAACCTAAGTTTGTCGCAGGAGTTGCTGCTTTTATTGAATTTGCACGTGCACATAATAAGATCGTCATAGAGAAGATTCTTTGCCCGTGCGATAGATGTAGGAATAAGTACTGGCAGAAGGTAGAATTTGCAGAGCTTCATATTTTAAACATGGTTTTACTAGATTTTATACAACTTGGCTATATCACGGGGAAGGAGAAGAATACAGTAATCCGGCAGAAGAAGGAGAAGACGATAATGCGGAAGAAGAAGAAGACGGTAATTTCTTTCCATCAGAAAAAATGGAGGATATGGTAGAGGCTGCCCTAGGTGAATCTATTCGTACCGAAGATGACATTCCTTCCGGTCAATGATTGCGTGCAGATAAGTATGAAAATTTCATGAATGATGCTAGGAAACCAATTTATAAGAATGCAAAGTATTCCACCCTCTCATGGTTCGTCCAACTTTTCCAGATTAAGTCCCTAAATGGATAGAGCAACAAGTCATTCGCAATGCTTCTTTCGTTCTTGAATGATTCTTTGCCCCCGGGAAATAACATGCCCGATAGCTGGTATGGAGCCCAGAAGATGATGTCTGATTTGGGTCTGAAGTATGAGAAGATTCAAGCATGTCCTAAAAATTGCATGTTGTACCGGAAAGAGAATTCAGATTTGAAAGAGTGTCCAACATGCGGAGAGGCTAGGTATAAGACGAAAGATTCTGATATGAAGCTCGATATATCTGCCAAGAAAGCATGATACTTTCCAATAACACAGAGCCTGCAGAGGCTATTCAGGTGCAAGAAAACAGCCGAGGCAATGATTTAGCATCATCGTGCTCCTCCAAGTGAAGATGGAAAAATGATTCATCCAAGAGATTCACCGGCATGGAAGGATTTCGATAGGAGGCACGCAATATTCAGTAGCGATTCTTGCAATGTCAGGCTCGGACTGGCTAGTGATGTCTTCTGCCCATTCAACTGTATGGCTGGAAGCCAAAGCACATGGCCCTTTGTAATGATAGTTTATAATATGTCGCCTTGGTTGGTTATGGACCAATCATACTTTATGTTGCCTCTTCTTATCGATGGACCAAACTCACCGGGAAACAATATCGACGTCTATTTCCGATCTCTGATCGTGGAGTTAAAATCTTTATTCATTGATGGTGTAGAGACTTACGATGCAAACACAAATACAACCTTCATACTGCGTGCAGCTTTAATGTGGACAATTAATGACTTTCCTGCGTATGGAATGCTATCAGGTTGGTCCGTACATGGTCATAAAGCATGTCCTCTTTGCCATCAACATACAATATCGAAATTCTTGAATTTTAGCAGGAAGGTTTGTTATTGCGGCCATCGACGTTTCCTGCCTCTAGACCACCCCTACAGGTTAGACGTTGTTTACTTTGATGGTCATCAGGAGCTTCTTGAACCTCCAGTCCCATTGTCCGGAGAGGACATGACTGCTCAGTGGGATGGTTACAATAATCTGACCTTCGGGATGGATCCGACAAAACAGGTCAAACCACCATTCTGGAACAAGTTAAGCATTTTATTCGAGCTTCCGTACTAGTCAACAAATTTAGTGCGTCATTGTCTGGACGTCATGCACATAGAGAAGGGAGTATCCGAGCACGTACTCAACTTGCTTCTTTGTAAAGATGGAAAATCGAAAGACAACCTCAATGCTCGGATGTATCTACAGGACTGGGAAATTAGAAGTGAATTGCATCCTAAACCGGTAGCTGGTAAACCAGGAAAGTTTGTACTTCCCAATACCGCGTATCATATGTCACAACCGGAGAAGAAAACATTCCTGCAGGTGTTGCATGATTTGAAAGTTCCCACAGGTTTCTCAGGATTATTCAGCAAGAAGTTAAAAATTGTGAAAGGCAAGATCGATGAGCTGAAAAGTTATGATCACTATGTTATTATGGAACACCTTCTCCCATTAGCCCTCAGGACTTCCCTCCCCAAATCGGTTGGTCTAGTAATCAACGACCTATGTTGTTTTTCAGAGAATTATGCGCTAAAACACTGGATGTTGTGACGCTGGAGAAACTAGAAAATTCTATTGCGTTGAAACTTTGCAAATTTAAGAGTATTTTCCCACCGTCATTCATCGATATCATAATACACCCGATGGTTCATCTTGCAACTGAGGCTAAGTTAGCCGGACCGGTACAATATCGATGGATGTATCCCGTCGAGAGGTACGTGGAATTTTTCGTTTCGCGCAATTTGTAAAATTATTTTTGTCCTGTATGCCCGTATTTATTTATTTAACATATTTTTCTTTAGATACCTCTACACTCTTAAAAAGTATATACGCAATGGAAATCGACCAGAAGGTTCTATCATGCAAGGTTATCTTCTAGATGAAGCAACCACATTTTGTTCCCGCTATCTGGACGAGATCATTGAGACGAGACTTAACCGGCCTCGAAGAATTCAGGACGGGCCATACGGTAAAGCCGATTATAAGAGGGTAGACACTATTTTTATCAACAAGATATACCGGTTTATCCTCCTCAATAGCGCATGTCTTGAAAAAATTAGAGAGTAAGTTTTTTTGGAATAATTGTTATATTTGTGCTTTTGTGTGTATGAAATGATATAATATTAATGTCATAATTTATTGTAGAGAACAGAATTCATTTTAACGAGGTACGTGAGGGGTATCCTGATTGGAACGATGAATGATTAGAAAAATATCATTAGGATAATTTTTGCGATTGGGTTGCAGATCATGTAAGTTATTGGAATAACATGTTATTGCTATCAGTTTTAATCTAAATTTATATCGTTATGTATTTGTCGTAAAATTTATTTTGTTAGATCCACGATCCGAACTTATCTGCATCATTAGAGAGTGATTCAAGATGTTTAGCTTAGTTTCCTAGTATGGAGGTTGCATATTATAAAGGATTCGGTGTCCTTTGATACAAATTCAAAGTTAAGAACATAGAAACACCTAGAGCCACTTAGAATAGTGGGATTGCGATGGTAGGATCGGGTGGTGTGATTTATTATGGATACTTAAATTGTATACTTGGCATCTAATATTACGGACGATCAGAACCCTTTTATATATTTCAGTGTACTTGGTACGATACACGAACCGATACGGATAAGTGGAGAAGCAATCTCGGGACTTGGAAAGATGAATATGGATTGACCAGTGTGAACACACTTTGATTTTACGGTCAGGAAGATCCGTTTATCTTTCTGAACCAAGCATTCCAAGTATACTACTCACAGTGTTTGAAGCATCCGAGATGGAGTGTCGTATGCCGTTGGAAACCCAGGGATGTTTACGATGTCCCAGAATTCGAGGACAGCGATGAGGATGAAGAAGAGAGAAGACTTAGAGTGCTCCGACCGTCTGTTTCGAAAGACGGGTTTTCTTCGGCTGATCATGAAGTTACGTGGGTTAGAAATGATATCGATGATGAAATCCAAGTAGATATGTTTAATGCGTCCACAAAACGAAAAAGAATATCAGTAATGTTATATTATTACTTCATATTTTACGATCTATACATATATAGCATGCATATGTAATGATTGTCTAATGCGTCCACCAACTGTTTTATCTAGATTTGATAACGACGACGGGAGCAGCGCGGGGCGGCAGGAGCTCCAGCCGCGGCACCGGCAGAAGCAGAGGCAGAGGCAGAGGCAGAGCGGTTCTATCGCCCGGAGAGCTGCGTAGGGAGCTTCAGAGGGCCGGTCTTACACCCCGATTGGAGACCCCTACGGATGCCTCCTTCCGTGTGGACTTTGCCACACCTCCAGGTATATTGCACGCATATTCATTTTGAATGTAATATTATAGATATACATGCATATTCATTTCAAAATTACTTACATAGTTAATGTTTGATTGTCTAGTTAGTGGTGCTGCGTCCATGTCAGGGACAGAGGCCACTCCCGCACCTCCAGGTATATTGCACGCATATTCATTTTGAATATAATATTATAGATATACTTGCATATTCCTGTCAAAATTACTTACATAGTCAATGTTTGATTGTCTAGCTGTTTGTGCGTCCACATCAGGGACAGAGGCCACTCCCGCACCTCCAGGTATGTTTATATATCATATAGTGCATGTATATTGATTTAGAATACTATATCATAAATATACATACATTCTTTTTGCTCTTACGTACTTCCATCTCGGGCTGTAGATGGTGTCTCCACAACTCCGGCAGAGCCCACAACCGCACCTGCGGGTATGTTTATATATCCTATAGTGCATACATGTTGATTTAGAATGCTATATTATTGATATACACATTCTTTTTGCAATTACTTATATAGTCAATGTTTGATTGTCTAATTATAGGTGGTGCGTCCACGTCTGGTGTAGGGGCTACTCCTGTCACTTCCATACCCTCCGCTCAGTCTGCAGGTTTGTATGAATAAATATAAAATATTTATTCATTTTACATATCCTTTAAGAATAAACATGAACTTTATGTAATTTTATCGATATTTATTTTCTAGTTGGAGATGCGTCCACGTCCGGATCACCGGCTGTTCCTTACCGGAGGAACTATCGTGCCGCTCGTGTTGCTGCCCGGGCCCAGGCTCGTGCTTCTATCGCCGGAGGTATATATCACACTTCAATTTTCGTTAAACCTTGATTTCTTAATACCACTTTGTCTTAATATTGATTGTCTTGATATTTCTTGTAGACACAGGGCATCCCCATCCCGAGAGGGGGACTCGAGGCCCGAATCAGTCCCACAGGCTGAGGCCCGACAGAGCTAGGGGGAGGAAGCATTCCCCCTCTTCTTTACCCCTGATTATCTCTATACCGGCAATTTTGCCGAGTGGTTCGGCCGGTATATGGGGAATGAGAGCCGCCTCGTGAAGAATTATCCACTTCATGTTGAGTGGGGCGACTAGCACCGGTGCTCATTCGCCCTCTTCTGGGATCAGGCTCGGGTATTAATATATAATTTCATTTGATTTATCCAATATATTTATTATCAACACTTGCAATTTAATAACATTGTTTTTTTTGTATTTGCAGTTGGATTACGATTTTCAGCCTGTACCCGACCCTGGTTATCCTGGGAGGGTGCTCGATCTTCACGCTCTGTACAATAACCTAATGAAGAACATGCAATCAAAGGTCCGATACAATAGGAATGAGCTGAAGATCGACTGCTATTCCCTGTGGATGGCGACCCCTGAGGCAGAGAGAGCGGCCCTCCTACATACTCCGGCCATTGCGAGAGTCGACATAGATACATGGCCTCTATTGTGCCAATATTTCGACTCTCAGCGCGAACAGGGATGTATTTTAAATGTAATTCATCGTTTAGTATACAATTTATTTTTTTGTGTTGCTTAATTAGAAAACTAAATCTGAATGTATTGTGCAGAAACAAGCCAATCAAAATAAAGAGAATAGGAAGTCGGCGAAGAGGGGTCCCCCTACTTATACAGGTGGCTCGAGGAATATTACTCGTGCCATGGAGTTATCGATAAATTACAATAGACCAACTGTGATATAATGTAATATTAAGAGTTATTTTCTAATATATGTAAATTTTTTGCGAATTGCAGAGAGCTCAGACCCTGGCGCAGGGTGGTACACCGAGCGTGTTGTCTGCGTATCTTGCCATCCACGGCACCTCGACAGATCCCGCCACGGGCGAGCTTCAATACCCCGACACCGCTACCCAGGAGTATTGCGTAAGTGTTAATATTTATTGAACCCCTATTTGAAATTTTTGTTTTGAAAGGTTCAAATTTAAATGATATAATTATATTTTACTTGTTAATGTGGGTGTAGGAGTGGGTGGTTGAGCAGGCAGAGGGATCGGGGATCGATTTTACTGGATAGAACGATCCGATGCTGTTGACCCCAGTCCTAAACGCCGCACACGGAGGGCACCACGGAGATTGGGAGAGAGGCCAGGGACTGGGTCCTAACAGGGCCCATATGAGGTTGGACTCCACTCCGGCGGTTACATCTTCTATCTCCCTTGTCCGACGTCTAGAGTAAGAACTTGACACCTTGAAGGCCACCGTCCAGGTGTTGAAGGAGATGATGGTATGTATACTACTTAATAGTAAAATATTATATCATATTACAGATAGCAACATATCCAATATTAGTACGTAGCCTGAGCTTATTTAGTTGTAGACTTAGCTTTGATTAATCATACATACATAGAATTGTCTAATTAAAATAAACTACGGTTTTCCAAACTAGAAATCCAAACGAGGCCTAAATCCCTAAGTATTCATAGATTGGGGTTTCGCAATAACCTGATAATGATACGAATTCGACTAATACACAGTTCTTACTCGTTTATTACACACAAAACTGAACAAACGCGACAGGGTACTTCGGCTGAGCCTCTACATGCATCTCCTTCGGCTGCGGCTCCGCAAGCCAGTACCTCGGCTGCGGTTGCGCAGACCACTCCTACAGCTCCACAGCCCGCTCAGACTCCCGCAGCTGCGGCTCCGCAAGCCACTTCCTCGGCTGCGGTCAGGCAGACCACTCCTATAACTCCACAGCCCGCTCAGACTTCCGTACAGTCCGCATTGGTCGAGTTGTTGACTCAGGGTTTATCCGAGGAGCTGGTGCGCCAGATTACGGCGATTATCAAAGGTGGAGCTGGACCGAGCTAGGGGAGCTTTTTGATTTTTATATTTTAAACATGTGTATACTTATATGTTACATATTGTATATATTTTGGACGATATTGGTGGTGTTTGCGTGTTCATATTGATTTAGATTGATATCGTATTCTGCTTGTTGATTTCTTTTATATATTATGCGTGAGATGTTGATTATGAATACTGCGGTATATATTCTGCTTGCAGATTACTTTCATATATAATGTATATATTATTGTGCACAAGGCGAGGAAAAAACAGGCAGCCATTTTTTATAAAAAAAACCTGATAATCTGTCCCTACGGATTACCTGATAATCTGTCCCTACGGATTAATCCAGAGGGACACATGTTGCACCTACAGTGTTAGTGGGGCTACGCCTCCAGGGAAAAGAGCTTATTTAATTAAGGAACATCACGAAAGTGTCGTAAAACCTCCCTCAAAGTATCGACACTAGCCTGGCTGAACGGTTAAGCAAGAATTGTACGGTAAGATTAATCCTGACTAATTCTTCTTTTATGGTTTGAGGAAGGATTTGAGGAACAGTGGGAGCCATCCTGTTTAGATAAATTAAAAACCAATCTAAACTTGCTAGAGCATCATGTTAAGTGTTTTCTTCTCTCTCTCTTTTAATTGCAGCGACCCAGTGACCAAGAATAGGTTACATCTAGATAATAAAATGACTGAATCTGACTATAATGACTGGCAAAGATCTGTCCAGATGTCCATTACCTATGACAAGCCGGGTCATTACTACTCAAGCCCCTGCCGTCCCAGGTCCAGTTTCCACCGTCACGGATATTGATATCCATAATACATCGGAAAAAGACTGTGCGAATGCCAAGTGCCTCGTGTTGGCCTCAGTGGATGGTGTAAACCAGAGGCAGCATGAGAAGATGGACTTACCTTCCATCTTCCTCCATAACAAAGATTTATATGGAGAGCAATCTCGTATCGCAAGATATAAGACCTCGATGGAATTGCTTCAAGCGAGGTTGGTTGTCGGGTTATCTGTAGGGGACAACGTCCTTACGATGACTAGCTATATTAATAAGCTCATGGACCTGGAGACCATGTTGGGAAACGGGTCATATGCTGACTTGTTTCTACAGTCCCTACCAACTACTTTTGCCTAGGGGAAGAAAGTTATACTTCCAGTTGAGGGCACTCTGAAGGAAACCAGGGTGACACCCACTCAGCTTATTGGGGAATATTCCTCTTCTGCATCCAAGGTGAAATCAAAGGGTGAGAAGAAGAAGACCTCCACAAAACCGATATGCGGTGTCAATAAGGTAGAAGGACAAGGAAGGGAAAACGTTTCTTGGCTAACAATAGGGAAGGAGGGATATTCCTATTGTCATAGGAAAGGGCATTGGCAGAGGGATTACAGGGCTTTGAAATCCAGAATCCAGGATCCGAAGCATGTTGTCGCTTCGACTTCGGGTGTGTTTGTAATAGAAAACTGTATGTCATTTAACTCTACTTCCTGGGTACTAGATACCGGATCATGATCTCATATCTGCAATTCATTACAGGCTTTGAGAAACCATAGAGTTATCAGGTAAGGTGATATGACTCTTAGGGTTGCTAACGGAATGAGTGTTGACGCTGAATCCGTAGGGGAATATCACATTGGATTGACAAGTGGGCAGATATTGATTCTACGTAACTGTTTGTATGTACCTAGTCTAGCTTGTAACATCATATCTGTATCCTTACTTTCTAAGGAAGGATATGATTTTATATTTGTAAGCGATGTGGTCTACATCCACCTAAATCAAGCTTTGATTGGGTCAGGTACATTAGATAACGGTATATACGTATTAAATCAAGCTCAGGTTTTCAGTGTCCAGAACACACTTAAAGGAAAGTCTCCGGAATTAAATCAGGCTTTCTTATAGCATTGTAGACTGGATCACATCAATGAAACACGGTTGACGAAGCTACATAGAGGGGATATTTGGATCCGTTCGAATATCAGTCTTATGCAACTTGTCAATTTTGCCTCATGGGAAAGATGATAAAGACTCCGTTCACTGGACACGGAGTAAGAGCGAGCGAACTCTTGGGACTCATACACAGCGATGTGTGTCGTCCAATGTCTACACATGCACGAAGTGGTTATTCCTATTTCATTGCTTTTATGGATGATTTCTCTAGGTATGGACATGTCTTCTTGATGAAGCATAAATCCAAGGAACTTGAGAGATTCCGGGAATACAAGAATGAAGTGGAAAAATAAACAGGCAAAGGTATCAAGACACTGAGATCTGATTGAGGCGGAGAATACTTAAGTGCCGAGTTCCTGGACTACTTAAAAGAGAATGGAATTCTCTCTCAGCCTACTCCTCCATATACGCCACAACATAATGGTGTATTGAAAAGGCGGAACAGAACCCTATTTGATATGGTTCGTTCAATGATGAGTAAGGCTGAGTTGCCGCGATCCTTCTGGGGATATACACTAGAATCAGTTGCATATCTTTTGAACCAGGTTCCTACTAAGTCTGCGCCTACCATACCATATCAGATGTGGAGTGGGAAGAAACCCTGTCTTAAACACTTTAAGACATGAGGATGTCCAGCTTTTGTCAAAAAGCAGCATGCGGACAAACTCGAGGCGCACTCAGTACAGTGTAAGTGTGTGGGATACCCAAAGAACTCCAAGGTGTAACTTTCTATTACGCAGAGGAGCAAAAGCTCTTTGTTTCTCGTCATGCCTACTTCTTGGAAACTGAATTTTTAGAAAATCAAATAAGTGGGAGCGCAATAGAATTGGAAGAAATTCCAGAACCACAAGCTATTACTGAAAGCTTGGTAGAACCAGAGATTTCAGAAGAACCGGACATCCCCGGGCCACTCCGCAGATGTAGTAGGCAGTCTCATCCGCCCGCTCATAGACGGGTATCGAGAGGATTGCATCATTGACAATGATGAGCCTACTTGCTTTCAGCAAACCCTTAAGAGCAGCGACTCGGTAAAATGGCTGGATGCAATGCAGACCGAGATGGAGTTCATGTACACCAACAAAGTATGGACTTTGGACATTGCTCCAGAAGGGATAAAACCCATAGGCTGCAAATGGATCTTCAGAAAGAAGATTGGTGTAGATGGACAACTTGAAACCAATAAGGCTAGACTTGTTGCAAAAGGTTTTCGTTAAAGTCCTGGTTTGGACTATGATGAAACCTTTTCTCTGGTGGCTATGCTCAAATCCATTCGGATCCTTCTTGCCATTGCTGCCTTCCACGATTATGAGATCTGGCAGATGGACGTAAAGACGGCTTTTCTAAATAGAAATTTGGAAGAGTGTGTCTATATGGATCATCCAGAAGATTTCATTCAGAGTGGGAGCAGCGGGAAAGTGTGCAAGTTGCTTAAGTCCATCTATGAACTAAAACAGGCATCATGGAGTTAAAACATTTATTTTGATGATACAGTCAAAGAATTCGACTTTATCAAAAATCCAGATGAACCATGCATATATAGTAAGATTGTAGGGAGAAATGTAGTATTCCTCGTCTTGTACGTGGATGACATTCTCATGATAGGAAATGATATTCCTATGCTACAATCAGTCAAAGGATTCTTGTCATAGAGGTTCTCCATGAAAGACCTGGGTGATGCCAACTACATTCTGGCGATCCAAATCTATCGTGATAGATCTAAGAGGATGTTGAGACTTTCGCAGTCAAGGTAGATCGACACAATACTGAAAAGATTCAGTATAGAAGATTCAAAGCGCGGTAATCTACCGGCTTGTCACGGAATCACCCTCTCTAAAGAGATGTCCCCAAAGGCTGATTTGGAAAGGGCTCGTATGTCAACTATACCCTACGCATCTGCGGTAGGCTTTATAATGTATGCGATGTTATGTACCAGAACAGATGTAGCATACGCATTGAGCGTTGTAAGCCGGTATCAGTCAAACCTAGGGGAGAAGCACTGGATAGCAGTAAAGAACAATCTCAAGTACCTGAGAAGGACTAAGGAGATGTTCTTGGTGTATAGCGGAAAAGACCTCCAGATCGAGGCCTTTGCTGATTCCATCTTCCAGAGTGACAAAGATGACTCTAAGTCCATGTCGGGTTATGTATTTACCCTCAATGGAGGGGCGGTCTGTTGGAAGAGCTCCAAGCAGGACACCGTTGCTGACTCGACGATGGAAGCGAAGTACATAGCTACTTGCGATGCCGCAAAAGAAGCTGTCTGAATGAAGAAGTTCCTTCCGGAACTTGAGGTGGTTCCGACCATTATTAATCTAATACCTCTGTATTGTAACAACAACGACGCTATAGCTTTAGCGAAGGAACCCAGGTCCCATCAGAAGTCCAGACACATTTTGAGGCGGTACAACCAGATCAGGGAGATCGTAGATCGCCGGGAGATCGAGGTAAGGAGAGTAGATACGGAGAATAACACTGCAGATCCACTCACGAAGGTTATCCCTCAGACACAGTTCGAGAGGCTAATCGAGATGATAGGTTTGCGATATGCCAATACATGGCCCTAGTGCAAGTGGAAGATTGTTAGTGTATATGCTCTAGATGCCATTATTGTATCATATTGGTTTGTATATTACTTAATGGAAGCTTAGGATATTCACAGTTGTATTGACAGTCTTGCTCAAAATGGTAGTATGCTACTTGATTTGTTTCTAATTCAATATGTGCATATGTTTCTTTTAGCATATCACATATACATATTAGTAGAGCCCTTAGGATCTTTGAATGATTACCGGCGTTGTGATAGAAGTCACACTAGTGGGAGCTGGGCAATCTACAAGCACATCCTTATACAGGTCCTTGGTCGTAGGATTATCGAGACGGGGCATCGATACTCCGGAGTAGATTAGTGTATACGCTTCTGTTCATACCATAATTTTGCATTGTTATAGACCCCATTCTTATTCATTTTACAAATAAACAGGTGCTTTTGACCCATGTCTGCTACATAGTTGCAGGTTACAGGTTCTCAGAAAAAAAACAGTGAAAAAGAAAAAAGACGATACAAAAGTAAGACTATGACCAATAAGTGGAAGAATCTTGATCAAGCCTACAGTTGGAGAATAAACAATTCAGATCAATGAACAAGTTCGCACAAGTATAAAGGCAACACAAGGTTCAAGACTTCGACACAAAGCGAACGGTTAAAGTCCACTACATTACTCACTGTGGAGATCTGGAAGAGAAATGGAAAACATTCTGAAGAACCAAACAAAGAAATAGGAAGACAAAGAAACCCAGAAGCAGCACAGAAGAACTCAGCATCCAAGCTCTCTACTTGGCCGCGGAACCGCGGCCAAACAGAGCCTATGGCCGCGGTTCCGCGGCCGTGTATTACCCGTAGCGGTGCTGAAAAGTTTTGGTAATTGGCGGCGCGTTGAATAGTCTTCCTAGGGGTATATTTGTAAAAGCATACGTGCGGCGATTGTAAACCTAGGGTTTTCTATGTCCTATAAATAGAGACCCAAAAACTTGTTTTAGGGGATGCCTCTTTTCATTAATAAAATTCAGAATTCCTTTCTTTTGAGAGCATCAATTTTGTAAGTAGTCTTTTATTTTTGCCCTAGTTCTTAGTCTTTAATTTTTGCCCTAGTTAAATTTATTCTCTGCCCTAGTTTAATTTAGATTAGAATTTCTTATTAATCTGCAGTAGTTAGATAATTAATCTCTTAAATCAAAAACTTATAAAAATCATGTTTTTCATAGATCCCCTAATGAGCGAGTAGTTCCTCGCTTGTTAGGGTTAGAAATATGGAAGGTTTGAGAGATGCAAATCTCTCACCCCTTTCTTGCCCATCATATGTTAATTATTAGGACTCCATGCATACATACACATACCGCTCTCTACGGCACCCTACCCCATGAGGTAATGGTGATACCGTAGTATAAAAGACCGGTTGTGCATGTTTTCCATGGAGGTTAGGGTAAGGATTAAGAAACGACGGACAAGGACCTAGAGGAAGAAAAATCATTTCTTCCCAATCATCCTAATCCGCTTTATTAATAATTACCATAACTCCTAAAAAGATCTAATTTAGGGCATTGAAAGCGGTGGGAAATCTTAAATTTCCAAACTTTACCTAAACTTAACCCTAGCAAGATTTCTAATTCTAGTCTAAATCAACTTAGCTTTTAGCGATAATCCATTCACACCGTTTGGAATTAACTCGTTAGAACAATTAGGAAATACACAACATCCCTGTGGACCGACCCGTATTCACCGGCTAGCTACCAAGCGACGCCGTTCTTGATTGCGGTTATAAAAATTCTTTGATCATAAAACGTAGCATAAATCAAATGGCGTCGTTGCCAGGGATGGCGTAGTATTTTCTTTTTGCAATTTCGGGTTAATATAAAATATAAAAATCATAAAAACTGAAAAATTAAAAAATTATAAAAATTTTATCATCTTTTTATTGTTTGAAGGGTTTTTCATGTGAATTTTGCAGGAACGACGAACGAGTTCGTATCTGGAAAAATCAGAGATCAAAACAGAAAACCCTAGATCTGAACAACAGAAGAAAGTCAAACCAGAGGGGCAGAGAAATTTTTGGGAACCAAGCCGCATCTTCAACCGCGAAACCGCGGCAGGAACGCGCATCTGGCGGCGGAAACGTGGCAGGATCGTGACGTCAGTGAGTGAAAGCGCGGAACCGCGGCAGGAGGCACCCTTTGGCGGCGGAAACGCGGTTTTGGGGTCGATTCAGCACATGGAAAAATCTCTGTGAGCTTTCTCTCTCCTTCCTCTGCAGCCCTAAATATCTTCTCTGTAAAATCTCCTGCAGGATTCTTTGCGCTAAAAAATCTCTCCCCCTTTCAATAATTGATCTTGTGCAGGATTCTTTGCGCCGCACTAAAAATAAAACAATTGATTGCAAGTGATTGTTACTGCTTTGCATATTTTTAATCGGACTTTAAGGGGCTTGAAACCAATCCAGATTGGGTAGGGATTTCATCACCCTTCCCAGGACCCCAGAAATCACATAAGGCATTTTGCATTAACTATCATTAATTAAAAAAAGATTAGACTCAGCCCTGAGGACTTCGCGCTCAATAGGACAAAGGACTAGTTGTAGGCATCGACCGTTGATCCTAACCTGACTTTGTGGTGTCTAGGCAAGTGTGTCTAAGGCAAGTGGTTACTTAATTAGGTCTACTACTTACGTAGTGGAGAGCCACCCGCTTACCTGGCACTTACCTGGCTACAATTGGCGGTGAAGAGCGGCTTTGAGGTCCTATTTCTTGCCCTTTGGAACAGTTAGGAGCTGTCTAGCTGACCTAGGTGACCCTAAATCTAGGCCTGATTGTGCATTTGTGGTTGATTGAATTTGTGTCTAAGCCTTTTATCAAAACAAAAAAAACTTTTTGCAAAATGCCCAACACATAAAAAAAGAAAAAAGGAAAATTTTTACAATAACTTGCAACTTGTCGCTAAGAAATCCGTGCACACCACTTACACCCACTTTCTTCTTATTGACGTTTTCTTTCCTCCACATTCTGTTTTTCACCTTTTTGACTACACTACCTCTTTAGTGTATGTCCGGTTGGACTAGGGACACTAGTGCCCGATTAGTCCATGTCTCGTTAGTACCGACCGACGAAGCTTTCGACTCCGAAGTCGAAATTCTTTCCACTTCCTTACCTTCACCTTCACATTCTTCCTCCAAATAGATGTCGGGATATAATCCTAATAACACCTTACCCACGGGACTGATTCCACCTCCGCTAGGTGCGAATAACCCACAGCACCCGCCTGTTGAAGCGCCCCAACGAATCACGCACTAGGATCTTTTCAACCCGATCCGCACCGCCTTACCTACTTGTCTTTCACTCCTACCGGCAAATGGGGACAACTTTGAGATCAAACCCCACTTCATCAATATGCTGCCTAAATTTCACGGACTAGAATCTGAAGATGCCTATATCTTCATACACAAATTCCAAAACGTTTGCGCAATGATGAAGACAACCCAATTTTCAGATGAGCTATAAGGCTAAGGGTCATTCCTTTCACCTTATGTGACTTAGCCGAGAAGTGGCTATACAGCACAACATCACATTCAATTAAAAATTGGGAAGAGTTTGTTAAAGCTTTTCTTAAAAAGTTTTATCCTCATCACAAGACTGTGAGAATTCGCAATGAGATTATACAATTTTCCCAGCTTCCTTCCGAACCCTTTTGGAAGTGTTTCGAAAGATTCAAAGACCTACTTGTTCAATGCCCTCACCATAGGATCGAAAATTGGCAACTTTGCCAAACTTTATACGAGGGATTGAACCCAGCAACGAAGCAGTTGCTAGAAACCATTTGTCAAGGTCACTTTCTAACCAAATCTAGTGAGCAAGCATGGCAGTTTCACGACGATCTTGCTGAACAAACACTTCAGTGGGAAAGCACCAAGACCACTTCATCTTCTTCTATTGGTCAGTCTAGGGCAGGCATACATCAATTAGATATGTCGATAGCAATGAAGGCCGAAATGGCCGCACTTACGAAAAAGCTAGAAGCAATTGAGACCAAAATCTCATCGCCTTCTCCTGCCCCTGCATTGCCCCCACGAACTAATTGCGCTTGTTGTTCGGATCCATCACATCTTACCAAAGAGTGTCCATATAATCCACCTGCTCAAGGACAAGATCACGTCAATGCTGCCTTTCAGCAACGACAGAGAACTGATCCATACTCTTCGACTTATAATCCGGGTTGGAGGAGTCATCCAAATTTTGCTTGGAATCAAAATCAACAATTCCAAGGAAACAACAAATTTCAAAGGCCTCCTCCTCCACAACAACAAGCACCTCCACAAACTCATTACCAGCAACCTTTCTAACCGTAACCTTACCCTAACCAAATGAACAATTTTGTGCCCAACAATTCTTACCCTCAAAACAACTTTGTTCAACCTAATACTGATAAGGTTAACTCGCTAGAAAGAAATCTAGATGCGTTCCTAAAGCAATCTACATAATCCGCAGCAAGATTGGAGACTTCTATTCAATCTTTGGTGCAAAACAATGCTTCACACGATCTATGCATCAAATCTATTGAGGCACAAATTGCACAACTAAATGCTGCGTTGAGCGAGCGAGAAAAAGGAAAGCTTCCCTCTCAACCACTGCCAAATCCCGGTCACGCACATGTTGCATATGAACAGCAAAATCATAACGTAAATGCTGTGACCACGTTGAGATCCGGAAAAGTGTTGCACAATAACGTGGGTATTAACAATGACACCCCTGCCGGTGGTCCTTCTTCATCTTCTTCTTCTTCATCATCTTCTTCTCCTTCATTAGAGCCTATTCTTCATTCTTCACAAGGCTCTACTTCTTCTAGCTCGAACGGATCCACTTCTCAAATCACGAACACATCTACATGGGGATCCGTTCCAACTCCACAATCTGATCCATAAAAATTGGACTCAACAAACTTTAAAAATGTTCCTTTTCCAAACAGGTTGAGATCCAATAAACCAACTCCACAAATGGAGAAGATTGTAGAGTTGTTCAAATAGGTTAGCATAAATATACCTCTCTTGGATGCAATCCAACAAGTTCCTTCTTATGCAAAAAACTTAAAGGACTTATGCACTAAGAAGAGGAAGTCACAAGTAACAAAGAAAGTTTTCGTGGCTAGTGCTGTTAGTGATGCTCTTGTCCAATCTTTATCCCAAAAGCACAAGGACCTTGGCTGTCCTACTATTTCGATAACAACTGGGGACAAGAACATCAATAGAGTACTATTAGATCTTGATGCTAGCGTCAATTTGCTACCCTATTCTGTGTAAGAGCAACTAGGCGTTGGAGAGCTTAAACCCACTCATTGTACTCTCCAAATGGCCGACCGATCCATCACCCATCCTAGGGGAGAGTTGGAGGATGTGTTAATTAGAGTAGGGGATTTCATTTTCCCCGTTGACTTTATTATTATGGATACACAACCTGTAGCTAACCCCCGGAGTCAAATTCCGGTGATACTTGGTCGATCATTCCTTGCGACTTCTAATGCGGTGATCAATTGTCGTAATGGTTCTATGAATCTATCTTTTGGCAATATGATAATTGAACTCAACATTTTTAAGTTGGGAAATCAGCCTTCCGAGCTTAATTCTAGCGTACTTGATGTTTGCTCGATCAATGAGATCACAGAGGAGGACTGTGAGTTCGAAAATTTATGTTCGACCACAGCAGTGTTGACGCCTCTAGTGCGTTCCTCCTAGAATCCGACACAGCTTTCACGCCGGACAACCATTATGAGTGTTTCACCTTTTTATTCGGATTTTGAAGACTCACCTCCCGAGCTTGAGTCTTTTGATTTTTCGGATGAGTTAGTTGAACCATCCGAGTCGGTTGCGTACACTCGATTTGAACCGTTGATGGAATCCTTCGAGTTTGAAACAGTTACACCATTGTTACCATCAATTGTTTCACCTCCTAAACTCGAACTAAAGCTTTTGCCGTCTCACCTTAAATATGCTTACCTGGGTGAGAATGAAACCCTTCCCGTCATCATATCGGCCTCTCTAGCTCTCGAGCAAGAGAAGGCCCTTTTAATGGTCTTACAAAATAATCGGCAAGCTTTTGGCTGGTCTATGGCGGACATCAAGGGGATTAGTCCCCTCATAGTTGAACATCATATACACTTGATGGATGATGCCAAGCCGGTAAAGGATCCACAAAGACGCCTCAACCCCATAATGAAAGAGGTTGTCAAGAAGGAGATTGTTAAATGTCTTGATAGTGGTATCATTTACCCTATCTCGGATAGCCAGTGGGTTAGCCCCATTCATGTTGTGCCAAAGAAATCGGGCATTACGGTCATAACCAATGAGGAAAATGAGTTAATACCTACTCGCACCCAAACTGGGTGGCGAGTTTGCATCGACTATAGAAAACTCAATGCCTTGACAAGGAAAGACCACTTTCCTTTACCTTTCATTGACCAAATGCTAGAACGATTCGCTGGGCATGATTTTTACTGCTTTTTGGATGGCTATTCCGGCTATAACCAAGTCCCCATCGCCAAAGAGGATCAAGACAAGACCACATTTACTTGTCCTTTCGGCACTTTCGCTTATCGTCACATGCCCTTTGGGTTATGCAATGCACCAGCTACATTCCAGCGGTGTATGATGGGGATCTTTTCAGACATGGTTGAAAAGTTCTTGGAGATCTTTATGGATGATTTCTCCATTTTTGGTGACTCCTTCGATGCGTGTTTACTACACCTTGACGCAGTTCTTACTCGCTGTAGGGATAAGAACCTCACTTTAAATTGGGAGAAGTGTCACTTTATGGTACGAGAAGGTATTGTCTTAGGACATGTCATCTCGCAAAACGGCATAGAGGTTGATAAAGCCAAGATTGAGGTCATTTCCAATCTTCCTCCTCCTAAATGCGTCAAAGACATCCGAGCTTTCCTTAACCATGCCGGTTTTTATAGACGGTTCATCAAGGATTTTAGCAAGATTGCTAGACTCTTGACTCTCTTATTGGCCAAGGACACAACATTTGATTTTGACTCAACTTGCATGAAAGCGTTCGAGTCATTGAAACACCCTCTCATTTCTGAGCCCATTCTTTCATCTCCAGACTGGACGCATCCTTTTGAAATTATGTGCGATGCATCAGATTTCGCCATTGGTGCTGTCCTTGGACAACACATTAATAAGATGCCGCACGTAATTTATTACGCTAGCCGAACATTAAATGAGGCCCAACTGAATTATACAACAACAGAAAAGGAATTTCTATCCGTTGTGTTTGCACTTGAAAAATTCCGGCCTTATTTAATCGGCAATGATAGTATACACGGACCATTTAGCTCTTCGCTACCCTTTTGCGAAGAAGGATGCTAAATCGAGGCTAATACGTTGGATCCTCTTGCTACAAGAGTTTGACCTTGTCATAAGGGACAAAAGAGGATGCAAAAATGTAGTGGCCGATCACCTTTCACGACTTCCTTCTTCGCCTACACTTGAAATTCCAATTAAAGATGTTTTTCCCGATGAGCAACTCTTAACAGTGTCGTGCGAACCATGGTTCGCTGATATAGTAAACTACTTGGCTACCGGCTTGATACCTAAAGACTGGTCGAAACAGGATAAACTCCGATTCTTGTCCCATGTAAAGCATTTTTACTGGGATGAACCGTATCATTTTAAATACTGTTCCGACCAAAGCATTCGTCGGTGTGTACCGGAAATTGAGATTAAGAGTGTGCTGTCTTTTTGCCACGATCAAGCGTGTGGCGGGCATTTTGGCCCAAAGAAGACAGCCGAGAAAATCTTGCAGTGTGGTTTCTATTGGCCACGACTCTTTAAGGATGCGTATGAATACTGCAAGACATGCTCCCGGTGCCAACACTTGGGCCGGATATCGCGGAGAAACGAAATGCCGCTCCAACTAATTTTGGTTGTGGATATTTTTGATGTTTGGGGAATCGATTTCATGGGACCATTTCCCAATTCTTTTGGGAATGTGTATATTCTTTTGGCTGTTGACTATGTGTCAAAGTGGGTCGAGGCTGTGCCTAGCCGAACGAATGATAACAAGGTTGTCGTTCGATTCCTTAAAGAACATATTTTTTCCCATTTTGGGCACCCTCGAGCAATTATAAGTGATAATGGATCGCACTTCTGCAATAGGACTTTTGAGTCCTTAATGCGCAAATATTCCATTACACACAAGCTGTCAAAACCATACCATCCCTAAATATGTGGGCAAGCCGAGATTTCGAATCGGCAAATTAAGCAAATCTTGGAGAAAACGGTTTCTAAAAACCGTAAAGATTGGTCACACAAATTGATTGATGCACTATGGGCATTCCGTACTGCATACAAGACCGATCTTGGTATGTCTCCATACCGGCTTGTTTATGGGAAGGCTTGCCACCTCCCAGTTGAGATTGAGCACAAGGCATTTTGGGTGATCAAGGAGCTGAATTTATCAATGGGAGATGCGGGCAGCAATCGAAAGCTGCAACTAAACGAACTAGAAGAGCTGCGGGATGAGGCTTATGATAATGCTGTCATTGTTAAAAACCAAACTAAGGTGTTCCATGACAAACACCTTATGCGCAAAACGTTTAAACCTGGTCAACAGGCTTTACTCTATGACACTCGGTTACACTTTCACCCCGACAAGCTCAGATCTAGGTGGAAAGGGCCATTTTTAGTACGCACCGTATATCCGCAACGTGCGGTAGAGCTTGAAAATCCGGAGGATCGTACTTTATTCAAAGTAAACGGACATCGACTGAAACCGTTCCTCACTGCGGACCCGTCGAAGGAGCTCCTGTTTTTACAGGAGCCGATTTAAACCGATTGATTTTCCTCCATTTTACCCCCAAATTTTTGATCATCTTGCCAAAACTTTATTTCAAATAAGTTTGGGTGTGTGTATCATTTGTAAATATAAAAATACAAAATAACATAAAAAATAAAAATTTTGAAAATAAAAATAAAAATTTTGGGAATTTTTTAAAATTTGCGGAAATAAATAAAACTTTTATTTGCAAATAAATTCCTCTTTCTAGAAGGGTTTATCTGTAAATGACCATCAAAACCCCTTTATAACGAGCCAAAGCCCCCCTCTCTGTTCTAACCTTAATTTTCACTATCTCTAAAGCCCTAGCCGCCGCATCTCCTTTTCTGCTGCGAGTTTCTTCAGCGCCGCCGCTGAACCGCCGCGCGAAGCACCCTCGGACCGCTGATCCGCCGTGCTATCAAGTCTTCACCCCCTGAAACTTCAGGGGAGGTACGATCTGCTCATTTCCTCTCTGTTTTTCAAATTTGTAAATCTGTAGAACACTTCATGGCACATAGCATGCAGTTAGAAAGAGATTTTTCACAAGTTTTCTCACATGAGGTCTATGGTAGCTATTTCGCGAATGAAATCGCGCATAGGGGATGGAATTATTTAATATATAATCACCCTTATGCATTTGCATTGCCGGAATTAGTAAACCAATTTTACGAGTTTATAGAGGATGGGTGTCTCAACCTACTGGGTTTTATTAAATTGCAATGGGGCAATCGCGAAATTATAATTAATAGGGATATATAAACGAGGTCACACTAATACCTCGCATACCTGCACATGACCAACCCTTTCAATTCGAGGAATACATGCCCCTGATGGGCAACGATTGCTCGAGGGAGCCGCGAAAGGGTATCCAAGCACGAACCCTTTTCGCGAAAGTTTTGACTGTGTGTCGGTGGGCACAAAATAATATTTTTTGTAGCTCCCATAATACAACTTTTTTCACACCCTCCTTATATATTGTGCACACCCTTATGACCAAGAACCCACGTTTTGACATGTGCACAGTATTGTTAAACTCCATAGGTGCGGGTAAACGGGCTGCTAATTACCCTTGCCCCATGCTGGTCACACAATTATGTCGTTATTTCCTCCCCGCGGAGGAGTTTGAATTTTATTTGCATGGAGGCATTCCGGTCCGACCTCTTATCGAGGGCGTTTCTACGACCTACTCACGACTGATATATGTGTGGTCGAGGACCGAACCGGCTGAGAATGTATTTGCCCTCACACCTAGCTCGAGCTTGACCGCGAGCGAAGGCGAAATGACCCCTCTTGAGCATGCACAATTGATGAGGAGAGCAGTTAGGGGTATTAATGCGTTGAGGGAGGAATTCAGGGCAACTGCGAGGGAGCACGACCGTCGATTGACGGAGGTTGAGCGGGGTATTCAAACCCTTTTGGCTAGGGAGGAGCGTTCACGTTCACGCTCGAGAGCGCGGCGTGGGGCCGAGCAGTGAGGACACTGCTTTGGTTAAGTTTGGGGGAGATGGTGGTGTATATAGTTATCTTTTGCATTGCATATTTTTAATTTTTTGTATATATTTTTCTTTTTCTTTTGCATATTTAAATTCTGCATTGCATCCTTATATAAAAATCATAAAAATTGAAAAATTTGTAAAAAAAAAAAAATATAAAAAGAAAAACCCATAAAAAAATTTAAAATTTTAAAATTATAAAAATTAAAGGATTCGATTTTGGCCTTAATCGACTTGAGTTTGATAAAAATTAAAGTATTCGCCAGAGGTATATATCACACTTCAATTTTCGTTAAACGTTGATTTCTTAATACCACTTTGTCTTAATATTGATTGTCTTGATATTTCTTGTAGACACAGGGCATCCCCATCCCGAGAGGGGGACTCGAGGCCCGAATCAGTCCCACAGGCTGAGGCCCGACAGAGCTAGGGGGAGGAAGCATTCCCCCTCTTCTTTACCCCTGATTATCTCTATACCGGCAATTTTGCCGAGTGGTTCGGCCGGTATATGGGGAATGAGAGCTGCCTCGTGAAGAATTATCCACTTCATGTTGAGTGGGGCGACTAGCACCGGTGCTCATTCGCCCTCTTCTGGGATCAGGCTCGGGTATTAATATATAATTTCATTTGATTTATTCAATATATTTATTATTAACACTTGCAATTTAATAACATTGTTTTTTTTTGTATTTGCAGTTGGATTACGATTTTCAGCCTGTACCCGACCCTGATTATCCTGGGAGGGTGCTCGATCTTCACGCTCTGTACAATAACCTAATGAAGAACATGCAATCAAAGGTCCGATACAATAGGAATAAGCTGAAGATCGACTGCTATTCCCTGTGGATGGCGACCCCTGAGGCAGAGAGAGCGGCGCTCCTACATACTCCGGCCTTTGCGAGAGTCGACATAGATACATGGCCTCTATTGTGCCAATATTTCGACTCTCAGCGCAAACAGGGATGTATTTTAAATGTAATTCATTGTTTAGTATACAATTTATTTTTTTGTGTTGCTTAATTAGAAAACTAAATCTGAATGTGTTGTGCAGAAACAAGCCAATCAAAATAAAGAGAATAGGAAGTCGTCGAAGAGGGGTCCCCCTACTTATACAGGTGGCTCGAGAAATATTACTCGTGCCATGGAGTTATCGATAAATTACAATAGACCAACTGTGATATAATGTAATATTAAGAGTTATTTTCTAATATATGTAAATTTTTTGCGAATTGCAGAGAGCTCAGACCCTGGCGCAGGGTGGTACACCGAGCGTGTTGTCTGCGTATCTTGCCATCCACGGCACCTCGACAGATCCCGCCACGGGCGAGCTTCAATACCCCGACACCGGTACCCAGGATTATTGCATAAGTGTTAATATTTATTCAACCCCTATTTGAAATTTTTGTTTTGAAAGGTACAAATTTAAATGATATAATTATATTTTACTTGTTAATGTGGGTGTAGGAGTGGGTGGTTGAGCAGGCGGAGGGATCGGGGATCGATTTTACTGGATAGAACGATCCGATGCTGCTGACCCCAGTCCTAAACGCCGCACACGGAGGGCACCACAGAGGTTGGGAGAGAGGCCAGGGACTGGGTCCTAGCAGGGCCCATATGAGGTTGGACTCCACTCCGGCGGTTACTTCTTCTGTCTCCCGTGTCCGACGTCTAGAGTAAGAACTTGACACCTTGAAGGCCACCGTCCAGGAGTTGAAGGAGATGATGGTATGTATACTACTTAATAGTAAAATATTATATCATATTACAGATAGCAACATATCCAATATTAGTACGTAGCCTGAGCTTATTTAGTTGTAGACTTAGCTTTGATTAATCATACATACATAAAATTGTCTAATTAAAATAAACTACGGTTTTCCAAACTAGAAATCCAAACGAGGCCTAAATCCCTAAGAATTCATAGATTGGGGTTTCGCAATAACCTGATAATGATACGAATTCGACTAATACACAGTTCTTACTCGTTTATTACACACAAAACTGAACAAACGCGACAGGGTACTTCGGCTGAGCCTCTACATGCATCTCCTTCGGCTGCGGCTCCGCAAGCCACTGCCTCGGCTGTGGTTGCGCAGACCACTCCTACAGCTCCACAGCCCGCTCAGACTCCCGCAGCTGCGGCTCCGCAAGCCACTACCTCTGCTGCGGTTAGGCAGACCACTCCTGTAACTCCACAGCCCGCTCAGACTTCCGTACAGTCCGCATTGGTCGAGTTGTTGACTCAGGGTTTATCCGAGGAGCTGGTGCGCCAGATTACGGCGATTATCAAAGGTGGAGCTGGACCGAGCTAGGGTAGCTTTTTGATTTTTATATTTTAAACATGTATATACTTATATGTTACATATTGTATATATCTTGGACGATATTGGTGGTGTTTGCGTGTTCATATTGATTTAGATTGATATCGTATTCTGCTTGTTGATTTCTTTTATATATTATGCGTGAGATGTTGATTATGAATACTGCGGTATATATTCTTCTTGCAGATTACTTTCATATATAATGTATATATTATTGTGCACAAGGTGAGGAAAAAACAGGCAGCCATTTTTTATAAAAAAAACCTGATAATCTGTCCCTACGGATTAATCCAGAGGGACACATGTTGCATCTACAGTGTTAGCGGGGCTACGCCTCCAGGGAAAAGAGCTTATTTAATTAAGGAACATCACGAAAGTGTCGTAAAACCTCCCTCAAAGTATCGGCACTAGCCTGGCTGAACGGTTAAGCAAGAATTGTACGGTAAGATTAATCCTGACTAATTCTTCCTTTATGGTTTGAGGAAGGATTTGAGGAACAGTGGGAGCCATCCTGTTTAGATAAATTAAAAACCAATCTAAACTTACTAGAGCATCGTGTTAAGTGTTTTCTTCTCTCTCTCTCTTAATTGCAGCAACCCAGTGACCAAGAATAGGTTACATCTAGATAATAAAATGACTGAATCTGACTATAATGACTGGCAAAGATCTGTCCAGATGTCCATTACCTATGACAAGCCGGGTCATTACTACTCAAGCCCCTGCCGTCCCAGGTCCAGTTTCCACCGTCACGGATATTGATATCCATAATACATCGGAAAAAGACTGTGCGAATGCCAAGTGCCTCGTGTTGGCCTCAGTGGATGGTGTAAACCAGAGGCAGCATGAGAAGATGGACTTAGCTTCCATCTGCCTCCATAACAAAGATTTATATGGAGAGCAATCTCGTATCGCAAGATATATGACCTCGATGGAATTGCTTCAAGCGAGGTTGGTTGTCGGGTCATCTGTAGGGGACAACGTCCTTACGATGACTAGCTATATTAATAAGCTCATGGACCTGGAGACCATGTTGGGAAACGGGTCATATGCTGACTTGTTTCTACAGTCCCTACCAACTACTTTTGCTTAGGGGAAGAAAGTTAAACTTCCAGTTGAGGGCACCCTTAAGGAAACCAGGGTGACACCCACTCAGCTTATTGGGGAATATTCCTTTTCTGCATCCAAGGAGAAATCAAAGGGTGAGAAGAAGAAGACCTCCACAAAACCGATATGCGGTGTCAATAAGGTAGAAGGACAAGGAAGGGAAAAAGTTTCTTGGCTAACAATAGGGAAGGAGGGATATTCCTATTGTCATAGGAAAGGGCATTGGCAGAGGGATTACAGGGCTTTGAAATCCAGAATCCAGGATCCGAAGCATGTTGTCGCTTCGACTTCGGGTGTGTTTGTAATAGAAAACTGTATGTCATTTAACTCTACTTCCTGGGTACTAGATACCGGATCATGATCTCATATCTACAATTCATTACAGGCTTTGAGAAACCATAGAGTTATCAGGTAAGGTGATATGACTCTTAGGGTTGCTAACGGAATGAGTGTGGACGCTGAATCCGTAGGGGAATATCACATTGGATTGACAAGTGGGCAGATATTGATTCTACGTAACTGTTTGTATGTACCTAGTCTAGCTTGTAACATCATATCTGTATCCTTACTTTCTAAGGAAGGATATGATTTTATATTTGTAAGCGATGTGGTCTACATCCACCTAAATCAAGCTTTGATTGGGTCAGGTACATTAGATAACGGTATATACGTATTAAATCAAGCTCAGGTTTTCAGTGTCCAGAACACACTTAAAGGAAAGTCTCCGGAATTAAATCAGGCTTTCTTATAGCATTGTAGACTGGATCACATCAATGAAACACGGTTGACGAAGCTACATAGAGGGGATATTTGGATCCGTTCGAATATCAGTCTTATGCAACTTGTCAATTTTGCCTCATGGGAAAGATGACAAAGACTCCGTTCACTGGACACGGAGTAAGAGCGAGCGAACTCTTGGGACTCATACACAGCGATGTGTGTCGTCCAATGTCTACACATGCACGAAATGGTTATTCCTATTTCATTGCTTTTATGGATGATTTCTCTAGGTATGGACATGTCTTCTTGATGAAGCATAAATCCAAGGAACTTGAGAGATTCCGGGAATACAAGAATGAAGTGGAAAAATAAACAGGCAAAAGTATCAAGACACTGAGATCTGATTGAGGCGGAGAATACTTAAGTGCCGAGTTCCTGGACTACTTAAAAGAGAATGGAATTCTCTCTCAGCTTACTCCTCCATACACGCCACAACACAATGGTGTATCGAAAAGACGGAACAGAACCCTATTTGATATAGTTCGTTCAATGATGAGTAAGGCTGAGTTGCCGCGATCCTTCTGGGGATATACACTAGAATCAGTTGCATATCTTTTGAACCAGGTTCCTACTAAGTCTGCGCCTACCATACCATATCAGATGTGGAGTGGGAAGAAACCCTGTCTTAAACACTTTAAGACATGATGATGTCCAGTTTTTGTCAAAAAGCAGCATGCGGACAAACTCGAGGCGCGCTCAGTACAGTGTAAGTGTGTGGGATACCTAAAGAACTCCAAGGTGTAACTTTCTATTACGCAGAGGAGCAAAAGGTCTTTGTTTCTCGTCATGCCTGCTTCTTGGAAACTGAATTTTTAGAAAATCAAATAAGTGGGAGAGCAATAGAACTGGAAGAAATTCCAGAACCACAAGCTATTACTGAAAGCTTGGTAGAACCAGAGATTTCAGAAGAACCGGACATCCCCACGCCACTCCGCAGAAGTAGTAGGCAGTCTCATCCGCCCGCTCATAGACGGGTATCGAGAGGATTGCATCATTGAAAATGATGAGCCTACTAGCTTCCAGCAAGCCCTTAAGAGCAGCGACTCGGTAAAATGGCTGGATGCAATGCAGACCGAGATGGAGTTCATGTACACCAACAAAGTATGGACTTTGGACATTGCTCCAGAAGGGGTAAAACCCATAGGCTGCAAATGGATCTTCAGAAAGAAGATTGGTGTAGATGGACAACTTGAAACCAATAAGGCTAGACTTGTTGCAAAAGTTTTTCGTTAAAGTCCTGGTTTGGACTATGATGAAACCTTTTCTCCGGTGGCTATGCTCAAAACCATTCGGATCCTTCTTGCCATTGCTGCCTTCCACGATTATGAGATCTGGCAGATAGACGTAAAGACGGCTTTTCTAAATGGAAATTTGGAAGAGTGTGTCTATATGGATCATCCAGAAGATTTCATTCAGAGTGGGAGCAGCGGGAAAGTGTGCAAGTTGCTTAAGTCCATCTATGAACTAAAACAGGCATCACGGAGTTGAAACATTTATGTTGATGATACAATCAAAGAATTCGACTTTATCAAAAATCCAGATGAACCATGCATATATAGTAAGATTGTAGGGAGAAATGTAGTATTCCTCGTCTTGTACGTGGATGACATTCTCATGATAGGAAATGATATTCCTATGCTACAATCAGTCAAAGGATTCTTGTCATAGAGGTTCTCCATGAAAGACCTGGGTGATGCCAACTACATTCTGGCGATCCAGATCTATCGTGATAGATCTAAGAGGATGTTGAGATTTTCGCAGTCAAGGTACATCGACACAATACTGAAAAGATTTAGTATAGAAGATTCAAAGCGCGGTAATCTACCGGCTTGTCACGGAATCACCCTCTCTAAAGAGATGTCCCCAAAGACTGATTTGGAAAGGGCTCGTATGTCAACTATACCCTACGCATCTGCGGTAGGCTCTATAATGTATGCGATTTTATGTACCAGAACAGATGTAGCATACGCATTGAGCGTTGTAAGCCGGTATCAGTCAAACCCAGGGGAGAAGCACTGGATAGCAGTAAAGAACAATCTCAAGTACCTGAGAAGGACTAAGGAGATGTTCTTGGTGTATAGCGGAAAAGACCTCCAGATCGAGGCCTTTGCTGATTCCATCTTCCAGAGTGACAAGGATGACTCTAAGTCCATGTCGGGTTATGTCTTTACCCTCAATAGAGGGGCGGTCTGTTGGAAGAGCTCCAAGCATGACACCGTTGCTGACTCGACGATGGAAGCGGAGTACATAGCTGCTTGCGATGCCGCAAAAGAAGCTGTCTGAATGAAGAAGTTCCTTCCGGAACTTCAGGTGGTTCCGACCATTATTAATCTAATACCTCTGTTTGTAATAACAACGACGCTATAGCTTTAGCGAAGGAACCCTGGTCCCATCAGAATTCCAGACACATTTTGAGGCGGTACCACCAGATCAGGGAGATCGTAGATCGCCGGGAGATCGAGGTGAGGAGAGTAGATACGGAGAATAACACTGCAGATCCACTCACGAAGGTCATCCCTCAGACACAGTTCGAGAGGCTAATCGAGATGATAGGTTTGCGATATGCCAATACATGGCCCTAGTGCAAGTGGAAGATTGTTACTGTATATGCTCTAGATGCCATTATTGTATCATATTGGTTTGTATATTACTTAATGGAAGCTTGGGATATTCACAGTTGTATTGACAGTCTTGCTCAAAATGGTAGTATGCTACTTGATTTGTTTCTAATTCAATATGTGCATATGTTTCTTTTAGCATATCACTTATACATATTAGTAGAGCCCTTAGGATGTTTGAATGATTACCGGCGTTGTGATAGAAGTCACACTAGTGGGGGCTGGGTAATCTACAAGCACATCCTTATACAGGTCCTTGGTCGTAGGATTATCGAGACGGGGCATCGATACTCCGGAGTAGATTAGTGTATACGCTTCTGTTCATACCATAATTTTGCATTCTTATAGACCCCATTCTTATTCATTTTACAAATAAACAGGTGCTTTTGACCCATGTCTGCTACATAGTTGCAGGTTACAGGTTCTCAGAAAAAAAACAGTGAAAAAGACAAAAGACGATACAAAAGTAAGACTATGACCAACAAATGGAAGAATCTTGATCAAGCCTACAGTTGGAGAATAAACAATTCAGATCAATGAACAAGTTCACACAAGTATAAAGGCAGCACAAGGTTCAAGACTTCGACACAAAGCGAACGGTTAAAGTCCACTACATTACTCACTGTGGAGATCTGGAAGAGAAATGGAAAACATTCTGAAGAACCAACCAAAGAAATAGGAAGACAAAGAAACCCAGAAGCAGCACAGAAGAACTCAGCATCCAAGCTCTCTACTTGGCCGCGGAACCACGGCCAAACAGAGCCTATGGCCGCGGTTCCGCGGCCGTGTATTACCCGTAGCGGTGCTGAAAAGTTTTGGTAATTGGCGGCGCGTTGAATAGTCTTCCTAGGGGTATATTTGTAAAAGCATACGTGCGGCGATTGTAAACCTAGGGTTTTCTATGTCCTATATATACAGACCCAAAAACTTGTTTTAGGGGATGCCTCTTTTCATTAATAAAATTCAGAATTCCTTTCTTTTGAGAGCATCAATTTTGTAAGTAGTCTTTTATTTTTGCCCTAGTTCTTAGTCTTTTATTCATGCCCTAGTTAAATTTATTCTCTGCCCTAGTTTAATTTAGATTAGAATTTCTTATTAATCTGCAGTAGTTAGATAATTAATCTCTTAAATCAAAAACTTATAAAAATCATGTTTTTCATAGATCCCCTAATGAGCGAGTAGTTCCTCGCTTGTTAGGGTTAGGAATATGGAAGGTTTGAGAGATGCAAATCTCTCACCCCTTTCTTGCCCATCATATGTTAATTATTAGGACTCCATGCATACATACACATATCGCTCTCTACGGCACCCTACCCACGAGGTAATGGTGATACCGTAGTATAAAAGACCGGTTGTGCATGTTTTCCATGGAGGTTAGGGTAAGGATTAAGAAACGACGGACAAGGACCTAGAGGAAGAAAAATCATTTCTTCCCAATCATCCTAATCCGCTTTATTAATAATTACCATAACTCCTAAAAAGATCTAATTTAGGGCATTGAAAGCGGTGGGAAATCTTAAATTTCCAAACTTTACCTAAACTTAACCCTAGCAAGATTTCTAATCCTAGTCTAAATCAACTTAGCTTTTAGCGATAATCCATTCACACCGTTTGGAATTAACTCGTTAGAACAATTAGGAAATACACAACATCCCTGTGGACCGACCCGTATTCACCGGCTAGCTACCAAGCGACGCCGTTCTTGATTGCGGTTATAAAAATTCTTTGATCATAAAACGTAGCACAAATCAAATGGCGTCGTTGCCAGGGATGGCGTAGTATTTTCTTTTTGCAATTTCGGGTTAATATAAAATATAAAAATCATAAAAACTGAAAAATTAAAAAATTATAAAAATTTTATCATCTTTTTATTGTTTGAAGGGTTTTTCATGTGAATTTTACAGGAACGACGAACGAGTTCGGATCTGGAAAAATCAGAGATCAAAACAGAAAAACCCTAGATCTGAACAACAGAAGAAAGTCAAACCAGAGGGGCAGAGAAATTTTTGGGAACCGAGCCGCATCTTCAACCGCGAAACCGCGGCAGGAACGCGCATCTGGCAGCGGAAACGCGGCAGGATCGTGACGTCAGTGAGTGAAAGCGCGGAACCGCGGCGGGAGGCACCCTTTGGCGGCGGAAACGTGGTTTTGTGGTCGATTCAGCACATGGAAAAATCTCTGTGAGCTTTCTCTCTTCTTCCTCTGCAGCCCTAAATATCTTCTCTGTAAAATCTCCTGCAGGATTCTTTGCGCTAAAAAATCTCTCCCCCTTTCAATAATTGATCTTGTGCAGGATTCTTTGCGCCGCACTAAAAATAAAAAAATTGATTGCAAGTGATTGTTACTGCTTTGCATATTTTTAATCGGACTTTAAGGGGCTTGAAACCAATCTAGATTGGGTAGGGATTTCATCACCCTTCCCAGGACCCCAGAAATCACATAAGGCATTTTGCATTAACTATCATTAATTAAAAAAAGATTAGACTCAGCCCTGAGGACTTCGCGCTCAATAGGACAAAGGACTAGTTGTAGGCATCGACCGTTGATCCTAACCTGACTTTGTGATGTCTAGGCAAGTGTGTCTAAGGCAAGTGGTTACTTAATTAGGTCTACTACTTACGTAGTGGAGAGCCACCCGCTTACCTGGCACTTACCTGGCCACAATTGGCGGTGAAGAGCGGCTTTGAGGTCCTATTTCTTGCCCTTTGGAACAGTTAGGAGCTGTCTAGCTGACCTAGGTGACCCTAAATCTAGGCCTGATTGTGCATTTGTGGTTGATTGAATTTGTGTCTAAGCCTTTTATCAAAACAAAAAAAACTTTTTGCAAAATGCCCAACACATAAAAAAAGAAAAAAGGAAAATTTTTACAATAACTTGCAACTTGTCGCTAAGAAATCCGTGCACACCACTTACACCCACTTTCTTCTCATTGACGTTTTCTTTCCTCCACATTCTGTTTTTCACCTTTTTGACTACACTACCTCTTTAGTGTATGTCCGGTTGGACTAGGGACACTAGTGCCCGATTAGTCCATGTCTCGTTGGTACCAACCGACGAAGCTTTCGACTCTGAAGTCGAAATTCTTTCCACTTCCTTACCTTCACCTTCACATTCTTCCTCCGAAGGGATGTCGGGATATAATCCTAATAACACCTTACCCACGGGACTGATTCCACCTCCGCTAGGTGCGAATAACCCACAGCACCCGCCTGTTGAAGCGCCCCAATGAATCGCGCTCTAGGATCTTTTCAACCCGATCCGCACCGCCTTACCTACTTGTCTTTCACTCCCACCGGCAAATGGGGACAACTTTGAGATCAAACCCCACTTCATCAATATGCTGCCTAAATTTCACGGACTAGAATCTGAAGATGCCTATATCTTCATACACAAATTCCAAAACGTTTGCGCAATGATGAAGACAACCCAATTTTCAGATGATGCTATAAAGCTAAGGGTCATTCCTTTCACCTTATGTGACTTAGCCGAGAAGTGGCTATACAGCACAACATCACATTCAATTAAAAATTGGGAAGAGTTTGTTAAAGCTTTTCTTAAAAAGTTTTATCCTCATCACAAGACTGCGAGAATTCGCAATGAGATTATACAATTTTCCCAGCTTCCTTCCGAACCCTTTTGGAAGTGTTTCGAAAGATTCAAAGACCTACTTGTTCAATGCCCTCACCATAGGATCGAAAATTGGCAACTTTGCCAAACTTTATACGAGGGATTGAACCCAGCAACGAAGCAGTTGCTAGAAACCATTTGTCAATGTCACTTTCTAACCAAATCTAGTGAGCAAGCATGGCAGTTTCACGACGATCTTGCTGAACAAACACTTCAGTGGGAAAGCACCAAGACCACTTCATCTTCTTCTATTGGTCAGTCTAGGGAAGGCATACATCAATTAGATATGTCGATAGCAATGAAGGCCGAAATGGCCGCACTTACGGAAAAGCTAGAAGCAATTGAAACCAAAATCTCATCGCCTTCTCCTGCCCCTGCATTGCCCCCACGAACTAATTGCGCTTGTTGTTCGGATCCATCACATCTTACCGAAGAGTGTCCTTATAATCCACCTGCTCAAGGACAAGATCACGTCAATGCTGCCTTTCAGCAACGACAGAGAACTGATCCATACTCTTCGACTTATAATCCGGGTTGGAGGAGTCACCCAAATTTTGCTTGGAATCAAAATCAACAATTCCAAGAAAACAACAAATTTCAAAGGCCTCCTCCTCCACAACAACAAGCACCTCCACAAACTCATTACCAGCAACCTTTCTAACCGTAACCTTACCCTAACCAAATGAACAATTTTGTGCCCAACAATTCTTACCCTCAAAACAACTTTGTTCAACCTAATACTGATAAGGTTAACTCGCTAGAAAGAAATCTAGATGCGTTCCTAAAGCAATCTACATAATCCGCAGCAAGATTGGAGACTTCTATTCAATCTTTGGTGCAAAACAATGCTTCACACGATCTATGCATCAAATCTATTGAGGCACAAATTGCACAACTAAATGCTGCGTTGAGCGAGCGAGAAAAAGGAAAGCTTCCCTCTCAACCACTGCCAAATCCCGGTCACGCACATGTTGCATATGAACAGCAAAATCATAACGTAAATGCTGTGACCACGTTGAGATCCGGAAAAGTGTTGCACAATAACGTGGGTATTAACAATGACACCCCTGCCGGTGGTCCTTCTTCATCTTCTTCTTCTTCATCATCTTCTTCTCCTTCATTAGAGCCTATTCTTCATTCTTCACAAGGCTCTACTTCTTCTAGCTCGAACGGATCCACTTCTCAAATCACGAACACATCTACATGGGGATCCGTTCCAACTCCACAATCTGATCCATAAAAATTGGACTCAACAAACTTTAAAAATGTTCCTTTTCCAAACAGGTTGAGATCCAATAAACCAACTCCACAAATGGAGAAGATTGTAGAGTTGTTCAAACAGGTTAGCATAAATATACCTCTCTTGGATGCAATCCAACAAGTTCCTTTTTATGCAAAAAACTTAAAGGACTTATGCACTAAGAAGAGGAAGTCACAAGTACCAAAGAAAGTTTTCGTGGCTAGTGCTGTTAGTGATGCTCTTGTCCAATCTTTATCCCAAAAGCACAAGGACCTTGGCTGTCCTACTATTTCGATAACAACTGGGGACAAGAACATCAATAGAGCACTATTAGATCTTGATGCTAGTGTCAATTTGCTACCCTATTCTGTGTATGAGCAATTAGGCGTTGGAGAGCTTAAACCCACTCATTGTACTCTCCAAATGGCCGACCGATCCATCACCCATCCTAGGGGAGTGTTGGAGGATGTGTTAATTAGAGTAGGGGATTTCATTTTCCCCGTTGACTTTATTGTTATGGATACACAACCTGTAGCTAACCCCCGGAGTCAAATTCCGGTGATACTTGGTCGACCATTCCTTGCGACTTCTAATGCGGTAATCAATTATCGTAATGGTTCTATGAATCTATCTTTTGGCAATATGACAATTGAACTCAACATTTTTAAGTTGGCAAATCAGCCTTCCGAGCCTAATTCTAGCGTACTTGATGTTTGCTCGATCAATGAGATCACAGAGGAGGACTGTGAGTTCGAAAATTTATGTTCGACCACAGCAGTGTTGACGCCTCTAGTGCGTTCCTCCTAGAATCCGACACAGCTTTCACGCCGGACAACGATTATGAGTGTTTCACCTTTTTATTCGGATTTTGAAGACTCACCATCCGAGCTTGAGTCTTTTGATTTTTCGGATGAGTTAGTTGAACCATCCAAGTCGGTTGCGTACACTCGATTTGAACCGTTGATGGAATCCTTCGAGTTTGAAACAGTTACACCATTGTTACCATCAATTGTTTCACCTCCTAAACTCGAACTAAAGCTTTTGCCGTCTCACCTTAAATATGCTTACCTGGGTGAGAATGAAACCCTTCCCGTCATCATATCGGCCTCTCTAGCTCTCGAGCAAGAGAAGGTCCTTTTAATGGTCTTACAAAATAATCGGCAAGCTTTTGGCTGGTCTATGGCGGACATCAAGGGGATTAGTCCCCTCATAGTTGAACATCATATACACTTGATGGATGATGCCAAGCCGGTAAGGGATCCACAAAGACGCCTCAACCCCATAATGAAAGAGGCTGTCAAGAAGGAGATTGTTAAATGTCTTGATAGTGGTATCATTTACCCTATCTCGGATAGCCAGTGGGTTAGCCCCATTCATGTTGTGCCAAAGAAATCGGGCATTACGGTCATAACCAATGAGGCAAATGAGTTAATACCTACTCGCACCCAAACTGGGTGGCGAGTTTGCATCGACTATAGAAAACTCAATGCCGTGACAAGGAAAGACCACTTTCCTTTACCTTTCATTGACCAAATGCTAGAACGATTCGCTGGGCATGAGTTTTACTGCTTTTTGGATGGCTATTCCGGCTATAACCAAGTCCCCATCGCCAAAGAGGATCAAGACCAGACCACATTTACTTGTCCTTTCGGCACTTTCGCTTATCGTCACATGCCCTTTGGGTTATGCAATGCACCAGCTACATTCCAGCGGTGTATGATGGGGATCTTTTCAGACATGGTTGAAAAGTTCTTGGAGATCTTTATGGATGATTTCTCTATTTTTGGTGACTCCTTCGTTGAGTGTTTACTACACCTTGACGCAGTTCTTACCCGCTGTAGGGATAAGAACCTCACTTTAAATTGGGAGAAGTGTCACTTTATGGTACGAGAAGGTATTGTCTTAGGACATGTCATCTCGCAAAATGGCATAGAGGTTGATAAAGCCAAGTGAGGTCATTTCCAATCTTCCTCCTCCTAAATGCGTCAAAGACATCCGAGCTTTCCTTAACCATGCCGGTTTTTATAGACGGTTCATCAAGGATTTTAGCAAGATTGCTAGACTCTTGACTCTCTTATTGGCCAAGGACACAACATTTTGATTTTGACTCAACTTGCATGGAAGCGTTCGAGTCATTGAAACACTCTCTCATTTCTGAGCCCATTCTTTCATCTCCAGACTGGACGCATCCTTTTGAAATTATGTGCGATGCATCACATTTCGCCATTGGTGTTGTCCTTGGACAACACATTAATAAGATGCCGCACGTAATTTATTACGCTAGCCGAACATTAAATGAGGCCCAACTGAATTACACAACAACAGAAAAGGAATTTCTAGTCGTTGTGTTTGCACTTGAAAAATTCCGGCCTTATTTAATCGGCTCTCCAGTGATAGTATACACAGACCATTCAGCTCTTCGCTACCTTTTTGCGAAGAAGGATGCTAAATCGAGGCTAATACGTTGGATCCTCTTGCTACAAGTGTTTGACCTTGTCATAAGGGACAAAAGAGGATGCAAAAATGTAGTGGCCGATCACCTTTCACGACTTCCTTCTTCGCCTACACTTGAAATTCCAATTAAAGATGTTTTTCCCGATGAGCAACTCTTAACAGTGTCGTGCGAACCATGGTTCGCTGATATAGTAAACTACTTGGCTACCGGCTTGATACCTAAAGACTGGTCGAAACAGGATAAACTCCGATTCTTGTCCCATGTAAAGCATTTTTACTGGGATGAACCGTATCATTTTAAATACTGTTCCGACTAAATCATTCGTCGGTGTGTACCGGAAATTGAGATTAAGAGTGTGATGTCTTTTTGCCACGATCAAGCGTGTGGCGGGCATTTTGGCCCAAAGAAGACAGCCGAGAAAATCTTGCAGTGTGGTTTCTATTGGCCACGACTCTTTAAGGATGCGTATGAAAACTGCAAGACATGCTCCCGGTGCCAACACTTGGGCCGGATATCGCGGAGAAACAAAATGCCGCTCCAACCAATTTTGGTTGTGGATATTTTTGATGTTTGGGGAATCGATTTCATGGGACCATTTCCCAATTCTTTTGGGAATGTGTATATTCTTTTGGCTGTTGACTATGTGTCAAAGTGGGTCGAGGCTGTGCCTAGCCGAACGAATGATAACAAGGTTGTCGTTCGATTCCTTAAAGAACATATTTTTTCCCGGTTTGGGCACCCTCGAGCAATTATAAGTGATAATGGATCGCACTTTTGCAATAGGACTTTTGAGTCCTCAATGCGCAAATATTCCATTACACACAAGCTTTCAAAACCATACCATCCCTAAATATGTGGGCAAGCCGAGATTTCGAATCGGCAAATTAAGCAAATCTTGGAGAAAACGGTTTCTAAAAACCGTAAAGATTGGTCACACAAATTGATTGATGCACTATGGGCATTCCGTACTGCATACAAGACCGATCTTGGTATGTCTCCATACCGGCTTGTTTATGGGAAGGCTTGCCACCTCCCAGTTGAGATTGAGCACAAGGCATTTTGGGTGATCAAGGAGTTGAATTCATCAATGGGAGATGCGGGCAGCAATCGAAAGCTGCAACTAAACGAACTAGAAGAGCTGCAGGATGAGGCTTATGATAATGCTGTCATTGTTAAAAACCAAACTAAGGTGTTCCATGACAAACACCTTATGCGCAAAATGTTTAAACCTGGTCAACAGGTTTTACTCTATGACACTCGGTTACACTTTCACCCCGACAAGCTCAGATCTAGGTGGAAAGGGCCATTTTTAGTACGCACTGTATATCAGCAACGTGCGGTAGAGCTTGAAAATCCGGAGGATCGTACTTTATTCAAAGTAAACGGACATCGACTGAAACCGTTCCTTACTGCGGACCCGTCGGAGGAGCTCCTGTTTTTACAGGAGCCGATTTACACCGATTGATTTTCCTCCATTTTACCCCCAAATTTTTGATCATCTTGCCAAAACTTTATTTCAAATAAGTTTGGGTGTGCGTATCATTTGTAAATATAAAAATACAAAATAACATAAAAAATAAAAATTTTGAAAATAAAAATAAAAATTTTGGGAATTTTTTAAAATTTGCAGAAATAAATAAAACTTTTATTTGCAAATAAATTCCTTTTTGTAGAAGGGTTTATCTGTAAATGACCATCAAAACCCCTTTATAACGAGCCAAAGCCCCCCTTCTCTGTTCTAACCTTAATTTTCACTATCTCTAAAGCCCTAGCCGCCGCATCTCCTTTTCTGCTGCGAGTTTCTTCAGCGCCGCCGCTGAACCGCCGCGCGAAGCCCCCTCGGACCGCTGATCCACCGTGCTATCAAGTCTTCACCCCCTGAAACTTCAGGGGAGGTACGATCTGCTCATTTTCTCTCTGTTTTTCAAATTTGTAAATCTGTAGAACACTTCATGGCACATAGCATGCAGTTAGAAAGAGATTTTTCACAAGTTTTCTCACATGAGGTCTATGGTAGCTATTTCGCGAATGAAATCGCGCATAGGGGATGGAATTATTTAATATATAATCACCCTTATGCATTTGCATTGCCGGAATTAGTAAACTCCTAAAAAGATCTAATTTAGGGCATTGAAAGCGGTGGAAAATCTTAATTTTCCAAACTTTACCTAAACCGAACCCTAGCAAGATTTCTAATCCTAGTCTAAATCAACTTAGCTTTTAGCGATAATCCATTCACAGCGTTTGGAATTAACTCGTTAGAACAATTTGGAAATACACAACATCCCTGTGGACCGACCCGTATTCACCGGCTAGCTACCAAGCGACGTCGTTCGTGATTGCGGTTATAAAAATTCTTTGATCACAAAACGTAGCACAAATCAGCTTCTCATCCCAGCAGGGGAGATGGTCTTTCCCACAGCTATTAGTACGTCGTACTGGAGATAGTATGCAGGTGCTCGTTATGTTACGAGTACACCGGACATGACTCGTCGGGAACTGTTGGATGGTATTATACCTATCGTCGGGTAGCAGTTCCTAGGTCACATGAGTACAGCTTAGTCCGTCGACTTGACACTGCTACTTCGCCTCGAGTGTGTTCCCACTGTACTTTGATTACTACCCTACCACGGCTCAAAGGAGTCGTGCAAACAGGTAGTAGTTGGGTGCAGTCCCGATGCACTTGGAGGCAGTAGCGGTTAGATAGGATTCGTCTCTCCCGGTATTGGGGGTTGATATCGTGTTGTGTTCGGAGAGCCATTACACAAAGTCCCTGGCTAGGGCAAACGGGATTTACTGGTAGGTATTCCAGTAGTTTCTCAGGGTGTTTTGGGCTACATTCTGGCATGACTTATTACGCTATTAGGGGTCTGACGATTACCGTCCCCCTAAGCCCGATATGCGATACTTTTAGACGAATAGAAGGGACAATACAGAGATTGTCACATTCAAGCTCAGTAGGAGTTCGGATGGGTTTTTCTCATCGTCCTTCTTATCGACATCTACCTGGGGACCATTGTAACAACCCTAAATTTTCTGTACAATTTTTTTCAAAAACACAGAAAGGGGTATTTTTTCCTTAGCCCAAGATATAAGATTGTTTTGCTTTTTAATAGCAAGAAGGAACTTGTAGCTCATTAGTAAGTCCTTGCACTGCTGAACCAAAGCACCAGAGTTCAAATCCCATTAGCCACATTATTTTTTAATATTGTTTTATTTTAGCTTTTTAGAAGTCCAAGAGCCTACACGTGCATAACTCGTAAAAACCCCACTACACATATAAAACAAATTGATCCAGGAGCTATACCAAGCGACGAGGGACACGTGGCAGCGAGCCCCGGCCCGACTCAGCTGACTCGGCCCGCCGCCGCCAGCCTAACTCGGTCGGATCGCCGAGTTGCCTTCATGAAAGTTCTGCCTTTTTGTATTCTAATAACCCCTGTATACATTAATTTCTCTGTACACAGTAACAGAGACATTAAAAACCCCTATTAACCTATTTTTTTAATACAATTTTTATTACGTTTTCAATACAACCTTTCACCTACCCTAAACCCTAGCATTACCCTATAAATACCACCCTTAAACACACCCTTCTCACTCCAAATTTCTGTCCAAAACTCTCAAGAAAATCCTTAGAACTTTTGTGTAAAAGTGGAGTTAGCGAAGGGTGAAACTCCGGCGATCTTCCGACGACGACCCTAGGAGCTCCCGGCAACGAAACGATGCATCGAAACCTCCTACCGATTCCTCTCCCTCTTCTCTTGAATCTAAACCTGTAAGTCCTACCTCCCTCTTTCCTTTACTATTCTAAAAAAGTTTTTTTCCTAAAACCCGACGGAAGCGGAGTTAAATCCGACTTCCGATTCGGTTTTCTTTATAAAATTCAATTTTCCTTAACACAACCATATTAAACTCTTACACCTTGACTATTAATCATTAACAAAATATGTTGAAAAAGTTTCATAGCAAAACATTTCATTTTGTAACTTTTATCGCTCTTTTTCACTAAAATACCATGTAGTTTACTTTTTACTTTAAAACATCATTAATCTTGCTATACCTTTATTTAGATCACGAGATAATGACCTACCTCCTCCCAACACTCATATGCAATATAGCACAATATCTTTCGGGAATATAGAATACGGGAAAATGAAACTTTATACATAAATACCATTTACTATTAAAACCGTTTTCTACAAGAATATGTATTTTACATAAATCTTTGCAAAGCGTCGCTACAACCCATTTTGGGGAACCCGTTTGAGATGGTGCGGATTAACGCACATCCTCGAGCTTAGTAGTGCGAGGTGCAGACCTCAGCAAGGAGCATTCGGTCTCAAGAGATTTAAAAATACAAATATCTTAAGAAAATGAGATTTCTAGAAATATAATATATTAAAATTATTTTTATATAAATATATATATATATATATATATCATCAGAATAATTATTTTTGATATATTTTAAATATTCCAATTTTTCTAAATAATAAGATTCACTTTACATGAAAATACCATGAAATTCCATACAAGTTCAATATTACAAATAAACACCCTATATTATGAAATTAGATTATTTTCACTAGAAATATCATAAATATAAAATCTACATCTATGAAAACTCTAAAAATGATAATTAAATACTTGGGGTGTATTTTGAAAATTATACAAAATTATTTTTATATATAACCCACTCAAGTTCTATAAATTACCCTAAGGACCCTTGTAAATATAGGTTTAAGTGGGATCCGTCTCTTGAGCCTCAGGGAGCCAGAGATATGGGTGCTTGCCTATTTAAAATAGACAACTTAACAACGGTGTTATCAATACTGTAATCGTCTTTGAAAAAGACACAAATCATGCCGCCCATATGCAGCGGTTACCGATAACATCAAAACCTAATTCAGGACTTCAATTTCCTTTCTAATTATTCTGACTCAGACATAGTCTCATTATAATAATCCGACTTGACTATGATTCAAGTATAATCTACAATATTACAATTCAACATGAATCCATATATTCAATATATTCAATCTATATTGACCGAACCGAACCATGGATATACTTCCATTTATATGATTCTCCAGTTACATCCATGATTCTCCAGTTACATCCATTTACTGATATCATGGTTTCAGCAAATCATCTGATTATACAATCTATATTACAAGACAATACAACTTGCAATACAATACAACAATACAATTAAGACACTATGGGGTTTAAGGGGTAGATTGGTATGGAAGGTGTTAGAAGTGGTACGAGACTGCAAGATTTAAGACACCAAACTTGAATACCACGCCGTTGTTCCAGGTTTCTAATGGAGCCTTGTACTTCCATTTGCCTCTAGTCTCTGGCATATAGAGACTCCTCTCGTATACACTGTCATCCTTCTGTACCAAACTACAAACAACAACGTTAACACAAAATAAAACATTATAACAATATGATACAATTTTAAAAGCTACACACACACTCTCTCTCTGTCTATTCTACTTCTCCTTTATCTTTGGGACTTACCGAGCGATTTGTTCCTTGACGACATTCTCTTTCTTTCTTCTTTGAATGTCGTCAGGTGATTCGGACCTTCCAGAGATCGAGCTTAGCTTTGAAGACTTGGACCAGTTTATTGAAGATCCCGAGCTGTAGTTATACTTCTACACATTTCATTTCAGTACTTTCCATTTCTGTTATGCCATTGTTTAGGCATTGCTTTCATTCAGATGTATTTACTTTTCCATGTATTGTAAAAAGAATGTGAATAAATAAAGTTGCTGTTCAATAATGTCTTTTGTCTCTTATGAATTTTTATATTGCTTAGATACGCTTAGCGTATTTGCTTCAGAGTAAATATGTAGCGGCCAGTCGCGTCCCCTTCGCCGTACACCGGGAAGCGGGGCGTGACAGGTTTTGTTGGTGGCCCATAAAGGTTAGAGCTGTATTGAACCCTACCATGCAGTTCTGCTCTGCGTAAACAACCTAAGCAATATAACAGAAGAACCAGCAACTAAAACATTCTTTACAATTCATACTTCTTAAATTTCATCATTTCATATACTTTGAATCTGTCCTAACCTAAATCTTTCTTTCAAAGGTTATGGATTCCCCAAACAACACAAGCACCAACTTCAAAAACACTCCACCTCCACTATCAATTACACCTTCCGTCCCTGCTCCGATCAACGAGCAGATGGTTCTACTTGAGGCAATCCGCAGCCTCATGGAAGGACAGCAGCAGCAGACTGCTATTCTCTTGAACCGTCCAAAAGAGGAACACCCGGAGTGAAGCAACTCCGGGCACTGCACCCTAAGAACATTTCGGGAAAAGAGAGCCCACTGGAAGCCGAGTAATGGGCTCAGAGTATTGAAGATGATCTGGCAGCGGCACAAGTGCCAGAGATAGCTTAGGTCCGTGTTGCGAAATTACAGTTCACAGACAATGCACGGGTCTGGTGGAAGGCGGAAGAAATCCGTCTTGATCAACCCATCGAATGGAAGACTTTCCGCAACATGTTCGACGCAAAGTACTTCCCTGAGACTGCCAGGTTCGACATGGAATATCAGTTCATCCATCTGCAACAAGGTTCATTGTGGACCAAGTCAGTAGATGAATATGACGCTGAGTTCACCATGCTCAGTCGGTAAGAAATGTCTCAATAAATTTGATTTTCAAAATATCACATACTACACAGCTAACACAAGACCGTAACAGGTTTGCGGCCCATCTCATACCGACTGCTGAGATCAGGGCCAGAAGATTTCAGCAAGGGTTAGACCCGGAAATCCAAGTTGCGTTAGCTACAGGGGATTTTCCAACCCATGATTTGTCTTTGAAGGCTGCCCGAAGGTATGAGGCAGTAGTAAAGAGGAAGGGCAGACTTCAATCTGCCGGTTTGAAATGCCATGCCCCTCATATGGCAGGAGGAGCCTCTTCCAGGCCATCGTTAATCAATAACCAGTCGAGTCCAGACTTCTGCTACTACTGTAGGAGAAAGGGACACTTGTGGAAGAACTGTAGGTGCACAAAAGGCCTATGTATAGTTTGTGGCGCGTCCAATCACAGAATTGGAAATTGTCCTTATAGACGCAACCCAGCTCACACACCCACCAACTACCCACAGCAGCCAGCTATCCAGGCTCCTGCACCTCGTCTAGCACTCCCTGCTCCACTACCTGCACAGCCTTCTCACCAATTCTAACAAGCAATGAGGGACATGCCTCGAGGGAAGAGAAACATGACCCAAAGACAGAATGTGCCTCCAGCTAGGAGGAATGTACCACGACGACAGACATTCACATTAGCAGCCGTAGAAGCCGAGGCTGTAAGTCAAGGTAACACAGGTAAGCCTTTTTCACATTTTTAAAAACCCTTGCACCATCTTGTTATACACTATCAGTACTCCAGTCACCAAACTTTCCTTGAATCTGTTACCCTTTCCATTTACAAATTTCGAGGACGAAATTTTTATAAAGAGGGTAGAATATAACAACCCTAAACTTTCTGTACCAATTTTTTCAAAAATACAGAAAGGAGTATTTTTGCCTGAGCACAAGTTATAAGATTGTTTTGCTTTTTAATAGCAAGAAGGAGCTTGTAGCTCATTGGTAAGTCCTTGCACCGCTGAACCAAAACACCAGAGTTCAAATCCCATTAGCCAAATTATTTTTTAATATTGTTTTATTTTAGGTTTTTAGAAGTCCAGGAGCCAACACGTGCATAACTCGTAAAAACCCCACTACACATATAAAACAAACTGATCCAAGGGCTACATCAAGCGACGAGGGACACGTGGCAGCGAGCCCTGGCCCGACTCGGTCGACTCGGCCGGATGCCGCCGGCCTAACTCGGTCAGATCGCCGAGTTACCTTTAAGAAAGTTCTGCCTTTTTCTATTCTAATAACCCCTTTATACTTTAATTTCTTTGCACAGTAACAGAGACATTAAAAACCCCCATTAACCTATTTTTTTAATACAATTTTTATTACATTTTAATTACAACCTTTCACCTACCGTAAACCCTAGCATTACCCTATTAATACCACCCCTAAACACACCCTCCTCACTCCAAATTTCTGTCCAAAACTCTGAAGAAAATCCTTAGAACTTTTGCGTACAAGTGGAGTTAGCGAAGGGCGAAACTCCGGCGATCTTCCGACGACGACCCTAGGAGCTCCCGGTGACGAAACGATGCACCGGCACCTCCTACCGATTCCTCTCCCTCTTCTCTCGAATCTAAACCTATATGTCCCACCTCTCTCTTTCCTTTACTATTCTAAAAGGTTTTTTTCTAAAACCCGACGGAAGCGGAGTTAAATCCGACTTCCGATTCGGTTTTCTTTATAAAGTTCAATTTTCCTTAACAAAATCATATTAAACTCTTACATCTTGACTATTAATCATTAAAAAAACATGTTGAACAAGTTTCATAGCAAAACATTTCATTTTGTAACTTTTATTGCTCTTTTTCACTAAAATACCATGTAATTTACTTTCTACTTTAAAACATCATTAATTTTGCTATACCTTTAATTAGATCATGAGGTAATGACCTACCTCCTCAAAACACTCATATGCAATATAGCACAATACCTTTCGGGAACATAGAATAAGGAAAATAAAACTTTACATATAAATACCATTTACTATTAAAACCGTTTTCTACATGAATATGTATTTTACACAAATCTTTGCAAAGCGCCGCTACAACCCATTTTGGGGAACCCGTTCGGGATGGTGTGGATTATCGCACATCCTCGGGCTTAGTAGTGCGAGATGCAGACCTCCGCAAGGAGCATTCGGTCTCGAGAGATTTAAAAATACAAATATCTTAAGAAAATAAGATTTCTAGAAATATAATATATTAAAATTATATATATATATATATCATCAAAATATCTATTTTTGATATATTATAAATATTCTAATTTTTCTAAATCACAAGAATCACTTTACATGAAACTACCATGAAATTCCATACAAGTTCAATATTACAAATAAATACCCTATATTATGAAATTAGGTTATTTTCACTAGAAATATCACAAATAAAAAATCTACATCTATGACAACTCTAAATATGATAATTAAATACTTGGGGTGTATTTTGAAAAGTATACAAAAGTACATATAACCACCTCAAGTTCTATAAATTACCCTAAGGACCCTAGTAAATATAGGTTTTAGCGGGACCAGTCTCTTGAGCCTCAGGGAGCCAGAGATATGGGTGCTTGCCTATTTAAGGTAGACAACTTAACAACGGTGTTATCAACACGGTAATCGTCTTTCAAAAAGACACAAATCCTGGCGCCCAGGTGCAGCAGTTACCGATAAGATCAAAACCTAATTCAGGACTTCAATTTCTTTTCTAATTGTTCTGACTCAGACTGAGTCTCATTATAATAACCCGACTTGAATATTATTCAAGTACAATCTACAATATTACAATTCAACATGAATCCATGAATCCATATATTCAATATATTCAATCTATATTGACCGGACCGAACCATGGATATATTTCAATTTACATGATTCTCCAGTTACATCCATGATTCTCCAGTTACATCCATTTACTGATATCATGGTTTCGGCAAGTCTTCCAATTATACAATCTATATTACAAGACAATACAAGTTGCAATACAATACAACAATACAATCAAGACACTACGGGGTTTAAGGGGTAGATTGGTACGGAAGGTGTTAGAAGTGGCACGAGACTGCAAGATTTAAGACACTTAAACTGAATACCACGCCGTTGTTCTGGGCATTCTAACGGAACCTTGTACTTCCATTTGCCTCTAGTCTCTAACATATAGAGACTCCTCTCGTATACACTGGCATCCTTCTTTACCAAGCTACAAACAACTGCGTTAACACTAAATACAAAATTATAACAATATGATACAATTTTAAATGCTACACTCTCTCTCTCTCTCTGTCTATTCTACTTCTCCTTTATCTTTGGGACTTACCGAGCGATTTGTTCGCTGACGACATTCGCTTTCTTTCTTCTTTGAATGTCGTCAGGTGATTCGGACCTTCCAGAGATCGAGCCTAGCACTGAAGACTTTGACCAGTTTATTTAAGATCCCGAGCTGTAGTTACACTTGTACACATTTCGTTTCAGTACTTTCCATTTCTGTTATGCCGTTGTTTAGGCATTGCTTTCATTCAGATGTATTTACTTTTCCTTGTATTGTAAAAAGAATGTGAATAAATAATGTTGTTGTTCAATAATGTCTTTTGTCTCTTATGCATTTTTATATTGCTTAGATACACTTAGCGTATTTTCTTCAGAGTAAATACTTAGCGGCCAGTCGCGTCCCCTTCGCCGTACACCGGGAAGCGGGCCGTGACAACCATTACGTGCAGCTAGTACCACTTGCGGCCTGTGGTTAAACCCACTGCCAGCGTAGTGTTGAGTCTTTAGAGTCCCACATAGAGAGTTTCCCTGAACCGGGAAAAAGGTATAGAGGCCGTATGGTTTTACGGCAGGGCTTCGATCACTTACGTGCACTTGTTCGCGTATGATGTTCGTGCGGATAATACTAGTGGGCTTTGGTTTAAGCCGGATCCTAGATTATATTGATGGATCAGTTTCGTCTCTTTGTATTCGTGTTTCTCGAAACACGAATGTGGGTATGTATAAACGGATGAGAGAGGCATAGAAGGAGACACTTCATTAGGGTTTTGACCATTGACTTGATTAAAACAATTATGAGATGGAGGAAAATATTTGTTATTTTTGTAAATAATAATTGAGGCATGGCTACTTGTTTTGACTACTTGACTTTGTTTGACCATTTGACTTGGTTTGACCACTTGACTTGGTTTGACTAATTAACTTGGATATTTTTGTAAGATATTTTGTGACCTAGATATTTTGATGAGATATTTTTTCATGCCATGATTGTATTCAAGTCAAGGTAGCCATCTCACATTATCTTTATCTTTTATCAAAATCATTTCTCTTTCCTAAAGCTAGCTCTCTTCTTCTTCCTCACATCAAAACCCTAATAGCTCTCATGTGTTGAGAATCCTAAGATTTTAAGAGACAAATAAATCCATTTTCATACTCTACATCACCTAGGCCATCAAGTTTAGCAAGCTTTTTGCCTTAGTTACCTCGGTTTTGAGGTGGAGCTCGGACTATAGACTCTCGGATGGATTGTCTTTGACTCGAGGAGGCCGTCGAAGAAGCTACGATCCAGATCGATCCTTGGAGCCTAAGACGACAAGGAGGATAGCGATGAAGACCCGTAGGACATGTATCGTGAGGTATAACTTCGTATCCGAGTAGTTAAACCTTAAGTAGTTTGCTATCTTGGGTTTATGGACGATCCTTGGTTCAAGTCGGTGTTGCGAAGCTCGTAAAATTTATTTTTTGCAAATTCCACCTCCCCACGAACACGTGGGGTGCGCGACATCGACTTACAGGTGGAAATTTCAGCGGCGACTAGGGTTTTGTGTGAGGGTGAGAATGAGGGCTCGGGAGTTACAGAAAAAGATAAAGGGTGTATTTAAAGGGGCGGTCAACAAAAAGGGTCTATTTGTACAAAAGTCCTCCCAAAAGAAGAAATTATTTATTTTTTAAATTTTTTATTATTTTTTACTTAATTTTTTATCGATAGTTTTGAATATTTACAAAAGCACCCCTTTTTTTGTTTATATATTTTTTCTAATTTTATTTTATTACAAATGGGAATTTCACCAGGGAAGAAATATCCCGACACAAAAAAAAACGAAATGGATATGCATAGAACAAGAATATCCATTATATATATACAAGATGGTATATACATACCCCCAAACTTATTTGAAACAGTGTTTCTGCTGTTTATGGCTGGATAACCGAAGTTTGGTGGTAAACGGAGGAAGATTAGTCAATGTAAACCGGCTCCTGCAACATCAGGAGCTCCTCCGATGGTTCTGCGGTGAGGAACGGTTTTACTCTGTGTCCGTTCACTTTGAATAGTGGACCGTCCTCTGGATTCTCCAAATCCACCGCGCCGTGCGGGTATACACTCCGCACAAAAAGGGTCCTTTCCAGCGAGATCGAAACTTACCGAGATAGAAATGGAGTCGGGTGTCGTAAAGAATCACCTGTTGTCCAGGCGTGAAGGTTTTGCACGTAAGATGTTTATCATGAAATACCTTCGTTCGGTTCTTTATAACAACCGTGTTCTCATAAGCTTCATCCCGAAGCTCGTTCAGTTTATTAAGTTGCAGCTTCCGATAGCTGCCCGCATCTTCAAGGTTTAGATTCAGCTCTTTGATCGTCCAAAATGCACGATGCTCGATTTCCACAGGAAGGTGGCACGCCTTTCCATACACAAGCCGATAGGAAGACATTCTAAGGTGGCACGCCTTTCCATACACAAGCCGCACGTCATTATGATTCTTGGAAACCGTTTTCTCCAAAATTTGCTTGATTTGCCGATTTGAAACTTCGGCCTGCCCATATGTTTGGGGGTGGTAGGGCATGTATAGCTTATGATTAATAGGGTATTTCCGCATCAAGGCCTCAAAAGTCCTATTACAGAAATGCGTCCCATTGTCTCTAATGATCGCAGGGGGGTGCCCAAACCGGGAAAAAATGTTTTCTTTAAGGAATCTAACGACAACCTTGTTGTCGTTCGTCCGTCTTGGCACTGCCTCGACCAATTTAGAGACATAATCAATAGCTAAGAGAATATACAGGTTCCTAAAAGAGCTGGGAAACGGCCCTATGAAATCAATTCCCCAAACATCGAAAATGTCAACAACCAAGATTGGTTGGAGTGACATCTCGTTTCTCCTAGAAATCCGGCCCAAGTGTTGGCACCGGGAGCAAGTCTTGCAGTAATCATGGGTATCTTTGAAGAGTTGTGGCCAGTAAAAGCCACATTGCAAGACTTTCTCAGCTGTCTTTCTTGGGCCAAAATGCCCGCTACACGCTTGATCGTGGCAAAACGACAGCACACTCTTGAACTCATTATCAGGAACACACCGATGAATAATTTGGTCTGGACAGTACTTGAACAGGTAGGGTTCGTCCCAGTAAAAGTGTTTTACTTGGGTTAAAAATCTAAGTCTGTCCTAACTTGACCATTCGTTCGGTATTAGTCCTGTCGCAAAATAGTTCACAATATCTGCGAACCAGGGTTCGCACGACACTATCAAGAGTTGTTCATCAGGAAAAACATCGTTAATTGCGAGAGGAAGCTGTTCATATCAGATTTTTGCATTTTTATACCGCCCAATTTTTATCATATTGCTTATCGGTAGGTACTCTTGAGCCGTGTTTGCTAGTCAATTGCAGGATACAGATTCTCGGCTCTAAACGGTGAAATTCATGGAAAAGCACGACAAAATCCGGGTTCCTGCCAACCACAGATAAAACACGGGTCTCCGCTCTCTATCCGTATGTTGCCACACACCAGTTTAAGAGACAAAATGGCAAATCAATGTCATTTTCATGCACAAGGCTCAATGGCTACATGGTCAGACCATAATATTGCATTTTTTATTCCCCTATTCTTATCCATTTTATAAATAAACAGTTACTCGTGACGCACTTTTGTTACATGTTACAGGATACAGGGCTTGGATGCGAATACAATGAAAAAGACGAAAGCTGATACAGAAAATGGACTTTTGACCAACAAGTAGACGGATCCTAGTAAAGCCTAGACTAAGAACATTGCAAGGTCCAAAATGTCAAGTGAACGGTCAAAAGATACGTACAAGTTTCCACTGAAGATTTGGATAAGACCCAGAAGACAAAAAGAGAAAAGAAGTGGAAAAATAAAAAGCCCATGAAGCCCTGAACCATGCCCATAAGTTTCATGCCCTAAATCCTCTGTTTGGCCGCGGAACCGCGGCCAAACCCAACCTGGCGCCGCGGTTCCGCGGCCATTCTGTGCCCGTGTCGGTGCATTTTCTCTGTGTCGGTGTGTCGGTGCATATGTTGGGATTTTTAGGGGGCAAATCTGTAATTGCATGTCTACGAGAGTCTGTAACCCTAGTTTTCATGTTTTCCTATAAATTGTATTCCCAGATCTGTAAAATGTTATGCCTCTTTTCAATCAATAAAATTCAGACTTTCTGGGAGTTTATTCAGATCTGTTCTTCTTGCTTGGAGGGAGCCATCGAATTAGTAAGTAATTTTGTTTCCGTTCCTTTAATTAAAATGTTTTCTCATCCCCTAATGAGCGAGTAATCTCCTCGCTTATTAGGGTTAGCCTTAGGGAAAGAGTTGAGAGATGAGATCTCTCACCCCTTTCAATGCCACATTCACTTAAGAGTTAGAACTCCATGCATGCACGCACAACCGCTCCCTACGGCATCCTACCCCTCGAGGTAACGATGAACCGCAGTATAAAGGGCCGGTTGCGCGTGTTTTCCATGGGAGTTAGGGTAATTATCAACAAAGGAAGGATGCGAATCTAGAGGAAGAAACATCTTCCCAAAAGATTCGAACCCACTTTATTGACAATTACCGTAACATCTAATAGATCTAAAAAAGAAGGCATTGAAAGCGGTGAAGAAAAACGTTAATCTCCAAAACTTCCCCTAAGCCTAACCCTAGCAAGACTTTTAATTAGATTAATTAGATCCAGTTTTCATAGATTTTTATAAACCAACCAAAACGACACTTTGAATCAACTCGTTAAAACACATAAAAGGAATTTACCCATCTCTGTGGATCGACCCGTACTCACCGGCTAGCTGCGAAGCGACGCCGTTTCTGATTGCGGTTACAAATATTTTTGATCTAACTTTTAGAAAGCGCAAGCACGCTAAATCTCATACAAATCAAATGGCGCCGTTGCCGGGGATGGCGTAATATTTCTTTTTGTGAATTTTCGGGTTGATATAAATTTTAAAAAATTATAAAAATCTGAAAATATAAAAAAATACAAAAATTATCAATTTTGATCTGTTTGAAGGGTGTATTTTTTTTTTTTGAATCTTGCAGGAACAGCGACGAATCGCGGATCTGTAAATTTACAGAGGCCAAAACAGAAAAGTGAACTTCAGAACAGAGGAGGATTGGGACAAACGAGCAGTACAAATTTTTTCAGGAGCAGATCTTCTCACTAGATCGCGGAACCGCGGCCAAGGAGCACCCTAGACCGCGGAACCGCGGCACTTTGACATCTTCTCTGTTTGGAAATTGCAGGGTTTGTTCCTCATTCTCCCCTCTGTAACCTCCATATATCCACTGTAAAATTTTTCTGTAGGGTTCTTTGCGCTAAAAAGTCTTTCTTCCCCTTCTAAATAACAGATTTCTGCAGGTTTCTTTGCGCCGCGCTAAAAATTGATTGCAAGTGAAATTTTATTGTTTTGCATAATTTAACCGGACCTTAAGGGGCTAATTGACCAAACTCAGATTGGGTGGGGATTTCATCACCCTTCCCAGGACCCCAGAAAACACCTAAAGCATTTTGCATCGACCACAATTAATTAAAAAAGACTAGACTCAGACCTAAGGACATCGAGCTCAATAGGAAAAGGACTAGTATAGGCATCGACCGTTTATCTTAACCGACATTGCGGTGTCTAGGCTAGTGGTTATTAATTAGGCCCACTGTAGTGGTGGTTCCTTCCCACTTACCTGGCCGTACTTATCCGTGAAGAGGCGGTTTGAGGTCCTATTTCTAGCCCTAGTTAGGAGCTGTCTAGCAGACCTAGGTGACCCTAGATCTAGGCCTGATTGTGCATGTGTAGTTGATACATTTGTGTCACGAGTCCCTTTTTCAAAAACTTCTTTGCAAAACTCTCACATAAATAAAAAAAAGGGGAAAAATCTTTTCAAAACTTGCAATTTGTCGCTAAAGAAATCTTGCAACTCACTTCCACTACTTCCCTCCATTGACGTTATCTTACCCCCACATTCTGTTTTTCTATTTTTTCTGACTACACTACTCCTTTAGTGTATGTCACTTTGGACTAGGGATACTAACGCCCGATTAGTCCGTGTTTCATTGGTACCGACCGACGAACCCTTCGACGAACCCTTCGTCGAAATTCCCTCCATTTCCTTACCTCCACCTTTAAATTCTTCTTTCGAAGGTATGTCGGGACACGACCCCAACGATACCTTACCGACGGGAATGATTCCACCTCCGTTAGGTGCGAATAACCCGAATCTTCCGCCTGTTGTAGCGCCCGCACGAGTTGCGCTCCAGGATCTCTTCTACCCCGTCCGCACTTCTTTACCCACATGTCTTTCACCCCCACCGGCAAATGGGGATAATTTTGAAATAAAACCACATTTCATCAATATGCTGCCAAAATTTCATGGTTTGGAATATGAAGATGCGTATATTTTTATTAATAAATTCCAAAATGTATGCGCTATGATGAAAACAACCCAATTAAGTGATGACGCGATAAGACTAAGGGTCATTCCTTTTACCTTATGTGACCTAGCCGAGAAGTGGCTATACAGCACCGCATCACATTCCATTAGAAATTGGGACGAGTTTGTAAGAGCTTTTCTGAAAAAGTTCTATCCTCATCACAAAACTGCTAGAATCCGTAATGAGATTATACAATTTTCACAGCTTCCTTCCGAACCATTTTGGAAGTGTTTCGAGAGATTTAAAGACCTACTTGTTCAATGCCCGCATCATGGGATCGAAAGTTGGCAACTTTGCCAAACATTATACGAGGGATTGAACGCAGCAACGAAGCAGTTGCAAGAAACAATATGTCAAGGTCATTTTCTCTCCAAGTCTAGTGACGAAGCATGGCAGTTTCTTGAGGATCTTAGTGAGCAAACAATTCAGTGGGAGAGTACCAAGACCACAGCATCTTCTTCTATTGGTCAATCTAGGGCAGGCATACATCAAATAGATATGTCGATTGCTATGAAGGCCGAGATGGCCTCACTTATGAAAAAGCTAGAAGCCATTGAGACCAAAATCTCATCGTCTTCTCCTGCCCCTACTTTACCCACACGAACTGTTTGTGCTTGTTGTTCTAATCCATCACATCTAACCGAAGAGTGTCCTTATAATGCACCTATTCAAGGACAGGATCAAGTCAATGCTGCATTTCAGCAACGACAAAGAAATGATCCGTACTCTTCGACATACAATCCGGGGTGGAGGAGTCACCCGAATTTCGCTTGGAACCAAAATCAACAAGTCCAAGGGAACAATAATTTTCAAAGACCTGCTCCACAACAACAACAAGCACCCTTACAAACTCAAAACCAGCAACCTTTCCAACAACAACCTTATACAAATCAAACGAACAATTTAGTTCAACCAAATGATGATAAGGTTAGCTCGCTCGAGAAAAGTCTAGATGCATTTCTCAAGCAATCTACAGAATCCGCAGCAAGATTTGAAAGTTATGTTCAATTTTTAATGCATAACAATGCCTCACACGATCAAAGTATCAAATTTATTGAGGCACAAATTGCACAATTAACTGCTGCGTTGAGCGAGAGAGAAAAGGGAAAGCTTCCATCTCAACCATTGCCTAATCCCGGTCACCCACAAAACGCATATCACAATCACAATGTTAATGCGGTGACCACGTTGAGATCCGGAAGAGTGTTGCAAAATAATGTGGGAACTAGTGATGACATCCCCGCCGGTGGTTCTTCTTCTTCTTCTTTTTCTCCATCGTCACCTTCCCCTTCTTCATTTTCTTCACTTTCTTCTTCACCTTTTTCTTTAGATCCTATTCTCCACCCTTCACACGGCTCTACTTCTTCTAGCTCGAACGGACCCAATTCTCACAACATGAACACATCTACACCGGGATCCGTTCCTACTCCACATTCTACTCCACAAACATGTGACTCAACTAATTTTCAAAATGCACCATTTCCAAACAGGTTGAGTCCCAATAAACCAACTGCACAAGTGGAGAAGATTGTGGAATTATTTAAGCAGGTTAGCATAAATATACCTCTCTTGGATGCAATCCAACAAGTCCCTTCATACGCAAAAATCTTAAAGGGCTTATGCACCTCAAAGAGAAAAGCATCTCAAGTACCCAAGAAAGTGCTAGTGGCTAGTGCAGTGAGCAATGCTATTAACCACCATCAAACCTTACCCCAAAAACGAAAGGACCCCGGCTGTCCTACGATTTCCATCACAATTGGGGATAAGAAAATTAATCGAGCACTTCTAGATCTTGGGTCTAGTGTTAACCTGATTCCCTACTCCGTGTACGAACAATTAGGGGTTGGAGAGTTGAAACCCACTCGTTGTACTCTCCAAATGGCTGATCGATCAATCACCCATCCAAAGGGTCAGCTAGAGGATGTGTTGATCAAAGTGGGGGAGTTCATATTCCCCGTTGATTTTATTGTTATGGATACACAACCTGTTGCTAACCCAAGAAACCAAATTCCGGTGATCCTAGGTCGACCATTTTTGGCCACTTCCAATGCTGTAATAAACTGTCGCAATGGCTCCATGACTCTATCCTTTGGGAAAATGTCTAGTGAGTTCAATATTTATAAGATGGGAAGTCTGCCCCCCGTGCCTAAAACTAGTACACGAGAAGTTTGCTCTATTCACGAAATCACGCAGGAGGACTGCGAGCTTGAAAGATTCTTGTTTAATGAAAACAGTTTTGACGCCACTAGTGCGTCCCTCCTTGAGCCTACCACCGTTGACACAACCGATGTTGATTATGAATGTTTCACTTTTTTGGATGATGACGACTCACAGCCCGAATATGAGTCGTTTGAATTTTTGGATGAGTCAGTCGAGCCATCCGAATCGGTTGTTTGCAGTGATTTCGAACCTGTGTTGGGGTCCTTTGAGTTCGAGGTAGATTCCGTAATGATTCTTTCACCTCCGAAACTCGAACTCACGCCCTTGCCGTCTCACCTTAGATATGCTTACATAGGTGAGAATGAGACCTTTCCCATTATCATATCGGCCTCTCTAGCCCTCGAGCAAGAGAACGCCCTCGTAATGGTCTTACAAGATAGGCGGCAAGTTTTCGGTTGGACTATGGCGGACATCGAGGAGATAAGTTCCCTCATAATTGAATATCATATACAATTGATGAATGATGCCAAGTCAATAGAGGACCCACAGGAACATCTTGGGGGTATTGTGGTGAGTCAACCTCCTTTAGAAGTTGAAATACCCCCATTTGTTTTAATAAGTTACGAGAATGCCAATATTCCACTGATTGCTGATCATTTACATTCTCGTTTTGATATATCACCATCGCCTGTATATTTACCTCCACACCTTCCATACCTCTACTTCTACCTTTCCCAATTCTTTGCGGATCGCTACAACTTATTCTTCCACCAACCAATACTCTTTACTGATAAATTTTTCAACTGGTTGGTGTTGACGTTTGGTCTAGGCAAAGTTTGGCAGTAATGTCTAACATAGTTTAAATGAAGTTTGGGGGAGGGCCTTTTTGTATATATTCTTTGTTTTTCTTAACAATAAAAAAAATTGTAAATAAATAAACAGGGGTGTGCCGACATTTTGACCCTCTTGGTTTAGTATGACAGTGAGGACACTGTTAAGTACAAGTTTGGGGGTATGCTCGGTACGTCTTCTTCCTTCGCATTCATTTGTATATATTTTTGCATTTGCATACTTATTTGAAAACCCATAAAAAATTGAAAATTTTCAAAAATTATAAAAATTAATGTATTCAATTTTGGCTAATTGACTTGAGTTTGAAAAATAGGTTAACTGGCTAGGAAAAACTAGATCTTAGACTTAGTAAATTAAAAACCCTAAAAATAACCTTCCTTAAAGTTTAACGGTAGAAAGTATATGCCTTTGTAGTTTATCTAGAAATAGGCAAATTTTGGGTTCACTTCTTGGGCTAAGTCAAAATAAGGGAAGAGAATTGATATTTTTATTAGAGTATAAGTTTGAAAAATAGTTCCTAACTTAAGTCTAGATTCTGAAAATGTATACCCTACAACTTGCACAATCACGCACCTTGAAACTTGGAATAGTAGAAGAGACCTTGAATTGCTCTTGTCTAAAGTCCTTAGTACAATGAAAATAAAGAAAAAAAAAGTGAATAAAAAAATGGACACTGGTTTTTGTGATTACTTAAAGCTGTAAAAATAGAAAAATCTCTAGCGAGGATGCTTCATCACCTAGTGCCTTAGACCAACTGGTTTGGGAGTCACTGCTAAAAGCCTTGGGTATTGCAAAAACTAGGAAGTACGCTTTAAAGTGCTAACGCATCTTGTAATCGGTTGTTGGTACCTCAAGAAGTATTAACAGTCGCATGAAGGATGTGTAAGCAAAATTCAAAATTAACGAATTAATAAGTGCTTGGGACAATGGATGAGAGTACGATTGCTTGATTTGAATTTCCAAGTGTAGGGGTGATCTATACACACACGTGGGGGTATGTGATTGGAATTTAGATAAGAGAAAAGAATGAAAGATAGAACTTATATCTTTAATAGAGTTGATAGAAATTCCTAAGTGGAGATGAAATCCTAGAAGGAAGACTTAAGAGATGGCGAAAGCTAAGTAGGTCTACATAACATATATAATCTTAAGTTAAATAATGAGAAAGTGTGAAGAATATGGGTGGATAATTTGCAGGTCGATGATAATAGAATGCCTTGTTAGAAAACCTAAATGGAGAACTAAAGTTAATAGGCCGAATTGATAGGATTTTGTGGGTGTAATCCGCTGAAAACCCTCAGGAGACAACACTCCTCCTGCTAGGGACACCTAGAGGTTTAACGGCTTGTTGCACGTGCTCAGTGCAATCGCGTTTCCCTGCGAAAGTGCGGTTAGGATTTTAGTGAATAAAATAATAAGTTTGCTCGAGGACGAGCAAAAGGTAAGTTTGGGGGTATTTGTTCAGACCATAATATTGCATTTTTTATTCCCCTATTCTTATCCATTTTATAAATAAACAGTTACTCGTGACGCACTTTTGTTACATGTTACAGGATACAGGGCTTGGATGCGAATACAATGAAAAAGACGAAAGCTGATACAGAAAATGGACTTTTGACCAACAAGTAGACGGATCCTAGTAAAGCCTAGACTAAGAACATTGCAAGGTCCAAAATGTCAAGTGAACGGTCAAAAGATACGTACAAGTTTCCACTGAAGATTTGGAGAAGACCCAGAAGACTAAAAGAGAAAAGAAGTGGAAAAATAAAAAGCCCATGAAGCCCTGAACCAAGCCCATAAGTTTCATGCCCTAAATCCTCTGTTTGGCCGCGGAACCGCGGCCAAACCCAACCTGGCGCCGCGGTTCCGCGGCCATTCTGTGCCCGTGTCGGTGCATTTTCTCTGTGTCGGTGTGTCGGTGCATATGTTGGGATTTTTAGGGGGCAAATCTGTAATTGCATGTCTACGAGAGTCTGTAACCCTAGTTTTCATGTTTTCCTATAAATTGTATTCCCAGATCTGTAAAATGTTATGCCTCTTTTCAATCAATAAAATTCAGACTTTCTGGGAGTTTATTCAGATCTGTTCTTCTTGTTGGAGGGAGCCATCGAATTAGTAAGTAATTTTGTTTCCGTTCCTTTAATTAAAATGTTTTCTCATCCCCTAATGAGAGCTTAATCTCCTCGCTTGTTAGGGTTAGCCTTAGGGAAAGGGTTGAGAGATGAGATCTCTCATCCCTTTCAATGCCACATTCACTTAAGAGTTAGAACTCCATGCATGCACGCACAACCGCTCCCTACGGCATCCTACCCCTCGAGGTAACGATGAACCGTAGTATAAAGGGCCGGTTGCGCGTGTTTTCCATGGGGGATAGGGTAATTATCAACAAAGGAAGGATGCGAATCTAGAGAAAGAAACATCTTCCCAAAAGATTCGGACCCACTTTATTGACAATTACCGTAACATCTAATAGATCTAAAAAAGAAGGCATTGAAAGCGGTGAAGAAAAACGTTAATCTCCAAAACTTCCCCTAAGCCTAACCCTAGCAAGACTTTTAATTAGATTAATTAGATCCAGTTTTCATAGATTTTTATAAACCAACCAAAACGACACTTTGAATCAACTCGTTAAAACACATAAAAGGAATTTACCCATCTCTGTGGATCGACCCGTACTCACCGGCTAGCTGCGAAGCGACGCCGTTTCTGATTGCGGTTACAAATATTTTTGATCTATCTTTTAGAAAGCGCAAGCACGCTAAATCTCATACAAATCACTACACAAGATCCAAGAAATCTACACGGAGCTCGAGGAAATCATGGCAAAAGATCCACATCAAATCACCTTTTGACTTGCTGAAATTCTGGACAACTTGTGGAGAGATTATGAGAAACAAAGTGTGCCAAACTGATCCAAACATCAACACTAAGAACCACAAAAAGTACGAGGATCCAACTCTACTAAAGTGTCGCGGTTCCACGGCATAAGCATGCTTAGGCCACGGAACCGCGGCCGTACGGTGGCGACAGAAGGTAGGCTTTTAGGATTATTTTGGTATTTTCATATAGAGGCAGAATTTTGCCCTAGGTTTCCATTTCCCTGCCTATAAATAGTCCAGAACTTGCCAAAGCCAAGGGTGCATAATCTTGTATTTAGATTTTAGGTTATATGATATTGTTCTTCTTCCTCCTCTCATCTCTTCTCCATTAAAAAACTTGTAGTGAGCTTTTGTGAGTGAAGAATGAATAAAGGAGTTCTTGTTCTTACCATGCTTGTCTTTTTATTTTGTTAACTATTATTGCTTGTAATTTTCATTTGCTAATTTAGTTGTTGTTATTTGTGTTTGTTTCTTTCTTGTTCTCTTTTCCTTTATCCTTAAACAACCATGATACTTACGCTTGATCCTTGCCGAGGTGAGGTCGCAAATAGCTAGTTGTAATCTTCTAACGTCTTTCTTTCATCTTCCTCCTTTGTTTTATTTTCATTTTTCTTATAATGGGTGAGTAGTTTCCATACTTGTTAGGGTAGGATAAGGGAAGTTTGAGAGAAGGAAATCTCTCTCACTCTTTCCTTGCCCAACATCTTAAATCGAACTCCCGTTAATTGAACCACAATTCGCTCCCTACGGCACCCTATCCTACATGATAGCGGTGATTCCATAGTGAGACCGGTTGTGGTTGAATTAACCGGAGGTTAAGGCTAAGAGCCAAGAACGGACGGACAAGCACCAAAAGGAAGAACTTATGCGTTGGAAAGCCTCGCTTATACTCGCAAGTTCCTTCCTAGTCGTGCTAATCCCCGTTGTTGCCGATTACCGTAGCACCGATATTAAGAGTGGCAACGAAAGAAGTGAGCGACTCCTAACTCAAACTAACCTAATCTTATCCCTAACAAGCTCTCTTTACATATCATTTTAGCACATAGTTAATCTCAAAACAAATCTGGACTTTTGGACTTAACTCGTTAAAGCACATAGAAAAAGATTCCCATCTCCCTGCGGACGACCTGTACTCAACCGGCTAGCTACAAGAGAAACCGTTTTGATTGCGGTAATTAACTAAACTTAGCACGCAAAAGCTCTAACAATCAAATGGCGCCGTTGCCGGGGAGACGGTAGTTTATTTCTTTGTGTAATTTCGGGTTAATTTGTGAATATAAAGCTAACCGAAAAAACAAAACAAAAAAAATATACATAGTAAAAAATCATCTTGTTATTTTTGATTAGTTTTTGTGCAAGTGTGCAGGATAATACGAAGTTCGAGTTCAGTGCCAAAGACGTGGGAAGTTAGACCTATATCTCGCGGCTACACCGCGACAGATTAAGACAAGAACCAACGGTCTACTGTAAAAATCTGGAGCAGATACAGTGAGCAAATAAAGATTCAGAAAATCCAGACAAGAAGAGGACATAGAACGCAGCACACACCAGAAAAACAGAGCCCCAACTCCACTATCCTGCCGCGGAACCGCGGCATAAGCTAGCTTAGGCCGCGGAACCGCGGCCGTTTGGAGCCTTCAGGGTACCAAAATTTTTGTGAGTCCTCCCGATCTCTCCCCCACTCCTCTGGACTCTACTAAATTGTATTTTCTGCAGCATTCTTTGCGCAAATTCTCTTCCCCCTTCCAATAAATTGTTTTTGTGCAGGATTCTTTACGCCGCGCTAAAAAATAAAAATTGGTTGCAGTTGATTTGTTACTGCTTTGGATTTATTAATACGGACTTAAGGGGCTTGAAACCAATCCAGATTGGGTGGGGATTTCATCACCCTTCCCAGGACCCTAGAAATCACAAAAACCATATGCATTGACCATTGTTAATTAAAAAATACTAGACTCAGCCCTAAGGACTTCGCGCTCATTAGGACAGAGGACTAGTTACAGGCATCGGCCGTTTATCCTATCCTGACTTTGCGGTGTCTAGGCAAGTGTGTCGAAGGCAAGTGGTTACTTAATTAGGACTACTACTTACGTAGTGGGGAGCCTCCCACTTACCTGGCACTTACCTGGCCGCAATTGGCGGAGAAGAGGAGGTTTGAGGTCCTATTTCTAGCCCTTTGGAACAGTTAGGAGCTGTCTAGCTGACCTAGGTGACCCTAGATCTAGGTGTGATTGTGCATATCTTGTTTGTGATTGCTTGAAGACTTAAGTCCGTACATATTTTTGTAAAGCTCTTTCTAAAAAAAAGGAAAAAAATCAAAAACTTTTATAAAAACTTGCCCTTTGTCGCCAAAATCCCATCTTTTCACCCACCACCCATTGCAATTCTCCATTGACGTTTTCTTACCCTCACCTTCTCCGCTTTGACTATACTAAACTCATTTAGTGTATGTCCGCTTGGACTCGGGACACTAGCGCCCGCCTAGTCCGTGTTACGTTAGTCGCCACCGATTACGCGATCGACTCAGACGTCGAAACTCCGTCCACGCCTCTTTCACCCTTACCTTTGCCGGCTAACTCCGACGTTGACCGGAATTCTGTTCATACATCCTCACCTTCACTTTCACCAACCTCTTCTTCCGCGATGTCAGGATTTAATCCAAACATCTCTTTGACTCCCCCGGGATTGATTCCGCCACCTATGGATGCGAATAACCCACCACCACCGCCTGTCGTAGCGCCACAGCGAATCGCGCTCCAGGATCGTTTCTATCCCACCCGTTCTGCACTTCCCACCTGTCTTTCCTTCCCATCGGGCAATGAGGATAATTTTGAAATTAAGCCCCACTTCATTAACATGCTTCCAAAATTTCATGGGCTTGAATCTGAAGATGCCTATATCTTCATCAATAAATTTCAAAACGTTTGTGCCATGATGAAAACCACCCAGCTGTCGGACGATGCTATACGGTTACGGGTCATTCCGTTCACTTTATGCGATCTTGCTGAAAAATGGCTGTATAGCACCGCTTCCCACTCCATAACCTGTTGAGACGAGTTTGTTAAAGCGTTTTTAAAAAATTCTATCCGAATCATAAAACCGCAAGGATCCATAACGAAATCAACCAATTCTCTCAGCTTCCTACTGAACCCTTCTGGAAGTGCTTTGACCGGTATAAAGACCTTGTTCAGTGTCCTCACCACGGTATTGAGAAATGGCAACTTTGCCAAACCTTATACGAGGGCCTGAACCCAGCAACCAAGCAGTTGTTGGAAACCATTTGTCAGGACCACTTCCTATCGAAATCTGACGAGGAAGCATAGCAATAGCTTGAACTTCCCCCGTTTTGCCAGATTGGGGATCATAGGGCTTTTGACGATTAGCACGAGTTCGTCTTGGCGGAATGTTCTCGGCCTAGTCAGTCTTTTATATAATCGTGTCATCCTTGCCTTATAAGCCTCCAGGTTTTGTTGTGCTATAAGGCGGGTTTCGTCGAGAGCGTCGAGTTCCTCAAGCCTAAGATGAGCATTTTCTTCATCTGCCAGCTCGTATCGAGCTGCTACTCGTAGAGAGAGAAGCTCTATTTCTAGTGGGAGCACTGCTTCCGGGCCGAATACTAACATGTATGGTGTTGTATTTGTAGCTCTTTTGAACGTTGTGCGATATGCCCAAAGAGCTTCTTGCAGCCTTTCGTGCCAGTCTTTTTTATTCCTGGACATCGTTTTCTTTATAATCTTTGTGAAAGTCTTGTTAAAAGCTTCTGCTAGACCGTTGGCATGAGGATTATAGACTGAAGAGTATCTCCAATCTATTTTATGCTGTTGTGCGAAGCGGCTGATTTTATGGCTCCTGTAGGCTAGCCCATTATCCGAGATAATTCGTCGTAGAGTGCCGAACCGGTAGATGACATGTGTCCTGAAGAAATGGAGGATATGCTCCGTCTTCACCTCCCTTAGCGATACTGCTTCTGCCCACTTAGAAAAGTAGTCGGTCGTTGCCAATATGAACCGATGCCCTTTGGACGATGCTGGTTCAATAGGGCCAATAATATCAGTTCCCTACATTTCGAACGGCCAGCTAGCTATTGTTGGGTGTAGCGGGTTCGGATGCTGGTGTATGAAGTCCCTGTGAATTTGGCACGAGTAACACTGCTTCGCATATTTGAGGCAGTCCTGAATCATTGTGGGCCAATAATATCCCATTCTTTTGTTCTTCAGCTTCATCTTTAGCCCAGCTTGGTGAAAACCACAAACTCCTTCATGAGTTTCTTGGACGACTCTTTTCGCTTCTTCTGGCCCCAGGCATCTTAGCCACAGACCATCGATCTATCTCTTATATAGAATATCATTGACGAAGGCGAAAGACATAGCTCGTTTCACGAGCTGACGTCTAGATGACGCATTTTCAGGCGTTCGTCGAGATTTGAAGTAGTCTATGAAGACTTCCCTCCAGTCCTTGACCTTTCCTTCATCCTCTATTTGATGGGCTGTTTGTTTGGCCTTTTTTTTTCCTCGGATGGCCCTGTTAAGTCTTCCGAAGATATTTCTGCTGGCGCGAGAACCCTGTAGCTTTGCACGATTATCTTTATGTCATCAAGGTCTTTGTCGGCTAATTCTTTAGCCAAGTTGGCCAATGCATCCGCCTTACTATTTTCTGCACGTGGTATACTCTCCAGGATGTAGAAAGGGATTTGTGTCAGCGGTTGCAGCACTCTTTCGCCGTACGTTATCAGCTCTGGCTTGCACGTCTGATAGTCGCTATTTACTTGGCTAACGATCAGCTAGGAGTCTCCATATATGAGGAGGTCTTTGATTTCCATGTCGACAGCGATCTCGAGACCTGCTATCAAAGCTTCATATTCAACCTCATTATTAGTCCTCGGCTCCATTAAGGAAAGGGCGTAATGCATTATCCCTTCTTATGGAGTAACGAAGATAAGGCCCACCTTGGCTTTGATTATGTGGGGGTTTTGCTTTCGCCTCTTTATGGATGATGCTCCATCGAAGTAAAGTTCCCATCGGGAATCATTTTCTTTCTTCTCTCCTTCGATGGTGTCGAACGCATGTTCATCCGGCAACTCACAATTTAGGGGCGAGTCGGCTGGTATCGGATGCTCCGCAAGAAAGTCGACAATGACCTGACCTTTCACTGCTTTGAGAGGCCGATATGATATCGAGAAATCCATCAGGAGGAGGGCCCATTTGGCAAGCCTTCCTATTAGTATAGCTCTTAACATCAGATATTTGAGAGGATCCACCTTTGATATGAGATAGACATCATGTGCCAAGGCGTAATGCCTGAGCTTCGTTATCGCAAAGATCAGTGCCAGGCAATGCTTTTCGATGGGGGAGTAGTTGTTTTCTGCCCCCAGGAGAACTCGGCTCAAATAATATAAAGCTCTATCCTTGTAGCAGAATATGCCCTCAGGAGAATGCTGGCTATGGGCATATTCTGCTACAAGGTGATGAGTTCATCGAAGATCTTCGTCATGGCCCTCTGGTAGGTAGCGCCGGCGTTCTTTAAACCGAAAGCGTCACCTTATAGCAAAATATACCCAGCGGAGTCCAAAAGGCGGTATGCTTTTGATCTTCAGGATGCATTTTTATTTGGTTGTAGCTTGAAGATCCATCCATCAAGGAGAAGGCCTCAAGGGTAGACGTGTTATCGATCATCAGCTCGGAAATAGGTACTAGGAAGTCATCCTTCGGGAAAGCTTTGTTGAGGTCCCGAAAATCTATGCAGATGCGCACCGTCCTATTTTTCTTCATCACCAGAACGATGTTAGCGATCCAGTCGGGATATTGAACTTCTTGGATGAAGCCGGAGTCAATTAGTTTCTTGACTTCGGCATTGAAACTCATCTTGAGTTCGAGCCGCATTCTTCTTGACGCTTGCTTGACTGTCTTGATGTCCGGCGATATGGCCAATTTATGTACTGCTACTTTTGGATCTAATCCCGGCATCTCGGAATAGTTCCATGTGAAGCAGTCTTTATATTGCATGAGCACGCCTTTTAACATGGCTACCTGTTTTCTAAATAGAAGCTCACTAACGAACGTTGACCTCAGATCGTTTTCCATCCCTAAGTCAATTTTCCTTAGGTTGTTTGCCGTGGTGTGTATCCCGTCTTCCAGCTCTTTGGGTGCCAGTGGAAATTCTGAGATCACTTCATTCTCGTCTTCATTTGCGAAGCACTTGAAAAGGTCATCCATAGCCTCGTGCCCTTCCTCCTTCGAGAGTGTTATCACATGGCAGGTATGAGTTCGCTTCCATTATTGATGTTGAACTGGTCATATCCTCACGGTATAGGTCCCCTTTGGCTCATGCTTTTGCGATGGGGTTACCCTCCAGCTGTCGGATAAAGCGAACCAGCCTTGTTGATACTGATCTTCTACCCAGTCTTTGAAGGTGAAGCAGTCTTCAAGGGGGTGTCCTATTGCTTGGTAATAGGAGCAATAATCCGGGTAATGGACCTCGTTCATTTGTTCGAGGTGCCGAGACTTCGGGAGCATCACCATTTGATGTTTCATGAAAAGGCTGAATATTTTCCTTGCCTTGTCTTGAGGAAAAGAGTATTCCCGACCCATCTTCCTCAAAAAAGACGAGTTCCAGCTGAATTTTCCTCGGCTATACGACTTCTTGGATCCTTTTCACTGTTTTTGCACGTTATTCATGTTCTTCACCTTGTTTTTGCCTATATTTCGGGATTTTCTTTTGTCGTGAGAACGTAAAGCGGGCTGGGGAGGACGGACATTACTGTCTTCGTTCTCCACAGATTGTTGCTTGAGACGTTGTGTCCTAGCTTTTACATAGATAGCCATTTCGCGGCTGTGGTCATCCCGAATCTTTTGACAAGCTTCTTGTATTAGCTTTTCAACTTGTTCTTCGAATGATTTATTTGACATTCTTAGAGCGGGATTTTGCTCTGTTTCAATGTCACGGCTATTTATAAGAGCGTTCTCTTCTTCCCCAAAGCTGTTTATGACGCGGCATCTGTAGAATCGTTCCCATTTCATGGACCAAACGTATCCGATCCCGGATGTTTCCATCTTCCTACTGGGCATCTTTTGCTGGGTCTCAGGGATATCCCAAATCTTTTTGTAGAAGTGGGATTGCCGAACAGTTTGTTCAAGGGGTACACCTTGGCATCTTAACAGCCTTTTCAATCCCTTCGCGTAGTATCTAGGCAGACGAATTGGTTGAAACCTGTCGAGTGCAAAATTGGCACCGTGCCAAACTTCTTTCTCTACTATGGTCTCCATATATTGGTAGAAGAGGATCTCCTTTTCACCTCTTCACCTGGAAGGCACGTAGAAACTCCGTAGTTTCTGTACGTTGTATGTATCGAGCGCGTCAAGTTCCTTGTAATGCCGAGACGAGACCATTATGATTTGCAGGCTTTGATCTGCTTCATCGAGCATTTGCGCTGACAGACGGATGGAGACCACAGTGTTGGTTTCGTCCTCAGAGTCGCTGCCAAAGATCGAAATAGGGGTCGATGGTCCGGGCTTGTTGTTTTGGGGTTGCCCCGAGTAGACTATTTCTTCATCTTCCTCGGTGTTGCTCCCAAAGATCGGGATGGTGGCAAAAGACTTCCGTTTATCTTCTGTCTTATAAAACATCTCCGTATCTTCGAAGTCTGGTAAGAAGTACTTTGCGTCTTCATATTTCTGAAGCTCGTTTATGGAGAACGGGTTTTTCTCTCCCATGACAGTGTATTCCGAGCCATCTTTGAAATACTTCATACATTGATGTTGCGTAGAAGGGATGTCGTTGTACTCATGTAACCAGGGCCTGCCGAGCAAAGCATTGTAGCAAGTCTTGGTGTTAATGACATGAAATTTAATGTCAGTGACGAGCAATCCGAAGTGTAACGTCAGAATTATGGACCTAAGCGTCCGTGATGACTGTGAGTCAAACACGGAGATGGTAATTTTGTCCCGAGCCAAGTGCTGAACGTTCATGCAAATCTCCTTCAGCACTTTCACGTTGAGAAGGTTGACGGAGGATCTATTGTCGACAAGGATTTTGCCTATCTTGATGTCGTGGCAGTACCCGGTGACGTATAATGGGCGATTATGCTTGCACGTTCCGAGGAGGAGATCTTCATCGCTGAATGTCATGTTAGCTGTGTGAACCTCTACTAACTCGTCCTTCATCTTCTCTTCTGCGAGGAAAGCTTGGAACTGATCAGGCTCTTGTAATGCCTTGATTAGAGAATCTCGTGCCTCTTTGGACAGGAGGAGAGCATCCAGTATGCTCAATTGTGAGGGCATTTTTCTCAGATGCACTAAGACATTGTAATCCACATTGTTTTTCCTAAACGGGTCCCTGGCTGCGAGCTCTTTGACAACTCCATCATCGAGGGTGATTGCCTCCAGGATTTTTTCTTTCCCTTTGTCTCTTTGGCTCGAACCTTTGTTTGTAGGTCCGAGGTTCGTTTCAGGCAGCGTCCAGTTACGCGGCTGAATGTTCCCACAGTTCTTCTCCCCCTCTTCTTTTTCGGAGGTGGAGTCTTTGAAGAGAGGGTTGGGGGTCATTTCGTCTTCAGAGTTGCTCTCGAAGGTAAGAACCTGGGGTTTATCCCTTTCTGAACTGGTATCAACCATATGACAGTTGCCAGTCGTTTTCTTACGCGCACTTGCCGCAATTTTTTGCAGTCGACGAGCATCGCGCTTCATCCTCTTGAAGTGTTTTTGATGGGAAACATATCCTTGCCACCACTTCTTGAAGGCACTGCATTCTTCGGTGGGGTGGGTAATCCTCCGATGATATAGGCAGCAGTTTGGATATGAATCCTCCCTGTCGAGGCGTATGACCTCGGGAGTGTTTCCTACCAGAGGTGGCAGCTTCATTCCCACTTACAGGGCTTCGGCGAACCGCTTCTCTTCCTTGATCCTGCTCTTATTTGTGGCAGGTGTGCTTTGGTTTGGTTAGAGTACTTTACGACTCATCCTCACCGCAGCTTCTTTACCTTGACGTTGAAGCTTAGCCTTTTCGTATATGGCTGTTTCGCATTCTCGGTCAGCTTTGCTTTTTCGAAAGGCTTCGTTTAACAGCCTATCGATCGGGTCTTCTTCTGGAAGTTCCAAGGAATTTAGCGCCGCATCTGCCCCCAGATCCTCTGCGTTTTTTTCTACCGCTGAAGGAGCTCCTTCTCCATTTAACAACGAATGGGAGACCATGTGGAAACTCGCTACATAGTCTTCAGTTTCTTCTGATGAGTCATTTTCCTCATCGTTGTCACTATCTTCGTTCTCAAGAATATGCTTGAGAAACTCTTTGAGGGTGACCGATGTCCGCACCTTCTGGTTGTACTCCTCTAACACGTCGATGTACTTTTGAATGTTTGTGCGCTTGTCGTCATACTCGGCAGTCTGCACAGGCTTCTTGGTCTTCTTCTTTCTCTTCGGAAAAATTGAAGGCTTGACTTTTGGATTTTGCCCTTCGTCAACAACTTTAAGTATGGGACACAGTTTCAACATCCCTTCAATGATTTCAGGTTCAAATAGGCTCTCCCACTTGACCGCCGGACATGCATGTAGATCCTTCAGCATTCTTTTGGTGTTTGCTAAAAGAATGATTTCCTATGGAATTTCTTCCACGAGCGAGCATGATGCCTCCGATGCATCCACCTTTTTGGGAGTGTGCTTCCGGGGTGGGTTCACCCTCCAGTTCTCAGATAACGTGGACTTCCCCTGTTGATACTGGTCCTCGACCCAGTTGTTGAAGACATAGCAATTCTCAATTGGGTGGCTCACCATTCTGTGATAGGAGCAGTAGTTAGGGTTGTTGATGTCGCCAGGTTATGGTGGACGCTATGGGTCTGGCAACGTGATGAGTCTGTTACGCATTGCTAACTCAAATAGTCTCCTCATCTTATCGCGGGGAAACGAGTAAGCGTGTCCAAGCCTTTCTTCCAGGGATAGGCGTGGACATGCATTGTTTTGGCGAACCGCCGGTTTTGGGTCGCTTGGTTGTTGTTGAGTGTTGGCGACAAAGGCCGCTTTCCTTTTACCCTTGGCATTTTGAGGGTCCTTATTTGAGGAGAAAGGCCCATGGCCTATCTGGTCCATTTGGGCCAGTTTGTCGATCAGAGCCTGGAAAGTGGTCGACTTAAAGAACGTCATGAACTGGGACACAGTCGTCTGAGGATCTAGGGTCCCGATGAACATGCCCATGGCGGGGGATTCTTCGATGCGTTGTTCACACTTTGACCATAGGTTCCTCCACCGGATCACATATTGGACCCAGGTTTCTCCTGGCTTTACCCTGGCATTGATTAAAGCCGTCATCTGGGTGCACTCGCTTGCGTTGGCGAACCGCTGTGTGAACAGTAGTTCTATTTCTGTGAATGTTCTCACGGAGGCATTTGGAAGCTCCGAGTACCATTCAAAGGCTGTCTCTGACAGGCTGCCAACGAACTGGCAAAGCAACAGTTTGTCGTCGCCTCCAGTGTTGCCGCACAAAGCTCTGAAGTGCGCGACGTGTTAGTGTGGGTTGCATGTCCCTTGTACACATGGAACTTGGGGATCGTATATCTGGGCAGGTATTTGATTTGGTCATACCAACCAGGATACGGTCGCCCAGTTCTGATGATTTAGCCAGCCGCTTCACTAACTTGATGAGCTCATATTTGTTGAGCTATATAGTCATCAAGAGCAGCCTTGGAGATCGTTTCCTCCTTAGCTGTTGACAAAGCCGGAAGAGGGTTTGAAGTTTCCTCTCTGTCATCCTCGATGATTATCGGCGAATCCTCGGTTGGAGGCTCTGGCTGGATCATCATTCCAACTATGTCCTGGAAAAAAAACGCCATCTGCTTTATGTTAACAGCTTATTCTGCGGCCTCGTTGTCTTTTCTTTCAAGCACCCTTCGCAGAAACTCTATATCGGTCTCCTGCTATTGACGCTATTCAGTTGCTGGATCCAAACTTTCTTTCTGTCCAGTGTGTGCTGCCATCTTGGTCAGCATTTCTTGGAGCTTTTGTTTTTGCTCCTGAGCTTTTGTCAACGACCGAGTTTGTGGTTGATGACTTACGGAAGCACAACTTTCATCTTTTCCGAAAGCCATGTAGACCGTATGCATGATCATGCCCCCAGATTTAGAGCATTTGGGTCCAGCGCCTTTGGAATTTACCGCAGGCTGTGGGATGTACTCCAGCCTCACCCTTTTTTGGAAGGTTGATGTTAAAGGATCTGTTATGACAAGCACCTATGTAAAAGAAGCCCCTCGCTGTATGACGGAGGGATGATTTTTCTTTTTCCGAGCCTTCGATTTCTTCGGTCGACAGGAGTAGCTTTCGTCGATCATAGAGTCTTAGAATTTTCGCCTGACTCTGTGAATTTGGGAGGAGAGCCGCTGATGGGACCGCTCCTTTTCCTGAACAGGGACCTCAACAGGAGGAGGTGATTTCTTCAGTACCGTTGTGGGGGAGTTTTTGCGCACCCTCTTCAGCGATTCAAAGTCGTTCCCAGTTGAAACAGCAGTATCGACATCCACCATTGGAGCTGGTAGGGTAAGTCCAGAAAGGGAGTTCCCCCCGTCTTTTCTTACTCAGCGCCAGTTGCGAAGTCGAGCGTGCTTTGCTGAAGGGACCGCCTTGGTTTCAGAAGCAGTTGCATCTTGCCCCTGGTTTTGTTGAGGAGCTCCAGCAGTTGCCAGCCTGTTAAAGACCGACGTCCTTGGCAAGATTTGATTGGAAACGGTCAGCCTCTCGAAGACCGATCTCCTGACTGGTGAAGCACTTTTGATGGTTTCATTTACAGCAGGAATTGGGAGGGCTATCCATTTTGGGGTATCCCTTAGGGAATCACGGACTTCTTTGCGGGCCCGCTTGAGCTTTGGCTCAGCCTATTAAAGGCTGAGACCCCCTTTTTAGAAGGCTCATTGAGAGGAGCCGTTGCGGTCGTCAGTCAGTGGAAGACCGACTTCTTAGAAACATTGGGTTGCGGCGTTGAGGCACCGACGCTCATTGGTAGGAGCATAGTCTCGAAGAACAATCCGGTAGTAGCTTAATTTACATGCCCCACCGGTATTTAAAAGATAGAGGCTGCATTGGACCCGTAAGTCACTCATCCAGTTGGGGCAGAGCAAGAGTTGCTATTGCAGGTTGTGCAGTTGGAAGCCATTGATGATCTCTTCTTCTTCTGCACAGGAGCAAGACACCAAATCGTAGTACCTCGAATCCAAAGGTAACCATAGCAAACCGCGATTTTGTTCGCGAACACGACACACGAAGTGTGGAGTGGAAAGAGAAAAAGGCCCCACCGGGCGTGCCAGAATCTGTTCACCGCCGGAAGAAGGACCGGGACGTTGGGACGTCTGGCCTGAATCCTGGGGGCAGATGCTATTTAGATTTATTCGTCCACCTCTCCGAAGATACCAAGTTGATTTATGGCACCGTATATCTGAGGTTTGGACGGATGCGGTCGTTGTACCAGACTTTATCAAATACCCCTCGTTTGCGAGGGGTTTTTTTATTATGGGGACGCTCTTCCCTGCAGGAGCAAGCCCCTGCAGTTAATTACGTTACCGCGTCGCGATAACCACTTTCTCCTGCTCCAGAAGTTCACTTCCTGTCGTGTGTTTTGTTTTGGTTTTGGTTTCCCGTGGATTGTATACGGAGACTAATTTATGTCGTCGCCCGTAGGGCGTGGATTAGTCCAAATCCATATATTTTTAGATTTGGGTTTAGGTTGATTTAAGGATCGTTAATCTGGTTTGAGATTAAGATCGACTTAAGACGTCTGAGCGTTCGGGTTCGATTATTTTAGTTTAAGGACATCACGGTCCATTATCGCCATGTTTGAGGAGAAATTTTAGTTTAAGGATGTTTCGGTCCTTTATCACCATTTTTTTCGGCGAATATTAGTTTAAGGACATTTCGGTCCAATATCGCCCATGTTTGAAACGAAATGTTAATTTAAGGAAGTTTCGGTCCTTTATCGCTATTTTGGAGGCGAATATTTAGTTTAAAAATATTTCGGTCCATTATTCATCTTGTGCGCACGTGTATTTGTTATGTGACGAAATGAACGATGGAGATATGGAATGTGCCCAATTTGGGGCACGATCCGATTTGAGGCATGCACGTCAATTTGGAAGTGCATCAAGAAGTTATTGGTCATCGGGACCCGCCACCTCTCTGAAGACGTTGAGAGATTACAACGACATGTATCAGAGGTATGGAGAGATGTACCCTTAAACCAAAATCCAATATTTGAGGGAAAAAAGGGTTGTTGTCGACCTAAGAATCATTAGTCGTATTTGAGACTAAGATTACTTTAGGAGACATAGGACGAATATCATCTTGGATATCATCAATGGAAGACCACTAGTCATTTTTGAGACTTAGGTCAATTTGGGAAAACATGAGCAATATGGGCTCGGTTGTTCTAGAATCAAAAAGGTTTAACCACAGGAAATATAGCCAATTTAGGCTCAGATTGGGTTTCCATAATTACCCAACAGTGCTAAGCACTGAGGCATACAGTGCTCACGTGCATTTCACGTAGGCACTGGATTAGTGTTAAACACTACGGTTTTGTGGCGCTCACGTGATACACGTGAGGCACCCAAATATGGGCACTGTACATTGGGTTTTATCTCCCTTTTTTTTACAGAAGTGCTAAGCACTTGGCTAACACTCTCATGCAAAACACGTGACTGCCTCTTTTTTATACTTGGGTGCTTTAACACTCGCGTAGGAAATACGTGAGGTAGTTTTAGTTGCTCTCTTTGTTCGTTTGAAGCACTCACGTAGGAAACACGTGAGGCTTCAAAATAGTGCTAAGCACTAACGTTTCTGGTTTTGAAGATCATGGATCATCATCATTTTTTAATGGAAGAACTAAGTTCTTTATATATAGGGTTAAACCATAATTTTTGGAGGAATTAAATTTCTATATGTTCTCGTTCTTCTTCTCTCTCTTTCTTTTTACTTAATTCTTTTCTCCTAGGTTTTGAATCTGCAGAGCAAAAATCTCCCCGATGAGAATTAAATTCTCAATTTGTGGGGAGATTTGCTTCTGCAAATCTCAACTAGGGAAAGAACTGAGTTCTTAAATGAAGGGTTAAACCATTAGATAGGTAAAGGAGAGACCATATGATTTCTGTTTTTTTTACCTTTGGTTTCAATGAAAAAAGTCTTCTTCTTTGAGAATTAAATTCTCTTGTTCTCTTAAGATCTCACTATACACTTTTTTCCAGAATCTTGTGTCAAGTTCTTCCCCCTCCTTTTTTGTTTATCCCTTCTATTTATAGGATATGAGAAAAGATCAATTGTTTAGGAAAATCTCTGATTGAGAGATCATGGTCAATCCAAAATGATCTCTCGGATCACTTGGTGAATTTTATTCACCATTAGATTTTTAATTCAAATGCTCTCTGTTTAACAGAGAAGTTTTCATGTTTACTTAACAGGATTAGGAAATATCTTTTCCTAAGATAAAATTTTTATTCTATCAGATGATCGGAAGAGGATTTTAAAATCACCGTTGGATCTTTGATCCAAGGGTCCTTTGTTTAATAGAGAATATTTTTCTAGTTTGAGAAAGATCAAGAAAATATTTTCCACATAGAATTTAATTCTATCTTTCCAAAGAGTGCAGTAGAAGAAATCACGTGTTTAACATGTGACCCCTAGCATGGGTTTTGGTATGCTTTATTTTTAGCACTCATATGCATATAAATTCTCACGAGTTTAACACGTGAGGTATGTTTGGCTTGCCAATTATTTGATTGCAGCGCCTATATGCTCTGCATATAGGCGCTCACGTGTTTAATACGTGTGGCTCTTTCAGCACATTTTTTTTTAACTGCAGCGCCTTCATGCTTTTGCATATAGGTGCTCACGTGTTTAACACGTGAGGCTTTAATAGCGGGGAATTTTCCCCCTTTTCCCCTTTTTTTTATGAAGGAACAGTTGGTTAGTAGAGTTAGAATTAGTCTTGTGCTTTTCTTTTGCCTTTCTTAAAATGATATTGGGATAATAGAAAGTAGCGGGGATTAGGAGGACATAGGAATGGGATTTGCGAGTTTAAGCAAGCTTTACAACGCTAAATCCATTCCTAGTGCCCCTTGTCCCTCCGCTACGTGCACTTATTTCCAACCCTAGGCCAAACACCAACATCCATGTATCTAATTAAGTCACAACTACATGTCACGTTATAGTGCGCCCAGAGGACTTCTAATCTTATGTCACGGCTATATGTCATGTATAGCGCGCCTAAGTGAGAGGGTTGTGTTTGTTTGGTCTAGGTTCGTTTTAGAATGTTTGGCGAAGAGAAGCCCAAGAGATTTTTTCATCCCTCATACTAACCTTCCTTAGCCCCTAACAAGTCTGGAAATTATTCACACATTTAAATGAAAATAAAAACAAAACAAGAAGGAAGCAAAAAAAGAAAGAAAAATGCGATTTTACAAATGATAGCAAGCTAACTACTTGGGCCCTCATCTAAGCAACGAACTCCATAGAGTATCATGCTTTGAGAAAAATACGGATAAGAAGAAAAGAAAAGGACAAGAAATAACAACAACTACTTAACAACAATTAATAAAATTACACTAGGAATTAAAATTACAAGACAAGAAAATAAAGATACAAGTTAAATAAAAACCCTCGTCTTCATTGATTTTCCACTCAAGAGCTCTCACTACACTTTCATGGAGAATAGATGAAGACGAAGAAGAAATACAAACTAATATACACTAAATCCTAACAAAGAAGAAGAACTCTCATTGGGCTCAAAACTGGAGTATTTATAGGCAGAGAACTGAAACCCTAAGGTCAAATTCTGAGCCCTAATACAATTATAAAAAATACCCCCAAAACACGATCTGGCGCTGAGTTGACTCGGCCGCGAAACCGCCGCAAAAAGGCCTATTGGCCACGGTTCCGCGGCGGTTTGGAGGAGTTAGTTTGTTGTTTTTTCTGGGGTTCCTTGTGTTTCTTTCTTCTTCTTTTCTACAGGTCCCAAATTGCAAAATGCTTCCAATATTTCTTCTGATTTCCAACAGTCCAAAATGGCTTCAATTTTAATTCATTTGACCTTTATCTCTCTCGAGCTCCGCACACCCATTGAATCTTGTGCTGCCCCTCTCGTGCTCGGTGCTTGACTGAGACATGAATGACTACTGTTATTTGTCTTGCCTCTTGAACTGGTAAGCGGTACTGGACGGATGCGGATGACCGGAACCCGGATTTTATCTGTCTGTGGCAGATGTTCTTGATTTTAGCATAACTATGGAGATTTTGTACGATTTGCGTTATTTTGAACTAGAAACCTGTAACCTGTAAATATGTATTAAACAGGGATCAAAAGCACCTGCCCATAAACCAACGAGCAGAAGAATGGACAGTATTAAATGCAATATCTGGTGTGAACAAATACCCCCAAACTTATCTTTTGCTTGTCCCGAGCAAAACCATTTATTCACAAAAAATCCTAAGCTCACTTTCGTAGGCATCATGATTGCACTAAGCAGGTGCAACAAGTCGTTAAATCTCTAGGTGTCCCTAGTAGGAGAAGTGTTGTCTTCTGAGGGTTTTCAGTAGATACTACCTAAAAAATCCAGTCAAGCTAGTTTCATAAGTTAACGTCGATTCTACTCCTACAGTTTAGTATCAAAGTTAGAAATTCTATCATCCTAAATTAGAAATATCCATCCCTTATTTTTCATGCATCCTAGTTATTCAACCCAAGATCCTATACGTTTTGACTGTTTAGAAATATCTTGGTTTCTCCTAAGTTTTCCTTCTAAAGCGCAGTCTCCAATCCAGAATTTTTATCTATTTTACGGAAAACATAAGTCTTATTCTTTACTCCTATTTTTCCTCCAAACATTGATCGTATACCCCTACGTGTATGTAAAATTTCACTCCTACACTTAAGAATTCAATTCAAGTTATAGTATCCTTGCCCTAATACCTAATACTACTTCTTTTCATTAATGTTAGATGGATGTTCTCACACATCTTTCATGCGACTATTAATGCTTCTTGAGGCACTAACAACCGATTACTGAATGTATGATCTTAAAGCGTAAATAGCAGTTTTCAGATCTTGTAATTTTTTTTCTTTTTATTTTCTTTTCCTTTCAAGACCCGATATATTTTTCAATGATGCTCTTTTGGTGGTTAACTTTAAATACCGTTTTTTCTTTCATACTAGGCTTTCAGGTAAGAGTATTTATAGGTATCCACTACTATCCCAAGTTTCAAGGTGCATGTAAGTGCGATTTGTAGGGTATATACTTTCTGAATTTGGACTCAAAATAGGAACTATTTTTCAGACTTATCTTTCAATAAAACTTTCAATACTTTCCCTTCATCTCGACTTAACTCAAAAACGGAACTCAAGATTATCTACTTCTAAACAAACTTCAAGGACGTATATTTACCAAGGTTAAACAGAAGGAGGGTTATTCTCAGGGTTTTCAATTGCTAAGCCTAAGATTTAGTTATTTCTAACATATCAACTAAATTTTCGGAATAAAAATATAAGTTACCCTACTAGCTAACTTGACAACAAAGTTTTTATAATTTTGTAAAAAATTTCGATTTTTATGGGTTTTTAAATAAGTTTGCAAATTCAAAATATATACATGAATGCAAAGGTAGAAAGTTTACCGAGCACACCACCAAACTTAAAGTTGACAGTGCCCTCACTGTCATGCAACACCAAGAGAGTCAAAATTGTCGGCACTCCCCTGTATTTTTTTCTGTTTTTTTCTTTTTTTTATATATAAAAGAAAAAGCAAACAAAATATATATACACAAAAATATTCCCCCCAAACTTGAGTAAAACAGTGTTTCCACTATTAAAGCGTTAAAGTTCAGAATTAGGGGGGAGAGAACAATTTCAATCTATACAAGGGCTTACACAGGCCAAAAGTTAACACCAACCATTCAAAAAATTTATCGTGATAATGCACGGGTTGGTGAAAGAACGTGTATAGAAAGGAAATGGAGAATACACAAGACCATGTGCGGATGGAAGCAGGATACGGTCTCGGTAGAGGAGATGAATGGCAGAGAGGAAAAAGAAATGGAATACGAACTTGACGGTGGAAAAGGATTGAATAAATTAGTACAGTCTATAATGATTGGAGAGAAAGAATGAAGTGTACTAATATATCAACATGTCGAGAAATGGGTTCAAACCTCTCAAGATTCGTAAGAAAACATGGGTCGACTGAACTTGGTGAACCAGACGTAAGAAATGAAGGTGATACGGTGGCTTGCAAAGTGGGAACGATGGAAAGGATGGAGGAAAGTGATTGAGGAATGGTATCGGTTAAACGTTCAGGAGGATGTGCACAGTTAGTGGAAGGGACAGGATAAAACTAGTTCATCCTCAATGCTATCCTCAAGACTCTCCCCAAAATTCAGCTCATCCATGCATTTATCATCAACAATATCCAGAAGGATATGGGGTTTGGGAAATACAGTTAACATTTCGGGATGATGCCTACACGGAAGTGAAAGGACATGATGAATTGGTGAGAAAAACTCATCCAAAACTGCGGGTTCGTCATCCAAAATATTCTCAGCGTCGATATTCTCAATCAAGTGATAATCAAATTTCTCAAACACCTCATCAAAAGCATGGATTTCAATCAATTGTGGTTCTACAATGGAGGTGTAGAGGTCAAAGGGATTGGGTATGGTTTCACTTAACAGGGTCCCTTCACAATCAGATAAATCAAACACTACAAAATCTCACAACTCATCAAACGTTCTATCTTTAATTTGTGATTCATTTGGGGTACTCGATAGACTTTTGAAACCGAAGTTGTGGAATTCAATTTGCAACGGGTAGGTTTGATTTGGAAGGGTATACTGCTCACTCTCACTACTCAAATCCTCAAACTGTCCTATCGCCTCATCATATATTGGAAAATTCGGAGCTAGTTGGAAACGAGTTGCTGGTTCGTTAGGTTGTATGAGGGCGGCCATTGATGCATTCAAATCCACCATCTATTCGCATGACGCTACCCGAAATTCTTTTAATGACTGTTCAAGACTAGACATAGGTTCTGAAGGGGTTTTAGTAAAAGATTCAAATTCATATAGATACATGAAACTCCCAAATGGATGTTCAAAAACAGTGTCTACGGAAGGTTCAAAAGTTGGGTAGGGTTGATAGGAATCGAATGGATGGACATGACTAGGATCAACGTTATGATAAGAAGGTGATTGGAATTTTTGATCAAAAGAATTCTAAGTGGTGAAAGGCGTGAAAAATCGGCTACGAGATTGTTCAATTCTGTCAGCAATGAACATGGGTCTCGGAAGCGCAACATGACTCTCAGACAGGGTATCCATATTAGAAGGAGTGAATTTTTGAAATGGTTGATACAAAGTGGAGTATGATGTCCAATTGTTGGTTCTAGAAGCTTCTATCCAATCTCTCAAAGAAATTTTAGGCATGGATAGATCGTTCGAAGTTCGGCCAAAGCAAGAACTGTGAGAAGAACTGTCTAGTTGTGGGTACCAAAGTTCAGCAAGAGTTGGCCGTTTTGTGGTACCCATGTTATGAAAAGAGTGAAAAGGTAGGGAAGGTGGAAGGTGGGTGAATTTTTATAAATTTTTGAATTTTTTGAATTTTAATTTTTTTTTGGAGTTTTCGAAATTGTTTGTTGATTTTTTTTGAAAGAATACGGAATTATGGAACTAAAACTTTACACAAGCATAATCACAATCATAATATACACAAACAACATTTAGAGCTAGGGTCTTCAATGTCCAACTAGACCGCTCCTAGACTTCCAAGCGATAAGTTGCAGGATAACCCTCGAATCGCTTCTTCACTGCCAATTGTGGCCAGGTAAGCACAAGTGAGGTAAGGAGGGTTCTGCTCACGAATAACCGTGAGACGGACCTTTTAAAATTACCTCCTCACTTGTCTAGCCTAGACACCACAAAATCAAGTTTAGATAAACGACCGATTCCCCGCAACCTTCACTTATCCTAAATGAGCGCGACAAATCCTTATAGGGTTGGTCTAGATATTTTTTATTAATTCAAGGTGATGTGTATGCCTTTAGTGATTCGTGGGGTCTTAAGAAGGGTGATGAAATCCTCATCCAATCTCAATTGGTGTTCAAACTCCTTAATGTCTGTATTATTATATGCAAAGCGGTAAACAAACAGAATCTAAAACACCAAAAAATTTATTTGACGGCGGCGCAATCTGTGCAAAGAAACCTGCATAAAATACAGTTCAGTAGAGTTCACAGAGGGGTTTAGAGTAAAGAGAAGGGGTGGAAAAACATTGGGCTTAGAAGCCACAATACGACCACGGAACCGCCCGAAACCCTAGCTTTGACCGCGGTTCCGTGGTCAAAAAGTTGATTTGGAGCTTCTGCTTTGGTCCCTACACCCCACTTGTTCTTTTCTCTAAAATAAAATGCTCTGTTTTTTTATTTGATTACTGTAGTTGCTCCAGATAGCCTACACACTTACACACAAAAAATATCAAAAATAACAAAAAGTTTTTATTATATTTATGTATTTTTTTTATATATATACAAATAAAATATTAACCCGAATAACAAGAAAGAAATACGTTACCGTCTCCCCGGCAACGGCGCCATTTTATTGAAGCAGAAAAACTGCGATATGTGTTATGATACGCGTTCTACTTTGTTCTCTACTTACCGCAATCAAGACGGTTTCGCTTTGCAGCTAACCGGTTGAGCAGGGTAGATCCACAGGGAGATGATTGTATGTCCGTTCTTGTCTTAGACGAGTCAATTCAAGAATGTATATATTTCATGTTCAAATCTGACCTAAGTGTTCGTGTTTATGTTTAAGTAAACTTGTTAGGGTTAAGGTTGATTAGTAGAGTTAGGGTTAGTCTTTTGCTTTTCTTTTACCGTTCTTAAAATGATATTGGGATAATAGAAAGTAGCGGGGATTAGGAGGACATAGGAATGGGATTTGCGAGTTTAGGCAAGCTTTCCAACTGTAGGGTTCCTAGGCACACTAATGAGGTCTCACAAGGCATCAACCATGCCAATTTCAAAAATTACAAGTGCCGAGAAACCCTAATACGGATCGTTAACTAGAATTTTAGGCGAAACAAATACAAGTAAACGACTTTACTCTAAGTGAACGGAAATACAACCTTTGTAGATCCGGTGCTCCACCTCCATAGCTCCATGACGAAATCCCCATGCTGTCCAAATCAAATCCCGGGCTCTAGCGTCGACTTCATCGGAGAAATGGGCGGGCTAGGTCATCGACTACGATGCCGAAAATGATCTATGTCGAGGCATCACAAGATGAAGCTCCCACTTCACCAAGTCATGAAACTTATGAAGAAAACACCCTATACTACTTGGCAAAAGGTAGAGGATAAAAAAATAGGAAGTGGGTTCACTTTAGAATTGGATTTCTCACTCATTTTCTCAAGTTGCCATTGTTGAGAGCAAGCTTTTCTTCATGTGAAGAAGAAGAAGAAGATAAAGATAATCCTATGATAAGTGAAAAGAAAATAATACTTATCATATCTTTAACCATGGTCAAGTGTAGAGAATTAACTAAGGTTATGTGAATGGTTAGGGTTAAAAGAAGAAGACAAAATGGTCACTTGGTCAAAGCTTCATGAAGCTTCAACAAGCTTCATGAAAGAAAACAAAGAAAGAAACCATTTTGCTTTTCTTTTATCCATTTCTCAAAAAGAATAGATAAATAAATAAATGAATAAGTAAAAACAAAACCCTAACCATTACACAACCATGGTTTAATCTTTACACTTAGCCAATTTTGCATGCATCATCAAACATGATACAAACTAGTGCACAAAATTATATCGTATATACAATGTGCACATCCGAGTGAGAAAATCCATCTTAAGTGAACCAATACTAGTTAATGCAAAGTAATATATCAAATATATATTTATGCATTAAATCATTAAATCAACACTTGATTTAACGATTCGGTCATATCGCATATAACCGACTAATATCCAATGTATCGACTTATCGAATCAATCCTTGATTCGATAACTAGGTTATATCGCATACAACCAATCGATACATTCATCGCGAGAATAGAATACGGTATCACATACACGCATTATTCTCGGTCCCGCACATATCTCATATGCGCTCCTATTTCGTTTCGCTTGAGCCAGGAAACCTCTGCGTAGGACTCTAAAGACTCGTCTATACGCCGGCAGCAGATGATGATCATATCAAACACCCAAAAGCCGCAAGCGGTCTGCTAAACGTAACGGCCACCCGGGTATTGAGCGATCAGAAGATCGACGAGCAATCCCGCTCACACTCCTGTGAATCCAACCAGTAACACTTACCGTACAGTCCGGTCTCGTCGTCTGATATGTCGCATATCTTGCCTAGGGGTGGTAAACGTCAGACCCCGGTAGCTCGATAAGTCGTGTCGATATGAGGTCTATAAAAATTCGAGAAACTACTGGTAACACTTACCAGTAAATCTCAGCAACCCTGGCCAGGGATTTCCGGTTATAGCCAATCGAACACAGCGCAACATCAACTCCCTATACTGGGAGAGACGAATCCCCTCCTATCGCTCATTGCCTCCATGTGATTCGGGACTGTACCTAAAAACCACCGTTTTGCACGCCCTCTTGGACGTGGTAAGGTGGAAATCAAAGCACAGTGGGAACCACACAAGACTCTATGACGATCTCGGGTCAACAGACTACTCTGTACCAGTGTCACCAGAGAACTGCCATCTGACGTAAGGTATAATACCAACAGGGAGTTCTCGGCGTGTCCATCCAGTGTACCAAGTCTCTACTGAGCACCCGTATATCATCTCTGATGTCAAACACCAATGGATATGGGATCATCCATCGCCCATCTGTATGGGTCGAGAAGGTATACGCTAGTCTACTCTGGTATATTGATGCCCCGTCTCGATACACCCATGACTAGGGACCTTGAAGGATGTACTTATGGACTACCATGTCCCCACTAGTATGATCCGCATCATAGTCCAGGTAGTCAAGTACACATCCTAAGGGCTTTACCAACATGTAACAGAGAGACAATCAATGTACACGTTAAGGTAAAGAGCAACCAGATAGCATACTATCATGTCGAGCAAGAAAGTCCTCCATATATATGTCCAAGCATCCACTACAATATACATCCTATGTATAGTAATGGCCTCTAGGGCATACATATAACTAACAATCTCCCACTTGCACTAGGGCCATCTGATAGCAGTGGTTGTAGTATCTCATACTCAACCATCCCATAAAAGTCTCTCTCTGGGAAAAGACCTTTGTGAGTGGATCCGCCGTGTTGTCCTCTGAGTCTACTCTCCTAACCTCGATCACCCTGGTGATCAACCATCTCCATGATCAGGTGACACTGCCTTAGAATATGTTTGGATCACTGATGAGACGGGTGTTCCTTGGCATAAGCCACAACTCCATTGTCACACAATGGGAGGAAGGAAGTTCATCTCATGAACTAATATTCACCCAGACTGCCTCTTTGGTAGCATCTTAAGTAGCGATGTATCGAGCCTTAATCATCTAGTATGCCACGGTGTCTAGCTTGGAACTCTTCCAACATACCGTCCCTTTACTGAAGGTAAAGACAATGCCTGCGACTGACTTTCAGTCGTCCTTATCACCCTGGAACCCTTCCAGTGATTCTCCCCAGGATCGGTTGATACCATCTCACTGCAACTATTGAAAATCCTACTATCCAATTAGATCTATCTCATAGATCCAAAACCCAGGATTTAGGAGGTATCACTTTGATCCTATATGGAGAATCATTGTGATAAGTGGAGATTGACCGAGCATAGCATAGGAAACTCCTTTCTTATCAAGAGTATGTCATCCACGTACTCTACGAGGATCATCACCATACTCCCTACTACCTTTTTGTTTATACAAGGTTCATCTACCATTTTTGATGATATCAAACTCTTTGACTAACACATCAAAACAGATGTTCCAACTCCACGATACCTGCTTTATCCTATAAAGCATCTTGTACACGTTTCCGCTGCTCCCACTGTCTATGAAGCCCTCTGGCTGTGTACTTATAGACATTCTCTTCTAAAACATCATTTAGAAAAGCAGTCATGGCACCCAACCGCCAGATATCGTAGTCATGGTATGTAGCCGTGGCAAGTAGGATCTGGATGGACTTAAGCATAGCCACTTGAAAAGGTTTCATCATAATCCACGCATGGTCGATGACGAAAAGCTTTAACAAGTCTAGCTTTGAAAGTCTCAACTTTTCCATCTACACCAAGTAATCTTCTCAAGATATACTTGCTCCTGATGGGGATTTAACCCTTCAGATATAGCAACCAAAGTCCATACTTTGTTGGTGTACATGGATTCCATCTCAGATCGCTAAGCATCCAGCCATTCTTACAGAGTCCCACTCCTGATGGCCAGCTCGAAACTAGTTAGGTCATCATCTCATGACGCAATCCTCGCTCCCACTGTCATAGAGAAACCGAAGTATCTCTCAGGTGGGTGAGGAACCCTACTAGATCGGCGGAGAGGCTGAGGTTCGTTGGAATCTACTGAATCCTTTGGTTCTACCAAATCATCTGATGTAGTTTGTATAGCTGGAACCTTTCCAGTTCTATATAACAGACCTGGCCTCGAGCTTGTCCGGATTTTGCTTTTCAGACATAGGCTGGACAACCCCAAATCTTAACTAACTTAAGAGATGGGCTCTTCCCTTATCATATCAAATATGAAGTGGTAGGCAACTGATTTGATTTGAACCCTATTCAATAGGTATGCAGCTTTTCAAGTGCATAACTCCCAAAAGGAAATAGGAAACTCAGTAGTACTCATCATAGAGCACACCATATCACATAGGGTGGTATTGCTCCGCCCCGATATACCATCGTGCTATGGTGTATACGGAGGAGTAATGCTGAGAGAGAATCTCATTCTCCTTTAGAATAATCCAGGATTTCCGTGCTCAAGTATTCTCCTCCTCGATCTCATCAAAGGACATAATACTTATACCCGTGTTTTGGTTTTCTACTTCTAAATCATATTCTGTGAATATCTCAAAAGGTTCGGACTTGTGTTTCAACAGGAACATATGTCTGAATCTTTGGAGATTATCAGAGAATTTAACGAAGTATAAAGAACCAGTCCTGGTATATGTAGACAGGGGACCTTGCATACATCAACATGTATCATCCCAAGAGTTTACTAACTCTTTCTCTGTTTCCAATAAACAGAGCTGGTGTCATTATATCTTTATGACATGACTGGCAAGTTTCACAAGATGCAGATTCAAACTGATTTAAATATGCATCTACATGTAACTTCAGCTAGTCGAGTCACATTGATATGACCTAGCCTACAATGCCTCAAGAAAGATTCGTTCATTTCTGAACTCTTCCTCTTGTGTGTGTTCCGTATACTAAAGACCCGTCGTTTGATTTAGAACATTAATGCTTTTAGATAACGTGCCTGAACCGATCAACTTTTGATATAGGAAATGTTCAAAACATTATCCAACAATACAAAATTATATCCTTTCTTTACTAATAAAGAGATTGATATGATTTTGTATATCAGGTTCGGTATCTAATAACATTCGTTCAGAATCAATGTATTTGGAATACAGGGTGACAGTGACCAACAGACTTGGCTGCAACACTTGCCCCGTTTTCTGCCTCATGAAACTTATCACCCGTTCTCAGTTCTCTACCTTTCTGTAGCCCTATGTAACAGATTACATATCTGGGATCCTGATCTGGTATCATATACCCAGGACGTAAAGGATACTGAGAAACAGTTATCTGTAATGAACACACCCGAAGATGATGCATCATATGCACTTTCTTTGTTTGGGCGGCACGGAAAATCTGGTATTCCCCAATTTTCCGGCACTATCTTATAACAATTATAAGTTGGAGCGGGACCAACGTTCCCCAGCTCAGTATAATAAGCGGGTTCGGTCAATAATCCGTATTATTATCTTGATTAAGGTGTGATATGGTCGCTACCTGGAGAGAGAGAGAAGAAAACACTCAGCGTGCGCTCTTGCAAGAATAGATTGGTTATTATTTTATCTAATCAGGATGGCTCCCACTGTTTTTATCAAATCTTCCTTCAAACCCTCAAAGGAAAGACTAGCCGGGATTAATTACATACTACAGGTTCGCCAATCTTTCAGCCAGGCCAGTGTCGGTAGTTTGAGGGAGGTTCCCCGTGCTTTCGCACGGACCTAATTAATGTAAACCTCGTTTTCCCAGAGGCGTAACCCCGTTGACACCTTTCTAAACACCTACTAGATCGGCTAATTGTGATGTGTAAAACTCTTCCAGGAGTAACTCTTACTCGCAGCGGGTATCGGGATCCAACTATCTCATAGAAGGTATGCAATCTCATTGCAAATTTCAACACTTGAAATTCCCGATATACATTGTTCCCCTAGCGTGCTATGACCTTGACGCATGCCAAACAACCCATAGTCCGCTAGTCAAGTTCAACCCGTACATTTCTAGATTGAATTAAACCCACCCGCACGACCCTTGCCGCATGCCAAACAACGCCGTACGAATACCCTAATCCAATCGCATCGTATGCTAGCAGATAAGCACTAGTTAGCTACCGTACACTACGCCTGGACGCATGCCAACCAACCGCAGCACGAATACTAACTAGTACTTATCTGAAATGACGGAGGGCTACGACAGTTTTTTCTGAAAACCTATTGCGTAATGAACTTGATATCGTTGTAGAATCAAATGATTTTAAAATGGAGTGTTTTTGAAGCTTTTCTAGTTTTGCTAAAGGAGTCACTCCCGGTGAAAGGATCGTCGGTCATTTCCTCGTCGAATGAGGTGCGGGATATATCATATATATCACTGTGCAAACCAGAAACTCTTAAAAGCAATCAAAAGACAAACCGAGTGTGTAGCATCTGCCAGTTATTGCTAAAGGAGTCACTCCCGGTGAAGGGATCTCGGTCCTTTCCTCATCGAATAATGTGCAGGATATATCATATATACCGCTGTGCAAAGCAAGAACTGTAGCTACCTATTTTATTTTGAAATTCGATTCTACAACATCTTTATGTTTCTTTTATTTCATTAATCTCATTAATGAAGTCCCATCATTTAAGTACCTAAACATCACAGATAAATACGACGTACACTTATGCCATCCGCATTCGCCTCGATGTCCCCTCGTGCACCGTTAGGTTAGGTAACTAACGGCAGAGCGGGGCAGGGCTAGCGCGGGTGTAAAACATAAGTAACGCCTATATAATATATCATATATACTACATATAGTATCCATCACAGAACATCACATGATCACATCACAGATATCGCAGCAGAAGAATCATATGAAATATTGGATATACTAGGACGTCCGTGTTTTCAATACGAGCCAGTATAAAACACAGATTCCACGGTCGCGATGAATAGCCAATCCCACACCCCTAGACCCCTACGAGAGCGGCAAGCAACCCTGCCAATTCTAGAGTTAGGAGACCCGGACTCGACTCCTCGAGTTGGTCTCCCACTGGACTCCAGAACCCGGTTACTTGTGCTCCCCTCCTTGGGTCTATCCTAATGCGGAAAAGTAAATAATATACAAAGGGTGACATCTTCCGCAACCTGGAAGTGCCCCAATAAAAGAATATTACATACAAGTTTTTACATGAATGAAAATGGAAAAACACTCATCTCACATAAAAACCCCCGGCTATTCAAACATGACGATCCAATATAACATATCCAGCAACACATAACATCACATGTCATCAACGTAAGTAAACATGCGTATCCCAATTGTCGTTGGCATATAGCAACGAAACCGGCGATATCACATATTACACTTACGGTCACAGAAAAGAAAGTGTAAAACTACAACAGTTGGAATCCGCAACATCCTCAGACATCGCATGCCTGACTAAATGAATTCCTTAGACATCGCATGCCTAACAATTATAAACCCCGCATTTTAGTCTCATTATCGAAAACACTTTTCAATATCAAGTCGGGCAATTCAACAAGATTCACGACATCCTGATCGAATGCTCGTCGCAAACTTTAGTAGACAGCCGCACCCCCGATACCGTCGACGAAGTGCACCAAGGCGGAACACCGCTACCGCGAGCACCCGGACGGATGCTTTCGGCGATGGAGTTCTCCTATAGTCACTTGGTCGGGGCCTAGGGGTGTAGCTGTCTATTAAGTTTATCCGGCGAGTATCCACGTACGCTACGTGATTGTGACGGACTTTTGATCACATCAAAATTCCGTGGCAACCGATCAAGTGAGACTAAAGTGCTATGTTTATAACATTCATTCAGTTATCTCATAACTTCTTGTGAATTCCAATTATTGTATCACATTCCAGATAAATAGAAAATGTTAAACTTTCCGATTGAACATTCAAACACCCAAGTTTTCCCGAAACAGATCAACACATGAAACAAGTTTAAAAACATTCACTTCGTGCCTCAGTACCAACGGTCCAGCCGTAGAAGGGTCAAGCCAACGCCTCACATGTGGCACGCCGTACTGCCCTAAACCCGAAGGTTCAAAGGGCAGTTCAAGACGGTCACATAATCGAGTTAAGGTTTGTTGTCTTCTAGAGGGACCATCGCGTTACTTGCACTACTTAGAACGTCTTTAAACCTCGGAAAAATCCAACACTTGGAAATTTTCCGGCAGGGGAAAAATTGGGTATTTATATCCGGTCGAACTTTTTAACATATTCTATTATTATCCGGAAAGACACATAGACAAAGCTTGATAATCCGATCGAATAAACGAATCCCCAAAACAACCCAGAATATTCAACTCTTGAATAAATATTAAAAATTCCCATAAAATCCAGCACCATAAAATAGGAATTACTGTGCAAAAATGGTTGGCTGATGAGACTAAATGGGCGCGGAACCGCCGCAATAGGCGGCTAATGCCGCGGTTCCGCCGCGCTTTAGAAAGATCATTAGGTAATTTTTGCACCGTAATTCTTAGAATTTCCTGCTGAATTTTTTAAGCATTTTTAATTTGGAAAAAACCACTTTTTCAGAAAAAGTCCAGAGAGGGTTAAAAGTTAGGGTTTCGGGGTTCGATCGGGTTTCTAACATCGTCTACGCATCGCCTAAGGCTCTAGCTAGTCTCTGATACCACTGTAGGGTTCCTAGGCACACTAATGAGGTCTCAAAAGGCATCAACCATGCCAATTTCAAAAATTACAACTGCCGAGAAACCCTAATACGGATCGTTAACTAGAATTTTAGGCGAAACAAATACAAGTAAACGACTTTACTCTAAGTGAACGGAAATACAACCTTTGTAGATCCGGTGCTCCACCTCCATAGCTCCGTGATGAAGTCCCCATGCTGTCCAAATCAAATCCCGGGCTCTAGCGTCGGCTTCATCGGAGAAATGGGCGGGCTAGGTCATCGACTACGATGCCGAAGATGATCTACGTCGAGGCATCACAAGATCAAGCTCCCACTTCACCAAGTCATGAAACTTGTGAAGAAAACACCCTATACTACTTGGCAAGAGGTAGAGGATGAAGAAATAGGAAGTGGGTTCACTTTAGAATTGGATTTCTCACTCATTTTCTCAAGTTGCCATTGTTGATGGCAAGCTTTTCTTCATGTGAAGAAGAAGAAGAAGATAAAGATAATCCTATGATAAGTGAAAAGAAAATAATATTTATCATATCTTTAACCATGGTCAAGTGTAGAGAATTAACTAAGGTTATGTGAATGGTTAGGGTTAAAAGAAGAAGACAAAATGGTCACTTGGTCAAAGCTTCATGAAGCTTCAACAAGCTTCATGAAAGAAAACAAAGAAAGAAACCATTTTGCTTTTCTTTTATCCATTTCTCAAAAAGAATAGATAAATAAATAAATGAATAAGTAAAAACAAAACCCTAACCATTACACAACCATGGTTTAATCTTTACACTTAGCCAATTTTGCATGCATCATCAAACATGATACAAACTAGTGCACAAAATTATATCGTATATACAATGTGCACATCCGAGTGAGAAAATCCATCTTAAGTGAACCAATACTAGTTAATGCAAAGTAATATATCAAATATATATTTATGCATTAAATCATTAAATCAACACTTGATTTAACGATTCGGTCATATCGCATATAACCGACTAATATCCAATGTATCGACTTATCGAATCAATCCTTGATTCGATAACTAGGTTATATCGCATACAACCAATCGATACATTCATCGTGAGAATAGAATACGGTATCACATACATGCATTATTCTCGGCCCCGCACATATCTCATATGTGTTCCTATTTCGTTTCGCTTGAGCCAGGAAACCTCTGCGTAGGACTCTAAAGACTCGTCTATACGCCGGCAGCAGATGATGATCATATCAAACACCCACAAGCCGTAAGCGGTCTGCTAAACGTAACGGCCACCCGGGTATTGAGCGATCAGAAGATCGACGAGCAAGCCCACTCACACTCCTGTGAATCCAACCAGTAACACTTACCGTACAGTTCGGACTCGTCGTCTGATATATCGCATATCTTGCCTAGGGGTGGTAAACGTCAGACCCCAGTAGCTCGATAAGTCGTGTCGATATGAGGTCTATAACAATTCGAGAAACTACCGGTAACACTTACCAGTAAATCTCAGCAACCCTGGCCAGGGATTTCCGGTTATAGCCAATCGAACACAGCGCAACATCAACTCCCTATACTGGGAGAGACGAATCCCCTCCTATCGCTCATTGCCTCCATGTGATTCGGGACTGTACCCAAAAACCACCGTTTTGCACGCCCTCTTGGACGTGGTAAGGTGGAAATCAAAGCACAGTAGGAACCATACAAGACTCTATAATGATCTCGGGTCAACAGACTACTCTGTACCAGTGTCACCAGAGAACTGCCATCTGACGTAAGGTATAATACCAACTGGGAGTTCTCGGCGAGTCCGTCCAGTGTACCCAGTCTCCACTGAGCACCCGTATATCATCTCTGATGTCAAACACCAATGGATATGGGATCATCCATCGCCCATCTGTATGGGTCGAGAAGGTATACGCTAGTCTACTCTGGTATATCGATGCCCCGTCTCGATACACCCACGACTAGGGACCTTGAAGGATGTACTTATGGACTACCATGTCCCCACTAGTATGATCCGCATCATAGTCCAGGTAGTCAAGTACACATCCTAAGGGCTTTACCAACATGTAACAGAGAGACAATCAATGTACACGTTAAGGTAAAGAGCAACCAGATAGCGTACTATCATGTCGAGCAAGAAAGTCCTCCCTACATATGTCCAAGCATCCACTACAATATACATCCTATGTATAGTAATGGCCTCTAGGGCATACATATAACTAACACCAACGCTAAATCCCTTCCTAGTGCCTCTTGTCCTTCCGCTACATTCGCTTATTTACAACCCTAGGCCAAACACCCACAACTATGTATCCAATTAAGTCACAACTACATGTCACATTGTAGTGCGCGCAAAGGACTTCTCGACTTAGGTCGCGGCTATATGTCACGTATAGTGCGCCTAAATGAGGGGGTTGTGTTCGTTTGGTCTAGGTTCGTTTTAGGATATTTAGCGAAGAGAAGCACAAGAGATTTTTCCGTCCCTCATACTAACCTTCCTTAGCCCCAAACAAGTGTGGAAATTATTCACACATTTAATTGAAAATTAAAAAAAACAAGAAAGAAGCAAATAAAGAAAGGAAAATGCGGTTTTACAAATGATAGCAAGCTAACTACTTGGGCCCTCACCTAAGTAAGGAACTCCATAGAGTATCATGGTTTGAGAAAAATCCGTATAAGAAGAAAAGAAAAAGACAAGAAATAATAGCAACTACTTAATAACAATAAATAAAATTATACTAGGAATTAAAATTACAAGACAAGAAAATAAAGATACAAGTTAAATAAAAACTCTCATCTTTATTGATTTTCCACTCAAGAGCTCTCACTACACTTTCATGGAGAATAGATGAAGAAAAAGAAGAAATACAAACTAATCTACACTAAATCCTAACAAAGAAGAAGTCCTCTCATTAGGCTCAAAATTGGAGTATTTATAGGTACAGAACTGAAACTCTAGGGTCAAATTCTGAGCCCTAATACAATTACAAAAATACCCCTAAAACACGATCTGGCACTAAGTTGACTCGGTCGGGGAACCGCCGCAAAAATGGCCTATTGGCCGCGGTTCCGCGACGGTTTGGAGGAGTCGGTTTGTCGTTTTTTCTGGGGTTCCTTGTGTTTCATTCTTCAACTGTTCTACAGGTCCCAAATTGCAAAATGCTTCCAATATTTCTTCAGATTTCCAGCAGTCCAAAATGGCTTCAATTTTAATTCATTTGACTTTTATCTCCCTCGAGCTCCGCACACCCATTGAATCTTGTGATACCCCTCTCATGCTCTGTGCTTGACCGAGACACGAATGACCACTGTTATTTGTCTTGTCTCTTGAACTGGTAAGCGGCACTGGACGGATGCGGATGACCGAAACCCGGATTTTATCTGTCTGTGGCAGATGTTCTGGATTTTGGCGTAACTGTGGAGATTTTGTATGATTTGCGCTATTTTGGACTAGAAACCTGTAACCTGTAAATATGTAACAAACACGGATCAAAAGCACATTCCTATAAACCAACGAGCAGAAGAATGGGCAATATTAAATGCAATATTCTGGTGTGAACAGCGCCAGCGCCTCACGTGAGCACTGGGCGCCTGTAGGAAAATGGGGGCTTAGCCTCAAGATTAGGAGTTAAACTCAGAGGGACTTTAGGAGTTAAAGTCCTAAAAAAAGTGTCTTTTGTGGAGTTAAACTCCCAAAGGATCTGGATTTTGAGCCTAAACTCCATTGAGAATTTAGATCTTGGACTTGAACTCCTCAAAAATTGGTTTGGAGTTAAACTCTTGAAGAAGGGATTCTTGTTCGGAGTTAGACTCCCAAGAGATTTTCGGAGATGATGAAAAGGGTTCCCTTTCTTCTCCCTTTAGCCCTGGATCTTCTCTTGAACCTTAGATTTTCCCAAAGTGGAATTTTTGGAGATGGGCCTCCTGATTCCTCCTCTTTGTTGGTTGGATCTTGGAGAAAAGGGGGTGGGATTTAAAAATCTCCTTTTTTAGAGATTTGATGGGAGATCTGAGTTCCTCTTCAACGGCTTTATGGTGAAAAACGGGTTCTGTTTAGAAAAAGAAGAGTTAAACTCTTGATTTAATTCAAAAAGGGGAACAAAATTTAGAACCTTGAGGAAGGAGGCACAGAAACCCTAGATTTTAAGGGGAATGAATTCTTTTTTCATTTCATTATCATCTTGCCTTATAAAGGCTTACAAATTTACACATAGCCCCTTAGGCTTTAGAGAAATGGCATTTTGCCCATCTCATGCCTCATGTGCTTTTTTTTTTTTTTGCACATGAGCCATGGGCTTTTAAAAAATTTAGCTTTTTGCCCATTTATTTTACATTCATGCATGAAAATAACATCAAACTTATTTGTTACATAATTTTCTTCTAGGCATGGGGGAGGCCAACCGCTTCATGTTCAGGCTTTACCTGGGCATGGGCCAACTTGTCCTGGGCTTGGGCCCGTTTGGCTTAGGGTTGACTTTGATTTTGACTTGGTCAACTGGGGTATAAATTTTGGCCCCAACACAGTGTATTGAAAGGTCTTTAGAGTCCCGCAACGAAAGTGCCTTCCCGAGCAAAACGTGATGTGACGTACATATAGGGATACGTACATAATTCGATAAAACATGTATATTGGATATATGTGTTCAATCAGACGACGGTTATACTAAACGGTTTTAAAGCCAAAATACCAAGTCAAGTGTTGACTCGATAACCGTATTAATGATACGATTTCTAGTATAGTACATATGATACACATACTCTCTACAGTATATGATACTGAGAAGATATTGATGGCATTTTGTGTATGTGATACATGTACTAATACTTATTTGATAAATATATATATATATATATATAATATATATATATATATATATTAAATCCCACCATTCTAAATTATGTATAAATAAATATACAAATATATATATATGTAAATGTATATATATCTTTATATATATATATATATATTAATGTATATATTATTATTATATATTTTATATACTTAATTAAATGGTGGGGCCTACCCTCTCTCTTGTGGGTTGACACACACATGAGAGAGAGTGGGTGAATGGGCATGTGTCATGTACATGACATAGTTGGAAATGAGATGAGACATAAATTCATTTTTTTCCAAGCCATCATTTTTTCAAAAAAAAAATCTTCTTCCTCAGCAAAAGAAAGCTCAAGTACTCTTGAAAATGGCAAGTGTTACCATAGTGAGGGAGTGTAAAAAGTAGAGAATACCCATCGTTCGCATCGCTTTCCTCCACGCCCAGCAAGCCTCTAGAGGAAGTTTCTTCGACCGGTGATGGAGTTGGAGCTCGGGCAGCCCGCTTTCAACGCGGATCATCTACGGCGAGGCAGTCGGCGTGCAAACGCGTTCGGGAGCTCACAAAATTTAGACGGTGTCTTCCGGGATCAGCCGGACACGCTACAAAGGTTGTAGAAGCTCTGAACTCTTCCTTTTGCTCTTTATATTTAACTAGAAACTAGTGCTTAGAAGATTTTTTCACGTACGGTCGATCGCGTGCCTACGGAATTTTTGTTTTCCGATCAGTCCCGCTTCCGCAGCGCATACAGGCGGGGCGCGCCCGGTCTTACAACCCGAAGGACTTGAATTATAAAGGTATAAATCACTATCATAGTAGATCAGAACTTTTATGAGTTTTGCTAGCTAGGGCTTATGGTAGATCTTGAGAGTTTAGTCGATGTTGCTTACTTTAAAATCATTTTTTGTAATTTCTGCATCTCTACAAACTCTGTGGAGTGTGCGACATCGACTTACACCTTCTGTACAACACACTTATGCTAACTGGTTTTTTCCTTCCATACCTTCCGGCACCTGCTTAAGGTTTGGAAGAAGACTATCTAATAAGCGTAATAGGTATCCTCTCCAAATGCAAGTAGCTCTCATAATCTGAGAGAAGGTAAAGGGAAGAGAAAACTGAATAATACAATTAAATTTCTCCAGAACCAGTGGCCATCCTCGACTGAAGTAACTTCTTCGAGTTCGTATGTAACTTTACAATAGCCTTTTCAAACAATATGGATCATCGTAGTGATACGGAGTGTTCTGGAGAAAAGAAATAGGAAAGTAGGAGTAGCAGGGAAATATGCGACTTTGTCGTGAATCATGAAAATCCAAAACCAAAGTGTATAAGAAGGTTTGGTTAATTTGGTTAATGAGTTTTAGTTTAAGGTAAGTCATCTTCGCAAACTCAAAGAGAGAGAAAAGAAACACTCAGCGTGCACTCTATCAAGATTAGATTGGTTAATCACTTTATCTAATCAGAATAGCTCCCACTGTATTCTCGAATTCTCCTCCAAGCCCTAAAAGGAGAACTAGTTGGGATCATGTGCACCTTATAAGTTCACTAACCGTTCAGCCAGGTCAGTGTTAGTACTCCGAGGGAGGTCCCCTATGCTTTCGCACAGACCCAATTAAATAACCCTTTTTCCATAAAGGCGTAATCTTGTTAACACTTTCTAGACACCTAACAGATTAGCTAATTGTGAAGTGAAAATCTCCCGAGGAGTAATACCTACTCATCAGTGGAAATCGGGATCCAACTATCATTGTATGATAATATTGATGGAAGCTGATCAAAATTACCACATTCTAGAAGGTATGCTCATACTTGGCAAGTTTCCTTTATATTTGAAACTCCCAATATGGTTTTTGCCCGTAATGACCTATGACCTTTAATAGGTCAACATATCATAAACCGCTAGTCAAGTTCAACCCATCATTATTCTGGATTAATTTAAATCCACCACATAAGCCCTTGATTAGGTCAGCATGACTATGAGACTGTCCTAAATAGTCCCATCACCATGCTACAAACAAGCACCACTTAGCTACCGTACGCTACGCCTTGACTAGGTCAACATACACAGCACGAATACTAAGTATTACTCGTCTGAAATGATGGAGGGCTACGACTGGTTTTTGGCGAAAAACCATTAACGTAATGAGCATGATATCATTGAAGGAACTCGAGAGGCTTTGAAATATGAGTGGTTTAGGCTCCGCATTTTAAAAACAATTGGTTTTGTAGAAAACTTATTGGTTTTGAAGAAAACCTAATTATAGAAATATAAACTTTTGCTTAAGAGCGAACTCCCCGTGAAGGAATCAAAGCTCTTTCCTCATCGAATGAAGTGCAGAATATTCCTAACCGAATATCTCTATGCAAAGCAAAAGAATATAACTATAGTTTTTAAAATTTGGTTCCGACAATATCAAATAGGTTTGTTTTTCTTGCATTAAACATATAACGCGGTCTCATCAAACAAGTTTCTAAGACACACCGGAAACAACTAAAATAGTATGCTTTTATATGCCATCCGCATTCGCCACGGGGTCCCGGGTCTTCACCGTAAGGTTACTTAACTTACGACAGGGTAGAGACAAGGCCAGCACGGATGCAAAATATATAAAAGCATATATATATATATATATATATATATATATATCAACATTACAGGGATGCAGCAAGCAATATGGAATAGCGGATAAACCAGGAGCCCCACGTTTCATTTGAGCCGCAAATGAGACGCGACGTTCTTCGGTTGTGTGGATAGCCCATACAATATCGATCCTAGAACCCTACGAGTTAGGCAAGCCACCGGCCAATTTTAGAAACTGGGTAACTAGCCCTCAATAACATGAGTCGCTCACCCGTCGTTTTCTAGAATCCGTTTACTTGGGCACACCTCCGCGGATCAATCCTATAACCCCTACAAGTGCGGTGAGCAACCCGCCAATTCGAGAGCGAGGCGGCCCAGCCTCAAATACCATGAGAAGGCCACCTACCACACTCTAGAACCCGGCTACTCTAGAACTTCTCCCGGGTTAATCCTAGTAAAGAAATGAAAAATATATATAGTGATGACATCGACCGCATCTTGGTCGAGCCCCAATAAAAGAATATACAAAAAATGGAAATAGCGGCCACAAGTTGGAGCTCGTCCCGAAAAAATGAACATACAAACTTATAAATCAAAACTGTACAAGAAATCACATGATGGGCTATCCAACACGACAATCCGGCTAAACCACAACAAGATATATATTTATATATAACAACAAGCAACACAAACATGTTTGCATCCCCGTCTAATCGAACATATAGTAATTAAACGACGTTTAACAACACATAAAAACTACGGATCATAAACGATATTAAAATTTCAACTGAAAACAGTCCCGAAATACCCCAATGAAAAAACTACACAAACTGAAATCTGGGGCAAAATAAACAATACCAAAATTCAAGTTTCTAACATTCCATGAAAAAATCCAGGGACTTTTGGCAAAAAATTGGCCGGCCAAGATCAAGAACCGGTGGCCAAAAAGGGCCAAAATGCATCGAATTTTGTGCAAAGTTTTATTTTCAAAATAAAAGTCCTCTGCAGTTGTTTAAAAAAAATTTAGGCAACGTTTTAAAAAAGGATAATTGCTTGGAATCAGAAACAAGTTACGGGAAAAAATACAGTCTCAAAACTAAAACATCGTCTAAACTAGTTCTAGTATTTGGTAAGCCTCTGATACCTTCAAAAGCTCCCAGTGCCCTTGCCAACGCAAATGAAGAATCGAAAAACAAAAATTTTATGAGGGCACTAGAAACCAATTCATAGCAATCATTCCAAACACTAAACTAGTAAACTAAGTATGCAAGATTTAGGAATTACAATATTTGATGCGTGTCCACCCAATCGTGGAAGACCCCTCCAAGCTCCTCCTAGGCCGTCGAAAACAAGCTTGAGAGGCGACCGTCCTTACCGAAGATGATCCAGCCGAGAAAACCGATCCAAGCTCCAGCTTTGCCTAGGGAAGCAAGCGACGCTCCAAGTTTTCTAGAAATGAAGAGTGGGGATGTATGAATTTTCCATTATCATTTTCACTCTCAAACTCAAACTCAATAGAGTAAATGAAGAAGGAGGTGGAGGATGAATAAGTAGCCATAACACAAAATGAGCTCAAGTCTTGTGACATGTGAGAATGGAATGGCTTCATAATTTTTCAACCATCACCAAAATATCTCACAATTATTTTTCCATAAACAAATGAAGCTCATTCCTCTCTACATGTTCTCAACTATGCTCAAAAGCTGCCTCACCGTCTACCTCATTTCCTTGAATATTCATAAATGAATATTCACAAATGAGATGCCTTTCTTTTAAAAGTATTTCGTATAAATACGGAATACAACCTGGTATACGTATCGAAATACATATACACATATCCGTATAAAAATACGACAAGCTAAGGAAGAGAAAATGAATAGTGAAGAATAACACTAGAATATTATATTATATATATATATATATTATTAAATCAAAACATGATTTAAAAATTCGGCTTAATCCTAAGCCGGCTAATATTATCAACTGTCTGATTAAAGTCCGTGTAGAAAGTACACGTACTTAATCGAACCTCTGCACGTATCAATATACGGTCTCTATATCATGTCGCAAGAACTGGGAAAACCCTCTATGTAGGAATCTAAAGACTCGACAATACGCTGCGAATGATTTACTGGATAAATCCAAAACCACAAGCACGTCGGTAGCACTAGCTGTACGTAACGGCTACCCAAGTATCTGCCAAAAGGGAGATCGAAAATCAATTCCGTCAGTACCCTACTGAGCTTAAATATGACAATCTCTGTACAGTCCAGTCTTTTCGTCTAAGATTATCGCATACCGGGTATAGGGGTGCAAAAACGTCAGACCCCTAATAACCTGATAAGTCGTGTCGGGGTCAAGCTCATTACCAACCGAGAAACTACTGAACTCTTATCAATAAATCTCATCCACCGTTGCCGTGGATTTAGGGTGATGGCCAACTGAACATAGCGCGACATCGACTCCTAATACCAAGAGAAACGAATCCCTGACAATCACTCACCGCCTCGATGTGGCTCGGGACTTACCCAACTAAAATTTGTTTGCACGACTCCTTTGAGCCGTGCTAGGATAGTAATCTAAGTACAATAGAAACTCACATGAAACAAATAACGATCTAAGGTCAAAGGACTAATATGTACTTATACCACTAGAGAACCACTATTTAATGATAGGTATAGTACCATTTAGAAGTTCTCGACGAGTCTGTCCAGTGTACTCGCCTCCTGTGAGCACCTGTATACTATCGTAGGTGAAAAAAATACCAATGGCTTGTGAGACCGACCACCGCCCCTCTTCGGGGTCTCAAAACGTATACACTAGTCTACTCCGGAATATCGATGCCCAATCTCGATAGTCCCTCGACTAGAGACATTTAAGGATGTGTTTATGGACTACCCAGCTCTCGCGTATATAATCGCCATCATAATGCTGGTAGTCAAGAAAGAATCCTATGTATTAGCGACACATAATAACAAGTAAAATGTATACACATCAATGATAAAGAAAAACCAGATAGTATACAATCATTTCGAGTAAAATTGTTCTACATGTATATGTCCTCCCTCAATTATCATAATCGCCTGCCTGCAATTATAATAATTGCATTGAGGGCACTATATCCAACATTTTCCGCATAATTTGTTTTGTCAGATCCAAGATCTGAACATATATGTATCATTAGAGAGAGAAACTCAAGATGTCTAGCTCAGTATTCTAGCATGGAGGTTACATACTACAAAGAACTCGGTGTCCTTGGATACAAATTTGAAATTAATAACATAGAAAAATCTCTAACCGTCCAGAATAGTGGGATCGCGACCGTAAGATCTGACGGTGTGGTTTATTATGGGTACTTAGATTGCATACTTGGTATCTAATGTCCCGGAAGATCAGAACCGTTTTATATATTTCAGTGTATTTGGTACAATACACAAACCGATACGAATAGGTATAGAGACAACCTCAGAACTTCAAAAAATGAATATGGATTGACTACTATAAACACACGTCAATTTTGCTGTGAGGACGATCCATTTATCTTTCCGCAACAAGTATTTCAAGTATACTACTCAAAGTGCTTGAAACATCTAGAATGGAGTATCGTATGCCGATGGAAACCCAGAAATATTTATGATGTCCCAGAATTCGAGGATCGCATGGACAAGAGTGATGAGGAGGAAGAAGAGAGAATATTTAGAGTGCTCCAACCATCTGTATCCATAGACGGGTTGTCTTTTGCTGAGCATGAAGTTATGTGGGTTATGAATGATATTGATGATGAAACATAAATAGATATTCCTGATGCGTCTACGAAATGAAAAAGGTTAGACATATAGAAGTTTAAGATGTATTGTTGTTACTATTTCTCTTACATGAATTGTATGCATATGTAATGATTGTACTTCTATTTATGGTTAATGACAACATCAGGAGCAACGAGGGACACCAACAGGGGCAACGACAGAGGCATCGGTTTAGAATTCATATATAAGATTAGAGGTATAAAAAAAAATTGTCCAATTTTTCCATCGTTGCTAACATTATTTTATCATATATTGGCACCCTATCCTTATTTTATTGATTATTGTACGCATAATTTGTTTTGTCTTGAAATTGCATGTATATCTATATATTTTATAGATGCAGGGCAGCCACGACTCGTCCATAGGACTCGAGGGCCGACTAGATCCCACAAGCCATGGCCCGTCCGTGGAACTCGAGGCCCGATGCCGCTAAGGGCCAAGAAGCATTCCCCCTCCTCTTTACCTCAGACTCCTGATCAAATACTGATAATTATCATGCCCTGCTTCCCGGTGTACGGGCAGAGCACGCGACGGGTCACACGACGCATTTACTCAGAAGTAAACACGCTAATCATATCTTAGCAATATAAAGGTAAAGTACACAAGAGACAAGATGTAAATGAACAGCAACTTTATTTATTCAACATTCTTTTTACAATATAGCTGAAATGTAAATACATGGAATGAAATCAATGCCTAAACAATGGCATAACAGAAATGAAAATATATACAAGTAATCTAGAGCTCTGGGTCGAAGGCTATCTGATCCAAGACTTCGCTGATGGGCACTGTCTCCAGAAGATCTGATCCACCTGACAACATTCCAAAGAAAGAAGAGAAGGAATGTCGTCAGCGAACAATCACTCGGTAAGTCCCAAAAGTGAATAGAGATAGAGTAGTCAGAAAGAGTATATATCGTATAATTTATGATTATATTGTTAACGCTGTTGTTTGTAGCTTGGTAAAGAAAATGCCAGTGTATACGAGAGGAGTCCCACTATTCCGGAGACTAAAGTATGCGGAGCACAAGGAATCGTTCAGCCACGGTACAACGGTAATGGAGATTCAGGTTAGGTGTAATATGGTTACAGTCTCGTGCCACTTTTAACACCTTCCGTACTAATCTACCCTTTATAAACCCCGCGATGTCTTGATTGTATTGTTTGTATTGTTTGTTATATAGATGGATGACTTGCTGAAACCATGATATCAGTAAATGGAATAACTGGAGAATCATGTAGATGAATGTATATCCATGGCTCGGTTCAGTCAGGTTATATATTGAAATAGATTGTATAGACGGATTCATATTGAATTGTTGTATTGTAAGTTTATACTTGAATCGTATTCAAGTCAGATTGATTAGATTGAGACTCAGTCTGAGTCAGACACTTTTAAAAAGAACTTGAAATCCTGATTGTTTTGATATTATCGGTAACTGCTGCACATGGACGATAGGATTCGTGTCTTTTTCCAAGACAATTATCGCGTTGATAACACCGTTTGTTAGATTTTCTATCTTAAATAGGCAAGCACCCATATCTCCGGCTCCCTGAGGCTCAAGAGACTAGTCCCGCTTAAACCTATGTTTACTAGGGTCCTTATTGTAATTTAGTATAACTTGAGGGGTTTTATATAAAAAATAGTTTGATATAATTTTCAAAATACATCTCAAGCATCTAATTATCGTCTTTAGGATTTTCATAGATGTATATTTTATACCAGTGGAATTTCTAGTAAGTAAAAGCTAATTTCATAATATATGTTATTTTATTGAAATATTGTACTTGTGTTATATTTGGATGGTATTTTCATATAATAGTGATTCCTTTAACTTTAGAAAACATTGGAATATGTATATAATTAAAATAGGTATTTTGATAATAGATATATTTATATTTAATGAAAATAATTTATTTATTTTCTTGTAGAAATTGTATTTTCTAAAGAAAAAATGTATAAAAATTCCATCGAGATCGAATGCTCCTTGCGGAGGTTTGCATCTCGCTCTACTTGGCCCGAGAATGTGCGATAACCCACACCATCCTGAACGGGGTCCCCAAAAATGGGTTGTAGAGGCACAATTGCATGGAAATATTTAATACATTTTTTTATAGAAATGGTTTTATAAGTTGAAGGTATTTCTTAGGGTAAAAATTCGCACCCTAGTTGACCAAGTCAAAGTCAAGGTCAACTCCAAGTAAGCAAGCCCAAGCCCAAGCAAGTGGGCCCATGCCCAAGTCGAGCCCCGTGGCCAGCCTCCTCCATGCCGAAATAAAAAAATCATGTAATAAATAATTTTGATGTAATTTTTTATGCATGAATGTAAACAAAATGGGTACAAAGCCAAATTTTTGTAAAGCCCATGGCTTATGTACAAAAGCAATGAGCACATAAGACATTGGATGGGCAAAATGCCATTTTGTAAAGCCCAATGGGCTATATGTAAATGTGTAAGCCTATATAAGGCAACATGATGATGAATAAAATATATACTTTTCATTCTCTCAAACTCTAGGATTTCTGTGCCTCCTTCTCCTTCCTCAAGATTCTAAACCTTCTTCTTTCTTTTGAATTAAATCAAGAGTTTTACTCTTCCTTTTCCAAAACTAAATAATTTTTCACCACAAAACCCATAAAGGGGAGCTTGGATCTTCCATCAGATCTTAAAAAGGAGAGATTTTTAAAATCTCACCCCTCTTGTTCTCCAAGAGCCGGCCAACAGAAGAGGAGGAAGGAGATACATCTCCAAAGATCCCATTTGGGAAGGATCCAAAGCTTAAGAGAGAAGAACCTCTGAAGATTTTTAGGGAGTTTAACTCCAAGACCCAAATCCTCAAAGGAGTTTTACTCCTAATCCAGACCTTTTGGAGTTTAACTCCTATTTCCGGGGGAAAACCCCATTCTTTCGCTAGCGCCCAGCGCCCACGCACTCACGTGCCGGGCACGTAAGGCGCTAGCGCCAGGGCCCAAGCGTCCACGTGCCGGGCACGTGAGACGCTAGTGCCAAGAGCGCTAGTGCCCGAGTGCCCACGTGTCGGGCACGTGAGGCCGGGCAAGTGAGGCGCTAGCGCCCAAAGCGCTAGCGCTGGCGCCCGAGCGCCCACGTGCCGGACACGTGAAGCACTAGCGCCAGCGCCTAAAGCGCTGGCGCCCGAGCCCCCACATGCTGGGCACGTGAGGCACCGCGCCTGCTCCAGTGCCAAAGCGCCCACGTGCCGGGCACGGAGGCGCCAGCGCCCAAAGCGCCTAGCGCTAACCCAAGCCCAGCGCCAGCGCCAGCGCCTGTGCCCAGTGCCAGCGTGCTAGGCACGTAAGGCGCTTGCGCCCACGCAACCTTTGGAGGCCTTTCCTTATATATATATATATGTATATATATATATATCTGTATATATATATCTGTATATATATATGTATATATATATGTATATATATATACAGACACGCACACTGCACATTGAGTTTGCATGACTTGTTTGACCCATCAATCAGAGGTTCTCTAGCTCCAAAGGCGAGGGGTAATTAACGGCAGCTTAGTTCGCGGCTGCCGAAGATTCGGATCCTCACCATCAATAAACCCCGGCCTACCCTAGGCAGGGGGAATCTGTAATGAACCTGACAAGCACGAGCGTATTCCTATCTCAATGGGGTGACGAAAAACACCCTACGGATTCTGGCATGCCCGGTGGGACAGATCTCTCCTGCCATATTTCAGGTTGAACGTTCATTCGAACTCAATCAATATACATATCGATATTTATACTAAAATAATGCTCTCTCATGCAGGACTTCAAGCGATCAAGCCTCAACCATGTCTCTAAGGACAAGCTCAGCTCTCAACACTGCTCCCATCTCCTACACGATGAAGATGGACGCCAAGACGATCCTCCCGGCCAGTCCCGGCGACAATGGGAGGAGCCGCCACTACCATTTAGCTTTATTCTATTCATGTCAACTAACGCCATCCCAGCTCCTCAAGCTCAGGTAACAGACAAACCGGCCTCAAAAGGAAAGAGACCAAATGTGGTGATCTCGGGGGCACCACTAGCTAAACGCAAGTCGGTGTTTGAACGACTTTCCGTGGCCCCAGCTGGGGCGAGGCCATCAACACCAACAAAGCAACAAAGCATCTCGGGCAAGCTCCAGCGGCGCCCCTGACAACTGCTCAATTGCATATCTTATCTAAGCTCCCTGTTAATCGGCTCACGGCGGCTTCCCAAAGAGCAGAAGCCTGCCAAGCGCTCAAAGCAGAGAAGCTGAGGCAGAAGCGGCTTAGATACAGAGCCAACAAAAGGGCTATGGCTCCGACCATGTTAAAATTTATGAATTTCCAAAGCCTGGACCGCTCCGCGAAACCAGCTGCCAGTGATGAAAGGATGGATGAATGTGTTATCCACACAGTCTACATGGTAGGCATGCGTCCCAGCGACAACCTTCGTAGCAAGGATGGGGCCATCACATCTCAAATCCAATCTGGTGTGAATATGGCTGCCACATTCCAAGACCAGCCTCCTCTAGAAGGTAATGAAGACCCTTCCAGTGAGTCGGGCTCGGAAAGCAAAGATGAACCAACTTTCCATCCTAAGACCGCAGAGCAGTAACTTCTCCAGGAGCTCCGAAAGTGGCTCAGAAACAAAGACAAGGAGATGGATAAGCTCTACTCAAAAATTGACGACTTGACAAACGTCGTCTTACAGCACACGGTCCAACTTGCCTCTCAGCCACCCAATCAAGCGCAGGGCTCTGCTCATGAACCGGGAAACGGTGTCCCGAGACAGCTGACGCCTATTCCCTCAAATCCAAAGGTGGGCGGACCGCATGAAAGTCAGTCGCATCCGATCTCGGGAAATGTCTTGGCTACCGATGACAGTAGCCCACTAACTCAAGATCAAATCATGGATTTGGTTGCCAACAAAGTCAAAACATTGGTAGCCGAACCCAAAGCGCAAAAAGATGTTAGCAGTAGCGGGAGACCATATCCTGCTCAGTATGATCTGGTAGAATATCCTAGCTGCTATAGCATCCCTAAATTCAGATGATTCGATTGGACGGGAAATGCGAATCAGCACATCGCCCACATTAAAGCCTCATGCGGGAATACTGGGGGCAATGATGCACTTCTCCTCCTCCAGTTTGTTAATAGCTTGACCGATGTTGCTTTCGACTGGTACACGAGCATACCGGATGGCTCCGTCACAACTTTCGTCCAAATGGAGTCTTTGTTTCGGCAGAGGTTCATGAGCGTTAGAGATAAGATCACCATTGCCGATCTCGTAAGGACCAAGCCAAAGAACAACGAAAGCAGGATGAATTTTATATCCTGATGGCGCAATCTCTCCGTCAAATGTGAACCGCCGATAGAGCAGGACCAATCGGTCAGTCTCCTCGTCGGAAATCTCAACAATTGGATGGCCCCGTTTGTATGCACCGCGGGTCTCAAAACATTCCAAGAGCTGACTAGGAAAGTTTAAATATTGGAACGCTCAAAGAAGGAGTCCTCCTCTGACTCCCATAATAACAATAGGTCCTAGAGAAACCGAAAGGACGAAAATCGTAAAGGTGGAAATTCCGACGATACTGAATCTTTCAACACTTCGGCTAACCGAAATAAGCAAGGGATGAGCGGACCTAATGCCAACCAGCCTCGGAAGCCAGTGTTTGGAGGAGGAGAATCTCCACTGAAAGAGAAACAGGATAAGGTCTATTTCTTCAGAAGGGACAAAATCCGTAAAATATTCAAAGAAGCCCTGAGGAACGGTCGACAACTGCCAGAGTCAAAAAGACTGTAGGAAGCGAATATGACCGACGACCCCAAATACTGCCCCCATCACAGAGTGATAGGTCATGCCATTGAGGACTGCTTCGTCATCAAAAATTGGGTCGAAAAGCAATACAAGGAAAGACGTGTTAACAAACAGTCCAGGTGCGACCGCCAATTTCATACAAACGGAAATCGAAGTTCTTCGTGAAACCGATTCTCTCAGACATCTGCCTTTCTCTGAAAACAATAGACCACTAAGTCTTTAAACTGGGAACCATCGACCTCTAAGTCGTTAAACTGGGAATGTAAAAAATATGTAAATAAAAAATAGCTGAAATGATAGGGCAACCGCGAATAAAATCCGAAATGATAAGGCAATCACGACCTTCGCGATAAGAAAAGCTAAAATGATAGAGCAATCGCGATAAAAAAAACGGCGAATGATGAGTCGCTCCTGGTACCATATTCCAGTACAGCGATGCAGACGTCAACCAAATTCCAAATCCCATACCCCAACGGCAGATGATAAGTCTCTCCTGGTACCATATTCCAGTACAGCAATACAGACGCCGACAAAGTCCCGAAATTCTTCCGGCCCTACGATCTGGATCATACATCCTGCAAAACCGTATACAATCTACGGGCGTAAACGACCCCTATCTCTCCCAAGTCTTACCGGCGATATCACATTCAAAGTCCCACCAGCGATGAAGATTCAAAAAAATGTCCACAAGCAAAATGGGCACGGATGAAAACCGAAAGGGCTCCATGAGTAAAAACAGCAGGACTGCCGGCGAGTTTGTGAAAACCCTAAAGGGCGCAAACTCGTGAAAAAGAGATGAAATGCACTCGCAAAGTCCATTCAACTTTGTGAAGAGAAAATTCTTGCGAGAGATCCTTACGACTCACAAAGGAGAAACACACTTAGGAGTCCCCACGACTCCTAAGGAGAAAATACACCTACGAGATCCTTTCGACTCGTTGAGAGAAAATTGAAGAGTTTTTCTTAGCAACACTACTAGGGTTTGGTAGTATCACACATGCCATATTAAAAAATTTAGAGGGTTCTAAAGAAACTATCCTAAGGATCAAACTAGAAAAGATAGGGTAACACTAAAACTATCACAATCCACAAGTAGTAAAGTACTAGGTTTAGAGAATACAACATTTGTAGCTCCCTTTGCTAGACTCTTTGGCTACTTGAGGGTTGAAAGAAGCTTGCTTGAGATCCTCCAAGTCCACGATGATCCATCCGGAGTCCTCTTTGTCCAAGCTCAAAGCTCCACTTGATCAAGAGAAGAAGTTGAAACCAACACTCTAAACTAATGGGCAAGAGTAGTATAGAATGATGATGTGCTTTGATTTCTCACTTAAAAACCCTAACTTTATCACTCCTTCACTCACTATCAAAACCTAGAGAGCAAGAGAGAGAGAGGAAGAAGAAGATGGCAATATGAGAGCTCAAGATAATGATAAGTCTTGGGATAAAAATGAGAAAAGAAAATATATATATTTTCTTCTTCTCATTCTTAACCCTAGTTAATAAATATCTAGATATTTCTTTTGGACCAAAAACGGCCATGAAAAATAACGCATGGTTAACTCAATGGTTTAGTGCAAGAATAAAATAATCAACCATGACTTATTATCATTTCCACTAACTCCAAAAATAAATATCAACATATTTATAAAGGTGCGAGTCTTATATTTCCACCATCAAATGTATCAACAACCATGATACAAATGAGTATGCGTGTATGTGTGCATGCACATCCATATGTGCATCAATATAAACATGTGCATACATGCATGCATACACCAAAAGACAAAAGGGTTTAAAGTGAAAATGCTAATGGTCAATGTTAAATCAACACTTGATTTAGCATACCGGTCATATCTCATACGACCCGACCAATAGCAAACCGCCCGATTAATATACGGCATCATATACATGCATTTAATCGGGTTCCCGCGCATATCACATATGCACACCATATCGTTTTTTCTGGGCTAAGTAACTCCATTATGGGACTCTAAGACTCGTCAATACGCCGGCAGTGGGTGATGATCATATCACGCACCCCCAAGCCACAAGAGGTCAGCTAAACGTAATGGCCACCCGGGTATTGAGCGATCAGAAGAAAGCAAGCGAACCTGTCACAACTCCCGTCGAGCCAACCGGTAACACTACCGTACAGTCTGTTCTCTTCATCAGATATGCTGCATATCAAGTATAGGGATGGTAACGTCGACCCCAATAACTCAATATGTCGTGCCGATGAATAGTCTATAACAGATCAAGAAACTACTAATAATACTTATCAGTAAATCTCAACAGCCCTGGCCAGGGACTTGCTGATATAGCCAATCGAGCACAGCACAGCATCAACTCCCAAGACCGGGAGAGACAAAACCCCTCCTATCGCTCATCATCTCCATGTGTCTCGGGACTGTACCCAAAAGCCACCTGTTTGCACGATTCAGTAGAGCCGTGGTAGGGTGGTAATCAAAGTACAGTGGGAGAACACACAAGACTCTATGACGATCTCGGGTCTACAGACTAACATGTACCAGTGTCACCTGAGAACTGCTATCAGACAATAGATATAATACCATATAGGAGTTCTCGGCGAGTCCGCCCAGTGTACCCAGTCTCCACTGAGCACTCGTATATGATCACGATGTCAAACATCAATGGATGTGGGAACATCCATCGCCCATCATATGGGTCTAATATCATATACGCTAGTCTACTCTGGTATATCGATGCCCCAATTCCCATCATCTCCATCATAATCACAGTAGTCAAGCAAATATCCTCAGAGCTTTATCAACATGTATAAATGAAAAAAAGCATGATCAAGTCAACATGTCAGATAAAGTAAAACCAGATAGCATACTATCATGTCGAGAAAGAATGTACACTGAATATATATACATGTATAAATACATCCACTATCATATAATGGCCTCTAGGGCATACATATATCCAACAAAAATGCTTTTATGGGACCCTTACGGCCCATAAAGTTGAAAAGTCTTAGGCGATAGGGATTTAAACCTGTCTCCTAAGCCACCAATTCCCAAATCCTATCGGGCCAAATGATGAGTTGCTCCTGCCATTATTCCAGTGCAGCAATGCAGATGCCAACCAAAACCAAAATCCCCAAATCCTCTCAAGGCAAATGATGATTCGCTTTTGGTACCATATTCCAGTATAACGATACTGATGTCAACCCAAATCAAACCAAACCAACAACCCCTGCGGCGGAATCATACTTCGTCTCAGAATGTCCCCCGTGTCGAAATCATGGTTCGCCTCGGAGTATCTACCTTCCCTATCGAAATTATGCTTCGCCTGGGAATCAGCCTCTACATCAAAACCAGTGACTCTCCGTGCCGGGGAAACGTCGACCACAGACACTCCGTGCCGGGGACAAGTCAACCAGCGACCTCCCTGTCGGAATTATGCTTCAACTCGGAATCAAGTCAACCAGCGACCTCCCCGTCGGAATTATGTCCCGCCCTGGAATCAAGTCAACCAGCGACCTCCCTGTCGAAATTATTCTTCGACTCGGAATCAAGTCAACCAGCGACCTCCCTGTCGGAATTATATTTCGACTCGGAATCAAGTCAACCAGCGACCTCCCTGTCGGAATTATGTTTCGACTCGAAATCAAGTCAACCAGCGACCTCCTCGTCGGAATTATGCTCCGCCATGGAATCAAGTCAACCAGCGACCTCCCTGTCGGAATTATTCTTCGACTTGGAATCAACTCAACCAGCGACCTCCCTGTCCGAATTATGCTTCGACTCGGAATCAAGTCAACCAGTGACCTCCCTGTCGGAATTATTCTTCGACTCGGAATCAAGTCAACCAGCGACCTCCTCATCGAAATTATGCTCCGTCCTGGAATCAAGTCAACCAGCGACCTCCTCGTCGGAATTATGCTCCATCCTGGAATCAAATCAACAAGCGACCTCCCCGTCGGAATTATGCTCCGTCTCGGAATCAAGTCAACCAACGACCTCCCCGTCGGAATTAAGCTCCGCCTCGAAATTAGGTCGACTAACAAGCTCTACGTCGAAATCATGCTTCGTCTCAGAATGTACCCCGTTTCGAAATCATGCTTCGTCTCGGAGTATCTTCATTACCTGTCGGAATTATGCTTCGCCTAGGAATCAACCTCCGCATGGAAATTATGCTTCGGTCAGAATGTCTGCCGCCCGTCGGAATTATGCTCCGACCCCTTTGGATTCATGCTCTGCTCATCAGAATCATGCTCCGATCCCTGGAATCATGCCTCTACTCTTCGGAATTATGCTCCGACCCCTTTGGAATCATGCTCCGCTCATCGGAATCATGCTCCGATCCCTCGAATCATGCTCCGCTCTTCGAAATTATGCTCCGATCCCTAGAATCATGATCTGCTCTTCAGGAATGATGCTCCGACCCCGGAATTATACTCCGGTCCTCGGAATTATGCTCCGGTCCCCGGAATTATGCTCCCGGGATGATGCTCCGCCCCTGGAATGATGTTCCACCTCGAAGTCCAACTTCAAGATCCATCAATTTCATGCACACAACTCATATACGTGGTGTGCATTCATTGATGGGGGGCACTTTGTTGGGGTCAAAATTCGCACCCCAGTTGACCAAATCAAGGTCAAGGTCAACCCCAAGTACGCGGGCCCAAGCCCAAGCAAGTGGGCCCATGCCCAAGTCGAGCCCCGCGGCCGGCCTCCCCCATGCCGAAATAAAAAAATCATGTAATAAATAATTTTGATGTAATTTTTTATGCATAAATGTAAAAAAAAATGGGCATAAAGCCAAATTTTTGTAAAGCCTATGGATTATATGCAAAAGAAATGAGCACATGAGGCATGGGATAGGCAAAATGCCATTTTGTAAAGCCCAAGGGGCTATATGTAAATATGTAAGCCTATATAAGGCAACATGATAATGAATAAAATATACACTTTTCATTCTTTCAAACTCTAGGATTTTTGTGCCTCCTTCTCCTTCCTCAAGGTTCTAAACCTTCTTCTTTCTTTTGAATTAAATAAAGAATTTTACTCTTCTTTTTCCAAAATTAAATAGTTTTTCACCAAAAAACCCACAAAGGGGAGCTTGGATCTTCCATCAGATCTTAAAAAGGAGAGGTTTTTAAAATCTCACCCCTCTTGTTCTCCAAGAGCCGGCCAACAGAAGAGGAAGAAGGAAACCCATCTCCAAAGATCCCATTTGGGAAGAATCCAAGACTTAAGAGAGAAGAACCTCTGAAGATTTTTATGGAGTTCAACTCCAAGACCCAAATCCTCAAAAGAGTTTAACTCCTAATCCAGAACTTTTGGAGTTTAACTCCTATTTCCGGGGGGGAAAACCCCTTTCTTTCGCTAGCGCCCAGCGCTCAAGCGCTCACGTGCCGGGCACGTGAGGCGCTAGCGTCCAAAGCGCTACCGCCAACGCTAGTGCCAGTGCCCGAGCGCCCACGTGCCGGGCACGTGTGGCGCTAGCGCCCAAAGCGCTAGCGCCAGCACCTGACCAGCGCCCAAAGTGCTAGCGTCAGCGCCCAAAGTTCTAGCGCCAGTGTCCGAGCGCCCACATGACGGGCACGTGAGGTGCTAGCGCCAGCGCCTAAAGCACTAGCGCCAGCGCCCAAGCACCCACGTGCCGGGCACGTGAGGCGCTTGCGCCAGCGCCCAAAGTGCCTAGCGCTAACCCAAGCGCCCAAGCGCTACCGCCCAAGCCCAGCGCCAGCGTGCTAGGCATGTGAGGCGCTTGCGCCCACGCATCATTTGGATACCTTTCCTTTTTATATATATGTATATATTTACACACACGCACACCGCACATTGAGTTCGCATGACTTGTTTGACCCATCAATCGGAGGTTCTCTCGCTCCAAATGCGAGGGGTAATTAACAGCAGCTTAGTTTACGGCTGCCGGAGATTTGGATCCCCATAATCAATAAACCCCGGCCTACCCCAGGCAGGAGGAATCTGTAATGCGCCTGACAAGCGCGCGCGTATTCCTATCTCAATGGGATCATGAAAAACACCTTACGGTATATATTTTAAAGTCGTTTTATCCCAGGAATAAATTCCCAAAACTTCATCGTGCTATGATAAAGATGTGTGTTGTGATGAGATAGGTCATTACCTCGTGAACTATTTAAAGATACTATGTTGTTTATGTCGAAAACTAAAGTATGTGGTATTTTACTGTAAAACTGCGATAAAAATTGCAATATAAATTATTTTGATGTGAAACTTGTTTAATATGTTTGTTAATGTTTATTGAACATGATATGAAAGTTTGGTATTTTCTTGTTTAAGAAAAATAGGATTTTTAAAGAAAAAACGAATCGGGAGTCGAATTAACTCCGCTTCCGTCGGGTTTTACAAATGAATATTTTTCGAGTAGAAGAAAAGAAGGGGAGAGGGTATCTACTGGCTTTGATGAGGGGGGAGATAGGAGAAGGATTGGGAATCATCGGGACGTCGTTTCGTCGCCGGAATCTCCTCGGAATTTCGTCGGAGCTTCGCCCTTCGCTAACTCCACTTGCACACAATTAGGACTTAAAAGTTTTTGAGAGTTTTGGCAGGGAATTGTGAGTGAGGAGGGGTGAATGAGGTGTGGTATTTATAGGAAAAGTTAGGGTTTGATGTGTTAAAGAATGCATTTAAAATATGCATTAAAATTTGATTAAAGGGGGTATTTTAATTCTCTGGTTAATTGCAGAGAAGATAAACAGTGTAGGGGGAGTGGGATAGGCCAAGGGGTGCTCGGATGAGAAGATAGGAGCATTCCCCACGGTTGGGCCTGGCGGAATCGGGGATTTAAGGCATCTCGCCGGTTTTGTACCGTCGGATGGGGCTAAGTCTTGGTGCCACGTGTCGTGTCGCTTTGGCTTCTTCAGTGCACATGTTTATTTAAACTGTGACTCTTCAGTTTACGTGTAGTGTACGTATAGACTCTTGGGCTTCTAAAAAAATTAAAAGAAAATAAACAAAAAGATAATGTGGCTGATGGGATTTGAACTCGGGTGCTATGTCTCAGAAGTGCAAGGTCTTACCAATGAGCTACAAGTACTTTCTTGCAGTTCTAAATTAAAACAAATTCTTATAGCATTCACAGGAATTGTAAATACCCCAATTGTACATTAATTTTTAAACAATTTTATGTAGATTGCAAATTGAAGTTGTTACAGTCTACCCTCCTTACAAAAATTTCGTCCTCGAAATTTACAATTCATTTTAAGGACTAGTTTACAAATAAATGAGGATATCTTGCACGCATCTCATCTTCCTTTTCCCATGTTGAATCTCCCGGTGTGTTTTTTCTCCACATCACTCGAACCAAGTTGACTTCCTTGTTCCGAAGTGACTTCGCTTTTCTGTCCAGGATCTCAATAGGTTGTTGCTCATAAGATAAATCTGGCTGTACAGTGAGCTCGGAATGATCAAGAATATGGCTGGGGTCACTCGCATACCTTCTGAGTTGGTATATATGGAACACATTATGCACTCCTTCTAATGAAGGTGGGAGTGCCAAGCGATAAGCCACTTCACCGACTCGTTCGAGTATGTCGAACGGTCCAATGTACCTTGGACTTAGCTTACCCCATCTTCCAAAACGTATCACTCCACGGTTTGGGGATATCTTCAGAAATACATGTTCTCCCGATTGGAACTCCAAGTGACGGCGCTTTGTATCATCCCGGTGCTTCTGTCGATCTTGGGCTGTACGCATTCCTTCCCAGATAGTACGAACCACGTCGACAGTTGCTACTATCATTTCAGGTCCAAGGAGTTCTCTGTCTCCGATGTCATCCCAACTTAATGGTGATCGCCACTTCCTTCCATTAAGTGCTGCAAAAGGTGTCATTCTATACTTGCTTGGTAGCTGTTGTTGTATGAAAACTCCACAAGATGTAGGTGATCTTCCCACGATCCTCCGAAGTCTAGTGTACATGCTCTGAGCATATCTTCCAAGATCTGAATAGTTCGTTCAGACTGACCATCTGTTTGTGTATGATAAGCTGTGCTGAAGTTCAGACTTGTTCCCAAGCTCGCTTGCAGACTCTGTCAAAATTATGATCGGAACCTGGTGTCACGATCAGAGACAATGCAAACCGGTACTCCATGAAGTCTCACGATTTCCTGTATGAGTTCATGAGTATCAGAGATAGAACATATTGAAGAGTTTAAATATTATTTAGATTCTTACCTCCATGTACTTCTTTGCTAGTGTCTCAGTAGATTGGCCAACTCGAAATGGGATGAAATGAGCCAACTTTGTGAGTCGATCCATAATAACCCATACCGCATCGTTACCTTTCGTGCTGCGAGGAAGTGCAGTCACAAAATCTATTGTGATGTGTTGCCATTTCCATTCTGGGATAGGTAACGGTTGAAGTAATCCAGCAGTCATGTGGTGTTCAACCTTTACTTATTGACACACCAAGCATTTAGCGACGCTTCTGGCTACTTCACGCTTCATTCCATGCTACCAGTAATTTTGACGTAGATCTTTGTACATCTTTGTACCTACAGAGTGTAATGAATAAGGAGAGCTATGAGCTTCTTTCATTAACTCTTCCCGCACAGAACCTTTTGGTACACACAGTCTGCTGCCGTATCTCAAAAATCCGTCTTCATAGATGATGAAGTCTGTTCGAAGTCCATTCTTTATTTGTTCTCTGATCTTTTGCAACTTAGCATCACTTGCTTGAGCTTCTTTGATCTGATTGACAATGGTAGATTGAACTTGTAAGTTCATCAAATTTGAAGCGTTACCTGGCATGACCACTTCAATCTCCATCTGATGCAAGTCTTGTTGAAGCTTCCACTGTGCGGTGAGATTTAATACTAATAGTTGGCGACTAAGGGCATCAGGTACTACATTCACCTTCCCTGGGTAATATTGCAGGTTGATGTCGAAGTCCACCATGAGTTCTAACCATCTTCTCTGCCGCATATTCAACTCTTTCTGAGTAAACACATATTCCAAACTCTTGTGATCTGCATATATGTTCACTCGTTCACCAAGAAGATAATGGCTCCAAATCTTGAGAGCAAAGATTACGGCCGCCAACTCCAAATCATACGTCGGATAATTGCGCTCATGAATCTTCAGCTGTCTTGAAGCATAAGTCATAACCTTACCGTGCTGATGTAGAACACATCCTAATCCTTTGCCGGATGCATCGCAATGCACTACGAATCCTCCAGATTGGTCCGGCATGACGAGAATAGGCGCTAATGTCAATCTTGACTTGAGTTCTACGAAAACTTGTTCGCATGCTTCTGACCATACGAATTTTTCATCTTTACGTGTGAGCTTGGTCAGGGATGTTGCTATCTTCGAAAATCCTTCAATGAACCTTCTGTAATATCCAGCTAGACCCAAGAAACTTCGAATGTCCTTCACTGAGTTTGGTGTCGGCCATTCTCTTACTGCTGATACTTTTGCTGGATCCACAGAGATTCCTTCACCTGATACAATATGTCCGAGGAAATCGACTTGATCTAGCCAAAACTCGCATTTGCTGTACTTGGTATAGAGTTGATATTGTCGTAGAGTTTCCAGGACAATTCGTAGGTGTTCGGCGTGTTCTTTCCGACTCTTTGAATATACCAGGATGTCGTCGATGAAGATGACAACAAACATGTCTAGGTACTCTCAGAAAACGTATTCATTAGGTTCATGAATATAGCCGGTGCGTTGGTCACTCCAAATGGCATCACAAGAAATTCGCAATGACCATAGCAAGTTCTGAATGCCATTTTATGGATATCAAATATTTTGACATTCACCTGATGATAACCCGAACGAAGATCTAACTTGGAGAAGACACAAGTGTTAGTGTATATGCCCTAGAGGCCATTATTTTATCATACTGGTTTGTATATTACTTAATGGAAGCTTGGGATATTCACAGTTGTATTGACAGTCTTGCTCAAAATGGTAGTATGCTACTTGGTTTGTTTCTACTTCAATATGTGCATGTGTTTCTTTTATCATATCGCTTATACATATTAGTGGAGCCCTTAGGATCTTTGCTTGATTACAAGCGTTGTGGTGGCAGTCACACTAGTGGAGGCTGGGTAATCTACAAGCACATCCTTTTACAGGTCCCTAAATGTGGGACTATCGAGACGGGGCATCGATACTCCGGAGTAGACTAGTGTATACGCTTCTCAACCCAGCAAGGGAGATGATCTGTCCCACAGCCATTAGTACGTCGTACTGGAGATAGTATGCAGGTGCTCGTTAGGTTATGAGTACACTGGACAGGACTCATCGGGAACTGTTTGTTGGTATTATACCTATCGTCGGGTAGCAGTTCGCAGGTGACATGAGTACAGCTTAGTCCATCGACTTGACATTGCTACTTCGCCTCTAGTGTGTTCCCACTGTACTTTGATTACTACCCTACCACGGCTCAAAGGAGTCGTGCAAACAGGTAGTAGTTGAGTGCAGTCCCGAAGCACTTGGAGGCAGTGGCGGTTAGATAGGATTCGTCTCTCCCGGTATTGGGGGTTGATATCGTGCTGTGTTCGGAAAGCCATTACACAAAGTCCCTGGCCAGGGCAAGCAAGATTTACTGGTAGGTATTCCAGTAGTTTCTCAATGTGTTTTGGGCTACACTCCGACACGATTTATACCGCTATTAGGGGTCTGACGTTTACCATCCCCATAGGCTCGATATGCGATGCTCTTAGACTAATAGACCGGACTATACAGAGATTGTCATATTCAGGCTCAGTAAGAGTTCAGATGGGTTTTCCTCATCGGCCTTCTTATCGACACTACCTGGGGACCGTTACGTGCAGCTAGTACCGCTTGTGGCCTGTGGTTAAACCCACTGCCAGTGTAGTGTCGAGTCTTCAGAGTCCCACACAGAGAGTTTCCCTACACTGAGCAAAAGGTGTAGAGGCCGTACGGTTTTACGGTAGGGCTTCAATAACTTACATACACTTGTGCGCGTATGATGTTCGGGCGGATAATCCTAGTGGGCTTTGGTTTAAGCCGGATCCTAGTATTATATTGATGGATCAGTTTCGTCTCTTTGTATTCGTGTTTCTCGGAACACGAATGCCGGTATGTATATACGGATGTGAGGAGCACAGAAGGAGACACCTCATTAGGGTTTTGACCATTTACTTGATTAAAACAATTATGAGGTGAAGGAAAGTATTTGTTATTTTTGTAAATGATAATTGTGGCATGGCTACTTGTTTTGACTACTTGACTTGGTTTGACCATTTGACTTGGTTTAACCACTTGACTTAGTTTGACTCTTTGACTAGATATTTCTTGTGAGATATTTTGTGGCACTAAATATTTTTTTGTGAGATACTTTCTTGCCATGAGAGTTGTCAAGTCAAGAGAGCCATCACATTTTCATTTGGATTATCATTTATAAAAAAAATGGTTTCTCTTTCCTCAAGTGAGCTCTCATGCTTGCTCTCTTCTTCTTCCTCACTACTAAACCCAAAAAGCTCTCATGTGTTGAGAATCCTAGGGTTTCAAGAGAACAAATAAATCTATCTTCATACTCTACATCACCTAGGCCATCAAGTTTGGCAAGCTTGTTGCCCTAGTTACCTCGGTTTTGAGGTGGAGCTCGGACTATAGACACTCGGGTGGATCGTCTTTGACTCGAGGAGGCCGTTGAAGAAGCTACGATCCGGATCGATTCTTAGAGTCTACATAGACGAGGAGGAAAGCAATGAAGACCTGAAGGACAAGTATCGTGAGGTATAACTTCGTATCCGAGTAGTTAAACCTTAAGTAATTTTCTAGCTAGGGTTTATGCACGATCCTTGGTTCTAGTCGGTGTTGCGAAGCTCATAAAAATCATTTTTTGCAAATTCCGCCTCCCCGCGAACACATGAGGTGAGCGACATTGACTTACAGTGGTATCAGAGCCTCTCATAAACCTTAGAAAGGTTGTAACGACGTTAGAATTCCGCGGTTTTTGTCGCGGAAAAAACTGTCGACAAAAACAGTTTTCAAAAGTGAGGTTTTGAGTTGTTTGCACACCCCGCGGGCTCACGGTTTGAACCGAGAAGCCGCGGGGTGAAGCATGCACACCCCGTGGACATCCCGGGTAGGACCAATGGCCAGGAACACCCCCCAAGACTACCAATTGGTGGCTTTGGGGGCTGCTGACCCGAGAGCACCAAAAACAGGTGCTCTCGGGTCTGTCTTCCTTTGGAGGCCACTTCATGGTGGCCCCTATGGGTGGGAACCCCCCCCCCCGAGGCCCCTCCATTAGACATATTTTCATGTATCTTCGCCTCCGCGAAGATTCGGACGGGTTTTGAGTTCGTTTCGACTCCCAGTTTGGCTCAAAATTTTCAGAATTGAAACTTTAGCTCACTGGATTTTCGGGTCTTGGAAAATTGTTTAAGTTAGCTAATTGCGTGCAGAATTCTAATGTCATAGTTACTTTACAAGATCTGTATTGTATATATGTGTTTGGAAACATAGACTTATTGCTATACGTCGATAAGTCAGGGTTGCACATATCTGTGATGTTGTGATGGTTTGTGTATATGAACTTGTTGGATCGTCGTGGATGAATAGCCGGGGATGTGAGATGAGGGTTTCCATTCTTTCATTCGATATATAAATTTGTAAAGTGATGTAATATTATTTTTGCGGGGCACATCCGGGTTGAACTTGTAGCCACCGTTGTATTATTTCTTTTACTGCTTTTGCTCCTAAGATAGACCCAAGGTGGGGTGCACAAACTACCGGGTACTTTGAAGTGCCGAGTGGCCCACTCACTTTGTTGAGGGATGTTGCTTCACTTTGGGTATTTGGCGGGTAGTGTGCCGCACCCGTAGGGGTCTAGGGTGGGGTTTGGCTATTTATCACTACCGTGGAATCTGTCTTTCGTTACAGGCTCAAACGAAACGCGGAATTCCTAGTATATCCAATGTGTTCGTCTGTGATCTGGAATTCCTATCATTGCATCTGACGAATGGATATTATTATATATGTATTATATAATAGACGTTGCTTATGTTTTGCATCCACGCTAGTCCAGCCCCCGCTCTGTCGTTAGTTAAGTAACCTAACGGGTGATGATGGGGCCCCGTGGCGAATGCGGATGGCATAAGCGTACGTTGTATTTTCATTGTTTTCTGCAATGATAGGTTAATTAATAGGACCACATTACATTAATGCAAAGCAAACAAACCAAAACTGAATCGTTGGAACAAATTTTAAAACCACTCGGTTATTTTAAAACAGCAGACTTTTAAATATGGAGCTTAAAACCACTCCTTTTAAAAGCTATCGGGTTCCGTCGATTATATTAAGTTCACTACGTTCAGGGTTTTGCCAAAACCATTCGTAGCCCTCCGTCATTTCATATGAATATTCAATAGTATTCAAACTTTGTTTGTTGGCCTTAGTCAAGGCATATTGATTGGTAGCTGCTGGGTATTCATATGTTGCATAGATAGATGCGTTGGTTTGAGACAGTCGTACTACTTTGTTAGCCTTAGTCAAGGGTATGTACGGGTGGATTCAAATTAACCTGGACAATGACGGATAGAACTTGACATGTGACTTATGATTTATTGGCCTTAGTCAAGGTCATAAAAGCATGGGGAAAAAATCCACATCGAGAGTTTCTAAAGAAACTGAAACTTGCTAGTGCTGCATACCATTTAGAGTGTGATAATTTTGGTAGGATTCCTTCAGGGTTATTACACAATGATATTTGGATCCCGATCCTACTGTGAGTATCCGCAACTCCTCGAGACAATCTTCACTTAACGATCAATGCTATAAACCAAGTAGGTGTCTAGAAAAGTGTTGGCGGGGCTACGCCTCCAGGGAAAAGAGGTTATATAATTAACGAAATTCGTGAAAGCGTCGTAAAACCTCCCTCGAAGTACCGACACTAGCCTGGCTGAACGGTTAAGAAAGTATTGTACGGTGAGATTAATCCTGACTAATTCTTCTTTTATGGTTTGAGAAAGGATTCGAGAAACAGTGGGAGCCATCCTGTTTAGATAAATTAAAAACCAATCTAAACTTGCAAGAGCTTCATGCTAAGTGTTTTCTTCTCTCTCTTGCAGCGACCCTGTGACCAGACATAGGTTACATCTAGATAACAAAATGACTGAATCTGACTATAATGACTGGCAAAGGTTTTCCAGATGTCCATTGCCTATGACAAGCTGGACCACCTTATTACTACTCATAGCCCCGTCGTCCCAGGTCCAGTTTCAACCATCGCGGATATGGATATCCGTAAGACAAGGGAAAAAGACTGTGCGAATACCAAGTGCTTCATGTTGGCCACAGTTGATGGTGTATACCAGAGGCAGCACGAGAAGATGGACTTAGTTTCTATCTTCCTCCATAACAATGTTTTATATGGAGAGCAATCTCGTATCGCAAGATATGAGACCTCGAAGGAATTGCTTCAAGCGAGGTTGGCTATCGGGTCATCTGTAGGGGACAACGTCCTTATGATGATTAGCTATATTGATGAGCTCACGGACTTGGAGACCACATTAGGAAACGGGTCATATGCTGACTTGTTTCTACAATCCCTACCTCCTACATACGCCCATAGGAAGAAAGTTATACTTCCAGTTGAGGGCACCCTTAAGGAAACCAGGGTGACACCCACTCAGCTTATTGGTGAATCTTCCTCTTCTGCATCCAAGGCGAAAGCAAAGGGTGAGAAGAAGAAGGCCTCCACAAAGCCGATATGTGGTGTCAGTAAGGTAGAAGGACAGGGAAGAGAAAAAGTTTCTGGGCTAACAGTAAGGAAGGAGGGATGTTCCTATTATTATGGGAAAGAGCATTGGTAGAGGGATTATAGGGCTTTGAAAGCCAGAACCCAGGATCCGAAACATGTTGTGGTTTCGACTTTGGGTGTGTTTGTAATAAAAAACTGTATGTCAATTAACTCTACTTCCTAGGTACTAGATATTGGATCAGGATATCATATCTGTAATTCATTACAGGCTTTGAGAAACCATATAGTTATCAGGTTAGGTGATATGACTCTCAGAGTTGCGAACGGAATGAGCGTAGACGCTGAAACCGTAGGGGAATATCATCTAGGATGGACAAGTGGGCAGATATTGATTCTACGTAACTGTTTGTATGTACATAGTCTAGCTTGTAACACCATATCTGTATCCTTACATTCTAAGGAAGGATATGATTTTACATTTGTAAGCGATGTGGTCCACATCCACCTAAATCAAGTTTTGATTGGGTTAGGTACATTAGATAACGGAATATACGTATTAAATCAAGCTCAGGTTTTCAGTGTCCAGAACACACTTAAAAGAAAGTCTCCGGAACTAAATCAGGCTTTCTTATGGTATTGTAGACAAGGTCACATCAATGAAACACGGTTGACGAAGCTACATAGAGAGAGATATTTGGATCCGTTCGAATATCAGTCTTATGCAACTTGTCAATCTTTTCTCATGGGAAAGATGACAAAGACTCCATTCACTGGACACGGAGTAAAAGCGAGCGAGCTCTTGGGACTCATACACAGTGATGTATGTGGTCCAATGTCTACACATGCGCGAAGTGGTTATTCCTATTTCATTACTTTTACGGATAATTTCTCTAGGTATGGACATGTATTCTTGATGAAGCATAAATCCGAGGCCTTTAAGAAATTCCGGGAATATAAGAATGTAGTGGAAAAACAAACAGGCAAAATGATCAAGATACTAAAATCTAATCGAGGTGGTGAATACTTAAGTGCCAAGTTCCTAGATTATCTAAAAGAGAATGGAATTTCTCTCTCAGTTTACTCCTCCATACACGCCACAACACAATGGTGTATCGGAAAGGTGGAACAGAAACCTATTGGATATGGTTCATTCAATGATGAGTAAGGCTGAGTTGCCGCGATCCTTCTAGGGACATGCACTAGAATAAGCTGCATATCTTTTGAACCAGGTTCCTACTAAGTTAGTGCCTACCACACCATATCAGATGTGGAGTATGAAGAAACCCTGTATTAAACACTTTAAGACAAGAGGATGTCCAATTTTTGTCAAAAAGCAGCATCCGGACAAGCTCGAGGCACGATCATTACAGTGTAAATTTGTGGGATACCAAAGAACTCCAACGGGTATCTTTTCTATTACGCAGAGGAGCAAAAGGTCTTTGTTTCTCGTCATGCCTGCTTCTTAGAAACTGAAGTTTTAGAAAATCAGATAAGTGGGAGCACAATAAAACTGGAAGAAATTCCAGAACCACAAGCTATTACTGAAAGTTTGGTAGAACCAGAGATTTCAGAAGAACCGGACATCCCCGTGCCACTCAAGTAGTAGGCAGTATCATCCGCCCGAGAGATACTATGGTTTTCTCATAGACGGGGATCGAGAAGATTGCGTTATTGACAATGATTAGCCTACTAGCTTCCAACAAGCCATTCAGAGCGGCGACTCGGTAAAATGGCTGGATGCAATGCGGACCGAGATGGAGTCCATGTACACCAACAAAGTATGGACTTTGGACTTTACTCCAGAAGGGGTAAAACCCGTAGGCCGCAAATGGATCTTCAGAAAGAAGATTGGTGTAGATGGACAGGTAGAAACCTATAAGGCTAGACTTGTTGCAAATGGCTTTCGTCAAAGACCTAGTTTGGACTATGATGAAACCTTTTCTCCAGTGGCTATGCTCAAATCCATTCGGATCCTTCTTGCCATTGCTGCCTTCCACGATTATGAGATCTGGAAGATGGACGTAAAGACGGATTTTCTAAATGGAAATTTAGAAGAGTGCGTCTATATGGATCAGCCAGAGGGTTTCATTCAGAGTGGGAGCAGCGGGAAAGTGTGCAAGTTTCTTAAGTCCATTTATAGACTAAAGCATGCATCGCGGAGTTGGAACATCTGTTTTGATGATACAGTCGAAGAATTCGACTTTATCAAAAATCCAAATGAACCATGCATATATAGTAAGATTGTAGGGAGAAATGTGGTATTCCTCGTCTTGTACATGGATGACATTCCCTTGATAGGAAATGATATTCCTATACTACAATCAGTCAAAGGATTCTTGTCACAGAGGTTCTCCATGAAGGACCTGGGTTATGCCTCCTACATTCTGGGGATCCAAATCTATCGTGATAGATCTAAACGGATGTTGGGACTTATGCAGTCCAGGTACATCGACACCATACTGAAAAGATTCAGTATGGAAGATTCAAAGCGCGGTAATCTACCGGCTTGTCACGGAATCACCATCTTTAAAGAGATGTCTCCAAAGACTGATTTGGAAACGGCTCGCATGTAATCTATACCCTACACTTCTACGGTAGGCTCTATAATGCATGCGATGTTGTGTACCAGACCAGATGTAGCCTACACATTGAGCGTTGTAAGCCGGTATCATTCAAACCCAAGGCAGAAGCACTGGATAGCAGTAAAGAACATTCTCAAGTACCTAAGAAGGACTATGGAGATATTCTTGGTGTATGGCGGAAAAGACCACCAGATCGAGGCCTTTGCTGACTCCAGCTTCCAGAGCGACAAGGATGGCTCCAAGTCCATGTCGGGTCATGTCTTTACCCTCAATGGAGGGACGGTCTATTGGAAGAGCTCCAAGCAGGACACCGTTGCAGACTCGACGATGGAAGCGGAATACATAGCTGCTTGAGATGCCGCAAAAGAAGCTGTCTGGATGAAGAAGTTCCTCACAGAACTTCAGGTGGTTCTAACCATTGTTGATCCAATACCTCTGTATTGTGACAACAACGGCGCTATAGCTTTAGCGAATGAACCTAGGTCCCATCAGAAGTTCAGACGCATTTTGAGGCGGTCACCTGATCAGGGAGATCGTAGATCGCCGGAAGATCGAGATGAGGAGAGTAGATACATAGAATAACACTGCAGATCCACTCACGAAGGCCATTCCTCAGACACAGTTCGAGCGGCTGATCGAGATGATAGGTCTACGATACGCCAGTACATGGCCCCAGTGCAAGTAGGAGATTGTTAGTGTATATGCCCTAGAGGCCATTATTATATCATACTGGTTTGTATATTATTTAATGGAAGCATGGGATATTCTTAGTTGTATTGAAAGTCTTGCTCAAAATTGTAGTATGCTACTTGGTTTGTTTCTACTTCAATATGTGCATGTGTTTCTTTGAGCATATCGCTTATACATATTAGTGGAGCCCTTAGGATCTTTGCTTGATTACCAGCGTTATGATGGCAGTCACACTAGTGGGGGTTGGGTAATCTACAAGCACATCCTTTTATAGGTCCCTAGTGGTAGGTTATCAAGTCGAGGCATCGATACTCCGGAGTAGACTAGTGTATACGCTTCTCATCCCAGCAGGGGAGATGGTCTGTCCCACAACCATTAGTACGTCGTACTGGAGACAGTATGCAGGTGCTCGTTAGGTTACGAGTACACTGGACAGGATTCGTCGGGAACTGTTGGTTGGTATTATACCTATCGTCGAGTAGTAGTTCCCAGGTGACATGAGTACAGCTTAGTCCGTCGACTTAACACTGCTACTTCGCCTCGAATGTTTTCCCACTGTACTTTGATTACTACCCTACCATGGATCAAAGGAATCGTGCAAACAGGTAGTAGTTGGGTGCAGTCCTGAAGCACTTGGAGGCAGTGGCGGTTAGATAGGATTCGTCTCTCCTGGTATTGGGGGTTGATATCGTGCTGTGTTCGGAGAGCCATTACACAAAGTCCCTAGCCAAGGCAAGCGAGATTTAATGGTAAGTATTCCAGTAGTTTCTCAAGGTGTTTCGGGCTACACTCCGACACGACTTATACAGCTATTAGGGGTCTGACGTTTACCATTCCCCTAGGCCCGATATGCGATACTCTTAAACGAACAGACCGGACTGTACATAGATTGTCACATTCAGGCTCAGTAGGAGTTTGGATGGGTTTTCCTCATCGGCCTTCTTATCGACACAAACTGGGGACCGTTACGTGCAGCTAGTACCGCTTACGGCCGGTGGTTAAACCTACTTCCAGCGTAGTGTCGAGTCTTTAGAGTCCCACACAGAGAGTTTCCCTGCACTGGGAAAAAGGTGTAGAGGCCGTATGGTTTTATGGCAGGGCTTCGGTCGATTACGTACACTTGTGCGCGTATGATGTTCGGGCGGATAATACTAGTGCGCTTTGGTTTAAGCCGGATCCTAGTATTATATTGATGGATCAATTTCGACTCTTTGTATTCGTGTTTCTCGGAATACGAATGCGGGTATGTATATACGGATGTGAGGAGCACACAAGGAGACACCTCATTAGGGTTTTGACCATTTACTTGATTAAAACAATTATGAGGTGGAGGAAAGTATTTGTTATTTTTGCAAATGATAATTGTGGCATGGCTACTTGTTTTAACGACTTGACTTGGTTTGACCCTTTGACTTGGTTTGACCACTTGACTTAGTTTGACTCTTTGACTAGATATTTCTTGTGAGATATTTTGTGGCACTAGATTTTTTTTTTTTTGAGATATTTTCTTGCCATGAGAGTTGTCAAGTCAAGGGAGCCATCACATTTTCATTTGGATTATCATTTATCAAAAAAAAATACATTCTCAATCCTCAAGTGAGCTCTCATATTTGCTCTCTTCTTCTTCCTCACTACTAAACCCTAAAAGCTCTCATGTGTTGAGAATCCTAGGCTTTCAAGCGACAAATAAATCCATCTTCATACTCTACTTCACCTAGGCCATCAAGTTTGGCAAGCTTGTTTCCCTAGTTACATCGGTTTTGAGGTGGAGCTCGGACTATAGAAACTCGGGTGGATCGTCTTTGACTCGAGGAGGCCGTTGAAGAAGCTACGATCTGGATCGATCCTTGGAGCCTACGTAGACGAGGAGGACAGCGATGAAGACCCGAAGGATAAGTATCGTGAGGTATAACTTCATATCCGAGTAGTTAAATCTCAAGTAGTTTGCTAGCTAGGGTTTATGCACGATCCTTGGTTCTAGTCGGTGTTGCGAAGCTCGTAAAAATCAATTTTTGCAAATTCTGCCTCCATGCAAACACGTGAGGTGCGCGACATCGACTTACAGCAAGATCCACTTAGCTGATCGAATAAATTGTCGATCCGCGGTAGTGGATACTTGTTCTTTATCGTTACTTCGTTCAAGGCTCTATAATCAATGCACATTCTGTATGAACCTTCTTTCTTCTTTACGAGTAAAAATGGAGATCCCCAACTTGAAGTGCTGGGACGAATCCATCCTTTCTTCAATAATTCATCCAACTGAGTTCAGATCTCCTTTAAACCTTCTAGACTTAGGCGATAAGATTCTTTGATCACCGGTTGTGCTCCAGGTACTAAATCAATACTGAATTCAAGATCTCGATCGAGAGGCAAACCTGATATGTTTTCAGGAAACACATCGTCGAACTCTCGAACCACTTCTGGCTTTGATCCTTCCTCCGCTTGAATTTCCGCAATCACTGCTTTCTTCGGTTTCACCTTGTAAGTACTTGGCTCCAGGACACGGTCTCCACTTTTGAAATAGAAGACCGGATGCTCTGGAATCTCAAATACTACCCTCCTTTGACAATAGTTAATGGTATCATAGAATGTTCCGAGCCAATCCATACCCAGAACCACATCGAAGTTCGGTGTGTCCAGCACCTTGAAGTCAGCATAGAATTCTCTGCTGCAGACGACCACTCGACACAGGTTGTATCCCATTGTTGCCTTTAGAATGACATTCCAGCTGGATACAAGCGGTGTGACTGGAATCGCATGACTTCGAACGAACCGTTGCGACATAAAGCAATTAGATGCTCCAGTATCGAAGAGTGCTAGTGCAGGAAGTGAGGCTACTAAGATTATACCTAAGGTATGTGGGATATGTTTTAGGTATAATGAAAAGATATATATGGGTATGTATATAGACTGAAAGTGAGTTTGAAAGGGAAAGTGTTACCAGTGATGACTTGGCCGGTGGCTTCAGCTTCTTCCATAGTCATTGTGAAATCCTGTCGCCTCGGTACGTTCTTCCTTGCTGGAGGAACATTCCTCTGTCCGTTCCTTGGTCCTTGTGGTATATTCCGTTGAGCTTGATGGAACTAACGAGGAGAAGGTGCAGTCGGTCCACGAGGAGGTGGAGCAGGTAATACAAGTCATGGAGCAGGTGCCTGGATGGCTGGGTGCTGCTGATAAGTGATTGCTGGCCTGGGTGTAGCATATGGGTTATGTCTACGAGGACAAGACCCAATGTCATAAGTAGCTGAGCCGCAGACTAAGCAAAGGCGATTGGCACGCCGGCAGTCTTTCACCAGATGCCCATCTCTCCTGCAGTAAGTACAAAGGCTGGGTTGGGCCGGTTGTTCGGTAATCCCGGTCTCCTAGGCACAAATGGTGGCCTTGAAGAGGCTCCTCCTGCCATCTGGTTAGCAGGGCGCTTCACTCCAGCAGATTGAGGTCTGCCTCTCATCTTCACCACTGCTTCATATCTGCGGGCAGCTTTCAGAGCCAATTCGTGGGTTGAGAAATCCCCTGTAGTCAAGACAGCTTGGATTTCCGAATCTAACCTTTGTTGAAATCGTCGGGCTCTGATCTCATCCGTCGGTATCAAATATGCCACGAACCTGTTAAAGTATTGCGTTAGCTGTGTAGTATATGATATTTGAAAATTGAAATAAAGAGACATATCTTACCGACTGAGCATGGTAAACTCAGCATCGTACTCATCCACTGATTTGGTCTACATTGAACCTGTTGTAGGTGCATGAACTGCTGTTCCATGTCGAATCTGGCAGTCTCAAGGAAGTACTTTGCGTAAAACATATAGCGAAAAGTACTCCATTCGATCGGTTGGGTGAGACGGCTTTCTTCCGCCTTCCACCAGACCCGTGCATTGTCAGTGAGCTGCAGTTTCGCAACTCGAGCCCAAGCTATTTCTGGCACGTGTGTCGCTGCCAGATCATCTTCAAAACTTTGAGCCCAATCTTCAGCTTCTAAAGGGCTCTCCTTTCCTGAGAATTGCTTGGGGTGCAAAGCCCTGAGTTGCTTCACCCCAGGTGCTTCCGCCTCTGGACGGTTCATCAAGATAGCAGTCTGCTGCTGTTGTTCTTCAAAGAGGCTGCGGATTGCCTCAAATAGTACTGTCTGCTCATTGATCGGAGCAGCGACGGCAGGTGTAAGTGGTAGAGGTGGCGGAGTGTTGTTGACATTTGTGCTGGTGTTGTTTGGGGAATCCATAACCTTGAAAGAAAATTTGGGTTAGGACAGATTCAAAATATATGAAATTGGAAGATTCAAGAAATATGAATTGTAAAGAATGTTTTTAGTTGATGGTTCTTGTGTGTTATTTCTTAGGTTGTCTACGCAGAACTGACCTGCATGGGCCACCAACAAAACCTATCACGCCCAGCTTCCAGGTGTACGGGCAGAGGACGCGACGGGTCACGTGACGCATTTACTCAGAAGTAAACACGCTAAGCGTATCTAAGCAATATAAAGGTAAAGTACACAAGAGACAAGATGTAAATGAACAGCAACTTTATTTATTCAACATTCTTTTTACAATACAGCTGAAATGTAAATACATGGAATGAAATCAATGCCTAAACAATGGCATAACAGAAATGAAAATATGTACAAATAATCTAGAGCTCTGGGTCGAAGGCTATCTGATCGAAGTCTTCGCTGGTGGGCTCTGTCTCCAGAAGGTCCAATCCACCTGAAAACATTCCAAAGAAAGAAGAGAAGGAATGTCATCAGCGAACAATCTGTTAGTTATATGTATGCCCTAGAGGCCATTACTGTACATAGGATGTATATTGTAGTGGATGCTGGGACATATATAGGGAGGACTTTCTTGCTCGACATGATAGTATGCTATCTGGTTACCCTTTACCTTAACGTGTATGCTGATTGTCTCTCTGTTACATGTTGTTAAAGCCCTTAGGATCTGTACTTGACTACCTGGACTATGATGCGGATCATACTAGTGGGGACATGGTAGTCCATAAGTACATCCTTCAAAGTCCCTAGTCGTGGGTGTATCGAGACGGGGCATCGATATACCATAGTAGACTAGCGTATACCTTCTCGACCCATACAGATGGGCGATGGATGATCCCATATCCATTGGTGTTTGACATCAGAGATGATATACGGGTGCTCAGTAGAGACTGGGTACACTGGACGGACTCACCGAGAACTCCCAGATGGTATTATACCTCACGTCAGATGGCAGTTCTCTGGTGACACTGGTACAGAGTAGTCTGTTGACCCGAGATCTTCATAGAGTCTCGTGTGGTTCCCACTGTGCTTTGATTTCCATCTTACCACATCCAAGAGAGCGTGCAAAACGGTGGTTTTTGGGTACAGTCCCGAGTCACATGGAGGCAATGAGCGATAGGAGGGGATTCGTCTCTCCCGGTATAGGGGGTTGATGTTGTGCTGTGTTCGATTGGCTATAACAGGAAATCCCTGGCCAGGGTTGCTGAGATTTACTGGTAAGTGTTACCAGTAGTTTCTCGAATTGTTATAGACCTCATATCGACACGACTTATCGAGCTATTGGGGTCTGACATTTACCACCCCTAGGCAAGATATGCGACATATCAGACGATCAGACCGGACTGTACGGTAGTGTTACTGGTTGGATTCACTGGAGTGTGAGCGGGCTTGCTCGTCGATCTTCAGATCGCTCAATACCCGGGTGGCCGTTACGTTTAGCAGACCGCTTGCGGCTTGTAGGTGTTTGATATGATCATCGCCTGCTGCCGGCGTATTGACGAGTCTTTAGAGTCCTACACAGAGGTTTCCTGGCTCAAGCGAAACGAAATAGGAGCGCATATGAGATATGTGCGGGACCGAGAATAATACGTGTATGTGATACCGTATTCCATTCTCGCGATGAATGTGTCGAATGGTTGTATGCGATATAACCTAGTTATCGAATCAAGGATTGATTCGATAAGACGATACATTGTATACTAGTCGGTTGTGTGCGACATGACCGGATCATTGAATCAAGTGTTGATTTAATTATTTAATGCATAATTATATATTTGATATATTACTTTGCATTAACTAGTATCGGTTCACTTTAAATGGATTTTCTCACTCGGATGTGCGCATTGCATGCATATGCGATATGATTTTGGGCACTTGCTTGTATCATGTTTGATGATACATGCCTTTTGGTTAAGTGTAAAGAATTAAACCTTGGTTAATGAAATGGTTAGGGTTTACTATTTCCTTATTCATTTTATTCATTTATTTATTCTTTTGGAAAAAGAAAAGCAAATGAGAAAATGGTGGCTTGTTTTGTTTTGTTCATGAAGTTTCATGAATGCTTTGACTTGATGACCATTTTGTTTTTAGCTTAACCCTAACCATTGCATTGAACCATGATTAGTTCTCTACACTTAACTATGGTCATGTTATGATAAGGATTGATTATTCTTTTCTTTTTTAATTAACTTATCATAACATAATTCTTCTTCTTCTTCCTGTCTTCACTTGAAGAAAGCAAGCTCCATCAATGGTGATTGATGGAAATGAGTGAGAAATCCAATTCTAAAGTCTACCCACTTCCTATTTCTTCATCCTCTACCTCTTGCCAAGTAGTAGAGTGTGTTTCCTTCACAAGTTTTCATGACTTGGTGAAGGTGGAGCTTGATTTAGCGATGCCTCGACGTAGATCATCTTCGGCATGGACATCGACGACCTAGCTCGCCATTTCTCCGACGAAGCCGACGCTAGAGCCCGGGAATTCATTTGGACAGCAAAGGGACTTCGTTGCGGAGCTATGGAGGTGGAGCACCGGATCTACAAAGGTTGTATTTCCGTTTCTTTGTAGTTAAGTTGTTAACTAGATTATTTTTTTCGCCTGGATTTCTAGCCATCGGTCCGTAGTCGAGTTTCTCGGCACCTAGAATTTTTGAAATTAGCATGATTGATGGCTTGTGAGACCTCACTAGGGTGCCTAGGAACCCTACAGTGGTATCAGAGCCTAGCTAGAGCCTTAGGCGAAGTCTAGACGGAATTAGAAGTCCGATCGAACCAAAACCTAACCCGGAAAACGGCTCTCTGGACTTTTTTGTAAAATGTGGTTTTTTGTAAATTAAAAATATGCAGAAAAATCAGCAGGCGATTGTATGGGTTACTGTAAAATTCGAGTCCATAACTCCATCATTCAGCCGCGGTTCCGGAACCGCGGCCGTTTTGTCGTATTGGTCATCAAATTTTGCACCATAATTAATAAGTTTCTGTGCTGGCTTTCCTGGGAATATTTTAATTTTTATACCAGATTTTTATTTTCTGGGTTGTATGAGGAACTCCGTGTATCGATCGGAATATCTAATTTTGTCTATGTGGCTTTCCGGATAAATTTTAGAATATGTTAAAAAGTTCGACCGGATATAAATACCCAATTTTTCCCCTGTCGGGAAATTTCCAAGTGTTGGATTTTTCCGTAGTTTAAAGACGTTCTAAGTAGTGCAAGTAACTCGATGGACCCTCTAGAAGACAACAAACCTTAACTCGATTATGTGACCGTCTTGAACTGCCCTTTGAACCTTCGGGTTTGGGGCAGTACGGCGTGCCACATGTGAGGCGTTGGCTTGACCCTTCTACGGCTGGACCGTTGGTACTGAGGCACGAACTGAATGTTGTTAGACTTATTTCATGTGTTGAGCTGTATTGGGAAAACTTGGGTGTTCGATTGTTCGATCGGAAAGTTTGACATTTTCTATTTATCCGGAATGGGATACAATAATTGGAATTCACAAGTAGTTATGAGATAACGGAATGAATGTTATAAACATAGCAGTTTAGTCTCACTTGATCGGTTGCCACGGAATTTTGATGTGATCAAAAGTCCGTCGCAATCACGTAGCGTACGCGGATACTCGCCGGGTAAACTTAATAGACAGCCTCACTCCATAGCCCCGACCAAGTGACTGTAGGAGAACCCCGTCGCCGAAAGCATCTGTTCGGGTGCTCACGGTAGCGGTGTTCCGCCTTGGTGCACTTCGTCGACGGTATCGGGGGTGCGGCCGTCTACTGAAGTTTGCGACGAGCATTCGATCAGGATGTCGGGAATCTTGTTGAATTGTCCGACTTGATATTGAAAAGTGTTTTCGATGATGGGACTGAAATGCGGGGTTTATAATTGTTAGGCATGCGATGTCTAAGTAATTCATTTGATTAGGCATGCGATGTCTAAAGAGGTTGCGGATTCCAATTGTTGTAGTTTTACACTTTCTTTTCTGTGACCGTAAGTGTAACATGTGATATCGCCGGTTTCGTTGCTATATGTCAACGACAATTGGGATGCGCATATTTACTTACGTTGATGACATGTGATGTTATGTGCTACTGGATATGTTATATTGGATCGTCGTGTTTGAATAGCCGGGGGTTTTTATGTGAGATGAGTGTTTTTCATTTTCATTCATGTAAAAACTTGTATGTAATATTCTTTTATTGGGGCACTTCCAGGTTGCGGAAGATGTCACCCTTTGCATATTATTTACTTTTCTGCACTAGGATAGACCCAAGGAGGGGAGCACAAGTAACCGGGTTCTGGAGTCCAGTGGGAGACCAACTCGAGGAGTCGAGTCCGGGTCTCCTAACTCTAGAATTGGTAGGGTTGCTTGCCGCTCTCGTAGGGGTCTAGGGGTGTGGGTTTGGCTATTCATCACGACCGTGGAATCCGTGTTTTATACTGGCTCGTATTGAAAACACGGACGTCCTAGTATATCCAATATTTCATATGATTCTTCTGCTGCGATATCTGTGATGTGATCATGTGATGTTCTGTGATAGATACAGCATATAGTATATATGATATATTATATAGACGTTACTTATGTTTTACACCCGCGCTAGCCCTGCCCCGCTCTGTCGTTAGTTACCTAACCTAACGGTGCATGAGGGGACATCGAGGCGAATGCGGATGGCATAAGTGTACGTCGTATTTATCTGTGATGTTTAGGTACTTAAATGATGGGACTTCATTAATGTGATTAATGAAATAAAAGAAACCTAAGATGTTGTAGAATCGAATTTCAAAATAAAACAGGTAGCTACAGTTCTTGCTTTGCACAGAGGTATATATGATATATCATGCACCTTATTCGATAAGGAAAGGACCGAGATCCCTTCACCGGGAGTGACTCCTTTAGCAATAACTGGCAGATGCTACACACTCGGTTTGTCTTTTGATTGCTTTTAAGTGTTTTTGCTTTGCACAGTGATATATATGATATATCTCGCACCTCATTTGACGAGGAAAGGACCGACGATCCCTTCACCGGGAGTGACTCCTTTAGCAAAACTAGAAAAGCCTCAAAAACACTCCATTTCAAAATTCATTCGATCCTACAACGATATCAAGTTCAATACGCAATAGGTTTTCAGAAAAACCTGTCGTAGCCCTCCGTCATTTCAGATAAGTGCTAGTTAGATTTCGTGCTACGTTTGTTGGCCTGCGTCAAGGCGTAGTGTGCGGTAGCTAACTAGTATTTATCTGCTTATGCATATGATGCAGATTGGATTAGGGTAGTCGTGCGACTTTGTTGGCCTGCGTCAAGGGTCGTGCGGGTGGGTTTAATTCAATCAGGAAATGACGGGTTGAACTTGACTAGCGCACTATGGTTTGTTGGCCTGCGTCAAGGTCATAGGACGCTAGGGGCAAAATTATCGGGAATTTCAAGTGTTGAAATTTGCAATGAGATTGCATACCTTCTATGAGATAGTTGGATCCCGATACCCGCTGCGAGTAATTGTTACTCCTGGGAGAGTTTTATACATTACAATTAGCCGATCAAGTAGGTGTCTAGAAAGGTGTCAACGGGGTTACGCCTCTGGGAAAACGAGGTTCACATTAATTAGGTTCGTGCGAAAGCACGGGGGACCTCCCTCAAAGTACCGACACTGGCCTGGCTGAAAGATTGGCGAACTTGTAGTGTGTAATTAATCCAGGCTAGTCTTTCCTTTTAGGGTTTGAAGGAAGATTTGATAAAAAGCAGTGGGAGCCATCCTGATTAGATAAAATAATAACCAATCTATTCTTGCAGAGCGCACGCTGAATGTTTTCTTCTCTCTCTCTCCAGGTAGCGACCATATCACGCCTTAATCAAGATAATAATACGGAAATATTAACCGAACCCACTTGTTATACTGAGCTGGGGAACGTTGGTCCCGCTCCAACTTATAATTGTTATAAGACAGAGCAGGAAATTGGGGAATACCAGAATTCCTATGCCGCCCAAACGAAGAAAGTGCATATGATGTATCTCCTTCGGGTGTGTTCATTACAAAGAACTGTTTCTCAGTATCCTCTGCATCCTGGGTATATGATACCGGATCAGGATCCCAGATATGTAATATGTTACATAGGGCTACAAAAGGGTAGAAAAACTGAGAACGGGTGATAAGTTTCATGAGGCAGAAAACGGGGCAAGTGTTGCAGCCAAGTCTGTTGGTCACTGTCACCCTGTATTACAAATACATTGATTCTGAACGAATGTTATTAGATACCGAACCTGTTATGCAAAATCATATCTGTCTCTTTATTAGTAAAGAAACGATAAAATTTTGTATTGTTGGATAATGTTTTGAACATTTCCTATATCAAAAGTTGATCGGTTCAGGCATGTTATCTAAAAGCATTAATGTTCTAAATCAAACTACAGTTCTTAGTATACGGAACACACAAAAGAGGAAGAGTTCAGAAATGAACGAATTCTTCTTGAGGTATTGTAGACTAGGTCATATCAATGCGACCCGACTAGCTAGAGTTTCATTTAGATGCATATTTAAATCAGTTTGAATTTACATCTTGTGAAACTCGCCAGTCATGTCATAAAGATAAAATGACCACAGCTCTGCTTATTGGAAACAGAGAAAGAGTTAGTAAACTCTTGGGATGATACATGTTGATGTATGTAAGGTCCCCTGTCTATACATGCCAGGACTGGTTCTTTGTACTTCATTACATTCTCTGATAATCTCTCAAGATTCAGACATATGTTCTTGTTGAAAAATGAGTCCGAGCCTTTTGAGATATTCACAGAATATAAGTTAGAAGTAGAGAACCAATATACGGGTATAAGTATTATGTCCATTGATGTGATCAAGGAGGAGAATACTTGAGCACAAAAATCCTGGATTATTCTAAAGGAGAATGAGATTCTCTCTCAGCATTACTCCTCTGTATACACCATAGCACAATGGTATATCGGGGCGGAGCAATCACACACTATATGATAAGGTGTGCTCTATGATGAGTACTACTGAGTTACCTGTTTCCTTTTGGGAGTTATGCACTTGAGAAGCTGCATACCTATTGAATAGGGTTCGAATCAAATCAGTTACCTACCACTTCATATGTGATATGGAAAGGGAAGAGCCCATGTCTTAAGCTAGTTAAGATTTGGGGTTGTCCGGCCTATGTCTAAAAGCAAAATCCGGACAAACTCGAGGCAAGATCTGTTATGTAGAACTGGAAATGTTCCAGCTATACAAACTGCAGCTGATAATTTGAAAGAACCAAAGAGTTCAATAGTTACCAACGAACCTCGGCCTCTCCGCCGATCTAGTAGGGTTCCTCACCCACCTGAGAGATACTTCGATTTCTCTATGACAGTGGGAGCGAGGATTGCATCATGAGATGATGACCCAACTAGTTTCGAGCTGGCCATCAAGAGTAAGACTCTGTAAGAATGGCTGGATGTTTATCGATCTGAGATGGAATCCTTATACACCAACAAAGTATGGACTTTGGTTGCTATATCTGAAGGGTTAAATCCCTATCAGGAGCAAGTATATCTTGAGAAGATTACTTGGTGTAGATGGAAAAGTTGAGACTTTCAAAGCTAGACTTGTTAAAGTTTTCGTCATTGACCAGGCGTGGATAATGATGAAACCTTTTTCCAGTATCTATGCTTAAGTCCATTCAGATCCTACTTGCCACGGCTACATACCATGACTACGATATCTGGTGGTTGGGTGTCATGACTGCTTTTCTAAATGATGTTTTGGAAGAGATAAGTACACAGCCAGAGGGCTTCGTAAACAGTGGGAGCAGCGGAAACGTGTGCAAGATGTTTTATAGGATAAAGCAGGCATCGCAGAGTTGGAACGTCTGTTTTGATGAATTAGTCAAAGAGTTTGACATCATCAAAATGGTAGATGAACCTTGTATAAACAAAAAGGTAGTAGGGAGTATGGTGGCAATTCTCGTAGAGTACGTGGATGACATACTCTTGATAGGGACTCTTGATAGGGAAGGAGTTTCCTATGCTACGCTCGATCAATCTCCGCTTATCACAATGATTCTCCATATAGGATCAAAGTGATACCTCCTAAATCCTGGGTTTTGGGTCTATGAGATAGATCTAAATAGATGTTAGGATACTCACTAGTTGTAGTGAGATGGTATCAATTGATCCTGGGAAGAATCACTGGAAGTGTTCCAGAGTGATAAAGACGGCTGAATGTCAGTCACAGGCATTGTCTTTACCCTCAGTAAAGGGACGGTATGTTGGAAGAGTTCCAAGCTAGATACCGTGACATACTAGAAGATAAAGGCTGGATACATCGCTACTTAAGATGCTACCAAAGAGGCTGTTTGGGTGTATATTGGTTCAAGAGATGAACTACGTTCCAACCATTGTGAGACAATGGAGTTGTAGCTTATGCCAAGGAACGTCTGTCCCATCAGTGATCCAGACATATTCTAAGACAGTATCGCCTGATCATGGAGATGATTGATCTCCAAGGTGATCGAGGTGAGGAGAGTAGACTCAGAGGACAACACGGGCGGATCCACTCACAAAGGCCTTTTCCCAGAGAGAGACTTTCATGGGATGGTTGAGTATGAGATACTGCAACCACTGCTACAGATGGCCCTAGTGCAAGTGGGAGATTGTTAGTTATATGTATGCCCTAGAGGCCATTACTGTACATAGGATGTATATTGTAGTGGATGCTGGGACATATATAGGGAGGACTTTCTTGCTCGACATGATAGTATGCTATCTGGTTACCCTTTACCTTAACGTGTATGCTGATTGTCTCTCTGTTACATGTTGGTAAAGCCCTTAGGATCTGTACTTGACTACCTGGACTATGATGCGGATCATACTAGTGGGGACGTGGTAGTCCATAAGTACATCCTTCAAAGTCCCTAGTCGTGGGTGTATCGAGACGGGGCATCGATATACCAGAGTAGACTAGCGTATACCTTCTCGACCCATACAGATGGGCGATGGATGATCCCATATCCATTGGTGTTTGACATCAGAGATGATATACGGGTGCTCAGTAGAGACTGGGTACACTGAACGGACTCGCCGAGAACTCCCAGATGGTATTATACCTCACGTCAGATGGCAGTTCTCTGGTGACACTGGTACAGAGTAGTCTGTTGACCCGAGATCGTCATAGAGTCTCGTATGGTTCCCACTGTGCTTTGATTTCCATCTTACCACGTCCAAGAGGGCGTGCAAAACGGTGGTTTTTAGGTACAGTCCCGAGTCACATGGAGGCAATGAGCGATAGGAGGGGATTCGTCTCTCCCGGTATAGGGGGTTGATGTTGTGCTGTGTTCGATTGGCTATAACAGGAAATCCCTGGCCAGGGTTGCTGAGATTTACTGGTAAGTGTTACCACTAGTTTCTCGAATTGTTATAGACCTCATATCGACACGACTTATCGAGCTATTGGGGTCTGACGTTTACCACCCCTAGGCGAGATATGCGACATATCAGACGATCAGACCGGACTGTACGGTAGTGTTACTGGTTGGATTCACTGGAGTGTGAGCGGGCTTGCTCGTCGATCTTCAGATCGCTCAATACCCGGGTGGCCGTTACGTTTAGCAGACCGCTTGCGGCTTGTGGGTGTTTGATATAATCATCGCCTGCTGCCGGCGTATTGACGAGTCTTTAGAGTCCTACACAGAGGTTTCCTGGCTCAAGCGAAACGAAATAGGAGCGCATATGAGATATGTGCGGGACCGAGAATAATACGTGTATGTGATACCGTATTCCATTCTCGCGATGAATGTGTCGAATGGTTGTATGCGATATAACCTAGTTATCGAATCAAGGATTGATTCGATAAGCCGATACATTGTATACTAGTCGGTTGTGTGCGACATGACCGGATCATTGAATCAAGTGTTGATTTAATTATTTAATGCATAATTATATATTTGATATATTACTTTGCATTAACTAGTATCGGTTCACTTTAAATGGATTTTCTCACTCGGATGTGCGCATTGCATATGCGATATGATTTTGTGCACTTGCTTGTATCATGTTTGATGATACATGCCTTTTGGTTAAGTGTAAAGAATTAAACCTTGGTTAATGAAATGGTTAGGGTTTACTATTTCCTTATTCATTTTATTCATTTATTTATTCTTTTGGAAAAAGAAAAGCAAATGAGAAAATGGTGGCTTGTTTTGTTTTGTTCATGAAGTTTCATGAATGCTTTGACTTGATGACCATTTTGTTTTTAGCTTAACCCTAACCATTGCATTGAACCATGATTAGTTCTCTACACTTAACTATGGTCATGTTATGATAAGGATTGATTATTCTTTTCTTTTTTAATTAACTTATCATAACATAATTCTTCTTCTTCTTCCTGTCTTCACTTGAAAAAAGCAAGCTCCATCAATGGTGATTGATGGAAATGAGTGAGAAATCCAATTCTAAAGTCTACCCACTTCCTATTTCTTCATCCTCTACCTCTTGCCAAGTAGTAGAGTGTGTTTTATTCACAAGTTTTCATGACCTGGTGAAGGTGGAGCTTGATTTAGCGATGCCTCGACGTAGATCATCTTCGGCATGGACATCGACGACCTAGCTCGCCATTTCTCCGACGAAGCCGACACTAGAGCCCGGGAATTCATTTGGACAGCAAAGGGACTTCGTTGCGGAGCTATGGAGGTGGAGCACCGGATCTACAAAGGTTGTATTTCCGTTTCTTTGTAGTTAAGTTGTTAACTATATTATTTTTTTCGCCTAGATTTCTAGCCATCGGTCCGTAGTCGGGTTTCTCGGCACCTAGAATTTTTGAAATTGGCATGATTGATGGCTTGTGAGACCTCACTAGGGTGCCTAGGAACCCTAAACAATCGCTCGGTAAGTCCCAAAAGTGAATAGAGATAGAGTAGTCAGAAAGAGTATATATCTTATAATTTTTTATTATATTGTTAACGCTGTTGTTTGTAGCTTGGTACAGAAAATGCTAGTGTATACGAGAGGAGTCCCACTATTCCGGAGACTAAGATATACGGAGCACAAGGAACCGTTCAGCCACGGTACAACGGCAATGGAGATTCAAGTTAGGTGTATTATGGTTACAGTCTCGTGCCACTTTTAACACCTTCCATACTAATCTACCCCTTATAAACCCCACGATGTCTTGATTGTATTGTTTGTATTGTTTGTTATATAGATGGATGACTTGCCGAAATCATGATATCAGTAAATGGATTTAACTGGAGAATCATGTAGATGGATGTATATCCATGGTTCGGTTTGGTCAAGTTATATATTAAAATATATTGTACAGACGGACTCATATTGAATTGGTGTATTGTAAGTTTATACTTGAATCGTATTCAAGTTAAATTGATTAGATTGAGACTCGGTCTGAGTCAGACACTTTTAAAAAGAACTTGAAATCCTGATTGTTTTGATATTATCGATAACTGTTGCACATGGACGGCAGGATTTGTGTCTTTTTCCAAGACAATTACCGCGTTGATAACACCGTTTGTTAGATTCTCTAACTTAAATAGGAAAGCACCCATATCTCTGGCTCCCTGAGGCTCAAGAGACTGGCCCCGCTTAAACCTTTGTTTACTAGGGTCCTTATTATAATTTAGTATAATTTGAGAGGGTTTTATATAAAAAAAAATAGTTTGATATAATTTTCAAAATACACCTCAAGCATTTAATTATCGTCTTTAGGATTTTCATAGATGTATATTTTATACCATTGGAATTTCTAGTGAGTAAAACCTAATTTCATAATATATGGTATTTTATTGAAATATTGTACTTGTGTTATATTTGGATGGTATTTTCATGTAATAATGATTCCTTCGATTTTATAAAACATTGGAATATGTATATAATTAAAATAGGTATTTTGATAATAGATATATTTATATTTAATGAAAATAATTTATTTATTTTCTTGTAGAAATCTCATTTTCTAAAGAAAAAATGTATAAAAATTCCATCGAGATCGAATGCTCCTTACGGAGGTCTGCATCTCGCTCTACTAGGTCCGAGAATGTGTGATAACCCTCACCATCCCGAACGGGGTCCCCAAAAGTGGGTTGTAGAGGCGCGATTGCTTGGAAATGTTTAATACATCTTTTTATAGAAATGGTTTTATAAGTTGAAGGTATTTATTTGTAAAGTCGTTTCATCCCAAGAATAAATTCCCAAAACTCCATCGTGCTATGATAGAGAAGTGTGTTGTGATGAGATGGGTCATTACCTCGTGAACTATCTAAAAGTAATATGTTGTTTATGTTGGAAACTAAAGTATGTGATATTTTACTCTAAAACTGCGATAAAAATTGCAATATAAATTATTTTAAAGTGAAACTTGTTTAATATGTTTGTTAATATTTATTGAACATGATATGAAAGTTTGGTATTTTCTTGTTTAAGAAAAATAGGATTTTTAAAGAAAAACTGAATCGGAAGTCGAATTAACTCCGCTTCCGTCGGATTTTAGAAATGAATGTTTTTAGAATAGAAGAAAAAAGGGGGAGAGGGGACTTACTGGCTTTGATGAGGGGGGAGATAGGAGAAGGATTGGGAAGCGTCGGGACGTCGTTTCTTTGCCGGAATTTCTTCGAAATTTCGTCGGAGTTTCGTCCTTCGCTAACTCCACTTGCACACAATTAGGATTTGAAAGTTTTTTAGAGTTTTGGCAGGGAATTGTGAGTAAGGAGGGATGAAATGAGGTGTGGTATTTATAGGAAAAGTTAGGGTTTGATATGTTAAAAAATGGATTTAAAATATGCATTAAAAATTTGATTAAAGGGGGTATTTTAATTCTCTGGTTAATTGCAGAGAAGATAAACAGTGTAGGGGGAGTGGGGTAGGCCAAGAGGTGCTCGGGTAAGAAGATGGGAGCATTCCCCATGATTGGGCCCGGCGGTATCGGGGATTTAAGGCATCTCGCCAGTTTTGTACCGTCGGATGGGGCTAGGTCTTGGTGCCACGTGTCGTGTCACTTTGGCTTCGTCAATGCACATGTTTATTTAAACTGTGACTCTTCAGTTTACGTGTAGACTCTTGGACTTCTAAAAAGATTAAAAGAAAATAAAATAAAAAGATAATGTGGCTGATGGGATTTGAATTCGGATGATATGTCTCAGCAGTGTAAGGTCTTACCAATGAGCTACAAGTGCTTTCTTGTTGTTCTAAATTAAAACAAATTCTTATAGCATTCACAGGAATTGTAAATACCTCAATTGTACATTAACTTTTAAACAATTTTATGTATATTGAAATTGGAGTTGTTACAATAATGCTGAGAAGTTCGGCCGATATATGGGAGATGAGAGCCATCACTTCAAGAAATATTCTCTTCATTATGATTGGGGCGCGCAGCACATGTGCTCTTTTGACCTCTTCTTTGAGCAATCTCAGGTATTATTAAATATTTTTTATTTGATTTATCAAATAAATTTACTATCATTCGGAACTTATAATTTAAAAACGTTAATTTCTTGTATTTGCCGCTAGATTACGACTTTTAGGTCACAATCGATCCTGATGACCCAGACGTTAATTTCTTGTATATTTTGGATATTGATTGTAGTATATGTTGATTATAATTCAGATTTTAGATTGATTTTTAATTATATTTGTTTATTTCTTTATGTATTATGCGCGAGATGTTATTGATTAATATTTCTCTATTCAGTTATATGATATAATGTGATATCATATATATTATTTTGCACAGGACAGGAAAAAATGAGAAAAGTAGGAGCAAAAAATTTAAATTTTTTGCTCCTACAGTGACAACCGTAGGAGCAACTATTTGCACCTAGGGGTCAACTCGTAGAAGCGCAATGTCTGAAAAAACCTGATATTATGCTCATACGGTGGAATTCGTGGGGGCATATACGTGCCCCTACAATGACAACCGTAGTAGCAAAAAATATATATATATTTTTAAAAATAAAATAATTTGAAATTTGGCCCATACGGTTTAATTCGTAGGGGCGTATACTTATCCCAACGACGAGAACCGTAGGGACAAGATATTACTATTTTTTAATAAATTAAAAAAAATTGACCCTACGTTGGAAACCGTAGGGTAGTTACTCCTACAGTTTTCCCCGTAGAAACAAAGTTGCATCCGTAGGCGCAAATGATATATTTTTCCCCTACGGTGGACACCGTGGGGCCTGTGCTTTGTCTTTACGGTCCTAACCGTAGGGGCAACGCTTGATTGTAATAGTGATTGCATATTTTCAAGATGAATGGAGTACTTTATTTTCTTGAAAACTTAAATGGGCTTTCATTTGGAAACAAAATGAAAGAGCAAAAAAGACATTCTTTTTGAAACGGAGAGAGTACAACTTTCTCATAGGACATTAGAAAAGGTTTGATCTTCTTAATCTAATATCATTTTACTCTAGTTTTGATTGATTAAATTTTATATTAGGACTTTTCATAAATGGCCTAGAAAAGGTGCTGAACTCGTATTTGATTGGTTTAATCATACATTGCATCTTCTTCAAAAATTGCAGAAATTGTTTTTTACTCATACTAGATTGATTAGTTAATATATTGTGATTTCTTCATAAAACCCTATAAAATGTTTTTCTTCTTGATCTCCTCTTATTTTTTATCTACATTTAAACTGATTAAATTTAAATATGTAATGCAACTTCTCTGTGAAAACATAGAATATGTTTTGTACTTGCATTTGATTAATTAATTTATATGTTGATTTTATTATAAAACAATATTGTAGGTTTTGATCCAGATTAATTAAATTGATTGAATTATATATTGCAATTTCTTTATAAAATCCTAGAAAAGATTTTTGGACTCTTTTTGATAGAGCTCCTTTTCGGGCCTCCGTTAGATGTTGTCTTCCGTTGATCTCGAGGTGAACTTGACCAATTATCCTTCGCTGCGTGTGGGTCTCAATGGGTTTTTGGGGGAAGAGGTGAGATGTGGAAGCTGTCGCCGAGTACCTGCAAAGAAGTCCCGGGGTGGTTTGGTACCACCGAGGACCCTCCGACGCTCAAGTTAGTGATGAGATCCGAGCAGAGTAACGGCGTAAGTGTCAAAAAAAGGGCTTACCCGACCCCTCTGTGATGGGGTTTTATATAGCGGTGGTGGCACGCAGCGGCAGGCCCGAGAATCTCGCTGGCAATCACGCTCCCGACGTCACGCCCGCGCAGAGAGCGGATCGCCCATTAATGGGGATCGTGAGGGCGTGGAACATGGGATGTTGTTGGCATAGAATCTGCGCATGGCGAGAATCACGGAGCGGCGGTTACGCCTGGGAGTGGTGGAGTTGGTCGGAGGGACGAGAAAGACGGCCTCGGCTGAGGACTCGGGGGCGAGCGAGGAGGCCGAAGAGTCTTTGTCCTGTGGCAGCTCGGGCGAGATGAAGGGCCGAGGAGGCTAATTTGCAGGGGGGCCCGAAGAGGGCCAGTTTGCGCTTGCAGGTCGGGCACAGGGGACCTGGTCGGCCCCAGTGGGCCCTTTCTTCTGAGTCTTAGGACACGTTATCTGCCACGGTCCTGATCTTGGAGGTCGCCAATATCGAGCGTCATCATTAGCCCTCCACTCTTGCCGTCCGAGAACTGCTGGGCCCCCCGAGGTGAGCTACATCTCAGGGTTATGCCGGGATGAGTCCTCGAGCCGTCGGTTGTCTTTTCCGCTAGCGAATCGAGACAAGATCTTTGCATTTAAGGAGGGTGCGCCACTTCGTGCACTCTGCAGTCGAAACGATGGTCCACGTGTCGAGTGCCAACTGGCTGATGTGACGTGCGCAGGTCTGCGGCGTCTGACGAGACACGGCCAATCGCTGGGCTACCACGTGGAGCGATCGGAGCCGCTGGGCGCGAGGAGCCGTTTCGGCGGGAGAAGATAGGCTCCATTGGATGAGGCCGTATGCGGTAATAAATATGGGTGGGGCCCGCCCTAGGGCCCTTACTCTCTCATATTCCTCATTCTCAAGCCCCAGCTGCTCGGCGCTCGTCTCCCTTCTCTCGTTCCTAACCTTGGAAGAGTTTCCTTCCCAGGTTAGATGTCTTCCCCTTTAGAATCAGTACACATCGTAGGAGTAGATGATAGGGTTCCTTTAGATGTGTCCGGGTCTCCTTGGGGAGCAGGGGCTGGGCCCTCTCCCCGAGGCCGTGAGGCGGGGGCCGCCTCCAGGGAGGAGGCGGTAGATGTAACCCCCAGCACCCCGTGCTGGGTGAGGTATGAGGACGAGCTCGCCAATGCTCGAGCTCGCTTCCACATTCCCCCACGCTACACGCTTCGTCTGGCCGAGGAAGGAGAGAGGGCAGACCAGGTACGGGGCAAGAAGATTGCCCTGTATTTGGAAGCTTTTTGGGGTGGAATGCGCTTGCCCTTCTCTCCTGAGGTCGTCGCCTCTCTGAATTTCTTCGACTTGGCTCCTGGACAGTTGGTGCCGAACGCGTGGAGGATCCTCCTTGGGTTCCTGATCCGCCTGAAGCTGCAGGCGATTCCTTTCGGCCTTTCCCTTCTCGATTCCACCCTTGCTTTTAAGAGTCATCCCGGCGGTCGAGCTGGCGACCCGAGGTGGGTTTATTTTACTTTTAGGAAGCGGCCCGAGGTCGCCGCCAGGACGGGGGTCATGGCCTTGCCCTCCTCCATTCACGACTAGAAGAAGAAGATTTTCTTCGTCTCCCCTCCCGAGGGTGAGGACTGGCCGGTGCCCACCAAGTGGTCGAAGGAGAAGAGTCTGCCGGGGAACCTGTCCGACGACCCCGCCGCGGTGAGAGTGGCGTCGTGGGAACCCATCCCTCTATACGACGTTCTGCTGTCCGAGAGGGCTTTGAGCTGGGCCGAGCTTAGCCCCGTCGAGTTCGTTGGTAAGTTAGGCTTGCTTTCTGGGTTTATGTTTTACTCGCGTTGCTGATAAGTGGGGTGTTTGTTTTGTGCAGGATCCATGGACTTCGGCGTTCTCCGAGATGCTATGCGCCAATCGAGGCAGCCTGCTAAGGCTGGGGATGCCAGCTCTTCCCGAGCGCAGGCTGCCCCTACTCCCACCGCCATGGTGGCGGTGCCCCGAGGACGCTTGGCGGTGGATCCCGCCCCGGGCCCCAGCAGAGTGTCGGGCCGGAAGCGGACCCTGATTGTGGAGGACACGACCTCGGAAGAGGAGATCGGCTCCCCCTTGGAGACGCTTAAGAGGAGTTCCCAGAGACATTCCCGGGGCCGGTCTTCGCCGACCGTGGTGGAGGAAGGGGGCTCCGGTTCACGGTGCCGTCCGGGCTGTCGGTCGCGGACAGCCTCCTCCATGAGATAGAGACCTCGGCCGGGGGTCGGGTTCCCGGGGGAACCCTCAAGGCTCAGCTGGCGTCGATCGCCCAGGAAGCCGTGCAGGTAAGCCCCCAGTGCGCGGTGAGATTTAGTGTTTTCCTTCATATTTTCTGATCCTTCTCCTTCTTATGCCCTCCCAGACTCTCCAGCACGTGGCCCTCGCCCTTCGCATAGAGACCGAGGTGGTAGCACCGGCGGTGGAGGCCGCGGGCCAGCTCGCCGCGTTGCAAGAGAGCTCCAGATGGGAGCAGGAAGCGATGTCGGTGAGGATCGCCGCCCTGGAGGGCGAGGTGAATACCGGGAAAAGGGAGGTCGCCCGGCATCGCGAGGCCGCCGCAATCGCCGAGGGCAAGTTCGAGGACTCCAGGTGCTCGCCGGCAACCTCAAGAAGACGATGAAGACCCTCCGAAAGGAGCTGGGGGCGGCGGCCGAGGCTTATAAGTCGGCGGAATCGAGGGCCGTGGCGAGCTACAAGGGGTCGAGGGGCTTTTATGATGATCTGGCCATGGCCACGACTCGTATTTGGCACGACGCCCTTGATGCCGTCAAGTCTCGGATGCCGGAGTTCGACAACGCAGATCTGCGGGCCGAGTTCCCCCTCGTGGGCATCGACGAGCAAGGTGGAGAGGCTCCCGGTGGGGAGGGGGCCGAGGACCCAGCGCCCCCGGTGGTGGAGGTTAAGGACCTCGAGGTCTTGCCCGGGCCCGAGGTGTAGAGCCCCCGCTCTCCTCTCTTCACTTTGTTTTCCTTTTGAATTTTGTAAGGCTGAAGAGCTAGAAAATACCTTTTGTAAAAAACTTATGTTTGGCAGTAGTAATAAAGTTTTTCTTCTTCAACTTTGATAAAGTTTTCCTTTCTGCCATCTGTTTGTGAAGAATACTCGCTTTGGGATATTTTTACTTACGCCGTTGTGCTTTCATGTCAGGTTGGCTCTCTGTCCAACGATCGTCCGTCGAGCTGACTGCAGTTGTTTGCCGACGAGCGTCTCCGAGGAGGTATCTCCTTAGGCCCCGAGGTCGAGCGGGAGATCATTTAGGCTTGGGCAGACCTGACATTTGTTTCTGATTTAGAGTATCGGCTGTCATCTGGGGGTGACCGGGCGGGGTAGCTGCGCCGTCATTTCCCGCTAAGGCTTCACGCATTTGTTGCGGCATTAGGGGGTTACCCGCCAGGGGTGGCCGAGCAGGGTAGCTGCTCGGTCGCCTTCTTTCTAGGGCTTGGTTCTTTAGAGTTGTTGGTAGGCGACTAACATCCTTGGGGGGTTGAGCGGGGTAGACGCTCTGATGTCCTTGTGAGGGCTTTTGATCCCTGGCGTAGATGGCAGGAGCCGGAGTTTGACTGAGCAGGGTAGCTGCTCGGGTTCCCCTGTATGAGGGCTTTTGATCCTTAAGGACGGTGATAGGAAGCTACCGGCCGTCGATGGCCAAGCAAGGGCCCGACAGCCTCGGGGAGGATTTTTGATCCCCGGCATGTGGCAGGGAAGCTGCCCACCGGGGATAGCCGAGCGAGGGAACCTCAGGCTCGACTGCCTCTGGGAGGGCTTTCGGATCCTACAGGACGGGAACCGAAAAGGGTTACTGCCCGGTGCCTCTTGGCGAGGACTTTGATCCCTATCGGTTATGGTAGGAAGCTACCATCCAGGGATAGCCGGGCAAGGACCCGACTGTCTCTGGGAGGACTTTGGCCTTCGGCGCGAAGAAAGCTATAAGGCTGTAGGAAGCCCACCAAGGACCTCTGGCCGGGCAGGGTTACTGCCCGGTGCCTCTTGGCGATGGCTTTTGTCCAGAAAGATAGCCGAGTGAGGTAACCTCTGGCCTCGACTGCCTCTGGGAGGGCTTTTGGATCCCCGGCGTTGTGGCAGGTAAGCTGCCCGCGAGGGATAGCCGAGCGAGAGAATCTCTGGCCTCGACTGCTTCTGGGAGGGCTTTTTGATCTCCGGCGTCGTGGCAAGGAAGCTGCCCGCGGGGGATAGCCGAGCGAGGGAACCTCGGGCTCGGCTGCCTCTGGGAGGGCTTTCTGATCCCCGGCGTTGTGGCAGGTAAGCTGCCGGCCCGGGATGTTTGAGCAGGGCGGCTGCTGGGTTGAACCTTTGACGAGGCACAGCCTGGTCATTCGGCTGTAGGTGCGGAGAATGGGAACGGTCAGGGCAATGGCTCGCGCATCTAGTACATTGAATGCGGGGGGAGGCGAAGCAACAGGGGCGCGTCGCTTCATTTCCACCGAGTAACGTTGAAGGACGCCGCGTGGCGCGTCGCTTCATTTCCACCGGGTAATGATCGATGGACGCCGCGTGGCGGCCGTTGGGCTGCACATCGGGCTATATAAGGAGTACCGGTTCTTCCCTCTTCGCAGATAATCGAAAATGGAGGATTTCTCGTTCACTATCCCCAAAATCATCAGTTCTGCGGATGTGTACCTTTATGACCGTGACCGCACCGAGGACACGGTGCAGTTGGTTGTTGCTCGTATTGAGGAGCACTTCAGTCGGCTGCTCCCCAGGCGCTCCTCCCTGCTGCAGCTGCTGATGTGCTCCATCTGGAGGGCATCGCCGGGGCTTTACAACCCCCTGTCGGAGCAGCTCTTCGAAGAGGCCGTGGGCAAGCTACAGTCCTTGAGGCGCTTCGGATTGATCTCCGCGAACTGACTGGCACGCTCGGAGGCGCTCGTCCGGGAATGCTACGAGCTGAGGCTCGGAGTCAGCGCCCGCGGGGGGAATCGGGAGCAGAGGCTGGAACTTGCGCGGCCCCGGTTGGCGGAGATCTTCGCCGAGTACCACGAGCAGTGCTCGCTGCACACCATACCCTCGCTATTATAACTTAGCCTTTTTTTTTGCATGTACGGCTGAGGAGCCCATAATACCTTTTGAATAAACAAAGATTTCCTTTCTTTTTCGCAATGCTCCATTGATCCTTATTCAGTCAACAGTAGATTCTAGGAAGAATTTACATTGCTTAAAAAAAAGAACAGGTACAGGTTAAAGGATGACTTTGTTGGCTCGGGCCGAGCCCCTTGAAGGGATGCTGGCCCCCACGCTTGGCATAGGGCATGGGGCTCCCTGAGCCCCGGGCTGGCTGTCCACCGAAACGAGTATGATCTGGCCGATGGTCAGGTCGGTGGTTGGGCGAGGCTGCTCCTGCTCGCGGTCGGTCTGCCATTTGTCCCTTAAGTAGGTGGCGAGGTGCCCGGACCGGATGAGCTCCTCGATCTAGTCCCTCAGTTGTTTGCAGTCCTCCGTGGCATGACCCAGCACCCGGTGGAAAGCGCAGTAAGGGACCCGGGTTCACTTAGCGGCCTGATGTGGGACTGGGGGGAACTTGAAGAACCTCTCATTCAGGGCCTCCTCCAGCAACACCGCAAGGGAGACGTTGAGGGGGGTATACTCCTGGAACTTCGGGTGGTAGGGCTGCTGACGCTCCGGCCTGTCCTCCCGAGTCCTTTCCTTCTGATCGGGCCGGTCCGCCCGGGGAAGGTTAGCATTCACTTCGGATTCTAGCTGGACCTCGTGCTCGCTCCACGCCTTGACTTCTGCCATGGTCTTAGGTTGAGCCAACGCGAAGGAGCGCAACCATTCTTTATGCCTCAGACCTGATCTGAGTGCCGTTATGACGGTCTCGTCCCGATGCTCGGGCACCTCGAGGAGGGCGTTGTAGAAGCCGGTAATATAGGCCTTGAACGTTTCCTTGTCCCCGCTCTTAACCGTGAAGAGATAGTCGACCGTACGCTTCTGTCGACGGTTCCTCACAAAATGGCCGAGGAACTGGGTGGCCAGCTCGTCGAAGGTCGAAATTGAGGGGGGCTCGAGCCCCCGGAACCTGTCCCGACTCGCGTGGATGAGGGTGGCCGGGAAGGCCCTGCACTGGGCGGCGTCGGAGTGATCTTGGAAGCTCATTCCCGCGGTGAAAGCGTCCAAGTGGTTATTCGGGTTGGTTTTCCCGTCGAACAGAGAGACCTTCGGGGGCTTATTACGCGAGGAGACACGCACGGCAAGCAGTCCCTCGGTGAATGGCTTCGTGAACGAGTCGGAGGCGTATTTAGCCCCGTCGCTCGAGAAGTTAGCTTCTCGGCGCATGCCCTCGATCTTCTTCTCGAGGGCGTCGAGCCGAACGTAGTACCTTGAGGAATCGGCGCCTCGGGATTCCCGGGCCCCGCTGCGGGTGGACTGCGTCTGGAAGCGGCCCCGGTTTCTCTCGATAAGGTGCCTCAGGTCCCGGGATGGGGTAGCTCTTGAGTCGCCGGGATGGACCCCTTCTGTGCGTTCCCGCCGATAATGATGGGGTCGGCCACGCTCGTGGATAGGAGAGGTGACCGACATTTCCTCAGGGGGGTAAGGGTCGCGAGGAGGCTCGGGGCGAGGCTCCCTGGCGGCGGATCTTGCCGTAGAACCCTGGGGCGCCCAGCGGGCCTCAGGGAGCACCGGTTCGAGGGACCGGTGGTGAGGGGATGCAGCCTGCTGGTGGTTGGCCGTCCAGATAGGGACAGAGTCTTCTGGAGGCGGAGGAGCAGTGATCTGGGGCCCGGGCGCGGTCGTTTGGACGCGGACGAGGGCCTCCACGAAGGATTGCAGGCGATCTATCCGGCCTGCCAGGGCGTTGATGACGGTCATGGGGGTAGGTTCATCCCCGCCTTCGGTGAGCGAAAGGCGGCGGCTGGGACTGGGATCTGTTGGATATATGTATGCCCTAGAGGCCATTATATGATAGTGGATGTATCTATACATGTATATATATATTCAGTATGCACTCTTGCTCGACATGATAGTATGCTATCTGGTTCTTCTTTATCTGACATGTTGATTTGATCATGCTTCTATTCATTCATACATGCTGATAAAGCCCTAAGGATATTGGCTTGACTGCTCTGATTATGATGGAGATCATACTAGTGGGACATCTGTAGTCTATAAGCATATCCTGGAAAGTCCCTAGTCGTAGGTATATCGAGACGGGGCATTGATATACCAGAGTAGACTAGCGTATATGATACTAGACCCATGTGATGGGCGATGGATGATCCCATATCCATTGGTGTTTGACATCAAGATCATATACGGGTGCTCAGTGGTGACTGGGTACACTGGACGGACTCGTCGAGAACTCCTATATGGAATTATATCTATCTTCGGATAGCAGTTCTCAGGTAACACTGGTACAGGTTAGTCTGTAGACCCGAGATCGTCATGGAGTCTTGTGTGCTCTCCCACTGTACTTTGATTGCCACCCTACCACGGCTCTACTGAGTCGTGCAAACAGGTGGCCGTTGGGTACAGTCCCGAGACACACGAAGACGATGAGCGATAGGAGGGGTTTCGTCTCTCCCGGTATTGGGAGTTGATGTTGTGCTGTGCCCGACTGGTTATAACAGCAAGTCCCTGGCCAGGGCTGCTGAGATTTGCTGATAAGTGTTATCAGTAGTTTCTCGATCTGTTATAGACCATTCACCGGCACGACTTATTGAGTTATTGGGGTCGACGTGACCATCCCTAGGCTCGATATGCAGCATATCTGACGAAGAGACCGGACTGTACGGTAGTGTTGCCGGTTGGCTCGACGGGAGTTGTAGCAGGTTCGCTTGTTTTCTTCTGATCGCTCAATACCCGGGTGGCCGTTACGTTTAGCTGACCGCTTGCGGTTTGGGGGTACCTGATATGATCATCACCCTCTGCTGGCGTATTGACGAGTCTTAGAGTCCCACAAAGGAGTTACCCAGTCCAGGCGAAACGTTATGGTGCACGTATGCGATATGCGCAAGCACCCGATTAAAATGTGCGTATATGATACCGAACATTGATCGGGTGAACTGCTTTTGGTGGGGTCATATGAGATATGACCGGATAGATAAATCAAGTGTTGATTTATCATTTAACCATTAGTTTTCTCACTTGAAACCTTTCTAGGGTTTGATGGATGTATGCATACATGCATGTGTTTCTTTCTTTCATTCTAGTTTCATGCACATGTGGATGTGCATACATGTATACATACATACACCCATCCATCATGGTTGTTAGCATATGGAAATGGTGGCAATATAAGACTCACACCATGGATTAAATTATGGATTATAATTTGATTTTGGATTTAAAAGAAAATGAAAAGGAAAGGATAATCATTCTAGCTTCTACATTCTTCTTTTGACCTAACCATGCTCAACTACCACTAACCTAGGGTTATCCTTCTCTTTATCATTTAAAACCCAAGTTAAATTAACTATCCATCATTTAATCATGGTTGAAAGTGAGAAGGAATAAAATATAAAAGGTTATATTTCATTTCTTTTCACTTAAGGGTTATTATTTTTCACCTCTAGTTGAAAATAGCCACCATCTTCATCCTCCTTCATCTTTTTCTCTCTAGTTTTTTCTAGTGAGTCAAACACAAACAAAGAAAGGTTTTTGAAGTGAGATCCTTAGCCACAACATCATTCTACTCAAGTCTAGCCAACTTGATTAGAGTGTTCTCTTTGCTTTTCCAAAGTTGCAAGCTTGGACGGGAAACTCCGGGTGGATCGTCGTGGACGAAAGAGGACTACAAGTGGACCTTCTTCCAACACCCTAGAGATCAAGGAGTCAAGCAAAAGGGGAGCTACAAAGGTTGTAGCCTTCAAACCCTAATCTTTATTAGCTTAATAGTTTCGAAACCCTAATTTTCTAGGATCGATTCCTTTGCATGTTCGTTTAGCACCATAAAAATTTAAACTTTTGGACATGTGATGCTTCAAAACTCTTCATAGGGTGCTAGACAAACCTTTCATTGGTATTAGAGCCGACCTAGAACATTAGGCGACCTTTTTACGAAGTTAAAACTCCGATCGAACCGAAATACGGCTTTTTAGGGTGCTCTCTGGAAATTTTCTAAAATTTGACATTTTTCAGAATTAAAAATATGTAAAAATTACAGCAGGAAAAAATAAGGATTACGGTACAAAAATTATTCAATGAACAGTGATTCTTGCCGCGGAAACGCGGTCTAAGCTTGCTTAGGCCGCGGTTCCGCGGCCGTTTATAATAATTGATGGATAATTTTTTTACAGTAATTCATGAATCGGCTTGTATATTTTTTTTGGATATTTTTATCTGTATTTAGTTTTGAAAAATTCTGGAGATGGTTTTGGACTCGTCTATTCGATCGGGATTTTCATTTCGTAGCTTTTCCGGGTAAATTAGAAAGTATTGAAGTGTTTGAACGAATATCATTTGCTCACTATTCACGGGGTTTAAATACTTTGGAGATACGTGCAAGTCTTTTTGCGGTGGTCCCTCTAGAAGACAACAAACCTTAACTCGATTATGTGACCGTCTCGAACTGCCCTTTGAACGTTAGGGTTTGGGGCAGTACGGCGTGCCACATGTGAGGTGTTGGCTTGACCCTTCTACGGCTGGACCGCTACTACTGTGTCACACTCCGGATTTTTGAACCCTGCTCAAGTGTTGAGCTTTAGTGAATCTTGGGTACTTGATCGTTCGTTCGAAAACTTTAATACTGTCTGTTTGTCTGGAATGTGATACAATATTTGGAATTCATATAGTTTAGGCATGAAATACGAAATATGTGATATCTCGCATTTATGATGTCTAAAGAGAATGTGGATTCCAAATATTGTAGTTTTACACTTTCTTTTCTGTGACCGTAAGTGTAGTATGTTCGATATCGCCGGTTTCGTTGCTATACGTCAACGATAATTGGGGTATGCATACTTACTTACGTTGATGATATGAGATATTATGTGTTGCTGAGATATGATGTGCAGGATTGTCGCGATTGAATAGCCGGGGGGTTTTATGTGAGATGAGAGTTTTATATTTTCATTCATGTAAATTCAAATGTAATGTAATATTCTTTTATTTGGGGCACTTCCGGGTTGAGGTTGTGTTACCAGTGTTGTATATTATTTACTTTTCCGTATTAGGATGGACCCAAGGAGGGGAGCACAGGTGACCGGGTTCTGGGGTTCAGTGGGAGGCCATCTCGAGGAGTCGAGACCGGGTCTCCTAAACTCCAGAATTGGTAGGGTCACTTGCCGCTCTCGTAGGGGTCCAGGGTGTGGGCTTGGCTATTCATCGCGACTGTGGAATCCGTATTTTCTATTCTGGCTAAATACTAAATACGGACGTCCTAGGATATCCCACGTTATATCTATGTTTCTGCTGCCTGTGTTCTGTGATATCTGAGACGAATGACATATTATATATATGATATATAGTAGACGTTGCTTATGTTTTACACCCGCGCTAGTCCCGTCTCGGTATGCCGTTAGTTAAGTAACCTAACGGTGCATAACGGAACATTGCGGCGAATGCGGATGGCATAAGCGTACGTGTTATTTTCGTTTCTTTTCTGTGATTGGCTTAAGGACTTAAATGATGGGATTACATTAATGTGATTAATGTAAAGAAAATAAACCTAAAAAGATGTTGTAGAATCTGATTTGAAAACTACTCGGCTATTTATGAAAAAGCTACATTTCAAAACTGCGGAGCTTAAGCCACTCCTTTTAAAAACTGTTTGATTCTACAACGATATCAAGTTCAAAGCGTTAAAGATTTTCTTAAAAATCATTCGCAGCCCTCCGTCATTTTAGGAAGTAGAGTACTTAGTATTCGTGCTACGTTTGTTGACTTTAGTTAAGGCGTAGTGTACGGTAGCTAAGTGATGTCTTCCTACACTGCATATGATACAGATTAATTAGGACATTCATACGACTTTGTTGACCATAGTTAAGGGTCATATGGGTGGGTCTAATTGATCAAGAAATGTCGGGTAGAACTTGACTGGTACTTATGATTTGTTGACCATAGTTAAGGTCATAAGTACTAGGGGTAAAAATTACATCGGGAATTTCAAGTGTTGGAATTTGCAATGAGATTGCATACCTTCCATGTGATGGTTGGATCCCGATCCCACTATGGGCAATAGTTGCTCCTAGGAGAGTTTTATAGTTTACAATTAGCTAATTCATTAGGTGTCTAGAAAGGTGTTAACGGGGCTCCGCCTCTGGGAAAACGAGGTTTACTCTAATTAGGTCCGTGCGAAAGCACGGGGAACCTCCCTCAAAGTACCGACACTGGCCTGGCTGAACGGTTAGCGAAGTTGTAGACTGTAATTAATCCTGGCTAGTTTTTCTTTTTTAGGTTTGAAAGAAAAACTCGATAAAAGCAGTGGGAAACATCGATTAGACAAGATAATAAACCAATCTAATCTATGCAAGAGCTTTCGCTGAGTGTATTCTTTTCTCTCTCTTAATGGCAGATACCCATGACTGGACTCAAGCTTTTACTAGATAAAAACAAACTGAATGGGACCAACTATAAAGACTGGCTGAGGAATCTGAAAATCGCCTTGACTTATGATAAAGTATCATATGTCCTTACGGCTTCAGCCCCGCCCGTCCCTGGTCCAAAATCCTCAGTTGCGGACATTGAAGTCCGCAAGACATGGGACGCTGACTGTGCCACGGCCACATGCCTCGCGCTTGCATCGATGGATAACACACATCAAAAGCAGCACGAGGACATGGACATTCACGGTATATTGCTCTATACAAAGGAGTTGTATGGGGAGCAATCCCGCGTATTACGATACGAAGCATCAAAGAAATTGTTTCAGATACGAATGGCCCCTGGCACACCAGTAGGAGACCATGTTCTGAAGATGATAGCTCTTATAGAAGAGCTTGAGGACCTTGGATGGACGATGGACAATGAACAATATATAGATATTATTCTGCAGTCCCTCCCATCCACCTTTGCTCAGTTCATAGTTCACTTCAACATGCATGGCATGGAGAAGGACCTCCCTGAACTCCTTAATATGTTAAGGAGTGCAGAGAGCACTATGAAGTTAGCAAAAACTCCCGTTATGACTATTGGACAGTCTTCTTCTTCTCGCCCGAAAGTTAAGGCCAAGGGAAAGAAAAAGAAGAAACCCACTAATCCTAAGGGCGGAATTAAAAAAGTAAAGGGAAAGGGAAAGTCCAAGGCTGGAGACTCGGGGAAGGGCGAATGTTTTCATTGCCACAAGACAGGACATTGGAAGCGCAATTGCACGGAGTACTTAAGTCTCAAGAAGAAGCATGGTGATGCTTCTGCTTCAGGTGCGTTTGTGACTGAAAACTGTTTTTCTATAAACTCTGCTTCCTGGGTATTGGATAACGGTTCAGGTTCTCACATTTGCAATTCTATGCAGGGGCTGAGAAATAGCAAGGTTTTGAAGACAGGTGGCCATACTCTCCGCGTTGGAAATGGTTCCAATGTACATACAGTCGCAATGGGAGAGTATCACTTGGGGTTGCCGTCTGGATGTATTTTGATTTTGAATCCATGTTATTTTGTACCAAGTATGCTATGTAATATAATATCCGTTTCTTTGTTGGACAATGAAGGATATAATTTTCTGTTGCAGAACAATGTTATGAACATTCACCTGAATCAAATGTTGGTTGGGTATGGTACGCTTAATAACGGAATATATGTCCTAAATCAACACAGTTTTCAGTATACAACACACTAATAAAAGAAAACTTTCAGAATTAAATGAAGCTTTTTTTTGGCATTGTAGACTTGGTCATATTAACGAAAAAAGACTAAATAGGTTACACAAAGATGGATATTTAAACTCTTTTGAATATAAATCTTATGCGACTTGCCAGTCTTGTATCAAGGGTAAAATGACCAAAACTCCGTTTACCGGACACGGAGAAAAAGCTACTCAGCTCCTTGGCCTCATACATAGTGATGTATGTGGGCCAATGTCTACACAGGCTAGAGGCGGTTTTTCATACTTCATTACATTCACCGACGATTTCTCAAGATTCGGTCATGTATTTTTATTAAAGCACAAGTCCGAAGCTTTCGAGAAATTCATTGAATATAAACAAGAAGTAGAAAAACAAACCGGCTTGAGTATTAAGATGCTTCGATCAGATCGAGGTGGTGAGTATCTCAGTACAGAATTTGCAAACTTCCTAAAAGAGGATGGGATTCTCTCTCAGCTCACTCCTCCTTACACACCACAGCACAACGGTGTGTCAGAACGACGGAATAGGACCCTATTAGATATGGTCAGGTCCATGATGAGTGACGCTGAGTTACCAGTCTCGTTTTGGGGGCATGCATTGGAGACTGCAGCGTTTCTGCTAAACAGGGTTCCAACCAAAGCCGTGTCTACCACGCCATATGAGATATGGAATAGGAAGAGACCATCTCTTAAAAAAATTAAGATTTGGGGTTGCCCGGCCTATGTTAAAAAGCAGAATCCGGACAAACTCGAGACACGGTCAGTCATGTGTAACTTTGTGGGATATCCAAAGAATTCTTATGGATATCTGTTCTACCACAAAGAGGAACAAAAAGTGTTTGTTTCTCAGTATGCCACATTCTTGGAAAAAGAGTTTTTCACAGATAAAGATGATGGCAAGGTGGTAGATCTAGAAGAGGTTCTGGAGACACAAACTACAAATGACGATTTGGTTGAACCGGCTGTTGCAACAGAAACTGAAGAACCTCGACCACTCCGAAGGTCTGGTAGGACTTCTCGCCCACCGGAGAGGTACTTCGGTTTCCTCGTTGATGGTGACGGAGAAGATTGCATCATGGATGATGATGATCCTACCAGTTTTCAGCAAGCTATCACGAGTGGTGACTCTGTGAAGTGGCTGGATGCCATGAGATCCGAAATGGAGTCTATGTACACCAATAAAGTATGGACTTTGGACGTTGTACCCCCTGGGGTAAAACCTGTAGGGTGCAAATGGATCTTTAAAAGAAAGATTGGTATGGATGGGCAGGTAGAGACCTATAAGGCAAGACTTGTGGTGAAAGGTTTTCGTCAAAGACCAGGTTTGGACTATGATGAAACTTTTTCGCCCGTAGCCATACTTAAATCCATTCGGATCCTACTTGCTATTGCTGCTCACTACGACTATGAAATCTGGCAGATGGACGTTAAAACAGCATTTCTAAATGGAGATTTAGAAGAATGCGTTTATATGGATTAGCCAGAGGGCTTCATTGACAGTGGGAGCAGCGAGAAAGCATGTAGATTGCTTAAATCCATATATGGGTTAAAGCAGGCATCTCGGAGTTGGAACATCTGTTTCGATGATGTTATCAAAGAGTTTGATTTCATCAAAAATCCAGATGAACCTTGTGTTTATAAGAAGGCTGTAGGAAGAGCTGTCACATTCCTCGTATTGTACGTGGATGACATTCTTTTGATAGGAAATGATATTCCTATGCTACAGTCGGTCAAATCATTCTTATCACTAAGGTTCTCCATGAAGGACCTGGGTAATGCCACATACATCCTGGGCATAAGGATCTATAGGGATAGATCCAAAAAGTTATTGGGATTGTCCCAAACCAGGTACATCAACACCATCCTAAAGAGGTTTGTATAGAAGACTCCAAGCGGGGTGCCTTACTCGCTTGCCATGGAGTCACTCTCTCCAAGGATTCTTATCCAAAGACCGATGAAGAGAGAGCTCGCATGAGCATTATACCTTATGCTTCGGCAGTAGGATCTACAATATATGCGATGTTATGTACACGCCCAGATGTAGCTTATGCACTTAGTGTTGTAAGCAGGTATCAATCCAACCCAGGGGAGAACCACTGGACAGCTGTGAAGAACATTCTTAAGTACTTACGAAGGACTAAAGAATTGTTCTTGGTGTATGGTAATACAGATCTCCAAATAGAGGCCTTTACCGATTCGAGCTTCCAGAGCGATAAGGATGACAGCAAATCTATCTCAGGGTTTGTATTTACCCTCAATGGAGGGGCGGTAAGTTGGAAGAGTTCCAAACAGGATACCGTTGCAGACTCTACGATGGAGGCTGAGTACATTGCTGCAAATGATGCCGCCAAGGAAGCCGTCTGGATGAAGAAGTTCGTCTCGGAGTTAGGAGTAGTTCCAACCATTATTGATCCAATACCCTTGTATTATGATAATAATGGGGCTATGGCGTTAGCCAAGGAGCCCAGATCCCATCAGCGGTCCAGACACATCCTGAGGCGCTTTCATTTGATCCGGGAGATTGTAGATCGCCGCGAGATCGAGATTAAGAGAGTAGACACAAAGAACAACGCCGCGGATCCATTCACCAAGGCCCTCCCTCAGCCGCAGCATGAGCGACTTTTTGAGATGTTGGGTATGAGATAAGCCAATAACTGGCCTTAGTGCAAGTGGAAGATTGTTGGATATATGTATGCCCTAGAGGCCATTATATGATAGTGGATGTATCTATACATGTATATATATATTCAGTATGCACTCTTGCTCGACATGATAGTATGCTATCTGGTTCTTCTTTATCTGACATGTTGATTTGATCATGCTTCTATTCATTCATACATGCTGATAAAGCCCTGAGGATATTGGCTTGACTGGTCTGATTATGATGGAGATCATACTAGTGGGACATCTGTAGTCTCTAAGCATATCCTGGAAAGTCCCTAGTCGTAGGTATATCGAGATGGGGCATTGATATACCAGAGTAGACTAGCGTATATGATACTAGACCCATGTGATGGGCGATGGATGATCCCATATCCATTGGTGTTTGACATCAAGATCATATACGGGTGCTCAGTGGTGACTGGGTACACTGGACGGACTCGCCGAGAACTCCTATATGGAATTATATCTATCGTCGGATAGCAGTTCTCAGGTAACACTGGTACAGGTTAGTCTGTAGACCCGAGATCGTCATGGAGTCTTGTGTGCTCTCCCACTGTACTTTGATTGCCACCCTACCACGGCTCTACTGAGTCATGCAAACAGGTGGCCGTTGGGTACAGTCCCAAGACACACGAAGACGATGAGCGATAGGAGGGATTTCGTCTCTCCTGGTATTGGGAGTTGATGCTGTGCTGTGCCCGACTGGTTATAACAGCAAGTCTCTGGCCAGGGCTGCTGAGATTTGCTGATAAGTGTTATCAGTAGTTTCTCGATCTGTTATAGACCATTCACCGGCATGACTTATTGAGTTATTGGGGTCGACGTGACCATCCCTAGGCTCGATATGCAGCATTTCTGAGGAAGAGACCGGACTGTACGGTAGTGTTGCCGGTTGGCTCGACGGGAGTTGTAGCAGGTTCGCTTGTTTTCTTCTGATCGCTCAATACCCGGGTGGCCGTTACGTTTAGCTGACCGCTTGCGGTTTGGGGGTACCTGATATGATCATCACCCTCTGCCGGCGTATTGACGAGTCTTAGAGTCCCACTAAGGAGTTACCCAGTCCAGGCGAAACGTTGTGGTGCGCGTATGCGATATGCGCAAGCACCCGATTAAAATGTGCGTATATGATACCGAACATTGATCGGGTGAACTGCTTTTGGTGGGGTCATATGAGATATGACCGGATAGATAAATCAAGTGTTGATTTATCATTTAACCATTAGTTTTCTCACTTGAAACCTTTCTAGGGTTTGATGGATGTATGCATGCATGCATGTGTTTCTTTCTTTCATTCTAGTTTCATGCATATGTGGATGTGCATACATGTATACATACATACACCCATCCATCATGGTTGTTAGCATATGGAAATGGTGGCAATATAAGACTCACACCATGGATTAAATTATGGATTATAATTTGATTTTGGATTTAAAAGAAAATGAAAAGGAAAGGATAATCATTCTAGCTTCTACATTCTTCCTTTGACCTAACCATGCTCAACTACCAGTAACCTAGGGTTATCCTTCTCTTTATCATTTAAAACCCAAGTTAAATTAACTATCCATCATTTAATCATGGTTGAAAGTGAGAAGGAATAAAATATAAAAGGTTATATTTCATTTCTTTTCACTTAAGGGTTATTATTTTTCACCTCTAGTTGAAAATAGCCACCATCTTCATCCTCCTTCATCTTTTTCTCTCTAGTTTTTTCTAGTGAGTCAAACACAAACAAAGAAATGTTTTTGAAGTGAGATCCTTAGCCACAACATCATTCTACTCAAGTCTAGCCAATTTGATTAGAGTGTTCTCTTTGCTTTTCCAAAGTTGAAAGCTTGGAGGGGAAACTTCGGGTGGATCGTCGTGGACGAAAGAGGACTACAAGTTGACCTTCTTCCAACACCCTAGAGATCAAGGAGTCAAGCAAAAGGGGAGCTACAAAGGTTGTAGCCTTCAAACCCTAATCTTTATTAGCTTAATAGTTTCGAAACCCTAATTTTCTAGGATCGATTCCTTTGCATGTTCGTTTAGCACCATAAAAATTTAAACTTTTGGACATGTGATGCTTCAAAACTCTTCATAGTGTGCTAGACAAACCTTTCAGGATCCCCAGGATGGTCGTCTGCCATGAGAGAGGAGATAGGAAGGTCAACTTTGTATTTTATGGAATTTAACGTTTCCCACAAACGGCGCCAACTGATGGAGCTCCTTTTCGGGCCTCCGTCAGATGTTGTCTTCCGTTGATCTCGAGGTGAACTTGACCGATTATCCTTCTCTGCGTGTGGGTCTCAATGGGTTTTTAGGGGAAGAGGTGAGATGTGGAAGCTGCCGCCGAGTACCTGCAAAGAAGTTCCGGGATGGTTTGGTACCACCGAGGACCCTCCGACGCTCAAGTTAGTGATGAGATCCGAGCAGAGTAACGGCGTAAGTGTCAAAAAAATGGCTTACCCGACCCCTCTGTGATGGGGGTTTATATAGCGGTGGTGGCACACAGCGGCAGGCCCGAGAATCTCGCTGGCAGTCACGCTCCGGACGTCACGCCCGCGCAGAGAGCGGATCGCCCATTAATGAGGATCGTGAGGGCGTGGAACGTGGGACGCTGTTAGCGTAGAATCTGCGCATGGCGAGATTCGCGGAGCGGCGGTTATGCCTATGAGTGGTGGAGTTGGTCGGAGGGACGAGGAAGACGGCCTCGGTTGAGGGCTCGGGGGCGAGCGAGGAGGCCGAGGAGTCTTTGTCCTGTGGCAGCTCGGGTGAGCTAAGGGGCCGAGGAGGCTAATTTGCAGGGGGCCCCGAGGAGGGCCAGTTTGCGCTTGCAGGTCGGGCACAGAGGACCTGGTCGGCCCCTGTGGGCCCTTTCTTCCGAGTCTTGGGACACGTCATCTGCCACGTGTCCTGATCTTGGAGGTTGCCAATATCGAGCGTCATCACTTTTAATATATATAAATTATTCAAAACATAATGTATAATCTTTAATTCTTAGATTGACAGCATCATGACTTTTTGATGAGAAAATTTTATCTGACCAATAATCGTATAACTCAAAAAATAAAATTAAGCAAAGAATATATAAGGACGTTATAATGGCCAAAAAAATACCCAACAATTATAACAAATCTTAAGCCTAAGTTTCTAAGTTATAGAATTTTTAAAATTTTATGTAAACAAATAGTGTCCAACTTCTCAGTTCTTTTCAAATCTTTTAAGTTAATTAATTAATTACAAATTAAATTAATAAAGCTCAGGTATATTTAGACGAGCTAACAAATATCTTTAACTTCTGACTTCTTTTAATTTGAACATGTGCATCTCATGCGCCAAAAAAGCTACTTTCTATAAGTAGAAATCTATTAAGATAAAACACATGTTATTTTTTCTAATTGATTTTTTAATAAATTTTCAAGAATTTTGTTTCGATCATAATATTCCAATTCTAATTTTCTTCTTTATAAAAATGTAACATTATTTGAGAAACATGATAAAATGGTAGAAGTTGACCGTTGTCATCTATTCCTCAAGATTGACTTATATATATATATATATATATATATAGAGAGAGAGAGAGAGAGATATCCTCCATATTTTTTTTTGACGATCGGCATACATCACCTCCATCTTTATCATCTAAGATGTGGATACACCAAATTTCATGTGATTATACTATTTTTTCACCATTGATTTAGTTGGTGCAAAATTAATGGTTTACCGACAATATAACGTTTTACATTGCTTATTCAACGGTGAAAAAGTTGTGGAATCACATTAAATTTGGTGTATGCACATCTTAGATGATAACAATGATGATAATGGATGCCAATCGTCAAAAAAATGGTGGAGCTTGTATTTTTTTCAACGTCATAGGAGGAAAGCCCTTTCTATGGCTTCTTTTCTCCATTATTCTTATATATATATTCTCTTTCCCTTCACTTTGAATAGTTGTTATCTGTAAAATTGTTTGTACTTTATAGGAGAACTTTGAAGCAATGGCACATTTTGTAACCTTGGATATTTAAACCAATCATCTTTTAGTCTATTATCAAAGCCCTTTAAATGTTCTTATTTTGGTACTAGCCCATAACCTACACATACAAAACACATACACCCATGCACACATCATACACAAGTGTTTAAAAGATTACATTTTAATATTTTTTAATTAATCCGTAGGGCACCGTAAAGGCAAACCGATGGCCCTACGGATTAATCCGTATGGGCAATAAAAAGTTGCCCCTACGGATTCCTATCTCCGTAAGAGCAACCCCTTATTGTAGTAGTGAACACACACATGCACCCAAGAGATCCATGAAATTGTCCCGAAAGTTTAATTTGTGGCCAATTTCCCTTCTAGGCTTCATGTGGTTCGAACATTTATGTGTCTTGTATTCCATTTTGGTGGGCATTTATAAGAAATCAAGCACACATGTGCATCCCACATGTAAGACATGTTGATTATTGTATTGCATCTGTTGGAATTTCTACCGTCCTAACCGCTAACTGCGGCCGTTGTGGAACAAAAATTTTTGGTGTTTAAAAACTTGGCGCTAGAAATAACTACCTAAAATCGAAACCAAATATGAAATTAGCAAGCTATAAAAAGACCAACTACTATGATAGAGTTGTTTTACCAAAATATCCGTATCCTTCGGTCTTCTACCCTCTTCCATAGCTCTTTTAGATTTCCTTGATCGAGCTTGACCGCCGGTCTTCCTCAATCGAAGATGATCCACCCGAGAGATGTGGTTCATGACTCTAACTCCACACTAAAAAACTAGTGAAGCAACTAGAGACTCTAGGTTGCTAATCTAGAATGTCTAGAATTTAGTGAGTTATTCTTAGTGTATATCTATCGCTCTTCTACCCTTGATTCTCAATACATGAGATTGTAGAGAGGAAGATCAAGAAGAAGAAGGAGCTTAAGAAAGGCTAGTGAAGAGAGATAAGCAAAATGGTGAGAATGATTTCTTTCTTTTTTTCATAATGTGTGAAAATCATGAAGCATGGTTTTGTCAAAACGGTTTTCTAATAAAGATATAACAACCATACTTAAATAATTTGCACAAATGAATATACAATTCATTTGTCAACAATATTCAAGCATGGTTCTCACTATTCTTATCTCACTACCTTTACACCTTATTTTCCATTTAAAATAATAAATGGATAAACTAAAATGAAGTGTCCACCTTCAAGAATATTTTCCGTCTAAATACGAAATGCACTCAACCGTATATACATACATGTATTCGTATCAAAATACAACAACAACAACTGAGCCTTTTATCCCAAGCATATGGGGTAGGCTACATGAACCAACATGAGAATCACGCCGGGTCCAGCACATGAATCCTCTGTCTCCACTCACTTCTATCGAACAATATACTTTCATTGAGTCCTTTGGCAACCATATCGTTTCGTATCACCTCCATCCATGTTTTCTTCGGTCTCCCTTTTGCCCTTTTGCCATTACCCATATCGAGAGTATCTATTCGTCGAACCGGTGCTTCCATAGGTCTGCGTCGCACATGACCAAACCATCTAAGCCGGTTTTCCCGCATCTTGTCCTCCACGGGTGCCACACCAACTTTTGCACGAATATCCTCATTTCGCACCTTGTCTTTTCTAGTGTTACCGCACATCCAACGAAGCATGCGCATCTCCGCTACGTGCATCTTCTGTGTATGATGCTTCTTAGGAGCCCAGCATTCTGTACCATATAATAAGGCAGGCCGAATAGCGCTCCGATAAAACTTCCCTTTCAATTTTAACGGAAAGTTACGATCACACAAAATCCCTGTTGCACTCCTCCATTTCAACCAACCAGCTTGGATCCTTTGATTAACATCACTATCGATCTCCCCATTCCTTTGGATGATGGAACCTAGATATCTAAACTGGTCGCTCGGTGATATCTCTTGCCCTTCCAATGTTATACCAATATGGTTTTGACTTCTCTGGCTACTAAATTTGCAGTGCATATATGCTGTCTTGGACCTGCTCAATCTGAATCCCCGAGATTCCAATGTTTGTCTCCATAATTCCAATTTGGCATTAACCCCTGCTTTCGTCTCATTTACTAGAACAATATCATCAGCGAATAGCATACACCAAGGGACCTCATCTTGGATAGTTCTAGTAAGCTCATCCATCACGATGGTAAACAGGAAAGGACTTAATGCAGATCCTTGATGTAAACCAATAGTAATCGGAAAATCACTTGTTAAGCCACCGCAAGTTCTGACATTTGTCACTACTCCGTCGTACATATCCTTGATTATGTCAATATACTTGACGGGGACCCCCTTTTTCATCATTGTCCCCCATAATACCTCTCTAGGTACTTTGTCGTACGCTTTTTCTAAATCAATAAATATCATATGCAAATCTCTTCTCCTCTCTCGAAAGCGCTCGACAAGTTGACGAAGCAAATGAATCGCCTCTGTCGTCGATCGTCCAGGCATGAACCCAAATTGGTTCTCTGTTATCTGAATATCCTTCCTTAGCCTGTGTTCAATCACTCTCTCCCAAAGTTTCATGGTGTGACACATTAGTTTTATTCCACGGTAGTTTGAGCAACTTTGAATGTCACCCTTATTCTTGTAGATAGGTACAAGGATACTTTTCCTCCATTCATTTGGCATCTTTTTTGTCTGCCAAATCTTATTAAACAGATCTGTCAGCCATTTAACGCCTATTTCTCCTAAGCATCTCCAAATCTCGATAGGAATCCCGTCAGGACCAACCGCTTTTCTTAAACCCATTCTGTTCAAAGCTTCTTTAACCTCAGTAAGTCTTATTTTACGCATGAAATCACGATTTATATCTTGAGATTGAATGACAAGTCCATCCAAATTCTTAGTAAAGCTCTCATTGAACAATTTGTCAAAATAATCTCTCCATCTTTCCTTGATATCCTCATCTCGAACTAAAACCTTCTGATTTTCATTTTTGACACACTTCACCGCACATAAGTCTCTAGTCTTCCTTTCCCGCATTCGAGCAATCCGGTATATATCATTTGCAGCCTCTTTAGTGTCTAATTTCTCGTACACCTCCTTGTAGACCTTAGATTTAGCTTCCCGAACCGCTTTCTTAACTTCCTTTTTAGCCATTTTGTACTTCTCAAATCTCTCCACATCTCTACTTTCCTTTTTGGGTATTCGTATCAAAATACGAATACCCAAAAAGATAGAATAACATAAAGAACATAATACTAGAATATACATATCGAAATATATATATACGTAAATTATTAAATTAATACCTTATTTAATAATCCGGCTTAATTCCAAACCGGCTATTATTATCAACTGTAACAACTCTGAAATTACTGTACGGAATTTTCCAGTTTAATATACAGAATTGAGTTATGCAGCCTGAGTTTGAGTTATAAGTAAATTTTATTAAATAACAGCAAGAAAAAACTTGTAGCTCACTGGTAAATCCCTTGCACTGTTGTGACGTAGTCTCTGCGTTCCATCCCCATCAGACACATTTTTTTCCGATTTTTCTTTAACCTCTTGGATGCTGAAAAATTTACACGTGCAATACACATAAAAATGAAAAGTCAGAAAAATCAAACATGTGCAAAAGGGTTTAAACACTGAGTAGTTATACACGTGGCACAAATCCAGAGGCACGAAGCCCTAGATCGGCCGGCGGAAATGGAGAATAGGCCGGCACCGACGGTTCAACCGTGGCCAATGAGGCCCGGGTTTTGCACACTTGACTCTTCCCCTACCCCTAACTCCGCTGCGCTGTTTGATTTCCCTGCAATCAAACAGAGACCCTTCATTTCACCATTTATCTTCATTTTAATGCATTTTAATTCCAAAACCCTAATTCTCCATTATAAATACCACCCCACACTTTGGCTCAGCGTCATTCTGAAATTTCTGGCCAAGACTCTCAAAAATTCTCTAAGTATAAGTGGAGTAAAAGAGGAGTTAGCAAGTGATTATCTTCCGGCAAAGGATCGAAACTATTTCGGAGCTCGCGCGACGCACGACGACAACCCTCTCTTCTTATACATTTTCTTAACCTAACTAAGTTGTAAGTGCCTCCAAAACTTTTTTCTCTTCATTGAATTTATCTTTTTATAAAAATCGGTAAAAGTGGAGTTAATACCGATATCACTTTTTTCAACTCCAATAACTCCAATTCCTTTTATCTTTGGTCAAACAAATTTTTATACAATGCTTGTAACCTTAAACTCTAATATTTAGAATCAAAATTTCATCTAAATTCTCATGTGAAATAACAATAGTAACACTTTTACATTTAAATACCATAAACTTTAAATATCTTCTTTTTTAGTTTTTGTTACAAACATACCTTTAGGAAAACATCAGGAGGTAATGACCTACCTCTTACATACACACTTGGTTTCATAGAACGATTCTCTTTGAATGTATTTTTCGTTGCGAAGACATTATTATAAAAAAATACCACTTACTATAAAAACGGGGTTTCTTTTAAATTGTATTTTAAATTCCTTTGCGATTATACCTCTCCAACCCTCTTTAGGGGACCCGCTATTGGATGGTGCGGATTATCGCACATCCTTGGACTAATAGAGCAAGATGCAGACCTGCTAACGGAGCATTCAGTCTCGAAAGGTTTTAAATACGGTTTTTAAGAAAAAACTAATTTTTCTAATTAAATAAAATTAATTTTTAATAATTATACAAAATTATAAAATCCATATATTTTCAAAATATAATAAACTTACATTTTTAAAATGAGAGAATTACAAGTTTCACTAAAATACCATCAAGATACGAACAAAAGACAAATTTTACAATAAAATACCATGAACTTTCCAAGCTAAGCAATTATCATTAAAATAACTCAAATCCTTAAAATTCATATCCATAAAAAGCCTAAATAATATAAATAACCCCTCGAGCTTTATTTTTAACTAGATAATAATATTTTTCATAAAACTCCCTCGAGTTATATAAAACAATATTTAAGAACTTTAGTAAATATAGATTTAAGCGGGATCAATTCTCTTGAGCTTCAAGGAGTGGGAGAAAGTGAGTACTTGCCTATTTAATGTAGAAAAATTATTGGAGTTATAAATAGTAATTGTCTTGGAAAGACACAAATCCTGCCGTCCATGTGCAGCAGTTACCGATGACTCCCGAACCTAATTCAGGATCTAAATCAGTTACAAGTGTCTGACTCAAGTCTGAGTCTAACTTGAACCTGAATCCAAACTCAAATCAGATTCCATTTCAAACATGAATCCAAATTCTAACATGAATACTTGAATTTGAACCTGAATACTAAAGGGATTCTCTAGCACCATGCCTAGCGTTTGGCTTGCATCAAACATGCTATAACAAAAATTTAGGGGTGCTAAACAATACCAACCATGAATCGAACTAGAAAATTATGGTAACAAGATGCAAGTATCACATACAAGCAATAGTCTAACACTGAGAGGATAGTAATACAACCTTTGTAGACCTCCTCTTTGTGACTCCTTGGATCAACTAGGGTTTGAACCGGTTCGTTTGAGTCCTTCCAAGTCCACGACGATCCACCACGGAATCCCTTTGGTCAAGTTCCTAGCTTCACTTGATCTTTAAAGAAGTGGAGCAAAAAACCTACACTAGTGGACTAGACTAATATAGATTAGTGATGTGGGTTGTAATCTAACTTAAAAACCTTTCCTTTTTGTTTACTTCACTCACTTGGAAAAGGTATAGGGCAAGAAGGAGGAAGAAGAAGGAGATGGCTAAACTTGAGCTCTTTTTTGTGATAATTCTCAAGAATAATGAGAAAAGAAAAAATAAATATGAGTCACACTCACATTCAACCATGCTAAATAAATATCTAGATATTTAGTTAAAGAGTTAAAGAACAAATGGAAATTAAACCATGGTTAATATTAGGTCAAGTAAAAAAGAGTGTAGAATATTTGCAACCATGATTTAGTATCATTTTCTTTTTCTCAATAACTAATATATATATATATATATAGAGAGAGAGAGAGAGAGAGACACACACACACACACCATATGAGTCTTGCATAACCACACACACACACACACACACACACACACACCCCATATGAGTCTTGCATAACCATCTCCAATGTATCAACAACCATGATACATGTATGCATGCATGTATGCATTCATATCAACATATATGTACATACATACATTCATGCATACATCCATAAAGAAAAGGTTTTAAATAAATGAGCTAAAAGTCAATAATATTAAATCACACTTGATTTAATAATCCGGTCATATCACATACGACCCGACCAATAGAAAACGCCCGATTAAAATACGGTATCAAATATACGCATTTAATCGAGCTCCCACGCATATCCCATATGCACTCCATATCATTTCGCCTAAGTTAGAAAACCCCTCTGTGGGACTCTAAGACTCGTCAATACGCTAGCAGTAGACAGTGATCATATCACATACCAACAAACCGTCAGCAGCACTAACTGTACATAACAGCTCCCAGGTATTGAGCGATCAGAAAAAAAACAAGCGAACATGTCAAAACTCCCGTCGAGCCAACTGGCAACACTTACCGTACAGTCCGGTCTCTTCATCTGATATGTTGCATATGGAGTCCAGGAATGGTATCGTCGACCCCAATAACTTAATAAGTCATGCCGATATATGGTTCATAACAGATCGAGAAACTACTGATAACAATTATCAGTAAATCTCATCAGCCCTGGCCAGGGACTTCCTGTTATAGCCAATGGAGCATAACGCAACATCAACCCCCAATACTGGGAGAGACGAAACCCCTCTTATCGCTCATTGCATCCATATGCCTTGGGACTGTACCCAAAATCCACCTGTTTGCACGACTCAATAGAGCCGTGGTAGGGTGGAGATCAAAGTACAGTGGGAGGACACACAAGACTCTATGACGATCTCGGGTCTACAGACTAATTTGTACCAGTGTCACCTGAGAACTGCTATCCGACGATAGATATAATACCATATAGGATTTCTCGACGAGTCCGTTCAGTGTACCCAGTCTCCAATGAGCACCCGTATGCAATCTTTAGTGTCACCACACCAATGGAAATAGGATCATCCATCGCCCATCATATGGGTCAAGTAACGTATACGCTGGTCTACTCTGGAATATCGATGCCCCGTCTCGATACACCCATGACTAGGAACATTTCAAGGATATGCTTATAAACTACACATGTCCCACTAGTATGATCTGCATCATAATCCCAGTAGTCAAGCAAATATCCTAAGGGCTTTATCAACATGTATCAAAGGAGTAAGATACATGATCAAATGAACATGTCAAGATAAAATACAACCAGATAGCATACTATCATGTCGAGTAAGAATGTCATCTGAATATATATATATACACACATACCGATACATCCACTATCATATAATGGCCTCTAGGGCATACATATATCCAACAATCTCCTACTTGCACTAAGGCCAATTATTGGCGTATCTCATACCCAACATCTCAAAAAGTCGCTCATGCTGCGGTAGTGGGAGGGCCTTGGTGAGTGGATCCGCAGTGTTATTCTTTGTATCTACTCTCTGAATCTCGATCTCGCAGCGATCAACTATCTTCCGGATCAAATGATATCGCCTCAGGATGTGTCTGGATCTTTAATGGGACCTGGGCTCCTTGGCCAACGCCATAACCCCATTATTGTCACAATACAATGGTATTAGATCAATAATGGTTGGAACTACTCCTAGCTCCAAGATGAACTTCCTCATCCAGACGGCTTCCTTAGCAGCATCATTTGCAGCAATATACTCAGCTTCCATCGTTGAGTCTGCAACAGTATCCTGTTTGGAACTCTTCCAACATGCCGCCCCTCCATTGAGGGTAAATACAAATCCTAAGATAGATTTGCTGTCATCCTTATCACTCTGGAAGCTCGAATCAGTAAAGGCCTCCATTTGGAGATCCTCGTTACCATACGCCAAGAACATTTCTTTAGCCCTTCGCAAGTACTTAAGAATGTTCTTCACAGCCATCCATAGATTCTCCTCTGGGTTGTATTGATACATGCTTACTACACCCAGTGCATAAGCTATATCAGGGCGTGTACATAGCATCGCATACATTATAGATCCTACGGCTGAAGCGTAGGGTATAATGCTCATGCGAGCTCTCTCTTCATCAGTCTTTGGGCAAAAGTCCTTGGAGAGATTGACTCCATGACAAGCGGGTAAGGCACCCCGCTTGGAGTCTTCTATACTAAAGCTCTTTAGGATGGTGTTAATGTACCTGGTTTGGGACAATCCCAACAACCTTTTAGATCTATCCCTATAGATCTTCATGCTGAGTATGTATGAGGCATCACCTAGGTCCTTCATGGAGAACCTATGTGATAAGAACAGCTTGACCGATTGTAGCATAGGAACATCATTTCCTATCAGAAGAATGTCATCCACGTATAATACGAGGAATATGACAGTACTCCCTATAATCTTCTTATATATACAAGGTTCATTTGGATTTTTGATGAAATCAAATTCTTTGATGACATCATCAAAACAGATGTTCCAACTCCGTGATACATGTTTTAATCCATAAATGGATTTAAGTAACCTACATACTTTCCCCCTGCTCCCACTATCAATGAAGCCCTCTGGCTGACCCATATAAATGCATTCTTGTAAATCACCATTTAGAAAAGTGGTTTTAACGTCCATCTGCCAGATTTCATAGTCGTAGTGAGCAGCAACAGCAAGTAGGTTCCGAATGGATTTAAGTATGGCTACAGGAGAAAAGGTTTCGTCATAGTCCAGTCCTGGTCTTTGATGAAATCCTTTCGCCACAAGCCTTGCCTTATAGGTCTCCACCTGCCCATCTACACCGACCTTTCTCTTAAAGATCCATTTGCACCCTACGGGTTTTACCCCAGAGGGTACAACTTCTAAAGTCCATACTTTGTTGGTGTACATAGACTCTATTTCGGATCTCATGGCATTCAGCCACTTCTCAGAGTCACCACTCGTGATACCTTGCTGAAAACTGGTAGGGTCATCATCATCCATGATGCAATCTTCTCCATCACCATCAATGAGAAAACCGTAGTATCTCTCCAGTGGGCGAGAAGTCCTACCAGATTTACGGAGTGGCTGAGGTTCATTAGATTCTGTTGTAATATCAGGTTCAACCAAGTTGTCATTTGTAACTTGTGTCTCTAGAACCTCTTCTAGATCTACCATATTGCCATCAGTATCATTTGGAAAAATCTCATTTTCTAAAAATATGGCATGTTGAGAAATAAACACATTTTGTTCCTCCTTGTGATAGAAAAGATATCCAAATGAATGTTTTAGATATCCCACAAATATACATTTGACCGATCGTGTCTCGGGTTTTTCTGGATTCTGCTTTTTAACAAAAGCCGGACAACCCCAAATATTAACTCGTTTAAGAGATGGTCGCTTTCCATACCATATCTCATATGGAGTGGTAGACAAGGTCTTGGTTGGAACTTTGTTCAACAGAAAAACTGCAGTATCCAATGCATGCCCCCAAAAGGAGAGATGTAACTCAGCATCACTCATCATGGATCGTACCATATCTAATTGTTAGTTATATGTATGCCCTAGAGGCCATTGCTATACATAGGATGTATATTGTAGTGGATGCTTGGACATATATAGGGAGGACTTTCTTGCTCGACATGATAGTATGCTATCTGGTTGCTCTTTACCTTAACGTGTACACCGATTGTCTCTCTGCTACATGTTGGTAAAGCCCTTAGGATGTGTACTTGACTACCTGGACTATGATGCGGATCATACTAGTGGGGACATGGTAGTCCATAAGTACATCCTTCAAGGTCTCTAGTCGTGGGTGTATCGAGACGGGGCAACGATATACCAGAGTAGACTAGCGTATACCTTCTCGACCCATACAGATAGGCGATGGATGATCCCATATCCATTGGTGTTTGACATCAGAGATGATATACGGGTGCTCAGTGGAGACTGGGTACACTGGACGGACTCGCCGAGAATCCCAGATGGTATTATACCTTACGTCAGATAGCAGTTCTCTGGTGACACTGGTACAGGTTAGTCTGTAGACCCAAGATCGTCATAGAGTCTTGTGTGATTCCCACTGTGCTTTGATTTCCACCTTACCACGTCCAAGAGGGCATGCAAAACGGTGGTTTTTGGATATAGTCCCGAATCACATGGAGGCAATGAGCGATAGGAGTGGATTCGTCTCTCCCGGTATAGGGAGTTGATGTTGCGCTGTGTTCGATTAGCTATAACCGGAAATCCCTGGCCAGGGTTGCTGAGATTTACTGGTAAGTGTTACCAGTAGTTTCTCGAACTGTTATAGACCTCATATCGACACGACTTATCGAGCTACTGAGGTCTGACGTTTACCACCCCAAGGCGAGATATGCGACATATCAGACGATCAGACCGGACTGTACGGTAAGTGTTGCTCGTTGGATTCACAGGAGTGTGAGCGGGCTTGCTCGTTGATCTTCTGATCGCTCAATACCTGGGTGGCCGTTACGTTTAGCAGACCGCTTGCGGCTTGTGGGTGCTTGATATGATCAGCACCTGCTGCCGGCGTATTGACGAGTCTTTAGAGTCCTACACAGAGGTTTCCTGGCTCAAGCGAAACGAAATAGAAGCGCATATGAGATATGTGCGGGACCGAGAATGATACCAGTATGTGATACTGTGTTCTATTCTCGCGATTTGTATCATTGGACAGTTATATATGATATAGCCGGGTTACCGAATCAAGTGTTGATTCGATACATTGATACACTTGATATTAGTCGGTTATATGCGATATGACCGGATCATTAAATCAAGTGTTGATTTAATGATTTAATGTATAATTATATATTTGATATATTACTTTACATTAACTAATATTGGTTCATTTAAGATTGATTTTCTCACTTGTATGTGCACATTGTTTATATGAGATATATGCAAGTGTACATGTTTGTATCATGCTTGATGATACATACAAGTTGTGTGTATGAGACTTGAACCAAATTGAGGTTAAATTAGGGTTTACTAATTTCCTAATAAATAACAATTGAAATTAGACTTTGGTCAAAGTTATCAAGCTTCATGAAGCTTGAAGAAACTTTGAGAAAGTCAATTTCTTTTGTCATTTCTTTAAGATGCTAGTTAACCCAACCTTTAACCCAAGTCTTTGGTTAATTCTCTACACAAGTTAAGCATGAGGGCTTAACTTAACCATGGTACCATAATTAAAAGGATAAGTCTCATTCTTAAATGATAATCCTTTTAATTCTTTCTTCTTCTTCATCTTCATCAAACTTCATGAAAGCTTGCTAGCTCCAATGGTGCCATGAGTTTTAGAGTGAGAAATCCAAATCTAAAGTCAACCCACTTCCTATTTCCTTATCCTCTACCACTTTCCATGTAGTAGAGTGTGTTATCTTCACAAGTTTTATGACTTAGTGAAGGTGGAGCTTGAGTTTGAGTTGCCTCGACGTAGATCATCTTCGGCATCGAAGTCAATGACCTAGCCCGCTCGTTTCTCCGACGAAACCATCGCTAGAGTCCGGGATCCGATGATCGCAGCGGAGGGACGTCAACACGGAGCCAAGGAAGTGGAGGACCGAATCTACAAAGGTTGTATTTCCATTCACTTAGCAATAAAGTTATTTATTCGCTTGTTTCGCCTTTACCTCTAGTAACGATCTAGTATAGGGTTTCTTTGGCACATGAAAAAATTAGAATTTGGCATGGTTGATACCTTGTGGAACCTCATTAGTGTGCCTAGGAACCCTACAGTGGTATAAGAGCCTAGCTAGAGCTTTAGGCGAAGTGTAGACGAAGTTAGAAGTCCGATCGAACCCGTAAACCCCGACAAAACCCTTCTCTGTATATTTTTCAAAACAGTGGATTTTTGTGAATTAAAAATTCTCAGAAAAACAAGCAGGAAAAACTAAGAATTACTGTGAAGTACGGTCCACTAAGTCAATAATTTGACTGCGTAACCGCGGCGAAACCATGGGCTTGGCGGCGGTTCCGCGGCCAAAATTTAGATTTAGTCCCTGAAATTTCATATATTTATTCTTAGGTCCTTTCTTGGCAATTTTTTATGGGAATTTTTTAATTCCACTCAAGTGTTGAGTTTTCTAGGGTTTTATTGGGGACTCGTTAATTTGATCGGATAATTTAACTTCGTTTATGTTTTTCCGGATATTTTAGAAACTGTTAAAAAGTTCGACCGGATATAAATACCCACTTTTTCCCCTGCCGGGAAATTTCCAAGTGTTGCATTTTTCCGTAGTTTAAGAATGTTCTAAGTAGTGCAAGTAACGCGATGGACCCTCTAGAAGACAACAAACCTTAACTCGATTATGTGACCGTCTTGAACTGCCCTTTGAACCTTAGGGTTTGGGGCAGTACGGCGTGCCACATGTGAGGCGTTGGCTTGACCCTTCTACGGCTGGACCGTTGGTACTGAGGCATGAAGTGAATGTTTTTAAACTTATTTCATGTATTGAGCTGTTTCGGGAAAACTTGGGTGTTTGAATGTTCGATCGGAAAGTTTAACATTTTCTATTTATCTGGAATGTGATACAATATTTGGAATCCATATGTAGTTATGAGATAACTAATTTGGATGTTATAAACATAGCAGTTTAGTCTCACTTGATCGGTTGCCACGGAATATTGATGTGATCAAAAGTCCGTCGCAATCACGTAGCGTACGCGAATACTCGCCGGGTGTTCATCACAGAATACTGCATTTTATACCGCCCATTCTTACGCTCGGTTGTTTATAGGTAGGTGCTTTTGATCTGTGTTTGTTACATATTTACAGAGTACAGGTTTTCAGTCCAAATATTGCAAATCAAGACAAAATCTCCACAGTTACACCAAATACAGAACATCTGTCACTGCAGATAAAAGCCGGGTTCCGGTCATCCATATCCGTCCAGTGCCGAGTACCAGTTCCAGAGACAAGACATATGACAGTGGTCATTCGTGTCTCGGACAAGCACAGAGCACGAGGGGGGCAGCACAAGAATCAATGGGTGCGCGGAGCTCAAGAGAGATAAAGTCAAAAGTGAAGAAAAGATAACAATCTTGGACTATGAATTCTGCTGATATTCTGGAAGAAATTATCAGAAAATACATATACCAGACAAGAGGGGACAGAAGACCAGGGAGGTACACAGAATACCACACCCTAACACGACTATAGGGGCGCGGATCCGCGGCCGTAGGGGGGCATAGGCGGCGGATCCGCGGCCGTACAGTCGCCGCAGGCAGAGAATTTTGGGGGGTATTTTGGGTGTTTCATTTTATGTCTTCTGGTTGCCCTAGAACTCCATTCTCCAGCCTATAAATACAGCAGACCTGAGCTTAACCAAGAGAGCTTTTCTTTAGTCTCTTTTTTGTGTAATTTTGTTCTTCTTCTTCCTCTTCTTCATTCTTTCTCCATTAAAATTGTAGTGAGAGCTTTTTGAGTGGAAGATTAATGAAGATGAGGGTTTTTTATCTTTCTTGTTAGTTTGCTCCCCCTTGAGATTCTTGCTTTCTCTTGCTCCTTCAACCTCTTCATTGAGCTTGAATGGGTAAGGGTTAGTTATTGATCTCAAGGGTCGTATTTTCTCACGGGACTAGTTCTTCACTTCACATGCGTTCTCTACCCTTCCCTTGATCTTGCAACCTCTTCATTAAGCTTGCAAGTTTAAGGGTTGGCTATTGAGCATATGCTTGGCTTGGGTTCTACTTCCGTGTTCTTTTTATTTGCTTATTTATTACTTGCATTTTTCATTCTTGCTTTTATTACTTGCAATTTTATTCATGCACTTTAATACTTGTATCTTTTCTTTTCTTTGTTCTTTTCTTTTTGTTCTCTTTTGTTTATTTTGTGAATGTTGTAATTATCGTCGTTGTTAAGAATTAATACGGTATTGTAAGTTAACGTTTCTTTGCCAATTCCTTTTCCCGTTATTTTCCATTTGAACTTCGCCCAAACCATACGCAAGCGCTCCGTTAGGCACCGTACCCTGACAAGGTAACGGTGATTCCTAACCGCGACCGGTTGCGTTCGGTTTGGCCGGAGGCGAAAGCAAGAGACAAGAACGGAAGGACAAGGGTAAATAAGCCGGATTCCACGAATACCGCGCTTAAATCCCCTAATCCACGTTGTTGCCAATTGCTTAGCTTCAATTGGTCAAGACTCGGCTCAAAGGTTTTGAGTACGGATTTCTTTAGCTTATAATCTCGTATCTTTTCTTAACAACTTTATACTTGCAGATAAACACATAGGTTAGTCTGAACAAACATACAGATTCTTTATTGACTCGTCTAAGACAAGAAGGTAAGATAACACCATCTCCCTGTGGACCGACCCGTGCTCACCGGCTAGCTGCATAGCGACACCGTCCTGATCGCGGTTACACTTTAAATCTTTGAACATCCGACACGCCATCGGCGTGCGATCACCGGGTAAACTTAATAGAGAGCTACACCCCTTAGCCCCGACCAAGTGACTGAAATGCGGGGTTTATAATTGTTAGGCATGCGATGTCTAAGGAATTCATTTGGTTAGGCATGCGATGTTTAAATAGATTGCGGATTCCAACTGTTGTTGTTTTACACTTTCTTTTCTGTGACCGTAAGTGTAATATGTGATATCGCCGGTTTCGTTGCTATATGTCAACGAAAATTGGTATGCGCATATTTACTTACGTTGATGACATGTGATGTTATGTGTTGCTGGATATGTTATATTGGATCGTCGTGTTTGAATAGCCGGGGGTTTTTATGTGAGATGAGTGTTTTTCAATTTCTTTCATGTAAAAACTTGTATGTAATATTCTTTTATTGGGGCACTTCCAGGTTGCGGAAGATGTTACCTTTTGTATATTATTTACTTTCCGCACTAGGATAGACCCAAGGAGGAGGGCACAAGTAACCGGGTTCTAGGGTCCAGTGGGAGACCATCTCGAGGAGTCGAGTCTGGGTCTCCTAACCCTAGAATTGGTAGGGTTGCTTGCCGCTCTCGTAGGGGTCTAGGGGTGTGGGTTTGGCTATTCATTGCGACCGTGGAATCCGTGTTTTATACTGGCTCGTTTTGAAAACACGGACGTCCTAGTATATCTAATGTTTCATATGTTTCTTCTGCTGCGATATCTATGATGTGATCATTTGATGTTCTGTGATAGATACTATATATAGTATATACGATGTATTATATAGACGTTACTTATGTTTTACACCCGCGCTAGCCCTGCCCCGCTCTGTCGTTAGTTACCTAACCTAACGGTGCACGAGGGGACATCGAGGCGAATGCGGATGGTATAAGTGTACGTCGTATTTATCTGTGATGTTTAGGTGCTTAAATGAAGGGACTTCATTAATATGATTAATGAAAGAAAAAGAAACCTAAGATGTTGTGGAATCGAATTTTCAAAAACAGGTAGCTACAGTTCTTGCTTTGCATCGCGGTGTTCCTTGTAGAACATCCTGCACCTTATTCGATAAGGAAAGGACCGAGATCCCTTCACCGGGAGTGACTCCTTTAGCAATAACTGGCAGATGCTACAACCCTCGGTTTGTCTTTTGATTGCTCCTATAGTTCTTGCTTTGCACAGCGGTATATATGATATATCCTGCACCTTATTCGATGAGGAAAGGGCCGACGATCCCTTCACCGGGAGTGACCCCTTTAGCAAAACTAGAAAAGCCTCAAAAACACTCCATTTCAAAATTCATTCGATCCTACAACGATATAAAGTTCATTACGCAAAGGGTTTTCTTAAAAACCTGTCGTAGCCCTCCGTCATTTCAGATAAGTAATAGTTAGTATTCGTGCTGCATTTGTTGACTCAGTCAAGGCGTAGTGTGCGGTAGCTGATTAGTGCTTATCTGCAATGCATATGATGCGATTGGATTAGGGTAGTCGTGCGGCCTTGTTGACTCAGTCAAAGGTCGTGCTGGTGGGTTTAATTCAATCGGGAAATGACGGGTTGAACTTTACTTGCGGTCTATGGTTTGTTGACTCAGTCAAGGTCATAGATCGCTTGGGGCAAAATATTATCGGGAATTTCAAGTGTTGAAATTTGCAATGAGATTGCATACCTTCTATGAGATGGTTGGATCCCGATACCCGCTGCGAGTAATTGTTACTCCTGGGAGAGTTTTACACATTACAATTAGCCGATCAAGTAGGTATCTAGAAAGGTGTCAACGGGATTACGCCTCTGGGAAAACGAGGTTTACATTAATTAGGTTCGTGCGAAAGCACGGGGGACCTCCCTCAAAGTACCGACACTGGCCTGGCTGAAAGATTGGCGAACTTGTAGCGTGTAATTAATCCCGGCTAGTCTTTCCTTTTAGGGTTTGAAGGAAGATTTGATAAAAACAATGGGAGCCATCCTGATTGGATAAAATATATAACCAATCTAATCTTGCAAGAGCATACGCTGAGTGTTTTCTTCTCTCTCTCTCCAGGTAGCGACCATATCACGCCTTAATCAAGATAATAATATGGATATTGACCGAACCCACTTGTTATACTGAGCTGGGGAACGTTGGTCCCGCTCCAACTTATAATTGTTATAAGACAGAGCAGAAAATAAGGGATTACCAGAATTCTCTTGCCGCCCAAACGAAGAGAGTGCATGCTGATGCATCATCTTCGGGTGTGTTCATTATACAGAACTGTTTCTCAGTATTCTTTACGTCCTAGATATGAGATACCGGATCAGGATTCTGCATATGTAATTTATTACATGGGCTACAGATAGGTAAAGAACTGAGAACGGGTGATAAGTTTCATGAGACAGAAAACGGGGCAAGTGTTGCAGCCAAGTCTGTTGGTCACTGTCACCCTGTATTACCAATACATTGATTCTGAATGAATGTTATTAGATACCGAACCTGATATACAAAATCATATCAGCCTCTTTATTAGTAAAGAAATGATATAATTTTGTATTGTTGGATAATGTTTTGAACATTTCCTATATCAAAAGTTGATCGATTCAGGCACGTTATCTAAAAGTATTGACGTTCTAAATCAAACTACAGTTCGTAGTATACAGAACACACACAAGAGGAAGAGTTCAGAAATGAACGAATCCTTCTTGAGGTATTGTAGACTAGGTCATATCAATGCGACCCGACTAGCTGAAGTTACATATAGATGCATATTTAAATTAATTTGAATTTACATCTTATGAAACTTGCCGGTCATGTCACAAAGATAAGATGACCATAGCTCTGTTTATTGGAAACAGAGAAAGAGTTAGTAAACTCTTGGGACTGATACATGATGATGTATGGTAGGTCCCCTGTCTACACATGCCAAGACCAGTTCTTTGTATTTCATTACATTCTCTGATAATCTCTCAAGATTCAGACATATGTTCCTGTTGAAACACAAGTTCGAACCTTTTGAGATATTCACAGAATATAAGTTAGAGGTAGAAAACCAAAACGAGTATAAGTATTATGTCCTTTGATGTGATCAAGGAGGAGAACACTTGAGCACGGAATTCTTAGACTTTTCTAAAGGAGAATGAGATTCTCTCTCAGCATTACTCCTCCGTATACACCATAACACGATGGTATATCGGGGCGGAGCAATCACACCCTATATGATAAGGTGTGCTCTATGATGAGTATTACTGAGTTACCTATTTCCTTTTGGGAGTTATGCACTTGAGAAGCTGCATACTTATTGAATAGGGTTCAAACAAATCAGTTGCCTACCACTTCATATATGATATGGAAAGGGAAGAGCCCATATCTTAAGTTAGTTAAGATTTGGGGTTGTCCGGCCTATGTCTAAAAGCAAAATCCGGACAAGCTCGAGGCAAGATCTGTTATGTAGAACTGGAAAAGTTCCAGCTATACAAACTACAGCAGATGATTTGATAGAACCAAAGGATTCAATAGTAACCAACGAACCTCAGCCTCTCCGCCGATCTAGTAGTTTTCCTCACCCACGTGAGAGATACTCCGGTTTCTCTATGACAGTGGGAGCGAGGATTGCATCATGGGATGATGACCTAACTAGTTTCGAGCAGGCCATCAGGAGTAGGACTCTGTAAGAATGGCTGGATGCTTATCGATCTGAGATGGAATCCTTATACAACAACAAAGTAGGGACTTTGGTTGCTTTATCTGAAGGGTTAAATCCCCATCAGGAGCAAGTATATCTTTAGAAGATTACTTGGTGTACATGGAAAAGTTGAGACTTTCAAAGCTATACTTGTTAAAGGTTTGCATTATAAACCAGTTATGGCTTATAATGAAACATTTTCTAAGTAGTTGTGCTTAAGTCCATCCAGATCCTACTTGCTACGGCAACATACCATGACTACGTTATCTGGCGGTTGGGTGTCTTGACTGCTTTTCTAAATGATGATTTGGAAGAAAGCGTCTATAAGTACACAGCCAGAGGGCTTCGTAGACAGTGGGAGCAGCGGAAACGTATGCAAGATGTTTTATGTGATAAAGCAGGCATCACGGAGTTGGAACATCTGTTTTGATGAGTTAGTCAAAGAGTTTGACATCATCAAAATGGTAGATGAACCTTGTATATACAAAAAGGAAGTAGAGAGTATGGTGGTGATCCTCGTAGAGTACGTGGATGACATACTCTTGATAGGGAAGTAGTTTCCTATGCTACGCTCGGTCAATCTCCGCTTATCACAAGGATTCTCCATATAGGATCAAAGTGATACCTACTAAATCCTGGGTTTTGGATCTATGAGATAGATCTAATTGGATGTTAGGATACTCACTAGTTGTAGTGAGTTGGTATCAATTGATCCTGGGGAGAATCACTGGAAAGGTTCCAGGGTGATAAGGATGACTGAATGTCAGTCACAGGCATTGTCTTTACCCTCAGTAAAGGGACGGTATATTAGAAGAGTTCCAAGCTAGATACCATGGCATACTAGACGATAAAGGCTGGATACATCGCTACTTAAGATGCTACCAAAGAGGCAGTCTGGATGTATATTAGTTCATGAGATGGACTTCGTTCCTCCCATTGTGAGACAATGGAGTTATGGCTTATGCCTAGGAACGCCTGTCCCATCAGTGATCCAGACATATTCTAAAGCAGTATCACCTGATCATGGAGATGGTTGATCTCCAAAGAGATCGAGGTTAGGAGAGTAGACTCAGAGGACAACACGGCGGATCCACTCACAAAGGCCTTTTCCCAGAGAGAGACTTTTATGGGATGGTTGAGTATGAGATACTACAACCACTGCTATCAGATGGCCCTAGTACAAGTAGGAGATTGTTAGTTATATGTATGCCCTAGAGGCCATTGCTATACGTAGGATGTATATTGTAGGGGATGCTTGGACATATATAGGGAGGACTTTCTTGCTCGACATGATAGTGTGCTATCTGGTTGCTCTTTACCTTAACGTGTACACCGATTGTCTCTCTGCTACATGTTGGTAAAACCCTTAGGATGTGTACTTGACTACCTGGACTATGATGTGGATCATACTAGTGGGGACATGGTAGTCCATAAGTATATCCTACAAGGTCTCTAGTCGTGGGTGTATCGAGACGGGGCATCGATATACCAGAGTAGACTAGCGTATACCTTCTCGACCCATACAGATGGGCGATGGATGATCCCATATCCATTGGTGTTTGACATCAGAGATGATATACGGGTGCTCAGTGGAGACTAGGTACACTGGACAGACTCGCCGAGAACTCCCAGATGGTATTATACCTTACGTCAGATGGCAGTTCTCTGGTGACACTGGTACAGGTTAGTCTGTAGACCCGAGATCGTCATAGAGTCTTGTTTGATTCCCACTGTGCTTTGATTTCCACCTTACCACGTCCAAGAGGGCGTGCAAAACGGTGGTTTTTGGGTACAGTCCCGAATCACATGGAGGCAATGAGCGATAGGAGGGGATTCGTCTCTCCCGGTATAGGGAGTTGATGTTGCGCTGTGTTCGATTGGCTATAACCGGAAATCCCTGGCCAGGGTTGCTGAGATTTACTGGTAAGTGTTACCAGTAGTTTCTCGAACTGTTATAGACCTCATATCGACACGACTTATCGAGCTACTGGGGTCTGACGTTTACCACCCCTAGACGAGATATGCGACATATCAGACGATCAGACCGGACTGTACGGTAAGTGTTGCTCGTTGGATTCACAGGAGTGTGGGCGGGCTTGCTCGTTGATCTTCTGATCGCTCAATACCCGGGTGGCCGTTACGTTTAGCAGACCGCTTGCGGTTTGTGGGTGCTTGATATGATCATCACCTGCTGCCAGCGTATTGACGAGTCTTTAGAGTCCTACACATAGATTTCCTGGCTCAAGCGAAACGAAATAGGAGCGCATATGAGATATGTGCGGGACCGAGAATGATACCAGTATGTGATACTGTGTTCTATTCTCGCGATTTGTATCATTGGACAGTTATATATGATATAGCCGGGTTACCGAATCAAGTGTTGATTCGATACATTGATACACTTGATATTAGTCGGTTATATGCGATATAACCGGATCATTAAATCAAGAGTTGATTTAATGATTTAATGTATAATTATATATTTGATATATTACTTTACATTAACTAATATTGGTTCATTTAAGATTGATTTTCTCACTTGTATGTGCACATTGTTTATATGAGATATATGCAAGTGTACATGTTTGTATCATGCTTGATGATACATACAAGTTGTGTGTATGAGATTTGAACCAAATTGAGGTTAAATTAGGGTTTACTAATTTCCTAATAAATAACAAATGAAATTAGACTTTGGTCAAAGTTATCACGCTTCATGAAGCTTGAAGAAACTTTGAGAAAGTCAATTTCTTTTGTCATTTCTTTAATATGCTAGTTAACCCAACCTTTAACCCAAGTCTTTGGTTAATTCTCTACACAAGTTAAGCATGAGGGCTTAACTTAACCATGGTACCATAATTAAAAGGATAAGTCTCATTCTTAAATGATAATCCTTTTAATTCTTTCTTCTTCTTCATCTTCATCAAGCTTCATGAAAGCTTGCTAGCTCCAATGGTGCCATGAGTTTTAAAGTGAGAAATCCAAATCTAAAGTCAACCCACTTCCTATTTCCTCATCCTCTACCACTTGCCATGTAGTAGAGTGTGTTATCTTCACAAGTTTTATGACTTAGTGAAGGTGGAGCTTGAGTTTGAGTTGCTTCGACGTAGATCATCTTCGGCATCGAAGTCAATGACCTAGCGCGCTCGTTTCTCCGACGAAACCATCGCTAGGGTCCGGGATCCGATGATCGCAGCGAAGGGACGTCAACACGGAGCCAAGGAAGTGGAGGCCCCGATCTACAAAGGTTGTATTTCCATTCACTTAGCAATAAAGTTGTTTATTCGCTTGTTTCGCCTTTACCTCTAGTAACGATCTAGTATAGGGTTTCTTTGGCACATGAAAAAATTAGAATTTGGCATGGTTGATGCCTTGTGGAACCTCATTAGTGTGCCTAGGAACCCTACACTAATAGGGTACGATTCCGTCGCTCTGACACACTGTTGTGCTGTGGTGTGTAAGGGGGAGTGACCTGAGAGAGAATCCCATTCTCTTTTAGAAAGTTCGAAAACTCGGTACTAAGATACTCTCCACCTCGATCTTTTTAAAGTATCTTGAGGCTCATTCATATTTGTTTTTCTACTTCAAGTTTGTACTCCTTGAATTTCTCGAAAGCTTCAGACTTATGCTTTAATAAAAACACATGACCGAATCTTGAGAAATCATTAGTAAAAGTTATAAAGTAAGAAACACCGCCTCTCGCATGTGTAGACATTGGCCCACATACATCACTATGTATGAGGCCTAAGAACTCTGTAGCTCTTTCTCTGTGTCCTGTAAATGGAGATTTGGTCATTTTCCCTTTGATACAAGACTGACAAGTCGCATAAAATTTATATTCAAAGGGATTTAAATATCTATCTTTATGAAGCTTGCTTAGACTTGTTTCATTAATATGACCAAATCTACAATGCCAAAGAAAAGGTTCATTTATATTTGAAAATTTTCTTTTATTTGTGTGTTGTATGTTGAAAACTATGTGTTGATTTAGGACGTATATCCCGTTACTAAGTGTACCATAACCAATAAACTCTTGATTCAGTTTAATGTTTATAACATTGTGCTGCAATATAAAATGATATCCTTCAATGTCTAACAAAGAAATGGATATTATATTACAAAGCATGCTTGGTACATAATAAAATGGGTTCAAAACCAATATACAACCCGACGGCAACCCTAGGTAATAATCTCCCACTAAAACTACATGTACATTGGAACCATTTCCAACTCGAAGAGTGTGATCAACGGTCTTCAAAACTCTGCAATTTCTCAAGCCCTGCACAGAATTGCAGATATGAGAACCCAAACCGGTATCCAATACCTAGGAGGCAGAGTTTATAGAAAAACAGTTTTCAGTCACGAACACACCTGAAGCATCACCATGCTTCTTTTTCTTAAAATCAAGGTATTCAGTACAGTTCTGCTTCCAATGCCCCGTCTTCTTGCTGTGAAAATATTCTCCTTTTCCTGACTTCTCAACCTTGGATTTGTCTCTCCCTTGTGCTTTCTTTATTCCACCTCTCGGTTTCATGGGTTTCTTCTTATTCCTTCCCTTGGCCTTGGCTTTTGGGACGGAAGAGGAAGATTGTACAACAATCAGAGAGGAAGACTTCTCCTTAAGAGTGCTCTCCGCACTTCTCAACATATTGAGAAGTTCGGGTAGTGACTTCTCTATGTTATGCATGTTGAAGTTCACTATGAATGGAGCAAAGGCAAGGGAAGAGACTGAAAAACAATATCAATATATTGTTCGTTCTCTATTGTCCATCCGAGATCCTCAAGCTCTTCAACAAGAGCTATCATCTTCAAAACGTGATCGCCTACTGGTGTGCTAGGAGCTATCCGCATCTGAAACAACTTTGGAGATGCTTCGTATCTCAGGGTCCGAGATTGCCCCCCATACAACTCTTTTGTATGGAGAAAGATGGATTGAACATCCATCTGCTCATGATGCTTTTGATGTGTATTGTCCATCGATGCAAGCGCGAGGCATTTGTCAATAGCACAGTCAATATCACACATTTTGCGGATCTTCTTATCCTCAACAGAAGATTCAGGGCCTGGGCTGGGAAGGGCTGAGGCTGTGAGGACATATGATACCTTATCATATGTGAGAGCAATGTTAATGTTCCTCAACCAGTCTTTATAGTTCGGTCCGCTTACCTTATTTTTCTCTAACAAAAGCTTAAGTCCAGTTATGGTTATCTGCCATAAGGAGAAAGAAAAGATTACACTCAACGAAAGCTCTTGCAATGATCATATTGGTTATTATCTTATCTAATCGATATCTCCCACTGCTTTTATCAAATTTTCCTTCAAACCTTAAAAAGAAAATTAGCCAGGATTAATTACATTCTACAACTTCGCTAACCGTTCAGCCAGGCCAGTGCCGGTACTTTGAGGGAGGTTCCCCGTGCTTTCGCACAGACCTAATTAAAATAAACCTCGTTTTCCCAGAGGCGTAGCCCCGTTGACACCTTTCTAGAGACCTAATGGGTTAGCCAATTGTAAAATGCAAAACTCTCCCGGGAGCAACTCTTGCTCACAGTGGGATCAGGATCCTACTATCACATAGAAGGTATGCAATCTCATTGCGAATTTCAACTCTTGAAACTCCCGATATGGTTTTTTACCCCTAGCACTAATGACCTTGGCTATGGTCAACATATCATAAGCACTAATCAAGTTCCATCCGTCATTTCATGATTAATTAGACCCACCCATATAACCCTTGGCTATGGTCAATATAATCATGTGACTGTCCTAATTAATCGCATCATATACTGTGCAGGAAGACATCACTTAGCTACCGTACACTGTGTATGGTTCCTAGGCACTCTCAAGAGGTCTCACATGGCATCAACCATGCCAATTTCAAATTTTACGGTGCCGAGAAACCCTAGACAAGATCGTTAACTAGAAGTTTAGGCGGAAAACGAATCTAGTTAACAACTTAACTAAAGATAAGAAGCTACAACCTTTGTAGATCTGGTTATCCACTTCCTTAGCTCCACATAGATGTCCTCTCGCTGTCCATCTCGAATCCCGAACTCAAGCATCGGCTTCATCGGAGAAATGGGCGGGCAAGGTCGTCGGCTTCATGCCGAAGATGATCTACGTCGAGACTTCACAAGATCAAGCTCCGACTTCACCAAGTTGTGAAACTTGTGAAGAAAATACCCTATACTACTTGGCAAGAGGTAGAGGGTGAAGAAATAGGAGGTGGGTTCACTTTTGATATGGATTTCTCTCACTTTTGCTCAAGTTGCCATTGATGGACTTAAGCTTTTCTTGAAGAAGAAGATGATGAAGAAGAAGAAGAAAGAATATGATAAGTGTTCTAAAATGAAAAAGAAAATGAAAACTTATCATAATCTTAACCATAGTTAAGTGTAGAGAATGAACTAGGGTTAGTTCAAATGGTTAGGGTTAAGCATGAGACAAGAATGGTGATTAAGTCAAAGCTTCATGAAGCTTCAATAAGAAACAAAGAAAGCCACCATTCTCATCTTTATCTTTTCCAAATAAATAAATAAACAAATAAATAAATAAATGAAAAAGCAAAACCCTAATCATCAACTTAACCATGCTTTAATTCTATACACTTAACCAAATGAGCAAGCATCATCAAACATGATACAAACATGTGCACAAAAGTATATCACATATACAACTTGCACATTAAGTGAGAAAATCCATTTAAAGTGAACTAATACTAGCTAATGCAAAGTAATATATCAAATATATAATTATACATTAAATCATTAAATCAACACTTGATTTAACGATCCGGTCATATCGCATATAATGGACTAGTATCCTATGTATCGGCTTATCGAATCAATCCTTGATTCGATATCTAGGTTATATCGAATATAACCAATCGATACATCCATCGCGAGAATGAAATACGGTATCACATACACGCATTATTCTCGGTCCTGCACATATCTTATATGCGCTCCTATTTCGTTTCGCTTGAGCCAGGAAACCTCTGTGTAGGACTCTAAAGACTCGTCAATACGCCGGTAGCAGATGATGATCATATCAAGCACCCACAAGCTGCAAGCGGTCTGCTAAACGTAACGGCCATCCGGGTATTGATCGATCAGAAGATCGACGAGCTAGCCCGCTCACACTCCTGTGAATCCAACCAGTAACACTTACCGTACAGTCCGGTCTGTTCGTCTGATATGTCGCATATCAAGTCTAGGGGTAGTAAACGTCAGACCCCAATAACCGATAAGTCGTGCCGATGTGAGGCTCATAACGGGTCGAGAAACTACTGGTAACACTTACCAGCAAATCTCTGATCAGCCCTGGCCAGGGACTTCCCTGTTACGGCCAATTGAGCACTGTGCAACATCAACCCCCAATACCGGGAGAGACGAAACCCCTCCTATCGCTCATTGTCTCCATGTGACTCGGGACTGTACCCAAAGACCACCGTTTTGCACGCCCTCATGGACGTGGTAAGGTGGAGATCAAAGCACAGTGGGAATCACACAAGACTCTATGACGATCTCGGGTCTACAGACTAACCTGCACAAGTGTCACCTGAGAACTGCCATCTGACGTGAGGTATAATACCATCTGGGAGTTCTCGGCGAGTCCATCCAGTGTACCCAGTCTCCACTGAGCACCCGTACACCATCTCTGATGTCAAACACCAATGGATATAGGATCATCCATCGCCCATCTCATGGGTCGAGAAGCGTATACGCTAGTCTACACTGGTATATAGATGCCCCGTCTCGATATACCCACGACTAGGGACCTTGAAGGATGTACCTATGGACTACCATGTCCCCACTAGTATGATCTGCATCATAGTCCAGGTAGTTAAGTACACATCCTAAGGGCTTTACCAACATGTAACTATAAGACAATATAAAGAGACAAGTGTACATGTTAAGATAAAGAGTAACCAGATAGCATACTATCATATCGAGCAAGAAAGTCATCTCTATATATGTCCAAGCATCCAATATAATATACATCATCTGTACAATACTGGCCTCTAGGGCATACATACAACTAACAATCTCCTACTTGCACTAGGGCCAGCTGCTGTAGTATCGCATACCGAGCATCCCGAAGAGTCTCTCAAACTGTATCTGGGGAATGGCCTTCGTGAGTGGATCAGCCGTGTTGTTCTTCGTGTCAACCCTCCTGACCTCGATCTCCCGGCGATCAACTATCTCCCGGATCAGGTGATACCGCCTCAGAATATGCCTGGATCGCTGATGGGATCTGGGTTCCTTGGCAAAAGCCACCGCTCCATTGTTATCACAATACAAAGGTATTGGATGCTCAATGGATGGAACCACTCCAAGTTCAGTAATGAACTTCTTGATCCAGACAGCCTCTTTGGCAGCATCGTTAGCAGCGATGTATTCAGCCTCCATCGTCGAGTCTGCCACGGTTTCCTGCTTGGAACTCTTCCAGCTAACCGCCCCTCCGTAAAGGGTAAAGACAAATCCCGACTGCGACTTAGAGTCATCCTTATCACTCTGGAAGCTCGAATCGGTAAAGGACTCCACTTGGAGTTCTCCATTGCCATACACCAAGAGCATCTCTTTAGTCCTTCGTAAGTACTTGAGAATGCTCTTCACAGCTGTCCAGTGACTCTCTCCAGGATCAGCTTGATACCTGCTCACTATACTTAGTGAGTACGCTACATCGGGTCTGGTACATAGCATCGCATACATGATAGAGCCTACAGCCGAAGCATAGGGTATCCCTTGCATGCGAGCTCTCTCCAAATCAGTCTTGGGAGACATCTCTTTGGAGAGAGTGACTCCAGAGATCGTGGGCAAGTTCCCACGCTTGGATTCTTCCATACTAAACCTCTTTAGTATGGTGTCAATGTACCTGGATTGGGACAATCCCAATATCCGTTTGGATCTATCTCTATAGATCCTGATTCCCAATATGCAGGAGGCATCACCAAGATCTTTCATCGAGAATCTTTGTGATAAGAAGAGCTTGACCGATTGCAGCATAGGAATATCATTTCCTATCAAGAGTATGTCGTCCACGTACAATACGAGGAAGACAACCTTACTCTCTGCCACCTTCTTGTAAATACAAGGTTCATCTGGATTTTTGACGAAATCAAACTCTTTGATAACGACGTCAAAGCAGATGTTCCAACTCCGTGATGCTTGCTTTAATCCATAAATGGATTTAAGCAGCTTGCACACCTTCCCGCTGCTCCCACTGTCTACGAAGCCCTCTGGCTGAGTCATGTACACGCACTCTTCTAAATCACCGTTTAAAAAGGCGGTCTTAACATCCATTTGCCAGATTTCGTAATCATGATATGCAGCGATGGCAAGCATGATCCGGATGGATTTAAGCATAGCCACTGGAGAAAAGGTTTCGTCATAGTCCACACATGGTCTTTGACGAAAACCCTTTGCTACAAGTATAGCTTTGAAAGTCTCCACTTTCCCATCTACACCAAGTTTTTTCTTGAAGATCCACTTGCTCCCGATGGGTTTTACCCTTCAGGAGCAACATCCAAAGTCCATACTTTGTTGGTGTACATGGATTCCATCTCGGACCGCATAGCATCCAGCCATTTCACTGAGTCCCTACTCGTGATGGCCTGCTCGAAGCTAGTTGGGTCATCATCCTCCATGATGCAATCCTCGCTCCCACCATCCATGAGAAAACCGTAGTATCTCTCAGGTTGGCGAGGAACCCTACTAGATCGGCGGAGTGGCTGAGGTTCATTGGGAGCTACTGAATCCTCTGGTTCCACTAAATCTTCTGTTGTGTTTTGTTCAGCTGGAACCTCTTCCAGTTCTACCTCAGAGCCACTAATCTCTTTTGCAAGAAATTCCTTTTCTAAAAAGGTGGCATGTTGAGCAACAAATACTCTTTGTTCCTCACTGTGGTAGAAGATATACCCTCGCGAATGTTTGGGATATCCAACAAATTTACACAAGACAGACCTTGCCTCGAGTTTGTCCGGTTTTTGTCTTTTGACATAGGCCGGGCAACCCCATATCTTAATAAAATTAAGATATGGTCTCTTCCCTTCCCATATCTCATATGGTGTGGTAGGCACAGATTTGGTGGGAACCCTATTCAGTAGGTATGCTGCTGTTTCCAGTGCATATCCCCAGAAGGAAACAGGTAACTCAGCTACACTCATCATAGAGCGCACCATATCCAATAGGGTGCGGTTCCTCCGTTCTGATACACCGTTGTGCTGTGGTGTATATGGAGGAGTTAGCTGAGAGAGAATACCATTCTCTTTTAGGAAGTCCAGGAATTCAATGCTCAAGTATTCACCTCCTCGATCAGATCGTAGGATTTTAATACTTTTTCCGGTTTGGTTCTTGACTTCTTGTTTATATTCTCTAAATTTCTCAAAAGCTTCTGATTTGTGTTTCATCAGGAACACATATCCGAATCTAGAGAGATCGTCAGTGAATGTAATGAAGTACGAAGAACCATCCCTGGCATGTGTAGACATGGGACCGCATACATCACTATGTATCAGTCCCAAGAGTTCGGTAACTCTTTCTCCGTGTCCCGTAAACGGAGTTTTGGTCATCTTGCCCTTGAGACATGACTGGCAAGTGTCATAAGATGAAAATTCAAACGGATTCAAATATCCATCTTTATGCAACTTAGCCAGTCGTGTCGCATTGATGTGACCCAGTCTACAATGCCACAAGAAGGATTCGTTCAGTTCTGAACTCTTCCTCTTGAGTGTGTTTGTTATGCTCAGAACTGTTGATTGATTTAGAACATAAATGCCATTGCACAACGTGCCTGATCCAACCAACTTTTGGTTACGGAAAATGTTCATAACATTGTCCTGTAATACAAAATTATATCCCTCTTTACTCAACAAAGAAACCGATATAATGTTGCATATCAGGTTCGGCATGTAATAGCATTCGTTCAGAACCAATGTATTACCAGTTGGTAATACAAGGTGATATTCCCCGACAGTCTTAGCTGCAAAAATTGCACCATTTCCAACTCTAATGTCTTTATCACCTTCTCCAAGTTCTCTACCTTTCCTAAGCCCATGTAACTGATTACATATATGGGATCCTGACCCGGTATCTAATACCCAGGACGTAGAGCAAATGGAGAAACAGTTCTCTGTAACGAACATACCCGAAGAAAATGCATCATCATGTACTTTCTTCATTCGGGTGGCATGGGAATCCTGGTATTCCCCTATATCATGTTCATTCCTATAACTCTTATAAGAAAGAACGGAACCAACGTTCCCCAGCACAGAATAACATGTGGGTTCGGTCAATACATCCATATTATTATCTTTATTAGGGCATGAAATGGTCGCTACCTGGAGAGAGAGAGAAGAAAACACTTTAGCGTATGCTCTTGCAAGATCAGATTGGTTTTTATCTTATCTAATCAGGATGGCTCCCACTGGTTTTTATCAAATCTTCCTTCAAACCCTAAAAGGAAAGACTAGCCGGGATTAATTACACACTACAAGTTCGTTGATCTTCCAGCCAGGCCAGTGTCGGTACTTTGAGAGAGGTCCCCCTTGCTTTCGCATGAACCTAATTAATGTAAACCTCGTTTTCCCAGAGGCGTAACCCCGTTAACACCTTTCTAGACACCTACTTGATCGGCTAATTATAATGTGTAAAACTCTCCCAGGAGTAACTCTTACTCGCAGTGGGTATCGGGATCCAACTATCTAATAGAAGGTATGCAATCTCATTGCAAATTTCAACACTTGAAATTCCCGATAATATTTTGCCCCAAGCATCCTATGACCTTGACGGAGGTCAACAAACCACAGGGTGCAAGTCAAGTTCAACCCGTCATTTCTTGATTGAATCAAACCCACCCGCACGACCCTTGACGGAGGTCAACAAGGTCGTACGACTACCCTAATCCAATCTGCATCATATGCATAATCAGATAAATACTAGTTAGCTACCGCACAATACGTCTTGACAGAGGTCAACAAACATAGCACGAATACTAAGTAGGATTTATCTGAAATGACGGAGGGCTACGTCAGGTTTTTCTGAAAACCTATTGCGTAATGAACTTGATATCATTGTAGAATCAAATGAAGTTTTGAAATGGAGTGATTTTGAGGCTTTTCTAGTTTTGCTAAAGGGGTCACTCCCAGTGAAGGGATCGTCGGCCCTTTCCTCGTCGAATGAGGTACGGGATATATCATATATATCGCTGTGCAAAGCAAGAACTTAAAAGCAGTCAAAAGCAAACCGAGTGTGTAGCATCTGCCAGTTATTGCTAAAGGAGTCACTCCCGGTGAAGGGATCTCGGTCCTTTCCTCATCGAATAAGGTGCAGGGTATATCATATATACCGCTATGCAAAGCAAGAACTGTAGCTACCTGTTTTGTTTAAAATTTGATTCTACAACATCTTAGGTTTCTTTTCTTTCATTAATCACATTAATGAAGTCCCATCATTTAAGCTACCTAAACATCACAGAAAAATACGACGTACACTTATGCCATCCGCATTCGCCTCGATGTCCCCTCGTGCACCGTTAGGTTAGGTAACTAACGACAGAGCAGGGCAGGGCTAGCGCGGGTTTAAAACATAAGTAACGTCTATATAATATATCATATATACTATATACTGTATCTATCACAGAACATCACATGATCACATCACAGATATCGCAGCAGAAGAAACATATGAAACGTTGGATATACTAGGACGTCCGTGTTTTCAATACGAGCCAGTATAAAACACGAATTCCACGGTCGTGATGAATAGCCAATCCCACACCCCTAGACCCCTACGAGAGCGGCAAGCAACCCTACCAATTCTAGGGTTAGGAGACCCGAACTCGACTCCTCGAGATGGTCTCCCACTGGACCCTAGAACCCGGTTACTTGTGCTCCCCTCCTTGGGTCTATCCAAGTGCAGAAAAGTAAATAATATACAAAGGGTGACATCTTCCGCAACCTGGAAGTGCCACAATAAAAGAATATTACATACAAGTTTTTACATGAATGAAAATGAAAACACTCATCTCACATAAAAAAAAACCCGGCAATTCAAACACGATAATCCAATATAACATATCCAGCAACACATAACATCACATGTCATCAACGTAAGTAAACATGCGTATCCCAATTGTCGTTGACATATAGCAACGAAACCGGCGATATCACATATTACACTTACGGTCACAGAAAAGAAAGTGTAAAACTACAACAGTTGGAATCCGCAACCTCTTTAGACATCACATGCCTAATCAAATGAAATACTTAGACATCACATGCCTAACAATTATAAACCCCGCATTTTAGTCTCATTATCGAAAACTCTTTTCAATATCAAGTGAGACTAAACCGCTAGATTTATAACATTCATTTAGCTATCTCATAACTGTTTGCGAATTCCAATTATTGTATCCCATTCCGGATAAATAGAAAATATTAAACTTTCCGATCGAACATTCGAACACCCAAGTTTTCCCGAAACCGTTCAACACATGAAATAAGTTCAAAGACATTCACTTCATGCCTCAGTACCAACGGTCCAGCCGTAGAAGGGTCAAGCCAACGCCTCACATGTGGCACGCCGTACTGCCCCAAACCCGAAGGTTCAAAGGGCAGTTCAAGACAGTCACATAATCGAGTTAAGGTTTGTTGTCTTCTAGATGGACCATCGCATTACTTGCACTACTGAGAACGTCCTTAAACCACAGAAAAATCCAACACTTGGAAATTTTCCGGCAGGGGAAAAGTTGGGTATTTATATCCGGTCGAACTTTTTAACATATTCAAAAATTATCCGGAAAAACACATAGACGAAGTCTGATAATCCGATCGAATCTTTGAACTCCCAATACAACCCAAAACACTCAACTCTTGAGTTAAATTTAAAAATTCCCAGAAAACTCAGCTCTGTGAAATAGGAATTACTGTGCAAAGTAGGAGGGCTGACGTCATCATTAGGCCGCGGAACCGCCGCAGAAGCCATGCTTCTGCCGCGGTTCCGCCGCATACTATACTGTTCATTTGAAAAAATTTGCACCGTAATTCTTAGAATTCCCTACTGAATTTTTTAAGCATTTTTAATCTGGAAAAATCCCAGTTTTTGAAAAAAGTCCAGAGAGCATGGAAAAATTAGGGTTTCGGGTTCGATCGGGTTTCAAACGTCGTCTACACTTCGCCTAAGGCTCTAGCTAGGCTCTGATACCACTGTAGGGTTCCTAGGCACTCTCAAGAGGTCTCACATGGCATCAACCATGCCAATTTCAAATTTTACGGTGCCGAGAAACCCTAGACTAGATCGTTAACTAGAAGTTTAGGCGAAAAACGAATCTAGTTAACAACTTAACTAAAAATAAGAAGCTACAACCTTTGTAGATCTGGTTATCCACTTCCTTAGCTCCACGTAGACGTCCTCTCGCTGTCCGTCTCGAATCCCGAACTCAAGCATCGGCTTCATCGGAGAAATGGGCGGGCAAGGTCGTCGGCTTCGTGCTGAAGATGATCTACGTCGAGGCTTCACAAGATCAAGCTCCGACTTCACCAAGTTGTGAAACTTGTGAAGAAAACACCCTATACTACTTGGCAAGAGATAGAGGGTGAAGAATTAGGAGGTGGGTTCACTTTTGATTTGGATTTCTCTCACTTTTGCTCAAGTTGCCATTGATGGACTTAAGCTTTTCTTGAAGAAGAAGATGATGAAGAAGAAGAAAGAATATGATAAGTGTTCTAAAATTAAAAAGAAAATGAAAACTTATCATAATCTTAACCATAGTTAAGTGTAGAGAATGAACTAGGGTTAGTTCAAATGGTTAGGGTTAAGCATGAGACAAGAATGGTGACTAAGTCAAGGCTTCATGAAGCTTCAATAAGAAACAAAGAAAGCCACCATTCTCATCTTTATCTTTTCCAAATAAATAAATAAACAAATAAATAAATAAATGAAAAAGCAAAACCCTAATCATCAACTTAACCATGGTTTAATTCTATATACTTAACCAAATGAGCAAGCATCATCAAACATGATACAAACATGTGCACAAAAGTATATCACATATACAACTTGCACATTAAGTGAGAAAATCCATTTAAAATGAACTAATACTACCTAATGCAAAGTAATATATCAAATATATAATTATACATTAAATCATTAAATCAACACTTGATTTAACGATCCGGTCATATCGCATATAACCGACTAGTATCCTATGTATCGGCTTATCGAATCAATCCTTGATTCGATATCTAGGTTATATCGAATATAACCAATCGATACATCCATCGCGAGAATGAAATACGGTATCACATACACGCATTATTCTCGGTCCTGCACATATCTCATATGCGCTCCTATTTCGTTTCGCTTGAGCCAGGAAACCTCTGTGTAGGACTCTAAAGACTCGTCAATACGCCGGTAGCAGATGATGATCATATCAAGCACCCACAAGCCGCAAGCGGTCTGCTAAACGTAACGGCCATCCGGGTATTGATCGATCAGAAGATCGACGAGCTAGCCCGCTCACACTCCTGTGAATCCAACCAGTAACACTTACCATATAGTCCGGTCTGTTCGTCTGATATGTCGCATATCAAGTCTAGGGGTGGTAAACGTCAGACCCCAATAACCGATAAGTCATGCCGATGTGAGGCTCATAACGGGTCGAGAAACTACTGGTAACACTTACCAGCAAATCTCTGATCAGCCCTGGCCAGGGACTTCCCTGTTACGGCCAATCGAGCACTGTGCAACATCAACCCCCAATACCGGGAGAGACGAAACCCCTCCTATCGCTCATTGCCTCCATATGACTCGGGACTGTACCCAAAGACCACCGTTTTGCACGCCCTCATGGACGTGGTAAGGTGGAGATCAAAGCACAATGGGAATCACACAAGACTCTATGACGATCTCGGGACTACAGACTAACCTGCACAAGTGTCACCTGAGAACTGCCATCTGACGTGAGGTATAATACCATCTGGGAGTTCTCGGCGAGTCCGTCCAGTGTACCCAGTCTCCACTGAGCACCCATACACCATCTCTGATGTCAAACACCAATGGATATGGGATCATCCATCGCCCATCTCATGGGTCGAGAAGCGTATACGCTAGTCTACACTGGTATATCGATGCCCCGTCTCGATATACCCACGACTAAGGACCTTGAAGGATGTACCTATGGACTACCATGTCCCCACTAGTATGATCTGCATCATAGTCCAGGTAGTCAAGTACACATCCTAAGGGCTTTACCAACATGTAACTATAAGACAATATAAAGAGACAAGTGTACATGTGAAGATAAAGAGTAACCAGATAGCATACTATCATATCGAGCAAGAAAGTCATCTCTATATATGTCCAAGCATCCAATATAATATACATCATCTGTACAATACTGGCCTCTAGGGCATACATACAACTAACACACTGCGCCTTAGCTATAGTCAACATACGTAGCACGAATACTAAGTACTCTACTTCCTAAAATGATGGAGGGCTGCGAATACTTTTTAAGAAAATCTTTAACGCTTTGAACTTGATATCGTTGTAGAATCTAATGGTTTTAAAAGGAGTGGCTTAAGCCCCGCACTTTGAAAACTTGCTTTTTCACAAAAAGACGAGTAGGTTTCAAATCCGATTCTACAACATCTTTTAGGTTTTTTTTCTTTACATTAATCTCATTAATGTAGTCCCATCATTTAAGTCCTTAAACCATCACAGAAAAGAAATGAAAATAAAACGTACGCTTATACCATCGGCATTCGCCACAATGTTCCATTATGTACCGTTAAGTTACTTAACTAACGGCATAGCGGGGCGGGACTAGCGCGGATGCAAAACATAAACAACGTTTATTATATATCATATATATAATACACCATTCGTCTCAGCATATAAAGGGATCATATCACAGAATATCAATAGCAAAAGCACATATATGAAAATATAGGATATATTAGGAGGTCCGTATTTTGTATTTAGCCAATAATAGAAAATAAGAATTCCACAGTCGCGACGAATAGCCAAGCCCACATCCCTAGACCCCTACGAGAGCGGCAAGTGACCCTACCAATTCTAGAGTTAGGAGACCCAGCCTCGACTCCTCGAGATGACCTCCCACTGGACCCTAGAACTCGGTCATTTCTACTCCCCACCTTGGGTCTATCCAAATGCGGAAAAGTAAATAATATACAACAATGGTGACATCATCCTCAACCGGAAGTGCCCCAATAAAAGAATATTACATAAAATAAATTTTACATGAATGAAAATAAAAACTCTTATCTCACATAAAACCCACGGTCATTTAATCACGACGATCCTGTACATCATATCTCAGCAACACATAACATCACATGTTATCAACGTAAGTAAGTATGCGTATCTTAATTGTCGTTGATGTATAGAAACGAAACCGGCGATACGCCACATACTACACTTACGGTCGCAGAAAAGAAAGTGAAAAACTACAACAATTGGAATCAACACTGCCTTTAGACATCATAAACCCAGAATATCACATATACTGGATTTCATGCCTAACGATGCAAATCTTAAATTTGGGTCACAACAATGAAAACACCTTTTCAAAAGAAGTCGGGTAATTCAACAAGATTCTCGATTCTTCCCGGGACCAAAATGTTAGATTTACACGCAACTAATTATTTTTCACAAAATTAATTAGTGTAGATTCTAATTATTGTATCACATTCACAAAAATACTAGATGATATTAAACGTTTCGATTAAATCAACAAACATCCATAATTCCCCAAGAGCTCAACACTTGAGCAAAGTCAAAATACCCAAAACATGCCACAGTGCCTATGGACCAACCGTAGAAGGGTCAACCCTTGCCTCATCTATGGCGCCACGGAACTACGGCAAACCCTAAAGTTTGGCCGCGGTTCCGTGGTCATAGAATCGAGTTAGGGTTACTTTCTTCTAGAGGGTCCATAGGGTTACTTGGATGATCTTTCAAATATCTTTAACTTGGAAAATTCCAACACTTGGAAAATTTCCAGCGAGAGTAATGAGGTGGAGTTTGATGTTTGTTCGAACTGTTAAACATCGTCCGGGTTACCAAAAACAATATTAAAATTACGACAACGAAATACTCTGAATTAGACCCTTAACAAAATTAATACCACATGAAATTTTGGGCTAAACAAACAATACCCGAAACCCCAAAATAAACAAACTAGAGCACAAAAGAAAACAGAGGCGAAAAGGAAGTGCAGGGGCCGGCCGGGCCGGAATTTCATGGCTTTTCACCGAGTCAAAACCGGTCGTCTCACGACCCGAAATAGTACATGACCGGCACTTGAATCATATGAAGTCTATAGGACCCCATCTAATTCAAGTAAGCCAAAAATCCCAGAAATATAAACCATTTGAAAGAAGGAAGTGAAGGAAAACTTGTTTTAAAGTTTGCATATAATCACTTTGAAAAGTCGTAGTAAACCTTTTCAAAACATCAAATCTTTTCCGAAAATTTCGGCAGAGTCTCTTTTGTAAATACTGGCCTCAAACAGGTACAAACATGAATAATATGATTAAAGGCATCCCCTAAGCGGGAGCTAGCTCTTCGCCAATTGGCGGTCACAACCACGCAAGCAATATAATATACAACGCCTAAGGGCGAGGATCAAAACTCAAAAGGATACCAATATCATCAAGAAAACCATAATAATACAGCGAGCGACTCTAAGGTCGAAAGAATATACAACTGGTCTTCTAGGTCTAATAAATATACAAGTCTGATTGATGGAGTTTACTAGATACAAAAGAAATATAATAAAAGGTACAATGGTGGTCACGATGCAAGTGAACCCACCTACCAAAGCAATCACCCGGAATGAAGTAGTGTCCCAGCAAAATCGTCAAGGAAACCTGTATGGCAAAAACCGGCAAGAAACTGTGGCACAACGGGGGTGAGTTGCCAACTCGTGAGTAGAAAACTTCACCGAGCAGAAATCGCATGTATGACTCAATCCTAGGTCATACGATAATATATGCTCAATATAATAAATCCTGAAGCATATAATAATGGTAAGGGTAAACATCTATATATAAGTGTAATACCAAGTGCTCGTGTCAATACCTCAGGTAGCAACATAATACATATATGATGTATGAATGCAATATAATGAAAACATAATACATCATGAATGAGAAAACTGTTTTCTTAATTTAGTGAGATTTCTGTATATATAAATCGAGGTATTATCAATGAAATCAACAGAAAATTAGTGTCTAGCATTGACACAAAATATATATCTCGCTATCTCAATATCTCAGGTTCCGGCAATCTGGACTGGCCCGTAACATCAAATCTCAATACCTCAGGCTCCGGCAATCCAGACTGGCCTATACTCCGATCGGTATCCTCCGGATATCCGTCGAGTCACAATAAAATCACCGGTCGGTACTGCTCCCCTGCCAGGCTCAACGCCATCATCTGCGACCATCTCGCCCTGGGGTACCGCACCGGGTCCACCATGCACGCATAGACGGTTCCTCCTCCTCCTCGAATCGGGTGTATGATATCGCTCAAGAGCCGAGAAAACTCATGGTGGACTCCTCTCAAATCATATCATGAGAAAACAGCAATTTGCTATCTTTTAAATGATAATAAGTTTATAAAATCTTTGCGGATTCTCCAAATCCAGAAATCTCATGGAAATCTGAAATCCCAATCTCAAGAGTAAAATAACAGTACATTACCGGCATAAAACTCCATAATATTGCATGGCACATGAATATATGAATGCTTCTGATATCAAGTAAGGAATGCAATAATTAAACTAGCATATAAAAGCAATAATATATTGGAACTATCAGCTAGCAATTTATAATAATGAAATAGTGTTTTCTAATATGTACGTGACATGGCAATTACCGATGATGATGTGTGTGGGCCGGCAAGCAGGTGTACGTGGAGCATACGCATCATCGGTAATGGTGTTGGTGTCCTGACAACTGGTTTCATAATAACTAATGAAAACACATATAAGCATGCAATGCGATACGAACAGCAGGAATATATAGCAAATGAATAGTAAATGCAACAATAAGGAATGTACATAATAAATATGAGTCATACAGTTTTGGCATTTGAAATAACACGAATCATGGTGTTTAAAAAATAGGGATTACGGTGTTTAAAAGAAAAGGTGCGTCCTTTGAAATATCCGTAGTATCCCTTGGCCTGTCTTTAAAATACTCACGATTTGTTAGTTTTGGAAATAAGTATGACTCAAGCCCGTTCTAATATCTACTAAGTAAACTACAGGACTAAACTAACAGACTAATCGAAAGAGTAAGGAAAACCATCTAAGTCTGAGTCGATATTTATATCTAGTAGTCAGTGATCCCGCCTCAATAGTATCACGTACGATACAATATATAATATGACATTCTCGAGTCAAGAGTGCGGATCTATCATCATAATTATATCACGTACGGTAAATCCATCGTACGGCATCCCAAATCTAGGTACGGGTCGAATATTACATTTGTCTCATTATTCCTCTGGTATTCTTATCATCATATCCTGAATTAGGGGTACTGATCTAAAGTCTAGTACATTCCGATACCATCAACATATATATATGCGTGTGTATGAAAACACATCGCCTAAAGACCCGCTATAAAATCACGTCGTATCTCATAATATGAACCAAGCAATATCACCGATCTCGTGGCATCATGCCCAAACACATCGACTCATCTCCAAGTACCATATACTATCCTCATTATCCATGTATACGTATACACACACACACACACACATATACATACTCATATATATATATATATATGTATGTATATGTATATATATATATATATATATCCCCATATACGCACAAGTAAAACAAATGTATTCATGTGTGTGTGCGCGTGTGTGCAAATCCTTACTCTAGGGTTTCGCAACTAACACTAGACTATAACATTAACATCCAAATACGCTAAACACTAACCTAAGGTCACCTAAAGAATTTCTAGCTAAGTATACACATCTTATAATAACACATAAGTATATAGATATAACGCATTTGTATACTGCACTACGAAACTGCGGGGGTGCTATAAGCCATCCACCCGACTTCCCCCGTAGATATATATCTACTCACCTGATCTTTCGTTACCGAAGTCGATGTCACCACGCCCTTTCTTGTCACCCCGAAGTTCACGTGGAGGTACCTACACGTCATAACATATCGTGTCGCATTAAAATCCAATTTAAAAAAAAAACGACACGCTAAATGCCAATAGGTTAAAACCTACGGACAACACATGCAAGAAAGGCCAAATAAATCCTCGATGTCAATGTACAAACGTCAAACCATCGAGTTAAAACCCAAATACTAAAACTCAAATTAAAACGAAGTCGCAAAACAATGCAGCAACTCAAGAAAAACACCTCCAGATTTTACCCTAGGTGAAATTAGCCAATTTTGCATATTTGGAGGGTCTAGTTTACAGATAAAGGGACCAAAGACCAAGAACGAGGCCAACCACACATAACCTGGCCGCAATTTGCGGCCAGAAGGGATTTAATTATGGCCAGGGTGAAGGGGTTGGGTCTCGGGTCTTTAGGGTACACTCCAAATCACCTGCACACATCTCAGTAGTCGCTAAATATTTTTCAGGTGCCCCGAGTCGTAGCAGTTCTCTAAATACCATCACATTTCCCACAATTTTCCGATATTGGGGATTTTAAGTTCGTGTCTTGGGGCTTTAATCTTTGGTTTTGTCCAGAATTCTAACACTAAAGCGGTTTAAGATCACTACGAAATCCTAATTGCACCATCTCAATTCAATTCAAACCCTAAGCTCAACTTGGAATTTGCAAAGCTTACTAAACCGTACTTAAATACTTCTAAACTAAATTAGATGCTAAGGTAAATGAAATACTATACTAATGGTGAAAGAATTACCTCATTTGGCAACTCAAGAAAATTTTCTTGAGTTGCCCCAAGTGCTCAAAATCCTAGCTTTCTTGGTCCAAAATGCTTGTAGTGAGCTCGTGGACATTTTTAATGAAGGGATTAAGGTGTTTTGGTGTGGGATTGAGGGTGTTTGTGAGGATGAAGAGGAGGTGGAGAAGAGGGCAGCCATGGAGATGAGGAGGGAAAAATAATGAAGAAAACAATAGAGGGAAACAAATGGGAGACAAGTCAAAGACCCCTCACCTCTCTCTCTCTTCTCTCTCTTGCCCATACTTCATTGTTTAATCTTTTTCATTTTCTTTTCCTTTTTCTTTTCTTTATCTTCTCTCTTCTCATATTAAAATCAAACCATGCTTGAAAAAAGGAAAGAAGCCAAGGTAGAAAAATGTAAAATGTGTAATATGACATGGTGCATGTCATGTTCACAAATCAAGCTTAATGCACAATTAGCGATATTAAATCGAGATTAGCATTAACATAGAATATAATTAATTATATAAAAATCTATGAATGCTCCATTCTTATAATCACCTTCAAATTCAATAATTAACATAATTTCCAAATATTTCCCAATTTATTGGTATATAATTATACGGCATTATTAAAATATTCATAATATTTATTATTTAATTATATAAATTCCCAAAAATAATATTTTATTTTTCTGAAATGTTACAGGTCGAATCGCCTCATTTTTCTCCAATGTTCTAAATGCATCATATGCAAGCTTCTGCAGTTGCTTAAATAATTTTAGGAGGTCATATAAAAATTGACAGAAAGCAAAATTTAGGGTTTCAGTTTATCGAACTTTCGGAGTTGTTTCGGTTTCGTAATATTTCTAACATAGTCTAAGTTTCTAGCTTGGCTCTGATACCACTGTAGGGATTCTCTAGCACCATGCCTAGAGTTTGGCTTGCATCAAACATGCTATAATAAAAATTTAGGGGTGCTAAACAATACCAACCATGAATCGAACTAGAAAATTAGGGTAACAAGAAGCAAATATCACATACAAGAAATAGTCTAACACTAAGAGGATATTAATACAACCTTTGTAGACCTCCTCTTTGTGATTTCTTGGATCAACTAGGGTTTGAACCGGTTCGTTTGAGTCCTTCCAAGTCCACGACGATCCACCATGGAGTCCCTTTGCTCATGCTCCTAGCTTCACTTGATCTTTAAGAAGTGGAGCAAACAACCTACACTAGTGGGCTAGACTAATATAGATTGGTGATGTGGGTTGTAATCTCACTTAAAAACCTTTCCTTGTTGTTTCCTTCACTCACTTGAAAAGGGTAGAGAGCAAGAAGGAGGAAGAAGAAGGAGATGGCTAAGCTTGAGCTCTTTTTTGTGATAATTCTCAAGAATAATGAGAAAAGAAAATAAAAATATGAGAGTCACACTCACATTCAGCCATGGTAAATAAATATCTAGATATTTTGTTAAAGAGTTAAAGAACAAATGGAAATTAAACCGTGGTTAATATTAGTTCAGGTAAACAAGAGTGTAGAATATTTGCAACCTTGATTTAATATCATTTTCTTTTTCTCAATAACAAATATATATATAAATATTTATACCATATGAGTCTTGCATAGCCATCTCCAATGTATCAACAACCATGATACATGTATGCATGCATGTGTGCATTCATATCAACATATATGTACATACATGCATTCATGCATACATCCATAAAGAAAAGATTTTAAATAAATGAGCTAGAAGTCAATAATATTAAATCAACATTTGATTTAATAATCAGGTCATATCACATACTACCCGACCAATAAAAAACGCCCGATCAAAATACGGTTTCAAATATACGTATTTAATCGAACTCCTGCGCATATCCCATATGCACCCCCACATCATTTCGCCTGAGCTAGGAAACCCCTCTATGGGACTATAAGACTCGTCAATACACTAGCAGTAGGCAGTGATCATATCACATACCCACAAACTGTCAGCGGCACTAGCTGTACGTAACGGCTCCCAGGTATTGAGCGATCAGAAGAAAAACAAGCGAACCTGTCAAAACTCCCGTCAAGCCAACTGGCAACACTTACCGTTCAGTCCGGTCTCTTCGTCAGATATGCTGCATATGGAGTCCAGGGATAGTATCGTAAACCACAATAACTCAATAAGTCATGCCGGTATATAGCTCATAACAGATCGAGAAACTACTGATAATACTTATCAGTAAATCTCATCAGCCCTGGCCAGGGACTTCCTGTTATAACCAATCGATCATAGCGCAACATCAACCCCCAATACCGGGAGAGACGAAATCCCTCCTATCGCTCATTGCCTCTATGTGTCTCAGGACTGTATCCAAAATCCACCTGTTTGCACGACTCAGTAGAGCCGTGGTAGGGTGGAGATCAAAGTACAGTGGGTGGACACACAAGACTCTATGACGATCTCGGGTCTACAGACAAATCTGTACCAGTGTCATCTGAGAACTGTGATCCGACGATAGATATAATACCATATAGGAGTTCTCGACGAGTCTGTTCAGTGTACCCAGTCTCCACTGAGCACCCGTATATAATCTTTCGTGTCACCACACCAATAGATATGGGATCATCCATCGCCTATCATATGGGTCAAGTAACGTATACGCTAGTCTACTCTGGAATATCGATGCCCCGTCTCGATACACCCACGACTAGGAACATTTCAAGGATATGCTTATAAACTATACATGTCCTACTAGTATGATCTGCATCATAATCCCAGTAGTCAAGCAAATATCCTAAGGGCTTTATCAACATGTACCAAAGGAGTAATATGCATGATCAAATGAACATGTCAAGATAAAGTACAACCAAATAGCATACTATCATGTCGAGCAAGAATGTCCTCTGAATATATATATACACATACTGATACATCCACTATCATATAATGGCCTCTAGGGCATACATATATCCAACAAATACTTGAATTCAAACATCAATACCAAACATGAATACTTGACTTGACTTGATCGATCCATGGTTATAACTTGACATGACTACTTGAATACATGAGTACATCCTGAACCTGACTACTTGAACAACTTGTATCCATGATTTCAGCAAGGCTTGTAAGTATAACCTATACAATACATTATGCGGGGATAACGGGGTAGATTGGAACGGAACGTATTAACGTGGCACGAGATGGTCACTTAAAAAACACCTACATGAACTCTCGTGTCGTTTTCCCATAGGTTTTGACAGGGCCTTGTACTAAATGTTACCATAGTCCATGGGGTAAGATGGACTCCTCTCGTATACACAAATACCTTCTGCACTAAGCTACAAACAACTACGTTAGAATAACAATCATATACCTGTACAACTTTACAATTTCATTTCATATTACTTGTACTATTCCATTCCTTCTTTTGGGACTTACCAAGCGCCAGTTCGCTGATGACATTCCTGCCTTTTCTTTCTTTGCAATGTTAGTCATGAGGACCGGACTCTCAGGAGATCGAGCCTTACCAGGAGGACTTGGACCAGCTCACTGCCCAGCCGGAATTCTAGCTCTCCTTATATTTACTTTCAGTTTGTATGCCACTGTTTAGGCATTGTTTATATCATTATATCTTTTCATTTTCAAACAGTTGTATGTAAAGTGAATGTAAATAAAAGTTGTTGTGTATTATTTTATATCACTTGTCATTCTTGTGCATTTTATATATATTGCTTAATTATGCTTAACGTATTTATTTCTTAGTAAATGCGTTGCGGCCCGCCACGTCACCGTTTCTGTACAGTGGGAAGCGGGGCGTGACAGGATTTGTTGGCGGACCATGCTGGTCAGTTCTGCATGAATTCTTAAGCAATATATAACAAGAATTATAAGAATCAGCAACTATGCATTCCTTACATTTCAAATTCCTTGAATCTAACCTAACCTTTCTTTTTCTATCAAAGTCATGGATTCACCGAACAACACCAGCACGAACGTCAATGGCAATACTCCACCACCTACTCTACCACCACCACCTACCATTGCAGCTCCCATCAATGAGCAAACGGTACTGCTTGAGGCAATCAAGAGGCTCTTGGAAGGTCAACAGCAGCAGACTGCTATCCTCATGCACCGCCCAAAAGTCGAGGCACCAGGAGTCAAGCAATTCCAGGCACTGCACCCGAAACATTTCTCAAGAAAAGAGAGCCCACTAGAGGCAGAAGAATGGGCTTAGTCAATAAAAGATAATCTGGCAGCAGCACAAGTGCCAGAGATTGCTTGGGTGAGAGTTGTGAAGCTCCAACTAACAGACAACGCCAGAGTCTGGTGGAAGGCTGAAGAAAACAGTCTCGCCCAACCGATTGAATGGAAGACGTTTCGCGATATGTTCGACACGATGTACTTCCCTGAGACTGCCCGTTTTGACATGGAGCAGCGGTTCATCCACTTACAACAAAGCTCGATGTGGAGTAAGTCCGTGGATGAATACGATGCTGAGTTTACCATGCTTAGCAGGTAAGATATTGTCTCAAATTCAAATTCCTGATATCACTTATTACACTACTAACATAAGACCATAACAGGTTCGCGGCACACCTGATTCCTACTGCTGAGATCCAGGCACGACGATTTCAGCAAGGGTTGGACCTGGAAATCCAAGCCGCACTCGCTACAGGGGATTTCCCAACCCATGATCTTGCTCTGAAGGCTGCCCAACGTTATGAGGCAGTGGTGAAGAAGAAGGGCAGACCTCAAACTGCCGGTGTGAAATGACCTGCCACACAGATGACAGGAGGAGCCTCTTCCAGGCCAACTTTTGCACCCAGGAGACTGGGAGGATCACTTAACCGGTCCAGTCCACGACTTTTGCTTCTACTGCAAGAGGAATGGACACCTAGCAAAAGACTGCATGCATGCAAATGGACAGTGTTTGGTTTGTGGCGCATCCACTCACGCCATAGGAGTATGTCCATATTGACTCAACCCAGCTCCAGCACCTAGACCCGCAATCACATTTCCGCAGTAGTCAGCTATTCAGGTTCTTGCACCTCGTCTAGCTCTCCCTACACCACCTCCATATGGACCTCCTACACAGCCTCCTCATCAATTCCACCAGGCACAGAGAAATGTGCCTCAAGGGCAAAGAAACATGCTTCAAGGGCAGAAGAATGTGCCTTCGGCAAGGAGGAATATACCCAGACGTCAGAATTTCACAATAACGGTTGAAGAAGCCGAAGCCACTGGCCAAGTAATCACTGGTAATTCCCAATCTTTTCATCTTTTCAATCCTTATATACCTCTATATTTTTCCTATATCTAAACCCAACCTCACACAACTTAGGTACTATACTAGTAGCTACCCTTCCTGCACTCGCACTTTTTGACACTGGAGCTTCACACTGCTTCATGTCCCAACGATTCGTGAGAACGCATGTGATTCCCTTGAAGTCACTCATTTCAAGATGGAATGTCAGTTCCGGGAATGGAGTTCTGAAAGTAACTATGGGGTTTGATCAGTGTCCAATTGTAGTTTGCGGACGAGAATTCTACGTGAATTTCAAAGTACTGGACATCCCAAATTTCGATGAAGTGTTGGGAATGGACTGGCTGGGTGTTTTCTATACTACGATTGACTGCCGTCAAAAGGAGGGTAGTATTTGATATACCAGATCACCCAGTTTCCAGCTTCAAGAGTGGAAATAGAACGTTGAAGACATGAATCTTTCATACGAAACCAAAGAATGCAGAAGTGTTTACTCTAACAACGGAAGAAGAAAAGCCAGAAGTAGTTCGAGAGTTCGAGGATGTGTTCCCTGAAGATATAACAGGTTTGCCTCCCGATCGAGCTCTTGAATTCAGCATTGATTTACTACCTGGTGCGCAACCGGTAATCAAAGCTCCGTACCGGCTAAGTCCAGAAGGATTGAAGGAGATCCGCATTCAGTTAGATGAACTCCTGAAGAAAGGTTGGATTCGTCCCAGTACTTCAAGCTGGAAATCTCCGGTATTACTTGTGAAGAAGAAAGAAGGTTCATACAGGATGTGTGTAAATTATCGAGCTCTGAACGAAGTAACGATAAAGAACAAGTACCCACTACCACACATCGATACTCTGTTCGATCAAAGTGGGTCTTGTGTATTCTCAAAGCTAAACCTTCGTTCGGGTTATCATCAGTTGAAGGTCAAAGAGTCCGACATTCCGAAGACGGCGTTCAGGACTCGATATGATCATTATGAGTATCTCGTAATGCCATTTGGAATGATCAATGCACCTGCTATATTCATGAATCTGATGAACCAAGTTTTCCGAGAGTACTTAGATAGGTTCGTTGTCATCTTCATTGACGACATCTTGGTGTATTCAAAGAATCGGAAAGAACGCGTCGAGCATTTACGGATTGTCCTAGAGACATTGCGATAGCATTAGCTCTATGCCAAGTATAGCAGTGTGAATTTTGTCTAAATCAAGTCAGATTTCTCGGACATATCGTTTCAAGCGAAGGAATCTTATTAGATTCAGCTAAGGTGCTAGCTGTCAGCGAATGGCCGACACCAAAGACGGTGAAGGATATACGAAGTTTCTTGGGATTAACAGGATACTACCGAAAATTCATTGAAGGCTTTTCGAAGATTGCAGCACCCCTGACCATGCTCACACGTAAAGATGAAGCATTCGTGTGGTCAGAAGCATGTGAAAACGCTTTTGTAGAACTCAAGTCAAGATTAACTTCAGCTCCTATCCTTGTAATACTGGATCAATCTGGAGGATTCTTCGTACATTATGATGCGTCCGGTAAGAAATTAGGATGCGTTCTACATCAGCATGGAAAAATTGTGGCTTTCGTGTCGAGACAGCTGAAGGTTCATGAGCGCAACTACCCAACACAGAATCTGGAGTTAGCAGCCGTTATCTTCGCACTTAAGATTTTGCGCCACTATCTTCTGGGAGAAAAAGTGGATATATATACCGACCACAAGAGTCTGAAGTATGTATTTACTCAAAAGGAATTGAACATGCGGCAGAGAAGATGGCTAGAACTCATGGCGGACTTCGACATCAACCTACAGTATCATCCATGGAAGGTAAATGTAGTTCCTGATGCCCTTAGCCTCCAGCCAATATCAATGAATCTCAACGCTCAGTGGAAAATACAGCAGGAATTGCACGGATTGGAAATCGAAGTAGTTATGTCAGGTAATGATTCGTATTTGATGAACTTACAAGTCCAGTCCACTCTTGTCAATCAGATCAAAGCAGCTCAAGAAAATGATGCCAAGCTACAAAAGATCCGAGATCAAGTAGAAAGTGGACTTCAAACTAACTTCATCATCCACAAAGATGGATCCCTGAGATATGGAAGTCGATTATGTGTACCACACAGCCCAGTTCGAGAAGAGTTGATGAAAGAAGCTCACAGCTCTCCGTACTCAGTACACCCCGGTGGTACAAAAATGTACAAGGATCTATGGCAACACTACTGGTGGAATGGAATGAAGCGCGAAGTAGCCAGAAGCGTAGCCAAGTATTTGGTGTGTCAGCAAGTGAATGTTGAACATCACAGGACTGCTGGTCTACTTCAGTCGTTACCAATCCCAGAATGGAAATGGCAGCACATTATCATGGACTACATGACTACCCTTCCTCGTAGGGTAACGACGCGGTATGGGTTATTGTAGATCGACTCACCAAGTCGTCTCACATTATTCTCTTCCGAGTTAGCCAATTTACCGAGACGTTAGCAAAGAAGTAAATGGAGGTAAGTATGAATCTAAATTAAGATTTAACCTTAAGATATACAATTTTTGATACCCATGAAACTCATGCAAGAGATTGTGAGATTAGATGGAGTACCAATTTGCAACGTCTCCGATCGTGGATTCTGATCACAGTTTTGGCAGAGTCTGCAATCTAGCGTGGGAACGAGTCTAAACTTCAGCACGTCTTACCATCCACAAATGGACGGACAATCCTAGCAAACAATTCAGATTCTGTAGGACATGTTAAGAGCTTGTATGTTAGACTTCGGAGGTTCGTGGGAAGATCACCTACACCTTGTGGAGTTTTCATACAATAACAGCTATCAGGTGACTATTGGAATCGCACCATTTGCAACACTCTAGGATGGAAGTTTCTTTCACCACTAAGTTGGGACGATGTTGGAGATCGTGAACTCCTTGGACCAGAGATGATCGTGGCAACTGTGGACGTAGTTCGCACGATCAGGGAAAGAATGTGCATAGCTCAAGATCGACAAAAGCATTGGGCTAATGCAAAGCGCCAACACCTGGAGTTCCAACCTGGAGACCATGTTTTTATGAAGATCTCTCCAAACAGAGGAGCGGTCCGCTTTGGAAAGAGGGGTAAGCCCAGTCCTAGATACATAGGACCGTTCGATATACTGGAACGAGTTGGAGAAGTGGCATACTATTTGGCACTACCACCCTCATTGGAAGGAGTGCAAAACGTGTTCCACATATCTCAGCTACGAAGATATGTGAGCGACCCAGCCACATCCTTGATCACTCAGAGCTCACAGTCCAGACTGACCTGACTTGCGAGCAACAACCCGTTGAGATCCTGGACTGAAAGATAAAGACACTGTAGAACAAAGAAGTAAACTTGGTCCGAGTGATGTAGAGAAAAGATTCGCCAAGAGAGTCAACGTGGGAACAAGAAGAAGACATGTGTGCAAGATACCCTCACTTATTTGTAAATTAGTCCCTATGTAAATGTAAATTTCGAGGACGAAATTTTTATAAGGAAGGTAGAAAGTAACGACTCAGAAATTATTGTACGGAATTTTCCAACGTATTAGCCTTGACTTAGCATCTTTCTTCGCGAAAAGGTGGCGAAGAGCTGAATGATCAGTATATACAACGACAGGAGAGCCGATTAAATAAGGCCGAAATTTTTCGAGTGCAAACACAACAGCTAAAAACTCTTTCTCTGGTGTTTTGTAGTTGAGTTGGGCCTCATTTAGTGTTCGGCTAGCATAATAAATCACGTGCGGCATCTTATTAATGTGCTGTCCAAGAACAGCACCAATAGCAAAGTCTGATGCGTCGCACATGATTTCAAAAGGGTGCGTCCAGTCGGGAAATGAGAGGATGGGCGCAGTGATGAGTGAATGTTTCAAAGACTCAAATGCTTCAATGCAAGTGGAGTCGAAAGCAAAAGTTATGTCCATGGCCAGTAATAGAGTCAAGGGTCTAGCAATCTTGCTAAAGTCCTTGATAAACCGTCTGTAGAAACCGGCGTGGCCAAGGAAGGCTCTAATATCTTTGACGCATTTCGGGGGAGGGAGGTTAGAAATCACTTCGATTTTATCCCTGTCAACCTCGATGCCGTTTTGCGAGATGACATGTCCTAAGACAATGCCCTCTCGCACCATGAAATGGCACTTCTCCCAATTCAATGTTAGGTTCTTTTCCCTGCAGCGGGTAAGAACAGCGTCAAGATGGCGTAAACACTTGTCGAAGGAGTCGCCAAAGATGGAGAAATCATCCATAAAGATCTCCAAGAACTTTTCAACCATGTCTGAAAAGATCCCCATCATACACCGCTGAAATGTCGCGGGTGCGTTGCATAACCCAAAGGGCATGCGACGATAGGCAAACGTGCCAAAGGGACAAGTGAATGTTGTCTTGTCTTGGTCCTCTTTGGCGATGGTGACTTGATTGTAACCGGAATAGCCATCGAGAAAGCAATAGAACTCGTGCCCTGCCAATCGCTCGAGCATTTGGTCAATGAAAGGTAAAGGAAAGTGGTCTTTCCTTGTTGCGGCATTGAGTTTTCTATAGTCTATGCAGACTCGCCACCCAGTTTGGGTGCGAGTGGGAATCAACTCATTTGCCTCATTTGTAATGACCGTAATGCCCGATTTCTTTGGCACGACGTGGATTGGGCTAACCTATTGGCTATCCGAGATAGGGTAAATGATACCGCTATCCAGACACTTGACAATTTCCTTCTTAACAGCCTCTTTCATGATGGGGTTGAGGCGCCTTTGTAGATCCCGTGCTGGCTTGGCATCATCCATTAAGTGTATATGATGTTCGACTATGAGGGGACTAATCCCCTTAATGTCCGCCATAGACCAGCCGAAAGCTTGCCGATTATTATGTAAGACCATCAAGAGAGCCTTCTCTTGCTCAAGAGCTAGAGAGGCTGATATAATGACAGGTAAGGTCTCATTATCACCTAGATATGCATATTTTAGGTGTGTCGGCAAAAGCTTTAATTCGAGTTTAGGAGGTGAAACAATAGATGGTAACAATGGGGTAGTTGTTTCAAACTCGAATGATTCCATCAAAGGCTCGAACCGAGTGTACGCAACAGTGTCGGATGGTTCAACTAACTCATCCGAAAAGGCAAAAGACTCCAATTCAGGTGATGAGTCTTCAAAGTCGTCGACGAATGTAAAACACTCAAAATCGTTATCCGCCGTGAAAGCTGTGTCAGATTCTAGGAGGAACGCACTAGTGGCGTTAGCATTGCTGTGGTCGAACAAAAAATTCTTGAACTCACAGTCCTCCTCCGCGATCTCATTGATCGAGCAAACGTCGAGTACGCTAGCATTAGGCTCAGCAGGCTGAATTCCCAACTTGAAAATATTGAGCTCAATTGTCATATTGCCGAAAGATAGGTTCATTGAACCATTACGACAATTGATCACTGCGTTAGAAGTTGCCAAAAATGGTCGACCTAGTATTACCGGAATTTAGTTCCGGGGGTTAGCGACAGGTTGTGTGTCCATCACAATAAAGTCAACGGGGAAAATGAAATCCCCTACTTTTATTAACACATCCTCCAGCTCTCCCCTAGGATGAGTGATAGACCGGTCGGCCATTTGGAGAGTACAGTGAGTGGGCTTAAGCTCTCCAACGCCCAATTGCTCGTACACAGAATAGGGTAGCAAATTGACACTCACACCAAGATCTAATAGTGCTCTATTGATGTTCTTGTCCCCAATTGTTATCGAAATGGTAGGACACCCGGGGTCCTTTTGCTTTGGGGGAAGGGAATTTACAAGAGCATCACTAATAGCACTAGCCACAAAAACTTTCTTTGGCACTTGCGACTTCCTCTTTTTGGTGCATAAGTCCTTTAAAATTTTTGCATATGAAGGAACTTGCTGGATGGCATCCAAAAGAGGGATATTTATGCTAACCTGTTTGAACAACTCAACAATCTTTTCCATCTGCGGAGTTGGTTTATTGGATCTCAACCGATTAGGAAAAGGAACATTTTGAAAGGTGGTTGAGTCCAACTTTTGTGGATCAGATTGTCGAGTTGGAACGGCACCCCGTGTAGATGTGTTCGTGTTGTTAGAAATGGGTCCGTTCAAGCTAGAAGAGGTAGAGCCATGTGAAGGGTGGAGAATAGGCTCTGAAGAAGAAGAAGAAGAAGATGAAGAAATCCCACCGGCAGGGGTGTCATTGTTCATGCCCACATTTTTCTGCAACACTTTTCCCGATCTCAACGTGGTCACGGCATTTACGTTATGATTCTGCTGTTGATATGCAGCGTGTGTGTGACCGGGGTTGGGCAGTGGTTGAGACGGGAGTTTTCCTTTTTCGCGCTCGCTCAAAGCTGCATTGAGTTGTGCAATTTGTGCCTCAATAGATTTGATGCTTTGATCGTGTGAGGCACTATTTTGCACTAAAGATTGAATAGAAGTCTCAAGTCTTGCTGTAGACTGTGTAGATTGCTTAAGGAACACATCTAGACTTCTTTCGAGCGAGCTAACCTTATCATTATTAGGTTGAATATAATTGTTTGGCTGGTAAGCATTGTTCGGCACAAAATTGTTCACCTGATTAGGGTAAGGTTGTTGTTGAAATTGTTGCGGTTTATATTGAGTTTGCGAGGGTGCTTGTTGTTGTTGTTGTGGAGGAGGAGGTCTTTGAAAATTATTATTATTTCCTTGGAATTGTTGATTTTGGTTCCAAGAGAAATTTGGGTGACTCCTCCACCCCGGATTATACGTCGAAGAGTACGGATCGTTTCTTTGTCGTTGCTGAAATGCAGCATTGACTTGATCCTGTCCTTGTGTAGATGCATTATAAGGAAACTCTTCGGTCAGGTGCGATGGATCCGCACAACAAGCACAGACAGTTCGTGGAGGCATAGCAGGGGCAGGAGAAGACGATGAGATTTTGGTCTCGATCGCTTCTAGCTTTTTCGTAAGAGCGGCCATCTCGGCCTTCATGGCAATCGACATCTCTACTTGATGTATGCCTGCCCTAGATTGACCACTTGAAGAAGATGTGGTCTTGGTACTCTCCCACTGTATTGTTTGCTCACTAAGATCCTCAAGAAACTGCCAAGCTTCATCACTAGACTTAGAGAGAAAATGACCTTGACAGATGGTTTCTAGCAACTGCTTCGTTGCCGAGTTCAATCCCTCGTATAATGTTTGGCAAAGTTGCCAACTTTCTATCCCATGATGAGGGCATTGAACTAGTAGGTCCTTGAATCTCTCGAAGCACTTCCAAAATGGTTCGGACGGAAGTTGTGAGAATTAAATTATTTCATTGCGGATTCTGGCAGTTTTATGGTGAGGATAGAACTTTTTTAGAAAAGCTTTCACAGACTCATCCCAATTTCTAATAGAATGTGATGCGGTGCTATATAACCACTTCTCGGCTAGGTCATATAAGGTGAAAGGAATGACCCTTAGCCTTATAGCGTCATCACTCAATTGGGTCGTTTTCATCATAGCGCACACATTTTGGAATTTATTAATAAAGATATATGCGTCTTCAGTTTCCAAACCATGAAATTTTGGCAGCATATTGATGAAATGTGGTTTTATCTCAAAATTGTCCCCATTTGCCGGTGGGGGTGAAAGACAGGTGGGTAAAGAAGTGCGGATGGGTAAAAGAGGTCCTGGAGCGCAACTCGTGCGGGCGCTTCAACAGGCGGCTGGTTCGGGTCATTCGCACCTAACGGAGGTGGAATCCTTCCCGTCGGTAAGGTATTGTTGGGGTTGAATCCCGACATACCTTCGGTGAAAGAAGTTGAGGGTGAGGGTAAGAAAGTGGACGGATTTTCGACTTCGGTGTCGAAAGGTTCGTTGGTCGGTACCAACGAAACGCGGACTAATCGGGCGTCTGTATCCCTAGTCCAAAGTGACATACACTAAAAGGGATAGTGCAGTCCAAAAAAAAAAAGAAAAACAGAATGTGGGGATAAGATAACGTCAGTGGTGGAAGTGGTTTGCAAGTTTTCTTAGCGGCAAGCTGCAAGTTTTTGAAAAGATTTTTCTCTTTTTTTTTATGTGACAGTTTTGCAAAAAGGTTTTTCAAAAGGGACTCGTGACACAAATCAACCACACATGCACAATCAGGCCTAGATCTAGGGTTGCCTAGGTCTGCTAGACAGCTCCTAAGTAGAGCTAGAAATAGGACCTCAAACCGCCTCTTCACGGACAAGTACGGCCAGGTAAGTGGGAAGGAACCACCACTACAGTGGGCCTAATTAATAACCACTAGCCTAGACACCGCAATGTCGGTTAGGATAAACGGCCGATGCCTATACTAGTCCTTTTCCTATTGAGCTCGATGTCCTTAGGTCTGAGTCTAATCTTTTTTATTAATTGTGGTCAATGCACATGCTTTAGGTGTTTTCTGGGGTCCTAGGAAGGGTGATGAAATCCCCACCCAATCTGAGTTTGGTCAATTAGCCCCTTAAAGTCCAATTAAATTATGCAAAACAGTAAAATTCACTTGCAATCAATTTTAGCACGGCGCAAAGAACCCTGCAGAAAATCTGTTATTTAGAAGGGGGAGAGAATTTTTTTAGCGCAAAGAATTCCTGCAGAAACTTTTTTACAATGGAGATATGGAGGTTGCAGAGGGGAAGAAAAGAGAGCAAACCCTGTAAAAATTATGTGCTGACGTGGCAGTTGTGCGGCGGTTCCGCGGTCTAGGGTACCAGAGTGCGGCGGAAACGCGGTTCTTCAAGGGAATCAGGCTCTGAAACTTTTTGTACTGTTCTGTGCTTAAAATTCCTCTCTGTTCTTATGCTCCTTTTTCTGTTTTGACCTTCTGTAAAACTCCAGATCCGCGATGCTTTGTTGTTCCTGCAAGATTCAAACGAGAAACCCTTCAAACAGATAAAAATCGCTAAAGTGTTTTTGTATTTTTGTATTTTCTGATTTTTGTGATTTTTCAAAATTTATATCAACCCGAAATCCTACAAATCAAAAAAATTACGCCATCCCCGGCAACGGCGCCATTTAATTAATCCAAAAATTGTAGTTTACCGTAATCAGAAACGGCGTCGCTTTGCAGCTAGCCGGTGAGTACGGGTCGATCCGCAGAGATGTGTAATTTCTTGTTTTTGTGTTATAACGAGTTGATTCAGATTGTTGTTTGGTTTTTGTCGATTGATTTAAAAACTAATTTATGTGATATGAAAGAACTCGTTAGGGTTAGGTCAAAGGTAGGGTTGATGAGATCAATATTTTCACCCCTTTCAATGCTGTTTGATTAAAGCTTTTTAGAAAATCACAACAATTATTAGCAAAGGGGATTAGGATGATCGGGAAGAAACAAAGTTTCTTCCTCTAGATCCTTGTCCGTCCTTTCCTATTAATTACTGCAATCTTCATGGACGTCATGTATGTCCGGCCTTTTAGACTACGGTTCACCGTTACCTCGTAAGTAGGGTGCCGTAGGGGGCGGATCATACATGCGTGCATGAAGGTTTCGTTTTGAAAATATGTTGGCATTGAAGGAGGTGAGAGATATCCATCTCTCACTCCCTCCCTTGTTCCTAACCCTAACGAGCGAGGATTTTACTCGCTCATTAGGGAATTATTAAAAAGTGACATTTTTGTTGTTTATGTTTTAAAGTGTTACTCTTACGACAGATTAAAATTAGCTGAACTAGTGAACTACAGCAAACAAATGGATAACTAGGGCAAGTAGTGATATTAAACTAAGGCAGGAATTAAATAAATTAAAAACTTACAAGAAAAGTTGATGCTCTAAATCTCCCAACAAGTCTGGACTTTTATTGATTGAAAAGAGGCATAGCATTTTACAGATTTTGAGTACAATTTATAAGCAACCAGTAAAGCTAGGGTTAAAGACTCTCGTAGACATGAAATTACAGATTTGCCCCCTAAGAATCCCAACATATGCACCGACACACCGACACAGAAAGTTTACACCGACACGGGCTTGGAATGGCCGCGGAACCGCGGCAATGGAGCGCTTGGGCCGCGGTTCCGCGGCCCTTTGGTGGGCTTGGCTCACCATTCTTCTGGACATTGTTTGTATGTTCTTGGGCTTCCTATTTTCATACTTCTTTTCTCTGTTGGGCTTCTTAGTGTTCTCCAAATCCTTAGTGAAAATTTGTAAGGATCTTTTGACTGTTTCACTTTCGTCTTTTGGACCTTACACTGTTCTTCGTCTCGACTTGAGTAAGATCCGTCTGCTTGTTGGTCAAAAGTCCCTTTTCTGTAGCATCTTTCGTCTTTTTCACTGTATTTGCTCCAAGAGCCTGTATCCTGTAACATGCAACAAACGAGCGTCAAAAGTACCTGTTTACTTATAAAGTGTATAAAAGTGGGGCGTATGAATTGCAATATTATGATATGAACAGTGGCCACTTTGAGCTCGGCCCATTTAGTTAAAATGTTAAACATTTAACAATGCTGAGCATTAGTTTGGGCTCTGACAATCTTTTTTTGTCTTTTATTGAGTGCTGAGCACTCATTATAGCTCTGGGGCTTTTATTTATAAAACAGTTTATGTTCTCTTAGCGCACACGTAAGGAGCACGTGGTGCGCTTGGCACAGTGCGCCAGTCAATGAGCGCAGAGCGCTTCTGTTGGGTAGCGCACACATGAGGAGCATAAGGCGCGCTTGGCACTGGTCACCAGATTTGGAGCGCTAAGGCTCTGCAACGCTATGCGTTAGTTTTGGAGCACTGAAGTGCTTCTTTTGATTAGAGCAATGGGGCTCTTTTTAGGCAGCTTTGCACCTTAAGAATTAAATTCTCGCTCTTATAAGAGACTTTTGCAGGGTTACCTAGGACGGCAGCAAGGTTTCGGGAGGCATCGTCCATGCCAAATTCAAAAATTTGCCGTTCTAGCTAACTTTAACTAAGAATCGTTAACTAGAAATCGACAGAATAACATATGTAAATACTTTACATTCTAAGTGAGCAAGGAATACAACCTTTGTAGACCGGTCCTTCACTTCAATAGCTCCGTGTACTAGTCCCTTCGCTGCGATCGTGAATTCTGGACTCTAAAGAGGCTCTCATGAAGAAACGAACATGCTTTCTTCGACGTCTTCGAGGCCAAAGATGATCTACGTCGAGGAGACGCTAACCCAAGCTATCTCTTCACTAATTATGAAATTAGTGAAGCAAACACTCTATACTAAATGGCAAGTAGTAGAGGATGATGAAGTAGGAATTTTTCTCACATTAGATTTCATATTCTCACAAGTTTTCATCACAAACTCAAACCCTAGAAAACTCTTTTCTCATTGAGCTCAGGAAGAAGATGAAGAATTATCAAGAGAGAATGAATTATTGTTGAGGTTAAAAATGCAACCAAGGGTTAAGCATGTCATGCTTAACCCTTGTAGAGAGTTAACCATGGCCATGGGCTAAAGGGTTGGGTTAAATAAATATCCTAAGCTAGACAAAAGAGTGGACAAAGTCAAAGATGCTTACAAACTTCTACAAGCTTTCAACAAATATCAACCATGATAAAATCCACAATTTTGAATAACTTAATGATAAATATAAAACCCTAATCTTAACCCTAGCATGGTTTAACCCTCAATAACCCTAGTTGCATTTGTAACCTAGCATGATACATTTAACATATATCACATATACATCAATGTATCCAAAGTGAGAAAAGAAATCATAAGTGAGCTAATACTAGTTAATGTAATGTAATATATCAAATATATAATTATGCATTAGATTATCAAATCAACTCTTAATTTAATAATCCGGCTATATCACCTATAACCGACTAATATCATTTGAATCAACTTATCAAATCAACACTTGATCCGATAACCCGGCTATATATTATATAACCGACCGATATCTCATATCGTGAGAATAGAATACGGTATCTCATATCGTATCAATCTCGGTCCTGCAAATATCACATATGTACTCCAACTCCATTTCGCTTGAGCTAGGAAACCCCTGTGTAGGACTCTAAAAACTCGTCAATACGCCGGCAGTAGGTGATGATCATATCAATCACCCACAAGCCGCAAGCGGTCTGCTAAACGTAACGGCACCCCGGTATTGAGCGATCAGAAGATCAACAAGCAAGCCTGCTCGTACTCCTGTGAATCCAATCAGTAACACTAACATACAGTCCGGTCTCTTCATCTGATATGTCGCATATCTCGTCAAGGGGTGGTAAACGTCAGACCCCAGTAACTCGATAAGTCGTGTCGATATGAGACTCATGACGGGTCGAGAAACTACTGATAACAGTTATCAGTATATCTCTGAAGCAGCCTTAGCCAAGGACTTCCTGCTATACCCAATCGAGCACAGTGCAACATCAACTCCCAATACCGGGAGAGACGAAACCCCTCCTATCGCTCATTGCCTCCATGTGACTAGGGACTGTACCCAAAAGCCACCGTTTTGCACGTTCTTGTTAGTTATGTATATGCCCTAGAGGCCATTGTTGTACATTTGATGTATATTATAATGGATGCTTGGATATATACAGAGAGGACTTTCTTGCTCGTCAAGATAATATGCTATTTGGTTTCACTTTATCTTAACATGTTGACTTTATTGGTTTACGGTCATTCTCTCACATGTTGATAAAGCCCTTAGGATCTATACTCGACTACTGGGATTATGATGAGATCATACTAGTGGGGCCACGGTAGTCGATGATTACATCCTATAAATGTTCCTAGTCGAGGGTATATCGAGACAGGGCATTGATACACCAGAGTAGACTAGTGTATACGCATCTTGACCCATATGATGGGCGATGGATGATCCCATATCCATCGGTGTTTAACATCAAGGATGGTGTATGGGTGCTCAGTAGAGACTGGGTACACTGGACAGACTCGCCGAGAACTCCTAGATGGTGATATACCACACGTCAGATGGCAGTTCTCCGGTGACACTGGTACAGGGTAGTCTGTAGACCCGAGATCGTCATAGAGTCTTGTGTGATTCCCACTGTGCTTTGATTTCCACCTTACCACGTCCAAGAGGGCATGCAAAACGGTGGCTTTTGGGTACAGTCCCGAATCACATGGAGGCAATGAGCGATAGGAGGGGATTCGTCTCTCCCGGTATAGGGAGTTGATGTCGTGCAGTGTTCGATTGGCTATAACTGGAAGTCCCTGGCCAGGGCTGATATAGAGATATACTGGTAAGTGTTACCAGTAGTTTCTCGACCTGTTATGAGCCTCACATCGACACGACTTATCGGTTACTGGGGTCTGACGTATACCACCCCTAGACTTGATATGCGACATATCAGACGAACAGACCGGACTGTACGGGAGTGTTACTGATTGGATTCACAGGAGAACGGACAGGCTAGCTTGTTGATCTTCTGATCGCTCAATACCTGGGTGGTTGTTACATTTAGCTGACCGCTTGCAGCTTGTGGGTGTTTGATATGATCATCACCTGCTACCGGCGTATTGACGATTGTTTAGAGTCCTACACAGAGGTTTCTTGGCTCAGGCGAAACGGAGTAGAGGCACATATATGATATGTGCAGGACCGAGGATAATGCGATATGAGATACCGTATTATATTCTCGAGATATTTAGATATGAATCGGGACATCGGATCAAGTGTTGATTCGATGAATCGGTACATGATATATTAGCCAGTTATATTCGATATAGCCGGATCGTTGGATCAAGTGTTGATTCGATGATTTAATGTATAATGATATATATGATATATTGTATTACATTATCTAATATTAGCTCGCTTTATTATTTCATTTTCTCGCCGGATTAATGCATTGATATATATGCGATATATGTTAATTGTATTATTTTCTATTGTTGCAAATATATAATATATATGTGATATATATTATTGTGATATGATATGATTTATTATAAAACATGTTTAAGGATGATAAAAAGGGATTAGGGTTTGATTAGGGTTAGCTCTTTCAAGTTCATTCTAGAAGGATTCTATTTTGTCTTGGTTAAGATATTATGGTTGATACTTATCCTTAACCTAACCAAACCCTAACTCTAGTTTATTCTCTACAAATTTTATCCTATCATCCTTGACCATGGTTCTATAATCAATCATATACACTAGACTTCTATTCATCAAAAAAGGATTATTCTTTCATTCTTCATCTTCTTCTCTCTTTGGTTTTTGAAAGAGAGAGCTCACTAGAAATTCCTTATGTGATGATTTATTGTGAGAAAGTGAAATAAAAAGATAGCATAAATACTACTCCATCATTCTCATCTAATCTATCCCATTAGATTAGGGTGCTCATCTCTTTAGAGTGAGAAAGTTTGGGTTATAGCAACTTCGACGTAGATCATCGGAGAATCGGAACACTTCAAGCTAGAATGGATCGTTCGAGTCGTGGAGCCTCTCTTAAGTCCGGGAGATTGTGGATCGCGGTGAAGGGACTTCTACTCGGAGCTTGTGATGCGAAGGAGCGGACTACAAAGGTTGTAATCCCTCACACTTAGCTTTAAAGATGTTATCTTGCATGCTAAACCCTAATAATCTAGCAAAGATCCCGTCTTTGGGTTGTTCGGCACATGTAAAATTTTATTCGGGCATGTTTGATACTTTATGAACCTTCACTAGTGTGCCTAGGAACCCTCCAGTAGTATCAGAGCCTAGCTAGAGCATTAGGCGATGTGTTTACGAAGTTAAAACTCCGATCGAACCCGAACCGACAAATTTAACCCCCTCTCTGGAAATTTTTCAAAATCTGGGATTTTTCTGAATTAAAAATACCTGAAAAATACAGCAGGGAAAAATAAGAAATTCGGTGAAAAAATAATCCCCTGATCCGTACAAACCGCCGCGGAACCGCGGCCGTACCTCGCTTGGGCCGTGGAACCGCAGCAGTATAAAGAGATCAGGGCCTTATTTTTGCATAGTAATTCATATTTCTCTGGTATATATTTTATGGGTATTTTTATTCTGACTCAAGTGTTGAGTATTCTGGGGTTTGCTTTGTAATCGTAGATTCGATCGGAATATTTAAATTCGTTATTTTTTCCGGATATTTAGAAATTGTTAAACTATTTGAACGGATATCATTAACTCACTGTTTCCCGGCACGGCAAACTTTCAAGTGTTGAAATTTTTTTGGGGTTTAAATCTTTCGGAAAAATTGTACAAGTTAAGCGGTGGACCCTCTCGAAGACAACAAACCTTAACTCGATTATATGACCGTCTTGAACTGTCTTTTGAACCTTCGGGTTTGGGGCAGTACGGCGTGCCACATGTGAGGCGTTGGCTTGACCCTTCTACGGCTGGATCACTGGTACTGTGACATATTCTGGGATTATTTGAACTCCGCTCAAGTGTTGAGCACTTTAGGAAATTTCGGGTATTTGATTATCTGTTCGAAAAGTTTAATACTGTTTATTTATCTGGAATGTGATACAATATGTGGAATTCATAGAGTTAGGCATGAAATGCGGAGTATCTGATATTTCGGATTTACGATGTCTAAAGTGATTGTGGATTCTAAATATTGTAGTTTTACACTTTCTTTTCTGTGACCGTAAGTGTAGTATGTAGTTGTATTGCCGGTCTTCGTTGCTATACATCGGCGACGATCGGTGTATGCATACTTACATACGTTGATGATATGTGATATTATGTGTTGCTGAGATATGATGTGCAGGATTGTCGCGATTGAATAGCCGGGGTTTTTATGTGAGATGAGAGTTTTATATTTTCATTCATGTAAATTCAAATGTAATGTAATATTCTTTTATTTGGGGAACTTCCAGGTTGAGGTTGATGCCACCAGTATTGTATATTATTTACTTTTCCGCATTAGGATGGACCCAAGGAAGGGGGCACAGGTCACCGGGTTATAGGGTTCAGTGGGAGGCCATCTCGAGGAGTCGAGACCGGGTCTCCTAAACTCCAGAATTGGTAGGGTCTCTTGCCGCTCTCGGAGGGGTCCAGGGTGTGGGCTTGGCTATTCATCGCGACTGTGGAATCCGTATTTTCTATTGTTGGCTAAATACTAAATACGGACGTCCTAGTGTATCACACATTATATCTATGTTTCTGCTGCGATATCTGTGATGTGATCATTTGATATGTTGTGATGGATACAGTATATAGAATATATGATATATTATATAGACGTTACTTATGTTTTACACCCGCACTAGCCCTGCCCTGTCTGTCGTTAGTTACCTAACCTAACGGTGCACGAGGGGACATCGAGGCGTATGCGGATGGCATAAGTGTACGTCGTATTTATCTGTGATGTTTAGGAAGCATAAGCTGATGGGATTTTTTATTAATGAGATTAATAAAAAGAAAAAGAAACCTAAAAGATGTTGTAGAATCAAAACTTTATAAAAGGGTAGCTATAGTTTTGCTTTGCGTAGTGGTATATATGATATACCCTGCACCTTATTCGATGAGGAAAGAGCCGAGATCCCTTCACCGGGAGTGACCTCTTTAGCGAAACTGGCAGATGTTACAAAACTCGGTTTGTCTTTTGATTGCTTTTAGAGTTTTGCTTTGCATAGTGATATATATGATAGGTCCTGCACCTTATTCGATGAGGAAAGAGCCGAGATCCCTTCACCGGGAGTGACCTCTTTAGCAAAACTAATGAAAGCCTCAAAAACACTCCATTTCAAAATTTCACTTGATTCTACGATGATATCAAGTTCATTACGCAATAGGTTTTCAGAAAAACCTGTCGTAGCCCTCCGTCATTTTAGATAAAGACTATTTAGTATTCGTGCTGCGTTTGTTGACCTCTGTCAAGGCGTAGTGTGCGGTAGCTAACTAGTAATTATCTGTAAAGCATGTGATGTGATTGGATTAGGGTAGTCGTACGACCTTATTGACCTCTGTCAAGGGTCGTGCGAGTGGGTTTGATTCAATTAAGAAATGACGGGTTGAACTTGACTAGTGCACTATGGTTTGTTGACCTCTGTCAAGGTCATGGCACACTAGGGGAAAAATATTATCGGGAATTTCAAGTGTTGAAATTTGCATTGAGATTGCATACTTTCTATGAGATAGTTGGATCCCGATACCCACTGCGAGTAAGAGTTACTCCTGGGAGAGTTTTACACCGGACAATTAGTCGATCAGGTAGGTGTCTAGAAAAGTGTTAACGGGGTTACGCCTCTGGGAAAACGAGGTTTACTTTAATTAGGTCCGTGCGAAAGCACGGGAAACCTCCCTCAAAGTACCGACACTGATCTGGCTGAAAGATTGACGAAATTGTAGAGTGTAATTAATCCAGGCTAATCTTACCTTTTAGGGTTTGAAGGTAGATTTGATAAAAATAGTGGGAGACATCCTGATTAGATAAGATAATAACCAATCTAATCTTGCAAGAGCATACGCTAAAGTGTTTTCTTCTCTCTCTTTCCAGGTAGCGACCATGTCAGGCCATAATCAAGATAATAATATGGATGTATTGACTGAACCAGCTTATTATACTGAGCAGGAGAACGTTGGACCCGTTCTTTCTTATAAGAGTTATAAGACTGAACAGGAAACAGGAGAATATCTGGATTCTCACGCCGCCCAAAAGAACATGCATGTTGATGCATCTTCTTCAGGTGCGTTAGTTATTGAGAACTGTTCCTACGTCCTGGGTATTGGACACCGGATCAGGATCCCATATATGTAAATTGTTACATGGGCTACGTAAAGGTAGAGAACTGGGAAAAGGTGATCATTCCGTTCAAGTAGGGAACGGTGCAAGTATTGCAGCCAAATCAGTTGGCGAATATCACCTAGTATTGCCAAGTCGTAATACACTGATTCTAAATGAGTGCTATTATATACCGAACATGATGTGCAACATTATATCAGTCTCTTTATTAAGTAAAGAAGGATATAATTTTGTAGTAAAGGATAATGTTATGAACATATTCCTAGATCCAAAGTTGATTGCATCAGGATCGTTACATAATGGCATATTCATTCTAAATCAGAATACAGTCCTCAATATACAAAACACACACAAGAGGAAAAGTTCAGAAATGAACGAATCCTTCTTATGGCATTGTAGACTTGGTCATATCAATGCGACACGACTGGCTAAGTTACATAAGAATGGTTATTTGAATCCGTTCGAATTATCATCTTAGGATACTTGCCATTCATGTCTCAAAGGAAAAATGACCAAAGCTCCGTTTAGTGGACACGGAGAAAGAGTTAATGAACTCTTAGGACTGATACATAGTGATGTATGCGGTCCCATGTCTACGCATGCCAGGAACGGTTTTTCCTACTTCATTACATTCACTGACGATCTCTCTAGATTCGGACATGTGTTCCTGATGAAACACAAGTCTGAAGCTTTTGAGAAATTCAGAGAATATAAGCACGAAGTAGAAAAACAAATGGGCAAAAGTATTAAGATCCTTCGATCTGATCGAGGAGGAGAATACTTAAGCAATGAGTTCCTAGATTATCTAAAAGAGAATGGGATTCTCTCTCAGCTTACTCCTCCTTATACACCACAGCACAACGGTGTATCGGAGTGGAGGAATCGCACCCTATTAGATATGGTGCGCTCTATGATGAGTACAGCTGAGTTACCTATTTCCTTCTGGGGGTATGCGCTTGTGACAGCAGCATACCTATTGAATCAAGTTCCAACTAAATCTGTACCTACCACGCCATATGAGATATGGAGTGGGAAGAGACCATGTCTTAAACGAGTTAAGATATGGGGTTGTCTGGCCTATGTCAAAAGGCAAAATCCGGACAAACTCGAGGCACGGTCAGTTCTATGCAAGTTTGTGGGATATCCTAAATATTCAAATGGATATTTTTTCTACCACAGTGAACAACAAAAAGTGTTTATTGCTCAACATGCCACCTTTTTAGAAAAGTAATTTCTTAAAAAAGAGATTAGTGGCTCTGAGGTAGAACTGGAAGAAGTTCCAGCAACAAAAACTGTAACTGAAGATTTAGTGGAACCAGAGGATTCAGTAGTACCCGACGAACCCCAGCCTCTCCGCCGATCTAGTAGGGTTTCTCGTCCACCTGAGAGATACTATGGTTTTCTCATTGATGGTGGAAGTGAGGATTGCATCATGGAAGATGATGACCCGACTAGTTTCGAGCAGGCCATCACGAGTGGTGACTCTGTGAAATGGCTGGATGCAATGCGATCTGAGATGGAATCCATGTACACCAATAAAGTATGGATTTTGGAAAATGCTCCTGAAGGGGTAAAACCCATTGGGAGCAAGTGGATTTTTAAAAGGAAATTTGGTGTAGATGGAAAATTTGAGACTTTCAAAGCAAGACTTGTAGCAAAGGGATTTCGTCAATGACCAGGTGTGGACTATGACGAAACCTTTTCTCCAGTAGCTATGCTTAAGTCCATCCGGATCTTACTTGCCATTGCTGCATACCATGACTACGAAATCTGGCAAATGGATGTTAAGACCGCCTTTCTAAATGGTGATTTAGAAGAGTGCGTGTACATGACTCAGCCAGAGGGCTTCGAAGATAGTGGGAGCACCGGAAAGGTGTGCAAACTGCTTAAATCCATTTATGGGTTAAACCAAGCATCGCGGAGTTGGAACATCTGTTTTGATATTGTAGTCAAAAAGTTTGACTTCATCAAAAACATAGATGAACCTTGTATCTATAAGAAGGTAGCAGAGAGTAAGGTAGTCTTCCTCGTATTGTACGCAGATGACATACTCTTGATAGGAAATGATATTCCTATGCTGCAATCAGTCAAGCTCTTCTTATCACAAAGATTCTCAATGAAAGATCTAGGTGATGCCTCCTGCATATTGGGGATTAGGATCTATAGAGATAGATCCAAAAGGATACTGGGATTGTCCCAATCCAGGTACATTGACACCATACTGAAGAGGTTTAGTATGGAAAAATCCAAGCATGGGAACCAACCCATGATCTCTGGACTCACTCTCTCCAAAGAGATGTCTCCTAAGACTGATTTGGAGAGAGCTCGCATGCAAGGGATACCCTATGCTTCGGCAGTAGGCTCTATCATGTATGCGATGCTATGTACCAGACCCGATGTAGCATACTCACTAAGTGAAGTGAGTCGGTATCAAGCAGATCCTGGAGAGAGTCACTGGACAGCTGTGAAGAACATTCTCAAGTACTTGCGAAGAACTCCGGGTGGAGTCCTTTACCGATTCCAGCTTCCAAAGTGATAAGGACGACTCTAAGTCGCACTCGGGATTTGTCTTTACCCTCAATGGAGGGGCGGTATGTTGGAAAAGTTCCAAACAGGATACCGTTGCAGACTCGACGATGGAGGCTGAATACATCGCTGCCAACGATGTGCCAAAGAAGTTGTCTGCATGAAGAAGTTCATCACTAAACTTGGTGTGGTTCCATCCATTGAACATCCAATACCTCTGTATTGCGATAACAATAGAGCTGTGGCTTTAGCCAAGGAACCCAGATCCCATCAGAAGTCCAGACATATTCTGAGGCGGTATCACCTGATCAGGAAGATTGTTGATCGCCGGGAGATCGAGGTCAGGAGAGTAGATACGAAGGACAACACTGCGGATCCACTCACGAAGGCCATTCCCCAGATACAGTTTGAGAGATTATTCGGGATGCTAGGTATGAGATACTACAGCAGCTGGCCTTAGTGCAAGTGGGAGATTATTAGTTATGTATATGCCCTAGAAGCCATTGTTGTACATTTGATGTATATTATAATGGATGCTTGGATATATACAGAGAGGACTTTCTTGCTCGTCATGATAGTATGCCATTTGGTTTCACTTTATCTTAACATGTTGACTTTATTGGTTTACTGTCTTTCTCTCACATGTTGATAAAGCCCTTAGGATCTGTACTCGACTACTGGGATTATGATGAGATCATACTAGTGGGGCCACGGTAGTCGATGAGTACATCCTATAAATGTTCCTAGTCGAGGGTATATCGAGACAGGGCATTGATACACCAGAGTAGACTAGCGTATACGCATCTTGACCCATATGATGGGCGATGGATGATCCCATATCCATCGGTGTTTGACATCAAGAATAGTGTATGGGTGCTCAGTGGAGACTGGGTACACTGGACGGACTCGCCGAGAACTCCCAGATGGTGATATACCACACGTCAGATGGCAGTTCTCCGGTGACACTGGTACAGGGTAGTCTGTAGACCCGAGATCGTCATAGAGTCTTGTGTGATTCCCACTGTGCTTTGATTTCCACCTTACCACGTCCAAGAGGGCATGCAAAACGGTGGCTTTTGGGTACAGTTCCGAATCACATGGAGGCAATGAGCGATAGGAGGGGATTCGTCTCTCCCGGTATAGGGAGTTGATGTCGTGCAGTGTTCGATTGGCTATAACTGGAAGTCCCGGGCCAGGGCTGATATAGAGATATACTGGTAAGTGTTACCAGTAGTTTCTCGACCTGTTATGAGCCTCACATCGACATGACTTATCGGTTACTGGGGTCTGACGTATACCACCCCTAGACTTGATATGCGACATATCAGACGAACAGACCGGACTGTACGGGAGTGTTATTGATTGGATTCACAGGAGAACGGACAGGCTAGCTTGTTGATCTTCTGATCGCTCAATACCTGGGTGGCTGTTACGTTTAGCTGACCGCTTGCAGCTTGTGGGTGTTTGATATGATCATCACCTGCTACCGGCGTATTGACGATTGTTTAGAGTCCTACACAGAGGTTTCTTGGCTCAGGCGAAACGGAGTAGAGGCACATATGCGATATGTGCAGGACTGAGGATAATGCGATATGAGATACCGTATTATATTCTCGAGATATTTAGATATGAATCGGGACATCGGATCAAGTGTTGATTCGATGAATCGATACATGATATATTAGCCGGTTATATTCGATATAGCCGGATCGTTGGATCAAGTGTTGATTCGATGATTTAATGTATAATGATATATATGATATATTGTATCACATTATCTAATATTGGCTCGCTTTATTATTTCATTTTCTCACCGGATTAATGCATTGATATATATGCGATATATGTTAATTGTATTATTTTCTATTTTTGCAAATATATAATATATATGTGATATATATTATTGTGACATGATATGATTTATTATAAAACATGTTTAAGGATGATAAAAAGGGATTAGGGTTTGATTATGGTTAGCTCTTTCAAGTTCATTCTAGAAGGATTCTATTTTGTCTTGGTTAAGATATTATGGTTGATACTTATCCTTAACCTAACCAAACCCTAACTCTAGTTTATTCTCTACAAGTTTTATCCTATCATCCTTGACCATGGTTCTATAACCAATCATATACACTAGACTTCTATTCATCAAAAAAGGATTATTCTTTCATTCTTCATCTTCTTCTCTCTTTGGTTTTTGAAAGAGAGAGCTCACTAGAAATTCCTTATGTGATTATTTATTGTGAGAAAGTGAAATAAAAAGATAGCATAAATACTACTCCATCATCCTCATCTAATCTTGCCCATTAGATTAGGGTGTTCATCTCTTTAGAGTGAGAAAGCTTGGGTTATAGCAACTTCGACGTAGATCATCGGAGAATCGGAACACTTCAAGCTAGAATGGATCGTTCGAGTCGTGGAGCCTCTCTTGAGTTTGGGAGATCGTGGATCGCGGCGAAGGGACTTCTACTCGGAGCTTGTGTAGCGAAGGAGCGGACTACAAAGGTTGTAATCCCTCACACTTAGCTTTAAAGATGTTATCTTGCATGCTAAACCCTAATAATCTAGCAAAGATCCCGTCTTTGGGTTGTTCGGCACATGTAAAATTTTATTCGGGCATGTTTGATGCTTTATGAACCTTCACTAGTGTGCCTAGGAACCCTACAGTTCTCTTGAACGTGGTAAGGTGGAAATCAAAGCATGGTGGGAATCATAAAAGACTCTATGACGATCTCGGGTCTACAAACTAACCCATACCAGTGTAACCAGAGAACTCCCATCTGACGTTAGGTATAATACCATCTGGGAGTTCTCGGCGAGTCCGTTTAGTGTACCCAGTCTCCACTGAGCACCCGTATACTGTCTCTGATGTCAAACACCAATAGATATGGGATCATCCATCACCCATCTACATGGGTCAAGAAGCTATACGCTAGTCTACTCTGGTATATAGATGCCCTATCTCGATACACCCTCGACTAGGAATATTTGAAGGATGTACTTAGCGACTACTCTGTCCCCACTAGTATGATCTGTATCATAGTCTCGGTAGTCAAGTACTCATCCTATAGGCTTTATCAACATGTAACATAGAGACAATCAGCGTACATGTTAAGATAAAGAGCAACCAGATAGCATACTATCATGTCGAGCAAGAAAGTCATCCATATATATGTCCAAGCAAACACTACAATATACATCGTATGTACAGTAATGGCCTTTAGGGCATACATATAACTAACAACTTTGTCTCATGGATCTAAGAACAAGGTTCTTATTTTTTATAGGAGATGTTTCAATCTATTATGTTTTTGGTGAAAGGCTCTGCCTTTATGGATCTATGATCCTAAGAGAATTGAATTATTCCCCCCCCCCCATTTTTATAATGAGATATTATGATCTCTTTTATGAAAGACAATTTATCATATAGATTTATGATCTGAAGAAGATTAAGTTCTTCCCCTTATTTTATTATGATGAGATGCTTTTATCTCTTTTTGTGAAAGACCTTGGTCTTATAGATCTATGATCTTAGAAAAAGAAGTAAATTCTTTTTATATGAGATGATTTCATCACTCTGCTCTTTTTTTTTACCTTGAAGAAATCTTCTTCTTCTGAGAACTTGCTCTTTGTCTTTGAAATTTCTCAAAGTTTATGGGGGGTTCCTCTATATGAGACTTGAAGTCTTGGGGCCTTTATACAGGGTGGGCTAATTTGTTGAATCGGTTGAAAAGATCTTTTCTCTAATTGATTTGGGGATGTTTCCCCCGTTGGATCTTTGATCCAAGGGCTTCTGATTTACAGAAGGCGATCTTCTTGTTTTTAACAAGATTGGGAAATCTTTTCCCATACAGAATTTATTATGTATTTTGGTGATTTTTAATCACCATTAGATCATTGATCCAACGGTGCTCTGATTTTCATAGCATAATCTTTCCTGTTTGGAAAGATTCTGAGGAATGTTTCCTTAACAGAATTTTATTCTGGTCAATTGATGATTTTTAATCATGTTCGTTGGATCTTTGATCCAAGGGCCGAGAACATTTTGTTCTATCGCTAGCGCTCACGTACTTTGCACATGGAGCGCTGCTTAGAGTGTAGCGCTCTTTGTGCCAGCCTGCTTTGCACGTGGTGCGCTGCTTAGAGTGCAGCGCACTTTGCGCTAGCGCTCACATGCTTTGCACGTGGTGCGCTGCTTAGAGTGCAGCGTTCTTTGCGCTAGCGCTCACGTACTTTGCACGTACTGCGTTGCTTAGAGCGCAGCGCTCACCTGCTTTGCACGTGGTGCGCTATTTAGAGTGCAGCACTCTTAATGCTAGCGATCATGTACTTTACACGTGGCGCGCTGCTTAGAATGCAGCGCTCTTAGTGCTAGCGCTCACGTGCTTTGCACGTGGTGCGCTGCTTAGAGTGCAGCGCTCTCGCGCCTTGCACGTGAGCGCTGCAACAGAGTCTTTGACTCTTAGCGTTGGCGCTATTATGAAGTGCAGTTTCATTTCAAATTTCAAAATTTTGAACAGAGCTTTGCTCTGATTGGGGAAACAAATGCCCCCCACCATTGCGCTCATATGTCCTATACGTAAGTGCAGCGGTGGCAGCATCTCTGCCATTGGATCAACTCAGAAATTGAAACGGCTCTCAGTGCATATAAATAGGGCCTTTGGCCCTTGAGATGATCTCTGTTCATCTTCTTTCTTGATTTTCTGAGAATTAATTCTCTTTTTAGAGCATAGCTCTTTCCCTTAAGAAATTTCTTAAGAGTCAAAACTCTGCCCAACTTAGGTAAGAATTGAACTTTTTAACAGAGCTTTGCTCTCCTTAGATCATAAATCTAAACATATATCTTTAGGGTTTTACCCATTAACAGAGCCATGCTCATCTTTAGATCATAGAACTAAAAAACTTTAGGGTTTTTAACCAGAGCCATGCTCATCTTTTTTATCAGAGATCTTCAAGAGGTAATCTCTTTCAGGGTGATTTTAACTTATGAGCCAGAACATTGTTCATGAAGAACTCATAGAGTTCACAGATCTTGAAGGTCTCGGAATTTTTAATTCATTAAAAGCATTGTTTTTAGGGTTTCTGATAGGTTATTCCATCTTCCTCGCAGAGCATGGCTCTTAGAATTCTTGGGGAATTTTTATTCCACTCATAATTGATTTTGACAGGTGTCACTCCTGTCTGCTGAGCATTGCTCTCGAGGAGTTTAACTCCTTAACCCGAGGAGTCTCTCATTAAATGAGAAACTTTTTTAGGATTTCTCCTTTATTTTCACAAATTTGAATTTGTTGTGTCTCTTAATCAAAACTTATTTTTTCCGTGAGGATACCAAGAGTTGTTTAAATCCCCGTGTCTGTTTCAATAAGCTTTTTCTTAATCAGTCTGCCCACTAAACTCTCACTGATTTTCCTTTTAGGACGTTATGGTCGCTCATCTGTATGACCTTAACGAAATTATTTCATATGGGGACATTCACGGATTAGACCTCTGCCAAAATCAGGAGTTCACAAATGCTCAGTGCGCCGAAATCATGCGTCGCTTCGATGAATACAATGGCTGACTGCTTCCTCGTCATTCCGCTCTTTTGAAGCTCATTGTGAGAGCGATCTGGGAAGCACTTCCTCTATTCTATGCAGGCATGCCGCTTAAGGCATTGGATGATGCCGAAGATAAGGTACACTCAGTGTATCTGATGGGCCTAATCTCAAAAAAAAGGCGAGACAATCTTGTTGATATTTTGCATCAAACTTTCCAACAGGCGACGATAATCGCTGTCTATCGAAGGACGGAGGACATCAGTGAAGATCCTGACGCTTGCGAGCGTGAGAGGATGCATAGGAGAATGGTTCGAGAGGCCCGAAACATTTTAGATGGCCTTACTTTTGAATTTCTCAATCCATGTCCTGGATTTGATGTCTTACCATTGTAAACATTTTCCTGATGCTTTTGTTTTCCGTTTTCATCAATGTAAGAATTTTCTGAAGTATGAATGGCAAATTTTGCGTTTCCGTTCTTTTATTTTCTGCGTTAAACTTTTTCATATATACATGAATAGGCGTGCTCTGAATGCTTAGTTGAATGTGAATCGAATGTTCTCTTATTTTCTTGCATGGTATGTGGTTGATGCCTGTAGGTTATGCCTTTTGTTTTGACTTGGCACGAAGCAGTTTACGCATTCTTGACTAGCACCTCTATTTTTCTAGCATGTAATTTTGGCAAATGTGGTCTATAGACAGTAGGTAGCTGTCCATCTTGGATTCTTTACATGGTAGCGATGGCTTAGGAAACAGGTTCAGATCTGCTGCCTAAGACTTTTCAACTTTATGAGCCGTGCGGGTCTCATAAAGATTTTTCTCCCTACGAGTCGAGAGGATCTCGTAGGTGTATCTTCTCCTTAGGAATCGTGAGGATTCCTAAGTGTTTTTTCTCTTGAGAGTCGTAAGGATCTCACAAGAGAATTTTCTTCCTTACAATTCGAAAGGACTCGTAAGTGATTGATGAGTTGACCTGCTCCCGAGTCAAAGCATTGCTTTGACGGGGAGGACGAGGGTTGACTTTGGCCATATGGGGTCAATATTGACTTTAGCCATACAAGATCAGTTGATGATGTATTTCCGCGACGGGGTCATTGGATGACGTATTTCCGCGACGGGGTCATTTGCTGACGTATTTCCGAGACGGGGTCACTTGCTGACATATTTCCGAGGCGAGGTCATTGGATGACGTATTTCCACGACGGGGTCATTGGATGACGTATTTCCGCGACGGGGTCATGTGCTGATGTATTTCCGCGACGGGGTCATTGGATGATGTATTTCTGCGACGGGGTCATTGGATGACGTATTTCCGCGACGGGGTCATGTGCTGACGTATTTCCACGACGGGGTCATTGACGACGTATTTCCGAGACGGGGTCATTGGATGACGTATTTCCGCGACGGGGTCATTAGATGACGTGTTTCCGAGATGGGGTCATTGGATGACGTGTTTCTGCGACTGGGTCATTGGCTGACGTATTCCCGTGACGGGGTCATTGGCTGACGTGATTCCGCAACGGGGTCATTTGCTGACATATTTCCGCGACGGGGTCATTGGATGACGTGTTTCCGTGACGAGGTCATTTGATGACATGTTTCCACGACGGGGTCATGTTGGATGACGTGTTTCCGCGACGGGGTCATTTGGATGACGTATTTCCGCGACGGGGTCATTTAGATGACGTATTTCCGCGAAGGGGTCATTTGGATGACGTGTTTCCGTGACGGGGTCATTTGTTGACTTGTTTCTGCGACGGGGTCATGTGGATGACGTATTTCCGCGACGGGGTCATTGGATGACGTATTTCCGCGACGGGGTCATTTGGATGACGTATTTCCGCAACGGGGTCATTGGATGACGTATTTCCGTTTTCTGCGGTGTCAGGGTTGACTCTAGGTTGTCCGTGAACCATGGAGTCTTGGAACCGAGGACTTTTCCATGGCTCCGATCGGTGATGTTGCGTATGTGCTTTGCTGGCAGGATAAGGAATGCCGTTGTTGGTCTTCTGGGATGCAGATGTTGCTGTTGAGATCTGACATTCCCTTTTGACAGGATCTGGTGGGGGACATGTGGTTCCCTTTTCGTTTATACCCATGGATCGTATACATGGGTCAGTATGGACTCGCCTGTAGGGCAAGAGTTTCATTCTTTCATTTTTTTTATTTCTTCCCACAATGCTCTATTATTTCAGCTTTTACATCGCGAAAGTCGCGATTGCCCAATCATTTCGGCTATTTTTCACAGTGCCCAATCATTTCAGCTATTTTTGTTTTTACTCGCTGCTTTTTATTGTGAGTTGCCCAATCATTTCGGCTATTTTTGTATGCATATATTTTACTTGCTGATTTTGTTGCAAGTTGCCCTATCATTTCGGCTATTTCATATGCATTTTTGGCTCGCTGATTTTTATCGCGGGTATGGGATTTGGGATATGATACCGATTTAGGCATCAGTATCGCTACAATTAGGATGTTGCCAGGAGCGAATCATCATTTTCCTTCGTCGGTTCGAACAAAGGTGGCTTAGCAAACAGGGTTAAGATCCTGTCGACTAAGGCTTTTGACTTCATGAGCAGTAAGGGTCTCATAAAGGTATTTCTCCCTACGAGTCGTGAGGATCTCGTAGGTGCATTTTCTCCTTAGGAATCGTGAGGATTCCTAAGTGTGTGTTCTCTTATAAGTCGTAAGGATCTTACAAGTGTGTTTTCTCCTTATAAGTCGAGAGGACTTACAAGTGTCGTTCGCCATATGAAGATATCCCTCATCAGTTGTGGGTCTCTGTTGGGGAAACGTTTATTCGTGCCCTTGGATTGTATACAAGGGTCAATACTTAACCTCCTGTAGGGCAAAAATTAGGGTGTATGACGGATTAAGAATAGTTTCAAATCTCTATAGCTTAAGGCTTTTGAATCCTATGAGCCGTGAGGGTCTCAAAGGGGAATTCTCCTTACGAGTCGTGAGGATCTCGTAAGTGTGTTGTCTCCTTAGGAATCGTAGGGATTCCTAAGTGTGTTGCTCCTTTGTGAGTCGTAAGGATCTCATGCAGGTATTTTTCTCTTTACAAGGTCGAGAGGACTTTGCAAGTGTCTTTTAACGAGATTGCGCTCTTTCGGGTTTTCACAAACTCGCCGGCAGTCCTGCTGTTTTTACTCACGGAGCTCTTTCGGGTTTTCATCCGTGCCCATCTCGCTTATAGACGTACCGTTTTTTTTTTTGCGTCAGCCTTGGGATGTTGCGGTCCGTAGTAATTTATAAACGTCTCGGTCAAGCATAGTATTTCTTCAAGAAACGGCCATTTATTGGCCTGAAGGGTCTTTCGCCATGCATATCCATGAGCAAGTAAGCCCCACCTTGGTAGACTTTGTCTCGCCTTGGAAGGGCCTAACCTTCTGGGTAAAGTTAGCGGGCCTTCATAGTTCGGCTCGAATTTCCCCCGTTTGGCACGATTGGGGATCATAGGTCTCTTGACCACTAGCACGAGTTTGCCTTGGCGGAATATTCTCGGACTAGCCAATCTCTCGTATAAGTGCGTCATTTTTTCTTTGTAAGCTTCCAAGTTTTGCTGCGCCACGAGCCGGGTTTCGTCAAGGGCGTCGAGCTCCTCAAATCGAAGATGAGCATTGTCTTCGTCTGTTAGCTCGTAATGAACCTCCACTCGTAAGGAGGGTAGCTCTATCTCCAAGGGGAGTACTGCTTCAGAGCCGAATACCAATGCATACGGCGTTGTGTTTGTGGCCATTTTGAACGTAGTTCGATATGCCCAGAGAGCTTCATGCAGTCTCTCGTGCTAGTCCTTTCTATTTTTGGACACCGTCTTCTTTATGATCTTCGTCAAGGTCTTGTTGAAGGCCTCGGCTAGACCGTTAGCTCGGGGATTATAGACCGAAGAGTATCTCCAGTCTATATTATGTTGCTGCGCGAAACAGCTGATCTTATGGCTTCTGTAGGCCGGCCCGTTATATGAGATAATCCGCCGTGGAGTGCCGACCGATAGATGACGTGTGTATTGAAGAAATGGAGGATATTCTCCGTCTTCACTTCTCTTAGTGGTACTGCTTCTGCCCACTTGGAGAAATAATCAGTTGTCGCCAGTATGAACCGGTGTCCTCTGGACGATGCTGGTTCGTTGGGCCCGATTATGTCAGTTCCGCACATTTCGAACAGCCAGCTAGCCATCGTTGGATGTAGCGGATTTGGATGCTGGTGGATAAAGTCCCCGTGAATCTGGCACGAGTGGCACTGCTTGCGTATTCGAGGCAGTCTTGGATCATCGTGGGCCAATAATAGCCCATCCTTTGGATCTTCAACTTCATCTTTGGCCCGGCTTGATGAGAACCGCAGAGTCCGTCGTGAATTTCTTGAACGACTCTCTTTGCTTCTTCAGGTCCCAGGCATCTTAGCCATAGAGAATCAAATGATCTCCTATATAGAGTGTCATTGACGAAGGCGAAAGACAGGGCTCTTTTCATGAGCTGATGTCTTGACGACGCATCTTCAGGCGTTCGACGGGATTTGAAGTAGTCTATAAAGACTTCTCTCCAATTCTTAGCCTTTTCCTAGTCTTTTATCTGTAGGGGCGTTTCCTCGGTCATTCCTTTTCTTTGGACAACTCCGGAGATATTTCTGCCGGTGCCAGAACCCGACGGCTTTGTACAACGATCCATACGTCATCGAGTTTCTCGTCGGCCAGTTCTTTAGCGAGCTTGGCTAATGCATCCGCTTTGCTATTCTCCGCTCGCGGTTTGCTTTCTAGGGCGTAGGCAAGGATTTGAGTGAGCAATTGTTGTACTCTCTCGCCGTACTTTACCAACTCTGGTTTGCACGTTTGATAATCGCCGTTTACTTGGCTAACGACCAGCTGGGAGTCTCCGTATATGAGGAGGTTTTCAATCCCCATGTCAATAGCGATCTCAAGTCCTGCTATCAAAGCTTCATATTCGGCTTCATTGTTCGTCCTTGGCTCTGTTAAGGAGAAGGAAAAGCGCATTATCGCTCCTTGTGGAGTAACGAAGATGAGGCCTACCCCAGATTTGATTATGGGAGAGTTGTGCCTTCGCTTTTTCATGGAAGATGCCCCGTCAAAGTAGAGTTCCCACCAGGTGTCACTCTTTCCTTTCTACCCATCGATCGTGTCAAACGCGTGCTCGTCTGGCAATTCGCAATTTAGGGGTGAATCGGCAGGTATCGGATGCTCAGCGAGGAATTCGGCAATGGCCTGTCCTTTCACTGCCTTGATAGGTCGGTATGTCACCGAGAATTCCATTAAGAGTAGAGCCCATTTAGCTAGTCGTCCCGTTAGAATGGCTTTTGACATCAAATACTTGAGAGGATCCACCTTTGATATGAGATGGACCTCATGCGCCAAAGCGTAATGCCGGAGCTTCGTTATCGCAAAGATTAACGCTAGGCAATGTTTTTCGATAGGGGAGTAATTGTTTTCTGCCCCCGGGAGAATGTGACTCAAATAGTAGAGGGCTCTCTCCTTCCCTTGGTCATTTTCCTCTGCCCATAGCGCGTCTAAATAACCTTCAAGGGCCGTTGTGTACAGGATGAGGGGCTTTCCCTTGATCGAAGCGGTCAGCACCGGCGGATTCTGCAGGTATTGCTTGATTTCGTCTAGTGCTCTCTGGCATTTGCGATCCCAGACGAAAGCGGTCCCCTTCTTCATTAGATGACTGTTGGGGCAGCATTTGCCAGAGAGTTTAGCAATGAACCATAGGATATATGCGAGCTTTCCTTGGAGAGACTGCAGTTGCTTAAGAGTTCTTGGCAGAGGAATTTCCATAATCGCCCAAATCTTTGACGGGTCTATCTCGATTCCCCGGTGTCGTACGATGAATCAAAGGAATTTGCCTGAGGAGACTCCGAACGCGCATTGCAGAGGGTTCAACTTCATGTTGTATTTCCGAAGGTGCTGGAACACGATCTTCAGATGCTCCCAAAGCTCCTCGTGTGATTTGCTCTTAACCATGAGGTCGTCGATATAGCATTCGACGATTTCTTGAATGAAGTCATCGAAAATCTTCATCATAGCCCTCTGATAGGTGGCGCTTACGTTCTTCAGACCGAAAGGCATCACTTTGTAGCAGAATATGCCTAGCGGAGTCCGGAAAGCGGTATGCTTTCGGTCTTCGAGGTGCATCTTTATTTGGTTGTACCCCGATGAGCCATCCGTGAAGGAGAAGACTTCGTAAGTGGACGTGTTATCTATCATCAGCTTGGTAACCGGTACAGGAAAATCATCCTTTGGGCAAGCTTTGTTGAGGTCTCGAAAGTCCACGCAGATGCGCACTGTCCCATTTTTCTTCATCACTAGGACAATGTTGGCGATCCAGTCAGGATACTGAACCTCTTGGATGAAGCCGGAGTCGATTAGCTTCTTGACCTCGGCGTTGATGCTCATTTCAAGTTCAAGCCGCATTCTTCACTGGCTTGATGTCCGGAGATATCGCCAATTTGTGCACAGCTACTTCTTGATCTAGTCCTGGCATTTCGGAATAGTTCCATGCGTAGCAGTCTTTATATTGCATGAGCACGTCTTTGAGTGTAGCCACATGTTCTTCAGACAGCAGCTCGCTGACGAACGTAGGCCGTGGGTCATTTGCCGTCCCCAAGTCGATTTTTCTGAGGTTATCTGCAGTAGTATGTATCCCATCCTCCAGCTCTTTTGGTGCCGGTGGAAACTCTGAGATCACTTCGTCATCATCATTTTCAAAGCAACAAGGGAGGTCAGCCATATCCTCACGTACTCCTTCTCCTGTCAGCGTTATTACGTGATAGGTACGAGATCGTTTCCAAGACCGATGTTGATCCGGTTCTACTTTCGCTGCATATGTGGCTTTCGGTTCATACTTCTGTGGCGGGGTTACCCTCCAATTACTGGATAAAGCGAACCTGCCTTGCTGATACTGGTCTTCTACCCAGTCTTGGAATATGAAGCAGTCTTCAAGAGGATGTCCTATCGCTCGGTGATAGGGGCAATAATCCAGGTGAGAGACCTCGTCTGCTTGTTCGGGGTGTTTTGACTCCGGGAGCGTAATCATTTGATGTTTTATGACAAGACCGAATATCTTCCTTGTCTTTTCTTGGGGAAAAGAATTTGCTCGATCCATCTTCTTTATAAGAGACGGATCCCGGCTGCTCAATTCTCGATCGCGCGGCTTCTTGGACCCGTTTTGGCGCTGTCGAACGTTTCTTCCGTTCTTTAGCTTGTTTTTACCTCTGTGTCGGGTCTTCTTTATGACGGGCTGGCGACGAAGAGCATCGTCATTCTCCGCAGCCTGCTGAAGGAGGCGCTGCGTCCTGGCTTTCTCGTAAATGGCCATTGCGCGGCTATGGTCATCCCGGACCTTTTGACCCACTTCTCTTATTAGCTTGTCCATCTGTTCTTCGAACGACGGACTTGGCATTTTCACGGTGGGACCTCGTTTTGGTTTAGGGTTAGCGTCTTCTAATAGACCATCTCCTTTTTCATCGAAATCATGTATGACGTAGAAGCCATGAAATCGCTCCCGTTTCTTGGATTGAACATATCCAAGCCCGATCGTTTCCATTCTCCCGTTAGGCAATTTTTGCTGAGTTCCGGGGATGTTCCAGATCTTGTTGTAGAACTGGGTCTGTTGTACGGCCTGCTTCAAGGGTACGCCTTGGTGCCTCAACAGCCTTTTTAATCTTTCTGTGTAGTATCTGGGCAGACGGATGGGCTGGAGCTTGTCAAGTGTAGAATCGGCACCATGCCAAATTTTTTCTCCACTTTGGTTTCCGTGGATCAATAAAAGAGGATCACCTTTTCATCTCTTTGCCTGGGAGGGACGTAGAATGTCTGCAGTTCCTGCACACTATAGATATCAAGTGTGTCGAGCTCTTTGTAATGCTCTTGCGGAACCATGGCGATTTGTAAACACCGATCATCACCAGCGAAGGCTTGTACTGATGGTCGAACAGAAAATACTGCATTGACCTCATCTTCCGAGTCACTGCCGAAGACCATAATAGGGGTGGATGGTCCCGGCTTGTTGCATTGGGGCGGCCCTGAATAAACTATTTCTTCTTCCTCCTCGGTATCACTCCCGAAGACCGGAATGGTGGTGATGTTAGTTATATGTATGCCCTAGAGGCCATTACTGTACATAGGATGTATATTGTAGTGGATGATGGGACATATATAGGTAGGACTTTCTTGCTCGACATGATAGTACGATATCTGGTTGCTCTTTATCTTAACATGTATACTTGCTGTCTCTCTATTACATGTTGATAAAGCCCTTAGGATATGTGCTCGACTTCCAGGACTGTGATGTAGATCATACTAGTGGGGCCTGGGTAGTCCATGAGTACATCCTTCAATGTTCCTAGTCGTGGGAATATCGAGACGGGGCATCGATATTCCAGAGTAGACCAGCGTATATCTTCTCGACCCATGTGATGGGCGATGGATGATCCCATATCGATTGGTGTTTGACATCAGAGATGGTATGCGGGTGCTCAGTGGAGACTGGGTACACTGAATGGACTTGCCGAGAACTCCCGGATGGTATTATACCTCACGTCAGATGGCAGTTCTCTGATGACACTGGTACAGCTTAGTCTGTTGACCCGAGATCGTCATAGAGTCTTGTGTGTCTCCCACTGTGCTTTGATTTCCACCCTACCATGGCTCTACTGAGTCATGCAAACAGGTGGTTTTTGGGTACAGTCCCGATTCACATGGAGGCAATGAGCGATAGGAGGGGATTCGTCTCTCCCAGTATTGGGGGTTGATGTTGCGCTATGCTCGACTGGCCATAACTGGAAATCCCTGGCCAGGTTTGCACTGATTTACTGGTAAGTGTTATCAGTAGTTTCATGCATGTTATGGACCTTACATCGGCATGACTTATCAAGCTATTGGGGTCTGACGTTTACCACCCCTAGGCGAGATATGCGACATATCAGACGAACAGACCGGACTGTGCGGTAAGTGTTACTGGTTGGATTCACAGGAGTGTGAGCGGCTTCCTCGTTGATCTTATGATCGCTCAATACCCGGGTGACCGTTACGTTTAGCAGACCGCTTGCGGCTTGTAGGTGTTTGATATGATCATCACCTACTGCCGGCGTATTGACGAGTCTTTAGAGTCCTACACAGAGGTTTCCTGGCTCAAGCGAAACGAAATAGGAGCGCATATGAGATATATGCGGGACCGAGAATAATATCAGTATGTGATACTGAATTCTATTCTCGCGATTTGTATAATCGGACGGTTATATAAGATATAGCCGGGTTACCGAATCAAATGTTGATTCGATATGATAATGCACTTGATATTAGTCGGTTATATGCAGTATGACCGGATCATTAAATTAAGTGTTGATTTAATGATTTAATGTATAATTATATATTGGATATATTACTTTACATTGACTAGTATTGTTCACTTAAGATTGATTTTCTCACTTGATGTGCACAAGTTGTATATGTGATATATGTTTGTACACTAGTTTATATCATGATTGATGATACATGCAAACTTGGGTGTGTGTATGCTATACACCATGTTTAGGTTAATGGTTAGGTTTTATTTATTCTTTTTATTTATTTTGGTAAAAAAAAAACTAAATGGTGGCTTTTTGTTGCTTTGCTAGAAGCTTCATGATGCTTCATGCATCTTTGAAAAAGTCTTAACCATTTTGTTTTGTTCCTTAACCTAACCATTCACCTAAACCCTAGTGTATTCTCTACAAAAGAAACACTTACCCATGGTTGCATTTTGATAAGCTTCACTTGATTTATTATTTTCATTAATTCATTTTCTTTTCTTCTTCTTCTTCTTCATGAAGAAGAAAACCTTTTATAGAAAATTTCAAGTGATGAAATCAAGTGAGAAATCCAAATCCAAAGTGAACCCACTTCCTATTTCTTTATCCTCTACCACTTGCCATGTAGTAGAGTGTTTTATCTTCACAAGTTTCATGACCAAGTGAAGATGGAGCTTGAGTTAGAGTCGCCTCGACGTAAATCATCTTCGGCACCGAAGTCAACGACCTAGCCCAATCATTTCTCCGACGAAACCATCGCTAGAGTCCAGGATCCCGATGATCGCAGCGGAGGGACGTCATCATGGAGCTAAAGAAGTGGAGGACCGGATCTACAAAGGTTGTAATCCCTTTCACTTATAGTTAAGTAGTTAACTTGCATAGTTTCGCCTTTACCTCTAGTTAACGATCTTCATTAGGGTTTCTCGGCATAGGAAAAATTTGATTTTGGCATGGTTGATACCTTGTGGAACCTCATGGGTGTGCCTAGGAACCCTACAGTGGTATCAAAGCCTAGCTAGAGCTTTAGGCGAAGTGTAGACGAAGTTAGAAGTCCGATCGAACCCGAAACCCTAATCGAATACCCCTCTCTGTACATTTTTCAAAACTGTGGATTTTTGTGAATTAAAAATGCTCAGAAAATAGAGCAGGAAATTCTAAGAACAATTACAGAAAAAGAACAACCTAACTCTACAGTACCGCCGCGGAATCGCGGCCTTACCCTACTTGTTGCGGCGGTTCCGCGGCCGTATGTGATAATTAGGCAGTCTTCTTTCTACAGTTATCTCCATAGCAGTTTCCTCTTTCTTCTGGGAATTTTTAATCTGTATTCAAGAGTTGAGTTTTCTGGGTTGTATTGGGGACTTGATGATTCGATCGGATTATTTAACTTTGTTTATGTGTTTTCCGGGTAATTTTAGAACATGTTAAAAAGTTCGACCGGATATAAATACCCACTTTTTCCCCTGCCGGGAAATTTCCAAGTGTTGGATTTTTCCGTAGTTTAAGAATGTTTTAAGTAGTGCAAGTAACGCGATGGACCCTCTAGAAGACAACAAACCTTAACTCGATTATGTGACCGTCTTGAACTGCCTTTTGAACCTTAGGGTTTGGGGAAGTACGGCGTGCCACATGTGAGGCGTTGGCTTGACCCTTCTACGGCTGGACCGTTGGTACTGTGGCATGAAGTGGATGTTTTTAAACTTATTTCATGTGTTGAGCTTTTCGGGAAAACTTGGGTGTTTAATTGTTCGATCGGAAAGTTTAACATTTTCTATTTATCTGGAATGTGATACAATAATTGGAATCCACAAGTAGTTATGAGATAACTGATTTGAATGTTATAAATCTAGCAGTCTAGTCTCACTTGATTGGTTTCCATGGGATTTTGATGCGATCAAAAGTCCGTTGCAATCACGTAGCGTACGCGGATACTCGCCGGGTAAACTTAATAGATAGCCACGCCCCATAGCCCCGACCAAGTGACTGTAGGAGAACCCCGTCGCCAAAAGCATCCGTTCGGGTGCTCGCGGCAGTGGTGTTCCGCCTTGGTGCACTTCGTCGACGGTATCGGGGGGTGCGGCTGTCTACTAAAGTTTGCGACGAGCATTCGTTCAGGATTTCGGGAATCTTGTTGAATTGTCCGACTTGAGATTGAAAACAGTTTTCGATTTTGAGACTAGAATGCGGGGTTTATAATTGTTAGGCATGCGATATCTAAGGAATTCATTTGGTTAGGCATGCGATGTCTATGCAGGTTGCGGATTCCAACTGTTGTAGTTTTACACTTTCTTTTCTGTGACCGTAAGTGTAATATGTGATATCGCCGGTTTCGTTGCTATATGTCAACGACAATTGGGATGGGCATATTTACTTACGTTGATGACATGTGATGTTATGTGTTGCTGGATATGTAATATTGGATCATCGTGTTTGAATAGCCCGGGGTTTTTATGTGAGATGGGTGTTTTTCATTTTCATTCATGTAAAAAACTTGTATATAATATTCTTTTATTGGGGCACTTCCAGGTTGCGGAAGATGTCACCGTTGATGTATATTATTTACTTTTCCGCATTAGGATAGACCCAAGGAGGGGAGCACAAGTAACCGGGTTCTAGGGTCCAGTGGGAGACCATCTCGAGGAGTCGAGTTCGGGTCTCCTAACTCTAGAATTGGTAGGGTTGCTTGCCGCTCTCGTAGGGGTCTAGGAGTGTGAGATTGGCTATTTATCACGACCGTGGAATCCGTGTTTTATATAGGCTCGAAATAAAACACGGACGTCCTAGTATATCCAATATTTCATATGATATTTTTCTGCTGCGTTATCTGTGATGTGATCATGTGATATGTTCAGATAGATATTTTATATAGTATATATGATATATTATATAGACGTTGCTTATGTTTTACACCCGCGCTAGCCCTGCCTCGCTCTGGCGTTAGTTACCTAACCTAACAGTGCAGACGGGACATCGAGGCGAATGCGGATGGCATAAGCGTACGTTATATTTATCTGTAATGTTTAGGTGGACTTAAATGATGGGACTTCATTAATGTGATTAATGAAGGAAAATAAACCTAAAAGATGTTGTGGAATCGAATTTCAAAATAAAATTAGGTAGCTCTAGTTATTGCTTTGCATAGCGGTGTTCCTTATAGAACTTCCAGCACCTTATTCGATGAGGAATGAGCCGACGATCCCTTCACCGGGAGTGACCTCTTTAGCAATAATTAGCAGATGCTATAACCCTCGGTTTGTCTTTTGATTGCTTCTATAGTTTTTTCTTTGCACAGCGGTATATATGATATATCCTGCACCTTATTCGATGAGGAAAGGGCCGACGATCCCTTCACCGGGAGTGACCCCTTTAGCAAAACTAGAAAAGCCTCAAAAACACTCCATTTAAAAACCATTTGATTCCGCAACAAGATCAAGTTCAAAGCGTTAAAGGTTTTCATAAAAACCATCCGCAACCCTCCGTCTTTTTAGGAAATAGAGTACTTAGTTTTCGTGCTGTGTTTGTTGACCTTAGTTAAGGAACAATGTACGGTAGCTAAGTGATATCTTCCTACACCGCATATGATGCGATTAGTTAGGACAGTCGCGTGACTTTGTTGACCTTAGTTAAGAGTCATGTGGGTGGGTCTAATTAATCATGAAATGACGGGTAGAACTTGACTAGTACTTATGATTTGTTGACCATAGTTAAGGTCATAAGTGTTAGGGGTAAAAACCTTTATCGGGAGTTTCAAGTGTTGAAATTTGCAATGAGATTGCATGCCTTCTATATGATAGTTGGATCCTGATACCCACTGCGAGTAATTGTTACTCCGGGGAGAGTTTTGCACTTTACAATTAGCCGATCAAGTAGGTATCTAGAAAGGTGTCAACGGGGTTACGCCCTGGGAAAATGAGGTTTACTTTAATTAGGTCCGTGCGAAAGCACGGGGAACCTCCCTCAAAGTACCGGCACTAGCCTGGCTGAAAGATTGGCGAACTTGTAGAGTGTAATTAATCCCGGCTAGTCTTTCCTTTTAGGGTTTGAAGGAAGATTTGATAAAAACAGTGGGAGCCATCCTGATTAGATAAAATAAATAACCAATCTAATCTTACAAGAGCGCACGCAGAGTGTTTTCTTCTCTCTCTCTCTCTCCAGGTAGCGACCATATCACGCCTTAATCAAGATAATAATATGGATGTATTGACTGAACCCGCTTGTTATACTGAGCTAGGGAACGTTGGTCCCGCTCCAACTTATAATTGTTATAAGACAGAGCAGGAAATAGGGGAATACCAGGATTCCCATGCCACCCAAACGAAGAAAGTGCATGCGATGCATCTCCTTCGGGTGTGTTCATTATAAAGAATTGTTTCTCAGTGTCCTCTACGTCCTAGATATTTGATACCGGATCAGGATCCCAAATATGTAATCTGTTATATGGGCTACAAAAGGTAGAGAACTGAGAACGAGTGATAAGTTTCATGAGACAGAAAATGGTGCAAGTGTTGCAGCCAAGTCTGTTGGTCATTGTCACCCTGTATTACCAATACATTGATTCTGAACAAATGCTATTAGATACCGAACCTGATATACAAAATCATATCAATCTCTTTATTTATTAAAGAAGGATATAATTTTGTATTGTTGAATATTGTTTTGAACATTTCAAAAGTTGATCGGTTCAGGCACGTTATCTAAAAGCATTGACGTTCTAAATCAAACTACAGTTCCTAGTATACAGAATACACACAAGAGGAAGAGTTCAGAAATGAACGATTCCTTCTTGAGGCATTGTAGACTAGGTTATATCAATGTGACCCGACTAGCTTAAGTTACATTTTAGATGCATATTTAAATCAGTTTGAATTTACATCTTGTGAAACTTGCCAGTCATGTCACAAAGATAAGATGACCATAGCTCTGTTTACTGAAAACAGAGAAAGAGTTGGTGAACTCTTGGGACTGATACAGGATGATGTATGTAAGGTCCCCTGTCTACACATGCCAGGACCGGTTCTTTGTACTTCATTACATTCTCTGATGTTCTCTCAAGATTCAGTCATACGTTCCTGTGGAAATATAAGTCCGAAGCTTTTGAGATATTCACAGAATATAAGTTAGAAGTAGAGAACCAAAAACCGGGTATAAGTATTTTGTCCTATGATAAGATCAGGGAGGAGAATACTTATGCATAGAATTCCTGGACTATTCTAAAGGTGAATGAGATTCTCTCTCGGTATTACTCCTCTGAATACACCACAGCACAACGGTGTATCAAGGCAGGGCAATAGCACCCTATATGATATGGTGTGCTCTATGATGAGTACTACTGAGTTACCTTTTTCCTTTTGGGGGTTATGCACTTGAAAAGCTGCATACATATTGAATTGGGTTCGAATCAGATCACTGACTACCACTCCATATGAGATATGGTATGGGAAGAGCCTATCTCTTAAGCAAGTTAAGATTTGGGGTTGTCCGGCCTATGTCAAAAGCAAAATCCGGACAAGCTCGAGGCAAGATCAGTTCTGTAGAACTGAAAGGATTTCCAGCTATACAAACTACAGCTGATGATTTGATAGAACCAAAAGATTCAATGGTCCCCGATGAACCTCAGCCTCTCCGCCGATCTGGTAGGGTTCCTCATCTGCCTGAGAGATACTTCGGTTTCTCGATGACAGTGGGATCAACGAATGCATCATAAGATGATGACCCAACTAGTTTCGAGCAGGCCATCAAGAGTAAGACTCTGTAAGAATGGCTGGATGCTTAGCGATCTGAGATGGAATCCATGCACACCAACAAAGTATGGACTTTGGTTGCTATATCTGAAGGGTGAAATCCCCATCAGGAGCAAGTATATCTTGAGAAGATTACTTGGTGTATATGGAAAAGTTGAGACTTTCAAAGCTAGACTTGTTAAAGGTTTTCGTCATCGACCAGGCGTGGATAATGATGAAACCTTTTTCCAGTAGCTATGCTTAAGTCCATCCGGATCCTATTTGCCATTGCTATATACCATGACTACGATATCTGGTGGTTGGGTGTCATGACTACTTTTCTAAATAATGATTTAGAAGAGAATGTCTATAAGAACACAGCCAGAGAGCTTCGTAAACAGTGGGAGCAGCGGAAACGTGTGCAAGTTGTTTTACAGAATAAAGCAGGCATCGCGGAGTTGGAACGTCTGTTTTGATGTGGTATTCAAAGAGTTTGACTTCATCAAAATGATAGATGAACCTTGTATATACAAAAAGGTAGTAGAGAGTAAGGTGGTCATCCTCGTATTGCACGTGGACAACATACTCTTGATAGGAAAAGAGTTTCTTATGCTACGTACGGTCAATCTCCTCTTATCACAAAGATTCTCCAAATAGGATAATGGTGATGCCTCCTAAATCCTGGGATTTGGATCTATGAGATAGATCTAAATGGATGTTAGGCTTTTCACTGGGTTTAGTGAGATGGTATCAATCGATCCTGGGGAGAATCACTGGAAAGGTTCCAGGGTGATAAGGACGACTGAATATCAGTCGCAGGCATTGTCTTTACCCTCAGTAAAGGGACGGTATGTTGGAAGAGTTCCAAGCTGGATACAGTGGCAAACTAGACGATAAAGGCTGGTAATATCGCTATTAAAGATACTACCAAAGAGGAAGTTTGGGTGTATATTAGTTCATAAGATGAACTAGGTTCCTACCATTGTGTGACATGGAGGTGTGGCTTTGGCCAAGGAACCCTGGTCCCATCAGTGACCCAGACATATTCTGAGGCAGCATCACCTGATCATGGAGATAGTTGATCTCCAGGGTGATCGAGGTTAGGAAAGTAGACTCGGAGGACAACACGGCGGATACACTCACAAAGGCCTTTTCCCAGAGAGAGACTTATATGGGATGGTTGAGTATGAGATACTGCAACCACTGCTACAGATGGCCCTAGTGCAAGTGGGAGATTGTTAGTTATATGTATGCCCTAGAGGCCATTACTGTACATAGGATGTATATTGTAGTGGATGCTGGGACATGTATAGGTAGGACTTTCTTGCTCGACATGATAGTACGCTATCTGGTTGCTCTTTATCTTAACATGTATACTTGCTGTCTCTCTATTACATGTTGATAAAGCCCTTAGGATATGTGCTCGACTTCCAGGACTGTGATGTAGATCATACTAGTGGGGCCTGGGTAGTCCATGAGTACATCCTTCAATGTTCCTAGTCGTAGGAATATCGAGACGGGGCATCGATATTCCAGAGTAGACTAGCGTATATCTTCTCGACCCATATGATGGGCGATGGATGATCCCATATCCATTGGTGTTTGACATCAGAGATGGTATGCGGGTGCTCAGTGGAGACTGGGTACACTGAACGGACTTGCCGAGAACTCCCAGATGGTATTATACCTCACGTCAGATGGCAGTTCTCTGGTGACACTGGTACAGCTTAGTCTGTTGATCCGAGATCGTCATAGAGTCTTATGTGTCTCCCACTATGCTTTGATTTTCACCCTACCATGGCTCTACTGAGTCGTGCAAACAGGTGGTTTTTGGGTATAGTCCCGACTCACATGGAGGCAATGAGCGATAGGAGGGGATTCGTCTCTCCCGGTATTGGGGGTTGATGTTGCGCTATGCTCGACTGGCCATAACTGGAAATCCCTGGCCAAGGTTGCACTGATTTACTGGTAAGTGTTATCAGTATTTTCATGCTTGTTATGGACCTTACATCGGCATGACTTATCAAGCTATTGGGGTCTGACGTTTACCACCCCTAGGCGAGATATGCGACATATCAGACGAACAGACCGGACTGTGCGGTAAGTGTTACTGGTTGGATTCACAGAAGTGTGAGCGGGCTTGCTCGTTGATCTTCTGATCGCTCAATACCCAGGTGGCCATTACATTTAGCAGACCGCTTGTGGCTTGTAGGTGTTTGATATGATCATCACCTACTGCCGGCGTATTGACGAGTCTTTAGAGTCCTACACAGAGGTTTCCTGGCTCAAGCGAAACGAAATATGAGCGCATATGAGATATGTGCGGGACCGAGAATAATATCAGTATGTGATACTGAATTCTATTCTCGCGATTTGTATCATCGGATGGTTATATAAGATATAGCCGGGTTACCGAATCAAATGTTGATTCGATATGATGATGCACTTGATATTAGTCGGTTATATGCAGTATGACCGGATCATTAAATCAAGTGTTGATTTAATGATTTAATGTATAATTATATATTGATATATTACTTTACATTGACTAGTATTGTTCACTTAAGATTGATTTTCTCACTTGATGTGCACAAGTTATATATGTGATCTATGTTTGTGCACTAGTTTGTATCATGATTGATGATACATGCAAACTTGGGTGTGTGTATGCTATACACCATGTTTAGGTTAATGGTTAGGTTTTATTTATTCTTTTTATTTATTTTGGTAAAAAAAACTAAATGGTGGCTTTTTGTTGCTTTGCTAGAAGCTTCATGATGCTTCATGCATCTTTGAAAAAGTCTTAACCATTTTGGTTTGTTTCTTAACCTAACCATTCACCTAAACCCTAGTTTATTCTCTACAAAAGAAACACTTACCCATGGTTGCATTATGATAAGCTTCACTTGATTTATTATTTTCATTAATTCATTTTCTTTCCTTCTTCTTCTTCTTCTTCATGAAGAAGAAAACCTTTTCTAGAAAATTTCAAGTGAGAAATCCAAATCCAAAGTGAACCCACTTCCTATTTCTTCATCCTCTACCACTTGCCATGTAGTAGAGTGTGTTATCTTCACAAGTTTCATGACCAAGTGAAGATGGAGCTTGAGTTAGAGTCGCCTCGACGTAGATCATCTTCGGCACCGAAGTCAATGACCTAGCCCGCTCATTTCTCCGACGAAACCATCGCTAGAGTCCAGGATCCCGATGATCGCAGCGGAGGGACGTCATCATGGAGCTAAAGAAGTGGAGGACCGGATCTACAAAGGTTGTAATCCCTTTCACTTATAGTTAAGTAGTTAACTTGCATAGTTTCGCCTTTACCTCTAGTTAACGATCTTCATTAGGGTTTCTCGGCACAGGAAAAATTTGATTTTGGCATGGTTGATGCCTTGTGGAACCTCATGGGTGTGCCTAGGAACCCTACAGGTGATAGCTTTGTTCTTCGGTTTATGGCATCTTTCCGTGTCTTTGAAATCTGGTAAGAAGTATTTTGCATCTTCGTACTTTCGGATTTCATTCACGGAGAATGGGTTCAACTCCCCTGTCACTGTATACTCGAGACCGTCCTTGAAATACTTCATACACTGATGTTGTGTAGAAGGGATGATGTTGTACTCGTGTAACCAAGGCCTGCCGAGCAAAGCATTGTAACACGGCTTGGCGTCAATGAAGTGAAATTTGATGTCCGTGATGAGCAGCCCAAAGCGTAACGTCAGTATCACAGACCCGAGCGTCCGTGATGACTAGGAGTCAAACCCGAAGATAGTGATTTTATCATGAGCAAGATGCTGAACGCTCATGCAGATTTCCTTCAACACTCTTACATTGAGGAGGTTGGCGGAGGACCCATTGTCAACCAGGATTTTGCCTATCTTGATATCATGACAGTATCCAGAGACATAAAGGGGACGGTTATGCTCGCACGTCCCGAGGAGGAGATCTTCATCGCCGAAGGTGATATCGGCCGTGTGCACTTCTTCCAGCTCGTGCTTCATCTTTTCTTCGGCGAGAAAAGCTTGGAACTGCTCGGGCTCTTGTAGTGCCTTGATCAAAGAATCTCTTGCCTCCTTAGATAGCAGAAGGGCATCGAGAATGCTTAGTTGCGATGGTATCTTCCTCAGGTATGCCAGAACGTTGTAATCCACCTTGTTTTTCTTAGGCGGGTCCTTGGCTGCCAACTCTTCGATGACTCGATCATCGAGGGTGATATCCTGAGGGACTTTCTCCTTACCCTTATCTTTCTTATTTGATCCCTTATTTGCGGGTCCGAGATTCTTTTCAGGTAGCATGCGATTGCACAGCTGAATGTTCTTGCAGGTCTTCATCTCTTCTGCTTCAGAGATGGATTCCTTAAAGAGAGGGTCGAGGGCTTTTTCTTCATCAGAATCACTCCTGAAGGTGAGAACTTGCAATCCCCCAGAATTAACCATGTGACATTCACCGGCAGTTCTTTTATGCTCATCTGTCGTGCTTCATTGTTCCCGACATGTTTTGCTCTTCATCCGCTTGAAATGCTGCCGGTGAGCAACGTATCCTTGCCACCAGTTTTTAAAGGCGTTGCACTCTTCGGTGGGGTGCGCAATCCTTTGATGGTATAAGCAGTATCTAGGATGAACATATGCTTCGCCAAGGTGTATCCTGCCAGGAGTGTTTCCTTTGGAGGATGGCAGCTTCATTCCCATTGATAGGGCATTAGCGAAACGTTTCCTCATTTTATGTCTGCTCTTATCTGCCGCGAGCGTGCTTCGATCTGGTTGGCGTGCTTCAACCTTTTCCTCCAGTCGTCAACGTCTGGCTTTTTTGAACATGGCCATTTCACGGTCTCGATCAGCTTTTCTCTTCTGACAGGCCTCGCAGTAACATGTCGATGATCTCATCTGACAGTCCTAGGAGTTCTGGTTCGGGATCTTCCCCCAGTTTCTCTGCATCAGGAGTTTTTCACCATCTATTGATGAGTGAGAGATCATGTGACAGCTCGCCACATAATCCTCAGGTTCATCTGACGAGTCTTCTCCCTCATCATTTCCGTCCTCAAGGATGTGGTTGAGAAACTCTTGGAGTGTGACCGGGATTCGCGCCTTCTAGTTATACTCTTCCAGCACGTCAATATATTTTTGCAGGTCTATGCGCTTGTCATCAAGTTTCACGGGCTTTCTGGTCTTCTTCTTCTTCTTTGAAGACTTTGACGGCTGGGTATGGGCGTTTTGACCATCCCTACCAATTCTTGGCGTCAGGCGCGGCTTCAGTATTCCCTCGATGACCTCGGGTTCTAACGGACTTTTCCACCTGATCGCCGTGCATGTTTGGAGATCCTTTAGCATTCTTTTTGTTTTGGTTGAAAGAGCGATCTCCCATTGAGCTTCTTCTACAAAAGAGCATGATGCCCTTGGCATGTCCCTCCTTTTAAGAGCATGCGGCTGAGGCGGGCTTACTTTCCAGTTCTCGGATAGTGCGAATTTGCCCTGTTGGTATTGGTCCTCAATCCATCCTTTGAAGACGAAGCAATCTTCGATTGGATGGCCTACCACTTGGTGATAGGGGCAATAATTGGGATTTTTGGCCTCACCGGGTTGCAATGGGCGTTTCGGATCCGGCAAGGTGATGAGCCTGTTGCGCACCGCCAGCTCGAACAGTCTCCTCGTTTTATCCCGGGGAAACGAATAAGGGCGCTTCAGTTTCTCATTGAAGAATCATCGTCTTTCATCTTAGCGATCAGTTGGCTTTGGACCACTGGGTTGCTGTTGAGCATTGGCAACGAAGGTCGCTTTCCCTTTCCCTTTTTCATTTCGAGATTCCAGCTTCGAAGAAGATGGTCTATGACCCATCTGATCCATTTGGGCCAGCTTGTCAATCAAGGCCTGGAAAGTAGTTGGCTTGAAAAACATCATGATTGGGATATGGTCGCCTGCGGATCAAGAGTACCCACGAACATGCCTACCGCAGGCGCTTCTTCGATGCGCTGCTCGCACTTCGACCATAGATTACGCCACCGTATCGCGTATTGCACCCATGTTTCGCCTGGCTTTACTCTGGCGTTAATTAATGCGGTGATTGGGGTGCTTTCGCTAGCGCTTGTGAAATGTTGGATGAACAGCAATTCCATATCTGTAAAAGTTTTGACGGAGTCATTGGGAAGCTCTGAGTACCATTCGAACGCCGTCTCCGCCAAGCTGCCGATGAAATGGCGAAGCAGTAGCTTATCATCCCCTCCAGTGTTGCCGCAGAGAGCCCTGAACTGAGTGACATGTTGATGGGGATTGCCTGTCCCCTTGTACACATGGAATTTAGGAATCGTGTATCCTGGCGGGTACTTTATTTGATCGTACCATCCCAGATAGGGCTGTCCAGTTCTGACGGCTTGGCCAGCCGCTTCATTCGCTTGATGAGCTCGTATTTGTTGAGCTATATAATCATCAAGCGTGGCTTTGGAGATGGTCTCCTCCTTGGCTGCTGATAGAGCCGGTAGAGGATTTGATGTCTCTCCTCTATCATCTTCAATTATTACTGGAGGATCTTCGGCTGGAGGGTCCGGCTGGATCATCATGCCCACCATATCTTGGAATAGAAAGGTCATTTGTTTTATGTTTGCCGCTTGTTCCACGGCCTCTTTGTCCTTTTTCTCAAGCATTCTCCAAAGGAATTCGGCATCAGTTTCCTGCTCATGACGCTGTTCTGATGACGTCTCTGGGCTTGCTTTTGGTCCCGTGAGTGCGGCCATGACTGTTAGCATCTCTTGGAGCTTTTGTTGTTGTTGCTCCTGAGCCTTAGTCACTGATCGCGTAAGCGGTCGATGACCTGTGGAGATACGGATATCCTCTTTTTCGAATGCCATATAGACGGTATGCACCACCATTCCCCCAGACTTGGGGCGTTTCAATTCAGTGCCTTTGAGCTTCGTCGCGGACACAGGGAATTTCTCCGACCACCTTCTTTTGTGAGCGATCGAAGTTGAGGGAACCGTTGCAGTGGGCACCCAAATAGATGACTTCTCATATGGAATGACAGGGTGGTCCTTCTCTTGCCAAACTCTCATCTTCTTCGGTTGGCGAGAGTAGTCTTGGTTAATCACAGAGTTTTGGACCTGTCGCTAGACCCTGCGAATTTTGGAAGACAACCGCTAAGGGGGTTGTTCTGGCTCTACCTTTGTAACATTTTCCATAGGTGGAGGAGATCTTTTCAGCACGGCAGTCGAAGAGTTCTTGCGGACCCTCCTGAGTGCTTCAAAGTTGTTCCCAGTTGGAACGGCAGCGTCGACTTCCACCATTAGAGCGGGCGGAGTAAATCCAGAAGGAGAATTGCCCCCAGCTTTCCTCACTCGGCGCCAGTGGCGACGTCGAGCATGTCGAGCAGACGGTATCACCTATGCTGTTGGAGGAGCTTCTTCATGACCCCCGCTCTGATGAGGGGTTGTTGTCGTCGTTAGCCTGTCAAAGACAGACGTCCGTTGAGAGGGAATGGTCAACCTGTCGAAAGCCGACCTTCGAGTAGGGAGAGAAGCTTGGACAACCTCAACTGTAACAGGAGTTGGAGTGTCCTTCTCTGGTATTGCGAGCCTCTTTGCGGGCCCACTTGAGCTTTAACCCAGTCTGTCGAAGACTGAAACATTGGAGATGGACGACCCACTGAGAGGGGCCGTGGTGGTTGCAAGCCGATCAAACACCGACTTCTCCGCAGCTTCCTGTGACGGCATCTGAACGTTGAAGCTCGTTGGTGGGATCATGGTCCCGAAGAATAGCCCAGTGGTTGCTTGGGTCACTTGTTCTACCGGCATTGTGAAAAGGGAAGCCACTTGGGGCCCATAGGTTACTCCTCCAGATGAGGCGGAATGGGAGTTATTGTTGCAGCTGGAACAGTTAGAGGCCATTGATGTTCTTGCTTCTGCACAGGAGCAAAACCAAATCTTAGTACCTCGAACCCAAGGGCAACCATAAAAAACCGCGATTCATTCGCAAAACAAGACACACGAAGTTTTGGAGTGGAAAGAGGAAAAGGTCCCACCGTGCGTGCCAGAATATATTCTTCGCCGAAAAGACACGACCGGGACGTTGGGACGTCCGGCCTGCATTTCGAGGGCAGATGCTATTTGGTGCTATCCATCCACCTCTCCGAAGATACTAAGTTGATTTATGACACCATGTATCGAAGGTTTAAACGGATGCGGCCGATGTACCAGACTTCGTCAGATTCCCCCTGGTTGAGGGGTTTTGAATGTGGGGACGCTCTTCCCTGCAGGCGCAAGCCCCTGCAGTTAATTACGCTACCGCATCGCGGTAACCACTTTCTCCTTCTCCAGATGGTCACTTCATGTCGTGTGTGTTTGTTTTTCTTTTGGTTGCCCGTGGATTGTATACGGAGACTAATTTATGTTGTCTCCTGTAGGGTGTGGATTAGTCAAAATCCGTATCTTCTTAGATTTGGGTTTGGGTTGGGTTTAAAGATCAATAATCTCATTGGAGACTAAGATCAACTTAAACGTTTGTTAAGGATACGTTAGTCTAATTTTTAGACTAAGATCAACTTAACAATTTGTTAAGGATACGTTAGTCTAATTTTAGACTAAGATCTACTTAACAGGATCATTTAGATCCAACAAAAAAGAATTTGGGATCTATTGATTTAGTTCAGGGACTTTGCGGTCCAGAAGTTTAAGGCCATCATAGTCCATGAAGTTTAAAGATATCATAGTCTAGTTTAGAGACATCATAGTCTGTAAAGTTTAAAGACATCATGGTCCATGAGTTTAAGGACCCCACAGTCCATGGTAGTTTGGTTGTCGGGACTCATCACCTCTCTGAAGACGTTGAAGGATTACAACAACAAATATCAGAGAAGTGAAGAGATGTACCCTCGAACCAATATTGGTTGGGAGATCTGTAGTCCAATTTGGGACTAAGATCAAAGGTTTATGAGCATATGGGCTCAATTAATCTGAATTAGGGTTCTGTGGCCACTTTGGGCTCGGCCCATTTAGTTAAAATGTTAAACATTTAACAATACTGAGCATTGGTTTGGGCTCTGACAATCTTTTTTGTCTTTTATTGAGTGTTGAGCACTCATTATAGCTCTGGGGCTTTTATTTATAGAACAGTTTATGTTCTCTTAGCGCACACGTGAGGAGGACGTGGCGCGCTTGGCGCTGTGCGCCAGTCAATGAGCACAGAGCGCTTCTGTTGGGTAGTGCAAACGTGAGGAGCACGTGGCGCGCTTAGCGCTGGTCACCAGATTTGGAGCGCTAAGGCTCTGCAACACTATGCGTTAGTTTTGGAGCGCTGAAGCACTTCTTTTGATTGGAGCGCTGGGGCTCTTTTTAGGCAGCTTTGTGCCCTGAGAATTAAATTCTCGCTCTTATAAGAGACTTTGTCTCACGGATCTAAAAACAAAGTTCTTATTATTTATAGGAGATATTTCAATCTCTTATGTTTTTGGTGAAAGGCTCTGCCTTTATGGATCTATGATCCTAAGAGAATTGAATTATTCTCCCCCCTCCCCTTTTATAATGAGATATTATGATCTCTTTTGTGAAAGACAATTTATCTTATAGATCTATGATCTGAAGAAGATTAAGTTCTTCCCCTTATTTTTTTATGATGAGATACTTTTATCTCTTTTTGTGAAAGATCTTGGTCTTATAGATCTATGATCTTAGAAAAAGAAGTAAATTCTTCTTTTTATATGAGATGATTTCATCTCTCTATTCTTTTTTTTCACCTTGAAGAAAATCTTCTTCTTCTGAGAACTTACTCTTTATCTTTGAAATTTCTCAAAGTTTATGGGAGGTTCCTCTATATGAGACTTGAAGTCTTAGGGACTTTATATAGGGTAGGCTGATTTGTTGAATCGGTTGAAAAGATCTTTTCTCTAATTGATTTGGGGATGTTCCCCCCGTTGGATCTTTGATCCAAGGGCTTCTGATTTACAGAAGGCGGTCTTCTTGTTTTTAACAAGATTGGGAAACATTTTCCCATACAGAATTTATTCTGTATTTTGATGATTTTTAATCACCATTGGATCATTGATCCAACGGTGCTCTGATTTTCAGAGCATAATCTTTCCTGTTTGGAAAGATTCTGAAGAATGTTTCCTTAACAGAATTTTATTCTGGTCAACTAATGATTTTTAATCATGTTCGTTGAATCTTTGATCTAAGGGCCGAGAACATTTTGTTCTATCGCTAGCGCTCATGTGCATTGCACGTGGTGTGTTGTTTAGAGTGCAGCGCTCTTTGTGCTGGCGCTCACGTGCTTTGCACGTGGTGCGCTGCTTAGAGTGCAGCGCTCTTTGTGCTGGCGCTCACGTGTTTTGCACATGGTGCGCTGCTTAGAGTGCAGCGCTCTATGCGTTCACGTGCTTTGCACGTGGTGCGCTGTTTAGAGTGCAGCGCTCTTAGTGCTAGCGCTCACGTGTTTTGCATGTGGTGCGCTGCTTAGAATGCAGCGCTCTTAGTGCTAGCGCTCACGTGCTTTGCACGCGGTGCGCTGCTTAGAGTGCGGCGCTCTTAGCGCTAGCGCTCTCGTGCCTTGCACGTGATCACTACAACAGAGTCTTTGACTCTTAGCGCTAGCGCTATTATGAAGCGCTGATTCATTTCAAATTTCAAAATTTTGAACAGAGCTTTGCTCTGATTGGGGAAATATCCGCGACCGAGGATGCTGAACCGGGAACATGGAAGCTTTCGCCGTGAGGACGTATGCGACCTTATCATATGTAAGGTCCATTTGGACATTCCTCAGCCAGTCTTTATAGTTTGGCCCAGCGAGTTTATTTTTATCTAATATAAGCTTAAGTCCCGTCATGGTCGCTGTAATTAGGAGAGAGAGAAAAGAAACACTCAGCTCTTGCAAGTTTAGATTGGTTTTTAGTTTATCTAAACAGGATGTCTCCCACTGTTTTCTCGAATTCTTCTTCAAACTTTAAAAGAAGAATCAGTCAGGATTAATCGCACATCACAATACTTGCTTAACCTTTCGGCCAGGCTATGAAAGGTTAGACTAGCATCTCATGAAGGGTTTGGAAGCATCACATGTGCCAAAGGTGGAGTCTTTAGGGTGCTAAGTTAACAAACATCGGATCGTTCCCAGAAAATTAGGGTTTCTAAATTTTTCACATCACCATATGAAAGAAAGGCTAGGGTTTTGAGAGTACAACCTTTGTAGCTCCCTACGCTAGACTCCTCGGCTACTTGGGGTTTGAAAAAGCTCCGCTTGAACTCCTCGAGGTCACTGATGATCCACCCGGAGTCCGCTTTGTCCAAGCTTGCAACTTTATCCGATCAAGTGAACGAAATGAAGCTAACACTCTAAACAAGTTGGCTAAACTTGTGTAAAATGATGTTGTGGTTCTTATTCTCACTTCAAAATCCAATCTTGATGAGTATATTGCTCACTACAAAAAAACTAGAGAGCAAATGAGAGAGGAAGAAGAAGATGATGGCAATTTGAGAAGAAGATAAGTTCAACTCTTGAAAGAAAAAAGAAAATATATCAATATATATTTTTATCTCTCATCTCAAACCATAGTTGAATCATTATTGTACTTGAGTTAAAAACTAAAAGGAAGAGTAAACCATGGTTAAATGGTGGGTGAGAAAGGTTAGGTCAAGAAGAGTGTAGAAACAATCCAATACTAACCCTTTTCCTTTTCCTTTTCCTTTTGTTTTTAGCTTAAATACAATAATATTCCAAATAAAAAACCCATGGTGTGAGTCTTATATTGCCACCATTTTCTTTGTATAAGCAACCATAATTGATGATGTATGTATGTATGTATGTATGTATGCACATCCATATGTGCATGAATCTATAAAGAAACTATACATGCATGCATACATCCATCATACTCATGAAATGATTTCAAGTGAGAAGCTAATGGTTAAATGATAAATCAACACTTGATTTATCAATCCGGCCATATCACATATGACCCCTACCAAAAGCAAGCCGCCCGATCAATATACGGTATCCTATACGCGCATTTTAATCGGGTCCATGCGCATATCACATACGCGCACCACAACGTTTCGCCTGGACTAGGAAACTCCTTTGTGGGACTCTGAGACTCGTCAATACGCCGGCAGTGGGTGATGATCATATCAAGCACCCCCAAGCCGTAAGCGGTCAGCTAAACGTAACGGCCACCCGGGTATTGAACGATCAGAAGAGAACAAGCGAACCTGCTACAACTCCCGTCGAGCCAACCGGCAACACTTCCCGTACAGTCCGGTCTCCTCGTCTGATATGTCGCATATCAAGTCTATGGGTGATAAACGTCAGACCCCAATAACCGATAAGTCATGCCGATGTGAGGCTCATAACGGGTCGAGAAACTACTGGTAACACTTACCGGTAAATCTCTAATCAGCCCTGGCCAGGGACTTCCCTGTTACGGCCAATCGAGCACAGTGCAACATCAACCCCCACTACCGAGAGAGACGAAACCTCTCCTATCGCTCATTGCCTCCATGTAACTCGGGACTGTACCCAAAAACCACCGTTTTGCACGCCCTCATGGACGTGGTAAGGTGGAAATCAAAGCACAGTGGGAATCACACAAGACTCTATAACGATCTCGGGTCTACAGACTAACCTGCACAAGTGTCACCTGAGAACTGCCATCTGACGTGAGGTATAATACCATCTGGGAGTTCTCGGTGAGTCCGTCCAGTGTACCCAGTCTCCACTGAGCACCCGTATACCATCTCTGATGTCAAACACCAATGGATATGGGATCATCCATCGCCCATCTCATAGGTCGAGAAGCGTATACGCTAGTCTACCCTGGTATATCGATGCCCCGTCTCGATACACCCACGACTAGGGACCTTGAAGGATGTACTTATGGACTACCATGTCCCCACTAGTATGATCCGCATCATAGTCCAGGTAGTCAAGTACACATCCTAAAGGCTTTACCAATATGTAACTATAAGACAGTATAAAGAGACAAGTATACATGTTAAGATAAAGAGCAACCAGATAGCATACTATCATATCGAGCAAGAAAGTCATCTCTATATATGTCCAAGCATCCAATATAATATATATCATATGTACAATACTGGCCTCTAGGGCATACATACAACTAACAGGCTGGTGTCGGTACTTCGAGGGAAGTTTTCCAATGCTTTCGCAAAGTTCCTTAATTATATACCCTCTTTTCCCTGGAGGCATAGCCCCGCTAACACCGTTCTAGACACCTACTTGGTTTATAGCATTGATCGTGTCACGACCCGAATGTGGAAACGTGACTGGCACTTAAATGACACAATGTCTAAAGGAATAACGTAATTTAAGTACGCCAAATTCCTAGAAGATCTAAACCGTCTAAAGAATTAGAGTGAAGAAAGCTTAATTTTAAAGGTTGAATTTTAACGAAATAGAGTTCCATCAAAATTTCTTAAAAGCATCAAGTTTTTCTAAAAATTTCGGCAAAGTTTTCTTTGTAAAAACTGGCCCCAAACGGATACAAAACATGAATATATATAAGCAATAAATAAAGGCATCCCCAAGCGGGAGCTAGCACTTCGCCGAATGGCGGAACACAACCACAGGCAAGATATATAATAATAATATGAAAAACCATATAAAAAGAAAGAAATAAGAAAGCATAAAAGTCGGCTCACACGAGCTCGACACCAGATATCAAAATAATACAAGTCTCACTGTCCAGTCTCTAGGTCATATATACAAATGGTCGATGGAGTGTACTAGATACAAGAGTAAATAGACATAGTGGGAACAAAAGAAAATCCTCACAAAACCCACCTACAAGCAAAACCGCAAGTCGAAGCAAAAAGAAGCAGGAGAAGAAGTGTGCCCGCCGCTACTATGCAGACGGGTCGGTCCTTCAAGACACTGTAGCACAACGGGGGTGAGTTGCCAACTCGTGAGTAGTAAGTAACATCTAATAAGGCTATCGCAAGCATTCACGCAAATGCGTCACAACCTATGTATACAACAATGATGCTATGCACTAATATGAATGCGACATGAATGAATGATCAAGCACGAAATCTGGATATATATATGGTATGAGAAAAATATGTGTTCTTATCTTAGTAAAACTTTTGTAATAAAACTGGGGTATCATCAAATGAAATCGACAGAAAACCGTGTCAAATATCGACACCATATATATATATATATATATATATATATATATATATATATATATATATATATATATATATATATATATATATATATCAAATCTTGGTAGTCGTCTCTCGGATCGGCCCTTAAATCTGTCAAATCACACGACTCTGGTCGGTATCCTCCGGATGACCGCCGGGTCAATAATCACCAGTGGGTAGTGCTCCCCTGCCAGGCTCAACGTCTTTCTATACGGCCTTTTTGTCCCGGGGTACCTCACCAGGTCCACCATGTACCCGCAGACGGTGCATCCCCTTCCTCGAATCGGGTATGTGTAAACACGTGGCTCAAGAACCGAGAAAACTCATGGTGGGCGCTACACACATCATATCATGAGAAAACCGCAATCTCTATTTAAAAATTATAATAAGTTTATGAAATTCCTTTGCGGTTTTTCCCAAATCCAGAAATCTCATGAATACGGAAATCTCTAAGAGAATCACAATATATGCATATGTGAATAACGATGAATGTCCATGATATAAATATGATGCAATGATGATGAATGACTTAGTGATTACATAGTAATAATGATGAAATGAGCTAAATAGCTTGAATACTACATATCGGTGATGATGCAATGCAAAGATACCGATTATTAAGCAAGTTCTATTGTTCGTGACATAGGAATTACCAATTAACTAAATCCTAACTATCGGGCGCTTTACGCCATCCAAATGATTTCCCCATAGATGTATACATCTACTCACCGGTACGCCTCGGTTAATCGACTCCAACCACCGCCTTGCCTTTCCTTACCGCGTCCGACGTCTCCGCAACCGATCCTATAATCGTACAAAACCAATACATAAGGCTAAATATTCGATATAATGCAAAGACGGAGTAATATGGCGGAACTAACGTCACAAGTTGGTCATGTATGCACTTGGTGCACAAAACGCATGTGACATCGTCAAAAACAAACCCGGATTGGTTGATTTCACGGAAACGCCAATCCTATATTCGAATCGCATGTATCGTACATTGGCACAATACTAACATTTAGGGAAAAGAGTTGCAGATTTTACCTGAAGATGAATTAGGAAAAAAAAGTAATACCAAACACCCTAAATTATACATAGAGAGCAACCAACAAAATTTCAACACCCAACTCAGCAAAGGGACCGGCGGCGTCGGGATATTCTCTCATCTCGCCGGGCCAAGCTAGGTGAGATGGGTCCGGGTTTTAGTGGTCTAATCAGGGCTCAATACACTACACTACTATATTGTTTGATTTAAAAATAGATTGATGAAATGATAGCAGATTTCAGATATCACAAAACTTGATTTAAAACCGATTTAAAACACTAAATTGAAACATTGTGGTATATTAGTGCAAACTAGGTGGATTAGTAAGTCTATTAGTCACAAACTACTCTTAATTACCCTGATTAAGCCATAAAAGCATTAACTTTGCCTAACCCTCTCTTTAATATTCTAAACTTACACTAATACTACTTTAACACTTAATTAAGAATACTTAGAATAATAATTAGCAAAACAAGAAGTAGACTTAACTCATACCTCAAGAAAATTAGAAGAAAACCCTAACTTGAGAAGGTAGCCTCAACAAAGACTTGCTACAAGGAACCCTTGAAAGGGCTTGAAAGTAGGATTTTTGTGATGCTTTCTTGAAGGATTGTGTTGCTTTAGTAGGGTTTTTAGTGAAGTAGAGAGGGGGTTTTCAATTGGAGGAGAAAGTGAGAAGATGAAGAGAGTGAAGTGAGGAATTTTCTGGAGAAGGAGAGAAAAATATCTACCATGGCTCCCCCCCCCCCTCTCTCAACAATTAATGCACCATACCCCATATCTTTTTATTTTTAAAATTCTTTTAAAGAGAATTCTATAACCATTTGAAATGAAAAGAAAGAACATGTTACAAAATGTTGTTAAGTAGCCATGGTTGCTTAAAACTTGATCAACATATTGTTAACCTACGGTAACACTAGATTAGTGTGTGTGCGCGCGCGCATGTTTAAATAATTTGTTTTTTTATAATAAATAAATAAGAAAAATAATTAAGTGCATAAGTAATTAAATAAATAACAAATAAAAACACAAATAAATAGGTAATTACATAAGTAAAATAGTTACATTTAAGTCTATTTGGAAAAATAATTATAACTAGGTTTTACGAAAAATACGTGCTATACTACTAATTAACATTTAATAAACCTAAACGATTTCTAAAACGTTACAATCTTCCTCCCTTAAAGAAATTCGGTCCCCGAATTTAAAATCTAACTATGCATACCTTCAAAGAGATGGAGAAATTTCTTCCGCATCTCGTTCTCGGCTTCCCAGTTGACCTCTTCGCTGTTCGGGCCTCGCCAAAGAACCTTTACGGACGGTAAGACCTTTGACCTCAGTTTCTTCACCTGCCGATCCAGAATGACTATCGGCTGCTCGGTGAAGGAAAGATCACGCTCCAGCTGGATCGTCTGATGCTGAATTGCATGAGAAGGATCTTGAAGGTACTTGCGGAGCATCGAAAATCCGAAAAACTGGGCGGAAGAGCCAAACGATAAGCAACTGCACCGACTCGCTCGAGAATCTCGTAGGGGCCTACATATCTGGGACTAAGCTTCCCTTTATTTCCGAACCTCATCACGCCCTTCATCAGCGAAACCCGTAAGAACACATGATCACCCACGGCGAACTCAAGTCTGCGATGACGTCTATCCGCATAAGATTTCTGCCTGCTCTGGGCCACTCTCATCCTATCCTGAATCAACTGGATCTTTTCTGTCGTCTCATGCACAAGCTGCGGTCCTAAAATACTACTCTCACTGAGCTCTATCCAACAAACTGGTGATCGGCATCTCCTCCCATACAATGCCTCGAAGGGTGCCATCTGAATCATCTCCTGAAAGCTGTTTTTGTAGGAGAACTCTATCAAGGGCAAGTGACGATCCCAACTGCCACCGAAATCAAGAACGCACGCTCGGAGCATATCCTCAAGAGTCTTTATAATCCGCTCATACTGACCGTCGGTCTGCGGATGGAAAACTGTACTGAAACTCAATCAGGTGCCCAAAGCCTCCTGAAGTTTCTGCCATAGTCAGCTGGTGAACTGAGTGATTCTATCGGACACAATGCAAGTCGGAACGCTGTGCAGTCGCATAATCTCATCAATATAAATCTGAGCATACTGAGCAAATCCGAAAGTGGTCTTCACTGACAGGAAGTGAGCCGCTTTCGTCAATCGGTCTACGATCACCCAAATAGAGTCATACCCTCGGCTGGTCCTAGGTAAACCCACGATGAAATCCACAGACATCTGCTCCCATTTCCACTACGGAATGGGCAGAGGCTGTAACTCTCCTGCCGGCTTCTGTTGCTCGGCCTTGACTTGCTAGCAAGTCAGGCATCTCAAAACGAAATCTGCGACATCTCTCTTCATCCCTTCCCACCAGTAGACATCTCTCAAGTCATGATACATCTTGGTGGAATCCGGATGAACACTATATCCTGACTGATGCGCCTCCTCTGAGATCTCGTGTCTCAGCCCCTCGAAGCTGGCACACATAGTCGAGTCCCAAATCGTAGCACTCCCTGGTCATCTATCACGAACTCTAAATCTCTACCCTGCCGAACCTGCTCTATGATCTCTCACAAACGAGCATCGCCGGACTGTGCCTCACGAATATGATCAAGTAACTGTGGACGGGCGTGGACATGAGCAAGTTGTCCTCCGGTCGAAGTAAACTCAAACTGTACTCAGTTGTCACATAAAATCTGCCAATCTGCGGAAGACTGACTCTGGACTGTGCTCACATAGGACAAGATACCTCCGGTACTCCGACTCAAAGCATCTGCCAGAACATTCACCCTGCCCGGATGATAAAGAATCTCGCAGTCATAGTCCTTCACGAGCTCCATCCAACGGCGCTGCCTCAAATTTAGATCCCACTGCTAAAAGATATACTTTAAGCTCTTGTGGTCCGTGAATATCTGGCACGACTCGTCGTATAAGTAATGCCTCCAAATCATGAGTGCAAAGACCACTGCGGCCATCTCTAAGTCGTGAGTGGGATAGTTCTACTCGTGCTTCTTCAACTGCCGAGAAGCATAAGCGACGACCCTGTCGTGCTGCATCAACACACAGCCTAGCCCCACTCGAGAAGTATCGCAATAAACAACAAAGCCGCCTGACCCTGAAGGAAATGACAAAACTGGTGCAGTCGTCAAACGAGTCTTCAACTATTGAAAACTCTGCTTGCAAGACTCGGTCCAAAGAAAAGGAACTCCCTTTCGGGTCAACCCGGTCAGCGGTGCAGCGATACGGGAGAAATCCTGTACGAAACGTCGGTAGTAGTCGGCCAAACCCAAGAAGCTATGAATCTCCGTCACTGATACAGGTCTGGGCCAATGTTGTACGGCCTCGATCTTCCTCGGGTCCACACGTATGCCATCTCTCGTAACCACGTGACCAAAGAAATCAACACTATCCAGCCAGAAAGCACACTTGGAGAATTTAGCGAACAGCTGGTGCTCCCTCAAAGTCTACAACGTAATCCTCAAATGCTGCTCATGCTCCTCTCGACTACGGGAGTATACTAGAATATCGTCGATGAACACGATGATGAACTGGTCAAGAAACGACTTGAAGATGCGGTTCATCAAATCCATGAACGCTGCTGGGGCATTGGTGAGTCCGAACGACATCACCAAGAACTCATAGTGCCCGTAGCGCGTACGGAAAGCAGTCTTCGGAATGTCATCATTTCGAACACGCAACTGATGATAACCCGACCGCAAGTAAATCTTCGAGAAATGTCCCGCACCCTGGAGCTGATCAAACAAATCGTCAATGCGAGGTAGGGGATATCTATTCTGCACAGTAACTTGGTTCAATTGAAGATAATCAATGCACAATCTCATACTACCGTCCTTCTTCTTGACGAAGAGAACAGGAGCTCCCTAAGGTGACACACTCGGACGAATAAGCCCTTTATCCAGCAAATCTTACAACTGATCCTTAAGCTCTTTAAGCTCCGCCGGGGCCATCCGATAAGGCGGTATAGAAATAGTCCCCGTGTCGGGGATCAAGTCAATGAAAAACTCGATATCACACTCTGGCGGCAATCTAGGTAACTCGTCAGGAAATACATCGGGAAACTCCCTCACAATCGGAACCTGGTCCAACGGGACCTCTGCGGCTCCGGCATCACAAACATACGCCAAGAATCCCTGACATCGTTTCCTCAAGAGCCGACTAGCGCGAAGGGAAGAAATCAAACTAGGAAGGATGGCACTACGGTCTCCCTGAATAACAAGAACTGGCTCACCTGGAAAACTAAATCTGACCGCCTTCTCACAGCAATCCATGGACGCATAACATGTGGCTAGTCAGTCTATGCCCAGAAGAACGTCGAAGTCTAACATGTCGAGGAGGATCAAATCAACAGAAGAATCCCTCTCCCTGATACGAATGGAACAAGATCGAAATACATGTCGGGCTACAAAAGACTCTCCTACGGGAGTAATCACAACAAGCGGCAGATCTAGCAAAGACTACTCTCGACCCAACCTTGGTACGAAGTGTGCGGATACATAAGAATACGTAGAACCTAGATCAAACAATACACGCGTGTCAAAGGAACACACTGGAAGAGTACATGTCACAACGACATTCGATGCCTGTACATCCTGAGGAGTCAAAGCGAAAACTTGGACCTGTCTTCTGCGGGTAATCGGCTGTCCTCTGCCTCTATCGCCTCGTCCTCTCTGAACTGGACCGCTACAACCACGGCCTCTCGGAGCATCGGTCTGGGGTGGAGCAACAACAGGTGTAGGTGGTAAAGCTTGGAGGAGGGGTGAAGGTGGTAAGGTCACATGTGGAACTATCGTCTTACCCTGGCGCCTCACGGTACAATTTCTGACAAGCTGATACGGACTCCCACACCGATAACATCCTGGTGATGGCTACTGACCCGGTAAATAAGAGCTGAACAACTAGCCTCGCGTTATGTCTCGACCACCACCACGGCCTATAAATAATCCGTCACGGGCACTGCCTGTCATATCTCTGCCAAACCGCACTGGAGCTGATATACCTGTACGAATCCTCTTTGGAACTGTGGTCTCAAAAATACGCTCCTCCACTAATATAGCTACATCTATCGCTGCAGCGTAGGTGTCAAAGTGCTGGGCGCCGATAGAAAGAAACAGCTGTGTGTCAAGGCCTCGTACGAATCTCTTTATGCGTTTCTCTTCAGTGTCCACCAGGTAAGGAGCATATCTGGACAGCTGAGTAAACTAAATGTCATACTCGGATACGGTCATCCCAGGAGTCTTGCGCAAAGACTCAAAACTACGATCTTGAGCATCCCTGACACTCTCCGGAAGGAAATGAGCAAGAAACACCGCTGTGAACTCATCCCAGGTCATAAGAGGTAGACCTGTAGCTCGGCCCCTCTTAACTGACTCGCACCACGTCTGAGCAAGACCCTCCAGACGAAAACTCGCAAGCTCGACCGATCTCTCATCAGAACATTTCAGTGAGTGGAAAATCCTGGCCATCCTGTCGAGGAATGTCTGCGGATCCTCCGCTGGGTTTGTGCCAGTGAAGACTGGAGGCTTCAGCCTCATAAACTCCTATAATGATACGGGGATAGTCTCGGTAGTAGCAGGAATAGCTGTCTGGGCAGCAGGTACTATCATAGTCCCCGTAGTGGGAGGAACATCATCGGATCTCGGTGCTCAGCTGGCCTCAACTAGGGATCCAACCATCTTGCGCAAATCCTAAATACTCGACTCCAGCCTAGCTATCCGGCCTGGAGAAGAGGGATCAGTCTGTCCTTGAGGGGTAGGCATACTGCCCTGGTTGGTCCTCGTCTCAGACGAGCCCTCTCTAACATCATCTCTGACGGCAGCCCTTTAGGCCCTCGTAGTCTTTGGTGGCATAGTGGCTGGAACAAGAAACAGGATTTGATAAGAATATTGCAATCGAATCAAAGGATATATGGAATGAAGAAAGGAAATACAAACAAATATATATCCTAAGATTACTTAGGCGGAGTACGGTATCGTGAGTATGCCGCGGAACATACACACGCCATGTCACTCTACTTAAGTTACCTACTATATCATACCAAGGGTCATCCTACACTCAGAAAGGTAAAACCTAACGCTCTGATACCAACTTTGTCATGACCCGAATGTGGAAACGTGACTAGCACTTAAATCACGCAACGTCTAAAGACGTAATGTAATTTAAGAAAGCCAAATTCCCAAAAGATCTAAACCGTTTAAAGAATTAGAGTGAAGAAAGCTTAATTTGAAAGGTTGGTTTTTAACGAAATAGATTTGCATCAAAATTTCTTAAAAGCATCAAGTTTTTCTAAAAATTTCGGCAGAGTTTCCTTTATAAAAGCTGGCCCCAAACGGGTACAAAACATGAATATATATAAGCAATAAATAAAGGCATCCCCAAGCGGGAGCTAGCTCTTCGCCGAATGGCGGAACACAACTATAGGCAAGATATATCATAATAATATGAAAAACCATATAAAAAGCAAGAAATAAGAAAGCATAAAAGTCGGCTCACACGAGCTCGACACCAGATATCAAAATAATACAAGTCTCACTGTCCAGTCTCTAGGTCACATATACAAATGGTCGATGGAGTGTACTAGATACAAGAGTAAATATACATAGTGGGAACAAAAGAAAATCCTCGCAAAACCCACCAACAAGCAAAACCGCAAGTCGAAGCAAAAGGAAGCAGGAGAAGAAGTGCGTCCACCGCTACTATGCTGACGGGTCGGTCCTGCAAGACACTGTGACACAACGGGGGTGAGTTGCCAACTCGTGAGTAGTAAGTAACATCTAATAAGGCTATCGCAAATATGCACACAAATACGTCACAACCTATGTATACAGCAATGATGCTATCACTAATATGAATGCGACATGAATGAATGATCAAGCATGAAATCTAGATATATATCTGGTATGAGAAAAATCTGTGTTCTTATCTTAGTAAAACTTTTGTATAATAAAACTGAGGTATCATCAAATGAAATCGACAGAAAACCGTGTCAAATATCGACACCAATATATATATATATATATATATATATATATATATATATCAAATCTCGGTAGCCATCTCTCAGATCGGCCCTCAAATCTGTCAAATCACACGACTTCGGTCGGTATCTTCTGGATGACCGCCGGTTCAATAATCACCGGTAGGTAGTGCTCCCCTGCCAGGCTCAATGTCTTTCTATACAGCTTTCTTGCCTCGGGGTACCTCACCGGATCCACCATGTACCCACAGACGATACATCCCCCTCCTCGAATCGGGTATGTGTACACACGTGGCTCAAGAACTGAGAAAACTCATCGTGGACGCCACACACATCATATTACGAGAAAACCGCAATCTCTATTTAAAAATTATAATAAGTTTATGAAATTCCTTTGCGATTTTCCCCAAATCCAGAAATATCATGAATACGGAAACCTCCAAGAGAATCACAATATATGCATATGTGAATAACGATGAATGTCTATGATATAAATATGACGCAATGATGATGAATGACTTAGTGACTACATAGCAATAATGATGAAATAAGCTAAATAGCTTGAATAATACATATCAGTTATGATGCAATGCAAAGATACTTTCTAGTGTTCGTGACATAGTAATTACCAATGGCGTGTGTGTTCGGAGAAAATAGTGCACGTGTGGCATAAACCATTGGTAATAGTGCAAGTGTCCTAGGTAATAATATCGATGTATATGAAGATGCAATGCTACATGAATATGACATATGCATGTGGACACAAGAATTATAACTAAATCCTAACTATTGGGCGCTTTACGCCATCCAAGTGATTTCCCCATAGATGTATACATCTACTCACCGGAACGCCTCGGCTAATCGACTCCAACCATCGTCTTGCCTTTCCTTGCCGCGTCCGACGTCTCCGCAACCGATCCTATAATCGCACGAAACCAATACATAAGGCTAAATATTCGATATAACGCAAAGACGGAGTAATACGGCGGAACAAACGTCACAAGTTGGTCATGTGTGCACTTGGTACACAAAACGCGTGTAATATCATCAAAAACCAACCCGGATTGGCTAATTTCACAGAAACGCCAAACCTAGACTGGAATCGCACGTATCGCGCATTGGCACAATACTAACATTTAGGGAAAAGGGTCGCAGATTTTACCTGAAGATGAAATAGGAAAAACAAGAAATACAAAACACCCTTAAATACACACAGAGAGCAACCAACAAAATTTCAACACCTAACTCAGCAAAGGGACCGGCGGCGCCGGGATATTCTCTCATCTCGCCGGGCCAAGCTAGGTGAGATGTATCCGGGTTTTTGTGGTCTAATCAGGGCTCAATACACTACACTACTATATTGTTTGATTTAAAAATAGATTGATGAAATGATAGCAGATTTCAGATATCACAAAACTTGATTTAAAACCGATTTAAAACACTAAATTGAAACATTGTTGTATATTAGTGCAAACTAGGTGGATTAGTAAGTCTATTAGTCACTAACTACTCTTAATTACCCTAATTAAGCCATAAAAGCATTAACTTAGCCTAACCCTATCTTTAATATTCTAAACTTACACTAATACTACTTTAACACTTAATTAAGAATACTTAGAATAAGAATTAGCAAAACAAGAAGTAGACTTAACTCATACCTTAAGAAAATTAGAAGAAAATCCTAACTTGAGAAGGTAGCCTCAACAAAGAAGGACTTGCAACAAGGAACCCTTGAAGAGGCTTGAAAGTTGGATTTTTTTGATGATTTCTTGAAGGATTGTGTTGATTTAGTAGGGTTTTTAGTGAGGTAGAGGGAGGGTTTTCAGTGAGGTAGAGGGGGGTTTCAGTTGGAAGAGAAAGAGAGAAGAAGAGGAGAGTGAAGTGAGGAATTTTCTCGAGAAGGAGAGAAAAATATCTACCATGGCCCTCTCCCTCTCTCTCTCAATCTCAACAATTAATGCACCATACTCCATATCTTTTTATTTTTAAAATTCTTTTAAAGAGAATTCTAGAACCATTTGAAATGAAAATAAAGAACATGTTACAAAATGTTGTTAAGTAGACATGGTTTCTTAAAACTTGATCAACATATTGTTAACCTAGGGTAACACTAGATTAGTGTGTGTGTGCGCGCGCGTGTGCATGTTTAAATAATTTGTTTTTTTATAATTAATAAATAAGGAAAATAATTAAGTGCATAAGTAATTAAATAAATAACAAATAAAAACACAAATAAATAGGTAATTACAAAAGTAAAATAGTTACATTTAAGTCTATTTGGAAAAATAATTATAACTAGGTTTTATGGAAAACACGTGCTATACGACTAATTAACATATAATTAACCTAAACGATTTCTAAAATGTTACAAACCGTTAAGTGAAATTGTTCCCAAAAAGTAGCGGATACTCACAGTAGGATCAGGACCCGACTATCATTGTGTGATGAATTTGAAGGAAGTCTACCAAAAACAACACACTCAAGAAGGTCTGCAGCACTAGCAAGTTTCCTTTATGTTTGAAACTCCCGATGCGATTTTTGCCCGTTGCACTTATAATCTTAACGAAGGTCAAAATATCATAAGTCGCAAATCAAGTTCAACCCGTCATTATCCAGATTAACCTAGACCCATTCGTACGAGCCCTTGACGAAGGCCAAAACAATCTGTCCTAGATTAATGCATCTATCTATGCCACAGATAAGCACCTACTAGCTACCAAACACTTTGCCTTGGCGAAGGTCAAAACACATAGCATGAATACTAGTAAATAACTATCTGAAATGATGGAGGGTTACGGCTAGTTTTTGGCGAATAAACCGTTAACGTAATGAACTTGATATAGTCGAAGGAACCTGATAGCTTTTGAAAAGGAGTGATTTAAGCTCCGCTTTTAAAAAATGTTTTTTGAAGAAAACCAAGTGATTTTGTAATTGTTCCAACGACATCAGATTTTAGGTTTATTTCCTTATATTAATTAGAATTAATGTGGTCCCATCAATTAACCTTATCTTTGCAGCAAAAGATAAGGAAATAGAACGTACGCTTATGCCATCCGCATTCATCACGGGGCCCGTCATACACCGTTAGGTTACTTAACTACCGGCAGAGCGGAGGCTCGACTAGCGCGGGTGCAAAATATAAACAACGTTTATTATATATAATATATATCCATTCGTCTCACGCAATAATAAGCATTCCAGATCACAGAATCACAGATGAATATATTGGATATACTAGGATTTCTATGTTTCATTTAAGCCTGTAATGAAACACGGATTCCACGGTTGTGATCAATAACCAAAAACCCATCCTAGACCCCTACGGGTGTGGCAAACTACCCGCCAAATTCCAGAAGTAAAGCAGCCTCCCTCAATAAAATGAGTAGGCCACTCGGTACTTCAAGAACCCGGTAATTTGTGCACCCCACCTTAGGTCTATCCTAGGAGCAAAATCAGTAAAAAGAAATAATACAACGGTGGCTACAACTTCAACCCGGATGTGCCTCGCAAAATAATATTACATCAATTTACAAATTTTACATGAAACAAGAGAGCTTTGAGAGAGGAAGAGGAGAGAGCTAGCAAGAGAGAGAATGTATCATGATAGAATGAGGAGATAGCTCTCATATATATTGAAAAAGAATAATGATAATTTTAATTAGGATAAATTGTCATGGTTGATGTTGATTTGACCATTATCATGTCACAATTAATGCTAAGCATGCTCACAAAAATATCTAAGTCAACATGGGTCAACAAAGTCAAATGGTCAAACCAATTAACCATGATACAATTATCTCTAATTAAAACTCATTAATCAATTTCCTCCATCTCATTATGGTTTTAATCAAGTCAATGGTCAAAACCCTAATGAGGTTCCTCTGCCTCTGTCAACTGTGTATACACACCCGCATCCGTGCTCCGAGGAACACAAATACAATAAGACCAAATCAACCCAAAACTAAATACTAGGATTTGGTTTAAACCAAAACCCACTAGTATCAACCGCCCGAACACCGAACATGCACAAGTACGCATATGTGAACGAACCCTGTCGTAAAACCATACAATCTCTATCTCGTTTCGCCCAAAAGTGAACAACCCTCTGTGTGGGACTCTAAGGACTCGACACTACGCTGGTAGTGGGTTTAACCACAGGCCGCAAGCGGTACTAGCTGTACGTAACGGTCCCCAGGTAGATTCCGATAAGAAGACCGATGAGGTGAACCCATCCTAACTCCTACTGAGCCTAAATGTGACAATCTTCGTATAGTCCGGTCTGTTCGTCTAAGAGTATCGCATGTAGGGCCTAGGGGGCGGTAAACGTCAGACCCCTAATAGCGGTACAAGTCGTGTCGGAGTGTAGCCCAGAACACCCTGAGAAACTACTGGAACACCTACCAGTAAATCTCACTTGCCCTGGCCAGGGACTTTATGTAATGGCTCTCCTAGACACAACGCGATATCAACCCCCAATACCGGGAGAGACGAATCATGTCTAACCGCTACTGCCTCCAAGTGCTTCGGGACTGCACCCAACTACTACCTGTTTGCACGACTCAATAGAACCGTGGTTGGGTAGCAATCAAAGAACAGTGGGAACACACTTGAGGCGAAGTAGCAATGTCAAGTCAACGGACTAAGCTGTACTCATGTCACCTGGGAACTGCCAGCTGACGATAGGTATAATACCAACCAACAGTTCCCGAAGAGTCATGTCCAGTGTATTCATAACCTAACGAGCACCTGCATACTATCTCCAGTACGATGTACTGATGGCTGTGGGACAGACCATCTCCCCTGCTGGGATGAGAATCGTATGCACCAGTCTACTCTGGAATATCGATACCCTGTCTCGATAATCCTACGACTAGGGACATGTATAAGGATGTGCTTATAGACTACCCAGCCCCCACTAGTGTGATCGCCATCATAACGCTGGTAGTCAAGCAAAGATACTAAGGGCTCCGTCAATATGTATTAGCGATATGTTAAAAGAAACATATACACATATTAAGATGGATACAAACCAAGTAGCATACTACAATATCGAGCAAGACTGTCGTCAATCCATGTATATATCCCAAGCTTCCAAAATGTAATATACAAACTAGTACCATACAATAATGGCCTCTAGGGCATACATATCCAACAATCTCCCACTTGCACTAAAGGCCAATAATTGGTGTACCGCATACCCAACGTCTGCACTAAGGCCATGTGTTGGCGTACTGCATACCCAATAGCTCAAAAAGTCGCTCGAACTGTGTTTGAGGGAGGGCCTTTGTGAATGGATCCGTCGTGTTGTCTTTAGTGTCCACTCTCCGTACCTCGATCTCCTGGCAATCAATGATCTCCCTGATCAGGTGATACCGCCTTAAGATGTGTCTTGATTTCTGATGGGACCGTGGTTCCTTCGCTAAATCTATAGCCCCATTGTTATCGCAATACAAAGGTATTGGGTCAACAATGGACGGAACCACCTGAAGGTCACTAATGAACTTCTTCATCCAGACCACCTCTTTTGCGGCATCGCTTGCAACAATGTATTCAGCCTCCATCGTCGAGTCTGCGACGGTATCCTGTTTAGAACTCCTCCAACACACCGTCCCTCCGTTGAGGGTAAACACACAACCCGAGACAGAATTGCTGTCATCCTTATCACTCTGGAAGCTTGAATCGGTAAAGGACTCGACCCCGAGGTCTCCATTACCGTAAACCAGGAACATCTCCTTAGTCCTTCTCAGGTACCTGAGAATGTTCTTCACTGCTGTCCAGTGGTTCTCACCTGGGTCTGACTGATACCGGCTCACCACGCTTAGCGAGTAAGCTACATCTGGTCCTGTACATAGCATCACATACATTATAGATCCTACCGCCGAAGCGTAGGGTATAGTGCTCATGCGAACCCTCTCCTTGTCAGTCTTGGGAGATTTCTTCTTGGAGAGGGTGATTCCGTCCAATGCGGGTATATTACCGTGCTTGGAATCTTCCATACTAAATCTCTTTAGTACGGTCTCTATGTACCTGGACTGCGAAAGTCCCAGTAATATCTTGGATCTATCTCTGTAGATCTTGATCCACAGAATGCACGAGGCATCACCTAGGTCTTTCATGGAGAACCTTTGTGACAAGAATAGCTTGACTGATTGTAGCATAGGAATGTCATTTCATATCAAAAGAATGGCGTCCACGTACAAGACTAGGAATACGACAGTTCGTCCTACAATCTTCTTATAAATACAAGGCTCATCTTCGTTTTTGATAAAGTCAAATTCTTTGATTGCATCATCAAAACAGATGTTCCAACTCCGCGATGTCTGCTTTAATCCATAAATGGATTTAAGCAACCTGCACACCTTCCCGCTGCTCCCACTGTCTACAAAACCTTCTGGCTGATCCATATAAACACACTCTTCCAAACTGCCGTTTAGAAAAGTCGTTTTTACGTCCATCTGCCAGATCTCATAGTCATGGAAGGCAGCAATGGCATGTAGGATCCGAATGGATTTGAGCATAGCCACTGGAGAAAAAATTTCATCATAGTCCACACCAGGTCGTTGACGAAAACCTTTTGCAACGAGTCTAGCCTTATAGGTTTCCACCTGCCCATCTACACCACGTTTCCTTTTGTAGATCCATTTGCATCCAACGGGTTTTACCCCAAGTGGAGCATAATCCAAGGTCCATACTTTATTGGTGTACATGGACTCCATTTCGGATCGCATAGCATCCAGCCACTTATCAGAGTCCCTACTGATAATAGTCTGCCTGAAACTGGTAGGATCATCTTCTTCCAAGATGCAATCCTCTCGATCCCCGTCTATGAGAAAACCGTAGTATCTCTAGGGCGGATGAGAAATCCTACCAGATCTGCGGAGTGGCTGAGGTTCGTCTGGGACTATTCAATTTTCGGGTTCAATTAAATCCTCGGTTTGAGTTTGTAGTTCAGATATTTCATCCAGTTCTACCGTGCTCCCACTTATTTCTTTTGCAAGAAATTGCCACTCTAAAAAGGTGGCGTGACGAGCAACGAACACCTTCTGTTCCTCAATGTGGTAGAACAGATATCCCGGAGAATTTCTAGGATATCCCACAAACATGCACAAAACTGATCGTGCCTTAAACTTGTCCGGATTTTGTACCTTTAGATAGGCCGGACAACCTCATATCTTAATACGTTCAAGATATGGTCTTTTACCACTCCATATTTCATACAGAGTCTTAGGCACAGATTTAGACGGAACTTGATTTAGCAAGTACGCTGTTGTTTCTAGCGCAAGTCCCAGAATGAAAGAAGTAACTCAGAATTACTCATCATGGAGCGAACCATGTCCAATAGGGTACGGTTCCTCCGCTCCAATACGCAGTTGTGCTGTGGTGTGTACGGAGAAGTAAGCTGAGAGAGAATTCCATTCTCTTTTAAGTAATCTAGGTATTCTGTGCTTAAGTACTCCCCTCCTCTATCATACCGGAGGATCTCGATACTTTTGCCAGTCTGGTTCTCTACTTCATTTCTGAATTCTTTGAATTTCTCAAAAGTTTCAGATTTGTGTTTTATGAGATACACATATCCAAAGCTAGAAAGATCGTCAGTGAATGTGATGAAGTACGAGAACCCTCCCCTTGCATGTATAGATATTGGACCACACACATCACTGTGTATGAGTCCCAAGAGCTCTGTTGCCCTTTCTCCATGTCCGGTAAATGGAGATTTGGTCATCTTTCCTTTGAGACAAGACTAACAAGTTTCATAAGATGAAAATTTTAACGTATTCAAGAGTCCATCTTTATGCAACTTACTTAGTCTTTTCTCTCCGATATGACCAAGTCTACAATGCCACAAGTAAGATTCGTTCGTATCTGAACTCTTCCTCTTGCGTGTGTTTTGTACACTGAGAACTGTATTCTGATTTAGAACATAGATACCATTACACAGTGTACCTTCTGCAACCAGTACCTTATCAAGGTAAATGTTCATGATATTTCTATCAAGAACAAAGTTATATCCATCTTTATCAAGTAAAGACACTGATATTATGTTGCAAACTATGGAAGGTACATAGTAGCAATTGTTCAAAATCATAGTATTGCCATTTAGCAACACTAGGTGATATTCACCGACAGCTGCAGCATTAACTTGTGCTCCGTTCCTTAACCTGAGGGATATAACACCATGTGCAACTTTCCTACTTTTTCTCAGTCCCTGCAATAAATTACAGATATGAGATCCTGATCCGGTATCAAGTACCCAGGAGGTAGGGCTGACCGAAAAGCCGTTCTCAATTACAAGAACACCTGAAGTAGATACAATACTATGCTTCTTCTTCAATGGGGTCTCCTTGGAATTCAAACAATCCTCTTTCCCTTGCTCATACTTACGATCTCCATCATAAGTTAGACCCAAACCGACGTTCTCCAGCCTCGAATAAGAATTCGGATCGGTCAAATGATATATTTTATTATCTTGATTAGGGCGTGAAATGGTTCCTACCTGGAGAGAGAGAAAAGAAACACTCAGCGTGAGCTCTTGCAAGATTGGATTGGTTATTAATTTATCTAACCAGGATGGCTCCCACTGTTTTCTCAAATTCTTCTTCAAACCCTAAAAGAAGAACTAGTCAGGATTTAATCACACGTCACAATACTTGCTTAACCTTTCAGCCAGGCTAGTGTTGGTACTTCGAGGGAGGTTTTCCAACGCTTTCGAGAAGTTCCTTAATTATATAACCTCTTTTCCCTGGAGGCGTAGCCCCGCTAACACCGTTCTAGACACCTACTTGGTTTATAGCATTGATTGTTAAGTGAAATAATCTCCCGAGAGTAATCCAACTCATTAGTGGGATCGGGATCCAACTATCATTGTGTAATGACCTAGATGGAATCCACTATAGTCACTACACTCCAGAAGGTATGCTAAATCTGCAAGTTTCCTGTATGTTTGAAACTCTCGTTGTAGTTTTTGCCCCTAACGGTTTATGAACTTGACAATACCAACATATCATAAACCGCTAGTCAAGTTCGGCCCGTCATTATCTTGATTAACTTAGACCCACCCGCATATCCCTTGACAATGCCAACATAGTTATGCGACTGTCCTAAATAATCTGAAAATAAAGCTGCAAACAAGCAATACTCAGCTACCGATCACTACGCCTTGACAATGCCAAAATACGTAGCTCGAATATTAAGTAGTACTTGTAGTAAATGACGAAGGGCTACTGCTGGGTTTTTGGCCAAAAACCCGTTAACGTAATGAACTTGATATCGTTGAAGGAACCTGATTGCCTTTTAAAATATATAGTGGCGAAAAATTTTGCTAAAGAGGTCACTCCCTGTGAAGGGATCTTGGCTCTTTCCTCGTCGAAAGAGGTGCAGGATATTCCAAACTGAATAACACGATGCAAAGCAAAAAATAATCCCCAAGTTTCGTACGAAACTACTTTATTATATATAAAGAGCTCTTATTTAGGAGCTGTTTAACTATAGTGAAGTTATTACCCTGACGCAAACCTCTGTCTAAGGGGTTACTCCCGATGAAGGGATCTCGGCCCTTGCCTCGTCGAATGAGGTGCTGGGTATTCATAACTGAATACCTCTGTGCAAAACAAAAGAGAACGTCCTTGCAATAACAGCTTTTTGAAAATTGTTCCAACAACATCTTTTAGGTTTGTTTTACTTGCATTAATCAAAATTAATGTTGTCCACTCAATGTAACCTAGCACACCAGAAAAGAACGAAAATATGATGTACGTATATGCCATCCGCATTCGCCACTGGGCCCCATCATCACCCGTTAGGTTACTTAACTAACGACAGAGCGGGGGCTGGACTAGCACGGGTGCAAAACATATACAACAGCTACTAGTATATATATATATAATTATATACAACATTCGTCCCAGGCATGATAATAATCAACATCACAGAAACTCAGCCAACAATACAGAATGGGGGATAATCCTGGAGCCCCGGGTTTCATTTGAGCCGCAAATAAAACCCGACGTTCCCGGTTGTGTGGATAGCCTGTGCAATGAAAACCTGTACGCCCTACGAGTGCGGAAAATAGCCCGCCAATTCTAGAATGAAGCCCCCTCCTTCTCAACGCCATGAGATGCGGGCTTGTTGCCCTCTAGAACCCGGCTATTCGTGCACTCCTCCGCGGGGTAATCCCAATACAGAAAAAGAAAATAATATGTACAAACGGTGACATCGACCTCAACCCGGTCGTGCCCCAAAATAATATACAACCTGGCAAAGACGGCAGTCCACATGTCGGACGCTCGCCCCGCAATAACAAATGTACAAGTGAATGTAAACTGTACTACTAACATTACACCACATGCTATCCATCACGACTATCCAACCACAATCACAGCACAAGCACAAAACATCAACGCGAATGTCACGTTCGCAAAACCCGTCTAAAAGAACATATAGCAATCAGACGAGTTTTATCGATCGAGTGACATTCCCGGTCGCAGATAAAGTGAATGTACTGTAAAATACACATTTAAATTTCCGATAGATTTAACTTTTTCAAATAGGCCTCAAATGCAAATCCAGCACTCAAATAAACCTGGGCCAAAACTATATATCACAAATATCATATTTTCATGAACTAGAGCCCCAGAAAACATTTTGGGTACTGTAGCCCAAAAAGCGCCACGGAAGGGCCGCACAATGCGCCATTTTGCTCACTTTCCGCGGCGGAATTTTGGATTTAGTCCCCCAATTTTTTTCTGTAGCTATAGTTTCGCCTGCACATAATTCTAAGATACCCTGAAAAAATTTTGGACAACTTTGAAAATCGACAGCAAGCACACGAACATAGATTCGTGATTCGGAAAAATTTGTCAATCGAGATTTTAATCTTGTGCAAACAAGCTAGTAGGGTTTATGGGTGGGCTCTGATACCATGAAGGGTTACACTAGCGTCCCGGCCAACTTCCGTAGCCAAAGCGGAACAAAAGTTTTTTACGACGAACATAAACTTGGCGCTAGGATAACACTAAACCCGGATATTTACCATAAACCTAACTAGCACAAGAAGGTTCTATCTACTATGATAGAAAGTTATACCTCAAACTTGAACTCCTTCTCTTCTTGTGTTGCTTCCCCTTGTTGTGAGCTCATTGGAATGGTGTAGATGGCTCCTCCTCACCGTCTTCTCTTTGCCAAAGAAAGATCCACTCGAAGGCCTCTACCTTGAGCTCCAACCTCTATATTGAAGTAACTAAGGTGCTTGGTGTGCTAGACTAAGAACCCTAGAGTGAGTAGAGAGTTGTTTTATGTAGGGTTAGTATAGCACCTTGTGAAGGTTTAGGAAGGTATCACACATCCCATATTGAAATTTTTAGGGTGCTAAACAAACCCTGACCAAGATCTTAACTAGAGAATTAGGAATAACAAAGCATGTAAACAACTTTACATCTAAGAGTTAGGGATTACAACCTTTGTAGTCCGTTCCTTCACTTCTAAAGCTCCGTGTTGAGGTCCCTTCGCTGCGATCATCGAGTACCCGGACTCTAGAGAGGCTCCAAGAAGAGAAAGATGCAAGCGTGCTTCCAATCTTCAACAACAAAGATGATCTACCTTGAAGAAACTCAAGCCCAAGCTCTTGCTTCACTAATCAAGTATTAGCAAAGCAAACACCTTAATCTAAGTGGCTAGAATAGATGAGGATGATGAAGTAGGAATTTAGCACTCATTTGTTTTCAATTTCTCACTCAAAATCATCACATAAGAAAAAGCTAGAAAACTTTTTTCAAGAGGAAGAAGAAGAAGAAGAAATCTATTTGTGTTGAATAATGAATTAATTGTAATGGTTACAAATCAACCATGGGTTAAGAATGAAGGCTTAACCCTTGTAGAGATTTAACTAGGGTAAAGAGTTTGGGTTGGGTTAAGAAATATCTACACAAAATATCTTTACAAAATATCTAAGCTTAAAACAAAATAAAACTTCTAGAAGCTTCATGAAAAAGCTAACCCAAATCAAACCCTAATCAAACCCTAACATGTTTAATCTCCACAAATCATGTTGTATTTGTAATCATAACTTGTTACAATATTATATATCACATATATAATATATTTTGCAACAAAAGAAAATAATACAATTAACATATATCGCATATATATCAATGTATTATCCGGTGAGAAAATGAATCAATAAAGCGAGCTTATATTAGTTAATGTAATGTAATATATCACATATATAATTATACATTAAATTATCGAATCAACACTTGATTCGACAATATGGCTATATCGCATATAACCGACTAATATAACATGTACCGATTTATCGAATCAACACTTGATTCGATGATCCAGCTATATCACATATACCCGGCCGATATCATATATCATGAGAATAGAATACAGTATCTCATATCGTATAATTCTCGGTCCCGTACATATCACATATATGCACCTACTCCGTTTTGCCTGAGCCAGGAAACCTCTGTGTAGGACTCTAAAGAATCGTCAATACGCCGGCAGTAGGTGATGATCATATCAAACACCCACAAGCTGCAAGCGGTTAGCTAAATATAACAGCCACCCAGGTATTGAGCAAGCAATCCTGTACATTCTCCTGTGAATCCAACCAGTAACACTCCCGTACAGCCCGGTCTCTTCGTCTGATATGTCGCATATCTCGTCTGGGGGTGGTAAACGTCAGACCCAGTAGCTTGATAAGTCGTGTCGATATGAGGTCTATAACAGTTCGAGAAACTACTGATAACACTTACCAGTAAATCTCAGCAACCCTGGCCAGGGATTTCCAGTTATAGCCAATCGAACACAGCGCAACATCAACTCCCTATACCAGGAGAGACGAAACCCCTCCTATCGCTCATTTCCTCCATGTGATTCGGGACTATACCCAAAAGCCACCGTTTTTCACGCCCTCTTGGACGTGGCATGATGGAAATCAAAGCACATTGGGAATCACACAAGACTCTATGACGATCTCGGGTCTACAGACAAACTTGTACCAGTGTCACCAGAGAACTGCCATCTGACGTGAGGTATAATACCATCTGGGAGTTCTCGGCGAGTCCGTCCAGTGTACCCAGTCTCCACTGAGCACCCGTATACCTTCTCTGATGTTAAACACCAATGGATATAGGATCATCCATTGCCCATCATATGGGTTAAGAAGCGCATACGCTAGTCTACTCTGGAATATTGATGCCCTGTCTCGGTACTCCCACGACTAGGAACATTTGAAGGATGTACTTAGCGACTACACTGTCCCCACTAGTATGATCTGCATCATAGTCCTGGTAGTCAAGTACTCATCCTAAGGGCTTTATCAACATATAACATAGAGACAATCAGAGTACATGTTAAGATAAAGAGCAACCAGATAGCATACTATCATGTCGAGCAAGAAATTCCTCCCTATATATGTCCAAACAACCACCACAAAATACATCGTATGTACAGTATTGGCCTCTAGGGCATATATATCACTAACAATCTCCCACTTGCACTAGGGTCATCTGTTGTGGTATCGCATACCCAACAATCAGCTGTGGTTGAAGTATCTCATACTCAACCATCCCATAAAAGTCTCTACTGGGAAATAGGCCTTTGTGAGTGGATCCGCGCTGTTGTCCTCTGTGTCTACTCTCCTAACCTTGATCTCCCTGGAGATCAACTATCTCCATGATCAGGTGATACTGCCTAAGAATATGTCTGGATCACAGATGGGACGGGGGTTCCTAGGCCTAAGCCACAACTCCATTGTCACACAATGGTAGGAACGAAATTCATCTCATGAACTTATATATATCCAGACTGCCTCTTTGGTAGCATCCTTGGTAACGATGTATCTTGCCTTTAATCGTCTAGTATATCACGGCATATAGCTTGGAACTCTTCCAACATACCGTCCTTCCACTGAGGGTAAAGACAATGCCTGCGACTGACATTCAGTCGTCCTTATCACCCTGGAACCTTTCCAGTGATTCTCCCCAGGATTGATTGATACCATCTCACTACAACTAGTGAGAATCCTAACATCCAGTTAGATTTATCTCATAGATCCATAACCCAGGATTTAGGAGGTATCATCTTGATCCTATATGGAGAATCTTTGTGATAAGAGGAGATTGACTGAGCGTAGCATAGGAAACTCCTTCCCTATCAAGAGTATGTTATCCACGCACTATACGAGAATCACCACCATACTCTTTACTACCTTTTTGTATATACTTGGTTCATCTACCATTTTGATGAAGTCAAACTCTTTGACTACCACATCAAAATAGACGTTCCAACTCCGCGATGCCTGATTTATCGAATAAAACAACTTGCTCACGTTTCCGCTGCTCCCACTGTCTACGAAGCCTTCTGGCTGTGTACTTATAGACGCTCTCTTCTAAATCATCATTTAGAAAAGCAGTAATGACACCCAACCGCCAGATATCGTAGTCATGGTATGTAGCAGTGGCAAGTAGGATAAGGATGGACTTAAGCATAGTTTTGAAAGTCTCAACTTTTTCATGTACACCGAGTAATCTTCTCAAGATATACTTGCTCCTAATAGGGATTTAACCCTTCAGATAAAGCAACCAAAGTCCATACTGTGTTGGTGTATAAGGATTCCATCTCAGATTGCTAAGCATCCAGCCATTCTCACAGAGTCCCCACTCCTGATGGCCTGCTCGAAACTAGTTGGGTCATCATCTCATGATGCAATCCTCGCTCCCACTGTCATAGAGAAACCGAAGTATCTCTCAGGTGGATGAGGAACCCTACCAGATCGGCGGAGAGGCTGAGGTTCGTTGGAAACTATTGAATCCTCCGGTTCTACCAAATCATCAGGTGCAGTTTGTATAGCTGGAACTCCTTCCAGTTCTACTCATGACCACTAATTTCTTCACAAGAAATTCCCTTTCCAAAGGTGGCATGCTGAGAAAATAAAACATCTTTTGTTCCTCGGTTTGGTAGAAGATATTCCCTTGCGAATGCTTGGGATATCCAACAAACTTCCACAGAACTGACCTTGCCTTGAGCTTGTCCGGATTTTGCTTTTGACATAGGCCGGACAACCCCAAATCTTAACTTCCTTAAGAGATGGGCTCTTCCTATACCATATCATATATGGAGTGGTAGGCATCTGATTTGGTTGGAACCCTATTCATTAGGTATGCAACTTCTCAAGTGCATAACCCTAAAAGAAAATAGGCAACTCAGTAGTATTCATCATAGAGCACACCATACATATAGGGTGTGATTGCTCCGTCCCGATACACCTACGTGCTGTGGTGTATTCGAAGGAGTAATGCTGAGAGAGAATCTCATTCTCCTTTAGAATAGTCCAGGAATTCCGTGCTCAAGTATTCTCCTTCTTGATCTTATCAAAGGACATAATACTTATACCCGTTTTTGGTTCTCTACTCCTAACTTATATTCGTTGAGTTTCTCAAAAGCTTCAGACTTGTGTTTCAACAGGAACATATGTCCAAATCTTGAGAGATAATTGTTGGCTATAGTGCCCTCAAGGCAATTATCATAGTCGCAGGCATGTGATCATGATGATTGAGAGAGGACCTATACCGATAAAACAGTCTTACTCGAGATGATAGTATGCTATCTGGTTTTTCTTTATCATCATGTATATATTGATAAAGCCCTTAGGATCTTGCTTGACTACCAGCATTGTGATGGCGATCACATACGTGGGAGCTGGGGGTCTATAAGCACATCCTTAAATGTCCCTAGTCGAGGGAGTATCGAGACTGGGCATCGATACTCCAGTGTAGACTGGTGTATACTTATCTAGACCCTGACGAGGGGTGGTGGCCGGTCTCACAAGCCATTGGTGTTAGTTGTTCACCTGAGATAGTATACAGGTGCTCATTGGGTTATGAGTACACTGGACGGACTCGCCGGGAACATGCTAGTTGGTATTATACCTATAGTCAGATAGCAGTTCCCTGGTGACATGTGAACAGGTTAGTCTTTCGACCTGAGATCGTCATTTGTCTCGTGTGAGTTCCCAGTGTGTTTTGATTACTACCCTACCACGGCTCAAAGGAGTCGTGCAAACAGGTTTTAGTTGGGTACAGTCCCGAGCCACATGGAGGCAGTGAGCGGATCGTCGGGGATTCGTCTCTCCCGGTATTGGGGGTTGATGTCGTGCAGTGCACGGGTGGCCATCACTAAAAATCCTCGGCCGGGGTATGTGAGAACTACCGATCCAGGATCGATAGTTTCTCGGGTAGTGATGGGTTTCATACCGACACGAATTATCGCGTTGTTAGGGGTCTGACTTTATCCACCCCCCTAGACTCGATATGCGATACTCTTAGACGAACAAACCGGACTGTACGGATATTGTCACTGACAGGCTCAGTAGGGGTTCGGTTGAGTTTGCTCATCGGCCTTCCTTTCGCTCAATACCTGGGTAGCCGTTACGTACAGCTAGTGCCGCTGACGTGCTTGTGGTTAAACCCACTGCCAGCGTATTAACGAGTCTTTAGAGTCCTAGAGTCCCACACAGAGGGTTTTCACGGTTCAGGCGATATGGTGTAGGTGACGTATGTTGATACATACAGGTGTCCGATTAAATATGTGCACAGGCTGCACCGACTTTAATCGAATGGTTGATAATACTAGCGGCTTAGGATTAAGCCAGATTGTTAAATCAAGTTTTGATTTAATAATTTACATATGTATTTATATATATGTATTCTAGTATTATTGCTCACTATTTATTTTCTCTCTTTGGCTATTCGTATTTTCGTACGAATACGCGTATGTGTATTTCGATACATATACCGGGAAGCATTCCGTATTTATACGGAATGGCTTCTAGAAGATGCCACCTCATTATTGATTTTCTTTAGAAAATCACATGTTAATAATGAGGTAGAAAAGGTGACATGTCAAGGGTATGGTTTTTGGTCAAAGCATGTCTTGCATATGTAGTGATTGGTATGGGCTTGTTAATAGTTTATTATTAATTGGATAGGTTTTTTTTGGGGTGCATTATTTTTTGTGGGAGAGAGGGGCCGGCCACACTAGATGAGGAGTGGGGGCTTGCTCATTATATGAGGAACTCACTCTCTTACTCTCTCTTCATTCATTCATTCAAACACCCAAAAGAAACTTAGCCATTTTTGAGCTCATACCATTCTTGCTTGCATCACCTCCACATCTTCCATGGGTGCTCTATGAGCATTAGATTATGAGAGAAAATATAGTGAGACTATCATACACCCCCCACCCTCCACTACTAGCAATCTTGGAGGGTCGGTTGGTCCGCTTGGCGAATCTGGAGCTTGTGTCGTTTCCCTCAGGTGGATCATCGGAAATGAAGGAAGACCGGCGACCAAAGTCGATCTGCATCACTAGGAGCTTGGAATTGGTTGAAGACCCGAAGGAATTGGATCATTAGCTATAACCATTTCTATCTCCTTTTGTTAGCTTGCTAGTTTTAGGGTTAATGGTTTCGATCTCGGAAATCGGGTAATGGTAGCGCCGGGTTTTAAGAAATTTTTGTTCTGTATTTGGCCACGGTTCGATGGCCGGGGCGCTCCCATAACCCAGCATGGTATCAGAGCCACCCATTAAACCCTACTAGCTAGTTTGCACAACCTTAAAATCTCGATCAATCAAAATTTCAAAATCAATTTTCCGATTTTCCTATTTTCTGTCGATTTCTGAAAGTGCTCCAAAAATATTTCAGTATAGCTTAAAAATCCGTGCTTAACATATGATTTTCCAAATTTCTTGTGGTGCCCTATATTTTCCTGCACGGATTTTTAAGCTATACTGAAATATTTTTGGAGCACTTTCAGAAATCGACAGAAAATAGGCAAATCGGAAAATTGATTTTTTTGATATTTCGTTTTGGCCCAGAATCTTTTGAGTACTGGTTTTGCTTTTGGGGCCTTTGCAGATAAATTTAGTCGATTGAAATTTTAACTGTGTAATTTTTCAGTACTTTACATTTCTATCTATGACCGTGAATGTCATTTGATCGGTAAACCTTGTCTAATCGCTATAGTCCTTTTAGACGAGTTTGCGAACGTGACATTCACGTTGATGTTCTGTGTTGTGCTGTAATGTTGCGGAATGTCGTGGTGGATAGCTTGCGTGCAATGGTAGTGCTGTTAGGATTTATTTGTACATTTGATATTGCGGGGCGAGCGTTCGACATGTGGACTGCCATCACTGCCTGTTTGTATATTATTCTTTTGGGGCACAACCGGGCTGAGGTCGATGTCACCCTTGTATATTATTTTCTTTTCCGTACTAGGATTACCCCACGGAGGAGTGCACGGATAGCCGGGTTCTAGAGGGCAACAGATCCGCATCTCATGGCGTTGAGACGGAGGGGACCTTACTCTAGAATTGGCGGACTATTCGCCGCACTAGTAGGGGGTATAGGTTGACCCAAGGAGGGGTGTTCAAGTTACCGGATTCTGTGAAGTGCTGGGTGGTCCATTCACTTTGCTGAAGTGGGCTGCCTCACTTCAGGTTTTGGTGGGTAACTTGTCGCGCTAGTAAGGGTCTAGGAGTTCATTGCACAGGCTATCCACATGACCAGGGGAACGTCAGGTTTTCAGTTGTGGCTCGAAGGAAACCCGGGGCTCCCAGATTATCTGTATTGTTCTGTGATGCTTATTACTTTTCTGTGATGTTGCATTTATCATGCCTGGGATGATTGTTATATATATTTATATATACTACTAGATGTTGTATATGTTTTGCACCCGCGCTAGCCCAGTCCTCGCTCTGTCGTTAGTTAAGTAACCTAACGGGTGATGACGGGACCCAGTGGCGAATGCGGATGGCATATACGTACATTTTATTTTCGTTCTTTTCTGGTGTGATTAATTGATAGGACTGTGTTGATTCTTATCAATGCAAGGAAAACAAACCTATTTATATGATGTTGTTGGAACCAAGAATTTAAAAAAACTGATATTACAGACGTACTCTTTTGCTTTACATCGTGGTATTCAGTTTGGAATATCCTGCACCTCATTCGACGGGGCAAGGGCCGAGATCCCTTCATCGGGAGTGACCCCTTGAGTAAAAGTTTGCGTCAGCGTAATAACTTCACTGTAGTCGTTTACTTTTTGCTTTGCATCGCGGTATTCAGTTTGGAATATCTTGCACCTCATTCGACGAGGAAAGAGCCGAGATCCCTTCACCGGGAGTGACCTCTTTAGCAAAAGTTTTCGCCACTATATATTTATAAAACCACTTGGATTCCTTCAACGATATCAAGTTCATTACGTTAAAGGTTTTTCGCCAAAAACCAGCCGTAGCCCTCCGTCATTTCATATAGGTATCTCGTAGTATTCGTGCTATGTACATTGGTCTCTATCAAGGCATAGTGTACGGTAGTTGCGTGATACTTGTCTTTAGCATGGATATGCGATTATCTAGGACAGCCACACAGTCACGTTGGTCTCTATCAAGGGCTTGTGCGGGTGGGTTTAGATCAATCTTGGATAATGACGGGTTGAACTTGACTAGCGACTTATGGCACGTTGGTCTCTATCAAAGCCATGAAGTCGTTAGGGGTAAAAATCATATCGGGAGTTTCAAACATACAGGAAACTTGCCAGGTTTGTGCATACCTTCTGGAGTGTGGTGACTTGAGTGGCCTACATCAAGTTATCATGCGATGATAGTTGGATCCCGATTCCCACTGATGAGTAGGATTACTCTTCGGGTAATTCCGATTAATTCTCCTTTTAGGTTTGGAAGAGAATTCGAGGAAACAATGGGAGCCATCCAGATTAGATAAAGTGATTATCCATTCTGATCTAAGTTAGAGTGCACGCTGAGTGTTTCTTTTCTCTCTCTCTTTGGCATCGACCATGCCCCGACCTTAGACTATGACTCAGTGACCAAGTTAACCGAACTTTCTTAAAAACCCTGGCTTTTGGATTGTTCAAGTTGCATACATCATTGCCACTCCTTCTTTTACCCTTTGCTTTTCTCTAGAACACCTCGTATCACTGCGTGTATCCACTTCCATTGGATAAATCCATCATATAGTTATATACGAACTCGAAGGAACTTTTTCGAGAATGGATTCTGGTTCTAGAGAAAAAGAATAGGACTATTCAGTTGTCTTTTCCTTTTACCTTCTCTCAGGTTGTGAGGGCTCCTAGGATTGGGAGACAGTATACCTATTACGCTTATTGGATAGTCTTCTTCCAAACCATAGGCAAGTACCGAAAGGTAAGGAATGAAGAAAACCAAGTAGTCTAAGTGTGGTGTACAGAAGGTAATAAGTAAAGACAAATAAACGGATTAGAAAGAGGGCAAAGAAAAATGCGACTGCTGTTCACGACCAAACCAAGACTTTCATCGCCACTCCTACTTCACCTTTGTATTTCTCCAGAACGCTCCGTATCACTACGAACATCCACTTCCATTGGATAAATCCATCGTATGGTTATATACGAACTCGAAGGAACCTTTTTCGAGGATGGATTCTGGTTCAGGAGAAATAGGAATTAGGTTTATTCAGTTGTCTTTTATCTTTACCTTCTCTCAGGTTGCGGGTACTCCTAGGATTAGGAGAGTACACCTATTACGCTTATTGGATAGTCTTCTTCCAAACCATAGGCTGGTGCCGAACGGTAGGGGAGGAAGAAAACCATTTAAGCCTAACGAAGGTATATAGAAGGTAACGACTAAAGACAAATAAAGGGATTTGGAGAGATGGCAACGAAATATACGGTTGCAGTCATGAATCTAGATAATAGAAGAGGCATTACTAGGAATACAAGGATACCCCTTCGAAACATTTTCATGTTTTCAGTTTCACTATTTGTTGTTAATAGAAAACTGATTTCCCAATTAGATACTTACTCCAGGGTATGTATTTACCAGGTTTGATTCTCACATCTGTATAGTTTTACAGATGATGAGTGGGAGTAAGTTATTGGGAATTAGGTGATCATCCTCATTATATCGGAATTCGTTGTAATTGGTGATATTTGAGGAAATCGCCTGGGTACCGTTTTTAACCTACAACGCACAGGATTTGAGTTATTCAACTCAAAGGGCTTTATACAAAGTATTGTATGTTGTCCAGTGTCCATTAGGACAAAGGGGCTGGTACTCGTACTATATTCTATTTACTTGTGACTTCTCCAGTTTTAGACATGTGTTTCGTAGAAATACAAACTCTAAGTTTTGAGAAGTTATAGGTGCAAGAATAAAGTAGAGAACCAGGTGTCGCAAGTATCGGGATTCTTCAAGGTGATCGAAGATGTAGATACTTGTGTTATGGTATTCAGCTAATAGTGATGATTCTGAGAAACTTGTTTCTCTTTCAGGTTACTCATAATTGGATGCACTCCTAAGTTGAGTAATGCTGATCGGCCTTTCTCCATTTAGTTGACATGCACTGGAAACAGCTGCATGATTTGAATCTGGTTCTAATTAAATTAGTGCCTTTGTTTCTATATTAGATATATATAGAATCAATTTATATCTTAACGATGTTAAGGTATAGGGAGTCGTCCGGCTGATGCTTAAAACCAGAATCCGGATAAACTCAAGGCACGTTTCAGTAATGGCTGTTTGTGGGTTATCCCGGGCTTTGACGAGGGTTAACTTTCTACCATCAAGGAGATCAATATTGATATTGTTCTTGACTCGCCACAGTTTTAGTAAAATGGACTTTTTCAGAAAACAGTAGTAGGAGTATGGTAGAACTGGAAGTGATTCCAGAACCACAAACGATTACTGAAAATTTAATAAGAACCTAAAGATTCAATCAGGTTTGACATTCCATTGGCCACTCCGCAGATATGATGGGTTACCTCAGGCACCCGAGAGGCACTTCGGTAGCCTCAAGAATAGTGACAGGGAGGTTCTTGTTTACCCAGACTTGACACTACTGTTGTTCCAGACTATGAGACCCGGCAGGAGGATGGATATGGCGTCATTCTAAACTAGATTTAGAACTGCACGTGTATATGACTCTGCCAGAGGATTGTCGTAGTCAGTGGGAGCAGCGGAAGCGTAGTGGACAAGTAGCTTGTGTCTATTTATAGACTAAAGCAGATATAGCAGAGATAGATCATCTATTTTTGATGTGACAGTTATGAGCTTTGACTTCAGTCAGAATAGGGGATGGATCTGTTAAGAAGGTAGTATGGTGTGATGTCCTGGTATTTGGATGACATATACAGAGCAGGAAGTGAAATTCCTATACTACGATCGGTTATACTGTGGTTGTCATACAGTGTTTTCTCCTCATAGGTTATGGATATTATATCAAACATTCTGGTTACTAGATCTATGGTTTTAGATCTAGATTTGGGAAGTGTCCCAATCTGGCTACTTAGACAGTATTCTAAAAGTATTTTAGAATGGACGACTCCTGACATGGTGGTGTACCAGCAGGTGATGGAGTTACCCTCTCTAAAGGTGTCTTTCAGACTAAAGGGGAGAAGGATGTGCATGATTGACATATTACTTGCTTAGGAAATTGAGTCAATCATGACATGTCAAGTACCACACCAGATGTTGTTTTTGCACTAGATGCAATAAGTTGATATATTAATCCAATCCTGGAGAAAAACGAATGGAAGCAGTTTATGAACATAAGTGAATGTTCTAGGGATTTGATAACGGCAGCCTCTTTCTGGAGACGGTTATCATTTTAGGCTTCTAAGGTAACTTGGATGACAGAGTGACCGTCAGAGTTTTAGTTTTCCTTCTGACGAGGGGCAGTAGTTTGGACAGGTAGTGTCACGTCCCGAAAGTACGGAACATGACCGGCACTTAAACTACGAAACGTCACGAGGCGTATGCAATCTAAGTAAGCCGAAAACCCAGAAATCCAAACCAAGAAAAGTAGTAGAGTGAAGGAAAACCAATTTAAAATCAAGTAGTTTTAATAGCATAAGCCGAATTATGCGTTTTAAAAACATCAAGTATTTTCTGAAAATTTTGGCAGAGTCTCCTTTGTAAATACTGGCCCCCAAACGGGATACAACATGAATAGTATATGAAATCAATAAAAAAAAGGCATCCCCAAGCGGGAGCTAGCTCTTCGTCAATCGACGGTCACAACCACACAAGCAATATAATATACAACGCCAAGGGCGAGGATCAAAACTCAAAAGGAAACTCAAAACACCAAGAAATCCACAGAAATATAACGCACGACTCTAAGGTCGAAAGAATAACATCACTGGTCTCTATCTCAAAATAAATATATGTTTGGTTGATGGAATTTACTAGATACAACTAAAAAATATTATACAAGGTAATATGATGGTTACGATACCAATAAACCCACCTAATAGCAAGTTACCCAATGAAACTGTGCCCGCAAAGCCGTAATGAAACCTGTACGGCAAACCTGCAAGAAACTGGGGCACAACGGTGGTGAGTTGCTAACTCGTGAATAGAAAAACATCTATGAATAGAAATCGCATGTATGATGCAATTCTAGGTCATACGATCATAATATACAATCCTCAAATATAACCGGCAGTCTATAACAATGACTAGGGTAAATATCTAACCCAAGTGTAATCCCATATGCCCGTGTCAGTGCCTCAGGTAGCAATATATCATATGGATGATGTATGAATGCATGAAACAGAATGCATGTACTAAAGAAAACTGCTTTCATAAATTAGTGAGATTTCTATATTTTTAAAATGAGGTATCATAATGAAATCAGCATAAAACAGTGCCTAGCATCGGCACAAAACGTAATCCCAATATCTCGATATCTCTGTATCACAGTCTCTGTACCTCAATATCTCGAAATCTCAATGTCTCAATCATAATGACTAGGGCGCTGTCAATCCAGGCTGGCCCCTACCATCCATCTCATGACCACGATGGTATCCTCCGGATATCCGACGCGTCGGGTAATATCACCGGTCGGTCGTGCTCCCCTGCACAGGCTCAACGTCAACAACACGATCTTCTTGCCCTGGGGTACCGCACCGGGCCCACCATGTACCCGAAACGGTTCATCCATCTCCTCGAATCGGGTCTCGAAATCCATCAGCAAACTCATGGTGGACGACTCATACATCATGGGAAAACCGCACTTTTTATTTAAAAGAGAGGAAAGAAGGTTATACAAGTTTTGCGGTTTTCCCCCAAATCAAGAAATCTCATGGAAATCCGAATCCAAATCATCAATAGCATGTAAAACCATGAATATAGGCATGAGAATCCATGAATACGGCATAACAATGAATAACAGTATGCATGAAGTGACAAGTAATAACTACAATATCTAAGCTGGCATATAAGGTAAGTACACTAATATCATGTCAAACTACTAGCTATCAAGCTAAGTTAAGCCATAATATTTTCTAAGGTGTACGTGACATGGCAATTACCGATGAAGATGTGTGTGAGCCGGCAAGTAAGTGTACGTGGTACATACGCATCATCGGTAATGGTTCTGGTGTCCTAACAGTATAATATCAATAATGCAATATGAAATAACAATATAAGTATGCGATGCGGAGCGAGCAACCATAATGAGCGGGAGCTAAATATTAAACAATGGTGCCATTTGAAATAACACGAATCGTGGGGTTTTGAAAATAAGGGCTACGGTGGTTTTAAGAAAGGATACATCTTTTGAAATATCCGTAAATCCCTTAACCTGTCTTTTAAAATACCCACGATCCGCTAGTTTTGAAATAGGTAGGAGTTTAATCTAATCTAACAACTACACTAAATTATATGGCTGAACTACAGGTAAGGAAACCGCCTATCATCTGAGTCGATACATATACATACCTGTATATGTATAGTCGGTGATCCCGCCTCAATAATATCATATCCGATACCATATCTATAATCAGACTTCCCAAGTCAAGAGTGCGGATCAATCATCAATATATAGCTCGTACGTAAATCCGTCGTACGGCATCCCAAATCTGGGTACGGGTCAATATCACATTCATCATACTATTCATCTGGTATCCTCTTTATCAAATATCATGATCAGGGTACTGATCTACGTCTAGTACAATACTGATACCGCCTAAGTATGCATGCACGTGTGTGAAACACTACGTCAAGGACCCGCTACAACGTCATGTCGTATCTCAAATACGAAACCTGCCATATCACCGATCTCACGGCCTCAAATCAAATCTCATCGACTCATCTCAAATCCCAAGTACTATCATCAGCATCCATGCATGTGTATATGAATGTATATATGCATAGTCCCAAACCCACGCGTATATACATATATACACATCCCCATCTACGCACAAGAAAGTAATGTATGCAAGTCTGTGTGTGCGTATGTGGGTATAACAACTACTCTAGGGTTTCGCAACTAACCCAAAGCTAATCCATGAACACATAATCATATCATGAATAAACATTCTCATATCATAAAACACCTATATAAACATATATATATTAACTATATTACGGAGTGCGGGGGTGCTATACGCCATCCACCCGACTTCTCCCCGTAGATATAAATCTACTCACCTGATCTTCGCTCGCCGGTGTCGACGTCGCCACACGCTTGCTTATCGTCTCGAAGTCCACATGGGGTACCTACACGTCATATATAGCATCGTATCGCATTAAAATCCGACTCATAACCAAAACGACACACGAATCCCACATAAGTCAAAACCTATGGCTGCTTTCACAAATCAACCTAAAAAACCCTCGACGTCGGCGTACAAACGCCAAACCATCGAGAAAAACACCAAACAAACCAATCATGGTTTCAAAACTCATTAACTGTATAAGAAATAGGGATTAATTCGTCAAATCCATAAAATTAAACCAATCGTTTTATTTTCAAAAAAACTAGTTAGCAGAAATTCCCATTTCGGTTCAAAACTTGATGTTTTAACCTATCTACAAATTTTAACGATTCAAATGGCCAAAATGCTCATTAAATAAATAATTAGGTCATACAACTAACTTTCATAAATTAATCTCATCAATTTGTATAAATTCCAAATTCCTAGTTTGCAAAAAAAATACCGATTTTAGCTCTTTTTAAAGTAAAATTCAAAATTTTACAATTAAGCTTGGTTTTTCATAATCTAAGTTGCTAAACAATAAATTAAAATGTTAATAAAGTCATGAAAAACTTAATTACACTTTAATCTCAATTATATATGTATTTCACTAAAACCTAGTTTGCAATTTCTTAAAATTACTACAATTTAAATTTAACCTTTTGCAACTACCAACAAAATTAGTTTTAGCATAATATTAATATGTCAATTACATCACACAAACATAATCTCACAACACAAAATACCAATTTGAATTCAAACCCCTCTCTTGAATTTTAAATCATGCACTTAGAACTAATTAAAAAACCTAATTAAACATTTGATTAAGCTAACCTAAAGCAATTAACAACAAATTAAACAAAAAGGTTAGAATTATACCTCATGATCAAAAGATCAAATATGGAAATCAAAGCCTCTAAAATGCCAACTTGTTCTCTAGATCCATGCAAGTTGGGCTAATGATAAATGGGTAGGGATTAGATTTGGATTTTAGCTTGATTTTTGTGGATTTTCAAGCATTTTTTGATGAATATTTTAAAGAGAAAGAGAGATGAAGAATGAAGGGGCTGAAAATGGAGGGGGGCTCGGCCAATGCATGTGGGGGAGAGAAGAGAGGGAGTGTGGTGTGAGGTATGGTGAGGGAAAAGTCCAAGTCAACAAAAGACCAAACTCTTTTATCTATTCTCATTCTTTTCATTTCTTTCTTTTCTTTTCTATTAAAAAGGAGGTGATTGGAGAGAGAAAAAGAGGGAGGGCTGTCAAAGTGGGCTGGCCACATGGTGGGGAGGTGAGAGGGGGTGTGTGTGAAGCAAAGAACACCAAACACCAATTCAATATGCACCAAAACCCTTTTATTTTCACAAAATTAGCCTTTTTCTTCAATATTTTCTAAAACCGATTAACAACTTCATTTAAATTCAAAAACCACATATTAAAATTTTGTTTAATGTGTTATGATGCACAAAATTTGTTTCGACCCATTCTAATTTGTAATTTTCCCTAATTAAATGTATTAGTGACGGCTTAAAATAATATTAAAATAATTAATTTCGGAAAAAATTTCAGAAAATTTGAAATTTCACCAATGGTTCAATAAGCACCAAATACTAGCAATTACATAGCTAGAATATTTATATTTAATTTTATAATAAAGATATTTGTATTTTGACTTTTTACAGAAAACCCCCTTATTTTACCGATTTTCCGAAATTTCACCGAAACGATTTTCAAAACGTTACAGGTGGTCCAAGCGGATACTGAGGAAGGCATGGCGCAGCATACTGATTAAGTTCAGTAGTCGATACAGTCTATGAAGTTTGCTGGATTTGGAGTTCATTTATGAACTGGGTCCCATCAGATATCCAGAAATATTCTAAGAAGGGTATTGCTCATTTCGGGAGATAGTTTTCTCCACAAAGTTGAGATAAAGAGAAACATAGAAAGAAACACTGGAGCGGATCCACTCACTGAGGCTATTTCTTGAACACAATAGTTTTACAAACGAGATTTGTGAAACTGATTAGTAGAGGAGTTGGATGTTCGGTATCACACGGGCTATGAGTATGCGACATCGCAATAATTAGCCTTAAGTGCAAGTGGGAGATTGTTGGCTATAGTGCCCTCAAGGCAATTATCATAGTCGCGGGCATGTGATCATGATGATTGAGGGAGGACCTATACCGATAAAACAATCTTACTCGAGATGATAGTATGCTATCTGGTTTTCTTTATCATTATGTATATGTTGATAAAGCCCTTAGGATCTTGCTTGACTACCAGCATTGTGATGGCGATCACATACGTGGGAGATGGGGGTCTATAAGCACATCCTTAAATGTCCCTAGTCGAGGGAGTATCGAGACTGGGCAACGATACTCCAGTGTAGACTGGTGTATACTTATCTAAACCCTGACGAGGGGCGGTGGCCGGTCTCACAAGCCATTAGTGTTAGTTGTTCACCTGAGATAGTATACAGGTGCTCATTGGGTTATGAGTACACTGGACGGACTCGCCGGGAACATGCTAGTTGGTATTATACCTATAGTCAGATAGCAGTTCCCTAGTGACATGTGTACAGGTTAGTCTGTCGACCTGAGATTGTCATTTGTCTCGTGTGAGTTCCCACTGTGCTTTGATTACTACCCTACCACAGCTCAAAGGAGTCGTAGAAACAGGTTTTAGTTGGGTACAGTCCCGAGCTACATGGAGGCAGTGAGCGGATCGTCGGGGATTCGTCTCTTCCGGTATTGGGGCTTGATGTCGCGCAGTGCACGGGTGGCCATCACTAGAAATTCTCGGCCGGGGTATGTGAGAACTACCGATTCAGGATCGATAGTTTCTCGGGTAGTGATGGGTTTCATACCGACACAAATTATCCCGTTGTTAGGGGTCTGACTTTATCCACCCCCCTAGACTCGATATGCGATACTCTTAGACGAACAAACCGGACTGTACGGATATTGTCACTGACAGGCTCAGTAGGGGTTCGGATGAGTTTGCTCGTCGGCCTTCCTTTCGCTCAATACCCGGATAGCCGTTACGTACAAGCTAGTGTCGTTGACGTGCTTGTGGTTAAACCCACTGCCAGCATATTGACGAGTCTTTAGAGTCCCACACAGAGGGTTTTCACGGTTCAGGTGATATGGTGTAGGTGACGTATGTTGATACATACAGGTGTTCGATTAAATATGTGCACAGGCTACACCAACTTTAATCAGACGGTTGATAATACTAGCGGCTTAGGATTAAGCCAGATTGTTAAATCAAGTTTTGATTTAATAATTTACATATGTATTTATATATATGTATTCTAGTATTATTGCTCACTATTTCTTTTCTCTCTTTGGTTATTCGTATCTTCGTACGAATACGCGTATGTGTATTTCGATACATATACCGGGAAGCATTCCGTATTTATACGGAATGGCTTCTAGAAGATGCCACCTCATTATTGATTTTCTTTAGAAAATCACATGTTAATAATGAGGTGGAAAAGGTGACATGGCAAGGGTATGGTTTTTGGTCAAAGCATGTCTTGTATATGTAGTGATTGGTATGGGCTTGTTAATAGTTTATTGTTAATTGGATAAGTTTTTTTTGGGGTGCATTATTTTTGGTGGGAGAGAGAGGGGTCGGACACACTAGAGGAGGAGTGGGGGCATGCTCATTATGTAGGGAACTCACTCTCTTACTCTCTCTTCATTCATTCATTTAAACACCCAAAAGAAACTTAGCCATTTTTGAGCTCATACCATTCTTGCTTGCATCACCTCCACATCTTCCATAGGTGCTCTATGAGCATTAGATTATGAGAGAAAATATACTGAGACTATCATACACCCCCCACCCTCTACTACTAGCGATCTTGGAGGGTCGGTTGGTCCGCTTGGCGAACCTGGAGCTTGTGTCGTTTCCCTCGGGTGGATCATCGAAGATGAAGGAAGACCGGCGACCAAAGTCGATCTGCATCACTAGGAGCTTGGAATTGGTTGAAGACCCGAAGGACTTGGATCATTAGGTATAACTATTTCTATCTCCTTTTGTTAGCTTGCTAGTTTTAGAGTTAATGGTTTCAATCTTGGAAATCAGGTAATGGTAGCACCGGGTTTTAAGAAATTTTTGTTCCGTATTTGGCCACGGTTCGATGGCCGGGGTGCTCCCATAACCCAGCAATAATCAGTGGATGTAATGAAGTACAAAGAATCGGTCCTGGCATATCTAGACATGGGACTATCATACATCATCATGTATCAATCCCAAGAGTTCACTAACTCTTTCTCTGTTTCCAATAAACGGAGCTGTGGTCATCTTATCTTTGTGACATGACTGGCAAATTTTACAAGATGTAAATCCAAACTAATTTAAATATGCATCTTTATATAACTTCAGCTAGTCGGGTCGCATTGATATGACCTAGTCTATAATGCCTCAAGAAGGATTCGTTCATTTCTGAACTCTTCCTCTTATGTGTGTTCTGTATGTTAAGAACTGTGGTTTGATTTAGAACGTCTGTGCTTTTAGATAACGTGCCTGAACCGATCAACTCTTGATATAGGAAATGTTCAAAATATTATCCAACAATACAAAATTATATCCTTCTTTACTAATAAAGAGACTGATATGATGTTGTATATCAGGTTCGGTATCTAATAACATTCATTCAGAATCAATGTATTCTGGTAATACAGGGTGATAACTGCCAACAGACTTGGATGCAACACTTGCATCATTTCCAACTCTTGAAACTTATCACTCATTCTCAGTTCTCTACCTATCTGTAGCCCATGTAAAAAATTACATTTGCGGGATCCTGATCTGGTATCTCATACCTAGGACGTAAAGGATACTGAGAAATAGTTCTTGGTAATGAACATACCCGAAGAAAATGCATCAGCATGTACTTTCTTCGTTTGGGCGGCACGGGAATTCTGGTAATCCCATATTTCCTGCTCTGTCTTATAACAATTATAAGTTGGAGCGGGACCAACGTTCCCCAGCGCAGTATAACAAGCGGGTTCGGTCAATACATCCGTATTTTTATCTTGATTAAGGCGTGACATGGTCGCTACCTGGAGAGAGAGAGAAGAAAATGTAAGTCTACGCTAGCGCCCCGGCCGTCTACAGACGCCAAATGCGGAACAAAAACTTTTTAACTGGCGCTATCGTATACTTTAACCCGGATCTGCCATTATTGCTAAACTAACAAACTGTAAAGAGTGTAGAAAGGTTATACCGAACGATCCGAGTCCTTCGTTCTTTAACCATCATCCCACGCTCCGTTGCGGCTGCTCCGATCTCGTCAATCTCCGATCTGCTCGTCCATGTGGCACCACATCACTGATTCTTTAAACGGCCTCCCGCCTCTGACTCGAGGCAACTCGGTCGTCAAGTTTGCTAGAAGAGACGACCAAGATTGATGTAGAGAATGAGTAGATGACTTTGTCTCACTTCGTCCAAATCCGTGGACGATCGGTTAATGAAGTTGCCGAGGGAATTGGGTGATGGAATGAAATGAACTGTAAAATTCCATGCACCCCAAATACTATCATATCTTTTTCAAGTGAAACCTCAAGTGAGATCGATCAAGAGAGGAGGGGGAAGGGGCCGGCCATATATATAGAATGAGGAGGGTGAGTGTAGGAGCAAAGGTGGTGACCATAAGACATGAAGCTTCTCACAAAATATCTTAAGCTTAACAAAACTCTTTAATGAAAACAATGACTCACAAAAACACCTCATCAAGTCATTAATGCAACCATTAATGTCAAGATGACTCATTAGCCACTTCATCACTTCTAGAACCTTCTAGAATGATGACTCACTCTTATCTGAAGAAAAGATAAATCCGTCTTTAACCGAATGTTAAAAGACGGCTGATAGAAAACTGGAAACTGGCAACTTCCAAAAGTGCTCCTGAAACGAATTTCAGGATAACCCCGAAACTGTATAAATATACCCGCATTTGTATTACGACCGAATACAAATGAAACAGAGACAAAGATATTATACCTACTCAATAAAATACTCGGATCCGGCTTAAACCAAAGCCGACCAGTATCATCTGTCCGAAAACTGACACGTGCGTAAACGCACGTGCATTTTCCGAACCCTGCCATAAAACCATACGGCCTCTACAACGTTTCGCCCGAACTTGGGAAACTGTCTGTGGGAGACTCTAATGACTCGTCAGTACCCTGGAAGTGGGTTTAACCACAAACCGTCAGCGGCACTAGCTATGCGTAACGGCTGCCCATGGACTGACCTCAAGGGAGGCCGATGAGCCAACTCAAGGGTGGCCGATGAGTGAACTCATCCAGAAACCCTACTGAGCCTAACAGTGACAATGTATATACAGTCCGGTCCGTTCGTCAATGAGTATCGCATATCCGCCTAGGGGGCTAGAAACGTCAGACCCCCAATAGCAGTATAAGTCGTGTCGGAGTGTAGCCCAATAACACCCTGAGATACTACTGGAGTACCTACCAGTAAATCTCCTGCCATGGCCATGGACTATGTGTAATGGCTCTCCTAGACACAGCACGACCTCGCCCCCAATACCGGGAGAGACGAATCCCCTGCCGATCCGCTCACGTGCCTCCATATGGCTCGGGACTGTACCCAAAAGCTACCTGTTTGCACGACTCCTTTGAGCCGTGGTAGGATAGAAATCAAAGCACAGTGGGAACTCACACGAGACAAATGACGACCTCAGGTCGATGAACTAACCAGTACACATGTCACCAGGGAACTACTATCTGACGATAGGTATAGTACTAACCAGCAGATTCCCGGCGAGTCATGTCCGGTGTACTCATAACCCAATGAGCACCTGTATACATCTTAGGTGATCCAACTGACACCAGTGGCTTATGAGACCGGCCACCGCCCCTCGTCGGGGTCTCGACTGTATACACTAGTCTACTCCGGAGTATCGATGCCCTGTCTCGAAACTCCCACGACTAGGGACCACAATTAAGGATATGCATATAAACTACCCAACTCTCACGTATATGATCGCCATCATACTGTTGGTAGTAAAGCAAGATCCTAAGGGCTCTATCAAAGTGTAACATGCAATCAGTCACCTGAACATGTACACGACTGATAAAGGCAAACCAGATAGCATACTATCATCTCGAGTAAGACTGTCCTACCGGGATAGGTCCTCCGCAATCATTGCAATCACGTACCTGCGATCCAATAATTGACTATGAGGGCACTATCTCCAACAATCTCCCACTTGCACTCAAGGCTAATATTGCGATGTCGACTACTCACAGCCCGTGTGAAACCGAACATCCAACTCCTCTACTAATCAGTTTCACAAAGCCCGTTTGTAAAACTATTGTGTTCGAGAAATAGCCTCAGTGAGTGGATCCGCCTAGAAGTATCTTTCTGTATCTCTCTTAATCTCAAGTTCGCGGAGAAAACCATCTCCCGAATTGAGTAATACCTGTCTTAGAATATGTCTGGATATCTGATGGGACCTTAGTTCATAAATGAACTCCATATCCAAACTTCTTAGACTGTATCGATCACTGAACCTAATCAGTATCCGGCACCATGCCACCCACAGTATCCTCTTGGACCACCTGTCCATAATACTGTCCCTCTTGGTCAGAGGGAAAACTATAACTCTGACAATCACTCTGTCATCCATGTCACCTTTGAAGCCTGGAATGATGATCGTCTCCCGAAGGAGGCTGCCGTCATCAAATCCGTAGAACATGTACTTATGTTCTAAAACTGCTTCCTTATGTCTCTCCAGGATTGGATTAATACAAACTTATCGCATCTAGTGCAAAAACAACATCTGGTGTGGTACTTGACAACTCATGATTGACTCAATTGCCTATGCAAGTGATCTGCCAATCATGCACTTCCCTCTCCCCTTTAGTCTATACGACATCTTTAGAGAGGGTGACTCCATCACCTGCAGGTACACCACCTTGCTAGGAGTCAACTATTCTAAAAACCATTAGAATATCTGTCAAAGTACCCACATTGGGAAACTACCCAAATCCAGATCTAAAACCATAGATCCAGAAACCAGAATGTCAAATATTATATCCATATCCTGTCTGGAGAAACAACTGTGTGACGACCACAGTACAACCGATCGTAGTATAGGAATTTTACTTCCCACTCTGTGTATGTCATCCAGATACCATGACATCACACCCTACTACCTTCTTAACAGATCCATCCCCTATTCTGATTGAAGTCAAACCCATGACTGTCACATCAAAAATTAGATGATCTATCTCCGCTATAACTGCTCAAGTCTATAAATAGACATAAGCTTCTTGCCTACTATGCTTCTGCTGCTCCCACTGACTACGACAACCCTCCTACCGGGTTTCATAGCCTGGAACATCAGTAGTGTCAAGTCTGGGTAGATAAGAACCTCCCTGTCACCGTCTTTGAGGCTACCGGAGTACCTCTCGGGTGTCTGAGGTTACCCACCATATCTGCGGAGCGGCTAATTGGAATGTCAAACCTGATTGAATATATAGGTCCTATTAAATTTTCCGTAATCGTTCGCGGTTCTGGAATCACTTCCAGTTCTACCATACTCCCACTACTGTTTTCTGAAAAAAAAAACCATTTTACTAAAACTGTGGCGAGTCAAGAAAAATATCACTATTGATCTTGCAAATGGTAGAATATCAACCCTCGTCATAGCCAGGGTCAACCCACAAACAGCCATTACAGAAACGTGCCCTGAGTTATCCAGTGTCTGGTTTTAAGCATAAGCTGGACAACTCCCCATACCTTAATATCTTTTAAGGTACGATCCATCCTATATCCAATATAGAAACTTTGGCACTTATTTAATTGGAACCATATTCAAATCATGCAGCTGTCTCCAGTGCATATCACTTTAATGGAAAGAGGCTAATCAGCATTACTCAACTTAGGAATCCATCCAATTATGAGTAACCTGAGAGAGAAACACGTTTCTCAAAACCATCACTATCATCTGAATACCAATCACAAGAATCTACATCTTCGATCTCTTTGAAGAATCCCGATACTTGTGATACCTGGTTCTCTACTTTATTCTTATACCCACAACTTCTCAAAACTTAGACCTTGTATTTGTACGAAACACTTGTCTAAATACTAGAGAAGTTATAAGTAAACAAAACATAGTACGAGGACCTACCCCTTTGTCCTGATGGACACTTGGACAACATACAATACTCTGTATAAGTCCGCTGAGTTGAACAACTCAAAACTTATGCTTCGTAGGTGGAAAACTGTACCCTGGCGATTTCCTCAAATATCACCAATTACAACGAATTCCGATATAATGAGGATGATCACCTAATTCCCAATAACTTCCTCCCACTCATCATCTGTAAAACCATATAGATATGAGAATGAAACCTGGTGAATACACACCCTGGAGTAAGTATCTAATCGGGAAAACAGTTTTCCATTAACAATGCACTGAAACATGAAAATGTTTCGTAGGGGTATCCTGGTATTCATAGTAATGCCTCTTCCATAATCCAATTCATGACTTCAACCGTATATTTTATTGCCATCTCTCCAAATCCCTTTATTTGTCTTTAGTCGTTACCTTCTGTACACCATCGTTAGGCTAAATGGTTTTCTTCCTTCCCTACCGTTCGGCACCAGCCTATGGTTTGGAAGAAGACTATCCAGTAAGCATAACAGGTGTACCCTCCTAAACCAAGGAGCACTCGCATCTCGAGAGAAGGTGATGATAAAAGACAACTGAATAATACCTCATTCTTTTAAAAGTGAAATAGGAGTGGCGATGAAGTACGCGGTTTTGGTCATGAATGATATCAGTCGCAATTTACTTTGCCCTCTTTCTAATCCCTTTATTTTGTCTTTACATATTACCTTCTGCACACCCTACTTAGGCTAATTGGTTTTCTTCATTCCCTACCTTTCGGCACCTGCCTATGGTTTGGAAGAAGACTATCCAATATGCGTAATAGGTGTACTCTCCTAAACCAAGGAACCCTCGCAACCTGAGAGAAGGTGATAATAAAAGACAACTGAATAAACCAATTCTATTTCTCCTGAACCTTGATCCATCCTCGAAGAAGTCCCTTCGAGTTCGTATATAACCATACGATGGATCTATCCAATGGAAGTGGATGTCCGTAGTAATACGGGTGTTCTGAGAAATTCAAAGGGTAAAAGAAGGAGTGGCAATGACTTATGAAACATAGACAATCCAAAAGCCAGTATTTTAAGAAGGTTCGGTCAACCTGGTCAATGAGTCATAGTCTAGGGTCGGTCAAAGGTCGCTGCCAAAGAGAGAGAGAGAAAAGAAACACTCTGCGTGCACTCTAACCTAGATCAGAATGGTCATAACTTTATCTAATCCGGAAACCTCCCACTGTCCTGTCAAATTCTCCTCCAAACCTAAAAGAAGAATCAATCGGGATCACCCGAAGAGTAAACCAACTCATCAGTGGGAATCGGGATCCAACTCTCATCGCATGATAACGTGACGGAATCCACTCGCGTTATCACACTCCAGAAGGTATGCGCATGCCTGGCAAGTTTCAGTTTCTTTAGAAACTCCCGATATGATTTTTACCCCATGTTCTTATGACCTTGGAGAAAGTCAACAAATCATAAGTCACATGTCAAGTTCTGCCCGTCATTATCTTGTTAATTTGAACCCACCCGTACATACCCTTGACGAAAGCCAACAAGGTAATACGACTGTCCCAAACCAACACATCTATCTATGCAACAAATGAATACCCCAGCAACTACTAAACACTATGCCTTGACGAAAGCCAACAAACATAGCTTGAATATTACTGACCATCCATAAGAAACGACGGAGGGCTACGGCTGGTTTTTGGCGAAAAACCTTTAGCGTAATGAACTTGATCTCGTTGAAGGAACCTGATAGCTTTTTAAAATATAGTGGCGAAAACCTTTGCTAAAGAGGTCACTCCCGGTGAAGGGATCTCGGCTCTTTCCTCGTGGAATGAGGTGCAGGATATTCCACTGAATACCGCTATGCAAAGCAACATGTAATCGGCTATAGTGAAGTTATTACCCTGACGTAAACTTCTGCCCAAGGGGTCAGTCCCGGTGAAGGGATATCGGCCCTTGCCCCGTCGAATGAGGTGCAGGATATTCTACTGAATACCGCTATGCATAACAAAAGAAAACGTCTTTGCAATAACACTTTTTAAATTTGTTCCAACAACATCAAACAGGTTTGTTTAACTTTTTGCATTGATCAGAATCAACGCAGTCCCATCAATCAATCACACCAGAAAAGAACGAAAATAAAATGTACGTATATGCCATCCGCATTCGTCACTGGGTCCCGTCATCACCCGTTAGGTTACTTAAGTAACGACAGAGCGGGGACTGGACTAGCGCGGGTGTAAAACATATACAACATCTAATAGTATATAAACCAATATACAATAATCGCTCCAGGCGTGATAATATGCAACATTACAGAAAAGTAATAAGCATCACAGAACAATACAGATAATCTGGGATCCCCGAGTTTCACAGAGCCGCTGCTGAAACTCGACGTTCCCCTGTCGTGTGGATAGCCTGTGCAATGAAACCTAGACCCCTACGGGTGCGGCAAGTTACCCGCCAAAACCTGAAGCGAGGTAGTCCCCACAGCATAGTGAATGGAACACCCGGCACTTCACGGAATCCGGTAAATTGAGCACCCCTCCTTGGGTCAACCTGTACCCTCTACGAGTGCGGCGAATAGTCTGCCAATTCTAGAGTGGGACCCCTCTGCCTCTCAAAGCCATGAGATGCGGACCCGTTGCCCTCCAAAACCCGGCTATCCGTGCACTCCGTCGCGGGGCAAAACCTAGTACAGTAATGAAAAATAGTACAACAGGTACATCGACCGCAACCTGGTCGTGCCCCAAAAGAATATTATACAACAGGCAGTGACGGCAGTCCACAAGTTGGACGCTCGCCCCGCAATATCAAATGTACAAATGAACTCAAACTGTACTACCATTGCACACTGCTATCCACCACGACAAATCCGCAACATCACAGCACAACACAGAACATCAACACGAATGTCACGTTCGCAAACCCGTCTAAAAGAACTATAGCAATCGGACGCGGTTTACCGATCAAATGACATTCCCGGTCGGAGATATAATGTAAGCACTGTAAACTAACATGTTTAAATTTCGATCGACCAAATATCAAAAAGTGGGCCCCACGACTTACTGGTGAACAGTAACAAAATCTGGGCCAAAACGATATTTACCAAAAACCACAAAATCCAACAGAGAACCCACTGTGAAAATTTGGGGCCACGACCTCACTGTATGGCCGTGGAAGCACGGTCAAACCTTAGGTTTGACCGCGTTTCCGCGGCGATATCATCGAATTACGTGCCCAAATTTCTACGTGGTTCTTAGAAAAGCCTGCACAGATTTTTAAGACATGTAGAATTAATTTTTGAGACCATTTAAAATCAACAGAAACTGTCGAGCTAGGATTTTGCAATTTTCGATTTCCGGTTCGATCGATGTTTTAAACGCGTTAGCACAAGTTAGTATAGCAAAATGGTGAGGCTCTGATACCACTGTAAGTCTACGCTAGCGCCCCGGCCGTCTACAGACGCCAAATGCGGAACAAAAACTTTTTAACTGGCGCTATCGTATACTTTAACCCGGATCTGCCATTATTGCTAAACTAACAAACTGTAAAGAGTGTAGAAAGGTTATACCGAACGATCCGAGTCCTTCGTTCTTTAACCATCATCCCACGCTCCGTTGCGGCTGCTCCGATCTCGTCGATCTCCGATCTGCTCGTCCAGGTGGCACCACATCACTGATTCTTTAAACGGGCTCCCGCCTCTGACTCGAGGCAACTCGGTCGTCAAGTTTGCTAGAAGAGACGACCAAGATTGATGTAGAGAATGAGTAGATGACTTTGTCTCACTTCGTCCAAATCCGTGGACGATCGGTTAATGAAGTTGCCGAGGGAATTGGGTGATGGAATGAAATGAACTGTAAAATTCCATGCACCCCAAATACTATCATATCTTTTTCAAGTGAAACCTCAAGTGAGATCGATCAAGAGAGGAGGGGGAAGGGGCCGGCCATATATATAGAATGAGGAGGGTGAGTGTAGGAGCAAAGGTGGTGACCATAAGACATGAAGCTTCTCACAAAATATCTTAAGCTTAACAAAACTCTTTAATGAAAACAATGACTCACAAAAACACCTCATCAAGTCATTAATGCAACCATTAATGTCAAGATGACTCATTAGCCACTTCATCACTTCTAGAACCTTCTAGAATGATGACTCACTCTTATCTGAAGAAAAGATAAATCCGTCTTTAACCGAATGTTAAAAGACGGCTGATAGAAAACTGGAAACTGGCAACTTCCAAAAGTGATCCTGAAACGAATTTCAGGATAACCCCGAAACTGTATAAATATACCCGCATTTGTATTACGACCGAATACAAATGAAACAGAGACAAAGATATTATACCTACTCAATAAAATACTCGGATCCGGCTTAAACCAAAGCCGACCAGTATCATCTGTCCGAAAACTGACACGTGCGTAAACGCACGTGCATTTTCCGAACCCTGCCATAAAACCATACGGCCTCTACAACGTTTCGCCCGAACTTGGGAAACTGTCTGTGGGGGACTCTAATGACTCGTCAGTACCCTGGCAGTGGGTTTAACCACAAACCGTCAGCGGCACTAGCTATGCGTAACGGCTGCCCATGGACTGACCTCAAGGGAGGCCGATGAGCCAACTCAAGGGTGGCCGATGAGTGAACTCATCCAGAAACCCTACTGAGCCTAACAGTGACAATGTATATACAGCCCGGTCCGTTCGTCAATGAGTATCGCATATCCGCCTAGGGGGCTAGAAACGTCAGACCCCCAATAGCAGTATAAGTCGTGTCGGAGTGTAGCCCAATAACACCCTGAGATACTACTGGAGTACCTACCAGTAAATCTCCTGCCATGGCCATGGACTATGTGTAATGGCTCTCCTAGACACAGCACGACCTCGCCCCCAATACCGGGAGAGACGAATCCCCTGCCGATCCGCTCACGTGCCTCCATATGGCTCGAGACTGTACCCAAAAGCTACCTGTTTGCACGACTCCTTTGAGCCGTGGTAGGGTAGAAATCAAAGCACAGTGGGAACTCACACGAGACAAATGACGACCTCAGGTCGATGAACTAACCTGTACACATGTCACCAGGGAACTGCTATCTGACGATAGGTATAGTACTAACCAGCAGATTCCCGGCGAGTCCTGTCCGGTGTACTCATAACCCAATGAGCACCTGTATACATCTTAGGTGATCCAACTGACACCAGTGGCTTGTGAGATCGGCCACCGCCCCTCGTCGGGGTCTCGACTGTATACACTAGTCTACTCCGGAGTATCGATGCCCTGTCTCGAAACTCCCACGACTAGGGACCACAATTAAGGATATGCATATAAACTACCCAACTCTCACGTATATGATCGCCATCATACTGTTGGTAGTAAAGCAAGATCCTAAGGGCTCTATCAAAGTGTAACATGCAATCAGTCACCTGAACATGTACACGACTGATAAAGGAAAACCAGATAGCATACTATCATCTCGAGTAAGACTGTCTTACCGGGATAGGTCCTCCGCAATCATTGCAATCACGTACCTGCGATCCAATAATTGACTATGAGGGCACTATCTCCAACAGAAAACACTTAGCATATGCTCTTGCAAGATTAGATTGGTTATAAACATATCTAATCAGGATGTCTCCCACTATTTTAGTCAAATCTTCCTTCAAACCCTAAAAGGAAAGACTAGCCGGGATTAATTACACGCTACAAGTTCGCCAATCTTTCAGCCAGGCTAGTGCCGGTACTTCGCACGGACCTAATTAAAATAAACCTCGTTTTCCCAGGGGCGTAACCCCGTTAACACCTTTCTAGACACCTACTTGATTGGCTAATTGTAATGTGTAAAACTCTCCCAGGAGTAACTCTCACTCGCAGCGGGTATCGGGATCCAACTATCTCATACGAGGTATGCAATCTCATTGCAAATTTCAACACTTGAAATTCCCAATAATATTTTACCCCTAGCATCTTATGGCCTTGACGGAGGTCAACAAACCATAGGCTGCTAGTCAAGTTCTACCCGTCATTTCCTGATTGAATTAAACCCATCCGCACGACCCTTGACGGAGGTGAATAAGGCCGCACGACTACCCTAAAACAATCGCATCATATGCAGCAGATAAATATTAGTCAGCTACCGCACACTACGTCTTGACGGAGGTCAACAAACGTAGCACGAATACTAAGTAGGACTTATCTGAAATGACGGAGGGCTACGACAGGTTTTTAAGAAAACCTTTTGCGTAATGAACTTGATATCGTCATAGAATCGAGTGATTTTGAATAGAGTGTTTTTTAGGCTTTTCTAGTTTTGCTAAAGAGGTCACTCCCGGTGAAGGGATCGTCGGCTCTTTCCTTATCGAATAAGGTGCAGGATATTTTACAAGGAATACCGCTATGCAAAGCAAAAAACTATAGAAGCAATCAAAAGACAAACCGAGTGTGCAGCATCTGCTAATTTCGCTAAAGAGGTCACTCCCGGTGAAGGAATCTTGGCTCTTTCCTTATCGAATAAGGTGCTGGATATTCTACAAGGAATACCGCTATGCAAAGTAAGAACTAGAGCTACCGGTTTTTAAATAAGTTTCTACAACATCTTTAGGTTTCTTTTAGTTTCACTAATCTCATTAATGAAGTCCCATTTTATTATGCTTCACAAGTATCACATTTGAAACGAAATCAGCAATATATAATATATATCTTATATATATAATATAAACATTCGTCTCAGGCAGTAATATGATCTCATCACAGAACATTGTAGCATGTATAAAACACGGATTCCACGGTCGCGATGAATAGCCAAACCCACATCCCTAGACCCCTACGAGAGCGGTAAGCAACACTACCAATTCTAGGGTTAAGAGACCCGGTCTCGACTCCTCGAGATGGTCTCCCACTGGACCCTAGAACCTGGTTACTTGTGCTCTCCGCCTTGGGTCTATCCTAATGCGGAAAAGTAAATAATATACAATGGTGACATCATCCTCAACCCTGAAGTGCCCCAATAAAATAATATTACATACAATGAATTTTACATGAATGAAAAAGAAAAACTCTCATCTCACATAAAAACCCCGGCTATTCAAAACACGACGATCCAATATAACATATCACAGCAACACATAATATCTTATATCATCAACGTAAGTAAATATGCGTACCCCAATTGTCGTTGATGTATAGCAACGAAACCGGCGATACACCACATATTACACTTACGGTCGTAGAAAAGAAAGTGTAAAACTACAACAGTTGGAATCCGCAACCTCCTTAGACATCTCATGTCTAACCAAATGAATTCCTTAGACATCGCATGCCTAACAATTATAAACCCCGCATTTTAGTCTCAATATCGAAAACTCTTTTCAAAATCAAGTCGGGCAATTCAACAAGATTCCCGACATACTGATCGAATGCTCGTCGGAAACTTTAGTAGACGGCTGCACCCCCGGATGCCGTCGACGAAGTGCACTAAGGCGGAACACCGCTGCCGCGATTACCCGAACGGATGCTTTTGGCGACGGGGTTCTCTTACAGTCACTTGGTCGGGGCTATGGGGCGTGGCTATCTATTAAGTTTACTCGGCGAGTATCTGCATACGCTACGTGATTGCGACGGACTTTTTATCACATCAAAATCCCGTGGCAACCGATCAAATGAGACTAAAAACTGCTAGATTTATAACATTCAAATTAGTTATCTCATAACTACTTGTGGATTCCAAATATTGTATAACATTCCAGATAAATAGACAATGTTAAACTTTCCGATCGAATAAACAAACACCCAAGATTTTCCTTTAGTTCTCAACACTTGAAATTAGTTTAAAAGCATCCATCACATGCCACAGTACTAATGGTCCAGCCGTAGAAGGGTCAAACCAACGCCTCACATGTGGCAACGCCGTACTGCCACAAACCCTAAGCTTTAGAGACGGTTCAGATGGTCACATAATCGAGCTAAGGTTACGTTCTTCTAGAGGATCCACAGATACACTTGCATGATATCCCGAAAGTTTTAAACTCGTAGAAAAATCCAACACTTGAAAATTTTCCGACAAGGGAAAAAGTGAGTTATTGAAATCCGTTCGAACTTTTTAACACGTTCTAAATTACCCGAAAAACTAAACGATGTTAAACTTTCCGATCGAATCAACGAATTCTTAAGTTCTCCAGAACACTCAACACTTGAGTAATATTAAAAATTTCCAGAAACATGTAGTAATACCTATGGATATTACCTAGAAATATCTATCCCTAATACCCAAGTACGGCCGCGGAACCGCCGCGCAAAGCATGGTATTGCCGCGGTTCCGCGGCGACTTGAGGGAATTAGGAGTTCGTATTTCACAGTAATCCTTAGAATTCCCTGCTTAATTTTCTGAGTATTTTTAATACGGAAAAAACCAACTTTTTAGAAAATTTCCAGAGAGGGGGTCAAAAACGATGTTTCGGGGTTCGATCGGACTTTTAACTTCGTCTAGACAACGTCTAAAGCTATAGCTTGGCTCTGATACCAGGGTTAATATAGCACCTTGTGAAGGTTTAGGAAGGCATCACACATGCCATATTGAAATTTTTGGGGTGCTAAACAAACCCTAACCAAGATCTTAACTAGAGAATTAGAAATAACAAAGCATGTAAACAACTTTACATCTAAGAGTTAGGGATTACAACCTTTGTAGTCCGTTCCTTCACTTCTAAAGCTCCGTGTTGAGGTCCTTTCGCTGCGATCATCGAGTACCCGAACTCTAGAGAGGCTCCATGAAGAGAAAGATGCAAGCTTACTTCTAATCTTCAACAACAAAGATGATCTACCTTGAAGAAACTCAAGCCCAAGCTCTTGCTTTACTGATCAAGTATTAGTAAAGCAAACACCCTAATCTAAGTGGCTAGAATAGATGAGGATGATGAAGTAGGAATTTAGCTCTCATTTGATTTCAATTTCTCACTCAAAATCGTCACATAAGAAAAAGCTAGAAAGCTTTTTTCAAGAGGAAGAACAAGAAGAAATCTATTTGTGATGAATAATGAATTAATTGTAATGGTTACAAATCAACCATGGGTTAAGAATGAAGGCTTAACCCTTGTAGAGATTTAACTAGGGTAAAGGGTTTGGGTTGGATTAAGAAATATCTACACAAAATATCTTTACAAAATATCTAAGCTTAAAACAAAATAAAGCTTCTAGAAGCTTCATGAAAAAGCTAACCCAAATCAAACCCTAATCAAACCCTAACATATTTAATCTCCACAAATCATGTTGTATTTGTAATCATAACTTGTTACAATATTATATATCACATATATAATATATTTTGCAACAAAAGAAAATAATACAATTAACATATATCGCATATATATCAATGTATTATTCGGTGAGAAAATGAATCAATAAAGCAAGCTTATATTAGTTAATGTAATGTAATATATCACATATATAATTATACATTAAATTATCGAATCAACACTTGATTCGACAATCCGGCTATATTGCATATAACCGACTAATATAACATGTACCGATTAATCGAATCAACACTTGATTCGATGACCCGGTTATATCACATATACCCGGCCGATATCATATATCACGAGAATAGAATACGGTATCTCATATCGTATAATTCTCGGTCCCGTACATATCACATATGTGCTCCTACTCCGTTTTGCCTGAGCCAGGAAACCTCTGTGTAGGACTCTAAAGAATCGTCAATACGCCGGCAGTAGGTGATGATCATATCAAACACCCACAAGCTGCAAGCGGTCAGCTAAACGTAACAGCCACCCAGGTATTGAGCAATCAGAAGATCAACAAGCAAGCATGTACATTCTCCTATGAATCCAACCAGTAACACACCCGTACAGTCCGGTCTCTTCATCTGATATGTCGCATATCTCGCCTAAGGGTGGTAAATGTCAGACCCCAGTAGCTTGATAAGTCGTGTCGATATGAGATCCATAACAGTTCGAGAAACTACTGATAACACTTACCAGTAAATCTCAGCAACCCTAGCCAGGGATTTCCAGTTATAGCCAATCGAACACAGCGCAACATCAACTCCCTATACCGGGAGAGACGAAACCCCTCCTATCGCTCATTGCCTCCATGTGATTCGGGACTGTACCCAAAAGCCACCGTTTTGCACGTCCTCTTGGACGTAGTATGATGGAAATCAAAGCACAGTGGGAATCACACAAGACTCTATGACGATCTCGGGTCTACAGACTAACCTGTACCAGTGTCACAAGAGAACTGCCATCTGACGTGAGGTATAATACCATCTGGGAGTTCTCGGCGAGTCCGTCCAGTGTACCCATTCTCGACTGAGCACCCGTATACCTTCTCTGATGTCAAACACCAATGGATATGGGATCATCCATTGCCCATCATATAGGTCAAGAAGCGCATACGCTAGTCTACTCTGGAGTATTGATGCCCTGTCTCAGTACTCCCATGACTAGGAACATTTGAAGGATGTACTTAGCGACTACACTGTCCCTACGAGTATGATCTGCATCATAGTCCTGGTAGTCAAGTACTTATCCTAAGGGCTTTATCAACATGTAACATAGAAACAATCAGAGTACATGTTAAGATAAAGAGCAACCAGATAGTATACTATCATGTCGAGCAAGAAAGTCCTCCCTATATATGTCCAAGCATCCACTACAATATACATCGTATGTACTGTAATGGCCTCTAGGGCATACATATCACTAACATTTTAGTGGTTTGATCTCACAAAACTCTTGATTTTCAACTCATGAAACAAGAGAGCTTTGAGAGAGGAAGAGGAGAGAGCTAGCAAGAGAGAGAATGTATCTTGATAGAATGAGGAGATAGCTCTCATATATATTGTAAAAGAATAATGATAATTTTAATTAGGATAAATTGTCATGGTTGATGTTGATTTGACCATTATCATGTCACAATTAATGCTAAGCATGCTCACAAAAATATCTAAGTCAACATGGGTCAACAAAGTCAAATGGTCAAACCTGTTAACCATGATACAATTATCTCTAATTAAAACTCATTAATCAATTTCCTCCATCTCATTATGGTTTTAATCAAGCCAATGGTCAAAACCCTAATGAGATTCCTCTGTCTCTGTCAACTGTGTATACACACCCGCATCCGTGCTCCGAGGAACACGAATACAATGAGACCGAACCAACCTAAAACTACATACTAGGATCTGGCTTAAACCAAAGCCCACTAGTATCAACTGCCCGAACACTGAACACGCACAAGTACGCATATGTGAACGAACCCTGTCGTAAAACCATACGACCTCTATCTCGTTTCGCCCAATGGTGAACAACCCTATATGTGGGACTCTAAAGACTCGACACTACGCTGGCAGTGGGTTTAACCACAGGCCGCAAGCGGTACTACCTGTACGTAACGGTCCCCAGGTAAATGCCGATAAGAAGACCGATGAGGTGAACCCATCCTAACTCCTATTGAGCCTGAATGTGACAATCTTCATACAGTCCGGTCTATTCGTCTAAGAGTATCACATGTCGAGCCTAGGGGGCGGTAAACGTCAAACCCCTAATAGCGGTACAAGTCGTGTCGGAGTGTAGCCCAGAACACCCTGAGAAACTACTGGAACACCTACCGGTAAATCTCACTTGCCCTGCCCAGGGACTTTGTGTAATGCCTCTCCTAGACACAACGCGATATCAACCCCCAATACCGGGAGAGACGAATCCTGTCTAACCGCCACTTCCTCCAAGTGCTTCGGGACTGCACCCAACTACTACCTATTTGCTCGACTCAATAGAGCCGTGGTAGGGTAGCAATCAAAGAACGGTGGGAACACTCTTGAGACGAAGTAGCAATGTCAAGTCAACGGACTAAGCTGTACTCATGTCACCTGGGAACTGCTAACTGACGATAGGTATAATACCAACCAACAGTTCCCGACGAGTCCTGTCCAGTGTACTCGTAACCTAACGAGCACCTGCATACTATCTCCAGTACGACGTACTGATGGCTGTGGGACAGACCATCTCCCCTGCTGGGATAAGAAGCGTATGCACCAGTCTACTCTGGAGTATCGATGCTCTGTCTCAATAATCCTACGACTAGGGACCTGTATAAGGATGTGCTTATAGACTACCCAGCCCCCACTAGTGTGATCGCCATCACAACGCTGGTAGTCAAGCAAAGATCTTAAGGGCTCCATCAATATGTATTAGTGATATATTAAAAGAAACATATACACATATTAAGATGGATACAAACCAAGTAGCATACTATAATATCGAGCAAGACTGTCGTCAATCAATGTATATATCCCAAGCTTCCAAAATGTAATATACAAACTAGTACCATACAATAATGGCCTATAGGGCATACATATCCAACAATCTTCGTGCAGTCCGGTCTGTTCGTCTGAGAGTATCGCATGTAAGGTCTAGGGGTGGAAAACGTCAGACCCCAAATAACCATACAAGTCATGTCGATATGGCTCAAGACCATCCGAGAATTTACTGGTCCAACCACCAGTAATTCTCAATCCGCCCTGGCCATGGACTTATGGTGTTGACCAACCGATCACTGCGCGACATCGACTCCCTATACCGAGAGAGACGAATCTCCAACTGTCGCTCACTGCCTTCATGTGGCTCGGAACTGTACCCAACTAAAACCTGTTTGCACGACTCCTTTGAGCCGGGGTAGGGTAGTAATCAAAGCACAGTGGGAACTCACACGAGAAAAATGACGACCTCGGGTCGACAGACTATCTACACTCATATCACCAGAGAACTGCTATCTGACGCTAGGTATAATCCATCTAGTCAGTTCTCGGCGAGTCCTGTCCGGTGTACTCACACCCAGTGAGCACCTATATATAATCTCACCAATGGTTGCGGGACCAATCCATCATCCCTCGTCAGGGTCTAGATATGTATACACTAGTCTACTTTGGAGTATCGATGCCCAGTCTTGATATTCCTACGACTAGGGACACTTTTAAGGATGTGCCTATTGACTACCAAGCTCCCACAAGTATGATCACCATCACAACGCAGGTAGTCAGGAAAAGATCCTATGGCTTTATCAACATGTATACAAGATATGAAATACAAAGTAAAACACATCACATATTAAGATAAAGACAAACCAAATAGCATACTATCATATCGAGCAAGATTTTCCTGTACATATATATCCCTGGCATCCTATACAATGAAGGCCTCTAGGGCATACATATCCAACAAGGCCAGCAACGACGGTTCAACCGTGGCCAATGAGGCCCGGACTTTGCACACTTGACTCTTCCCCTACCCCTAACTCCCCTGTACTGTTTGATTTCCCTGCAATCAAACAGAGACCCTTCATTTCACCATTTATCATCTTTTTAATGCATTTTAATTCACCATTTTAATTCCAAATCCCTAATTCTCCACTATAAATACCACCCCACATTTTGGCTCAGTATTATTCTGAAATTTCTAACCAAAACTCTAAAAAAATCTTTAAGTACAAGTAGATTAAAGAGGAGTTAGCAAGCGGTCAACTTCCGTCAAATGATCGAATCTATACCGGAGCTCCCGCGACGCCACGACAACAACCCTCTCTTCTTATACCTTTTCTTAACCTAACTAAATTGTAAGTCCCTCCTAAACTTTTTTTCTCTTCATTGAATTTATCTTTTTATAAAATCGGTAAAAGTGGAGTTAATACCGATATCACTTTTTCCAACTCCTATAACTCAAATTCCTTTTATCTTTGGTCAAACAAATTTTTATACAATACTTGTAACCTTAAAACCTAATATTTAGAATCAAAATTCTCATGTGAAATAACAATAGTAACACTTTTTCATTTAAATACCATGAACTTTAAATATCACCTCTTTTAGTTTTTGTTACAAAGATACATTTAGGAAAACTTCATGAGGTAACAACCTACCTCTCACATACACACTAGGTTTCATAGCACGATACTCTTTGAATGTATTTTTCATTGCGAAGACATTATTACAAGAAAATACCACTTACTATAAAAACCGGATTTCTTTTAAATTGTATTTTAAATTCCTTTGCAATTATGCCTCTACAACCCTCTTTAGGGGATCCGCTATTGGATGGTGCGGATTATCGCACATCTTTTGGCTGGTAGAGCGAGATGCATACCTTCTCACGGAGCATTCGATCTCGAAAGGTTTTAAATACGGTTTTTAAGAAAAACGAATTTTTCTAATTAAATAAAATTAATTTTTAATAATTATATAAAATTACAAAATCCATATATTTTCAAAATATAATAAACTTACATTTTTTAAAATGAGAGAATTATAAGTTTCACTAAAATACCATCAAGATACCAACAAAAGACAAGTTTTACAATAAAATATCATGAACTTTCCAAACTAAGCAATTATCACTAAAATACCTCAAATCCTTAAAATTCATATCCATTAAATTCCTAAATAATACAAATAACCCCTAGAGGTTTATTTTTAACTAGATTATAATATTTTTCATAAAACCCCCTTGAGTTATATAAAACAATATTTAAGGACTTTAGTAAATATAGGTTTAAGCGGGATCAATTCTCTTGAGCCTCAGGAAGCCGAAGAAAGTGAGTGCTTGCCTAGTTAAGGTAGAAAATTTAACGGAGTTATCAATAGTAATTGTCTTAGAAAAAGACACAAATCCTGCCTTCCATGTACGGCAGTTACCGATGATTCCCGAACCTAATTCAGGATCTAAATCAATTACAAGTGTCTGACTCAAATCTGAGTCTAACTCAAACCTGAATCCAAACTCAAATCAGAGTCCATTTCAAACATGAATCCAAAGTCTAACATGAATACTTGAACCTGAACCTGAACCTGAATACTTGAATTCAAACATCAATACCAAATATGAATACTTGACTTGATTTGACCGAACCATGATTATAACTTGACATGACTACTTGAATGCATGATTACATCCTGAACCTGACTACTTGAACAACTTTTATCCATGGTTTCGGCAAGACTTGTAAATATAACCTATACAATACATTACGTGGGGATAACGGGGTAGATTGGTATGAAACGTATTAACGTGGCACGAGATGGTTAGTTAAAAGTCACCTACATGAACTCTCGTGTCGTTGTCCCGTAAGTTTTGACAGGGCCTTGTACTACATGTTACCGTAGTCCACGGGGTAAGATGGACTACTCTTGTATACACAAATACCTTCTGTACCAAGCTACAAACAACTAAGTTAGAATAACAATTTTATACCTGTACAACTTTACAGTTTCATTTAATACTACTTGTTCTATTCCATTCCTTCTTTTAGGACTTACCGAACGCTAGTTCGCTGATGACGTTCATGTCTTTTCTTTCTTTAGAATATCCGTCAGGAGGACCAGACTCTCAGGAGATCGAGCCTAGCCAGGAAGACTTGGACTAGCTCACTGCCCAGCTGGACTTTTAGCTCTCCTTGTATTTACTTTCAGTTTGTATGTCACTGTTTAGGCATTGTTTATATCATTGTATCTTTTCATTTTCAAACAGTTGTATGTAAAGTGAATGTAAATAAAAGTTGTTGTTTATTATTTTATATCACTTGTCATTCTTGTGCATTTTATATATATTGCTTAATTACGCTTAACGTATTTATTTCTTAGTAAATACGTTGCGGCTCGCCATGTCACCGTTTCCGTACACTGGGAAGCGGGGAGTGACATCAGCCGTCCGATCGAAAGTCCGGGTAACTAGTACAATCATTCGATCGGAACCCTACACGTATCAAAATACGGATACTACATCATTTTTCCTGAACCAGGGAAACCCTCTATGTGGGACTCTAAACACTCGACAGTACGCCGGCAGTGAGTTACTGGATAAATCCATAACCACAAGCACGTCAGCGGCACTAGTTGTACGTAATAGCTACCCGGGTACCTGTCAAAAAGGAAGGCCGATGAGCAAACTCATCTGAATCTGTACTGAGCCTATTTGTGACAATCTCCGTATAGTCCGGTCTCTTCGTCTGACAGTATCGCATACCGGGTCTAAGGGGTGGTAAACGTCAGACCCTAATAACCCGATAATTCGTAACGATGTGGCTAATGACCAATCTGAGAAACTACTGATCTAACTATCAGTAAATCCCAACTGCCTTGGTCAAGATCTTATAGTAATGGCCAGTCAAACACAGTACGATATCGACTCCCTATACTGAGAGAGACGAATCCCCAACAATCACTCATTGCCTCCATATGGCTCGGGACTGTACCCAACTAAAACCTATTTGCACGACTCAGTAGAGCCGTGGTAGGATAGTAATTTAAGTACAGTAGGAACTCACACGAGACAAATGACGATCTTAGGTCTGAATACTAACATGTACTCATGTCACCTGAGAACTGACGATAGGTATAGTACCATTTAGAAGTTCTCGGCGAGTCCGTCCAGTGTACTCACCTCTAGTGAGCACCTGTATACGATCTTAGGTGCAAAAAACCAATGGCTGTGGGACCAACCATCGCCCCTCGTCGGGGTCTAGAAACGTATACACCAGTCTACTCTGGAATATCGATGCCCAGTCTCGATACTCCCATGACTAGGGACATTTAAGGATGTACTTATGGACTACTCATCCCCCATAAATATGATCGCCATCATAACGCTGGTAGTCAAGCAATAATCCTACGGGCTTCATCAATATGTAATAGTGATCTGTAATACCACCTAATGCATGTACATGATGATAAAATCAAACCAGATAGTATACTATCATCTCGAGTAAGACTGTTCTACCCGTATAGGTCCTCCCTCAATGATCACAATCGTCTACCTAAGATTACAATAATTGACTTGAGGGCACTGTATCCACCAACCTTCCACTTTCACTTAAGGCTAATTATTGCGGTGTCGTATACTCACAGCCCGTGTGATACCGAACACCCAACTTCTCTACTAATCAGTCTCGCAAAGTACGTTTGTGAAACTATCGCATTCGAGAATTAGTCTCAGTGAGCGGATCCGCTCCAATGTTTCTATCTTTATCTCTCTATATCTCAACTTCGCGGAGAAAGGCTTTCTCCCGAAATATGCGATACATGTCTTAGAATTTGTCTGGATATCTTATGGGACTAAGTTTACAAATGAACTCCAAATCCAACAAACTTCTTAGACCGTATCTTCCACTGAATTTAATCAGTATCCTGCGCCATGCCTTCCTCGGCATCCGGTTGGACCACCTGTCCAACATACTGCCCCTCAAAAGAGGGAAAACTATTAAATCTGACAGCCACTCTGTCATCCAGGTCGCCTGTTCATCTCAGAAAACTGCAATTTAATATCGCTCATTCATTATCTACTTTTTTATATATCGGTACTATTAACCAGTGTCTGCTCAGTAATACAGATTACAGGTATCCATGATATAATACGGAAAACGCATTCAAAATCACGGATATAACATTTGGAAGTCGACACCGCAAACAGAACTGAGAACCAATCGATACCCAAAGAGTTCTTTTGCATCAAATATTATGAACACAATTTTGGTCCAACACATAGCAGGTGTGCACTAGCTCTTTGGTGACTTGGACCATGGTAGGGCTGCCATGACATAATGAAGTTGTGAAAGTAAGAACATGAGCATTAAATGGTAAAAGAGTTGATGTGATTTTAAGCATCATGATTTCCCTCTAAAAGCTACTAAGCAACCCAGATTGTTATCAAGAAATCAAGCAATGCCGGTAGACTTGTGGAGTACACACAACATCACAGAACCAAGACGAGACCTATTGGCCTACACAAAACCGGCGACATCTTGGAAATGACCGGCGGCGCCGGGCCCACTAAGGAGGAATTTCTTCAACTTTTGTTGGCTCGCTCATTGTTACCCCACCTTGCTGTTTTTATTGTTTTTTATTCTGGTATGAGACCTATAAATACCAGATCAATGGGCAAGGGGAGCGGGTACATACTTTTGCTTTAGCTTTACTTTAGAACACTTGTAATTTGTAACTTGCTTTTTCTTTGAACTCTTGAGCTCTTGCCCCTTTGTCTTGACCTTGCAACTTCTTCATTGAACTTGCAAGCTTAAAATTTAGGTTCTTGACTTCAAGATTAGTTGTATTTTATTTGAAATCCAATAAAATTCTCATTTCATTACATATGTCTTGCTTTCTACATATTTCGAACTTGTGAAATCATTGCTTTATTTTGATCTTGCAACCTCTTAAGTGAGCTTGCAACCTTAAAATTTGGTATTTTGATTTCACATCGACACGGGATTAAAGAACAATTGAAGGAATTTGTACGTTTTATCAGTTCTCTTTTTGTCTTTTCTTTTATTGCAATTTTTTTGTTATGTTGCCATACTCTTTTCTTCTTTTTATTTTATTTTTGTAAATATGTATGAGTAATTGATTTACTTGTTAAGGGTAGAATATGGTTAGTTTTTGTTAGGAGATGTGTTTGCTAAAACCTTAAAAAACCTTAACTTTGCAATTGAAACTCTGAGCAAACCATTTGCAATTCCACTCCGTAGGCATCCTATCCTACCACGGTAGCGGCGAATTCTTATTGTGACCGAATTGCGAATGGTTTGCCGAAGGTTAAGGTCAAGAGACAACAACGGAAGGAAAAGGGATAAGGAATACGGATTTAGCTCAAAATCGCAAATACCGTATTTCAAGTTCCCTAATCCACGTTGTTGCCTATTGCCTTAGTGTCAATATCAAAATTGGGACTATAAGGAACCGGCAAACATCATTCTCATGCAAGCTAACCTAAAACTACCCTTAATAAGTCTTTTTATTAAACATATCATTGCTACAACACTTAGTACAAACAACAAACCAAGTTACGGTATTAACTCGTTAATACAAGCTAAAAACCTACCATCTCCCTGCGGACGACCCGTACTCATCGCGGCTCGCTACACGCGACACCATCTTTGATTGCGGTAATTTCAAATTCTTTCTAAAAACGACACGGTGAAAACGTATGAGTCAAATGGCGTCATTGCCGGAGAGACGGTAACGCTTTTACACTTGTAGTCTCGGGTTAATTTGTGAATATTCTGTACAAAACTAACCTTCTAACTCATTCAACGAATAAAACACATTCTTTTTAAACCGATACGAAAACTAAAAACAAGAATGTTCTATGGATTTGTGTTCTGCTAACACACTGTGTTTTAAAATGAGAATCAAGGTATAAGAGTGGAATACTATTGTTAAATAGAGGAAACACACAAAATTTGAGCACCAAACTTGCAAATTTGGCCGGCGAAAGCTTGTTAATTCCCGATCTCGCCGGTTTTCTGGTGATGTTTTGAAAATTGATTTTTTGTGTTACCTCCAGTGTTCTGATAGTATCCCATTTTTATGGTTTGATTTTATTAATTATTTGTGTTCAGAACTTTGGCTATCTATATCACTTCTAGCTCAAATATCCGTATTTTTCCGACATTTGCAGATTTGACGGATTGACGAGCAGCGATCATGCGGAGCAATGGGCATTTTCAAGTATAAGGGGATTGAACACTTTATGCCAAAGACCCGGGTAGTTTGACCCACGCAAGCGTACCATTCAAACACTCGGAGGCAATATCGACACGAGGTTCTTAAACTCAACTCTTTTGGTACGTATTTTTCTAAGCTTCCTCTTCTCAAATCCAACGCTCCATTACTCTTATCTTTGCAGGATTCTTCGCAACATCGCCGCAATAAAGCCAAAGAAAAACTAACTGTATTTGTTGCAGCGCCACATTTAAAGTAAAAAACAAATTGATTGTTTGATAACAAAACCTTGTTGATTTACGTATTGCATCATTTAATACGGACTTAAAGGGCTATAACACCAATTCAGATTCGGTGGGGATTTCATCACCCTTCCTAAGATCCCGGAAATCACTAATTGCATAAGTGTCGCCTCAAGCTTAATAAAAAATATCTAGACTCGGCCAATTAAGTACTTGTCGCGCTCAATAGGACAAAGGAAGATTGTGGGTATTCGGTCGTTTATCTAAACATGAATTTTGTGGTGCCTAGGCTAGACAAGTGAGGAGGTAACTTTAAAAGGCCCGTCTCACGGTGATTCGTGAGCGGAACCCTCCTTACCTCACTTGTGCTTACCTGGCCACAACTGGCTGTGAAGAGGCGATTTGAGGGTTATCTCACAATTTGTCACTTTGGAACAGTTAGGACCAGGTCTAGTGGACTTAAAGAAACCTAGTCTAGGTATTGATTGTGCATTTGTGACTGTGCATTTGTGATTGTTTTTGTAGAACTGTAGTTTCATTTTCACATTCTTGCGAAACAAACACAAATTCGCCATTTTTTTTACCACCTTCACCCAATTTTTTATCCATTTTCACTTTCTTACCCTCACATTCTACGCTTTGACTACACTAAACTCGTTTAGTATATGTCCTCTTGGACTAGGAGCCCTAGTGCCCGTTTAGTCCGCGTTTCGTTAGTCGCTACGGACTACGCGATCGACCCCAAAGTCGAAACCCCTTCCACGCCTCTTTCACCTTTACTATTGCCGGTCAACTCCGACGTTGACCGTGATTCTGTCCATATTTCTTCACCTTCACTTTCACCAGACTCTTCTTCCGAGATGTCGGGATTTCCTCCTAACATCCCTTTACCTCCCTCGGGAATAACTCCACCTCCGTTAGGTGCGAATAACCCACGACCACCTCTTGTTGAAGTGCCACAGCGAATCGCGCTCCAAGATCGTTTCTATCCTACCCGCGCTGCACTTTCAACTTGTCTTTCACTTCCACCGGCCAATGGGGATAATTTTGAAATTAAGCCCCACTTCATCAACATGTTGCCTAAATTTCACGGGCTTGAATCCGAAGATGCCTATATCTTCATCAATAAATTCCAGAACGTTTGTGCGATGATGAAGACAACTCAACTGTTTGATGATGCTATACGGCTACGAGTTATTCCTTTCACTTTGTGCGGCCTTGCTGAAAAATGGCTGTATAGCACCGCATCTCATTCGATAACCAGTTGGGACGAGTTTGTGAAAGCGTTTCTAAAAAAATTCTACCAAAATCATAAGACCGCACGGATTCGAAACGAAATTAACCAATTCACCCAGCTTCCTGCCGAACCTTTTTGGAAGTGCTTTGACCGATACAAAGACCTTCTTGTTCGGTGCCCTCATCACGGTATTGAGAGATGGAAACTTTGCCAAACTTTATATGAGGGCCTGAATCCAGCAACTAAGCAGATGCTGGAAACCATTTGTCAAGGCCACATCCTATCAAAATCTGACGAGGAAGCTTGGCAATTCTTCGATGATCTTGCGGAACAGACGCTTCAATGGGAGAGCACCAGACCGAACACTTCTTCTTCTTCTACTTCTTCCAGTCAGTCTAGGGCAGGCATTCACCAACTCGATGTCTCTATTGCGATGAAAACCGAAATGGCTGCAATAACGAAAAAACTTGAAGCAATTGAGAGCAAATTCTCATCTTCTTCTCCTGCCCCTGTTCTTCCCCCTCGTACCATTTGTGCTTGTTGTTCGGATCCATCTCATTTGACCGAAGAATGTCCTTACAATCCACCATCTCAAGGACAGGATCAGGTTAATGCTGCATTTCAGCAAAGACCAAGAAATGATCCACACTCTTCCACATACAATCCCGGTTGGAGGAACCACCCCAATTTCGCTTGGAATCAGAACCAGGATCAATTTCAAGGTCACAACAACTTCCAGAGGCCTCCTCCTCCTCAACAACAACAATTTCAGCAGCCTTTTCAACCCCAACCTTTTCAAAATCCGACGAACAACTTTGCACCCTGAAACAATTCTTTTCCTCAAAACAACTTTGTTCCGTCAAATAATGATAAGGTTTTCTCGCTAGAACGGAGTCTAGAGGTTTTTGTAAAGTAATCGACTCAATCCACCGCCAACATCCAGTCTTCTATTCAGTCTCTGGTACAACACACCACTGCACACGGGAAAAACATCAATACCATCGAAGCCCAGATTGCACAGCTGAACACGGCGTTAAGCGAGCGAGAGAAAGGAAGGCTTCCATCTCAACCATTCTTAAATCCTGGTCACCCACATAATATACATGTTGCTCTTGAACAACAGAACCATAATGTGAGTGCCATGACTACGTTGAGATCTGGAAGAATGCTAAACAACAATATCGGCACACGAATTGATGATGATGATGACACCCCGGCCGTTTCTTCTATTCCTACTTCTTCTTCTAAGCCTGTTCTCCATTCTTCAAAAGGTTTTTCTTCTTCAACCGCTGCTCCGAACAGATCCACATCTCACTCCACTCAAACTCCAGTTCTGGGATCCGTTCCAACTCCACAATCTCCTCCACAAGTATTGGACTCAACCAATTTCAAAAACGTTCCATTTCCAAACAGGTTGAGGTCCAATAAACAAAATCCACAAATGGAGAAGATTCTGAAGTTGTTCAAATAGGTTAATATCAACATTCCCCTCTTAGATGCAGTCCAACAAGTCCTCTCCTATGCAAAAATCTTGAAATACTTATGCACTAAGAAGAGGAAATCTCAGGTATCAAAGAAAGTTTTCCTAGCTAGTACCGTGAGTGATTCTCTTACCCAAAATTTACCGCAAAAACGGAACGACCATGGATGTCCTACGATTTCAATAACCATTGGGGATAAGAACATCAACCGCGTTCTTTTAGATCTTGGTGCCAGCGTTAACCTGCTTCCTTATTCTGTATATGAGCAACTAGGTGTAGGAGAACTGAAACCTACACATTGTACTCTTCAAATGGTCGACCGATCTATCACCCATCGTAGGGGTGAGCTAGAGGATGTGTTAATAAAGGTTGGGGACTTCATATTCCCCGTTAACTTCATTGTTTTAGATACACAACCTGTAGCTAACCCCCGGAATCAAATTCCGGTGATACTCCGTCGCCCATTCCTTGCAACCTCAAATGCTGTGATCAATTGTCGAAATGGTTCGATGAACCTATCTTTTGGCAACATGACAATTGAACTCAACAATTTTAGGTTAGGGAATCAGCCATCCGAACCAAGTGCTCATATACTAGATGTTTGTTCCATCTAGGAGATCGTCCCCGAGGACTGTGAATTTGAGGAATTCTTGTTTGATCACAGTAATCTTGACGCCACTAGTGCGTCCCTCTTTGACCCTGCTGCTGCTTCCGCTTCCAACAACGATCACGAGTGCTTCACGATTTCAAACGATCTTGGCTTGTCGCCGTCCGAGTTTGAATCTTTCGAATTTTCGAATGTGTTAGTTAAACCATCCGACTCGGTCGCATATACTCACTTTGAGCCTCTGTTGGAATCTTTTGTGTTCAAGACATTTTTTCCAATCTTGCCTTCAGTCATTTCACCTCCTACGCTCGAACTCAAGCCTCTGCCGTCTCACCTCAAGTATGCTTACTTAGGTGAGAACGAGACCCTCCCAGTCATCATCTCGGTTTCTCTAGCTCTGGAGCAAGAGAAAGCCCTTCTTATGGTCTTGCAATCTAATCGGCAAGCTTTCGGCTGGACGATGGCGGACATCAAGGGGATTAGTCCCCTGATCGTTGAACATCACATTCACCTGATGGATGATGCCAAACCAGCTCAGGATCCACAGAGGCGATTAAATCCAGTCATGAAGGAGGCTGTGAAAAAGGAGATCATCAAATGTCTAGATAGTGGTATCATTTACCCTATTTCAGACAGCCAATGGGTCAGTCCTATACACGTTATCCCTAAGAAGTCGGGCATTACGGTCATCACAAACGAGGTGAATAAGTTGATCTCTACTCGCACCCAGACCGGGTGGCGAGTATGCATTGATTATCGAAAACTCAACGCCGCAACACGGAAGGATCACTTTCCGCTGCCATTCATTGACCAAATGCTCGAAAGATTAGCTGGACATGAGTATTACTGTTTTCTGGACGATTACTCAGGCTACAACCAGATTCCTATCGCCGAGAAAGACCAGGACAAAACCACTTTCACTTGTCCTTTCGGCACGTTCGCATATTGCCGCATGCCTTTTGGGCTATGAAATGCTCCCGCTACCTTCCAGCGGTGTATGATGGGAATTTTCTCTGACATGATTGAGAAATTTTTGGAGATATTCATGGATGATTTCTTCATCTTTGACAATTCTTTCGACGAGTGTCTGCAACATCTTGACGCTGTCCTTACCCGATGTAAGAATAAAAATCTCACTTTAAACTGGGAAAAATGCCATTTCATGGTGCGCGAAGGTATTGTCTTAGGACATATCATTTCACAGAATGGTATTAAGGTTGACAAAGTAAAGATTGATGTCATCTCCAACCTCCCTCCTCCCAAATACGTCAGAGATATCCGATCTTTCCATGGCTATGCCGGTTTCTACAGACGGTTTATCAAGGACTTTAGCAAGATTGCTAGACCCTTGACTCTTCTTCTAGCCAAGGATACCACGTTTAACTTTGACTCGAGCTGTTTGACTTCTTTCGAATCACTGAGAAGCTCGCTAACCACTTCTCTCGTTCTTTCTTCACCCGACGGGATGCATCCTTTCGAGATTATATGTGATGCATTCGAATTTTCTATCGGTGCTGTCTTAGGACAGCACATCGATAAGATGCCGCACGTAATCTACTACGCGAGCCGGACCCTAAATGACGCCCAAATGAATTACACAACAACCGAGAAAGAGTTCTTGGCTGTTGTGTTTGCTTTAGAGAAATTCAGGCCCTATCTGATCGGCTCCCCAATCATTGTCTACACCGATCATTCAGCTCTGCGACATCTTTTTGCGAAAAATGATGCAAAATCTTGGTTAATACGTTGGATTCTCTTACTTCAAGAATTTGACCTTGTCATTAAGGACAAAAGAGGATTTGAAAATGTAGTAGCCGATCATCTTTCACGACTTCCTTCGTCGCCGACGCTCCCTCTCCCAATCAACGATAATTTCCCTGATGAGCAACTCTTGACGGTATCTTGTGAACCGTGGTTCGCTGATATTGTGAACTACCTGGCGACTTGACTCATACCTAACGATTGGTCGAGTCGGGACAGACTTAAATTTTTATCCTAAGTAAAACACTTTTACTGGGACAAACCCTACCTGTTCAAGTACTGTCCAGACCAAATCATCTGACGGTGTGTGCCAGGGAACAAATTCAAGAGTGTGTTGTCTTTTTGCCACGATCAAGCGTGTGGCGGGCACTTTGGCCCAAGAAAGACCGCTGAGAAAGTCTTGCAATGTGGCTTTTACCAAAACTTTTCAAAGATGCACGTGAATACTGCAAGACTTACTCCCGGTGCCAACATTTGGGCCGGATTTCCAGGCGAAATGAGATGCCACTCCAACCAATCTTGGTTATTGAGTTGTTCGATGTTTGGGGGATAGATTTCATGGGCCCGTTTCCCAACTCTTTTGGAAACCTGTATATTCTCTTAGCTGTTGATTATATCTCAAAATGGGTTGAGGCAGTGCCAAGCCGGACTAACGACAACAAGGTTGTCATTAAATTCCTGAAAGAAAACATCTTTTCCCGGTTTGGGCACCCTTGCGCTATCATTAGCGACAATGGGACGCATTTCTGCAATAGGTCTTTCGAGGACTTGATGCGGAAATACTCTATTAATCATAAGCTATCCACGCCCTGCCATCCCCAAACCTGTGGGCAAGCCGAAGTTTCGAATCAGTAAATCAAGCAGATTCTGGAGAAAACGGTTTCCAGGAACCCTAAAGATTGGTCTTTGAAATTAACCAATGCCCTTTGGGCATTTCGAACTGCATATAAGACTGATCTTGGCATGTCTCCCTATGGGCTTATGTACGGCAAGGCTTGCCACCTCCCTGTGGAAATCGAATATCGTGCTATTTGGGCGATCAAAAAGCTGAATCTCAATCTTGAAGATGCGGACGGTTATCGGAAGCTGCAACTTAACGAACTGAACGAGCTTCGAGATGAGGCTTACGACAACGCGGTTGTTATAAAGAACCAAACGAAGGTGTTTCATGATAAACACCTTACGCCCAAAACCTTCACGCCTGGACAACAGGTACTTCTTTATGACACCCGACTCCATTTCCATCCCGGTAAACTTCGATCTCACTGGAAAGGGCCTTTTCTTGTGCAGTGTGTGTACCCGCAAGACGCAGTGGATTTGGAGAATCCAAAGGACGGTTTTTTCAAAGTAAACGGCCACAGATTGAAACCGTTCCTTAGCGCAGAACCATCAGAGGAGCTCCTGATATTGCAGGAACCGGTTTACCCTGCATAATATTCCTCTGTTTACCACCAAATTTCGGTTATCCAACCATAAACAGTGGAGACACTGTTTCAAATAAGTTTGGGGGTATGTATATACTATTCTTGGTATATATATATGTGGATATTATTGTCCTGTGCATATCCATTTTTCTTTTTGACGAGCAATCTTGTCTAGTGATGCTCTCTTTATTCATAAAAAAAAAAGTAGAACCGCCGCTTTTGACCCTTCAACAATTTTTCCCTCTTGATGTACATGGACAGTGAGGGCACTGTCTAGTTTAAGTTTGAAGGTGTGCTCGGTAAGCTTTCTCCCTTCGCATTTATTTGTATTTTCTGCATGTGCATACTTATTTTAAAAACCCATAAAAAAATTTACAAAAATATAAAAAATTTGTCGTCAAGTTAGCTAGTGGGAGAACTTAGATTCGATATTTCGACGGTTTTGTTTGATAAGATAAGAACAACTAAATCCTATTTTTAGATTTTGAAAACCTGAAAGATAACCCTCCTTTGAATTTAACTGTAGCTAATATCCGTCTTTACATCATACTACACTTGTCGTGAGTTTTGAAAATTAGATGACAAGTCTAATATGTCTGAAAACTTTTAAATTGATAAACTATTTTTTAAGGATCAAATAGGTTTGTTCTGAAATAAGTACTATCAAGAATAGTTGCGAAAGTAAAGTAGATATGAAGGGATATTATAGATGCCTTAATAGGAACTAATTCTGAAGAATAACCCGTCTGGAACTTGATTGAAGTGATTACACTCATAATCCACTAAACACATCTTTTATCCTAAAAATAATTGAACAACCGGTTATATCTCCGTTCGCATTAAATCGTTATGATTTTCACGCCAAAAATGAGTCTTTTTGTTTTAGTGCCTAACGGTTATATCTTTGTTCGCATTATATATCCGAGTTAAAATTCCTAACAGTTCTTTGTGTGAGAATAATCTTGAAAAAAGACGGGTTTTTATAAAAATATTTTTAATGGAGATATGAAGGTTTTATCTTATGATGAAGACTATTGCACGTTCACGAAAGTGTGTATGAAATAAAAACAAGTAAAATATGGAGTGAAAAATAAGACCTGGTTTCCTATTAAGGAAGATAGAAATTCTGAATTTGAAATCTAGCTGGAAAACGAAACTTGAGAAGTACCTCTTTATAAAACTTGTGTGATCCTTTTTATCTGGGCTTCATTTTGTGACATGACGACTTTAATCAATCCTTTTGAAACTTAACGACACTATTTGCACCGCACATAAAGACATATAGGATCTTAAGTTAAATAAGAAGCGAGGTGTGAAAAATAAAGGTTCGATATTTCTAACTTAGGATAATAGAATTGCTAGCTTTGAAACAAAACTTTAGGGTTAGAATCAATAGTTATTTCGCGAAACTAGCTTGACAGGATTTTTTGGGTGAAATCCGCTGAAAACCCTCAGAAGACAACACTCCTCCTACTAGGGACACCTAAAGGATTAACGGCTTTTTGCACAAGCTCAGTGCAATCGCGTTCCCTGCGAAAGTGAGGTTAGGATTTTTGTTTTGCTCGGGACGAGAAAATGATAAGTTTGGGGGTATTTGTTCATCTCAGAAAACTGCAATTTAATACCGTTTATTCATTATCTATTTTTTTATATATCGGTACTATTAACCAGTGTCTACTCAGTAATATAGATTACAGGTATCCATGATGTAATACTGGAAACACGTTCAAAATCACGGATATAAAATTTGGAAGCCGACACCGCAAACAGAACTGAGAACCGATCGATACCCAAAGAGTTCTTTTGCAATAAATATTGTGCACACAATTTTGGTCCAACACATAGCAAGTGTGCACTTGCTCTTTGGTGACTTGGACCATGGTAGGGCTGCCATGACATGATGAAGTTGTGCAAGTGGGAACATGAGCATTAAATGCTAAAAGAGTTGATGTGATTTTAAGCATCATGTTTTCCCTCCAAAAGCTACTAAGCAACCCAGATTGTTATTAAGAAATCAAGCAATGCTAGTAGACATGTGGAGTACACACAACATCACAGAACCAAGACGAGACCTATTGGCCTACACAAAACCGGCAACATCTTAGAAATGACCGGCGGCACCGGGCCCACTAAGGAGGAATTTCTTCAACTTTTGTTGGCTCGCTCATTGTTACCCCACCTTGCTGTTTTTATTGTTTGTTTATTCTGGTATGAGACCTATAAATACCAGATCAATGGGCAAGGGGAGGGGATGCATACTTTTGCTTTAGCTTTGCTTTAGAACACTTGTAATTTGTAATTTGCTTTTCCTTTGAACTCTTAAGCTCTTGCCCCTTTGTCTTGACCTTGAAACTTCTTCATTGAACTTACAAGCTTAAAATTTAAGTTCTTGACTTCAAGATTAGTTGTATCTTGTTTGAAATCCAATAAAATTCTCATTTCATTACATATGTCTTGCTTTCTACATACTTCGAACTTGTGAAATCATTGCTTTACTTTGATCTTGCAATCTCTTAAGTGAGCTTGCAACCTTAAAATTTGGTATTTTGATTTCACATCGGCACGAGATTAAAGAATAATTGAAGGAATTTACACGTTTTATCGGTTCACTCTTTGTCTTTTCTTTTATTGCAATTTTTTTGTTATGTTGCCATACTCTTTTCTTCTTTTTATTTTATTTTTATAAATATGTGTGAGTAATTAATTTACTTGTTAAGAGTAGAATATGGTTAGTTTGTATTAGGAGATGTGTTTGCTAAAATCTTAAAAAACCTTAACTTTGCAATTGAAACTCCGAGCAAACCATTCGCAATTCCGCTCCGTAGGCACCCTATCCTACCACGGTAGCGGCGAATTCTAATCGTGACCGGATTGCGAATGGTTTTCCGAAGGCTAAGGTCAAAAGATAACAACGGAAAGACAAGGGATAAGAAATATGGATTTAGTTCAAAATCGCAAATACCGTATTTCAAGTTCCCTAATCCACGTTGTTGCCTATTGCCTTAGTATCAATATCAAAATTGGGACTATAAGGAACCGGCAAACATCATCCTCATGCAAGCTAACCTAAAACTAACATTAACAAGTCTTTTTATTAAACATATCATTGCTACAACACTTAGTACAAACAACAAACCAAGTTACGGTATTAACTCGTTAATACAAGCTAAAAACCTACCATCTCCCTGCGGACGACCCGTACTCATCGAGGCTCGCTACACGCGACACCGTCTTTGAATGCGGTAATTTCAAATTCTTTCTAAAAACAACACGGTGAAAACGTATCAATCATCACCTTAGAATCCTGAAATGATAACCGTCTCCTTTAGAAGGCTGTCGTTACCATGTACCAAGAACATCCACTTATGTTCACAATTGCTTTCCAATGTTTCTCCAGGATTGAATTAACATATGATTATTGCAGCTAGTGCAAAAAGAAATATCTAGTGTGGTACTTGACATCTGATGATTGACTTAATTGCCTAAGCAAGTGATATGTCAATTATGCAAATCTCTCTCCACATCAGTTTAGAAGGCATCTCTTTAGAGAGGGTGACTCCATCACCTGCGGGTACACCACCACGCGAGAAGTCGTCCATTCTAAAACACTTTAGAATAGTGTCAAAGTACTCAAATTGGGACACTTCCCAAATCTAGATCTAAAACTATAGATCTAGTGACCAGAATCCCTGATATTTTATCCAGATCTTATGTGGAGAAACACCTTGTGACAACCACAGTATAACCGATCGTAGTATAGGCATATCACTTTCTATCAGGAGTACGTCATCCAAATACCAGGACATCACTCCTTACTATTTTCTTACCAGGTCCATCTATTTTACTGATGAACTCAAGCTCTATGACTGTCACATAAAAAATAGACGGTCTATCTCCGCTATACTTGGTTTAGTCTATAAACAGACATAAGCTACTGGTCCACCACGCTTCCGCTGCTCCCACTGACTACAACAACCCTCTGGCATAGTCATATACACGTGCACTTCTAAAACTAATTTAGAACGACGTTATATTCATCCACCTGCCAGATCTCATAGTCTAGGACGGTAGTAGTGGCAAGTTTGGGTCATCAAAACCTCCCTTTCACCGTCTTTTAGGAGACCGAAGTAACTCTAGGGTGGCTGAGATTACCCACCAAATCTGTGGAGTGGATAATGGATTGTCGAATTCCATTGAATCCTTAGGTTCTACTAAATTTTCAGTAATCATTTATGGTTCTGGAGATACTTCTAGTTCTACCATACTCCCACTAATTTTTTCTTAAAATAATTCATTTTACAAAAAAAGTGGCGGGTCAAAAACACTATAACTATTGATCCTCCGAATGGTAGAATGTTAACTCTCGTCAAAGCCTGGGATAACCCACATACTGCCATTATTGAAAAGTGCCTTGAGTTTATCCGAATTCTGGTTTTAAGCATAAACCGGATTACTATATACCTTAACATCGTTAAGATATGAATCCATTCTATATCCAATATAGAAACAAAGGCACTAATTTAATTAGAATCAGATTCAAAATACATGCAGCTATTTCCAGTGCATATCGACTAAATGGAAGAAGGCCAAACAGTATTACTCATCAAGGAGCGCACCAACGGATGAGTAACCTGAGAGAGAAGTAAGTTCTCATATATATTACTTACGACGGAATACCTATCATAAGTAATTACACCTTCGATCACCTCGAAGAGTCCTGATACTTGCAATGTATGTTTCTCTACTTTATTCTTTATTAATTATATGTATGCCCTAGAGGCCATTACTATATATAGGATGTATATTGTAGTGGATACTTGGACATATATAGGGAGGACTTTCTTGCTCGACATGCTAGTATGCTATCTGGTTGCTCTTTACCTTAATGTGTGCACTGATTGTCTCTCTGTTACATGTTGGTAAAGCCCTTAGGATGTGTACTTGACTACCTGGACTATGATGCGGATCATACTAGTGGGGACATGGTAGTCCATAAGTACATCCTTCAAGGTCCCTAGTCCTGGGTGTATCGAGACAGGGTATCGATATACCAGTGTAGACTAGCGTATACCTTCTCGACCCATACAGATGGGCGATGGATGATCCCATATCCATTGGTGTTTGACATCAGAGATGATATACGGGTGCTCAGTGGAGACTGGGTACACTGGACGGACTCGCCGAGAACTCCCAGATGGTATTATACCTCACGTCAGATGGCAGTTCTCTGGTGACACTGGTACAGAGTAGTCTGTTGACCTGAGATCGTCATAGAGTCTTGTGTGATTCCCACTGTGCTTTGATTTCCACCTTACCACGTCCAAGAGGGCGTGCAAAATGGTGGTTTTTGGGTACAGTCCCGAATCACATGGAGGCAATGAGCGATAGGAGGGGATTCGTCTCTCCCGGTATAGGGAGTTGATGTTGCGCTGTGTTCGATTGGCTATAACCAAAAATCCCTGGCCAAGGTTGCTGAGATTTACTGGTAAGTGTTACCAGTAGTTTCTCGAACTGTTATAGACCTCATATCGACACGACTTATCGAGCTACTGGGGTCTAACGTTTACCACCCCTATGCGAGATATGCGACATATCAGATGACGAGACCGGACTGTACGGTAAGTGTTACTGGTTGGATTCACAGGAGTGTGAGCGAGCTTACTCGTTGATCTTCTGATCGCTCAATACCCGGATGGCCGTTACGTTTAGCAGACCGCTTGCGGCTTGTGGGTGTTTGATATAATCATCACCTGCTGCCGGCGTATTGACGAGTCTTTAGAGTCCTACACAGAGGTTTCCTGGCTCAAGCGAAACGAAATAGGAGCGCATATGAGATATGTGCGGGACCGAGAATAATACCAGTATGTGATACTGTATTCTATTCTCGCGATATGTGACATTGATCGGTTATATGCCATATAGCCGGGTTATCGGATCAAGTGTTGATTCGATAATTTGTTACTATTGATATTAGTCGGTTATATGCAATATGACCGGATCATTAAGTCAAGTGTGGATTTAATGATTTAATGTATAATTATATATTTGATATATTACTTTACATTAACTAATATTGGTTCACTTAAGATGTTTTTCTCACTTGATTGTGCACATTGTATATGTGATATATTTTTGTGTACAAGATTGTATCATGTTTGATGATACATGCAAACTTGGGTATGTATTTGTTTTAAACCATGTTTAGTTAATGGTTAGGGTTTCATTTGCTTTATTTACTTATTCATTTATTTATTTATTCATTTAGGCAAGAAATAAAATGGTGGCTTTATTTGGACTTCACTTGAAGCTTCATGAAGCTTTGAAAGTGATAACCATTTTGTTTCTTTCCTTAACCCAACCATTTAACTAAACCCTAGTTTATTCTCTACACTTAACCATGGTTGCAAAATGATAACCATCACTTCATTTTCTTTTTGGAATTAATTCATTCTTTTCTTCTTCTTCTTCTTCTTCAAGAAGAAAGAAAAAACCTTTTCTTGAAAATGTCTAAGTGATGATTCCAAGTGAGAAATCCAAATCCAAAGTGAACCCACTTCCTATTTCTTCATCCTCTACCACTTGCCATGTAGTATAGGGTGTTTTCTTCACAAGTTTCATGACTTGGTGAAGTTGGAGCTTGATCTTAAGTTGCCTCGACGTAGATCATCTTCGGCATCGAAGTCGACGACCTAGCCCGATCATTTCTTCGATGAAACCATCACTAGAGTCCGGAATCCGATGATCGCAGCGGAGGGACATCATCATGGAGCTAAGGAAGTGGAGGACCGGATCTACAAAGGTTGTATTTCCGCTCACTTTAGAGTAAAGCAGTTTACTAGCTTGCATGTTTCGCTTAAAATCTAGTTAACAATCGCATTAGGGTTTCTCAGCACCGGAATTTTTTTGAATTTGGCATGGTTGATGCCTTGTGGAACCTCATTAGTGTGCCTAGGAACCCTACAGTGGTATCAGAGCAAGGTTTGTTGTCTTCTATAGGGTCCATCGCGTTACTTGTACTACTTAGAACGTTTTCATACTACGGAAAAATCCAACACTTGGAAATTACCCGGCAGGGGAAAAATTGGGTATTTATATCCGGTCGAACTTTTTAACATATTCTAAAATTACCCGGAAAAACCCAGACGAAGTTAGAAACCCGATCGAACCCGAAACCCTAATGCATAACCCTTTTCTGTACATTTTCTGAAAATGTGGATTTTTCCAAATTAAAAATATCCAAAAATTACAGTAGGGTATTTTAAGAGTTACTGTGAAACACGAAATCCCAAATCGACTAAAGCGCCGCGGAACCACGGCCCCATCCAGGCATGTGCGGCGGTTCCGCGGCCATATAGGGGCATCTTTTCATTTTCTTTGCACAGTAATTCCTGTATGTTAGTGCTGTATTTTCTGGGAATTTTTAATATTTACTCAAGAGTTGAGTTTTCTGGGTTGTATTGGGGACTCGGTGTTTCGATCGGGAAGTTTAACTTCGTCTGGGTTTTTCCAGGTAATTTTAGAATATGTTAAAATGTTCGACCGGATATAAATACCCAATTTTTCCCCTGCCGGGAAATTTCCAAGTGTTGGATTTTTCCGTAGTTTGAAAACGTTCTAAGTAGTGCAAGTAACGCGATAGACCCTCTAGAAGACAACAAACCTTAACTCGATTATGTGACCGTCTTGAACTGCCCTTTGAACCTTAGGGTTTGGGGCAGTACGGCGTGCCACATGTGAGGCGTTGGCTCAACCCTTCTACGGCTGGACCGTTGGTACTGAGGCATGAACTGAATGTTTTTAAACTTATTTCATGTGTTGAGCTGTTTCGGGAAAACTTGGGTGTTTGACTGTTCGATCGGAAAATTTAACATTTTCTGTTTATCTGGAATGTGATAAAATATTTGGAATCCACAAATAGTTATGAGATAACTGAATGAATGTTATAAACATAGAACTTTAGTCTCACTTGATCGGTTGCCACGGAATTTTGATGTGATCAAAAGTCCGTCGCAATCACGTAGCGTACGCGGATACTCACTGGGTAAACTTAATAGGCAGCTACACCCCATAGCCCCGACCAAGTGACTGTAGGAGAACCCCGTCGCCGAAAGCATCCGTCCGGGTGCTCGCGGCAGCGGTATTCCGCCTTAGTGCACTTCGTCGACGGCATCGGGGGTGCGGCCGTCTACTGAAGTTTGCGACGAGCATTCGATCAGGATGTCGGGAATCTTGTTGAATTGCCCGACTTGGTATTGAAAAGAGTTTTCGATAATGAGACTAAAATGCGGGGTTTATAATTGTTAAGCATGCGATGTCTAAGTAATTCATTTGATTAGGCATGCGATGTCTAAAGAGGTTGCGGATTCCAACTGTTGTAGTTTTACACTTTCTTTTCTGCGACCGTAAGTGTAATATGTGATATCGCCAGTTTCGTTGCTATATGTCAACGACAATTGGGATACGCATGTTTACTTACGTTGATGACATGTGATGTTATGTGTTGCTGGATATGTTATATTGGATCGTCGTGTTTGAATAGCCGGGGGGTTTTATGTGAGATGAGTGTTTTTCATTTTCATTCATGTAAAAACTTGTATGTAATATTCTTTTATTGGGGCACTTCCAGGTTGCGGAAGATGTCACCCTTTGTATATTATTTACTTTTCCGCACTAGGATAGACCCAAGGAGGAGGGCACAAGTAACCGGGTTCTGGAGTCCAGTGGGAGACCAACTCGAGGTGTCGAGTCCGGGTCTCCTAACTCTAGAATTGGTAGGGTTGCTTGCCGCTCTCGTAGGGGTCTAGGGGTGTGGGTTTGGTTATTCATTACGACCGTGGAATCCGTGTTTTATACTGGCTCGTATTGAAAACACGGACGTCCTAGTATATCCAATATTTCATATGTTTCTTCTGCTGCGATATCTGTGATGTGATCATGTGATGTTCTGTGATAAATACTGTATATAGTATATATGATATATTATATAGGCGTTACTTATGTTTTACACCCGCGCTAGCCCTGCCCCGCTCTGCCGTTACTTACCTAACCTAACGGTGCATAAGGGGACATCGAGACGAATGCGGATGGCATAAGTATACGTCGTATTTATCTGTGATGTTTAGGTGCTTAAATGATGGGATTTCATTAATGAGATTAATGAAATAAAAGAAACCTAAAGATGCTGTGGAATCGAATTTCAAAAATAAAACAGGTAGCTACAGTTCTTGCTTTGCACAGCGGTATATATGATATATCCTGCACCTTATTCGATGAGGAAAGGGCCGACGATCCCTTCACCGGGAGTGACCCCTTTAGCAATAACTGGCAGATGCTACAACTCTCGGTTTGTCTTTTGATTACTTCTATAGTTTTTGCTTTGCACAATGATATATATGATATATCCCGCACCTCATTCGACAAGGAAAGGGCCGACGATCCCTTCACCGGGAGTGACCCCTTTAGCAAAACTAGAAAAGCCTCAAAAACACTCCATTTTAAAATTATTTGATTCTACAACGATATCAAGTTCATTACGCAATAGGTTTTCAGAAAAACCTGTCGTAGCCCTCCGTCATTTCAGATAAGTACTAGTTAGTATTCGTGCTGCGGTAGTTTGGCCTCCGTCAAGGCGTAGTGTACGGTAGCTAACTAGTGCTTATCTGCTAGCATATGATGCGATTGGATTAGGGTATTCGTACGGCGTTGTTTGGCCTCCGTCAAGGGTCGTGCGGGTGGGTTTAATTCAATCAGGAAATGACGGGTTGAACTTGACTAGCGGACTATGGGTAGTTTGGCCTCCGTCAAGGTCATAGGACGCTAGGGGCAAAATATTATCAGGAATTTCAAGTGTTGAAATTTGCAATGAGATTGCATACCTTCTATGAGATAGTTGGATCCCGATACCCACTGCGAGTAAGAGTTACTCCTGAGAGAGTTTTACACATTATAATTAGCCGATCTAGTAGGTGTCTAGAAAGGTGTCAACGGGGTTACGCCTCTGGGAAAACGAGGTTTACATTAATTAGGTTCGTGCGAAAGCACGGGGGACCTCACTCAAAGTACCGACACTGGCCTGGCCAAAAGATTGGCGAATTTGTAGTGTGTAATTAATCCCGGCTAGTCTTTCCTTTTAGGGTTTGAAGGAAGATTTGATAAAAACAGTGGGAGCCATCTTGATTAGATAAAATAATAACCAATCTATTCTTGCAAGAGCGCACGCTGAGTGTTTTCTTCTCTCTCTCTCCAGGTAGCGACCATATCACGCCTTAATCAAGATAATAATACGGAATATTGACTGAACCCGCTTGTTATACTGAGCTGAGGAACGTTGGTCCCGCTCCAACTTATAATTGTTATAAGACAGAGCAAAAAATTGAGGAATGCCAGAATTCCTATGCCACCGAAACGAAGAAAGTGCATATGATGCATCTCCTTCGGTATGTTCATTACAAAGGACTGTTTCTCTGTATCCTCTACGTCCTGGGTATTCGATACCGGATCAGGATCCTAGATATGTAATCTGTTACATAAGGCTACAGAAAGGTAGAGAACTGAGATCGGGTGATAAGTTTCATGAGACAGAAAATGGTGCAAGTGTTGCAGCCAAGTCTGTTGGTCACTGTCATCCTGTATTCCAAATACATTAATTCTGAACGAAGGTTATTAGATACCGAAGCTGATATACAAAATCATATCAGTCTCTTTATAAGTAAAGAAATGATAAAATTTTGTATTGTTGGATAATGTTTTGAACATTTCCTATATCAAAAGTTGATCGGTTCAGGCACGTTATCTAAAAGCATTGATGTTGTAAATCAAACTACAGTTCTTAGTATACAGAACACACACAAAAAGAAGAGTTCAGAAATGAACGAATCCTTCTTGAGGTATTGTAGACTAGGTCATATCAATACAACCCGACTAGCTGAAGTTATATATAGATGCATATTTAAATCAATTTGAACTTACATCTTGTGAAACTTGCCAGTCATGTTACAAAGATAAGATGACCATAGCTCCGTTTACTGGAAACAGAGAAAGAGTTAGTAAACTCTTGGGATTGATACATGTTGATGTATGTAAGGTCCCCAGTCTACACATGCCAAGACCGGTTTTTTGTACTTTATTACATTCTCTGATGATCTCTCAAGATTCAGTCATATGTTCCTGTTGAAACACAAGTCCGAATCTTTTAAGATATTCACAGAATATAAGTTAGAAGTAGAGAACCAATACGGGTATAAGTATTATGTCCTTTGATGAGATCAAGGAGGAGAATACTTGTGCATAGAATTCCTGGACTATTCTAAAGGAGAATGAGATTCTCTCTCAGCATTACTCCTCCGTATACACCATAGCACGATGGTATATCGGGGCGGAGCAATCACACCCTATATGATAAGGTGTGCTCTATGATGAGTACTACTGAGTTACCTATTTCCTTTTGGGAGTTATGCACTTGAGAAGCTGCATACCTATTGAATAGGGTTCAAATCAAATCAGTTGCCTACCACTTCATATGTGATATGGAAAGGGAAGAGCCCATATCTTAAGTTAGTTAAGATTTAGGGTTGTCAGGCCTATGTCTAAAAGCAAAAATCCGGACAAGATCAAGGCAAGGTCTGTTATGTAGAACTGGAAAGGTTCCAGCTATACAAATTATAGCAGATAATTTGGTAGAACAAAAGGATTCAGTAGATTCCAACGAACCTCAGCCTCTCCGCCGATCTAGTAGGGTTCCTCATCCGCCTGAGAGATACTTCGGTTTCTCGATGACAGTGGGAGCGAGGATTGCATCATGAGATGATGACCCAACTAGTTTCGAGCAGGCCATCGAGAGTAGAGACTCTGTAAGAATGGTTGGATGCTTAGCGATCTGAGATGGAATCCTTATACATCAACAAAGTATGGACTTTAGTTGATTTATCTGAAGGGTTAAATCCCCATCAGGAGCAAGTATATCTTGAGAAGATTACTTGGTGTAGATGGAAAAGTTGAGACTTTCAAAGCTAGACTTGTTAAAGGTTTTCGTCATCGACCAGGTGTGGATAATGATGAAACCTTTTCCAGTGGCTATGCTTAAGTCCATCCGGATCCTACTTGCCACGGCTATATACCGTGACTACGATATCTGGCGGTTGGGTGTCATGACTGCTTTTCTAAAATGATGTTTTAGAAGAGAGCGTCTGTAAGTACACAGCCAGAGGGCTTCGTAGACAGTGGGAGCAGCGGAAACGTGTACAAGATGCTTTATAGGATAAAGCAGGCATCGCGGAGATGGAACGTCTGTTTTGATGTAGTAGTCAAAGAGTTTGACATCATCAAAATGGTAGATGAACCTTGTATAAACAAAAAGGTAGTAGGGAGTATGGTGACGATCCTCGTATGGTACGTGGATGACATACTCTTAATAGGGAAGGAGTTTCCTATGTTACGCTCGATCAATCTCCGCTTATCACAATGATTCTCCACATAGGATCAAAGTGATACCTACTAAATCCTAGGTTTTGGATCTATGAGATAGATCTAAATGGATGTTAGGACTCTCACTAGATGTAGTGAGATGGTATCAATCGATCCTGGGGAGAATCACTGGAAGTGTTCCAGGATGATAAGGACGACTGAATGTCAGTCACAGGCATTGTCTTTACCCTCTATGGAGGGACGGTATGTTGGAAGAGTTCCAAGCTAGATACTGTGACATACTAGACGATTAAAGGCAAGATACATCGCTGCTTAAGATGCTACCAAAGAGGCTGTCTGGATGTATATTAGTTCATGAGATGAACTTAGTTCCTCCCATTGTGTGACAATGGAGTTGTGGTTTATGCCTAGGAACGCCCGTCCCATCAGTGATCCAGACATATTCTGAGGCAGTGTCACCTGATCATGGAGATAGTTGATCTCCAGGGTGATCGAGGTTAGGAGAGTAGACTCAGAGGACAACACGGCGGATCCACTCACAAAGGCCTTTTCCCAGAAAGAGACTTTTATGGGATGGTTGAGTATGAGATACTACAACCACTGCTATCAGATGGCCCTAGTGCAAATGGGAGATTGTTAGTTATATGTATGCCCTAGAGGCCATTACTATACATAGGATGTATATTGTAGTGGATGCTTGGACATATATAGGGAGGACTTTCTTGCTCGACATGATAGTATGCTATCTGGTTGCTCTTTACCTTAACATGTGCACTGATTGTCTCTCTGTTACATGTTGGTAAAGCCCTTAGGATGTGTACTTGACTACCTGGACTATGATGCGGATCATACTAGTGGGGACATGGTAGTCCATAAGTACATCCTTCGAGGTCCCTAGTCGTGGGTATATCGAGACAGGGCATCAATATACCAGTGTAGACTAGCGTATACCTTCTCGACCCATACAGATGGGCGATGGATGATCCCATATCCATTGGTGTTTGACATCAGAGATGATATACGGGTGCTCAGTGGAGACTGGGTACACTGGACGGACTCACCGAGAACTCCCAGATGGTATTATACCTCACGTCAGATGGCAGTTCTCTGGTGACACTGGTACAGAGTAGTTTGTTGACCCGAGATCGTCATAGAGTCTTGTGTGATTCCCATTGTGCTTTGATTTCCACCTTACCACGTCCAAGAGGGCGTGCAACACGGTGGTTTTTGGGTACAGTCCCGAATCACATGGAGGCAATGAGCGATAGGAGGGAATTCGTCTCTCCCGGTATAGGGAGTTGATGTTGCGCTGTGTTCGATTGGCTATAACCGGAAATCCCTGGCCAGGGTTGCTGAGATTTACTAGTAAGTGTTACCAGTAGTTTCTCGAACTGTTATAGACCTCATATCGACACGACTTATCGAGCTACTGGGGTCTGACGTTTACCACCCCTAGGCGAGATATGCGACATATCAGACGACGAGACCGGACTGTACGGTAAGTGTTACTGGTTGGATTCACAGGAGTGTGAGCGGGCTTGCTCGTTGATCTTCTGATCGCTCAATACCCGGGTGGCCGTTACGTTTAGCAGACCGCTTGCGGCTTGTGGGTGTTTGATATGATCATCACCTGCTGCCGGCGTATTGACGAGTCTTTAGAGTTCTACACAGAGGTTTCCTGGCTCAAGCGAAACGAAATAAGAGCGCATATGAGATATGTGCGGGACCGAGAATAATACCAGTATGTGATACTGTATTCTATTCTCGCGATATGTGACATTGATCGGTTATATGCCATATAGCCGGGTTATCGGATCAAGTGTTGATTCGATAATTTGTTACTATTGATATTGGTCGGTTATATGCGGTATGACCGGATCATTAAGTCAAGTGTTGATTTAATGATTTAATTTATAATTATATATTTGATATATTACTTTACATTAACTAATATTGGTTCACTTAAGATGTTTTTCTCACTTAATTGTGCACATTGTATATGTGATATATTTTTGTGTACAAGATTGTATCATGTTTGATGATACATGCAAACTTGGGTATGTGTTTGTTTTAAACCATGTTTAGTTAATGGTTAGGGTTTCATTTGCTTTATTTACTTATTCATTTAGGCAAGAAATAAAATGGTGGCTTTATTTGGACTTCACTTGAAGCTTCATAAAGCTTTGAAAGTGATAACCATTTTGTTTCTTTCCTTAACCCAACCATTTAACTAAACCCTAGTTTATTCTCTACACTTAACCATGGTTGCAAAATGATAACCATCACTTCATTTTCTTTTTGGAATTAATTCATTCTTTTCTTCTTCTTCTTCTTCTTCAAGAAGAAAGAAAAAACCTTTTCTTGAAAATGTATAAGTGATGATTCCAAGTGAGAAATTCAAATCCAAAGTGAACCCACTTCCTTTTTCTTCATCCTCTACCACTTTCCATGTAGTATAAGGTGTTTTCTTCACAAGTTTCATGACTTGGTGAAGTTGGAGCTTGATCTTGAATTGCCTCGACGTAGATCATCTTCGGCATCGAAGTCGACGACCTAGCCCGATCATTTCTTCGACGAAACCATCGCTAGAGTCCGGGATCCGATGATCGCAGCGGAGGGACATCATCATGGAGCTAAGGAAGTGGAGGACCGGATCTACAAAGGTTGTATTTCCGTTCACTTTAGAGTAAAGCAGTTTACTAGCTTGCATGTTTCGCTTAAACTCTAGTTAACGATCGCATTAGGGTTTCTCGGCACCGGAATTTTTTTAATTTGGCATGGTTGATGCCTTGTGGAACATCATTAGTGTGCCTAGGAACCCTACATTCTTATACCTATAACTTCTCAAAATTTGGACCATGTATTTCAACGAAATACTTGTCTAAAACTAGAGAAGTCACAAGTAAACGGAATATAGTACGAGTACCAACCCCCTTGTTTTAATTGACATCAGACAACATATAATAGTTTGTATAAGTTCTCTGAGTTTAATAACTCAAACTCTGTGCGTTGTAAGTTGGAAATTGTGTTATGGTTAAGAAGAATTACACCGTTGTTGAATGCATCTTACCTAACCATCAACTGATATAAGTAAAGGTCATAAATATAATTTCAAAAACTTATATCTCACTTTATAAAGTAAATGTATAGATATATCGGTTTGAAATCGGTGCATAACAACAGATATTCAAAACCAAATATTTGTCATTAGGCCCAGGCGATTTCCTTAAATATCTTCAATTACAAAGAATTCTGATATTGAGAATCTAATCATCCAATTCCCAATATTATACTTCCACTCAGCATCTGTAATGCCATACAGATGTGAGAATCAAGTCTGGTAAATACATATCCTGGAGTCGAAAACTAATTGGGAAAACAATTTTCAATTAACACCGCACAGTAAAACTGAAACATGAAAATGTTTCGAGTGGGTATTTCTAGTAATACCTCTTCCACTATCCAAATTCATAACAGTAGTCGCAATTTCCTTTGCTCTCACTCCTATCCCTTTATATGTCTTTATTTCTTATCTTCTGTACACCACACTTAGACTAATTGGTTTTCTACTTTTCCTACCTTTCGGCACCTGCCTAAGGTTTGGAAGAAAACTATCCAATAAGCGTAATAGGTGTACTCTCCTAATACTAGGAGCTCTCGCAACCTAAGAGAAGAGAAAAAGAAAAGACAACCGAATAATCTTATTCAATTTCTCCAGAACCGGAATCCATTCTCGAACTGAAACAAGTTTCTTCGAGTTCGTATGTAACTATACGATGACATACCCAAGCAATATGAATCTTCGTAGTGATACGGAGTGTTCTGGAGAAATGCAATGGGGAAGTAGGAGTAGCAAAGATATATGCGGTTTTGTCGTGAATCATGACAATCCAAAAATCCAAAATGTGTAAGAATGTTTGGTTAACTTGGTTCATGGGTCTTAGTTTAAGGTAGATCATGGTCACTGCCAGAAAGAGAGAGAAAAGATACATTCATCATGCACTCTAATATAAATTAGATTGGTTAATCACTTTATCTAATCAGGATAGCTCCTACTGTTTTCTCGAATTCTCTTTCAAACCTTAAAAAGAGAACTAGCCGGGATCATTAACACCTTATAGATTCGCTAACTGTTCAGCCAGCTCGGTGTTGGTACTCCGAGAGAGGTTTCACATGCTCTCGCACGGACCTAATTAAAATAAACCCCGTTTCCGCAGAGGCGTAGCCCCATTAACACCTTTCTAGACACCTAATAGGTCAGCTAATTGTGAAGTGAAATATATCTCCCAAGAGTAATTCTACTCATCAGTAGGATCGGGATCCAACTATCATTGCGTGATAAACTAGGTGGAAGCCACTCTAGTCACCACACTCCAGAAGATATGCAACGCTAGCAAGTCGTATATTTGAAACTCCCGATGTGATTTTTGCCCCTAAGACCTTAGTGACCTTGACGAGTAATCAACAAATCAAAAGATCCTAATCAAGCCCAACCCGTCGTTATCCAAGATTGCATTAGACCCACCCGCATGATCCTTGATGAATAATCAACAAAATCATGCGACCGTCCTAACCAATCGCATTATCTATGCTACAGACAATCATTACTTAGCTACTGTCACGCCCCGCTTCCCAGTGTACGGCGAAGTGGACGCGACGAGGCCCGCTACGTATATACTTCAGAAGTACATACGCTAAGCGTAACTAAGCAATATAAAGTAATTCACAAGAGACGAATAATATAGAAATAACAGCAACTTTTATTAATAACATTCTTTGTACAATGCATGAAAAGAAAATACAACTGGAATGAAAAGTAATGCCTAAACAGTGGCATAACAGGAAATGAAATAAACTGGAAAGAAACAAGGTACAGTATCTAGAGCTCTGGATCTTCCTGGAAATGCTCCAAATCTTCACCGGTGGGCTCGATCTCAGCTTGGTCCAACGCACCTGACGACATTCAAAGAAGAAAGAAATAGAATGTCGTCAGCGAACAGGTCGCTCGGTAAGTCCCAAAGAATAAGAAGAATGAGAATGACAGAGTAACAGTATATATTTTCTAAAGTGTTATATTGTCGGATATTATGAAACATTGTGTAACACTGTTGTTTGTAGCTTGGTACAGAAGGATGCCAGTGTATACGAGGGGGATCTCTATATGCTAGAGATCAGGGCAAAAGGAAAGTACAAGGAACCGTTATGCCACGGTACAACAGCAATAAGATTCAGGTTAGGTGTCTTAATCTGACCACCTCGTGCCACCTTTAACACATTCCGTACCAATCTACCCCTTAAACCCCGTAGTGTTTTATCAGTATTGTAGTATTGGAATATATAAGTTGGGTGACTGACCAAAATCATGATATCAGTAAACAGGATGTAACTGTATAATCAGGTAAATGGAATATCAGGATAACGGATGGATATCCATGGTTTGATTCAGTCAAAAGGAATATATTGTTAACTGGATTCAGGGTTTCATGTATTCAAATTGTGTTGGAGTATAAAAGAATATAGATTGACTTGAATCATATTCGAGTCAGGAATAGTCAGACTCTAACCCGAGTCAGACTAAAAGAAAGATAATTTGAAGTCCAATATTAGTTAGGGGCCTTTTTGTAATTTGTAAAACTTGAGGGGGTTTTCTGTAAAAAGTACTTTTATATAGTTTTCAAAATACACCTCAAGTATTTAATAATCGTCTTTATTGTTATAATGAATGTGAATTTTATTTGTGTTATTCTAGTGAATATATCCTAATAAAAGTATTAATTGTTTTATTTGAAATTCATGGTATTTTAATGTAACTTTTAATCTTTTAATTTTAGAAAAAAAGTGGAAACTTTAGATTATGATAAAATAGGTGTTTAAATGTTAATTATATATATTAACACATGAATAATTTTATATAAATATTTTATTTAGAGAAAGTCTCATTTTCCTTAAATATCGTATTTTAAACCTTTCGAGACCGAATGCTCCTTGCGGAGGTCTGAATCTCGCACTACTAGCCTGCGGGTGCACGATGAACCGTACTATCCCTAACAGGTTCCCCAAAAGTGGGTTGTAGCGGCACTTTGGTTAGGTTTTATAAACACTTCTCATTTAGGAAAACGGTTTTATAAATATAAGGTATTTATTTGCAAAAGAGTTTAGTTTTCCGTATTTTAGATTCTATGGTTTCCTAAGCCAACTAACCTACTTCTAAGGTCTAAACGATGAGTCATTAGAAGCCTCAAATCGTCTCTTCACCGTCAATTGCGGCCAGGTAAGTGCCAGGTAAGTGGGAAGGAACCACAGTCGTGGGCCTAATTAAAAACCACTAGCCTTAGACACACTTGCCTAGGCACCACAAGACAGTTTAGATAAACGATCGATGTCCATGACCAATCGTGCTTTCCTTTTATTAAAAGATTTTATTTAGAAAAGTTTACAACTTAATGCTTTCAATAAAGATTAAAAAGATTAGGGTATTTTAGTGAAAAGTCCTGTAATTTCGTATTCTGTGATTTGATATTTATCAATTAGGGTTATATTGAGTGTGTGTAGAGGTAGGTCATTACCTCGTGATTTATTTTAGGTTTTGGTGAAGTTTAAAGGTAAAACATGCTATGTTAAACTTAAAGGTATCATAGCGCAAGAATACGGTATTCGAAAACGTTATCATTTTATGTGTGAAATTTCATTCAAATTGAGTTCTACAAGTTTTGTGATCAAGATAAACATATTTAGGAGTGAGGTAATTGATTAAACTAAGGAAAATGAACTTCATGGTATTTTTATGAAAAGAATACGGTTTTGCAAAGAAGCTATCATTTCATGTGAAAAAGTTTGATTAAATTGGTTTATGGGTGATTAATAGTCAACATGAATATGGGTAGATATTATGTATTAGGTGACAAGTGGAAATTTATAGAAAAACCGAATCGGAAATCGGTTTGTCCGATTTCCGTCGGGTTCCAAAAAGTCGTATTTTTACACTTATAGAAAAGAGAGATAGAAGGGATGGGACTTACGGTTTGGACAAGCTAATGAAGCTAAGGGATGTGGTGGTTGCCGATTCGTCGAAAGCGTCGCGAAGGTTCTGATCCGGTCGCCGGAATCCGTCGTCGATTTCGGCAGCGCTTCGCTTCTCGCTCTTCGTACCGAGTTCTCAAGAATTTGAGAGAGTAGACTTAGAGTTGTGAGGGGAAAAGGTAGAGGATAGGGGTCTTTATATAGGGCTAGGCTAGGGTTAGGGTTTGGATTAAAAAATATTTTTAAAAATGTAAAAATCATTTAAAATTCATTAAATTTGGTCTTAAAAGAGATTTAATTGAAAATTGGTAACAGTACAAAAAATTTAGAGTATGCAGGTGAAAAGACCCAGTCAACACGAAAATTTTTCGTGTTGACGACTCGGCCGACCGGCCGAGTCCGGCCGGCGACGCCGGCCGATTCGGCCGAGTCGGGTGCCGTTGGGTCGGGTGTGGTCTGGGGAAGGTTTTGGTATACTTTAATTTTTGTGATTCGCAATAAATTGTGAGTTATGGCTGTTTGACCGTTTGACTTCTAAAAACAATTAAAATAAAATGATATAAAAATTATGTGGGGCATGGGATTCGAACTCTGGTGGCTTGGTTCAGCAGTGCAAGGTATTACCAATGAGCTACATGCTCCTTCTTGTAATTATTGTAAGGAATTAGATACTTAAATTGTTTCCAGCAACATCAATACTCCAAGTATACACTATATTTAAAGCAAATTTTTGGTATACAAAATTGGAGTTGTTACAATCTACCCTCCTTACAAAAATTTCGTCCTCGAAATTTACAACTTTTATTTATGGACTAGATTACAAAAAGGTACGGATATCTTGCACGCATCTCATCTTCCCTTTCCCACGTGGATTCTCCTGGAGTGTCTTTCCTCCATATTACCCGGACCAAATTAACTTCTTTGTTCCAAAGTGTCTTCACTTTCCTGTCCAGGATCTCCACAGGTTGTTTCTCACAAGACAAATCGGGCTGTATCGTGAGCTCGGAATGATCAAGTACATGGATGGGGTCACTCACATACCTTCTGAGTTGGGATATATGGAACACGTTATGCACTCCTTCCAATGAGGGTAGAAGCGCTATACGATATGCCACTTCACCGACTCGTTCGAGTATATCGAACGGTCCAATGTATCTTGGACTCAACTTTCCCCGTCTTCCAAATCTGATCACTCCGCGGTTCGGAGAGATTTTCAGGAATACATAATCTCCTGGCTGGAACTCCAAGTGTCGTCTCTTCGCATCAGCCCAGTGTTTCTGTCTATCTTGGGCTATGCGCATTCTTTCCCTGATAGTACGAACCACATCAACGATTGCTACTATCATCTCTGGTCCAAGGAGTTCTCTATCTCCGATGTCGTCCCAACTTAATGGCGATCGACACTTCCTTCCATATAAAGCTGCAAAAGGTGCCATTCCTATGCTTGCTTGGTAGCTGTTGTTGTACGCAAACTCCACCAGATGCAGGTGATCTTCCCAAGATCCCTTGAAGTCGAACATACATGCTCTGAGCATATCCTCCAAGATCTGAATAGTTCGTTCCGACTGACCATCTGTTTGTGGATGATAAGCCGTGCTGAAGTTCAGACTTGTTCCCAAGCTTGCTTGCAGACTCTGCCAAAATTGCGATCGGAACCTGGTGTCACGATCGGAGACAATGCAGACCGGTACTCCATGAAGTCTCACAATTTCCTGTATGAGTTCATGGGTATCAGAGATAGTACATTATGAAGATTTTTTAAATCTAAATTAGATTATTACCTCCATGTACTTCTTCGCTAGTGTCTCAGTTGATTGGCCAACTCGAAATGGGATAAAGTGAGCCGACTTTATGAGTCGATCCACGATGGCCCAAATCGCATCGTTACCCTTTGTGCTACGAGGAAGAGCAGTTACAAAGTCCATCGTGATGTGCTGCCACTTCCATTCTGGGATTGGTAACGGTTGAAGTAGTCCAGCTGTCCTGTGATGTTCAGCCTTTACCTGCTGACACACCAAACATTTTGCGACACTCCTGACTACTTCACGCTTCATTCCATGCCACCAATAATTCTGACGTAGATCTTTGTACATTTTGGTACCTCCAGGATGTACTGAATAGGGAGAGCTGTGAGCTTCTTTCATTAACTCTTCCCGAACAGGACCCTTTGGTACACACAATCTGCTGCCGTATCTCAAAGATCCGTCTTTATGGATGATGAAATCTGTTCTGAGTCCATTCTCCACTTGTTCTCTGATCTTTTGCAACTTAGTATTGCTGGCTTGAGCTGCTTTGATCTGATTGACAATAGTTGATTGAACTTGTAGATTCATTAAACTTGAAACATCACCTGGCATGACTAGTTCGATCTCCATCTGATGTAGGTCTTGTTGAAGCTTCCACTGGGCGGTGAGATTCATTGCTAATGGTTGGCGACTAAGAGTATCAGGTACTACGTTCACCTTTCCTGGATGATATTGCAAGTTGATGTCAAAGTCCGCTATAAGTTCTAACCATCTTCTCTGCCGCATATTCAACTCCTTCTGAGTAAACACATACTTCATACTTTTATGATCTGTGTAGATGTTCACTCGTTCACCAAGTAAGTAGTGGCGCCAAATCTTGAGAGCAAAAATAACAGCTGCCAACTCTAGATCATGCGTCGGATAATTGCGCCCATGAGTTTTCAGTTGTCTTGAAGTATAAGCCACAACTTTACCGTGCTGATGTAGAACACATCCTAATCCCTTACCGGATGCATCGCAATGCACTTCTAATCCTCCAGACTGATCCGGTATGACGAGAATAGGTGCAGATGTCAATCTTGACTTGAGTTCTACGAAAGCTTGCTCGCATGCTTCTGACCACACAAATTCTTCATCTTTTCGTGTGAGCTTGGTCAGGGGTGTTGCTATCTTCGAAAAGCCTTCAATGAATCTTCTGTAATATCCGGCTAAGTCCAAGAAACTCTGTATATCCTTCACTGATTTTGGTGTAGACCATTCGCTAACTGCTGAAACTTTTGCTGGATCCACAGAAATCCCTTCTCCTGATACGATGTGTCCAAGAAAACCAACTTGTTTTAGCCAAAACTCGCACTTACTGTACTTGGCATAAAGCTGATGTTGACGAAGAGTTTCTAGGACAATTCGTAAGTGCTCTGCATGCTCTTTCCGGTTCTTTGAATATACCAGGATGTCGTCGATGAAGATGATAACGTACCTGTCTAAATACTCCCGGAAAACTTGGTTCATAAGATTCATGAAGATTGCTGGTGCATTGGTCACTCCAAATGGCATTACTAGAAATTCGTAATGTCCATAGCGAGTTCTGAAAGCTGTTTTATGAATATCAGCTTTCTTGACCTTCACTTGATGATAACCTGAACGAAGATCTAGTTTAGAGAAAACACAAGATCCACTTAGTTGATCGAATAAATCATCGATGCGCGGGAGTGGATACTTATTCTTTATAGTAACTTCGTTCAAGGCCCTATAGTCGATGCACATTCTGTATGAACCTTTCTTCTTCTTCACCAATAGTACAGGTGCTCCCCAACTTGAAGTGCTGGGACGAATCCATCCTTTCGCCAGTAATTCATCCAACTGTGTTCGAACTTCCTTCAATCCTTCCGGGCTTAGTCTATACGGTGCTTTGATCACTGGTTGTGCTCCTGGTACTAAGTCAATACTGAATTCAAGAGCTCGATCGGAAGGCAAACCTGATATATCGTCACGGAATACATCATCGAACTCTCGAACTACTTCCGGTCTTGATTCTTCCTCTGCCTGAGTTGTTGCAACTACTGCTTCCCTTGGCTTTGCTTTGTAAGCACTTGGCTCCAGTGTACGATCTCCACTCTTGAAATAGAAGACTGGATGATCGGGAATCTCAAATACTACCCTCCTTTGACGACAATCGATGGTAGCATAAAAGGCTCCAAGCCAGTCCATTCCTAGAACCACATCGAAATTTGGTATATCCAGTACCTTGAAGTCAGCGTAAAACTCTCGACTGCAGACGACGACTGGACACATGCTGTATCCCATAGTTGCCTTTAGAACACCATTCCCAGAACTGACATTCCAGCTGGATACAAGCGGTGAGACTGGAATCGCATGGGTTCGGACAAACCGTTGCGACATAAAGCAGTGGGATGCTCTAGTATCAAACAGTGCAAGTGCAGGTAGTGAAGCTACTAGGATTGTACCTAAGGTATATGGGATAGGTTTTAGGTATAGGGAAAGTGTGTAGGTAAACAAGACTGAAGATAAGTTTGAGAAAGAAGGTTTACCAGTAATGACTTGGCCAGTGGCCTCAGCTTCTTCCACAGACATCATGAAAGCCTGGCGCTTCGGCACAATCCTCCTGGCCTGAGGTGCATTCCTCTGAATGTTCCTTTGAGCTTGATGGAACTGTCGAGGAGGTGGTGCAGCTTGTGGTCCCCTAAGTGGTGCAGGCAGTGCAAGTCTGGTAGCAGGTGCCTGAAGAGCGGGTCGCTGCTGATAAGTATTTGCTGGCCTGGGTGCAGCAACTGAGTTCTGCCTTGGGGACAAGATCCAATATCATGAGTGGCTGAACCGCAGACTAAGCAGAGGCGGTTGGCTCGACGGCAGTCCTTCATCATATGTCCGGTTCTCTTGCAGTAGATGCAAAAAGCTGGGCTAGGACGATGAGTTGGTACCCCGGGTCGCCTCGGCACGAAAGGTGGTCTGGACGTGGCTCCACCTGCCATCTGGTTGGCAGGGCGCTTGACTCCTACGGACTGAGGTCTGCCCCTCTCTTTTATTACTGCCTCATAACTGCGGGCAGCTTCTAGGGCTTCCTCATGAGTCAAAAACTTTCCTGTGGCTAGAGCAGCCTTAATCTCTGTGTCCAAACCTTGCTGAAAACGACGGGCTCTGATCTCGTCCGTCGGTATCAGATGTGCCACGAATCTGTTTAAAGATTGTGTTAGTTGTGTAATATGTGATATTTAAAAATTGAACTATTGTGACATATCTTACCGGCTCAACATAGTAAACTCAGCATCGTATTCATCTACCGATTTCTCCCACATTGATCCTTGTTGTAGATGAATAAACTGTTGCTCCATAGCGAACCTCGTAATCACAGGGAAATATTTCGCGTCAAACTTCTCGCGAAATGTCTTCCATTCAATCGGCTGTGCCAGACGGGTCTCTTCCGCCTTCCACCAATTGCGAGCGTTATCCGTGAGCTGTAGCTTCGCTACACGGACCCAAGCGTGGTCTGGCACTTGAGCTGCGGCCAGATCGTCTTCGATGCTTTGTGCCCATTCTTCCGCTTCAAGAGGGCTTCCTTTACCAGAGAACTGCTTTGGGTGCAAAGCCCTGAATTGCTTTACTCCCGGTGCATCTGTCTTAGGACGGCTCAAAAGTTGTTGCTGTCCCTCGAGAAGACTGCGGATCGCATCGAATAGCATTGTTTGCTCAGTGGGTGGTGCTGGAACAACTGGAGTGAGAGGTAGTGCTGGAGGAATGTTGTTAACATTGGTGCTGGTGTTGTTCGGGGAATCCATGACCTTGAAGAAAAAATTTGGGTTAGGACAGATTCAAATATATGAAATGATAAGATTCAAGAAATAGAAATTTGTAAGATTCAAGAGACATGAATTGTAAAGAATGTTTTAGTTGCTGGTTCTTGTGTTATATTGCTTAGGTTGTTCACGCAGACCAGAACTGCATGATAGGGATTCATACAGCTCTGACCTGCATGGGCCACCAACAAAACCTGTCACGCCCCGCTTCCCAGTGTACGGCGAAGTGGACGCGACGAGGCCCGCTACGTATATACTTCAGAAGTACATACGCTAAGCGTAACTAAGCAATATAAAGTAATTCACAAGAGACGAATAATATAGAAATAACAGCAACTTTTATTAATAACATTCTTTGTACAATGCATAAAAAGAAAATACAACTGGAATGAAAAGTAAAGCCTAAACAGTGGCATAACAGGAAATGAAATAAACTGGAAAGAAACAAGGTACAGTATCTAGAGCTCTGGATCTTCCTGGAAATGCTCCAAATCTTCACCGGTGGGCTCGATCTCAGCTTGGTCCAACGCACCTGACGACATTCAAAGAAAAAAGAAATAGAATGTCGTCAGCGAACAGGTCGCTCGGTAAGTCCCAAAGAATAAGAAGAATGAGAATGACAGAGTAACAGTATATATTTTCTAAAGTGTTATATTATCGGATATTATGAAACATTGTGTAACGCTGTTGTTTGTAGCTTGGTACAGAAGGATGCCAGTGTATACGAGGGGGATCTCTATATGCTAGAGATCAGGGCAAAAGGAAAGTACAAGGAACCGTTATGCCACGGTACAACAACAATAAGATTCAGGTTAGGTGTCTTAATCTGACCACCTCGTGCCACCTTTAACACCTTCCGTACCAATCTACCCCTTAAACCCCGTAGTGTTTTATCAGTATTGTAGTATTGGAATATATAAGTTGGGTGACTGACCAAAATCATGATATCAGTAAACAGGATGTAACTGTATAATCAGGTAAATGGAATATCAGGATAACGGATGGATATCCATGGTTTGATTCAGTCAAAAGGAATATATTGTTAACTGGATTCAGGGTTTCATGTATTCAAATTGTGTTGGAGTATAAAAGAATATAGATTGACTTGAATCATATTCGAGTCAGGAATAGTCAGACTCTAACCCGAGTCAGACTAAAAGAAAGATAATTTGAAGTCCAATATTAGTTAGGGGCCTTTTTGTAATTTGTAAAACTTGAGGGGGTTTTCTGTAAAAAGTACTTTTATATAGTTTTCAAAATACACCTCAAGTATTTAATAATCGTCTTTATTATTATAATAAATGTGAATTTTATTTGTGTTATTCTAGTGAATATATCCTAATAAAAGTATTAATTGTTTTATTTGAAATTCATGGTATTTTAATGTAACTTTTAATCTTTTAATTTTAGAAAAAAAGTGGAAACTTTAGATTATGATAAAATAGGTGTTTAAATGTTAATTATATATATATTAACACATGAATAATTTTATATAAATATTTTATTTAGAGAAAGTCTCATTTTCCTTAAATATCGTATTTTAAACCTTTCGAGACCGAATGCTCCTTGCGGAGGTCTGAATCTCGCACTACTAGCCTGCGGGTGCACGATGAATCGTACTATCCCTAACAGGTTCCCCAAAAGTGGGTTGTAGCGGCACTTTGCTTAGGTTTTATAAACACTTCTCATTTAGGAAAACGGTTTTATAAATATAAGGTATTTATTTGCAAAAGAGTTTAGTTTTCCGTATTTTAGATTCTAGGGTTTCCTAAGCCAACTAAACTACTTCTAAGGTCTAAACGATGAGTCATTAGAAGCCTCAAATCGCCTCTTCACCGTCAATTGCGTCCAGGTAAGTGCCAGGTAAGTGGGAAGGAACCACAGTCGTGGGCCTAATTAAAAACCACTAGCCTTAGACACACTTGCCTAGGCACCACAAGACAGTTTAGATAAACGATCGATGTCCATGACCAATCGTGCTTTCCTTTTATTAAAAGATTTTATTTAGAAAAGTTTACAACTTAATGCTTTCAATAAAGATTATAAAGATTAGGGTATTTTAGTGAAAAGTCCTGTAATTTCGTATTCTGTGATTTGATATTTATCAATTAGGGTTATATTGAGTGTGTGTAGAGGTAGGTCATTACCTCGTGATTTATTTTAGGTTTTGGTGAAGTTTAAAGGTAAAACATGCTATGTTAAACTTAAAGGTATCATAGCGCAAGAATACGGTATTCGAAAACGTTATCATTTTATTTGTGAAATTTCATTCAAATTGAGTTCTACAAGTTTTGTGATCAAGATAAACATATTTAGGAGTGAGGTAATTGATTAAACTAAGGAAAATGAACTTCATGGTATTTTTATGAAAAGAATACGGTTTTGCAAAGAAGCTATCATTTCATGTGAAAAAGTTTGATTAAATTGGTTTATGGGTGATTAATAGTCAACATGAATATGGGTAGATATTATTTATTAGGTGACAAGTGGAAATTTATAGAAAAACCGAATCGGAAATCGGTTTGTCCGATTTCCGTCGGGTTCCAAAAAGTCGTATTTTTACACTTATAGAAAAGAGAGATAGAAGGGATGGGACTTACGGTTTGGACAAGCTAATGAAGCTAAGGGATGTGGTGGTTGCCGATTCGTCGAAAGCGTCGTGAAGGTTCTGATCCGGTCGCCGGAATCCGTCGTCGATTTCGGCAGCGCTTCGCTTCTCGCTCTTCGTACCGAGTTCTCGAGAATTTGAGAGAGTAGACTTAGAGTTGTGAGGGGAAAAGGTAGAGGATAGGGGTCTTTATATAGGGCTAGGCTAGGGTTAGGGTTTGGATTAAAAAATATTTTAAAAAATATAAAAATCATTAAAAATTCATTAAATTTGGTCTTAAAAGAGATTTAATTGAAAATTGGTAACAGTACAAAAAATTTAGAGTATGCAGGTGAAAAGACCCAGTCAACACGAAAAATTTTCGTGTTGACGACTCGGCCGACCGGCCGAGTCCGGCCGGCGGCGCCGGCCGATTCGGCCGAGTCGTGGCCGAGTCAGGTGCCGTTGGGTCGGGTGTGGTCTGGGGAAGGTTTTGGTATACTTTAATTTTTGTCATTCACAATAAATTGTGAGTTATGGCTGTTTGACCGTTTGACTTCTAAAAAAAATTAAAACAAAATGATATAAAAATTATGTGGGGCATGGGATTCGAACTCTGGTGGCTTGGTTCAGCAGTGCAAGGTATTACCAATGAGCTACAAGCTCCTTCTTGTAATTATTGTAAGGAATTAGATACTTAAATTGTTTCCAGCAACATCAATACTCCAAGTATACACTATATTTAAAGCAAATTTTTGGTATACAAAATTGGAGTTGTTACAGCTACCGTTCACTACGCCTTGACGAATAATCAACAAACGCAGCACGAATACTAAGTACTAATTATCTGAAACGACGGTGGGCTACGGCTGGTTTTTGGCAAAAACCTTTAACGTAATGAACTTGATATTGTTGAAGGAACCGAGTAGTTTTGAAAATGAGTGGTTTATGTTCCGCTTTTAAAAACTAGTGGTTTTGAAGAAAACCGAGTAATCTGTAAGGCTGTGCCAGCGTCCCGGCCATCAATCCGTGGCCAAACGCGGAACAAAAACTTTTAAAACCCGGCGTTAACATAACCCGATTCCCGGATCGTGTCATTAACCCTATACTAGTTAACTGTAAAAGGAGTTTAAGAGATTATACCGATCGATCCGTATCCTTCGGTCTTCAGCCTCTTCCCAAGCTCCCCAAGGATGCCCCGAACAAATTCGCTCTCCGGTCTCCCTCATCGAAGACGATCCACGTCGAGGATTCTTAATACGGGCTCCCGCTTCTAAACCGAAGCAACTTGGGCATCCAGTTTGCTAGCCTAGATACCCAAGATGAAGTAGAGTGTGTTTGTGATTACTTTGTCTCAATACATTCATAAATTCTCAACTCATGAGAGTGTATGGATAGAGGTGAAGAAGAAGCCATGTGAAGTGAAGAGAGTGAGCACAAGACTTGTCACAAGAAAAGCAACCCAAGAAAATCAAAAATGAAGTGGCTGCTCATGTGAAGTGGAGTGGCTGTTGTTGTCTCATGAAGGAAAGATGGGCTCTGTGGTTTTATTGTGTGAGGTGAGGTATTATAGTAATCAAGCAACTCACGAATTTTCCCTCCACACAATAAATCAGCCACCAAATTAAAATCCCTGCACACTATAAAAATGGCAGCCATGAAATTAGCTCATTCCCAAAAATCAACAGCCACCTCAATTCACAAATATCTCACACTCAATTAATGAAACAAGCATGGTCCATGCCTCATCAATAAATGCTACAAGCCAAGACCCATGCTCACACTTTCCACCTCACATTTAATATTAAAAATTTATAAAACAAAACCCTAAATGTTTAATACTAGAAAAAGAAATGGCATCTTCAAAAGTAATCTTGTAACGGATTACAAGAATACCCCTCATCTGTATATACATATCTGCATCCGTATTCCGACTGAATATGAATACAACGAGACAAAAATAATCCAACAATATAATACTAGGATCTGGCTTAAACCAAAGCCCACTAGTATTATCCGTCTGATCATGATCCGTGCACAAGTGCACGTATATGATTGAACCTGCCATAAAACCATACGGCCTCTACAACGTTTCGCCCAAACCAGGGAAACCCTCTGTGTGGGACTCTAAAGACTCGTCAATACTCTGACAGTGGGTTTAACCACAAGCACGTTAGTGGCACTAACTGTACGTAACGGCTATCTGGGTATTGAGTGAAAGGGAGGCTGACGAGCGAACTCATCCTGAAACCCTACTGAGCCTGACAGTGACAATATCCGTACAGTCCGGTCCGTTCGTCTATGAGTATCGCATATCGGGTCTAGGGGGTGGATAAAGTCAGACCCCTAATAACGCAATATCCAGTGTCGGTATGAAGCCCATCACCACCTGAGAAACTACCGATCCTAGATCAGTAATTCTCGACTATCTTAGCCAAGGATTTCGGTAATGGCCACCCGTGCACACTGCGACCTCTACCCCCAATACCGGGATAAACGAATCCCCTGACGATCCACTCACTGCCTCCATGTGGCTCGGGACTGTACCCAACTAAAACCTGTTTGCACGACTCCTTTGAGCCGTGGTAGGGTAGTAATCAAAGCACAGTGGGAACTCACACGAGATAAATGACGATCTCAGGTCTATAGACTAACCTATACATATGTCACCAGGGAACTGCTATCTGACAATAGGTATAATACCAACTAGCATGTTTCCGGCGAGTCCGTCCAGTGTACTCATAACCCAATGAACACCTATATACATCTTAGGTGAACCAACTGACACCAATGGCTTGTGAGACCGGCCACCGCCCCTCGTCAGGGTCTCGATCCGTATACACTAGTCTACTTTGGAGTATCGATGCCCAGTCTCGAAACTCCCATGACTAGGGAAACTTTAAGCATGTGCTTATAGACCCCAGCTCCCACGTATATGATCGCCATCACACTACTGGTAGTCAAGCAAGAATCTTATGGGCTCTATCAACATATAATAGTGATCTGTAATGTCACCTGAAGCATGTACACGATGATAAAGACAAACATATAGCATACTATCATCTTGAGTAAGACTGTTCTACCGGTATAGGTCCTCCTCCAATCATCTCAATCGCGTGCCTGCGATCCAATAATTGACTTGAGGGTATTATAGCCAACATAATCTATAGTAACATAAACTTTTACTCAAGAGGTCACTCCCCGTGAAGGGGTCTGGGCTCTTGCCTTTTCGAATGAGGTGCTGGATATTCCTAAATGAATACCGCTATTCAAAGCAAAAGAATACAACTATAGTTTTTCAAAATTTGTTCCGACAACATCTTTTAAGTTTATTTTTCCTTACATTAATCAAAATTAAAGTGGTCCCATCAATTAATTCCTATCACACCAGAAAAGAACGAAAATACAAAGTACGTATATGTCATCCGCATTCACCACGGGGTCCGTCATGCACCGTTAAGTTACTTAACTAACAGCAGAGCTGGGGCTGGACTAGCGCAGGTGAGAAAAATATACAACATCTACTATTATATATATAAATATATAATCATTTGTCCCAGGCATGATATAAGCAACATTACAGAAAAAAGATAAGCAAAATGGAATAGCAGATAATTTAGGAGCCCCGAGTTTCATTTGAGCCGTAAATGAAACTCGACGTTCTCCGATCGTGTGGATAGCCTGTGCAATGCAAAACCCAGCCCCTTATGAATACGACAAGTTACCCGCCAATTCCGAAAGTAAGGAAACCTTAATCAACAAAGTGAGTGGGCCACCCAACACTTCACGGAATCCGGTAATTTGAGCATCCCTCCATGAGTCATCCTATACCCCTACGAGTGCGGCGAACAGCCCACCAATTTTAGAGCAAAGCCCCCTCCGTCTCAACACCATGAGATGCGGACCCGTTGCCCACTAGAACTCGGCTATTCGAGCACTCCTCCGCGGGATAATCCTAATATAGAAAAGAAAAATATATATACAACGGTGACATTAACCTCAACCCAGTCGTGCCCCAATAAAAGAATATACAAACTGGCGGAAACGGCAGTCCACATGTCGGATGCTCGCCCCGCAATAATGAATATACAAATGAATCTAAACTGTACAACTAGCATTGCACTAGGGGCCATCCCACATGACAATCCGAATAAACTATCACAGATAACAACATCACAGCAGTATAAGAAAGTATGTTCAACCCCGTCTAAATGATATATAGCAAATAGACAACATTTGAAAAACACATAAACCATATCACAGATATCAACGATGCAAAATTTCAAGTTTTGAAACTTTCCAAGTTGCCCCAAAGAAAAGATAATACTAAGTGAAATCTGGGGCAAAACAAACAAGACCAAAATACCAATTTACAAAACCAAAGATACTGGATGAAAACGAGGCCCAGAGGTGAACAGTAAACCGTCCATATCGGGGATTTAGACATTTTGGCCAGCCCTATCATGATGGAATGGCCTCGTTTTCATCGTGTGTCATATACATGTCTAGAGTAAATCTCTGCACTTGTTTAGAAAATTTTCAGAGACCAAAAAAATTTTAGAATAGAGAGTGGATTTTGAAATCGAATTTTTTTTGTTTTGAAACTAGAGTATCGTCTACTACTAGTTTCTAATGTTTGGGTGACTCTGATACCATGTTAGGATTCCTAGCGTCCTAGCCACTAACCTCGGCCGTTGCGGAATGAAAATTTTTGGTATTTAAAAACTTGGCGCTAGAAACAACTACCTAGAATCGAAACCATACATGAAACTAACAAGCTATAAAAAGTTAAGCTATTGTGATAGAGTTGTTTTACCAAAAGATCCGTGTCTTTCATTCTTCTACCCTCTTCGTTAGTTCCTTTAGGTCTCCTTGATCGAACTTGACCGCCGGTCTTCCCCCGTCGAAGATGATTCACTCGAGAGATGTGGTTTATGGCTCTAACTCCTCACTAGAAAACTATTGGAGCAACTATAGATTTTAGGTTGCTAATCTAGAGTTTCTAGGATGTAGTGAGTTGTTCTTAGTGTATTTCCATCTCTTTTCTATCCTTAATTCTCAACACATGAGATTGTAGGGAGAAAGATCAAAAAGAAGGAGGGGCTCAAGAAAGGCTGGTGAGGAGAGATAAGCAAAATGGTGAGAATGATTTCTTTCTTTTTTCATCATGTGTGAAAATCATGAAGCATGGTTTTGTAAAAACATTTTTCCAATAAAGATATAGCAACCATACTTAAATAGTTTGCACAAATGAATAACACTATTCAAACATGGTTCTCACCATTCTCACCTCACTACCTTTACACCTCATCTTCTATTTAAATTAATAAATTGATAAACTAAAATGAGCTGTCCACTTTCTAGAATATTTTCCGTATAAATACGTAATACACTCAACCGTATATATATACCCGTATTCGTATCAAAATACGAATACCCAAAGAGATAGAATAACACAAAAAACATAATAGTAGAATATACATATCGAAATATATATACGTAAATTATTAAACCAATACCTGATTTAATAATCCGGCTCAATCCCAAGCTGGCTAGTATTATCAACCGTCCAATTGAAAGTCCGGGTAACTAGTACAATCATTCGATCAGAACCCCGCACGTATCAAAATACGGCTACTACATCATTTCGCCTGAACCAGAAAAACCCTCTGTGTGGGACTTTAAAGACTTAACAGTACGCCGGCAGTGAGTTACTGGATAAATCCATAACCACAAGCACGTCAGCAGCACTAGCTGTATGTAACGGCTACCTGGGTACTTTTCGAAAAGGAAGGCCGACGAGCAAACCCATCTGAATCCCTACTGAGCCTGACAATCTTCGTACGGTCCAGTCTCTTCGTCTGAAAGTATCGCATACCGGATTTAGGGGTGGTAAACGCCAGACCCTAATAACCCTATAATTCGTGCCGATGTGGCTCAGGACCAATCTGGGAAATTATTGATCTAACTATCAGTAAATCCCAACAGTCTTGGCCAAGGTCTTATGGTGCTGGCCAATCGAACACAGTGCGATATCGACTCCCCATGCCGGGAGAGACGAATCCCCAACAATCGCTCATTGCCTCCATGTGGCTCGGGACTGTACCCAACTAAAACCTATTTGCACGACTCGGTAAAGCTGTAGTATGGTAGTAATTTAAGTACAATGGGAACTCATACGAGACAAATAACGATCTCAGGTCTGAAGGCTAAGCTGTACTCATGTCACCTGAGAACTGCTATCTGACGATAGGTACAATACCATCTAGAAGTTCTCAGCGAGTCCGTCCAGTGTACTCACCTCCAGTGAGCACCTGTATACGATCTTAGGTGTAAAAGACCAATGGCTGTGGGACCAACCATCGCCCCTTGTCGGGGTCTAAAAACGTATACACCAGTCTACTTCGGAATATCGATACCCAGTCTTCATACTCGCACGACTAAGGACATTTAAAGACGTGCTTACGGACTACCCAGCCCCCACATGTATGATCGCCATCATAACACTGGTAGTCAAGCAATAATCCTACGGGTTTTATCAACATGTAATAATGATCTGTAATACCACCTAATGCATGTATATGATGATAAAATCAAACCAGATAGCATACTATCATTTCGAGTAAGACTGTTCTACCCGTATATGTACTCCCTCAATCATCACAATTGCCTGCCCGCGATTACAATAATTGACTTGAGAGCACTATATCCAACAGCATCTCTACTATTTTAATGCCGAAGGACAGGGGTTAGACGGTATGAAATTACCAAAATTTTGAGTAAAAATATTTTCAAAATCTAACCGACCTTCAAATCGTATCATATCTATCAAAAGAGTTAGCTAATTACAAATTTAAGTTATACCTCTACTATTTTAACTACTATTTTAATGACAAGGGATGGGGTCTTCAAATTGAAATTGCTAATTTGATTCTTCAACCGATAGGTGGTATGAAAAGTTCTTATAATTTTGATAAATATAAATTTAAAAAAACAGAACTAACTTCTCAAATCATATCAATTCTTTTAAATTAGTTAGTTAACGACAAGTTTAAGTAATATAAATTAGGAATTTAAATAACTGAATTAATAAATTGCTTTATTCTTGATGTCTTAATAGTTTTAATTACATGCATCATATGTGCCAAAGTGATAGTTTAATATAAACATAATTAAATTAACAGAAAAAAAATTTAAAAAAAACTTATCTTAAGACTGTCTACCTCATCAATTCCTAATATCTTAAGATCATCCTCATCAATTCATAGTATTGGGACAACAATGTTTAAATATTAAATCCATAACTAAATCATTGAGTTCTATCCACTTTTAAAAATATCTACTAACCATCTCTTAAAAACTCTATTATCTTAATTGAAATCCTAAAATTTACTTATTATCTTAACTAAGTTTCTTTGAAAATATTTTCAAATCATTTCGCTACGATAATAACATATACACATGTGCATCGTATTTGTAAAATGCTATTACTATTTAATAAATACTAAAATAAAAAAGAATTTTACTTTGCAGAGACATGTAAAGATATGTAATTGCTAACCACTGTCTTTATTTTTCTTTTTCTTTTTCTTGAATAAAACAAAGTATAAATACCTCCGCGTTTTATTAAAACTAATTAATCACTATCTTTTAACATAGCTTTTGCAAAACAATAGATATGTTTATCAGTGTTAAATATTTGACCTATAAATTAGAGATATATTTTTGCTGGCCTCGGTGTGGTTTGAAATCAACAGTGAGTATCAATAATTGATGCACTATTTCATAACAAAAACAAAGTGTCTTCTTTCAAGAATTTGAATTCAAAAAATATTTTTAAACAGGAGAATGTCTATATAAAATACATCCTAATCAATTTCTTGGTCAAGAAATATTCAAATTGATCCCTCGGCGCACTGGCCCCCTAGAGGGGGGGCCAACATTACTCGTGTTTGTGGTTGGTCATCATATCCTCGTTATCCAGTCAAGGATTTTAAGTTTGAAATTCATTATATAATACCAATAATGTAACATTTTGTACACCGTTGCCCGTCGTTCTATGAACATAAAATGAGTTGAGTAACAAAATTCTCTTTTTAATTAATTAATTACTTCATCCACATTCCGATTCACAGGTTATATCATACGCGGTTGGATTTCTTACCCATGAAAGGCTTTGATACTATCTTAAAGTCATGACAACTCATTAGAATGCTGAAGTTATGCGAATTGAAATATCTATCTATCTGTCTATATAGACACACACACTCCAAGCAGCAAAGCTGGCCCTAGTAAAAGCTAAAGGTGGTCAGCTGGGTGAGCCCAATTTATGTTGGTGCGGGTGCAGGCGCATGCTTTAGTGTAAATGGAGAAAGTTCAGACTATGAAAAAAAAGTAGGAGCACAAGTTAGGAAAGTAGATTGAGGGAATGCTTGGCTTGCATGTGGGTGGTTTATTGATTTAGGTCATTTCCAAACAAACCCCCCCCCCCCCTCCTTTCCTCTCTCCATATATATTATATATGATATGATGATAAATATTTAAATTTATTTTGGTGTAAAAGATGATGATCATCAACCCTAGAAAGTAGAAATGTGTGGAGAGAGAGGGTGTAGCAAATTAGCAAAGAAGCTCGCATTTCCAAATGGTTGAAAGAAATAGGGGAATTTAGGAAAGGACAAAGGTGGTAAAGAGAGGAGAGAGAAAGAGTTTTAGAGAGAGAGGGGAGAGAGAGGATCTCTGTCTTCTGCTGCTGCTCTTTTGTTACTGAGTGAGAGAGTCTTGAGATGTCAAATCACCAAAAGTGAAAAGCTTTTTCTTTTTCAAGTTTAGTATTTATTTATTTATTAATTAATTGTATGTATATCTAATCTAGCTATCTTTTCGTACCAATTTATTTTTTATTTTTTAAGATTATTACACATATAGAGATGATAGTAAGGATGTCACCCTAAGGAGGCGGAGACGGAGGCGCGCGCCAAAAAGCCTACAGCAATGCTATTTGCCCGCAGGATACTAGCGAGTGCATGCACCCAAGAACCAAGATACAAAAACAGTCCTCTCTCTTTTTAATTCAATTCTCTCTCTCTCTCTCCCCCCCCCCCCCCCCTCTCTCCCCCTCTCTTGTTTGCTCTACGTTTTTTCCTTGAAATTTTTATTAAATATTTTAGGGTCTGTGCATTAATAACAGCGAAAACAACAGGTGAGTGAAGGGAAAGCTTAGAGGGGCATGCACAGGTCCCTTTCTCGCTCCTCTCCCCCACGGCCCACCTCTGCCGCCCCCTGCCCCCCCCCCCCCCCCCGCTCAATACTACGTGTTTCTCTCTCTTCATCTTTCTTTGTCTCTCTCTCTTCAATATACTCACTCTCTCACACAAACACATTGGGATTTTGGGAATGCCGACTACAAGCTTTTGGTGGCCTTACTATACAAGGGGGTTCCCCTTAATTGTGGAGTTATAAGTAACTCACAATCTCACATATATGTTACATCGACCCGTCATTTTCACCCGCTACACCCGCGCGACTTACTCACCCACCCACACACTGCGCGCGCGCACACCTTGTATCTTAATTTGGATTGTAGCTGTTTTGAATTGGTCCTGATATGTATATTAATTACACTCCCAAGGTTTTCACAGTTCACACTACCTTATTAATTATAATAAATCAAACATCTAATAAGTTACATACATAGGTTTGTCGTTTGTAAACGAGAGAATTCATGCCCAGCTGCTGCTTTTTGAACCCTAGCTCATTAATATAGTATAATTAATATTATGTATAAAGATAGTATATAGTAAGTATATATATAAAGATAGTATATAGTAAGTATATATAGAGATAACATCAATTGTATATACACATACATTCGATCATGCATCAGCATCTACAGTAACAAGCTATCTCCCAAGACAATTCCCCATCACTCATTCATTCTTTGGCTTTATAATTTGAATTGATTTGATCATTATTTTATTTATTGTTGGTTTCTGTGTGTCTTTATAATAGTAGTACTGTGTGTTTGTGTTGGGGGTTGAGTTGGGTTTTATTATATATCTTTCTCTTTCACACACTACACAGTTCTCAGAGCCATTCCACTACTTCTCTTTTCTTGCCTCTCTTTGATCCCTTTCTCCTCTTCTTCTTCTCATTCTTTACTACTCCCAAATTATTAATAATATCAAATCAAAACAACAGATCCGAGGTTAGAGAGCACATCAAATCAAGGAATAGCCATCAAATCAAAAATCATCACATCAAGGGTTTTGTGAATAGAAGAAGCTAACAAATAAAAATTCCTCAAGGCTCTTATTTGGTTTTTTTTTAGTTGTTCGACTATCAAATCAAAAGAGCAATACCTAGCTAGGGCACCAAAATTTAACATGTCATCCTCTTCAGCTGCCTTTTCTTTGGACCACCTCTCCCCTCCTCCCTCGGAGCAGCTCTGCTATGTCCACTGCAACTTTTGCGACACCGTGCTCGCAGTATATTTACATATATATTCTCCTCTCTTTTCTCGTGATTAATTTGTTCACTCTTGCTTTTTGTTTTAATTTTTTTAAGGTTTGATTTTGTTCATGTTTGAATCATCTCCATGTTTTTGTTTTTGTAGGTGAGTGTTCCTTGTAGCAGTCTGTTCAAGACCGTGACAGTGAGATGTGGTCACTGCACCAACCTTCTCTCAGTTAACATGAGAGGCCTGCTGCTTCCTGCTGCAAACCAGCTGCATCTTGGCCATGCCTTTCTCACTCCTCCTCATCACAATCTCTTGGTACCAATTTCTCTTTTTATATAATGTGATTTATTTTTCTCTCATATTCGTTTAGGGTTAGGATTTTTTCTTCCTTGGAACCAATTTTTAGGGTTAGGGTTCTTTCTTTCCTGGAAATAGTATTTAGGGTTAGGGTTTTGTTAATTTTATTGATTATTTTTTCCCCTTTTTTCTAGGATGAGATTGCATGCCCCCCGCCGAACTTGCTAATGGATCCACCAAACCTTCACAACAACCTGATGCCGCCGGTGAAGGGAATCGAAGAAGAGCGCCCACAAATTAACAACACGGCTGTTAACAGACGTGAGAATTTCTGTTTTTGCTTAATTCTTATATTTTATGAGGATATTATTTTCTTGTATGATGGACGTATGTTGTCCGAATTCTTGCTATTTATTTTCAGAGAAGAGAACAAACACATCCCTATTTTCAATTTTCTAGCTTTTGGGTATCAATGTTAGAGAAAGATGAACAGCTGTATCGTAGTACTTACTCTTTTCAGTGAAACCCTTCTCCTTTTTCTTAGCCTCAAGAGAATAATTTAGAAATCAAAAGGAGAAGAAAAAAAAGAAAAGAAAGGAAAGAAAAGAAAGGAAAACAGTGATTGGTTAAGTAGAACAGAAGGAATTAATTCATGGCTGCAAAAGGGTAACACATGAAAAATGTGGAGATTGTTTTCTGGTCTGGTCTACTAAAGGAAAGGCTCTCTTGTAAAAAAAAAATTCCCTTATAATTTCTTTGACCCTTCTTCATATCAAACTCTGATCCGTTTGCTGTAGCACACAGTACTTCGATCCATCTCCCCATTTCTCTAGATACCTGCAAGCTTGTCCAAGATTCAGCCTACAATCTGACTAACATCTTAAACTAGTCATTAACTCAAGCAAGACAAAGATTTAATTTGGTGTCTTTGATCAATATTTCATTTCATTTCATTTACTGATTGTGGTTTGATTTTCGTTGTAGCTCCAGAGAAGAGGCAAAGAGTTCCCTCGGCCTATAATCGCTTCATCAAGTGAGTGACACTATAAAAAAATTCATTTTAATTTAACTATATGAATCACAAGAAGAAAAGATTTGAAAGCTAGCGATTTCAGGGATGAAATCCAGCGCATCAAAGCAGGGAATCCAGACATCACACACAGAGAGGCTTTCAGCGCCGCTGCGAAAAACGTAAATTATTTATGTTTCATTATCATCTCTCTAGAGATAGAGATCCCTCTTCTGAATGGTATCTAGGGTTTCTATTGATTTTTGACATATAATAGTTGATTGTTGTACAGTGGGCCCACTTCCCCCACATCCATTTTGGTCTGATGCCGGATCAGGGCCTCAAGAAGAACAGTGTTCGCCAGCAGGTAAATACTATAAGTACTGTAAATTGATTAATATTAGAAAAAATCAATGGCTATGAAGTAATTAAACAGTAGTAGTAGCAGTAGTAGTAGTAGTAGTCTTAGGTATCCTAAACCCTAGCTAGTTTCTGAATTCTGATCCAAAGCTGCAAGTCTATTTCTTGGGTTTCCCTTTTTAGGGTTCTGAATTTTTTTCTTTTTTTATTCTTATATTCAAAATTTTCCTCGATGATTATTATTATTATTATTATTTTTATTTTTTTTTTGGTTATAGGAAGGAGAGGATGTTCTTCTAAAGGATGGGTTCTATGCAGCAGCTGCAGCAAATATGGGGGTGACTCCATTTTAGAGAGACTGCTACTACTTGGTTTGATTAAATTTCTCGGGTTTTTATATTTTTTTTCTTTTAATTATTCTGCTACGAACTGCGACTACTGTTAGGGTTTCTTCTTTCTTGATCTTTCTTTCATTTCATGTCTTTTAATCTTATGTTGAGATGATCAGGACTGTTGGCATGCAGTGTTTGTTTCTGTCTAGGGTTTCATCCCCACTACTTTCTTTCTCTTTCTTTCTCTCTCTCTTTCTTTTTTATTTTCCTTGTGTTGAGTTGTTGGGTAAAGAGAGGCCATGGTGTCAAGTGAAGGTCTGGGGTAAAGGTTTTGTATGCTGCTTCCTTTACTCCAAGCTTGCTTGATGTGAACAGCGACCGTCTCTTTCAACTTTGAATATGCTTCTTAATTCTATTGCTGTTGATTACCCTAATTTAATTTACTTTTATCTCTCATGTTATTTATGTTTTCTATTTTCTTTGCTTGTTTTTCTTTCTGCTTCACCGAAATACAAGCTTGAGACATAGAATTTAGATAGATTTAAGTCTTCTATTAAATCGAGCATCATTTCATTTATGTATAATGCAGCTTATTGTGTTTTTTGTCTTGATTAATAGGCTTTATTTATTTTTTTTGCCAAATTGATTAATTGAGTTGGAATTTCTTTTAGTGGCAATTTACCTTTTCTATTATAAGGCAAAAAGGCAGGGTTATTTAATTTTGAAATTGATTAGTGATGTCGCTTTTTATATTTTTAAAGGAATCAAAGAAAAAACACCATTGATTTATGTGCATTATACTTAATTAAATGTCGCATCGTTATTATTTTACAAGTACGATGCATGTGATTAAATTACCATGTCATTATTATATTACAAGTGCGATGCACATGATTAGATTAATAAAGAAATTGATCATAAAAATCTCCATTGTTATAAGTGCAATGCATGTGCCAAAAACGCTGGTACTGATAGGGTAAATGGATATTTAGATGTGGAAGTGTCCGGATATATATCGATTCATGCATGTTAAAGAAAAAGTTCCCAACTTTGAAACATCCAAAAGAATTATATACTTTCATAAACGATCTTAGGATGTCTAAATAGAGGATTAATATACCTCATAATAAAAACCACTAAAAGAAGAACTGCAATCAATTTTCGAATTCGTCTGTTAAAAAAAAATTGCAAACAAGATCAATAGCGTCCTTCATCGCATTATGCTAGGGTGTAGATGAAGAAATAATTCATAATAAAATCTAGTTTATGTCTAGGGCCATATATAGTAGAATAAGAAAACTGTGTTGTACAAGTATGGAATACTAGCTAATGGCATGGATCTAAGAGTTTATGTTTTTTAAGAACAATAAAATTGCTATATTTTTATTGATGTATGTGGGCTACAATATGCAATATATTAATGAATTTAATGAGATAAAAGCTTCTGCTTTTCACCAAATTTTTGTAGGTACTATAGCATATTAATGACTTTGATGAACTTGAACTTTTATTAATTTACCTGTCCAATAGCATATATAATATAAAAGTTTTGTGAAAAAAGACTTGTGTTTTCTCAATGTTCTTTTACCAACAGAATGGAATAAATTGATGACTTAATTCAAAAAAAAACTTGCCTATATTTTTCGATTTTGGTTAATAAATTAAATGCCAAACTTTAATGACTTCTGAAGCAAAGATCTTCAAAATTTCTATCATTTTCAATAGCCAAAATATTATGATCTATAAAGAAGAAGAAGAAGTTTCTACTGAAGAAGAAGAAGAAGTTTCTACTTTTATATATATATATATATATATATATATATATATATATATATATATATATATGAGAATAATGGAGGAAAAAGGCCATAGGAGGGGATTTCCTCCTATGGCGTTGGAAAAATACAACCTCCACCATTTTTTCTGACGATCGGCAGCCATCATCATCATCGTTATCATCTAGAAAATTCCCTCCTATGGCACCTTTCCTCCGTTAACCTTTATATAAATAATGTGCAAAATATTGATGATGGTAAAGAAATAATTTAATATTCCTATATATTACTATGTTAATTAATAACTTTGATGAACAACAACCTATTCAATTTTGCAATAATTTTTTTTTCTTTCAATTTCTATGTTCTATATAAAGAAATTCAAAATGTTGGTTACTTTGTGAAAATAAAATAACTTGATGATAATATATATATATATATAGCATGCGATAAAACAATGTACTTGGTGTGCAAACAACATCTTCACTTCTTAGATTTCAGTGCTTAATGATATGCAAAATATTAATGATTTTGAAAAACTAATATTTCGTAAATGATCATTTAACCTTTTGTGGGCTATATACCATACAATGTATATGTCCCTGAATTTGGTTTATTTATAAAAAGAGAAAAACTTTTACCTTCTACAGACTTACAAGGCTATATTACAACTATCAATCCCTACAAGAATCTAGTACGTACATGTACATTAATTAGCTAGGGACAATGGAAAGATATAAAATCCCTAGCAAATGCACATTTGTAAGGGGTGATCGGTATCCCTCAGCAATGTTTGCATTTCTTTAGTTGCTAATGAGACTATTGTCAAGAAATATATACTTGCGAAAATATTTCCCTCGCTCGCTATGTTTCGGTCTAATTAAATTTACGTTTTTTATACTTAAAAGAGGAAATTCGCCTCGTACGTAGTGTACACATTGCTGAGGGAAATTTGTCGCTCGTATACTAGTGTGATGGGATGCTTTTCCCGAACGAAAATTATCTTTTTATTTTCAGAGACAATAGAAGGGAACATATTGATGATGACTTTGTTTAAACAAAAAATGTCATTTTATGCTGATTTATGTAGACTACTAAATACAAGATATAAATGACCAGAGAATAAAGGTTTTTCATATTTTTTGATTAAATTTATGAGTAATACCATGACAAATTAATTACTTAATGATGATTTTGTTGAACAAAAGTTGTACATATTACAACCAATTTTTCATAGGCTTTTGAATGCAAAATATTGGTAATTGTCATGGGAAAATAAAATATGAAAACTTTTTATCTGAATATTATAGACTACAGTATTTTAACTATCTATGGTTCTGGTGGACATAAAAAAACTTCAATTTTTACCAACTATTGTAGCATAACAAATATATATGAATTTATGTAGCAAAAAATTGCAAAACTTTTTTTTCACTGATTTCAATATATTTTGAATTTACAAATTTTATCATATTGGAGATATAGAAGAAACTATCGTCACAGTATTTGATTTTAGATGGGTAATAGTTACGATGAGAATAATGGAAAAATAGAATCCAGGCCCATATTGGGTATGCTATATAGCTTAGTTTGTTGAGATTGGACGTCACAACAGGATAATACTGATGGATTTGAGAGTTTGTTATTGAATGAGGCTGTTCAACTGATTTTTCTTTGATCTTTGTGAAATTTCTCTAACGTGCCCCTCAAGCTAAGCGGTCGGGGAGGAAGGCTAAGCTTGAATTGAAAATCACCAACTCCCGTGGTGTGGATGAAGACCCTCAATTCAGATATATCACCTATTCGGTCAGAGAAATTTTACCTAGTGAGTCATATAGCCGCCTAAAAAAATAGAGAGAAAATAGAAAGAAATATTTGTTAAGATAAAATATATATTTTAGTTAATGATTTTTCTCTCCCTTTAAATTAGATAATTCTCTTTACCATTTGATCGTCTCTCAGTCATTCATCATCTATCTTCCTCATTCTCCACAAACTTTTTTCCTCTGCCGATTTAAAAATAAAATTATAAAATAAGAACTTTAAAGGTGATAAAAATGATGACTACTTGAAAAAAGAAACCGAATCCAAAAGCCAGCAAAATAACTTTCTTGATAATATTTATTAATTGTGAATTGTGATTCAAAATAATTGTATTTCATTAACTAATAGTCCAAACTATTCGAATTGAACTTGTGTTGAATTTTGCATGCACTAATACAAAGATGACTTGTCCCTGCAGATAATAAAATCCATGGTGGAGATTAACGAATGCCCTACGGATTAAACCGTAGGGACAAATAATGTCTCTACGGATAACACCGTAGGAGCATTTATAAATAAAATTTGTTAAAATTTAACTTATGCAGTTGCTCCTACGGTGCCGCAAGATAAGAACCTACGGATATATCCGTAGGGGCAAATTTAAAAATTTAAAAAAAAAAAACAAATTGTTATCGTCCCCGTCACCATACCCTAATTCCCAATTCCTCCCAAAATTTCCCTGCACGCCCCTCCTCCCTCGTCGCCTCCTTCCTCGTCGATCGTCGCCTCTGACCTCCTCTGCGCTTCCTCCCTTGTCACCTCCTCCCTCCTCGTCGCCTCCTCCAACATCTCGTCGCCTCCTCCAAGCTCTTGTCCCCTCCTCCGACTACGTCGCCTCCTCCCTCGTCGTCCTCTTACGACCTCCAGCACCACCTCCATCATCTCTAGCGCCGCCCTCTTCATCAATGTTAAGCTCCTTCCCGACTTTCTCGTCACCGTCGAAATCGTCAACATGTTAGTTAATTTATCGATAAATTTAAATTTTTATTTTCGTAAATTGAATTTGGTGGGTAGGGTTTCAATTTGAGGATTTTGAATTGTGGTGGTGGCAGTTGTAGCGATCGGGGGGCGGCTGTGGCGGCGGCGACTATGGATGGTGGCGGCTGCGTTGTAATTAGTCTAGGGTTATGGTTAATTGGGTCTAGGATTAGGATTAAGGTAGTTATGGTTAACTAGGTTTAGGGTTTGGGTTAAGATAATTAGGGTTAGAGTCAAGGGTGAGAGTTATGATTAGGGTATTTTAATGTTAGTGTAAGTGTATGTGTGTGTGTGTGAGAGAGAAAGAAAGATAATGTTGATGATGATATGAGTGTGTTTATGATAATGATGATGTTGATCTCTCATATTAAATAAGGCCAAACCATAATTTTAAACTTAACACCAGAACTAAATCCAATATCTTAAACTTCACACCAAAACCAAATCCAAAAGCTTAAACTTGATTAAGAAAACCCTTAATTTTAAAAAACTTTACCTAAACTAAAAACTTAAACCCTTGAAATTGAAACGTAAACGTAAAACCAATTCAAGTTAAATCGTATAATAAGTGTATATATGATAATCGATGATAACATGAAATTTTCATATGCTCATCAATCGTCATATATGAAAATCAAAGCGCGACTTAGTCCCCGTTTATCGGTTAACATACGTTCGATATTCGTCGTGACATAGAACTATCGAAGGTTGTTAAATATTTGACGGTATCGTTCAGTGCTAATACCGTCGTGTAGTTTATATGACGAGAAAATTCAATCGTATGATAACCGATAGATTTGTCCAGTTTGAACAAGTTAGGAATGTATAAAAGCAAACACCTGCATTCACTTGTGTTTTCATTCGTTTCGAGTTATTTCGTCAGTACTTTTCTGTTGGTTCTCCGTGTACAAAAATAAATTAGATGTTCATTTCAAAGTTTTTCATAGCATTGAAATGATTATCTATTCTATTACAATGTACTCGGAGAACAGTGGCAGGTGCTGCCGAAATTTACTCGAAACGGAAGAAAACACAAGCGAATGGGTGTTGCTCTATATATTTTTAATGGGATAGAAGCATTACCCCCGACGGCCGAAACACACGCATACAACACGAATACACAACAAACGCGCACACAAAGCACATACATACTAACAACACTACATCTAAGCGAAATCATAAATTGAAACACACATATACAGAATACAACTTATACTTGGGTATCTTCAAAACTAGCTTTGTTAATCGATAATTTATTCTTTTCAACGACAAACTTGTCCATACGGATTTCTCTTTGTCAATAACCATCTCGTTCTTAGATTTCTCAATATAGTCACCATAACTTACAATTTATATGTTATACAGTCTAATATGGCTCATGAGTACATTAGAGTTAAGGATTGAATGTACGTGGATCGGCAACAATGCATACAATCTAAGTTTGTCGCAGGAGTTGCTATTTTCTTTGAATTTACACATGCACATAATAGATTATGTTAGAGAAGATTCTTTGTCCGTGCGATAGATTGTGGAATAAGTTCTGGCAGAAGATAGAAATCGTAGAGCTTCACATCGTTAAACATGTTTTTTACTAGATTTTATACAATTGGCTATATCACGGGAAATGACAAGAAGAAGACGGTAATGCAGCGGAAGAAGAAGAGAAGCTGGTAATGCAGTGGAAGAAGAAGATAACTTCTTTTCAGGAGAAGAAATGGAGGATATGGTAGAGACTGCCCTCGGTGACAGCAATTCTACCGAAGAAAACATTCCTTCTGGTAAGAACTGCATGCGGATAAATATGAAAAGTTCATGAATAATGCTAGAAGACCAATTTATGAGAATGCAAAGTATTCACCCTATCATGGTTCGTCCAACTTTTCCATTAAGTGCCTAAATGGATGGAACAATAAGTCATTCACGATACTTCTGAAATTCCTGAAAGATTATATGCCTCCAGGAAATAACGTGCCCGAGAGCTGATATGAAACCCAGAAGATGATGTCTGATTTGGGTCTGAACTGTAAGAAAATTCATGCATATTCCAAAGATTACGTGTTATACAAGAAAAAGAATTCAGATTTAAAAGAGTGTCCAGCATGCAGAGAGCTTAGGTATAAACCGAAAGAATGCGATAAGAAACCTGATATACCTGTCAAGATAGAACAATACTTTCCCATAACACATAGGCTGCAGAGACTATTCAGGTGTAAGAAAACAACCGAGGCAATGATTTGGTATCACCGTGCTGCTCCAAACAAAGATGGACAAATGAGTCATCTAAAATATTCCCCAGCATGGAAGGATTTCGATAAGAGGCACCAAACATTCAGTAGTGATTTTCGCAATGTCAGGCTCGAACTGGCTAATGATGATTTTTATCCATTCAACTATATGGCTGGAAGCTAGAGCACATGGCCCATTTTAATGATGGTTTATAATCTGTCGTCTTGGTTGGTTATGGATCAATCCTATTTTATGATGCCTCTTCTTATTGACGGATCAAAATCACCGGGAAATAATATTGACGTTTATCTCCGACCTCTGATCAATGAGTTAAAATCTTTATTCATTGATAGTGTAGAGATTTACGATGTAAACACAGATATAACCTTTATGATGCGTGTGGCTTTAATGTGGACAATTAATGACTTTCCTGAGTATGGAATGCTATTGGGTTGGTCTGTACATGGTCACAAAGTATGCTCTTACTGCCATCAAGATACAACATCGAAATGGTTGAATTTTAGCAGAAAGGTTTGTTATTATGGTCATTGGCGTTTCCTGCCACTAGACCATCCCTACAGGTTCGACAATGCTCACTTTAATGGTCATCAGGAGTTTCTTGGGCCACCAGCCACATTGTCCGGAGAGGACGTGATTGCTCAGTAGGATGGTTACAATAACGTGACCTTCGGGATAGATCCGGCAAAACAGGACAAACCACCATACTGGAACACATTAAGCATTTTCTACGAGCTTCTGTACTGGTCAACAAGTTTAGTGTGTTATTATATGGACGCCATGCATATAGAAAAGGGACTATTCGAGCACGTACTCAACTTGCTTCTTTGTAAAGACGGAAACAACTTCCGTACACGGATGGATCTCCAGGACTAGAAAATTAGAAGTGAATTACATCCTAAATCGATAGCAGGTAAACCGGGCAAGTTTGTATTTTCCAATGCCGCGTATCATATGTCACAACTGGAGAAGAAAATGGTCCTGCAGGTGTTACATGATTTGAAAGTTCCCACAGGTTTCTTAGGATCGTTTAGCAAGAAGATAAAGGTTGTGAAAGGAAATATCGATGGGCTGAAAAGTCATGATCACCATTGTTTACCGCCGAAAACCGGGAAGACAAACGTCTTGCCTGAATTTGGGGGCAGATACTATTTGGTTTTATCCGTCCACCTCTCCGAAGATGCCAAGCTGATTTATGGCACCGTGCATCGGAGGTTTGGACGGATGCGGCCGTTGCAGCAGGCTTCGTCAGATTTCCTCTCGTTTGTGAGGAGTTTTTTTTATTGTGGAGACGCTCTTCCCTACAGGCGCAAAGCCCCTGCAGTTAATTACGTTACCGCATCGCGGCAACCACTTTCTCCTGCTCCAGAAGGTCGGTTCGTATCGTTTGTGTTTGTTTTATTTTTGGATGCCCGTGGATTGTATACAGAGACTAATTTATGTTGTCGTCCGTAGGGCGTGGATTAGTCAAAATCCGTATATTCTTAGATTTAGGTTTGGGTTGATTTAAGGATCGTTAATCTTGTTTGAGATTAAGATCAACTTAAATGTTTGTTAAGATTACGTTAGTCCAATTTTAGACTAAGATCTACTTAACAAGGGTTTAGGATCATCTTGATCCAACAAAAGAGAATTTGGGCTTTATCGTTTTAGTTTAAGAACGTTACAGTCCGTTGTTAGTTTAAGGACGTTGCGGTCCATAGCTAGTTTAAGGACGTTGCTTTCCATAGGGATGTGCCTGTCGATTTGAGAGTGCACCAAAGAGTTATTGGTTATCGGGACCCACCACCTCTATGAAGACGTTGAAGAATTACAACGACATATATCAGAGGTGTGAGGAGATGTACCCTTAAACCAATGTCCGTTGGGAGATATGCAGTCGTGTTTGGGACTAAAACCAATTTGGAAAATGATGAGCACATGGGCTCGGTTGATCTGAATTGGGGATTTGGTCAACTTGAACTCAACCCACTCAGTCTTTGAATAAAGTGTTAAACACTTGCTTGGGTTCAGTCCCTTTTCTGTGCAAATAATGTTTTGCTTTACTTTCCTCTCTTTTTGTTCTTTTATTTTTATGGAGTGTTAAACACTCTTTATGGCACTCACGTGCGGAGCACGTAGGGCACTTGGCGCTGAGCGCCAACCACTGAGTGCTAGGCACTCCTTATTGAGCAGCTCCCATGTGAAGGACACGTGAGGCGCTTAGCGTTGAGCGCCAAGTATTGAGTGCTAAGCACTCTTTATTGAGCAGCGCCCACGTGAGGGACAGTTGAGGCGCTTGGCGCTGAGCGCCAACCAGTGAGTGCTAAGCACTCTTTATCGAGCAACGCCTACGTGAGGGACACGTGAGGCGCTTGGCGTTGAGCGCCAACCACTGAGTGCTAAGCACTCTTTATTAAACAGCGCCCACGTGATAAGCACGTGAGACGCTTAGCGCTGGGTTTTTCTTTGGGTGTTTTGTTTTGAAGAGTTCAATTCTTTGTTCTTTTCTGGATTTTTTTATCCCCAAGAACAAGTTCATCCCCATGAGAATTAAATTCTCATTTGTGGGAGACTTGTCTCATGGACCTCAGATCTAGAGAAAGAACTATGTTCTTTACGAAGAGTTAAACTCTTGGATATGCAGATGAGATGCTCTAATCTCTATTTTTTATTTATCTCGAAGAAAGGTATTCTTCTTTCTTCCTTCTTGTCACGCCCCGCTTCCCGGTATACGGGCAGAGGACACGACGAGGCCGCTACGTATTTACTGTGAAGTAAATACGCTAAGCGTATCTAAGTAATATAAAGGTAAATACACAAGAGACAACGGATATAAACTGAACAACAACTTTATTTATTAACATTCTTTTGTACAATGCATGAAAAGTAAATACAACTGAAATAAAAGCGATGCCTAAACAATGGCATAACAGGAAATGAAAAATACTGAATGGAAAATGTACAATGTCTAGAGCTCGGGGTCTTCACTGAACTGGTCCAAGTCTTCAGCAGTAGGCTCGATCTCTAATGTGTCCAGATCACCTGAAGACATTCAAAGAAGAAAGAAAGAGAATGTCGTCAGCGAACAGATCGCTCGGTAAGTCCTAAAGAGAAGGAAGAAATAGAATAGACAGAATAAGAAGATAGCTTTTAAAGTTGTATTATATTTGTTGTAATGTTGTGTTAACGCTGTTGTTTGTAGCTTAGTACAGAATGATGCCAGTGTATACGAGAGGAGTCTCGTTAGACCAGAGACTACGGTGAACTGAATATAGAGTACAAGGCTCCGTTAGAAGGCCCGGAACAATGGCAATTGGATTCATGTTAGGTGTCTTAAATTTTGCAGTCTCGTGCCATTTTTAACACCTTCCGTACCAGTCTACCCCTTAAACCCCGTAGTGTTTTGATTGTATTGTATTGTAAACTGTATAGATTGTATAATTGGATGACTGACCGAAACCATGATATCTGTAATGGATGTAACCGTAGAATCATGTAAATGGATGTAAACTGGAGATCATGTAAATGGAATGTATATCCATGGTTTGGTTCGGTCAAGTTGTATAGATTGATAATTGGATTCATGGATTCATGTTGGATTGTAATATTGTAGATTGTAGATTGTACTTGAATCATATTCAAGTCAGATTATAATGAGACTCAAACCTGAGTTAGACAATTAGAAAAGTAAATTGAAGTCCTGCTTGTTTTAATGTTATCGGTAACCGCTGCACATGGGCGGCAGGATTTGTGTCTTTTTCAAAGACGATTACCGTATTGATAACACCGTGGTTAAGTTGTCTACCTTAGATAGGCAAGCACCCACTTCTTCGGCTCCCTGAGGCTCAAGAGATTGGTCCCGCTTAAACCTATATTTACTAGGGTCCTTAGGGTAATTTATAAAACTTGAGGGGTTTTTATGTAAAAATACTCTTGTATAGTTTTCAAAATACACCCCAAGTATTTATTAATCGTGTTTAGAGTTGTAATGAATGTAGATTTTATACTGTGATATTTCTAGTGAAAATATCCTATTTTCATAAATAAAGGTATTTATTTGTAATATTGATTTGTATGGAATTCATGGTATTTTAGTGTAAAATGATTCTTGTGATATTTTTAGAAAAAGTAGAATATTTGTAATAATTCAAAATAGATATTTTTATGTGACATATACATATATTTATATGAAAATAATTTTAGTATATATATAATATTCTAGAAATCTTGTTTTCTTAAGATGTCGTATTTTAAATCTCTCGAGACCGAATGCTCCTTGCGGAGGTCTGCATCTCGCACTACTAAGCCCGAGGATGTGCGATAATCCGCACCATTCTGAACGGGTTCCCCAAAATGGGTTGTAACGGCGCTTTGCAAAGATTTGTATAAATACTAAATCCTTTAGAAAACGGTTTTATTAAGTAAATGGTATTTATTTGTAAAGATGTCGATTTCCCGTATTCTATGTTCTAGGGTTTCCTAAGTCAACTAGACTGCTCCTAACTGGTCCAAAGCGACAAGTTGTGAGATATCCCTCAAATCGCCTCTTCACCGCTAATTGTGGCCAGATAAGTACGAGTGAAGAAAGGAGGGATCCGCTCACGGATCACCGTGAGACGGGCCTTTTAAAGTTACCTTTCTTACTTGTCTAGCCTAGACACCACAAAATCAGGTTTAGATAAACGACTGAATGTCCACAACCTTCCTTTGTCCTAATGAGCGTGACAGTCCTTAATTGGCTGAGTCTATATATTTTCTTTTTTTTATTATTAGCTCAAAAGTTATTTATATGTAAAGATGTCGATTTCCCGTATTCTATGTTCTCGAGGGTGTCGTGCTATGTTGCATATGAGTGTGTGAGGAGGTAGGTCGTTACCTCGTGATCTACTTAAAGGTACAGCAAGTTTAATGAAGTTAAATGTATAATTGAAACAATGTGGTATTTAAATGAAAAATACGATAAAGTAAAATAGCCATCATTTTATAAAATGAAACTTGATCAATTTGGTTGATTAGTGTTTAATAGTCAACATGAGAGAGTTTAAGCATAATTGTATTAACGAGAAGTGAAGTTTTATAAGAAAACCGAATCGGAAATCGGATTTATTCCGATTCCGTCGGGTTTTGTAAATCCGTATTTTTTGTCACGCCCCGCTTCCCAATGTACGGCGAAGGAGACGCGACGAGGTCTGCTACGTATATACTCAGAAGTACATACGCTAAGCGTATCTAAGCAATACAAAATAAATACACAAGAAACAAGAAATAAAAAGAACATCAACTTTTATTTATTAACATCCTTTGTACAATGCATGAAAGGAAATACAACTGAAATAAAAAGATGCATAAACAGTGGCATAACATGAAATGAAAAAGTACAGAAAGGAAAAGTGTACAATGAAACTAAAGTGCAAGATCTTCAGCAAACTGCTCCAAGTCCTCTTGAGATGGCTCGATCTCCGTTGGGTCCAAATCACCTAACGACATTCAAAGAAGAAGAAACAGAATGTCGTCAGCGAACAGGTCGCTCGGTAAGTCCCAAAGGTAAGAGGAAAGTAGAAGACAGAATAAGAAGATATATTTTAAGGTGTATAATATTGTTGTAATGTTATGTTAACGCTGTTGTTTGTAGCTTGATACAGAAGGATGCCAGCGTATACGAGGGGAGTCTCTATATGCCAGAGACTAGGGGCACGTATAGTACAAGGAACCGTTTATGCCACGATACAACAGCAACTGGATTCATGTTAGGTGTGTTAAATCTGATCACCTCGTGCCACCTTTAACACCTTCCGTACCAATCTACCCCTTAAACCCCGTGATGTCTTGTTTGTATTGTTATCTTGTAAATTGTAGTGATTGTATGATTGATTGACTGACTGACCGAAACCATGATATCAGGAAACGGTTATAACCGTAGAGTTATGTAAATGGAATACTGAGAATCATGTAAAAGGAAAATATATCCATGGTTCGGTTCAGTCAAATTGTATAAATCGGTAATTGGATTCATGGATTCATGTGTTCATATTGACTTGGAATCTTGTAGTTTGTAGGTTGACTTGAATCATATTCAAGTCAGATTAATCAGACTCAAACCCGAGTCAGACAATCAGAAATGTGAATCGAAGTCTTATAATTGCTAGGGTCCTTAAGGTAATTTATAAAACTTCAGGGGGTTTTATGTAAAAATTCTTTTATATACTTTTCAAAATACACCTCAAGTATTTATTATTCGTCTTTAGGGTTGTAATGAGGGTGGATTTTATGTTGTGACATTTCTAGTGAAATATCCTAGTTTTATAAATAATGGTATTTATCTGTAATATTGATTTATTTGAAGTTCATGGTATTTTAGTGTAAAATATATTCTTGTGATTTTTAGAAAAAGGTGGAAAATTTATATTATAATAAAATAGGTATCTAAATGATAAATTTACATATGTTTATACAAAAATAATTTTAATAAATATTTTATATTCCAAAAATCTCATTTTCTTAAGATGTCGTATTTTAAACCTTTCGAGACCGAATGCTCCTTGCGGAGGTCTGAATCTCGCACTACTAGCCCGAGGGTGCACGATAAACCGTACTATCCCTAACAGGTTTCCTTAAGGTGGGTTGTAGCGGCGCTTTGCAAAGATTGCAAAATACTAATCCTTTAGAAAACGGTTTTATAAAGTAAAAGGTATTTATTTGCAAAGTGTAGTTTTCCGTATTTTAGATTTTAGGGTTTCCTAAGCCAACTAGCCTATTTCTAAATGGTCTAAACGACAAGTCGTTAGAAGCCTCAAATCGCCTCTTCACCGCCAATTGTGGCCAGGTAAGTACAAGTGAGGAAGGAGGGATCCGCTCACGAATCGTGAGGCGGGCCTTTTAAAGTTACCTTTGCTCACTTGCCTAGCCTAGACACCACAAAGTCAGGTTTAGATAAACGATCGATGTCCACAACTTATCGTATTTTCCTAATATGAGGTATTTATTTAACATTGTATCAAAGCTAAACTTTTAGAATCGTTTTTCTTAAGAATATGGTATTTTAATGAAAGTTTCGTTTCATCGTATTCTAAGTTTTGATGATATCGTTTTAGGGTTGTATTTGCATGTGTGTGGAGGTAGGTCGTTATCTCGTGCTCTACTTTAAATGTATAGCAAGTTAAGGGGTTAAATGTGAAATTGAAACATGATGGTATTAAAGTGAAAAAATACGGTAAATTGGAAAGGTTATCATTTCATGTGAGAAAACTTATTCAAATTGATTTTTAAAAGTTTAATAGTCAAGATAAAAATATTTAGGCATGAATGATTTGATTAGAAGTGAAATTTTTATAGAAGACCGAGTTGGAAATCAGATTTGTTCCGATTCCGTCGTGTTTCGTAAATTCGTATTTTAGAGAAATCGAAAGGGGGATAGAATGGGACTTACGGGTTTCGATCTATACTAAGGAGTGTAGGGGAAACAAAGAAGTTGCCGAGGCGTTGCTTCGTCGCCGGTTGTTTCTAAAAACGTCGCCGGAATTCCCGCCGGAATTTCGTCGGAGCTTCGCCGCGAACTTGTTTTCAACGTACACACTTCTTGGAAAAATTTTGAGAGAGTGAGCCTAGGGTTTTGGGGGTGAGAGGGTAGTGTGTAGGGTTGGTATTTTTAGGGTTAGGGTAGGGTTAGAATAGATGAAAAGTTAAAAATAAAAATGTGATAAAATGTAATAAAAATGTATTAAAAGTGGAGTAATTGGGGTTTTTAAAGAGTTCTGGAAGTTTTCTGAGGCTGAAATTTTGCAGGTGCATAAGGAATATGAAAAGACACAACTTTCATGTTAGGGCCGTCGCCGGAATCGGCCGACTCGGGGGTGACTCGGGGGTGACTCGGCCGTGACTCGGTCGGTGCACTGAGTCGGCCGAGTCGAGGCCGAGTTGGCCGATTCCCGGCCGAGTCCGGCGGCCAGGATCCCTCCCATCGGTTCATCTAACTCCTGCAAGTGTTACATCTTTGGGTGTAGTGGGGTTTTTGTGAGATATGCACGTGTAAACTCTTGGTATTCTAAAGGTTTTAAAAAAAATCAATATAAAAAATAATGTGGGGTATGGGATTTGAACTCTGGTGGCTTGGTTCAGCAGTGCAAGGTATTACCAATGAGCTACAAGCTCTTTCTTGTAATTATGGTGTGAAATAAATACTTAAAGAGATATCAGCAACATTAAATACTCCAAGTGTACATTGAATTTAAATCAATGCTTTGTACATTAAAAATGGAGTTGTTACAGTCTACCCTCCTTACAAAAATTTCGTCCTCGAAATTTTTGACTTTTATTTGAGAACTAGTTTACAAAGAGGTGAGGATATCTTGCACGCATATCATTTTCCCTTTCCCAAGTGGACTCTCCTGGAGTGTCTTTCCTCAACATTACCCGGACCAACTTAACTTCTTTGTTCCAAAGTGTCTTCACTTTCTTGTCCAGGATCTCTACAGGTTGTTTCTCACAAGACAAGTCGGGCTGTATAGTGAGCTCGGAATGATCAAGAACGTAGTTGGGGTCACTCACATACCTTCTGAGTTGGGATATATGGAACACATTATGCACTCCTTCCAATGAGGGTGGAAGCGCTAAGCGGTATGCCACTTCACCGACTCGTTCGAGTATGTCGAACGCTCCAATGTATCTCGGACTCAATTTACCCCGTCTTCCAAATCGGATCACTCCACGGTTCGGAGATATCTTCAAGAATACGTGATCTCCTGGTTGGAACTCCAAGTGTCGTCTCTTTGCATCAGCCCAGTGCTTCTGTCGATCTTGGGCTATGCGCATCCTTTCCCTGATAGTACGAACCATATCAACGGTCGCTACTATCATCTCTGGTCCAAGAAGTTCCCTATCTCCGATGTCGTCCCAACTTAATGGTGATCGACACTTCCTTCCATACAATGCTGCAAAAGGTGCCATTCCTATGCTTGCTTGGTAGCTGTTATTGTACGCGAACTCCACAAGATGCAGGTGATCTTCCCACGATCCTTTGAAGTCTAGCATACACGCTCTGAGCATATCCTCCAAGATCTGAATAGTTCGTTCCGACTGACCATCTGTTTGTGGATGATAAGCTGTGCTGAAGTTCAGACTTGTTCCCAAGCTTGCTTACAGACTCTGCCAAAATTGCGATCGGAACCTGGTGTCACGATCGGAGAAAATGTAGACCGGTACTTCATGAAGTCTTATAATTTCCTGTATGAGTTCATGGGTATCAGAGATAGTACATTATGAAGAGTTTAAATCTTAAGTAGATTATTACCTCCATGTACTTCTTTACTAGTGTCTCAGTTGATTGGCCAACTCGAAATGGGATGAACTGAGCCGACTTTGTGAGTCGATCCACAATGACCCATATAGCATCGTTACCCTTTGTGCTGCGAGGAAGAGCAGTCACAAAATCCATCGTGATGTGTTGCCACTTCCATTCTGGGATTGGTAACGGTTGAAGTAGTCCAGCTGTCCTGTGATGTTCAGCCTTTACTTGCTGACACACCAAACATTTTGCGACACTTCTGGCTACTTCACGCTTCATTCCATGCCACCAATAATTCTGACGTAGATCTTTGTACATTTTGGTACCACCAGGATGTACTGAGTAGGGAGAGCCGTGAGCTTCTTTCATTAACTCTTCCCAAACAGGACCTTTTGGTACACACAATCTGCTGCCGTATCTCAAAAATCCGTCTTCATGGATAATGAAGTTTGTTCTGAGTCCATTCTCCACTTGTTCTCTGATCCTTTGCAACTTAGCATCACTTGCTTGAGCTGCTTTCATCTGATTGACAATGGTTGATTGAACTTGTAGATTCATCAAACTTGAAGCTTTACCTGGCATGACTACTTCAATCTCCATCTGATGCAAGTCTTGCTGAAGCTTCCACTGAGTGGTGAGATTCATCGATAATAGTTGGCGACTAAGAGCATCAGGTACTACGTTCACCTTCCCTGCGTGATATTGCAAGTTGATGTCAAAGTCCGCCATGAGTTCTAACCATCTTCTCTACCGCATATTCAACTCCTTCTGAGTAAACACGTACTTCAGACTTTTATGATCTGTGTAGATGTTCACTCGTTCACCAAGTAAATAGTGGCGCCAAATCTTGAGAGCAAAGATGATGGCTGCCAATTCCAAATCATGCGTCGGATAATTGCGCTCATGAGTCTTCAGTTGTTTTGAAGCATAAGCCACAACCTTACCGTGCTGATGTAGAACACATCCTAATCCCTTACCGGATGCATCACAATGCACTTCGAATCCTCCAGATTGATCCGGTATTACGAGAATAGATGCAGATGTCAATCTTGATTTGAGTTCTACGAAAGCTTGTTCGCATGCTTCTGACCACACAAATTCTTCATCTTTTCCTGTGAGCTTGGTCAGGGATGTTGCTATCCTTGAGAATCCTTCAATGAACCTTCTGTAATATCCAGCTAAACCCAAGAAACTCCGAATGTCCTTCACTGACTTTGGTGTAGGCCATTCGCTGACTGCTGAAACTTTTGTTGGATCCACAGAAATTCCTTCTCCTGATACGATATGTCCAAAAAAACCAACTTGATTTAGCCAAAACTCACACTTGCTGTACTTGGCATAAAGCTTATGTTGTCAAAGAGTTTTCAGAACAATTCGTAGATGCTCTGCATGCTCTTTCCGACTCTTAGAATATACCAGGATGTCGTCGATGAAGATGACAACAAACCTGTCTAAATACTCCCGGAAAACTTGATTAGGTTCATGAATATTGCTGGTGCATTGGTCATTCCAAATGGCATCACTACAAATTCGTAATGTCCATAGCGAGTTCTGAAAGTTGTTTTGTGAATATCAGCTTCCTTGACCTTTACTTGATGATAACCTGAACGAAGATCCAATTTAGAGAAAACACAAGATCCACTTAGCCGATCGAATAAGTCATCGATGCGCGGGAGTGGATACTTGTTCTTTATAGTGACTTCGTTCAAGGCCCTATAATCGATGCACATTCTGTATGAACCTTCCTTCTTCTTCACCAGTAGTACAGGTGCTCCCCAACTTGAAGTGCTGGGACGAATCCATCCTTTCGCCAATAATTCGTCCAACTGTGTTCGGACTTCCTTTAAACCTTCCGGACTTAGTCTATAAGGTGCTTTGATTACTGGTTGGGCTCCTGGTACTAGATCAATACTGAATTCAAGAGCTCGATCAGGAGGCAAGCCTGATATATCGTCAGGAAATACATCGTCGAACTCTCGAACTACCTCTGGTCTTAATTCTTCTTCTGCTTGAGCTGCTGCAACTACGGCTTCCCTTGGCTTCGTTTTGTAGGTACTTGGCTCTAGGGTACGGTCTTCGCTTTTGAAATAGAAGACTGGATGGTCTGGAATCTCGAATGCTACCCTTCTTTGACGACAGTCGATGGTAGCATAAAAAGTTCCAAGCCAATCCATTCCTAGAACCATATCGAAGTTCGGTATGTCCAGTACTTTGAAGTCAGCATAAAACTCTAGGCTGCAGACGACGACTGGACACAAGCTGTATCCCATAGTTTCCTTTAGAACGCCATTTCCGGAACTGACATTCCAGCTGGATACAAGCGGTGAGACTGGAATCGCATGGGTTCGGACGAATCGTTGCGAAATAAAGCAGTGGGATGCTCCAGTATCAAACAGTGCAAATGCAGGTAGTGAGGCTACTAGGATTGTACCTAAGGTATATGTGATATGTTTTAGGTATATGGAAAGTGTGTAGGTAAACAAGACTAAAAGATAAGTTTGAGAAAGAAGGTTTACCAGTAATGACTTGGCCAGTGGCCTCAGCTTCTTCCACAGACATCGTGAAAGCCTGGCGCTTTGGCACATTTCTCCTGGCCTGAGGAGCATTCCTCAGAACGTTCTTTTGAGCTTGATGGAACTGACGAGGAGGTGGTGCAGCTTGTGATCCTCTGGATAGTGCAGGTAGTGCAAGTCTTGGAGCAGGGGCTTGGATGGCTGGACGCTGTGGATAATTGTTTGCTGGCCTGGGTGCAGCAATTGGATTTTGTTTATGAGGACAAGCCCCAATACCATGAGCAGCTGAGCCGCAGATCAAGCAAAGGTTGTTCGCACGTCGGCAATCTCTCGCCAGATGCCCATTTCTCTTGCAGTAGTTACAAAAGGCTGGGCTAGGCCTGTTGATTGGTGCTCCAGGACGTCTTGGCACAAAAGATGGTCTGGACGAGGCTCCACCTGCCATCTGGTTGGCAGGACGCTTGACTCCTGCAAACTGAGGTCTGCCCCTTGCTTTTATCACTGCCTCATAACTGCGGGCAGCTTCCAGAGCATCCTCATGAGTCAAAAATTTTCCTGTGGCTAGAGCAGCCTGAATCTCTGTGTCCAGTCCTTGTTGAAAGCGACGGGCTCTGATCTCGTCCGTCGGTATCAAATGTGCCGCGAATCTGTTTAAGGATAGTGTTAGCTGTATAGTATGTGATATATAAAAATTGAACTATTGCGACATATCTTACCGGCTTAACATGGTGAATTCAGCGTCATATTCATCTACCGATTTGTCCCACATCGATCCTTGTTGTAGATGAATGAACTGCTGCTCCATGGAAAACCTAGCAGTCACAGGGAAGTATTTCACGTCGAACTTCTCGCGAAAAGTCTTCCATTCAATAGGCTGTGCAAGACGGCTTTCTTCCGCCTTCCACCAGTTGCGAGCATTGTCCATGAGCTGTAGTTTAGCCACACGGACCCAAGCTATGTCTGGCATTTGTGCTGCGGCCAGATCATCCTCGATACTTTGAGCCCATTCATCAGCTTCCAGTGGGCTCCCCTTTCCTGAGAACTGCTTCGGATGTAAAGCCCTGAATTGCTTTACTCCAGGAGCATCAGTCTCGGGACGGTTCAGGAGTTGTTGCTGTCCCTCGAGAAGGCTGCGGATCACCTTAAGTAGCACTGTCTGCTCGGTAGGTGGTGCAGGAATAGCTGGTGTGAGAGGTAGTGCTGGAGGTGTGTTGTTGACGTTGGTGCTGGTGTTGTTCGGGGAATCCATAACCCTGAAGAAAAATTTGGGTTAGGAAAGATTCAAGTACATGAAATGATAAGATTCAAGGAATATGAAATTGCAAGATTCAAGGAACATGAAGTGTAAAGAATGTTTTAGTTGCCGGTTCTTGTATTATATTGCTTACGTTGTTCACGCAGAACAGAACTGCATAATAGGGATTCATACAGCTCTGACCTGCATGGGCCACCAACAAAACCTGTCACGCCCCGCTTTCCAGTGTACGGCGAAGGGGACGCGACGAGATCCGCTACGTATATACTCAGAAGTACATACGCTAAGCGTATCTAAGCAATATAAAATAAATACACAAGAGACAAGAAATAAAATGAACAGCAACTTTTATTTATTAACATCCTTTATACAATGCATGAAAGGAAATACAACTGAAATAAAAAGATGCATAAACAGTGGCATAAGATGAAATGAAAATGTACAGAAAGGAAAAGTGTACAATGAAACTAAAGTGCAAGATCTTCAGCAAACTGCTCCAAGTCCTCTTGAGATGGCTCGATCTCCGCCGGGTCCAAATCACCTGACGACATTCAAAGAAGAAGAAACAGAATGTCGTCAGCGAACAGGTTGCTCGGTAAGTCCCAAAGGTAAGAGGAAAGTAGAAGACAGAATAAGAAGATATATTTAAAGGTGTATAATATTGTTGTAATGTTATGTTAACGCTGTTGTTTGTAGCTTGATACAGAAGGATGCCAGCGTATACGAGGGGAGTCTCTATATGCCAGAGACTAGGGGCACGTATAGTACAAGGAACCGTTTATGCCACAGTACAACAGCAACTGGATTCATGTTAGGTGTGTTAAATCTGACCACCTCGTGCTACCTTTAACACCTTCCGTACCAATCTACCCCTTAAACCCCGCGATGTCTTGTTTGTATTGTTATCTTGTAAATTGTAGTGATTGTATGATTGATTGACTGACTGACCGAAACCATGATATCAGAAAACGGTTATAACCGTAGAGTCATGTAAATGGAATACTGAGAATCATGTAAAAGGAAAATATATCCATGATTCGGTTCAGTCAAATTGTATAAATCGGTAATTGGATTCATGGATTCATGTGTTCATATTGACTTGGAATCTTGTAGTTTATAGGTTGACTTGAATCATATTCAAGTCAGATTAATCAGACTCAAACCCGAGTCAGACAATCAGAAATGTGAATCGAAGTCTTATAATTGCTAGGGTCCTTAAGGTAATTTATAAAACTTGAGGGGGTTTTATGTAAAAATACTTTTATATACTTTTCAAAATACACCTCAAGTATTTATTATTCGTCTTTAGGGTTGTAATGAGGGTGGATTTTATGTTGTGACATTTCTAGTGAAATATCCTAGTTTTATAAATAATGGTATTTATCTGTAATATTGATTTATTTGAAGTTCATGGTATTTTAGTGTAAAATATATTCTTGTGATTTTTAGAAAAAGGTGGAAAATTTATATTATAATAAAATAGGTATTTAAATGATAAATATACATATGTTTATACAAAAATAATTTTAATAAATATTTTATATTCCAAAAATCTCATTTTCTTAAGATGTCGTATTTTAAACCTTTCGAGACCGAATGCTCCTTGTGGAGGTCTGAATCTCGCACTACTAGCCCGAGGGTTACGATAAACTGTACTATCCCTAATGGGTTTCCCAAAGGTGGGTTGTAGCGGTGCTTTGCAAAGATTGTAAAATACTAATCCTTTAGAAAACGGTTTTATAAAGTAAAAGGTATTTATTTGCAAAGTGTAGTTTTCCGTATTTTAGATTCTAGGGTTTCCTAAGCCAACTAGCCTATTTCTAAATGGTCTAAACGACAAGTCTTTAGAAGCCTCAAATCGTCTCTTCACCGCCAATTGTGACAAGGTAAGTACAAGTGAGGAAGGAGGGATCCGCTCACGAATCGTGAGGCGGGCCTTTTAAAGTTACCTTTGCTCACTTGCCTAGCCTAGACACCACAAAGTCAGGTTTAGATAAACGATCGATGTCCACAACTTATCGTATTTTCCTAATATGAGGTATTTATTTAACATTGTATCAAAGCTAAACTTTTAGAATCGTTTTTCTTAAGAATATGGTATTTTAATGAAAGTTTCGTTTTATCGTATTCTAAGTTTTGATGATATCGTTTTAGGGTTGTATTTGCGTGTGTGTGGAGGTAGGTCGTTACCTCGTGCTTTACTTTAAATGTATAGCAAGTTAAGGGGTTAAATGTGAAATTGAAATATGATGGTATTAAAGTGAAAAAATACGGTAAATTGGAAAGGTTATCATTTCATGTGAGAAAACTTATTCAAATTGATTTTTAAAAGTTTAATAGTCAAGATAAAAATATTTAGGCATGAATGATTTGATTAGAAGTGAAATTTTTATAGAAGACCGAGTTGGAAATCAGATTTGTTCCGATTCCGTCGGGTTTCGTAAATTCGTATTTTAGAGAAATAGAAAGGGGGATAGAATGGGACTTACGGGTTTCGATCTATACTAAGCAGTGTAGAGGAAACAAAGAAGTTGCCGATGCATTGCTTCGTCGCCGGTTGTTTCTAAAAATATCGCCGGAATTCCCGCCGGAATTTCGTCAGAGCTTCGCCGCTAACTTATTTTCAACGTACACACTTCTTGGAAAATTTTTGAGAGAGTGAGCCTAGGGTTTTGGGGGTGAGAGGGTAGTGTGTAGGGTTGGTATTTATAGGGTTAGGCTAGGGTTAGGGTAGATGAAAAGTTAAAAATAAAAATGTGATAAAATATTATAAAAATGTATTAAAAGTGGAGTAATTGGGGTTTTTAAAGAGCTCTGGAAGTGGTCTGAGACTGAAATTTTGCAGGTTCATAGGGAATATGAAAAGACACAACTTTCATGTTGGGGTCGTCGCCGGAATCGGCCGACTCGGGGGTGACTCGGTCGGAGCACTGAATCGGCCGAGTCGAGGCCGATTCCCGGCCGAGTCCGGCGGCCAGGATCCCCCCCGACGGTTCATCTAACTTCTGCAAGTATTACATCTTTGGGTGTAGTGGGGTTTTTTTGTGAGATATGCATGTGTAAACTCTTGGTATTCTAAAGGTTTTAAAAAAAATCAATATAAAAAATAATGTGGGGTATGGGATTTGAACTCTGGTGGCTTGGTTCAGCAGTGTAAGGTATTACCAATAAGCTACAAGCTCTTTCTTGTAATTATGGTGTGAAATAAATACTTAAAGAGATATCAGCAAAATTAAATACTCCAAGTGTACATTGAATTTAAATCAATTCTTTGTACATTAAAAATATAGTTGTTACATTTTTAGAATAGAAAAAGGAAGATAGAAATTGGACTTGCGGGTTAGGACAATCATGAGAGTGAGATGGAATGGGAGGAGTCGCCGGTGCGTCGTTTCGTTGCCGGGAGCTTCTAGGATCGTTGCCGGAAAATCCGTCGGAGAATTCGCCGGAGCTTCGCCTTTCACTCACTTCGATTGCATACAAAAGTTTCTTGAAAATTCTAGAGAGTTGGCTCAGAGTCTTGGGTGATAGGGTATAGGGTAGGGGTGGTATTTATAGGGTTAGGCTAGGTGAAGGGTTTTAATTTAAAAAAATTGTAAAATGTATAAAATCATTAAAAAATGGAGTAAAAGAGGATTAATTGTGTCTCTGGAAGTGGTCTGCAGATTTAAAGTATACAGGGATATATAGATGGCCAAGAGACACAAAAAAGATGTTGGGGACTCGGCCGTCCGGCCGAGTCCGGCCGGCGGCGTCGGCCCGAGTCGGCTGGTCCTCCGGCCGAGTCGGGCCGAGTCGCCAGGTCGGGAGGTGGGGGGTCTCCTGAGGGAGGCTCTGGTATATTCAGTTTTTCATGGATAGTGGGAAATTATGGAGTTATCTCGTGTGGACTGTTGGACTTCTATAAATTTAAAACAAAATAATATTAAAAATAATGTGGGGTATAGGATTTGAACTCTGGTGGCTTGGTTCATCAGTGCAAGGTATTACCAATGAGCTACAAGCTCCTTCTTGTAATTATGGAGCTATTTAATTACTTAAAGTGATAGCAGCAAAAGTAAATACTCCAAGTATACATTAATTTTAAAGTAAATTTTTGTACACTAAAAATGGAGTTATTACATTCTTTTAACTTATAATTAAAAAGTAAAATAATTACTTATATCTTGTGCTCAGGATAAAATACCCCTTTATGGATTTTGAAAAAAATATTTGAAAAAAAATTTGTATAGAAAATTTAGGGTTGTTACACTTCTCAAAACTTTCTTCTTTCTTATCTTAAAACTTATGGGGGGTTCCCTCTTACAAGATTTGAAGTCTTGGGTCCTTTATATAGTGGAGGCAGATTTGTTAATTTGGTTAAAGAAATCTCTCATTGAGAGATCTTTAATTGATTTGGGGATTTTATCCACCGTCGGATCTTTGATCCAAAGACTTCTGTTTTACAGAAGATATTTTTCTCGTTTTTAATAAGATTGGGAAATATTTTCCCGTACAGAGCTTATTCTGTAGCTTGGTGATATTTTAATCACCATTGGATTTTTAATCCAACGGTGCTCTGTTTTTCAGAGAGTAATCTTTCTTGTTTAGAAAGATTTGAGGAATAATTCCTCAACAGAATTTAATTCTGTACTCTGATGATTTATCATCTCCATTGGATTTTTGATCCAACAGCTCTGTTTAACAGAGAGATTTGGTTCTAGCGCTGGCGCCCTCGTGCGAGGCACGTGAGGCGATGCCTCAGAGTTTTTAACTCTTGGCGCTGGCGCCCTCGTGCGAGGCACGTGAGGCGCTGCCTCAGAGTTTTTAACTTTTGGCATTGGCGCCCTCGTGCAACGCACGTGAGGCGCTGCCTTTTTACTGAAGGTGTCTTTTCACCTTCTTTCTTTGCTTTTCCTGAGTCAAACTTTTCTTTTCCAATGCTTGGAAATAGTTCAATCATGCACAACATTTTCTGTTCCTAGACTTAAATGTCACCCTTCATAATCTGAAGCAATACTTCTCTTCTCTTTCACTTTCAGAGAATCATTTTAACAGAGAAGAGCTATGGTTTATAATCGTCCACATGCTCGCCGACAGCCATGTGAGGTGCCTATTGAGGAAATTGTTCCTCGTTTTGCTGCACGCTTGGTGAACTCTGCTCTTACGGATGACCAATGCGATATGGTGTTGCACGAGCTCTTGACTCGTAGAGGATCTCCTTTCCCCATCGGCTCCATTTGGCTCCGGATGGTCTTCTTGTCCGTGCTCAATGATATTCCCCCTTATCCAGCGGAGATGACTCCGGCGATACTCGACGCAGTGGAGGACAAGATCGAGTGCTTTCATGAGTCACTTTTGATTATCACGGCTCTGAGGGATCGCTCTGTTCAGCTGCTAAGCCAGATACGGGCTCAGCGGGCCATCATGTCTGCCTTAGTTGATAGGCACGGTGCTGACCGATGGGGAGCAACTCTTTATGAAGATCACCGCTTTGCCATGGTGGAGAAAGCAGAGAGGGAGTTAGAGAAATTTCTCTATAGTTTTGTGAATCCCTGTACTTTCGATCCCATGTATGGTGATCTATTTCCTATAGAATAAAATATTCAATTAAATGCTTTCTTTCTGTCGTTAACCACCAAGTGCTCCCTTTCTAACACCTATTCTTTCTCTGATGCGTGTATGTACGTATGTAAATGAGCCCGATTTCACACATATCTGTAAACGAAATTTAAACCGGTGTAAACAGGAATAAATAACTCTTGGCCAAAGATTTTGATGGGAACAACCATGTTATTATGGAGCATCATCTCCCATTAGCCCTCAGGACTTCCTTTCCCGAATTGGTTGGTCTAGTAATTAATGACCTTTGTTGTATTTTAGGGAATTGTGCGCTAAAACCTTGGATGTTGTGACGCTGGAGAATCTAGAAAATTCTATTTTCTTAATACTTTGCAAGCTTGAGCATATTTTCCCGCCGTTGTTCTTCGATATTATAATACATCTGACGGTTTATCTTTCAATCGAGACTAAGTTTGCCAGACCGGTACAATATCGATGGATGTATCCTGTCGAAATGTACGTGGAATTTTTGGTTTCACGCATTTTGTAAAATTATTGTTGTCTTATATGCCCGTATTTATTTATTTAACATATTTTTCTTTAGGTACTTTTACACTCTAAAAAAGTATATATGCAATAGAAATCAACCAGAGGATTCTATCATGCAAGATTATCTTCTAGATGAAGTAACTACATTTTGTTCCTACTATCTGAATGAGAACATTGAGATGAAACTTAACTGGCTTTGGAGAATTCAGGACTGGCCATATGGGAAAGCAGATTATAAGATAGTAGACCCCATATTTATCAACAAGATATATCGGTTTATCCTTCTCAATAGCGTATGTCTTGAAAAAATTAGAGAGTGAGTTTTTTTTGATTAATTGTTATATATATGAAATGATATAATATTGATGTCATAATTTATTATTGAGAACATAATTCATATTGATGAGGTACGTGAGGGGCATCCTGATTGGAATGATGAATGATTGGAAAAATATCATCAGGATAATTTTTGCGATTGGGTTGCAGATCATGTAACTTGTTCGAATAATATGTTATTGCGATGGGCCGTTTTAATCTAAACTTATATCGTCATATATTTGCCGTAAAATTTGTTTTGTCAGATCCACGATTCGAACTTATTTGCATCATTAGAGAGAGATTGAAGATATTTAGCTCAGTTTCCTAACATGGAGGTTGCATACTATAAAGAATTCGGTGTCCTTGGATACAAATTTGAAATTAAGAAAATAGAAATATCTCGAACCACTCAGAATAGTGGGATTGCGACCGTAGGATCGGATGGTGTGATTTATTATGGATACTTAAATTGCATACTTGGCATCCAATATCCCGGACGATCAGAACCGTTTTATATATTTCAGTGTATTTGGTACGATACACGAACCGATACGGATAAGTGGAGAAACAATCTCGGGACTTGGAAAGATGAATATGGATGACTAGTATAAACACACCTCGATTTTACAGTCAGAACGATCCATTTATCTTTCCGCAACAAGCGTTTCAAGTATACTACTTACAATTCTTGAAGCATCCGGGATGGAGTGTCGTATACCGTTGGAAATCCAGGGATGTTTACGATATCCCAGAATTCGAGAATTGTATGGAGGACAGTGATGAGAATGAAGAAGAGAGAAGAGTTAGAGTGTTGCGACCGTCTGTCTCCAAAGACGGGTTGTCTTCAGCTGATCGTGAAGTTACGTGGGTTAGGAATGATATCGATAATGAAATCCAAGTAAATATGTCCAATGCGTCTACGAAACGAAAAAGGTTATCAGTAATGTTATGTTATTACTTCACATTTTTACGATCCATACATATATTGCATGCATATGTAATGATTGCACTTTTATTTAGGTCTGATGACGGCGTCAGGAGCAGCGAGAGGTGGCAGGAGCACCAGCCGCGGTAGAGGCAGGGACAGAGACAGAGCGGTTCTGCCGCCCGGAGATCTGCGTAGGGAGCTCCAAAGGGCTGATCTTGCACCCCGATCCATATCCCCTTCGGATGACTCCTTCCGTTTGGACTTTGCCACACCTCCAGGTATATTGCACGCATATTCATTTCGAATGTAATATTATAGATATACACACATATTTATTTTAAGGTTACTTATATAGTCAATTTTTAATTGTCTAGCTGTAGGTGGTGCGTCCACATCAGAGACAAAGACCACCACCGCACCTGCAAGTATATTTATATATCCTATATTGCATGCATATTGATTTAGAATATTATATTATAGATATACACACATTCTTTTTACAATCAATTTTTGATTGTTTAGCTGTAAGTGATGCATCTGCATCCCGGGCAGAGCCCACCACCGCACCTGTGGGTATGTTTATATATGCTATATTGCATGCATATCGATTTAGATTGTTATATTATAGATATACACATATTCTTTTTGCAATTACTTATATAATCTATTTTTAATTGTCTAACTGTAGGTGATGCATCCACATCTGGTGCAGAGGCCACTCCCGCTACTTCCTTACCCTCTGCGCAGTCTGCAGGTTAGTATTCTTAAATATAAAATCTTTTATCGTCAATGCTTACATATACTCTAAGAATAACCATAAACTTCATGTAATTTTATCGTCATTATTTATTTTCTAGTTGGAGAGGATGCATCCACGTCCGGGTTACCGGCTGTTCCTCACCGGAGGAACTATTGTCCTGCTCGTGCTGCTGCCCACGCCCAGGTTCGTGCTGCGGTCGCCGGAGGTATATATCGCACTTCAATTTTCGTTAATTCTTAATTTCTAAATATTGTTTTGTCTTAATATTGCTTGTATTGATATTTTTTGTAGATGCAGGGAAGCCCCATCTCGAGAGGGGGACTCGAGGGCCGAATCAGTCCCACAGGCTGAGGCCCGATAGAGCTAGGAGGAGGCACCATTTCCCCTCTTCTTTACCTCCGATTATCGCTATACCGGCGATTATGCCGAGAGGTTCGGCCGGTATATGGGGGATGGGAGCCGCATCCAAAAGAAATATTCTTTTCATGTTGAGTGGGGCGTCAGCACCGGCGCTCCTTTACCCTTTTCTGAGATCAGGCTCGGGTATTATTATATATTTTCATTTGACTTATCAAATAAATTTATTATTATTTAACACTTATAATTTAAATATATTATTTTCTTGTATTTGCAGTTGGATTACGACTTTCAGCCTGTACCCTATCTTGATCATCCTGATAGAGTGCTCGATCTTTACGCTCTTTATCTGGGCATCATGAAGAACATGAAATCTAATGTCCGATATAATAGAAACAAGCTGAAGATTGATTGCTACATGCTATAGCTGGCGACCCTCGAGGCGGAGAGAGCAATTCTCCTACATTCTCCGGCTTTTGCCAGAGTTGACGTAGATACATAGCCTCTCTTGTGCCGGTATTATGAGTCTGAGTGCAAACAGATTTGTAATTTAAATGTAATTCATTATTTAGTATATAATTTATTTTTTTGTGTTGTTTAATTAGAAAACTAAATCTGATTGTGTTGTGCAGAAACAAGCCGATCAAAATAAGGAGAATAGGAAGTCGATGGAGAGGAGTCTCTCCACTTACACAGGTGGCTCGAGGAACATTACTCGTGCCATGGAGGTATCGGTAAATTACAATAGATTTACTTTGATATAATGCAATATTAAGAGTTTTTTATAATATATGTAAATTTTTGGCGAATTGCAGAGAGCTCAGACCCTGGCGTAGGGTGGTACATCGAGCGTGTTGACCGCGTGTCTTACTGTCCATGACATCTCGACAGATCCCGCCATGGGCGGTTTCGATTCCCCGACGCTGCTACCCAGGAGTATTGCGTAAGTGTTAATATTTATTCTAATTCGAATAAATTTTTTGTTTTGATAAATTCAAATTTAAATGATATATATACTTATGTTTTAATACTTAACGTGGGTGTAGGACCGAGTGGTGGAGCAGACGGAGGCATTGGGGATCGATTTCAGTGGACAGACCGATCCGATCATACTAACCCCAGTCCTAGACGCTGCACACGGAGGGCACCACGAAAATTGGGAGAGAGGACGGGGACTTAGTCCTAGCAGGGCCTATATGAAGTTGGCCTCCACTCCGACGGATACTTCCCCTGCCCCCCATGAGCGACGTCTTGAGCATGATATTGCCGCATTGAAGACTACCGTCGAGAAGTTGAAGGAGATGTTGGTACGTATATTACTTATTAGTAAAATATTATATTACATTGTAGATTGTAGCATATGCAATATTAGTAGCCTGAGCTTATTTGATTTTAGACTTAAGTTTGATTAATCAGGCTTACATAAAACTATCTAATTAAACTAAACTTTATAATTATAACCATGCCACATTTTTTTTCATTTTGGGGTTTAAAAAGTTATGATTATCCAAACTCAAAACTTGAGAAGAAAATATTGCTTTGTAAATTAGATAACTACAAAACCAAGTATCCAATCAAAACTAAACAATTAAGGAGAGATACATGCTTACAAGTTAGAGTAAGTATCATTTCTAGCTCCACATAAAATAAACAACGGTCTTCCAAACTAGATACCAAAATTAAGCCTAAGTCCCTAATTAGTATTCTTAGGTTGGGAGAAAAAAGTATAGCCCTGAATGTATGCAATTTCAACATGTATAAATTCTCATACATAACATATGAATTTTAAAAGAACGTGTGGAATTTCAACAAAACATATATCAATTCACGGTTCCGCAATAATTCGATAATTATATGAATTCGACTAAAATCTAATACACCGTTCTTACTCGTTTATTGCACAAACACAAAATTTTACAGATTCGGCCGCGGCTCCACATACCTCTCCTTCGGCTGCGGCTTCACAAGCCACTATCTCGGCTGCGGCTGCGCAGGCCACTCCTATAGCTCCACAGCCCACCCAGACTCCTGTACAGACCATTCACACTCCTGCACATACCGCTCCTTCATTAGTCAAGTTTTGACGGCTCAGGGCTGCACGGAGGAGCAGATGCGCTAGATTACGGCGATTATTAGAGGCGGGGGAGCTGGATAGAGTTAGGATAGGTTTATTTATGTTTTTGAGGATGTATGTACTTATTTGATACATAGTGTATATTTTGGACGATATCGGTGGTTGTTTGGATGTTTATGATGATGTTAGATTGATTTCCTATTATGTTTGTTTATTTCTTTTATATATAATGCGTGAGATGTTGTTTATATATATATATATGTGTATGTGTGTGTGTGTTATGCGTGAGATGTTGTTTATATATATGTATGTATATATGTGTGTGTGTGTGTGTGTGTATATATATATATATATATATATATATATATATATAAATTATTGTGCACAGGGCCGGGAAAAAAAGGATAGCCCCCTTTTAAAAAAACCTGATATAATGTCTCTATGGATTAATCCGTAGGGGAAATAGTTGCCTATACGGATTAATCCGTAGAGGCACGTTTTGCCTCTACACATTTATCCGTAGGGACAAAATATCCCTATGGACTCAGTAATATGGGCAAAACTTGCCCCTACGGCGTAATCCGTAGGGGCATTTAGAAGGGCCTATGGATAACTCCGTAGGGTTAATTATTTTATTTTTTAAACAGATAAATTAAAAAAAGATTATGCCCCTACGGAATAATCCATAGGGCCAAATGCCCCTACGGATTACACCGTAAGGACAATATTTACTCCGTAGGAGCATGTTCATGGCAAATACTTTCACCTGCGGTCTTTAGACCTACGAAGCTATTTTATATCTCTACGGATTAATCCCTACGGCTATGGTTTGTCCCTACGGCTAAATCCGTAGTGATTATGCTCGATATCGATGATCTCCCAGATCGGGACACGTGGCAGATGTGTCCCAGGGCTCACAAGAAAGGAGCTACGGTGGCCGACCAGACCACTCTTGTGCCCGTCCTACAAGCAAACGCTGGCTCACCTCCGAGCCCCCAGCACAATTGGCCTCCTCGGCCCAATAGCTCGTCTCCGAGCTATCACAGGATCGAGCCTCCTCGGCCCTCTCAGCTCGCCTCCGGGCTCGAGTAGAACCAAGATACCTCGGCTCTCCCGCTCCTCCGCGAGCTCTCCCGCCGATGTCATCTTCCTCGGTCTCATCGACCGACCAACAGCACCGCTTGCAGGCATAACCGTAATCCCATGAATCTCGCCATGCGCGAGATCTCCGCCGGCCGCATCCTACGTTCCACGCCACCACGATCCCCTATTAACGAGCCTGTCTCACCATTAATGGGAGGTCCCGCTCATCACGCGGGCATAACGTCGGGAGCGTAACGGCCGGCGTGATTCTCACGCCTGCCTCGCCTGCTGCCACCGCTATATAAACCCCTTCTTCAGACGGTCCAGGTAAGCCATTTTTACTCCACTAAGCCGTTACTCTGCCCGGATTTCCTCTCTAACTTGACCGTCGGAGGGTCCTTGGTGGTACAACCACCTCGGGACTTCCTTGCATGTAGCTCAACAACCATAACTTCAAACCCATTGAGATCCACACGCTTCAGGAGCGACAGCCTCTAGATCCAATCTCAGCCATCCATCGCCGCCATCAGCAGATCAACGGGAAGCAACATCTGAAGGAGATCAATGCCTTCGTCAGCTGGCGCCGTCTGTGGAAAGTCCTTGATTCCACAAAAACAAAAGTTCACCTCCCGATCTCAACCCAATAGCGAGCGATCATCACGACGATCCAAGCACCAGCCGTCGCCTCTCCCTCAACGGAGGCGCGGACGAACCTCCTCCGCCGAATGCCATCAACGCCCTCGCCGGCCGGATAGACCGACTCGTGTCTGTTATGGAGGCGCTGATCCACATCCAAACGGCGGGGCAAGATCACCAAGTCGCCGCTCCCCCGCCTCGGGGCCAGGACTTCTACAGGGGGAGAGAAGGCTCCGTCCGCATTGGCACTGCCGACCACTGCCTCGCTACCTCCTACGGCCGCGGATCTCCCGGGCCGATACGTTTTGAGACCCGCTAGGCGCCCCACAGTTCGACACCAAGGTCCGTCGCCAGAGCACCTCGTCCCAAGATCCTCCGCGCGCATGTCCCTCCCGAGGAGATGTCTGTCAGCTCGCCTGTTACCAGGCATGGCCGACACCCCCTCCCTCGACGGGTTCGCACAGACGGAACTCGCCACGACGGCTCGAGGGCCACCTCGCCGGGAGATCTAAGGAACCTCATTGAGAGGAACCGGATCCGCGGCCAGACACAGGCCTCCAACAGCAGAGGCCGGGGATCAGAATGCGCCGAGTCGTCGGGATACCACGGCCGACTCGACGCCCTCGAGAAGAAGATCGAGGGTATGCATCGGGAAGGACACCGCTCGAGCGACGGGGCTAAGTATGCCGCTGACTCGCTCACCGAACCGTTCACCGAGGAGCTGCTCGTCGTCCACATTTCCTCCAGCAACAAGCCCCCAAAGGTCTCCCTCTTCGACGACAAATCTGACCCGAAGGACCACTTGGATGCATTCACCGCGGGAATGAGCTTCCAAGACCACTCCGATGCCGCCCAGTGCCGAGCTTTCCCGTCCACTCTCATCCGCTTCGGGCGATTGGTTCCTAGGACTCGAGCCGCGCTCGATCTCGACTTTCGACAAGCTGGCCACACAATTCCTCGGCCATTTCGTCGGAAACAGGCGGCAGAAGCGCACAGTCGACCATCTCTTCACGATCAAGAGCGGGGATAAGGAGACATTCAAAGCGTACGTCACCCGCTTCTACAACACCCTTCTCGAGGTCCCCGAGCACCGGGATAAGACGGTCATCACGGCACTGAGGTTTGGCCTTAGGCACAAGGAGTGGTTACGCTCCTTTGCATTAGCGCAACCTAAGATCATGGCCGAAGTAAAGGCCTGGACCGAGCGCGAGGTCCAGCTCGAATCCGAGGTGAACGCAAGCCTCCCCCGGGCCGAGCAAGCCGACCAAAAGAAGAGATCAAGAGAAGAGATAAGGGGACCTGAGCGGCAGAATCTCTATCTCCCAAAGTTCCAGGAGTACACCCCGCTCAACGTCTCCCAGGCGGTGCTACTAGAGGAGGCCAAGGGTGAGGGGTTCTTCAAGCTTCCCCCGGTCCCGCGAATGGCCTCAAAGCGAACACGGGCCCCTATCGCGGTTTTCACATATCGCTAGGCCACTCCACAGAGAGCTGCAAACAACTCCGAGACTATATTGAAGAGCTCATCCGTTCGGGGCACCTCGCAGCGTACCTGAGGGACAAGCGGCAAGCTGACCGCGAGCAGGAGCAACGTCCCCTTCCAGCCGAGCTGACCATCGGCCAGATCATGGTAGTGTCAGCGGAGGATACGTCCGGTACCCATGAAGCTCGGTACCCTATGCCGGGCATAGATGCCAACACATATCCGGAGGGCTCGAGCCGCACGAATAGGAACATCTACTAGCATGTAGTTTCTTTTCAGAGCGATGTACATTTTTCTTGGGATCTTTTGTTTATATAATAAAGGGATCAATAGAGCATTGCAGAAAAGAAAAAAGAAAATCTTATTCATTTCAAAGGTACTATAGGCTCCTCAGCCGTACATAAAAGAAAAAAGAAAAAAAATTTACAATAGCGGGGGAACAGGGTACATAGAACACTGCTCGTGGTACTCTGACGATATTTCCGCCAGCCGAGCCCTCGCAGCATCCAACCTCTGCCTTCGATCCCCTCCCCGCGAGCGTCGGCATTGCGCCTCAATTGGTAGCACTCACGGACGAGCGCTTCCGAGCGGTCTAGCCGACTCGCAGAGATCAGGCCGAAACGCCTCAGAGACTTTAGCTTGCCTATGGCCTCGTCAAACAACATTTCGAATAAAGGGTTGTAAAGCCCCGGCGATGCCCTCCAGATGGAGTACATCAGCAGCTGAAGGAGGGAGGACCGCCGGGGGAGCAATCGGCCGAAGTGGTCCTCGATCCTACCTATTACCAACTGCACTGTGTCCTCAGTGCAGTACGGGTCGTAGAGGTAGACATCCTCGAAGTTTATGATGTCTTCGATGGTGAAGGGGAAGTCCTGCATTTTTTGCGTTTAGGGTATGAGGGGTCTGTAAACAATACCCCCTCAGTTTTATAGCCCCCAAACGCCCCCCGGATTTCAACGGTCACCCATTTTCACCCATAACAGTGCCGCCATGCGGCAGAAGTTGCGCCGATCGATGTGAAACCGAAAGGACACCCCGCCGCTCCGCGTTTCCCATACAATCGCGACACGTGTCGCCAATGACCGTACCTTTTCCCGGTGCGCCGACTAGCTATCAAAGTCAAAGCCCTCACCAAGAGGCAGCCGAGCGGCTACCCTGCTCGGCTATCCCTGGCCGGCAGCCCGCCTACCCCACGACGCCAGGGATCTAAGCCCTTACTATGAGGCGACCGAGCAGCTTCACTGCTTGGTTCATCCTTGGCAGGCCTCCCATGGCCCCTCCAGCGCTAAGGATCAAAGCCCTCACAAAGAGGCAACCAAGCGGCTACCCTGCTTAGCTATCCCTGGCCAATAGCTCCCCTACCTCACAATGCCAGGGATCTAAGCTCTCGCCAAGAGGCAACCAAGCAGCTTCACTGCTCGGCTATCCCTGGCCGGTAGCCCGCCTACCCCACGACGCCAGGGATCTAAGCCCTCACTATGAGGCGACTGAGCAGCTTCACTGCTTGGTTCATCCTTGGCAGGCCTCCCACGGCCCCTCCAGCGCCAAGGATCGAAGCCCTCGCAAGAGGCAGCCTAGTAGCTACACTGCTCGGCTATCCCTGGCCGGTAGCTCGCCTACCCTACAACGCCGGGGATCTAAGCCCTCGTCAAGAGGCAACCAAGCAGCTTCACTGCTCGGCTATCCCTGGCCGGTAGCCTGCCTGCCCCACGATGCCAGGGATCTAAGCCCTCACTATGAGGCGACCGAGTAGCTTCACTGCTTGGTTCATCCTTGGCAGGCCTCCCACGGCTCCTCCAGGGCCAAAGATCGAAGCCCTCGCAAGAGGCAGCGCTGCAGCTACCCTGCTCGGCTATCCCTGGCCGGTAGCTTGCCTACCCCACAACACCAGGGATCTAAGCCCTCACTAAGAGGTAACCAAGCAGCTTCACTACTTGGTTCATCCTTGGCAGGCCTCCCACGGCCCCTCCAGCGCCAAGGATCAAAGCCCTCACTAAGAGGCAGCCCTGCAGCTACCCTGCTCGGCTATCCCTGGCTGGTAGCTTCCCTACCACACAACGCCAGGGATCAAAGCCCTCGCCAAGAGGCACCAAACAGCAACCCTGTTCGGCCATCCTTAAGGACAAAAACCCCTCGCCAAGAGGCACCGGGCAGTAACCCTGCTCGGCCATCCTTAGCAGGCCACTTACGGCCCCTCCCGCGCTAAGGATGAAAAGCCCTCGCAAGAGGCAACCGAATCCGCCCTTGTTCGGTTATCCCTTCCTGGTAGCTCTCTACCCTAACAAACCAGGGATCAAAGTCCTCCCAAAGGCAACCAGACCCGCCCTTGTTCGGTTATCCCTGGCTGGTAGCTCCCTACCAAACCTGGGGTCAAAGCACTCGCCAAGAGGCACCGGGCAGTAACCTTGCTCGGCCCGTCCTTAAGGATCAAAGCCCTTGCTCGGTTATCCCTGGCTGGTAGCTCCTTACCCCAACAAACCAGGGATCAAAGCCCTCGCTAAGAGGCACCGAGCAGCTACCCTGCTCGGCCCTGTCCTTAGTAGGCCCTTTACGGCCCCTCCCGCGCTAAGGATTAAAGCCCTCGCCAAAAGGCACTGAGAAGCTACCCTGCTCGGCCCCATCCTTAGTAGGCTACTCACGGCTCCTCCCGCGTTAAGGATCAAATCCCTTGCCAAGAGGCACCAAGCAGCTACCCTGTTCGGCCCCATCCTTAGTAGGCCACTCACGGCCCCTCCCGCGCTAAGGATCAAAGCCCTCGCCAAGAGGCACCGAGCAGCTACCCTGCTCGGCCGCATCCTTAGTAGGCCACTCACGGCCCCTCCCGCGCTAAGGATCATAGTCCTCGCCAAGAGGCACCGGCAGCTACCCTGCTCGGCCATCCTTAGTAGGCCACTCACGGCCCCTCCAACAACTAAGGAACATGAACTCAACAAGAGCCATCCGGTTTACCAATGTCTTAGCGATCTCCACATCGACTTCAGGGCCATGGAGATACCGTCTTCCCACCGGTCCTCGCACACTCGGCAAGTAATCAGATTCAAGTTGATGAGTAATCGCTAGACGAGGAGCGTGCCGAACATAAAAGCAGTACTGTGCAAATACAAGTGTCTACCAACAAAAGGAAGTACAAGCACAAAGCACAAACACTGCTGTGAAAACAAAAAATCTTTATTCAAAGAGCCAAGAGTCTTTACAAGGGTATTATGGGCTCCCCAGCCTTACAAAAATGCCCGAAGGCCTACAAAATACCCGAGGCAACAAAAAGAAGAAAAAATCATGAAGATAAGGGGTTTCAGGCCTCAGGGCCAGGCGCGATACCGATGAGCTCGACGTCCACCACAACTGGGGATGTGTCCTTCACAGGAGCCTCGGCGTCGTCCTCGCCGAGAGTCCCTTCCCCGACACCGCTCCCGGGGGCATCCCCCTGCTCATCATCCCCGCGGGGATATTCTGCTCGGAGCTCTTCATCAGCAAACTCCGGCACCCGGGCCTTGACGGCGTCGAGAGCCTTGTGCCAGATGAGGGTGGTAGCCGAGGCAAGGACGGTGTAGAACTTCTCCGACTTCTGGAAGTTCTCCACCGCCTCCGCCACCCTGAGGTCGGCCCTCTTCGCCGCCTCTACCGCAGCCCCCAGCTCCTTTCGGAGGGTGCTTACTGACTTCTTCATGGTGCCGACGAGCACTTCGGAGCCCTGAATCTTGGCTTCGACGGCCTGGGCGGCCTCGTGGAACCTGGCCACCTCCTGCTTCGAGGCCGCCACCTCCTGCTTCGCAGCCGCCGCCTCCTGCCTCCCGGAAGCCACCTCGTCCTCGAAGGCAGCGACCCTCTCCATCGCCGCCTCCAGCTCCCGCTTTGAGCTCTCCCCCAGCGAGGATAGCTCACCCGCGGCTCGCATCGCCGGGGCTATCTCCTCCTCCTCCATCTGGGCGACGATAGCGACGTGCTGGAGGACCTGAAGAAAACGGAGGGGGATCAGAAAGAAAAAGGGGCACCAAATCTCCCAAACAATGAGACGATATACGAGCGCTAACCTGCAGGGCCTCTTGGGCGATGGACGTTATCTACGCCTTCAGCGTCCCCCTAGGGACCCGGCCCCCGGCCGACCTCTCCATGTCGTGCAGCAAGCTGTCAGCGATGGAGAGCCCCGAAGGCACCTCAAAGCGAAGCTCCCCCTCGTCCACCAAGATCGGAGAGGCCGGAGTCCGCGGAACTATTCGGGGGAACCTCTTGAGAGATGACAGTGGAGAGCTCGTCTCCGCCTCCGAAGCTCGGGCGTCCTCTCCCCGAGCCCTTTTTTTGCTCGGTGCCTTGCCGGGCTTCGGGGCACGATCCGCACTCGAGCGCTGGGGCGGGACGGCGCTGGGGGAGCCGGAACCGGCGTCTGACGAGAAGAGCTGGCCCTCCAGCCTTCGACCCTTTCTTCGGCTTGCGCATGGCTGCTCGGAGGATGTCCACGTCCATGGTTTCTGCACAAGACAAGATATAATGGAGTCAGTGACACAAACAGAAACAGAAACAAACACAAGCCTAACTTACCGATGAACTGGGCTGGGCTGAGCCCGGCCCAACTGAGGGCCCGCTCAGAAAGCAGCACATCAGCCCGAGGAATAGGCTCCCACGCCGCCACTCTCGCCGCGTCGGGGTCATTGGACGGATTTCCCTGCCAGCACCTATCCCTAGACCACTGGACGGGTACGGGCCAGTCCTCGCCCTCTGGCGGCCCGACGAAGAAAAACTTCTTCTTCTAATCATGGATGGAAGAAGGCAGGACGACAACTCCTGACCCGGCTACACTCCCCCGCTGCTTCCTAAAGGAGAGGTAAACCCACTTCGGGTCACCCGCGCGAGTTCCGGGATGACTTTTGTAAATAAGGGAGGAGGCAGGGATGGACAGACTAAAGGGGATCGTCTGCAACTTCATCCGGACCAGGAACCCAAGGAGAATCCTCCAGGAGTTCGGCACTAGCTGGCCCGGGGCTAACCCAAAGTAATTTAACGCAGCTACAACCTCGGGAGAGAAAGGCAGGCGCATTCCGGCCTAAAGGGCTTCCAGGTACAAGGCGATCTCTTTACCTTTCACCTGATCTGCCCTCTCTCCTTTCTCGGCCAATCGTAGCGTGTAGCCGGAGGGAATATGGAAACGAGCCCAAGCGGTGACAAGCTCGTCCTCATATCTTACTGAGGGCGACGCACCAGGGGCGTCCACCGCCACCGCTCCAGGAACCGCTCCAGACGCGCGACCCCGGGAAGAGGATCTGACCCCAACTTCCCGAAGGGGCTCCAACCCGGGGGAAGAATTCCCAGTATTTACCTCTACGACATCTACAAACTCCTCAAAACAAGACATCTAACTTGATGGGAGGAAATCCTCGAGAAGAGAAAACACTGAGATCCGACCTAAAGGGGAGAGCGCTGAGCTAACAAGACTCAGAATGAGGAAAGTGGGAAGAGAGAGACCCCGAATCAGGCCTCCCCTCGATTTATACTACCGGCGTTCTCATCCAACGGCGACGGTCGACTCCCGCCAAAACGATTCAGTGCACTCGACGGCCACGATCGCCCCACCTATCGCAAGCGCATTGGCAGCATCCCATCGGACGCCAGAAGCCTGCGGCATGTCACATCAGCCAACCGGCACTCAACACGTGGCTTGTCGCTTCAGCAAAAGGGCACACGATCCGGCGCACCCTATTTAATGCGGAGATCACGCCCTGATCCGCTGACATCACCCGGAAAAACAACCGATCGCCCAGGGACACGCCCGACGATATCTTCAAACAAGAAACTCACCTCGGGTGACCCGGCAAACCACTCTCAACCCGACCCGTCAGCTGGTCGGGACGAGAGTAGGGGGCTAATGATGATGCTCGATATCGGTGATCTCCCAGATCGGGACACATGGCAGATGACGTGTCCCAGGGCTCATAAGAAAGGACCTACAGTAGCCGACCAGACCACTCCTGTGCCCGTCCTACAAGCAAACACTGGCTTACCTCCGAGCCCCCAGCACAATTGGCCTCCTCGGCCCCACAGCTCGTCTCCGAGCTATCACAGGCCCGAGCCTCCTCGGCCCTCTCAGCTCGCCTCCGGGCTCGAGCAGAACCAAGATATCTCGGCTCTCCCGCTCCTCCGCGAGCTCTCCCGCCGAGGTCATCTTCCTCGGTCTCATCGACCGACCAACAGCACCGCTTGCAGACGTAACCGCCATCCCGCGAATCTCGCCATGCACGAGATCTCCGCCGGCCGCATCCCACGTTCCACGCCACCACGATCCCCCATTAACAAGCCTGTTTCGCCATTAATGGGAGGTCCCGCTCATCACGCGGACGTGATGTCGGGAGCGTAACGGCCAGCGTGATTCTCGCGCCTGCCTCGCCTGCTGCCACCGCTATATAAACCCCTTCTTCAGACGGTCTAGATAAGCCATTTTTACTCCACTATGCCGTTACTCTGCTCGGATTTCCTCTCTAACTTGACCATCAGAGGGTTCTCGGTGGTACAACTACCCCGGGACTTCCTTGCAGGTAGCTCGGCAACCACAACTTCAAACCCATTGAGATCCACACGCTTCAGGAGCGACAGTCTCCAGATCCAATCTCAGCCATCCATCGCCGCCATCAGCAGATCAACGGGAAGCAACATCTGAAGGAGATCAACGCCTCCATCACGTAGGGACAAGTGAATATTGTAGTAGTGATGATAATGAGATGAAAGAAAATTCGTCAACCATTTATTAATGTTCAAACTAATTTTTTCTCTTTGAAAACAACAGATTTTTAATGCATTTTCTTAAAAAATATTGTGTTAATGTCATGCAACAAGAAAAGGTAATAGTTAGCAAATGTTTGTGATTCTATTGTAGAAAAGAATATTAAGGACATATATATTTATTTGATTTTGAAGATCTCATTTTGTCTTGAAAGAAGTAAACTAGGAAGGGAAGGTTAAACTTTTTAGAGGATAAGTACAGCAAATTAAGATCACAGGCATCAGTTGATTAAAAACCATGAGACCTAAACATGAAAGAGAAAAAATAGACACGTGCTTATATGTTAAACAAAACCAAAAAAATGTCAAACATAAGGAAAAAGACTATTCTCTTTTTCTCTCTAATTGATATAGCATTCAAAGAATCAATACAATTTCTTTTGTTACATCATAAAATACTATTTATTATTTTGATTATAGAAAAAATATGGAGGAAGATGAAGATAGAGAATATAACGATAAAGGGATTTAATCATGAAATTAGAGAGATAAAGCATTTAGAATTAATTTCTAAAAGAAATATGAATTCTATCTTAAGAAATATCTCTCTCTCTTTTCTTAGGTGGCTATATGAATCCACTTAGCATTTTTTTAATTGGTTACAATGTAACTTGTGACTTGATGATTAGTTACGTGACAATTATGGGAAATGAGAGTACTGGAGAATTTAGCGTTGTGGAAAAAAAAAATGCAAGTGGAGGTTAATATAACATAGAGAAGATTGGGCTATTGTACTTTATTAAATTAGTACATGCATTTGGCTCTTACCATTTTCTTGGTGTATTCATGCATTTGACTCTTGCTATTCTCTAGGTGCATTCATGTATTTGACTCTTACCTTTCTCAAGACATTTAACAGCATGCACACATTGGAAATAATAATTTTTAGAAGACACTGACTTAATTTATTTTTTGGTTAACTTCCAACATGTCCTCTTAAGCCAAATTTGTCATGCCAAGTAGAGTCTTAAACTTGAAGAAGAGATCCGTCTTGAGCAGTTTGGTGAATGTTTGCAATTTGATCGCCGGTCTTGATGTGCATAGGCTCGATCTTCTTTTCTTTGACTTGGTCTCTAATGAAATGGAATCGAGTGTCAATGTGCTTACTTCTTTCACGATGGACCGGATTTTTTACCAACGCGGTCGCCGATTTGTTGTCCACGTTTAACTTTGTAGAGTCTTGTCGAGGAAAGAGAATGTTTTCGAGCAATCTCCTTAGCTAAATAGCATGGCACATGGAAGATGAAGTTGCAACATACTCGGCTTCGCATGAGGAACGAGAATGTTTTCGAGCAATCTCCTTAGCTAAATAGCATTTTTTTAATTGGTTGCTTCTTGGATGCCCATGTGAATGCGGTGTCGCCAAAATAGAAAATGAATACTGTAGTGCTTTTTCGACCATCAACTTCTCCACACCAATCGCTGCCAGAATATTCAAGCAATTGAGCATTGCTTGAGGAAGTGTAGAGAAGTCCATCACGGAAAGTACCTTTTGTAACGACCCTAAAATTGCTATACTTTCATATTAATAAAATACTGTATTTAGTTGTTTTTATATTTTCCCTATATTTTTGTTTTCTATTAAGTCTATTATGTTATTAATTCTATTTTATCCCAGCATGTATTTTTACTATCATATTATTTTCTAAAACCCATTAACCCATTTTTATTCATGTAAAACAAAACCAAAACTCATTTAATTTATTAAATTCGCAGTGAACACAACCCACACCAAAAACCCAAATTGAGCCCACTCCTCTCTCTTTTCATTTCTTTTTCTTTCTTCTTTTCTTTTTATACCAAACAACATTCCTTTTCTCAATGCTTTCTTTTCTTCTCCAAGCCCATGAGCCCAAATCCCTGCTTTTCTTTTATTTCCTTCCATTTTTTCTTTTCTCCTTTACTTTCTTCTCTCCTTCCTCAGCCCAAGATCGATCCCTCACTTCCCATGCAAAGAAACCCCCGGCTACTGTTCATTTCCCTCTTTAAGAAACGCCCGAACGTTTCTTTTCTCAATCGACCCCCACTCTCTTCATCTCCCTCTCCATCACCCACATCTCTTTCCCTCTCTCTCTACATATACATATACATGCAGACACACATTATTCATCTATATCTCTTAAACTCACCTCTCGGCCCTTCTCCACTGCCAACCGAGACCCAAACCAAACACCTCTCTCCACCGTCAACATCATCCCCTCTCTATCTTTTTCTTCCCCGTCAAAAACGAGCTCTCCACTGCAACAATTAGACCAAGAACTCCTCTTTGTTCCAACGCACAACACTCTATCGCAGCCACTGTTCCAGGCCTAGAAACGAGGCTCTAAGATCGGGTCCGTGTCCGCATGAGCGTTACGATCAATTCCATTTCTCTGAATCTCTGTTCAGTCAACGTTTCGGTTTTGCGCACGAAGATATTCGATAAAATGCCCCAATGAAAGTCCGTCGTTTCCTACGCGAACAAGTTCTTTTTTTCCCCTCCGTCTCTCTTTTCTTCTATGCCTCTTATTATGGCTCCACGAAACCACTGTTCCGTCTCTTCACAATCCCAAAAAAAATTAAAAAAATAAAAATAAAAATATAAAATATAAAAAAATATATTTTTGTGTTTTCAAATTCAATTCATACTTAAATTGTATGTATATTTAGATTAATGATATATAATTACAGTTTAATTGACATTGTGTGGTGATTACGGACCGACCATACTTACATTACTGTAATCATTGTTCATTGCTTATGTTGAATTTTATTGGTGTTTTGATTACTAATTATTAAGTAGGTCTTATCAACACTTATATGGTTTTAAGGTTATATATAAGATTAGAGTTGTTGGATGTATATGTCTTAGAGGCCATTATTGTATAGTACATGATTGTATATTACATATGGATACTTGGGATATATATGTACAGAACAATCTTGCTCGATATGACAGTATACTATCTGGTTTGCCTTTATCTCAACATGTGTATATATTCTATTTTATATTACTTATCTCGATTACATGTTGGTAAAACCCGTATGATCTTTTCTTGACTACTAGAGTTGTAACGATGATCATTCTCGTAGGGTCTAGGTAGTCTATAAGAACATCCTTAAATTATCACTAGTCGTTGGAGTTTCGAGATAGGGCATTGATACTTCGGAGTAGACTGGTATATACGTTTCTTATTTCCATGAGGGAAGGTGGCATGTCCCATAGCCATTGGTGTTCGGCACTAAAGATAGTATACATGTGCTCATTAGATTATGAATTACACTGGACGGACTCGCCAAGAACTTTTAGATGGTATTATACCTATCGTCATATAGTAGTTCTCTGGTGACATAGGTACATATTAGTCTTTGGACCTGACATCGTCATTCATCTCGAATGTGTTCCCACTGTACTTAGATTACTGCCCTACCATGGTTTTAAAGAGTCGTGCAAAAAGATTTTAGTTGGGTATAGCCCCGAAGCACTTGGGGACAGTGAGCGATAGAAGGGATTCGTCTCTCCTGGTATAGAGAGTTGATGTCGCGCTGTGTTCGATTGTTCATCACCACAAGACCTTGGGAAAGGCAGTTGAGATTTACCGATTGTGAGATCAGTAGTTTCTCGGGATGGTTTTGGGCCACATCGACACGATTTATTGGGTTATTAGGGGTCTGACATTTTTCACCCTCTAGACCCAGTATGCGATACTCTCATACGAAGAGACTGGACTGTACTAAGATTGTTACTTTCAGGCTCAGTAGGGATACGAACAAGTTTGCTTGTCGACCTTCCTTTCGTTTAATACCTGGGTAGCCGTTACGTACAACTAGTGCTGCTAACGTGTTTGTGGTTTGACCCACTGCCAGCGTATTGTCGAGTCTTTAGAGTCCCATACAGTGGGTTTCCCAGCTTAGACAAAACGATGTAGTGTACGTATTTTGATACGTACTTGGGTTCGATTAAATACATGTTTTTGTACATATACTTTTAATCGGACAGTTTGTTAATACTAGGAGGTTTGAAAGATAGCCAGATTATCATATTTGGATGAAATGTGAGCTAGTATTATTTATCTCTTTAGTATCTCTCTTTTTCGTATTCGTATTTTGACAGAATACGGTATTTATACGAATACGAGTACTTGTATAAATACATGTATTTGTGTCTTGATATAAATACGGTATTCGTATTTGATACGGATACGGTATTCGCATTTTGATATGGATATGGGTTTATGTATTTATAACATATACTTGTATTAGTGTATTTGAATATATATTTATGTACATATACATATGTATATGTGTACAAAGAGATGGCTCTCTCTTTTCTCTTCTAGTTTGTGGTGGAACGGTGTGGTCTTGTGACTCACCATAGTGAGTCACAAGCCCACCCATTCACACAATAAAAAAAAAGATAAAAGGAAAAGAGTTGGATGAGGATTAAGTTTTATCCTTTTTCTAGTAGCCATGCTCACTTGATCACCATGTGCTTCTTCTTACTCTTGAGTTTTTAAAAAAGTGAGAAAGAAAAAGATTAAGAGAGAAACAAATAGAGATAACCACCACTACATCATCTAGTGACCAACTCCTACCAAGTCTTGATCACTAGATTTCTTCACTTGATATTCAGTGTGAAGATATAGCCTTAGTTTTGGTTCTCTCGGGTGGATCTTCTTCGACAACGAAGGCCGGCATCCAAGCTCGTTCCCGGAGCCCCTAAGAGTGCAAGAAGTGGAAAGAAAATGAAGGGCACGACTATAAAGGTAGCCATTGTCTATCCGAATAGTTAACCTTCTCTAGTTCGCTAGTTTAGTATTTGGATTCGATTCTAGGTCGTAGAAGTTTGTGCTCTAGTTGTAGAAATTTTTGTTAGGTATTTCTTCTTGGTCGCAACTTAGCGGCGAGAGCACGAGCATCTACTTACATGGTATCAGAACCACCCAAACACTAGAACTAGTTTAACGATGTTTAAAGTTTCAAAGTATTTTCAAAACCCAAAATTGTAGTTTCTGTTGAATATTTTTTGATCACTAAAATTTGTTTAAATAAATACAAAGTGATCTACTTGATAAAATATTGACACTGAACAAAAACAAGACAAGCCCGAACAAGAAAAACCTCTGGAATTTGCGTTTTCCCCTCTATTGGCAGTTTTCTGTGCTATGTTTGTTCTCATTTTTGTCCAGTGTGTTGGGTTTTAGGAATTGTGATTTTTGGTCATGTTTGATTAGCCCCAGATTTCAGTTAGTGTTATCTTTTTATTCGGGCAACTCGAAAGTTTTTAAAACTCGAAACTTTTGCATCGTTGATATCTTTAGTTCGTATTTGTGTTTGTATACGTCGTCTAATTGCTATAGATCGATCAGATGGGGTTGCAAATACTTGCTTCTGTTATAGTAGTATATATATTGTGATGAATTAGACGGATAGTCGTGTGGATAGCCCCTCATCGTAGTGATGGATGTATATTTGATATTCGGGGCGAGCAGCCGGATTGTCGTCGTCGTCACCGCTTGTTGTATATTATTTTATTGGAACACGACCGGGTTGAGGTCGATGTTACCATTGTATATTCATTCATTCATGTATTTGGATTGCTCATGGAGAAGTGCACGAATAGCCGGATTTTAGAGTGTGCTAGGTGGTCGTTTTGCAACGGCGAGTTCGAGCCACTTCACTCTAGAATTGGCGGGCTATTCGCTGCACTTGTAGGGGTATATGATAGACCCAAGATGGAGTGCTCAAGTTGCCGGATTCCATGAAGTGGCGGGTGGCCCACTCATTTTATTGAGTGATGGTTGCCTCACTTCTAGAATTGACGGGTAGCTTGTCGTGCTCGTAATGGTCTTTGGTACAGGTGATGTTCGAGCTATCCACACGACCGGGGAACGTTAGTTTTCGTTTGCGGCTCAAACGAAATACGAGGCTTCTAGTTTATCTGCTAATTCCATATTATTTATCGCATGCCTGTGATGTTTATTACTTGCCTGTGATGATATATATAAATATTGTATATGTTTTGCACCTGCGCTAGCCCTGCCCAAGCACTGCCGTAAGTTAAGTAACATTACGGTGAAGTCCCTAGACTCCGTGGTGAATGCGAGTGGCATATATGTACATTCTATTTTGGTTGTTTTCTGTGATATTTAGGCTTAATTGATGGGATTGCATTAATTCATATTAATGCAAGAAAATAAACCTAAAAAGATGTTGGAATCAAATTTCAAAACCATTCGGTTCTTTTCAAAACTACTCAGTTTTTCACAAAACCAAAAGTTTTCAAAAATGAGCTTGAACCACTTGTTTCAAAATCACTAGTTTCCTTCAACAATATCAAGTTCATTACGTTAAAAGTTTTTCACCAAAAAGCAGCCGCAACTTTCCGTCATTTTAGATTAGTAGTATTTAGTATTCATGCTGCGTTTGTTGACCTAGTCAAGATGTAGTGTACAATAGCTAAGCAGTGATTTTCTGTGCATAGAGATACGATTGGTTAAGACAGTCTTACGGCATTGTTGACCTAGTCAAGGGCTCGTACGGGTGAGTTTAATATAATCAAGAAAATGAAGGGGTTGAACTTGATTAGCGGTTTATGGTCTGTTGACCTAGTCAAGGTCATAAGCCGTTAGGGGTAAAAATCATATCGGGAGTTTCAAATATACAGGAAACTTGCTAGTGTTGCATACCTTTTTGAGTGTAGTGACCAGAGTGGCTTCCATCTAGGTTATCACACGATGATAGTTGGGTCCCGATCCCACTGATTAGTAGGATTACTCTTGGGAGATTTTCACTTCACAACTAGCTAACCCATTAGGTGTCTAGAAAGGTGTTAATAGGGTTATGCCTCTGCGGAAATGAGGTTATTTAATTTGGTCCGTATGAAAGTATGGGGAGCCTCTCTCAGAGTACCAACACTTGTTTGACTGAATGGTTAGCGAACTTGTGGAGCGTACATGATCCCGACTAGTTCTCCTTTTAGGGTTTGAAGGAGAATTCGAGGAAATAGTGGGAGCCATCTTATTTAGATAAAATAATAACCAATCTAAACTTGCAAGAGTATACGCTGAGTGTTTCTTTTCTCTCTCTTACTTGCAGCTACCATGTCACGCCTTTATCAAGATAATAAAATGTATGACTTGATTGAGCCGAATTCTTATTCGGGGCCGGGGAACGTCGGTTCAGTTCTAACTTGTAACACATGTCACGAACATGAGCAAAAGAAAGAGGATTGCATGAATTTCTTGATGACCCTAGTGAAGAAAAAGCATACTATTGCATCTCTTTCAGGTGTTCTTATTATTGAGAACTTTTTTTCGGTCAGTCCTACCTCCTGGGTATTAGATACCGGATCGGAATCTCATATCTGTAATTTATTACAGGGACTGAGAAAAAATAGGATGGTTGGACCTGGTGATCTATCCCTCAGAGTAGGGAATAGAGCACAAGTTGATACTGCAGCCGTCGGTGAATATCACCTAGTATTGCCAAGTGACAGTACTATGATTTGAAACAACTGCTACTATGTACCTTCCATGCTTTACAATATCATATCAGTTTCTTTACTTAATAAAGATGGATATAACTTTGTTCTAGATAGAAATATCATGAACATTTACCTTAATCATGTATTGGTTGCAGAAGGTACACTGTGTAATGATATCTATATTCTAAATCAAAACACAGTTCTTAATGTACAAAACACACGCAAGAGGAAGATTTCATATACAAACAATACCTACTTGTGGCATTGTAGATTTGGTCATATCAATGAGACCAGACTAGCCAAGTTAGATAAAGATGGATATTTGGACCTTTTTGAATTTTAATCTTATGAAACTTGTCGGCCTTGTCTAAAAAATAAGATGACAAAATATTTGTTCACCGGACACGGAGAAAGAGCTATAGAGCACCTGGGACCATATACATGCAAGGAGTGGGTTCTCATACTTCATCATATTCACTGACGATCTCTCTAGGTTCGGATATGTGTATCTTTTAAAACACAAATTTGAAACTTTTGAGAAATTAAAAAAAAAACAGACACGAAGTAGAGAACCAAACTTGCAAAAGTATCAAGATCCTCCAATCTGATAGAGAATGGGAGTACTTAAGCACGAAATTCCTAGACTACTTAAAAGAGAATGGTATTCTCTCTTAGCTTATTCTTTCATATACACCACATCACAACAGTATATCCGAGCGGAGAAATCGTAGCCTATTAGATATGGTTCGCTCCATGATGAGTGCTGCAGAGTTACCTCTTTCATTCTGAGGATATGTGCTTTAAATAACAGCATTTCTATTGAATGAAGTTCCATCCAAATCTGTGCCTAAAACACCATTTGAAATATGAAATGGTAAGAAACCATATCTTAAAAGATTTAAGATATGGGGTTGTCTGGCTTATGTTAAAAAACATAAACCAGACAAACTAGAGGCACGGTCAATTCTGTGCAAGTTTTTGTTGTTGGATATAGTGCCCTCAAGTCAATTATTGTAATCGCAGGCATGCGATTGTGATGATTGAGGGAGGACCTATACGGGTAGGACAGTCATTGTTCACCGCCGAAAACCGGGAAGACAAACGTCTTGCCTGAATTTTGGGGCAGATGCTATTGGGTTTATCCGTCCACCTCTCTGAAGATCCCAAGTTGATTTATGGCACCGTGTATCAGAAGTTTGGACGGATGCGGCCGTTATAGCAGACTTCGTCAGATTCCCTCTCGTTTGTGAGGGTTTTTTTATTATGGGGACGCTCTTCCCTGCAGGCATAATCCCCTGCAGTTAATTACGTTACCACATCACAGTAACCACTTTCTCCTGCTCAGATGTTCACTTCGTGCCGTGTGTGTTTGTTTTATTTTTGGTTGCCTGTGGATTGTATACGGAGACTAATTTGTGTTGTCGCCCGTAGGGCGTGGATTAGTCCAAATCCGTATTTTCTTAGATTTGGGTTTGGTTTGATTTAAGGATCGTTAATTTTATTTGGGATTAAGATCAACTTAAATGTTTGTTGAGGATACGTTAGTCTAATTTTTAGACTAAGATCCACTCAACATGATTTTGGGATCATTCAGACTCAACAAAAGAGCATTTGGGCTCTATTGCTTTAGTTTAAGGACGTTACGGTCCGTAACTAGTTTAAGGACATTGCGGTCCATAAGAATGTGCTCATGGGTTTGGGAGTGCAAAAAAGAGCTATTGGTTGTCGGGACCCTCCATCTCTCTGAAGACGTTGAAGAATTATAACGACATGTATCAGAGGTGTGGAGAGATGTACTCTTGAACCGAACTCCAAATTGAAGGGAGAGATCATGGTGGAACGGGCATCATTTTAGATGCCATGTGTCAGGAGATCATTAGTCATCTTTAGAACTAAGATCGATTTGAGGAGACCTGAGTATAGGAGGGCTCGGTTGATGACGGTCAAAAGGTTTTTGGCCTCAGGGGACTTGGCTAATTTAGGCTAAAGTTGGCCCCTTCATAGTGTTAAACACTGATATTTGTTTGGCGCTCACGTGCTCCCATGTGAGGCTCTTAAGCAGTGTTAAACACTGAAATTTGGAGCGCTCACATGTGGCACGTGAGGCGCCTGAAAATTGGGCATTACTTCTTTGGGTTTATTCTCTTCTTCTTTTATAAGTGCTAAGCACTATTGGGGGTCACGTGGGAGCACGTGAGGCGTCCCAAAGAGGGAACTGTTTTTTATTTATTCCCCTTTTCCTTTTATAAGTGCTGAGCACTATTAGGGGGGTCACGTGGGATCACGTGACTCGATCTCAGTCGTTCATTTTGTTCCTCAGAGATGCTCACGTGGGAACACATGATCTGTCGTGATAGCATTGAACGCTAATCATTTTTTTTATGTGCATGGAAATCTTGATATGAGTTTTGAGCATTTCAGGTCCCTTATTTTGATAAGAATTAAATACTTTTATAGGGTTAAACCCGAGTTTTATCAGAGGAATTAAATTCCTATATCTTTGGAAGAATTAAATTCTTCAAACTTAATTCTTTCTCCTAAGTTTTGAGTCTGCATGACAGAATCTCCCCGATGAGAATTAAATTCTCAACTTGTGGGTAGATCTGCTTCTGCAGGCCTCAACCAGAGAAAGAACTAAGTTCTTTTAAGAAGTGTTAAACTCTTGAAATGGAGAAGAAGAGATAAAATGATCTCTATGTCTTTCTTCTTATCTAGGATTTCTTTTTTTAAAAGAGAGCTCTTCTTTTTTCTTTTTTGTTTCTCAATTCTTATGGGGGGGTCTCTTTTTTTTTAAGACTTGAAGTCTTGGGTCCTTTATATAGTAGAGGTAAATTTGTTGATTTAGTTAAGGAAATATCTTATTGAGAGATTTTTTAATTGATTTGGGGATTTTATCCACCGTTGGATCTTTGATCCAAGGACTTCTGTTTTACAGAAGATATTTTTCTTATTTTTAACAAGATTGGGGAAATATTTTCCCATACAGAGCTTATTCTGTAGCTTGGTGATTTTTATCCACCATCGGATTTTAATTCAACGGTGCTCTGTTTTATAGAGAGCAAACTTTCTTGTGTAGCACGTGACCCCACTGAGTTAAACTCATTTGCGCATGTGCAACAGTCAAAAGTGGGCATCACGTGCTGACATGTGAGCCTTTCTGGCCTGTCATTTGTTTTAATATGGCGTCTATATACTTTGTATATAGACGTCATGTGCTTACACGTGAGGCTCTATTTCAGCCTATCAATTGTTTAAACCCAGCGCCTATAATCTTTATATAGGCGCTCACGTATGGGCACGTGATGTTTTATTATTGGAAATTTTCCCATCACTTTTTCTCTCTTTCTTCTCCTTTTCTTTCTTTTTTTTAAAAGGGAACAAATGCCCCCACAGCGTTGTTCTCACGTAGCTTGCACGTGAGTGCAATGCTGTCACCTTTATAACCATTGGATTGTCTAGGGGAATGGGGAGATGAACCGCCCTTATCACGTCTTATAAATATAAGGGTCTTGTCTTTGGGAAGCCTCTATTCCTTCATCTTCTTCCTTGGTTATTTTCTCGAGAATTTAAGTCTCCTCTTCAGAGCTTAGTTCTCTGCTTACTGGAATCTCAAAGTTAAACTCTGTTAAAACTTTTTTCTTGGTAAGGATTATGAATGGAACCCTCCCTTTTTTGTTCTCTTCATCATGGATTTTAAATCCGGGGACAGAGCGTTGCTCTTCTCTTAGATTGGTTTCTTAAAGGGCCAAATCACATATTTTTTTTGTAGATTCTAAGATTTTGAATCAATGGGGATCGTTGATCCTCCTCTTAGGGTTTTACCTTATCACCGATCTTTTAAGCTCCTTAGAATTTAATTCCATCGTTTAAAAGGAATTTAATTCCTCATTACAGAGCTTAGCTCTGAAAGATCTAGAGGCCCTTTGGGAAATTTATTCCCTGGCGTTCTTGGGCATATTTTCATTTTTTTTGCAGATTTTAATTCGTTGGGTATTTTGACAGACCTCATTTTTCTTTGAGGATGTTAAAAGTCGTTTATATTCCAATGTCTATTTAATAGGAATCCTTTTTGATTCTTGCAATGATTATCTTGACTCATCATTGGTGAGCCGCCATATTGATTTTGTGGGGTCCATTTGTTTCGCAGTTAGCGGTCCCATGGAACAAACATTCTGTCGGTTTCGCAGTCAGCGGTCCCATGGAACAAACATTCTGTCGTTTTCTTCTGTTATTATATACATATATGTTTTATTAATGGTTTTTCTTTCCCTTATTTCAGGAACAATGGCTTCTCTTCCCTACTTTCCCTTTACTCGCTCGGACGCCGCTTTCCCGCAATCGCCGTCGGATGAGGAGGCTATGGCGATGATCAGGGCCCGTGACAGGGACTGTACTAGTTTTCTCTTATGGGGAGTTTGGTATGGGCACATCATCCGGGGCCGCCGCAGCTTTACTTGTGAGGTGTCAACAGAGCCTCTCCGCCCAATATTGCTGATGGAGCGCCCGCCCAATTTTGCCGGCTATAGATATCTTGGGGCGCCGCATCTGTCAAGGTGAAGCCCAACCCTAGGGACAAGTTTATAAGGTAGGGCTTACCCCTCGCCACCCAGTCGGCTATCTTCCCTGGGCTCGATATGTTCTCTCCGCCCACCGCGCACGGTTGCAGATGGTTGGGTTATATCAAGCGGTGTATGCGTCTCTTTTTCATTACTCGGCCACTCATGTCTGGTGGATTAAAGCTTTCCTGAACCAATGGAATCTTCCCACCAACACCTTCGTGCTAGGGGATCGTGAGGTCTCGATCTCACTGGAAGAGTTCCGCGAGATCTCCGGATTACCGATCAGGGGAGAGCATTATGAAGAGTTGCTGCCTCCCGATGAGTATGTGTTCACGACCGTGCTTGCTATGCTTGACGGCTTGACGACTGAAAACGCCGTCCGTCATAAGTACCCCAGTCTAATCAAGACTCTGGGTATTTTCGAGAAGCTGTTCGCGAAGTTAGAAGGACAGGGCATCACCTTTAAGAGCTTCATCGCCTGTTTTCTCTGTGAAGATGCTTTATCAAAAGAGGCTCTAAAGTTTGCGAACATTGACGACCCTTTTGGGTTTGGGCTGAATAAGCTGCCGGCCAAAGAAGAGGACTTGCCGCAGTTTTATATTCCGGCCTCGTCGGCCGTGCCCTTCGATGCAATTGCAGCCCCTTCCATGGACGAAGAGACCTTCTTTGTTGGCTTCATCAGTCTTTGGCTCAGTTGGTTCGCCATGCCGACGCATCGACGCTTCATGAGAGCCTCCGTCTTCTACCCCGCTCATCGCGCTGCTGAAGGGGCACGGTTGGCTGTTGGCATTGCGGGACTGTCGCATTTTTATCATGGATTAAGTGTTGCGGCCAACACTTCGACCCCAGGTACAAATGTCGTGAATTCCTCCCTCCACTACTTCACGTCGTGGATCGATATGCGTACTGGGAGCGTTCGCAGCACATCGGCGGCCAGATTTCTATAACTCCTATACCTTCCCACGAGTTATGAGGTTGGTGGATGCTTCCGCTCTTGATCCGAACCAGCTAGGAGCCATCCGCGTGCTGCTTAAACCGTACTCCAACGAGGGCGGGATGGTTTTTAGCGATCGAGTCCTTTCTGCTCCCGCGGGGCCCATCCAGCAGCTGTTTGATCTGTCGAAAGGTGGAGCATCATCTTTAAAGCCTAAGTAGATCATGCACCTGTACTCGATTGGGCCGGGCTACTTGGTGTTCCGTCAGAATAACGCAACCCTTTTTATGCAGTACAATCCGCACCGCTTTGCCCAACAATTGGGCTATAACCAGGGTGTCCCTTTCGAGGCGTTCTTAGTTGAGCCCACTATGTCTCTGGAAGTCACGCGTGACGTCGTCCATCACTTTATGCGGTTGAACACTGGCTCCCGTTTCATGATCCCCGAGGTTGACTATATTCCAAGGTGTGTGGGGTCTTTCACGGGTTGGTATCTCCATCGAGTCGGTCCCGTCATTGTCGTGGAGAGGCGGGTACTCTTAGAATGTCGACTTTCAGCTTCGGCCCAAGCCACTGGCGTTCCATTGCGGCCGCAGACAGTGGTTCGTCCTCCATTGAGGGATAGCAGCGTGGTACTTATCCCCAAGGCCGCAGAAAAAGAATCGACTCCCGATACTGCTGGTATGCCAGTGCGCACTAGAGCCCAAGCAAAGGCTTCCAATGAAGCACCAGCGGTAGCGCCATCAGTGGCAGCGTCATCAATGGCAGTGTCATCCGTGGTGGTATCGCCAAAGGGGAATACCGGAATCGAGATTGGCCAACGTCGCGCCAAAATGCCGAGGGGAAGGAAGCGTTCTTCTGCTAGCGCTAGCACAAATTCTAAGAGGAGGAAAAGATCGGTCGCCGGCTTACTGGACACCTTGCTTGAGTCCGAGCCGTTCATTTAGGACGAACCGATAGCTATGGAGGAGTCGGACGCCGGTCTTATTTACCCTGGCTCGTCCGCTGAGAAAGCCACGCAATTGGTTGAAGTTTTAAGGCGCTCGCAGGATGAGACCGAGAATGTGCACATCCTGGAAAAGCCCTACCCTCCGGTTATCTTCTACGAAGATCCCCCATCGCTACGGAGAGTACATATGGGTCCTCTGCGAAGGGAAGACGAAAATGACTTCAAGCAGCCCATCTCGGCCGCTTCTGAAGATGAGCTAGCACTGAAGATCGGTGGGCATGAATCTGCATTTGAAGCCCGGCGAGCATATTTCCGCAGGAAGGAACAACGGCTCGAAAAAGCCATACTAGAAGCACCCTGGCGTATCGGTATGCGTGTCTTCCGTATCTTTCTTTTGGCAAGTAATTTGTATTGCTTTTATATCTTCTTATCTTTGCGAAAACTTTGCAGGGACTTCAGCAACGAAAGAGGATTTGAGCCCAGGTCGTTCCATGATCGTGGATTCTATAGATGTCTCCCATGACGCACCGGCAGGTACAGAAGAGATCACTACAGCCGCCATTCCTATTGTGGAACTTCCGGTGGTCACTCTTGTACCTTCGGTGTCCATTCCTCCAGCGGAGGTGACCCCATTGGCCGTGGACCCTATGGATGTCTCTAGTAACGCACCGAAGGGTGTAGAAGAGATTGTCGAAGCTGTTAGTTCTATCTTGGAGCTCCCGGTGATGACCTCCACTTCTTCAGCGTCTGTACTTTCCACAGAGGCGACCTTGTCGGTCGTAGACCCAGTAGATCTTTCTGGTGGCGTCCTGGAGATTGTAGGAAGGACCGCCAAGGCCACTGTTCCCTCTTTGGAGCCTGAAGTGGTGGCTGTTGTTCCGTAACTGGAAGCTGCTATGCCAGCATATATCTCCGGTGATGTACCTGAAGGCGCGGAGGAGGCTGCCGAAGCTGCTATCCCTCCAGTTCAAGTCGGGCGGAGCATCGAAGGTAATCTTCTATATTTCATTTTAATGATCCCCTCATTATCTGAACTCTTCTTTCCTTCAGAATTGTGGGAATTGGCGGCTTCTATCGTGGATCTATCTCCCAGGAAGTCCTTCCAGCGTTTACTTGATATGGCTGCCATACAGGCAATATCCCCGCAAAGCATAGTCTTTTCTTCCGGGCAAGGTCAGTATTCTTTGATCCTTTTTTTTACTATCATTTTTTTTATAACGATGCTAATATGCCCTCTGTAGTTCTGGAAGCTGATGATGAAGTTGAGATCCTCGATGGGCCTGGGAATCTTTCAAACCCCCCTTGCATGACTGTGGGTAAGTAAAGCTTCATCCTTGGCCTTGTTTCATCTATTCCATGTTTGCAAGTCTCGTTGACTGTTCATAAATCTTGACAGCTTTTCCAGCCCTGACCCCACTAGAATCTCGAATCACTATGCCACTGGGTCCATATGCCCGACGTGCATCTGAAAGGATGGCGAGACAAAGCATTCACTCCTTGTCGGCTCTCATTGAAGATCTTCGTACTGGTAGTTCTGTTACGGCCGAAGAATTTGCTGCCGAAGCCAACACTTCTTTGCTTTTCCTTGCCACTTATCATGATGAAACATTGGTGCATATTTGGGTTAAGTATTTTCGTCGAGTGGAGGATTGCTTATATGATCTTGAGTGCATACGCCTTCCTTCCAAGCTCCTAACTGCAAAGGCGAGCCTGCGGGGGTGGATTGAGTGGTGTGCTGCTAATCTACAGTCTTGCAAGAAGAGGCTCAACCGAAAATTTTCGGAGAGAGAGCTAGCCTCAAATGCTTTGGGAGAACTTCAGGCTCAACTCACTACCAAGACCACTCGTGCGTACGAAATTTGGCGGGTGCTTCAAGAAGCTATCACAGAGGTGGTAGCTCTTGATAAAGCCGTTATCTTTACCCGCGAGATGGTTGACTCATAAAGTTGCTGAAAACGAGCTTGAGAGTCAGTTCGCTTCGTATCAGACTCAACAGGCTCAGGCGGGGACCCATCTTGTGGCAATAACAAAGCTTGAAGCCGAGACCCAGCGGAAGAACGATGAACTGACGAGCTTATTGCACCATCCTCCGGCTTAAAGATTTTTTTGTATATTCTCCTTTTTTTGTATTTACTCCTGAATGAGAGTATCTTGTATTTATTTTGATTCTTTTATGAAATATACCTTGTATTCATTTGGATTCATGAATAAAAGACATATTTTATTTCATACTGGCGTGTCCCTTTAGCAAATGCGTATTGTAGATAGTCTATCTTGATCTCCTTGCAGGGCAGCGATGGCTTAGAAAACAGGTTCAAATCTGCCGCCTAAGACTGTAATACCCCAGAGCAGTGCGGTCTTAAGACATCATGGTGATCTGCTTTGTCCACACTCAGTGCGGTCTGTTGCGGACATCTTGGTGATCTGAGTGAGGGAGCCATTTCAGAACAATGGGATCGGGTCCTTAAAGCACATTCCGAAAGAGGACCGAACTGCATTATAAATATAATGATACTACCCTCAATTACAGAGGCGCCTTTTAAGTGAACCGGAACTACAGGAGCTTGGTAACTCCGTAGTTAAGCGTGCTCGGGCCAGGGACGTCTTGGGATGGGTGACCTCCTGGGAAGTGGCCCCTGGTCGGGTCCGGTTCGCTCTAAAGGGAAAAACCATGCGGTTTCGGCCAGAACGGACAATACCATCTGTACTGGGGCGTGGGGCGTTACATTTATGTTGGCCCATGCAGGTCCCTCAATAGTAGGTCTGTGGTTTGAGGACGAACCATTGTTCTTAGATGGGGGGAATGTAATACCCCAGAGCAGTGCGGTCTTAAGACATCATGGTGATCTGCTCTGTCCACACTCAGTGCAGTCTGTTGCGGAGATCTTGGTGATCTGAGTGAGGGAGCCATTTCAGAACAATGGGATCAGGTCCTTAAAGCACATTCCGAAAGAGGACCGAACTGTATTATAAATATAATGATACTACCCTCAATTACAGAGACGCCTTTTAAGTGAACCGGAACTACAGGAGCTTGAGAACTCCGTAGTTAAGCGTGCTCGGGCCAGGGAAGTCTTGAGATGGGTGACCTCCTGGGAAGTGGACCCTGGTCGGTTCGGTTCGCTCTAAAGGGAAAAACCGTGCGGTTTCGGCCAGAGTGGACAATACCATCTGTACTGGGGCGTGAGGCGTTACAAAGACTTTTCAACTTTATGAGCCGTAAAGGTCTCATAAAGACTTTTCTTCCTACGAGTTGAGAGGATCCCGAAGGTGTGTTTTCTCCTTAGGAGTCGTGAGGACTCCTAAGTGCGTTTTTTCTTGAGAGTCGTAAGGATCTCACAAGAGAGTTTCCCCCTTACAAGTCGAGAGGACTCGTAGGTGGTTGTTTCCCTCCTTGTCGATATTCGACTTTGGAGAGTGTGGCCTGTGAATAGTATGCAATAGTCCATCTTAGACTGACTTGTAGAGCCCCTGTGCTTAGGAAATAGGTCTTTATCCCCATTGCCTAAGGCTTTTCCCTGCGAGTCGAGACGAGTCGAGAAGTTCTCGCAGGAACATTATTTTCCCCACGAGTCGAGACGAATCGAGAAGTTCTCGCAAGGATGTCCTAACGTCACAGTTAACTCATGCTAATAGAAGTCCGTTAGGGTCTGTGGTACTAGGGTTTTTTACCCGTCGTACCGTCGTGTTGGCCGGTGTATTCCTCGATACGCAATCTTTCTGTTCAAGTAGCCCCGCGACTGTCGTGTCTCTGATCCCTTCGGGGGATGGACAAGACGTCTTCAAGTAATCTTCTAGGTGATTTTACCGTCGAAAGAGCAAGCGTTAGGGATATTCCATATCGCTTTTTACTTGAGGTTAGGCTCAGTTTGGGAGCCCCGATGAGTCATGACCACTCCGCGCTGGAGTGGGATGATCTCTGATAGTTTTTCACGTCTGATTTGAGTTGCCGTCAAGACTTTGAAGCTAGGGATCTTCCTTTACTTTGTTTGTAGACATTGTGTCTGCAATATTGCGACGAATGTCGAGGTTGTCTCTGGGTTGTCTGTGAACCGTCGAGATTTGGAACTAGGGGACTTTGCCATGGCTCCGTTTGTTGATGTCGCGTCTGTATCCTGCCGGAGGGAGGACGAATGCTGTTGTTGATCTCTAGGCTATGGATGCTGCCGTTGAGACTTGGAACTAGGGACTCTGCCATGGCTCCGAGGTAGTCTCTAGGTTGTCTGTGAACTGTCATGATTTGGAACTAGGGGACTTTGCCGTGGCTCCGAGGTAGTCTCTAGGCTGTCTGTGAACCGTCGAGATTTGGAACTAGGGGACTTTGCCGTGGCTCCGTTTTGCTGACGTCGTATCTACTTCTGGTTGGAACGAGAAGGAACGCCATTGTTGATTTCTAGGCTATAGATGTAGCCATCGAGATCTGGCTTCCTTTTGACGAAGCCCGGCGGGGTAATATGGTTCCCTTTCCGTTTGTGCCCATGGATTGTATACAGGGGTCAATGTGATCTCACCTGTAGAGCAAAAGTTTCATTTTATCGTTTTTTTATTTCTTTCCGCGATGCACTATCATTTCAGCTTTTTATATCGCGAAAGTCACGATTTCCCAATCATTTCGGCCTTTTATCGCGGTGCCCAATCATTTCGGCTATTTTTCTTTTTACTCACTGCTTTTTATTGCGAGTTGCCTAAACATTTCGGCTGTTTTTTTATGCATATATTCTGCTCGCCGATTTTTATTGCGAGTTGCTCCATCATTTCGGCTATTTCATATGCATTTTTTAATTGCGAGTATGGGACTCGAGATCTGATACCAATCTTAGCATCAGCATCGCTGCGACTGGAACATTGCCAGGAGCGAATCATCATTTGCCGTGAAAGGACTTGGAATTTGATACCGATTTAGGCATCAGCATCACTACAACTGGGATAGTGCGATGAACGAATCATCATTTTCATTTGTCGATTTGAACAAAGGTGGCTTAGCAAACAAAGCTGGATCTTGTTGCCTAAGGCTTTATAACTTTACGAGCCGTAAGGGTCTCATAAAGGTATCTCTCCCTACGAGTCATGAGGATCTCGTAGGTGTATTTTCTCCTTAGGAATCGTGGGGATCCCCAAGTGCGTGTTCTCTTATAAGTCGTAAGGATCTCATAAAAGTATTTTCTCCTTGCAAGTCGAGAGGACCTACAAGTGTTGTTCACCAAGTGGGGAAATTTCGCGCCATTGGTGGAACTAGGCGAGGGGACGTTTATTTGTGCTCGTGGATTGTATACGAGGGTCAATATTGGACCGCTTGTAGGGCAACTTGGGGAGTGTGATGGCTTAAGAACAGGTTCAGGTCCCTGCATCTTAAGGCTTTTGAATCCTATGAGCCGTGAGGGTCTCATAAGGGGGAATTCTCCTTACGAGTTGTGAGGATCTCGTAAGTGTAATTTCTCTTTAAGAATCGTGGGGATTCCTAAGTGTGTTGCTCCCTTTTGTGAGTCATAAGGATCTCACGCGGGTGTTTTCTCCTCACAAGGTCGAGAGGACCTTGCAAGTGCGCATGGTTTTTTTTACGAGTCTGCACCCTTTCGGGTTTTCACGAACTCGCCGGCAGTCTTGCTGTTTTTACTCACGGAGCCCTTTCAGGTTTTCATCCGTGCCCATTTCGCTTATGGGCGTACCCTTTTTTACCCTCCGTTTGCCAATGACACTTGGGAGGACTTCGCCACCGGGGCAGCTGTGCAGCCAGCGGGGCTTGAGTTGCAATCCTCGCCGCTGGGACTTATGAACCTGAATTTCATTGTCTCCGTGTTTGAGGCGACGTATTTAGTTTAAAGACATCTCGGTCCATTGTTAGTTTAGGGACATCTTGGTCAACGGCTAGTTTAAGGACGTTGCGGTCCGTTGTTAGTTTAGGGACATTTCGGTCCGCAGCTAGTTTAAGGACGTTGCGGTCCGTTGTTAGTTTAGGGATATTTCGGTCTGCAGCTAGTTTAAGGACGTTGCGGTCCATCGGGATTTTGAGGCGAGGTTTCACAGGATACTACTTATACAGTTTGGACTCAGGAAGACAACGAGCGGACACGAGCGTCGTCATCCATCATTAACCCGAGCCGTGACTTTTCAAGCGTAGTATTTCTTAAGGAACCGGTCGTTTATTGGCCGGAAGGGTCTTTCGCCATGCATATCCATGAGCAAGTAGGCCCCACCTTGGTAGACCTTTTCTATGATATACGGACCTTCATAGTTTGGCTCGAATTTCCCCCGTTTGGCACAATTGGGGATCATAGGTCTTTTTACGACTAACACGAGTTCGCCTTGGCGGAATGTTCTCGTCCTAGTCAGTCTTTCGTATGAGCACGTCATCCTTGCTTTGTAAGCTTCTAGGTTTTGCTGCGCCATGAGACGAGTTTCATTGAGGGCATCAAGCTCCTCAAGCCGAAGGTGGGCATTTTCTTCATTTGTCGGCTCATGTCGGACCGCCACTCGTAAAGATGGTAGTTCTATCTCCAAGGGGAGAACTGCTTCCGTGCCGAATACCAACGCGAATGGTGTTGTATTCGTGGCCGTCTTGAATGTGGTCTGATAAGCCCAGAGAGCTTCATGCAATCTCTCGTGCCAATCCTTTCTGTTTCTGTACACCGTCTTCTTTATGATTTTCGTCAAGGTCTTGTTGAAAGCCTCAGTTAGACCGTTAGCTCGGGGGTTATAGACTGAAAAGTATCTCCAATCTATTTTATGTTGCTGTGCGAAGCGGCTGATCTTATGGCTTCTGTAGGCTGGCCCGTTATCCGAGATAATCCGTCACGGAGTGCCGAACCGGTAGATGACATGTGTCCTGAAGAAATGGAGGATGTTCTCCGTCTTCGCCTCTCTTATCGGTATTGCTTCTACCCATTTAGAGAAGTAATCGATTGTTGCTAGTATGAACCGATGTCTCTTGGATGATGCTGGTTTGATGGGCCCGATTATATCGGTTCTCTACATTTCGAATGGCCAGCTAGCCAATGTTGGTGAAGGGTTACGCTAGCGTCCCGGCCAACTTCCGTGGCCAAATGCGGAACAAAAATTTTATAACGATATGAAACATGGTGCTAGAATAAACCTAAACCGGATCTTTAACCATAAACCTAACTAGCAAGTGAGGGTTCTATCTACTATGATAGAAAGTATACCTAAAGAAACCAAGTCCTTCGGGTCTTCGATCCTTTCCTTAAGCTCCTCGATGGAAGTATGGATAATGCTTGAACTTCGGCCTCCTTGTGTCAACGATGATCCACCCGAGAGTTCCAATCTTGAGCTAAACCTCCAAGTTGAGGTAACTAGAATACTTAGCTTGCTAATCTAAGTAGACTAGAGTGAGTAGAGTGTGATTAGAGTAGCTAAGTCTCATTAACTCTTGATTATCAACACATGATACACTTGGGGTTTTGAGAGGAAGAAGGAGAGAGCAAGCTTGAGGAAAGAGAAAGTATTTGTGATAATCATAATAAAAAATAGAATGGCTATCTTTTATATGACCTCAAGCATGACATGGAAAATATCTCACCAAAATATCTTGGTCAAAAATATCTCATCAAAATATCTAAGGTCAACAAGTTAAGCCAAGTCAAAAGGTCAACCCAAGTAGCAATGCCATATATAATTATCATTTACCAAAAATAACAAATTCTTTTCTCCACCTCATTTTTGTTTTGACCAAGTCAATGGTTGTCATGACCCGAAATAGCGCATGACTGGCACTTGAATCATGTGAAGTCTATAGGACCCCACCTAATTCAAGTAAGCCAAAAGCCCAGAAATCTAAACCATTTTAAATAAGATGTGAAGGAAAACCTGTTTAAAACAAGTAGTTTAAATAAAATAAAAGGCATTAAACATTTAAAAGAAACATCATGTTTTCCCGAAAATTTCGGCAGAGTTTCCTTTGTAAATACTGGCCCCAAACGGGTACAACACTTGAAATATATATAAAGGCATCCCCAAGCGGGAGCTAGCTCTTCGCCAATTGACGGTCACAACCACGCAAGCAATATAATATACAACGCCGAAGGGCGATGATCAAAACTCAGAAGAAACCAAAATCCACCGGAAAACCATAATAATACAAGCGCGACTCTAAGGTCGAAAGAATAAACACTGGTCTTCTAAGTTTAACAAATATACAAGTCTGGTTGATGGAGTTTACTAGATACAACAGATTATAATAAAAGGTACAATGGTGGTCACGATGCGAGTGGACCCACCTACCAAAGCAATCACCCGGAAGGAAGCAGTGTGCCAGCAAAACTGTCAAGGAAACCTGTACGGCAAAACCTGCAAGAAACTGTGGCACAACGGGGGTGAGTTGCTAACTCGTGAGTAGAAAACATCACCGAGCAGAAATCGCATGTATAACTCAATCCTAGGTCATACAATAATATCCTCATAAAATATAATCCTGAAACATCTACACATAAGTGTAATATCAAGTGCTCGTGTCAGTGCCTCAGGTAACAACATATCATATATATGATGTATGAATGCACGAAAACAGAATACATCTAAATGAGAAAACTGTTTTCATCTCTCAGTGATATTTCTGTATAAAAATCGAGTATCATTAATGAAATTAACAGAGAAATCCGTGTCAAGCATCGACACAAAACATATGTCTCAATATCTAAATATCTCGGGCTCCGGCAATCCGGACTGGCCCATATCATAAAGTCTCGGTATCTCAATGTCTCAATATCTCGGGCTCCGGCAAGCCGGACTGGCCCTGGGCTCCGGCAATCCGGACTGGCCCAAAACATCAAATCTCACGACTACGTCAGTATCCTCCGGATATCCGCCGCGTCATAAATAACCGGTCGGTAGTGCTCTCCTGCCAGGCTCAACGCCATCATCTACGACCATCTTGTTCCGGGGTACCACACCGGGTCCACCAGGCACCCGCAGACGGTTCCTCCTCCTCCTCGAATCGGGTGTATGATACCGCTCAAGAGCTGAGAAAACTCATGGTGGACATATCTTATATCATATCATGAGAAAACCGTAATTTCTAATTTTAGAAATGATAATTTGTTTATAAAATCCTTTCGGTTTCTCCAAATCCAGAAATCTCATGGAAGTTCGAAATCTCAAAATCACGATGTCAATAAACAGTGAATACTGGCATAAAGCCCCATAATATTGCATGACAAATGAAAATACACATGCATGGATATCTAAGTAAAGAAAGCAATATCTAAACTAGCACAGTAATGATATATCGGAACTATCAGCTAGCAAGCGATATCAATGAATTAATATTCTCTAAAGTGTACGTGACATGGCAATTACCGATGATGATGTGTGTGAGCCGGCAAGCAAGTGTTCGTGGACATACGCATCATCGGTAATAGTACTGATGTCCTGACAGTATGGGTTCATAATAATTAATGAAACACATGTAAAAACGTGCGATGCAAGGAGATCATGAATAAAACGGAGAATATACACTTATATATAAACACGAGCCATACAGTTTTGGCATTTGAAATAACACGAATCGCGGTGTTTAGAAAATAGGGGCTATGGCGTTTTTAAGAAAAGGTACGTCTTTTGAAATATCCGTAGTATCCCCTGGCATGTCTTTAAAATACTCACGATTCGCTAGTTTTGGAAATAAGTATGACTCGAGCCCAGTCTAACAGCTACTAAGTAAACTACAGGACAAAGCTAAGAGACTAATCAAAAGGGTAAGGAAACCACCTAAGCCCGAGTCGATATATCTAGCAGTCGGTGATCCCGCCTCAATAGCATCACGTACGATAAGACGTACAATACGACATCCTCGAGTCAAGAGTGCGGATCGATCATCATATTTATACATCGTACGGTAAAATCCATCGTACAGCATCCCAAATCGGGGTACGGGTAAGTATCACATAAACCTCATTATTCATTAGGTATCATTATTATAATATCATACACTAGGGGTACTGATCTAAGTCTATTACGTTCCGATACCATCAACATATATCCGCGTGTGTGTGAAAACACATCGCTCAACGATCCGCCATAATATCATGCTGTGTCTCATCACACGACCCAAATCACATCACCGATCTCACGGCATCATGCCCAATCATATCGACTCATCTCCAAGTTTCATGTACTATCCTCATCACCCGGGTATACGTATATGTATATGTGTGTGTGTGTGTGTATGTGTGTGTGTGTGTATGTGTATATATATATATATATATATATTAACACATCCACACACACACACACATATATACATATAACCATATACACTAAAAACATATCACGTGTGTGCATGTGTGTGTGTGTATCTTAACTCTAAGGTTTCGTAACTAAGAGACTAAACAAACAACACTATCATCCAGAATACGCTAAACTAACCAATGACCTCCTAAGGCCGTTCCTTAAAACAATACATGTCTCGCGATACGCAAAGATACATATATATAATTAATCATATGCTACATTACGAACCGCGGGGGTGCTATATGCCATCCACCCGACTTCCCCCATAGATATATATCTACTCACCTTGATCAATACTTACCAAAGTCGATGTCGCCACGCTCATCTTTGTTGTTCAGTCCACTTAAGGGTACCTACATATATACACACATAGCCTCGTAAACAGAAATCACGCACGAAAACCAAAATAGCACACGAATCGCACATAGGTTAAAACCTATGGTCTATGCATGCAAGAAGAACCAATACCCCTCGACATCGATGTACAAACGCCAATCGATCGAGACAACACAAAAATACCCAAGTTCAAGTTACAGAATTCGCAAAACCGTAATAAAAAACGATGTAAAACACTTCCAGATTTTACCCCAAGTTGAATTAGCCAATTTTGCATATGAGGTAGGTCTAATTTAAAGATAAAGGGACCACGGACCAAGTACGAACCAATTTGGAAGTACCCAGGCTGCAATTTGCGGCCTAAGAGATTAAATTTGCGGCCATGGTGAAGGGGTTGGGGCTCGGGTCTTCAAGGTATACTCCATATCACCTGCACACTTCACTGTAATCACTAAATATTTTTCAGGTGCCCTGGGTCGTAGCAGATCTCTAAATATCATCACAATTCCCACAAACTTCCGATATCGGGGTTTCTAAGTTTGTGAATTGGGGTTTTAGTCTCATGTTAGGTCTAATATACAATCACTACAGGGGTTTAAGGTCGCTATTAAGCCTCAATTTACACTTCACCACTCAAAACTCCACACAACCTCATCTTGGAATTTTCAAATCTCACTAAACCTTAATTTACCAATTCTAAACTAACCTAGATGCTAAAGAAAATTCATTACAACACTAATGGTGAAAAGAATACCTCATTTGGCAACTCAAGAAAATTCTTGAGTTGCCCCAAGTGCTCAAAATCCAATTTTTCTTGATCTCCCATGCTTGTAGTGAGCTTGAGCACATTTTTTGTGAAGGGGATGAATGGTTTTAATGTAGTTTTGGGGGTGAGGTGAGATGGTGGAGGTGGTGGAGGGAGAGGGCAGCCATGAGGGGAGAGAGGAGAAGAAAAATGATGAAGATAATGGAGGGAAAAGAAATGGCCATGGTCAATTTGACCCCTCACCTCTCTCTCTTCTCTCTCATGCCCATACTTCTTTCTTTATTCCTTTTCTTTTCTTTTGTTTTCCTTTTATAAAACAATAGAAACCCAAATGAACTATGCACAATTTAGGATTTAAGCCAAGTTTTTAAAAAAAAGTGACAAGTGTTAGCAAATATGATATGGTGCATGTCACATGCACAAAACACCATCAATGCATGATTAGTGAACATTAATCAAGTTTAGAAATAAACTTGTATATAATTAATTATAAAAATTTATAATTTGTCTAAATCACATAAATCCCTCCAAAAATCACCATTCAATTTAATTTTCCAACATTTTCCAAACTATCGGTATATAATTATAGCACATCATTAAAATATTCATAATATTTATTATTTTAATTATTTAAATTCCTAAAAATAATATTTTATTTTTCTGAAATGTTACAATGGTCAAAAATCCTAATGAGGTGTCTCCTTCTATACGTCCTCTCATCCGTATATACATACCCGCATCCGTGTTCCGAGAAAGACGAATACAATGAGACGAAGCTAATCCAATAATCAAATACTAGGATCCGGTTTAAACCAAAGCCCACTAGTATTGTCCGTTCGAACACCACACACGCACAAGTACACGTATGTGATCGAACCCTGTCGTAAAACCATACGACCTATACTCGCCCAAAGCTAGGAAACCCTCTGTGTGGGACTCTAAAGACTTGACAGTACTCTGGCAGTGGGTTTAACCACAAGTACGTCAGCGGTAATAGCTGTACGTAATCGCTACCCAGGTATCTATCGATAAGAAGGTCGACGAGCAAGCTCATCCAAACTCCTACAGAGCCTATTTATGGCAATCTCCGTACAGTCCGGTCTGTTCGTCTAAGAGTATCGCATATCAGGCCTAGGGGGTGGTAAACGTCATACCCCTAATAGCGGTATAAGTCGTGTCGGAGTGTAGCCCAGAACACTCGGAGAAACTTCTGGAACACCTACCAGTAAATCTCACTTGCCCTGGACAGGGACTTTGTGTAATGGCTCTCCAAACACAGCGCGATATCAACCCCCAATATCGGGAGAGATGAATCCTATCTAACCGCCATTGCCTCCAAGTGCTTCGGGACTGCACCTAACTACTACCTGTTTGCATGACTCAATAGAGCCGTGGTAGGGTAGCAATCTAAGAACAATGGGAACACACTTGAGGCGAAGTAGCAGTGTCAAGTCAATGGACTAAGCTGTACTCATATCACGTGGGAACTGCTACCTGACGATAGGTATAATTCCAACCATTAGTACCCAACGAGTCCATCCAGTGTAACTCATAACCCAATGAGCACCTGCATATTATCTCCAGTACGACGTACTGATGGTTGTGGGACAGACCATCTCCCCTGCTGGGATGAGAAGTGTATACACTAGTCTACTCTGGAGTATCGATACCCTGTCTAGATAATCCTATGGCTAGGGGCCTGTATAAGGATGTGCTTATAGACTGCCCAGCCTCCACTAGTGTGACTGCCATCACAACGCTGGTAGTCAAGCAAAGATCCTAAGGGCTCTATCAATATGTATCAACGATATGTTAAAAGAAACATATACACATATTAAGATAGATACAAACCAAGTAGCATACTACTATATCGAGCAAGACTGTCGTCAATCCGTGTATATATCCCAAGCTTCCAAAATGTAATATACAAACTAGTACTATACAATAATGGCCTCTAGGGCATACATATCCAACAATCTCCCACTTGCACTAAAAGCTAGTAATTGGTGTACCGCATACCCAACGTCTGCACTAAAAGGCCAGCTGCCGGCGTACCGCATACCCAATAGCTCAAAAAGTCACTCGAATTGTGCTTGAGGGAGGGCCTTTGTGAATGGATCTGCCGTGTTTTCTTTAGTGTCCACTCTCCACACCTCGATCTCCTGGCGATCAATGATCTTCCTGATCAGGTGATACTGCCTTAAGATGTGTCTGGATTTCTGATGGGACCGTGGTTCCTTCGCTAAAGCTATAGCCCCATTGTTATCGTAATACAAAGGTATTGGGTCAACAATGGATGGAACTACCTGAAGTTCAGTAATGAACTTCTTCATCCAGACCGCCTCTTTTGCGGCATCGCTTGCAATAATGTATTCAGCCTCCATCATCGAGTCTGCGACGGTATCCTGTTTGGAGCTCTTCCAACACAACGCCCCTCCATTGAGGGTAAACACAAAACCGAGACAGACTTGCTGTCGTTCTTATCACTCTGGAAGCTTGAATCGGTAAAGGACTCGACCCTGAGGTCTCCATTACCGTAAACCAGGAACATCTCCTTAGTCCTTCTCAGGTACTTGAGAATATTCTTCACTGTTGTCCAGTGGTTCTCACCTGGGTCTGACTGATACCGGCTCACCATGCTTAGCGCGTAAGCTACATCTGGTCTTGTACATAGCATCGCATACATTATAGATCTTACCGCCGAAGCGTAGGGTATAGTGCTCATGCAAACTCTCTCCTCGTCAGTCTTGGGAGACATCTTCTTGGAGAGGGTGATTCCGTGCAATGCGGGTATATTACCGCGCTTGGAATTTTCCATACTAAATCTCTTTAGTACAATCTCTATGTACCTGGACTGCGAAAGTCCCAGTAATCACTTAGATCTATCTTTGTAGATCTTGATCCCTAGAATGCACGAGGCATCACCTAGGTCTTTCATGGAGAACCATTGTGGCAAGAATAGCTTGACCGATTGTAGCATAGGAATGTCATTTTCTATCAAAAGAATGTCGTCCACGTACAAGACTAGGATTACGACAGTTGGTCCTACAATCTTCTTATAAATATAAGGCACATCCTCGTTCTTGATGAAGTCAAATTCTTTGACTGTTTCATCAAAACAGATGTTCCAGCTCCGCGATGCCTGCTTTAATCCATAAATGGATTTAAGCTGTTAGGTTTACCTAGCACCTTATGAAGGGTTTGGAAGCATCACATGTACCAAAGATTAAATTTTTAGGGTGCTAAGTGAACGCACAAAGAATCATTCCTAGAAAATTAGGGTTTCAAAAACAACACATCATCACGAGTAGGAAAAGCTAAGGTTTTGAGAGTACAACCTTTGTAGCTCCCTACGCTAGACTCCTCGGCTATTTGGGGTTTGGAAAAGGTCCGCTTGAACTCCTCTAGGTCCACGATGATCCACCCGGAGTCCGCTTTGTCCAAGTTTGCAACTTCACAAGATCAAGAAAGAAAATGGAAGCTAACACTCTCCACTATTGGGCAAGACTAGTGTAGTATGGTGTTGTGGTTCTTTTTCTCACTTCAAAATCCTATCTTGTTGAGTATTTTGCTCACTTGAGTGATCTAGAGAGCAAAAGAGCAAGGAAGTAGAAGATGATGGCTTTTGAAGAAGAAGAGAAATGATAATCACTCATGAAAAAATAGAAAATATATGTATATATATTTTCCACTCTTCATCTCAAACCATGGTTATATTATATGGATATTATTTCACTTGAGTTAAAACATAAAAGAAAAGATTAACACATGGTTAAAAGGTAGGTGAGCATTGTTAGTTGAAGAAGAGTGTAGAAACCATGTATTAATCTTTATCTTTTGTTTTAAAACAAATGCAAATATATATATATATATCCATATATATAAACATAAGGTGTGATTCTTATATTGCCATCATTTTTTATTTATATACAACCATGAAGGATGATGTATGTATGTATGTGTGCATGCACATCCATATGTGCATGAACAAGAAAGAATGCATACATGCATGCATACATCCAAAAATACAAGAAATGATTTCTAGTGAGAAACTAATGGTTAAATGATAAATCAACACTTGATTTATCAATCCGGCCATATCACATGCGACCCAACCAAAAGCAAGCCGCCCGATTAATATACGGTATCTTATACGCGCATTTTAACCGGGTCCATGCGCATATCGCATACGCGCACCATAACGTTTCACCTGGACTAGGTAGCTCCTTTGTGGGACTCTAAGACTCGTCAATACGCCGGTAGTGGGTGAAGATCATATCAAGCACCCCCAAGCCGCAAGCGGTCAGCTAAACGTAACGGCCACCCGGGTATTGAGCGATCAGAAGAAAACAAGCGAACCTGCTATAACTCCCGTCGAGCCAACCGGAAACACTATCGTACAGTCCGGTCCCTTCATCAGATATGCTGCATATCGAGCCTAGGGATGGTAAACGTCAGACCCCAATAACCAATAAGTCGTGCTGATGTGAGGCCCATAACGGGTCGAGAAACTACTGGTAACACTTACCAGTAAATCTCTAAAACAGCCCTGGCCAGGGACTTCCCTGTTACGGCCAATCGAGCACAGCGCAACATCAACCCCCAATACCGGGAGAGATGAAACCCTTCCTATCGCTCATTGCCTCCATATGACTCGGGACTGTACCCAAAAACCACCGTTTTGCATGCCCTCAAGGACGTGGTAAGGTGGAAATCAAAGCACAGTGGGAATCACACAAGACTCTATGACGATCTCGGGTCTACAGACTAACCTGCACAAGTGTCACCAGAGAACTGCCATCTGACGTGAGGTATAATACCATCTGGGAGTTCTCGACGAGTCCGTCCAGTGTACCCAGTCTCCACTGAGCACCCGTATACTATCTCTGATGTCAAACACCAATGGATATGGGATCATCCATCGCCCATCTCATGGGTCGAGAAGCGTATACGCTAGTCTACACTGGTATATCGATGCCCCGTCTTGATACACCCACGACTAGGGACCTTGAAGGATGTACTTATGAACTACCATGTCCTCACTAGTATGATCCGCATCATAGTCTAGGTAGTCAAGTACACATCCTAAGGGCTTTACCAACATGTAACTATAAGATAGTATAAAGAGACAAGTATAAATGTTAAGATAAAGAGCAACCAGATAGCATACTATCATATCGAGCAAGAAAGTCATCTCTATATATGTCCAAGCATCCAATATAATATAAATCATCTGTACAATACTGGCCTCTAGGGCATACATACAACTAACAATCTCCCACTTGCACTAGGGCCAGGTGCTGTAATATCGCATACCGAGCATCCTGAAGAGTCTCTCAAACTGTATCTGGGTAATGGCCTTCGTGAGTGGATCCACTGTGTTGTTCTTCGTGTCAACCCTCCTGACCTCGATCTCCCGGCGATCAACTATCTCCCGGATCAGGTGATACCGCCTCAGAATATGCCTGGATCGCTGATGGGACCTGGGTTCCTTAGCCAAAGCCACCGCTCCATTGTTATCACAATACAAAGGTATTGGATGCTCAATAGATGGAACCACTCCAAGTTCAGTAATGAACTTCTTGATCCAGACTGCTTCTTTGGCAGCATCGTTGGCAGCGATGTATTCAGCCTCCATCGTCGAGTCTGCCACGGTTTCCTGCTTGGAACTCTTCCAGCTAACCGCCTCTCCGTAAAGGGTAAAGACAAATCCCAACTGCGACTTAGAGTCGTCCTTATCACTCTGGAAGCTTGAGTCGGTAAAGGACTCCACTTGGAGTTCTCCATTACCATACACCAAGAGCATCTTTTTAGTCCTTCGTAAGTACTTGAGAATGCTCTTCACAGCTGTCCAGTGACTCTCTCCAGGATCAGCTTAATACCTACTCACTACACTTACTGAGTATGCTACATCGGGTCTGGTACATAGCATCGCGTACATGATAGAGCCTACAGCCGAAGCATAGGGTATCCCTTGCATGCGAGCTCTCTCCAAATCAGTCTTGGGAGATATCTCTTTGGAGAGAGTGACTCCAGAAATCGTGGGTAAGTTCCCACGCTTGGATTCTTCCATACTAAACCTCTTTAGTATAGTGTCAATGTACCTGGATTGGGACAATCCCAAAATCCGTTTAGATCTATCTCTATAGATCTTAATCCCCAATATGCAGGAGGCATCACCAAGATCTTTCATTGAGAATCTTTGTGATAAGAAGAACTTGACTGATTGCAGCATAGGAATGTCATTTCCTATCAAGAGTATGTCGTCCACGTACAATACGAGGAAGAAACCTTACTCTCTGCCACCTTCTTGTAGACACAAGGTTCATCTACGTTTTTGACGAAATCAAACTCTTTGATAACGACGTCAAAGCAGATGTTCCAACTCCGCGATGCTTGTTTTAATCCATTTATGGATTTAAGCAGCTTGCACACCTTTCCGCTGCTCCCACTATCTACAAAGCCCTCTGGCTGAGTCATGTACACGCACTCTTCTAAATCACCGTTTAGAAAGGCGGTCTTAACATCCATTTGCCAGATTTCGTAGTCATGATATGCAGCGATGATAAGCATGATCCGGATGGATTTAAGCATAGCCACTGGAGAAAAGGTTTCGTCATAGCCCACACCTGGTCTTTGACGAAAACCCTTTGCAATAAGTCTAGCTTTGAAAGTCTCCACTTTCCCATCTACACCAAGTTTTTTCTTGAAGATCCACTTGCTCCCAATGGGTTTTACCCCTTCAGGAGGATCTTCCAAAGTCCATACTTTGTTGGTGTACATGGATTCCATCTCGGACCGCATAGCATCCAGCCATTTCACTGAGTCCCCACTCGTGATGGCCTGCTCGAAGCTAGTTGGGTTATCATCCTCCATGATGCAATCCTCGCTCCCACCATCCATGAGAAAACCGTAGTATCTCTCAGGTTGGCGAGGAACCCTACTAGATCGGCGGAGAGGCCGAGGTTCGTTGGGAGCTACTGAATCCTCTGGTTCCACTAAATCTTCAGTTGCGGTTTGTGTATCTGGAACCTCTTCCAGCTCCACCACTTTGCCACTAATTTCTTTTACAAGAAATTCCTTTTCTAAAAAGGTGGTATGTTGAGCAACAAACACTTTTTGTTCCTCATTGTGGTAGAAAAAATACCCATATGAGTTCTTTGGATATCCCACAAACTTGCAAAGAACTGACCGTGCCTCGAGTTTGTCCGGATTTTGTCTTTTGACATAGGCCGGACAACCCCATATCTTAACTCGTTTAAGATATGGCCTCTTCCCACTCCATATCTCATATGGTGTGGTGGGTACAGATTTAGATGGAACTTGATTCAATAGGTATGCTGCTGTCTCCAGCGCATATCCCCAGAAGGAAATAGGTAACTCAGCTGTGCTCATCATAGAGCGCACCATATCTAATAGGGTGCGGTTCCTCCGTTCCGATACACCGTTGTGTTGTGGTGTATATGGAGGAGTCAGCTGAGAGAGAATCCCATTCTCTTTTAGGAAGTCCAGGAATTCATTGCTCAAATATTCACCTTCTCGATCAGATCGAAGGATTTTAATACTTTTTCCGGTTTGGTTCTCGACTTCTTGTTTATATTCTCTAAATTTCTCAAAAGCTTCTGATTTGTGTTTCATCAGGAACACATATCCGAATCTAGAGAGATCGTCAGTGAATGTAATGAAGTACGAAGAACCATCCCTGGCATGTGTAGACATGGGACCGCATACATCACTATGTATCAGTCCCAAGAGTTCAGTAACTCTTTCTCCGTGTCCCGTAAATGGTGTTTTGGTCATCTTGCCTTTGAGACATGACTGGAAAGTGTCATAAGATGAAAATTCGAACGGTTTCAAATATCCATCCTTATGCAACTTAGCTAGTCGTGTCGCATTGATGTGACCCAGTCTACAATGCCAAAGAAGGATTCGTTCAGTTCTGAACTCTTCCTCTTGTGTGTGTTTGTTATACTCAGAACTGTTGATTTATTTAGAACATAAATGCCATTGCACAACGTGCCTGATCCAACTAACTTTTGGTTACGGAAAATGTTCATAACATTATCCTGTAATACAAAATTATATCCCTCTTTACTCAACAAAGAAACCGATATAATGTTGCATATCAGGTTCGGCATGTAATAGCATTCGTTCAGAATCAATGTATTACCAGTTGGCAATACAAGGTGATATTCCCCGACGGTTTTAGCTGCAACAATTGCACCATTTCCAACCCTTATGTCTTTATCACCTTCCCCAAGTTCTCTACCTTTTCTAAGCCCATGTAACTGATTACATATATGGGATCCTGACCCGGTATCTAATACCCAGGACGTAGAGAAAATGGAGAAACAGTTCTCTGTAACGAACACACCCGAAGAAAATGCATCAACATGTACTTTCTCCATTTGTGTGGCATGGGAATCCTGGTATTCTCCTATATCCTGTTCAGTCCTATAACTTTTATAAGAAAGAACGGAACCAACGTTCCCCAGCACAGTATAACATGCAGGTTCAGTCAATACATCCATATTATTATCTTGATTAAGGCATGACATGGTCGCTACCTGGAGAGAGAGAGAAGAAAACACTTTAGCGTATGCTCTTGTAAGATCAGATTGGTTATTATTTTATCTAATCAGGATGGCTCCCACTATTTTTTTTATCAAATCTTCCTTCAAACCCTAAAAGGAAAGACTAGCCGGGATTAATTACACCTTACAATTTCGCCAATCTTTTAGCCAGGCCAGTGTCGGTACTTTGAGGGAGGTTCCCCGTGCTTTCGCACGGACCTAATTAAAGTAAACCTCATTTTCCCAGAGGCGTAACCCCGTTGACACCTTTCTAGACACCTACTTGATCGGCTAATTGTCTTGTGTAAAACTCTCCCAGGAGTAACAATTACTCGCAGTGGGTATCGGGATCCAACATAGAAGGTATGCAATCTCATTGCAAATTTCAACACTTGAAATTCCCGATAATATTTTGCCCCAAACGATCTATGACCTTGACAAGGTCAACAAACCATAGACCGTAAGTCAAGTTCAACCCGTCACTTCTTGATTGAATTAAACCCACCCGTACGACCCTTGACAAGGTCAACAAGGCCGTACGACTACCCTAATCCAATCTGCATTATATGCATAAGCAGATAAATACTGGTCAGCTACCGCACACTGCGCCTTGACAAGGTCAACAAATGCAGCACGAATACTAAGCAGGACTTATCTAAAATGACGGAGGGCTACGACAGGTTTTTCTGAAAACCTATTGCGTAATGAACTTGATATCATTGTAGAATCGAGTGAATTTTAAAATGGAGTGATTTTGAGGCTTTCATTAGTTTTGCTAAAGAGGTCACTCCCGGTGAAGGGATCTCGACTCTTTCCTCATCGAATAAGGTGCGGGATATATCATATATATCGCTATGCAAAGCAAAAACTCCAAAAGCAATAAAAAACAAACCGAGTGTTGTAGCATCTGCCAGTTTTGCTAAAGAGGTAACTCCCGGTGAAGGGATCTCGGCTCTTTCCTCATCGAATAAGGTGCGGGATATATCATATATATCGCTATACAAAGCAAAAACTGTAGCTACCCTTTTTGAAAAATTGATTCTACAACATCTTTTAGGTTTCTTTTCTTTCATTAATCACATTAATGAAGTCCCATCATTTAAGTCACCTAAACATCACAGATAAATACGACGTACACTTATGCCATCCGCATTCGCCTCGATGTCCCCTCGTGCACCGTTAGGTTAGGTAACTAACGGCAGAGCGGGGCAGGGCTAGTGCGGGTGTAAAACATAAGTAACATCTATATAATATATCATATATGCTATATACAGTATCCATCATAACACATCAAATGATCACATCACAGATATCGCAGCAGAAACATAGATATAATGTGGGATATACTAGGACGTCCGTATTTAGTATTTAGCCAACAATAGAAAATATGGATTCCACAGTCGCGATGAATAGCCAAGCCCACATCCTGGACCCCTACAAGAGCGGCAAGCGACCCTACCAATTCTGGAGTTTAGGAGACCCGGTCTTGACTCCTCGAGATGGCCTCCTACTGAACCCCAGAACCCGGTCACCTGTGCTCCCCTCCTTAGGTCTATCCTAATGCGGAAAAGTAAATAATATACAATACTGGTGGCATCAACCTCAACCCGGAAGTGCCCAAAGAAAAGAATATTACATTACATTTGAATTTACATGAATGAAAATATAAAACTCTCATCTCACATAAAACCCCCCAGCTATTCAATCGCGACAATCCTGCACATCATATCTCAGCAACACATAATATCTCATATCATCAACGTAAGTAAGTATGCATACACCGATCTTCGTCGATGTATAGCAACGACAATCGGCAATACCACTACATACTACACTTACGGTCACAGAAAAGAAAGTGTAAAACTGCAATATCTGGAATCCACATTCTCTTTAGACATCGTAAATGCGAAATATCACATACTTCGTATTTCATGTCTAACTATATGAATTCCACATATTGCATCATATTCCAGATAGATAGACAGTATTAAAGTTTTCGAACGAATGATCAAATACCCAAAATTCCCTAAAGCTCAACACTTGAGCGGAGTTCAAAAACCCGGAGTGTGTCACAGTAGTAGCGGTCCAGCCGTAGAAGGGTCAAGCCAACGCCTCACATGTGGCACGCCGTACTGCCCCAAACCCTAAGGTTCAAAAGGCAGTTCAAGACGGTCACATAATCGAGTTAAGGTTTGTTGTCTTCTAGAGTGTCCACCACAAAACTTGCACGTATTTCCGAAAGATTTAAACCCCGTGAAAAGTGAGCAAACGATACTCGTTCGAACAATTCAATACTTTCTAATTATCCGGAAAAAACACGAAATTAAAATTCCAATCGAATCACCGAGTCTAAAACCATCCCCAGAATATTCAACACATGAATCAGATTAAACATACCTAAAACAATATAAAAGCATGTATAGGAATTACTGTGTAAATAAGAAGCTATGAAGCCTCTGTAAGGCCGCGGATCCGCGGCCCAAGCAAGGTATGGCCGCGGTTCCGCGGCGGCTTGTACGGCTCATGGCTTCGTATTTCATAGTGTTTCTTAGATTTTCCTGCTGTATTTTTTAAGTATTTTTAATTCTGGAAAAACCACAGTTTCAAAAAGTGTCCAGAAAGGGTTCTAAAAAACCGTATTTTGGTTCGATCGGAGTTTTAACTTTGCTAAAGTGTCGCCTAAAATTCTACGTCGGCTCTGATACCAATGTTAGGCTTACGTAGCACCTTATGAAGGGTTTGGAAGCATCACATGTACCAAAGATTAAATTTTTAGGGTGCTAAGTGAACACACAAAGAATCATTCATAGAAAATTAGGGTTTCAAAAACAACACATCATCACAAGTAGGAAAAGCTAGGGTTTTGAGAGTACAACTTTTGTAGCTCCCTACGCTAGACTCCTCGGCTACTTGGGGTTTGGAAAAGGTCCGCTTGAACTCCTCTAGGTCCACGATGATCCACCCGGAGTCCGCTTTGTCCAAGCTTGCAACTTCACAAGATCAAGAAAGAAAATGGAAGCTAACACTCTCCACTATTGGGCAAGACTAGTGTAGAATGGTGTTGTGGTTCTTTTTCTCACTTCAAAATCCTATCTTGTTGAGTATTTTTCTCACTTGAGTGATCTAGAGAGCAAAAGAGCAAGGAAGAAGAAGATGATGGCTTTTGAAGAAGAAGAGAAATGATAATCACTGATGAAAAAATAGAAAATATATGTATATATATTTTCCACTCTTCATCTCAAACCATGGTTATATTATATGGATATTATTTCACTTGAGTTAAAACATAAAAGAAAAGATTAACACATGGTTAAAAGGTAGGTGAGCATGGTTAGTTGAAGAAGAGTGTAGAAACCATGTATTAATCTTTATCTTTTGTTTTAAAACAAATGCAAATATATATATATCCATATATATAAACATAAGGTGTGATTCTTATATTGCCATCATTTTCTATGTATATACAACCATGAAGGATGATGTATGTATGCATGTGTGCATGCACATCCATATGTGCATGAACAAGAAAGAATGCATACATGCATGCATACATCTAAAAATACAAGAAAGGATTTCTAGTGAGAAACTAATGATTAAATGATAAATTAATACTTGATTTATCAATCCGGCCATATCACATGCGACCCAACCAAAAGCAAGCCGCCCGATTAATATACGGTATCTTATACGCGCATTTTAACCGGGTCCATGCGCATATCGCATACGCGCACCACAACGTTTCGTCTGGACTAGGTAACTCCTTTGTGGGACTCTAAGACTCGTCAATACGCCGGCAGTGGGTGATGATCATATCAAGCACCCCCAAGCCGCAAGCGGTCAGCTAAACGTAACGGCCACCCGGGTATTGAGCGATCAGAAGAAAACAAGCGAACCTGCTACAACTCCCGTCGAGCCAACCGGCAACACTACCGTACAGTCCGGTCTCTTCGTCAGATATGCTGTATATCAAGCCTAGGGATGGTAAACGTCAGACCCCAATAACCGATAAGTCGTGTCGATGTGAGGCCCATAACGGGTCGAGAAACTACTAGTAACACTTACCAGTAAATCTATAAAACAGCCCTGGCCAGGGACTTCCCTGTTACGGCCAATCGAGCACAGCGCAACATCAACCCCCAATACCGGGAGAGACGAAACCCCTCCTATCGCTCATTGCCTCCATGTGACTCGGGACTGTACCCAAAAACCACCGTTTTGCACGCCCTCATGGACGTGGTAAGGTGGAAATCAAAGCACAGTGGGAATCACACAAGACTCTATGACGATCTCGGGTCTACAGACTAACCTGCACAAGTGTCACCAGAGAAGTGCCATCTGACGTGAGGTATAATACCATCTGGGAGTTCTCGGCGAGTCCGTCCAGTGTACCCAGTCTCCACTGAGCACCCGTATACCATCTCTGATGTCAAACACCAATGGATATGGGATCATCCATCGCCCATCTCATGGGTCGAGAAGCGTATACGCTAGTCTACACTGGTATATCGATGCCCCGTCTCTATACACCCACGACTAGGGACCTTGAAGGATGTACTTATGGACTACCATGTCCCCACTAGTATGATCCGCATCATAGTCCAGGTAGTCAAGTACACATCCTAAGGGCTTTACCAACATGTAACTATAAGACAGTATAAAGAGACAAGTATACATGTTAAGATAAAAAGCAACCAGATAGCATACTATCATATCGAGCAAGAAAGTCATCTTTATATATGTCCAAGCATCCAATATAATATACACCATCTGTACAATACTGGCCTCTAGGGCATACATACAACTAACATAAGCAACTTGCACACCTTCTCATTGCTCCCACTGTCTACAAAACTTTCTGGCTGATCCATATAAATGCACACTTCCAAACTGCCGTTTAGAAAATCCGTTTTTACGTCCATCTGCCAGATTTCATAGTCATGATGTTGGATATATGTATGCCCTAGAGGCCATTATGAGATAGTGGATATATTTTTACATGTGTGTGTGTGTGTGTGTATATATATATATATATATATATATTCAGGAGACTTTCTTACTCGACAGGATAGTATGTTATCTAGTTACTCTTTATCTGGACATGTTCACTTGATCATACTTTTATTCATTTGGTACATGTTGATAAAGCCCTAAGGATATTTGCTTGACTGCTGTGATTATGATGTAGATCATACTAGTGGGACATGTGTAGTTTATAAGCATATCCTGAAATGTCCCTAGTCGTGGGTGTATCGAGATGGGGCATCGATATTCCAGAGTAGACTAGCGTATATGATACTAGACTCATGTGATGGGCGATGGATGTTCCCATATCCATTGATGTTTGACATCGAGATCGTATGCGGATGCTCAGTGGAGACTGGGTACACTGGACGGACTCACCGAGAACTCCTATATGGTATTATATCTATCGTCGGATAGCAGTTCTCAGGTGACACTGGTACAATTTAGTCTGTAGACCCGAGATCGTCATAGAGTATCATGTGTTCTCCCACTGTGCTTTGATTTCCACCCTACCACAGCTTTACTGAGTCGTGTAAACATATGGCTTTTGGGTACAGTCCCGAGACACATAGAGGAAATGAGCGATAGGAGGGGTTTCGTCTCTCCCGGTATTGGGGGTTGATGTTGCGCTGTGCCGATTGGCTATATCAGTAAGTCCCTGGCAAGGGCTGTTGAGATTTACTGATAAGAGTTATCAATAATTTCTCGATCTGTTATAGACCATTCATCGGCACGACTTATTGAGTTATTGGGGTCGACGTTACCATCCCTAGACTTAATATGCAGCGTATCTGACGAAGAGACCGGACTGTACGGTAAGTGTTACCGATTGCCTCGATAGGAGTTTTGACAGGTTCGCTTGTTTTTCTTCTGCTCGCTCAATACCCGGGTGGCCGTTACGTTTAGCTGACCGCTTGCAGCTTGTGGGTGTTTGATATGACCATCGCTTACTGCCGGCGTATTGACGAGTCTTAGAGTCCCACAAAGGGGTTACCTAGCTCAGGCGAAACGATTTGGAGTGCATATGGTGATATGCGCGGATGCTTGATTAAATGCGTGTATGTGATACCGCATTATAATCTGGCAGTATCTATTAGTCAGTTCGTATGAGATATGACCGGTTTATTAAATCAATAGTTGATTTAATATTGATGACCATTAGCCTTTTTACTTAAAGCCTATTTCTTTATGATGCATGCATGAGTGTATGTATATGTAGATATGGATGCACACATGTAAGTATACATGTGTCATGGTTGATGATACAATGGTGGTGGCAATACAAGACTCACATGGTTACATATATTTATTTATTTTGTTTATTTGAGATAAGCAAAATGAGAACAAAAACATGGTTGACTAGTCAACTCCTTTCTCTTGTTGACTAAAGTCAATACCATGGTTTTGTTGCCCATGGTTTTGTAGCCCATGGTTTTTGCTTAACCTCAAGTTACAAAATATCTAGATATTTTGTAACCATGGTTTAGCATGAGGATTATTATTCTCATTTGCATTATGTCTCATATCTTTTTTCACTTGAGTCTAGTTAAGCTCCCATCTTCTTCTTCCTCTCTCTCCTAAAAAGCTCTCTAGGGTTTGAAAAAGAAAGAGAAAGAATTAAAAATAAAAGGCTTTTGAGTGAGATTAAAACCCACATCACCATTCTAGTTTAGTCTAGCCCACTAGTGTGGAGTGTGAGCTTCATCTTCATCCTTGATAAAGTGGAGCTTGGAGCTTGGGCAAAGGAACTCCGGGTGGATCGTCGTGGACAACGAGGGATCCAAGCGAACCTTTTTAAACTCAAGTTGTTCCAAGGAGTCTAGCAAGGAGGTCTACAAAGGTTGTATTCTTCTACACTTAGTGTTAGACACTTGATATTGTATGTGATACTTTAATGTTACCCTAAATTTCTAGTTTTGATCCTAAGTTAGTTTACTTAGCACCTCAAAATTTTAATTGTAGCATGTTAGATGCAAGACAAACCCTTGTGTGGTGCTAAGGAAACCCAACAGTGGTATCAGAGCCAAGCTAGAATCTTAGACGGTGTTAGATTAATTATGAAACCGAAACAACTCCGAATTAACAAAAACTGGAACCCTAAAACATGCTTCTCTGTCGATTTTAAAACGAGCTCGAATTTTTTTTTTAAACATTTGCAGAAGCTTGTATGTGCTACAGTGAGAACACCAAAGAAAAACGGGGGGAGGGGGGTTTCATCGGATTTGGACCGGCCAGAAGGCCATTTTTTTCGACCTGCTCGGCCCCCCTTGCCCAGAAATGCCCCGTTTTGCTTTGGTGCTCTGTTCAGTAGGTTTTGAGGTTTCGGGTGTTTTTTGCTTAGGTCAAATTTTCATGTGATGCTAATTGTGCTTAGGGGCTTATTCGGAGTGTTTCTTAGTCGTATGTTTTAACATTGTATTGGTAACTTGACGACGTTTAACTGTTCGAACGAATATCACACACCACCTTATTTTCCTCGCTGAAATTTTCCAAGTGTTGGAATTTTCCAAGTTAAAAATATTCGAATAGATGAGCAAGTATTCTTATGGACCCTCTAGACGAACAAAACCCTAACTCGATTTTATGACCATAAAACCGCGGCTAAACCTTAGGGTTTGCCGTAGTCCTGTGGCGCCATAAGTGAGGCAAGGGTTGACCCTTCTACAGCTGGTCCATAGACACTGTGGCACACTTTTGGGTACTTTTAACTTTGCTCAAGTGTTGAGCTCTTTCGGGGTAATTTATGGGTATTTGTTGATTCGATCGAAACGTTTAACATAGTCTTAATATATAATATTTCTTTTTCTGCGACCGTAAGTGTAGTATGTGTATCGCCGGTTTCGTTGCTATATGTCAACGGCAATTGGGGTACGCATACTTGCTTACATTGATGACATGTGATGTTATGTGTTGCTGTGATATGATGTATAGGATCGTCGTGATTGAATGGCCGGGGGGTTTTATGTGAGATGAGAGTTTTTATTTTCATTCATGTAAAATTCATTTGTATGTAATATTCTTTTATTAGGGCACATCCAGGTTGAGGATGATGTTACCTTGATGTATATTATTTACTTTTCCGCATTAGGATAGACCCAAGGATGGGAGCACAAGTGACCGGGTTCTAGAGTCCAGTGGGAGGCCATCTCGAGGAGTCGAGACCGGGGTATCCTAACTCTAGAATTGGTAGGGTTGCTTGCCGCTCTCGTAGGGGTCTAGAGTGTGGGATTGGCTATTCATCACGACCGTGGAATCCGTATTTTCTATCGTTGGCTAAATACAAAATACAGAAATCCTAGTATATCCTATATGTTCATATATATGCTTCTGCTGTTTATATTCTGTGATGAGATCGCTTTATATGATGAGACGAATGGTATTATTATATATATGATATATAATAAGCGTTACTTATGTTTTACATCCGCGCTAACCCCGTCCCGCTATGCCGTTAGTTAAGTAACCTAACGGTGCATAATGGGACACCGTGGTGAATGCGAATGGCATAAGTGTACGTTCTATTTTCGTTTCTTTTCTTTGATGGCTTAAGGACTTAAATGATGGGACTACATTAATATGATTAATGTAAGGAAAAATAAACCTAAAAGATATTGTAGAATCGAATTTGAAACCCACTCGGCATTTTATGAAAAAGCTACATTTCAAAATTGCGGAGCTTAAGCCACTCTTTTTTTGATAACCATTTGATTCTATAATGATATCAAGTTCAAAGCGTTAAAGGTTTTCTTAAAAACCATCCGCAACCCTCCGTCATTTTTGGAAGTAGAGTACTTAGTATTCGTGCTATGTATGTTGATTATAGTCAAGACGTAGCGTACGGTAGCTAAGTGATATCTTTCTACAAAGCATATGATGTGATTAATTAGGACATTCATGTGATTATGTTGATTATAGTCAAGGGTCATATGGGTTGGTCTAATTAATCAAGAAATGATAGGTAGAACTTGACTGGTGCTTATGATATGTTGATTATAGTCAAGATCATGAGTACTAGGGGTAAAAACAATATCGGGAGTTTCAAGAGTTGAAATTTGCAATGAGATTGCATACCTTCCATATAATGGTTGGATTCCGATCCCACTGTGAGCAAGAGTTGTGTAAGTCTACGGTAGCGCCCCGGCCATCTTTCAGACGCCAAATATGGAACAAAAACTTTTATAACTGGCGCTATCGCATACTAAAACCCGGATCTGCCATTAACGCTAAACTAACAATCTACAAAGAGGGAAGTAAGGTTATATTGAACGATCCGAGTCCTTCGTTCTTTAACCATCATCCCACGCTCCGTTGCGGCTGCTCCGATCTCGTCGACCTCCGATCTCCTCGTCCAGGTGGCACCACATCATCGGATCTTTAAACGGGCTCCCGTCTCTGACTCGAGGCAACTCGGTCATCAAGTTTGCTAAAAGAGATGACCAAGAATGATGTAGAGAATGAGTAGAAGACTTTTTCTCGCTTCGTCCAAAGCCATGGACGAACGGTTAGTGAAGTTGCCATTTTTAGTCGGGTGATGGAATGAAATGAGATATGAAATTTCCATACACCAAAAACTATCATCTTTTTAAAACAACAACCATGATCTCTCTCCAAGAATGGGCCGGCCATATAAAGAGGTGGGGAGGGGGTGATTGTAGGAGCAAGAATGGTGACCATAAAGGAAAAGATCAAGAAGAAAATATCCATGGCAAAACAAAACACATTAATGAAATGAATGACTCACTAAACCTAGTCATCCATTCAATTAATGCAAACAAAGGTTCATGAACCAAGTCACCAATTCTAGAAGCTTCTAGAAGCACGACTCACCCTCATGACTCACCCGAGTGGCGGAAAGATAAATCCGCATTTAACCGAATGTTAAATACGGGTGATAGAAAACTGGAAACTGGCAACTTCCAAAAGTGATCCTGAAACGAATTTCAGGATAACCCCGTAACTGTATAAATATACCCGCATTTGTATTACGAACGAATACAAATGCAACTGAGACAAAGATATTATATCTACTCTGTATAATACATGGATCCGGCTTAAACCAAAGCCCACCAGTATTATCTGCCCGAAAAATAACACGTGCGTAAACACACGTGCATTTTCCGAACCCTGCCATAAAACCATACGGCCTCTACAACGTTTCGCCCGAACTTGGGAAACTATCTGTGGGGGACTCTAATGACTCATCAGTTCCCTGGCAGTGGGTTTAACTACAAGCCGTCAGCAGCACTAGCTGTGCGTAACGGCTGCCCATGGACTGACCTCAAGGGAGGCCGATGAGCGAACTCATCCGGAAACCCTACTGAGCCTAACAGTGATAATGTATATACAGTCCGGTCCGTTCGTCTATGAGTATCGCATATCCGGCCTAGGGGACTAGTAACGTCAGACCCCCAATAGCTGTATAAGTCGTGTCGGAGACAAGCCCTGAACACCCTGAGATACTACTGGAGTACCTACCAGTAAATCTCACCTGCCTTGGCCAAGGACTTGGTGTAATGGCTTTCCTAGACACAGTGCGACCTCCACCCCCAATACCGGGAGAGACGAATCCCCTGCCGATCCGCTCACGTGCCTCCATGTGGCTCGGGACTGTACCCAAAAACTACCTGTTTGCACGACTTCTTTGAGCCGTGGTTGGGTAGAAATCAAAGCACAATGGGAACTCACACGAGACAAATGACGACCTCAGGTCGATGAACTAACCTGTACACATGTCACCAGGGAACTGCTATCTGACGATATGTATAATACCAACTAGCAGGTTCCCGGCGAGTCCTGTTCGATGTACTCATAACCCAATGAGCACCTGTATACATCTTAGGTGATCCAACCGACACCAGTGGCTTGTGAGACCGGCCACCGCCCCTCGTCGGGGTCTCGACTGTATACACTAGTCTACTCCGGAGTATCGATGCCCTGTCTCGAAACTTCAACGACTAGGGACCACTATTAAGGAAATGCTTATAGACCACCCAACTCTCACTTATATGATCGCCCTCATACTGTTGGTAGTCAAGCAAGATCCTAAGGGCTCTATCAAAGTGTAATCGTGATCAGTCACCTGAACCTATACACGACTGATAAAGGCAAACCAGATAGCATACTATCATCTCGAGTAAGACTGTCCTACCGGTATAGGTCCTCCTCAATCATTGCAATCACGTACCTACGATCCAATTATTGACTTTGAGGGCACTATATCCAACAAGTTGCTCCCAGGAGAGTTTTGCACTTTACAATTAGCTAACCCATTAGGTGTCTAGAAAGGTGTCAATGGGGCTACGCATCTGGGAAAATAAGGTTTACTTTAATTAGGTCCGTGAGAAAGCACGGGGAACCTCCTTCAAGTACCGACACTGGCCTGGCTGAATGGTTAGCGAAGTTGTAGAATGTAATAAATCCTGGCTAGTTTTCCTTTTAAGGTTTGAAGGGAAATTTGATAAAAGCAATGGGAGACATCGATTAGATAAGATAATGACCAATCTGATCATTACAAGAGCTTTCGCTGAGTGTATTCTTTTCTCTCTCTTAATGGCAGATACCAATGACAGGACTTAAGCTTCTACTAGAGAAAAATAAACTGAATGGGATAAATTATAAAGACTGGCTGAGTAACATTAACATTGTCCTGACTTATGATAAGATATCATATGTCCTCACGGCTCCAGCCCCGCCCGTCCCAGGTCCTAAATATTCAGTTGCGGATAGGGAGGTCCGCAAGACATGGGACGCTGATTGGGCCACGGCCAAATACCTCGCGCTTGCATCGATGGATAACACACATCAAAAGCAGCACGAGCAGATGGATGTCCAATCCATTTTTCTCCATACAAAAGAGTTGTATGGGGAGCAATCTCGTGTCCTACGATATGAAGTATCTAGAAAGCTGTTTCAGATGCGGATGGCTCCTGACACACCAGTAAGTGACCATGTTCTGAAGATGATAGCTCTTATAGAAGAGCTTGAGGACCTCGGATGGACAATAAAGAACGAACAATATATTGATATTGTTTTACAGTCTCTCCCCCCAGCTTTTGCTCAATTTGTAGTTAACTTCAACATGCACAACATGGAGCGAAGATCAGTGCTAGGTAATGCTTTTCAATAGGGGAATAGTTGTTTTTTGCCACCAGAAGGACTCGACTCAAATAGTAGAGAGCTCTCTCCTTCCTCTGGTCGTTCTCCTGTGCCCATAGCGTGCCTAAGGAACCTTCAAAGGCTGTTGTGTACAGAATGATGGGGTTTCCTTTGACCGGAGCGGTCAATACCAGCGGGTTCTGCAGGTATTGCTTGATTTCTTCTAGCGCATTTTGGCATTTACGATCCCAAATGAACGGTGTCCCCTTCTTCATTAGATGGCTGTAGGGGCGGTATTTTCCGGAAATGTTAGCTATGAACCGTCGGATATACGTGAGCTTTCCTTGGAGAGACCGCATTTGTTTGAGAGTTCTTGGCGTTGGCATTTCCATGATCGCCTTGATCTTCAATGGGTCTATTTCGATGCTTCGGTGTCGGATGATGAATCTTAGGAATTTGGCTGAGGATACTCCAAACGCGCATTTCAGAGGCTTCATCTTCAGATTATATTTCCAAAGACGCTGGAACACTATCTTTAGATGCTCCCAGTGCTCCTCATATGATTTTCTTTTAACCATGAGGTCGTCGATATAACATTCGACAATCTCGTGTATGAGGTCATCGAAGATCTTTGTCATGGCCCTCTGGTAGGTGGCGCCAGCGTTCTTCAGACTAAAGAGCATCACTTTGTAGCAGAATATGCCCAGCGGAGTCCGGAAAGCAGTGTGCTTTTGATCTTCAGGATGCATCTTTATTTGATTATACCCCGAAGATCCATCCATGAAGGAGAAGACTTCATGGGTGGATGTGTTATCGATCATCAGCTCGGTAACAGGCAATGGGAACTCGTCCTTCGGACAAGCTTTATTGAGATCCCGAAAATCTATGCAGATGCGTACTATCCTATTTTTCTTCATTACCGGAACGATATTGGCGATCCAGTCAGGGTATTGAACTTCTTAGATGAAGCCATAGTCGATTAGCTTCTTGACTTCGGCATTGATACTTATCTCAAGCTCGAGCTGCATTTTTCTTGGTGCTTGTTTAACTGGCTTGACGTCCGGTGATATTGTCAGTTTATGCACGACTATTTTTGGATCTAGTCCTGGCATCTCGGAATAGTTCCACGCGAAGCAGTCTTTATACTGCATAAGCACATCTTTTAGTGTAGCCATCTTCTCTTCAGACAATAGCTTACTGACGAACGTTGGCCTTGGCTCGTTTGCCGTCCCAAAGTAGATTCTCCTTTGATTGTTTGTTGTGGTATGTATCCCTTCTTCCAACTCCCTTGGTGCTGGTGGAAATTCTGAGATCGCCTCATCTTCATCTTCATTTGCGAAGCATTGGGAGAGGTCATCCATATTCTCATGCTCTCTTTCCTTTGAGAACGTTATCACGTGGCAGGTACGAGCCCGTTTCCAAGACCAATGTTTCTTTGGTTCCATTCTCACCCTATAGATTGCTTTTGGCTCATGCTTTTGTGGCGGGGTTAGCCTTTAACTGTCAGATAGAGCAAACTTGCCTTACCGATACTGGTCTTCAACCCAGTTTTTGAAGGTGAAGCAGTCTTCAAGAGGATATCCTATTGCTTGATGATAGGAGCAATAAGCTGGGTGATGGACCTCGTCTATTTGTTCGGGGCGCTGAAACTCTGGGAGCACCGTCATTTGATGTTTCATGACAAGGTCGAAGATTTTCCCTGTCTTTTCTTGAGGGAAAGAGTATTCCCGAACCATCTTCTTCATCAGCGATGAATTCCAGCGGACCTTTTCTCGATCGCGCAGCTTCTTGGATCCGCTTCGCTATTTTTGAGTATCATTCCCGTTCTTCACCTTGTTGTTGTTTCTACGTCGGGCTTTTTTCTTGCCACGAGAGCGGACAGCAGGCTGACGGTGAAAGGCATCGTCATCCTCCGTAGCCTGCTGAATGAGACGTTGCGTCATGGCTTTCTCATAAATGGCCATATCGCGGTTGTGGTCATCTTGAACCTTTTGACCCGCTTTCCGTATTAGCTTGTTAATCTGCTCTTCGAATGATGGACTTGATATTCGTACTGCGGGATTTCGCTTTGTTTCAATATCAGTGCTATCTGAAAAGACATTCTCTTTTCCACCGGAATCATTTATAACATGGCAGCCATGGAATCGCTCCCGTTTCTTGGACCGAACGTATCCAAGGCCAGTCATCTCCATTCTCCCGTTAGGCATCTTTCGCTGAGTCCCGAGAATGTCCCAAATCTTGTTATAGAACTGGGTTTGTCGAGCAGTCTGTTTGAAGGGTACGCCTTGGCATCTCAATAGCCTTTTCAGTCCCTCTGCGTAGTATCTGGGCAAACGGATTGGATGAAACCCGTCGAGCGTAGGTTCGGCACTGTGCCAGACTTATTTCTCCACTTTAGTCTCCGTAGATTGGTAGAAAAGGATCGCCTTTTCACCTCTTTGCTTAGGAGGGACGTAGAAGGTCTGCAGCTTTTGCACACTGTACGTATCAAGTGCATCAAGTTCTTTGAAATGCCGCCGCGGAACCATGGTAATTTGTAAACTCTGGTCAGTTTCAGCAAAGGTGTGCATTGGCGGGCAAAGCGTTGTAGCAAGTCTTGGCGTTAATAATATGGAACTTGATGTCAGTGACGAGCAGCCCGAAGCATAATGTCAGTATTACAGACCCGAGCGTTTGTGATGATTGGGAGTCAAAACCGGAGATGGTAATTTTATCCCAAGCCAAGTGCTGCACATTCATGCAAATCTCCTTCAACACTCTTATATTGAGAAGGTTGACGGAGGACCCGTTGTCGACCAGGATCTTACCTATCTTGATATTGTGACAATACCCAGTTACATGCAGCGGACGGTTGTGCTCATACGTTCCGAGAAGGAGGTCTTCATCGCTGAAGGTGATGTCAGCCGTGTGGACTTCTTCCAGCTCGTCCTTCATCTTTTCTTCTGTAAGGAAGGCTTGAAACTGGTCGGGCTCTTATAACGCCTTGATCAGGGAATCCCGTACCTCTTTAGATAAGATAAGGGTATCCAAAATACTCAATTGTGAGGGTATCTTGCTCAGATGTGCCAGGACATTATAATCCACTTTGTTCTTTTTGGGTGGGTCCTTGGCTGTGAGCTCTTCGGCGACTCTATCATCGAGGGCAATCTCCTCAGGGACTTTTTCCTTCCCCTTGTCTTTCTTGCACGAACCTTTGTTTGAGGGCCCGAGATTCTTTTCAGGCAATGTACGGTTATGCAGCTGAATGTTCTTACAGTTCTTCGTCTCTTCTTCTGTTCCAGAGGTGGATTCCTTGAAGAGTGGGCCGAGGCCCATTTCTTCGTCCGAATCTCTCCTGAAGGTAAGAACTTGAGATTTCCCTTTTGTTGGGATGGTATCAACCATATGACAGTTACCGGCTGTTCCTTTATGCTCATCTATCATTCCTCTCTCCTCCTGAAGGGCTTTGATCTTTATTCGCTTGAAGTGTTGTCGGTGGGCAACATATCCCTGCCACCATTTCTTGAAGGCATTGCACTCTTCGGTAGGGTGTGTGACCCTCCGATGATACGAGCAGTATTTTGGATGTACATCCGCTTCGTCAAGGCAAGTACTCCCGGGAGTATTTCCTTCGAAAGGTGGCAACTTCATTCCCATTGACAGGGCTTTGGCGAACTGTTTCCCCATCTTAAACTTGCTTTTGTCTGCCGCGGGTGTGCTTCGATCCAGTTGGAGTACTTTGTGACTCTTCCTCTCCGCAACTTCTTCATCCTGACGCCGATGCTTAGCCTTTTCGTATATGGATGTTTCACGCTCTCGGTCAGCTTTGCTCTTTTAAAGGGCTTCATCCAGCAGTTTATCGATCAGGTCGTCTGACGGTTCCAGGGATTTTGACGCCGGTCCTTCCCCCAGTTCCTCTGCGTTGCTTTCCGACACCGAGGGAGCTTCTTCATCTTTTAAAGACAGGTGAGAGATCATGTGGCAACTCGCTACATAATCCTCGGGTTCTTCTGAAGAATCGTCTCCTTCATCAATGTCACTATTTCCGTTCTCAAGAACATGCTTGAAGAATTCTTCCAGTGAGACTGGGGCCCGTGCCTTTTGGTTGTATTCCTCCAGTGCGTTGATGTATTTTTGCAGACCCGTACGATTGGTGTCGAGCTCCATGGGCTTCTTGGCCTTCTTCTTTTTCTTTGAAGACTTCGGAGGCTTGGCCTGGAGGTTTTGCCCATCGTTACCAACTTTCGGCATTGGGCGTGGTTTCAGTATCCCGCCAATAATCTTAGGCTCCAGCGGGCTTTTCCCCCTAATCGCCGGACATGCTTGAAGATCCTTCAGCATTTTTTTAGTTTTAGCCGAAAGAACAACTTCCCACGGAGCTTCCTCTACAAATGAGCATGATGCCCCCGGCGTATCCATCTTTTTAGGAGCGTGCTGCTGTGGCGGGTTTACTTTCCAGTTTTCGGACAGCGCGAACTTTCCCTGTTGGTACTGGTCTTCAACCCAGTTTTTGAAGACATAGCAATCTTCGATTGGGTGGCCCACTATTCGGTGGTAGGGGCAGTAATTGGGATTGTTGACGTCGCCCGGTTGCAGTAGGCGTCTCAGATCCGACAGAGTGATGAGCCTGTTGCACACCGCCAGTTCGAATAGTCTCCTCGTTTTATCCCGGGGAAACAAGTAAGGACGTCTCAACTTTTCTTCGAGGGATCTTTTGGCGAGCTACCGGTTTCGGATCACTCGGTTGTTGTTGAGCATTGGCGACGAAGGTCGCTTTCCCTTTGCCCTTTTCATTCCGAAGATCTGTCTTTGAAGAGGACGGCCTATGACCCATCTGATCCATTTGGGCCAGCTTGTCAATCAAGGCCTGGAAGGTGGCCGGCTTGAAGAACATCATAAACTGGGATATAGTTGCCTGCGGATCAAGGGTTCCCACGAACATGCCCATGGCAGGAGCTTTTTTTATGCATTGTTCGCATTTTGACCATAGGTTACGCCATCGAATTGCGTATTGAACCCAGGTCTCTCCTGGCTTCACTCTGGCATTGATTAACATCGTGATCGGGGTACGCTCGCTTGCGCTCATGAACCGCTGTGTGAATAATAATTCCATCTCCGTGAATGTTTTGATAGAATCATTTGGGAGCTCAGAGTACCATTCAAATGCTGTCTCCGCCAAGCTGCCGACGAACTGGCGAAGCAGCAGTTTGTCGTCACCTCCAGTATTGCCGCATAGAGCTCTGAATTGAGCAACGTGCTGGTGTAGATTGCCCGTCCCTTTATACACGTGGAACTTAGGGATAGTATATCCCGGTGGGTACTTAATTTGATTGTACCAGCCTGGATAAGGTCGCCCAGTTCTGACGACTTGACCAACCGCTTCACTTGCCTGATGAGCTCGTATTTGTTGAGCTATGTAGTCATCAAGGGCAGCTTTGGAGATCGTCTCCTCCCTGGCTGTTGATAAAACTGGAGGAGGGTTCGATGTCTCTCCTCTGTCGTCTTTAATGATTATTGGCGGATCTTCGGCTGGAGGTTCCGGCTGAATCATCATCCCGACCATGTCTTAGAACAGGAGCACCATCTGCCTCATATTAGTGGCTTGTTCCGCGGCCTCTTTATCCTTTCTTTCTAGTACCCTCCGCAGGAATTCTGTATCGGTCTCCTGATCTTGGCGCTGTTTGGATGATACTTCCGGGCTTTCTTTCTGCCCCGTGAGTGTGGCCATCTTTGTTAGCATCTCCTAGAGCTTTTGTTGTTTCTCCTGAGCCTTTGTCACAGACCGTGTAAGTGGTCGATGACCCGTGGAAGTGCGGCTTTCCTTTTTCCTGGAAGCCATGTACACCGTGTGTACTACCATGCCCCCAGACTTGGGGCGTTTGGGTCCACTGCCTTTGAAACTTACCGCAGGCATGGAGATCTTCTCCGGCCTTCTCCTCTTATGGGAGGTCTAAGTTGAGGGGGCCGTTGCAGCAGGCACCCATGCAGATGATACCTTCCATGGTATGACGGAAGGATGGTCCTCCTCTTGTAGAGCCTTCATCTTCTTTAGCCGGTGAGAGTAATCTTTGTCAATTACAGGGTCTTGGACTTTCCGCCAAACTCTGTGGATCTTGGAGGACAACCGCTGAGGAGGCTGTTCCGGCTTCACCTATGTCATGCTTTCAGCAGGCGGAGGAGACTTCTTCAATACGGCGGTTGGAGAGTTCTTGCGCACCCTCCTGAGCAGCTCGAAGCTGTTCCCAGTTGGAACAGCAACATCAATTTCCACCATTGGAGCTGGTGGGGTAAGTTCAGAGGGGGAAATGCCCCCAGCTTTCCTCACTCGGCGCCAGTGGCGACGTCGAGCATGTCGTGCAGACGGGACCACCTTTGTCGTTGGAGCGACTTCGTCATACTCCCTGCTTTGATGAGAGACCGCTGTCAAAGTCAGCCTGTCGAATACTGACGTCCGCTGAGAGGGAACGGTTAATCTGTCGAAGGAAGACTTTTTGGCAGGGGAAGCAGTCTTGGTGACTTCGCCTAGAGCAAGAGTTGGAACGGCCAGTCTTGTGAAGACCGATCCTTTAATAGGAAAAGCCCCTTTGATGACTTCGTCTGCCGGAGCTGGAATGGCTATCCACTTCGGGATAACCCCTTCAGGTATCGCGAGTTTCTTTGCGAGCCAACTTGATCTTAGGCTCAGCCTGTCGAAGACTGAGGCGGCAGATTTGGACGACCTGTTGAGAGGGGCCGCGGTGGTTGCAAGCCGATCGAAGAATGAATTCTTCGGAGCCTCTTATGATGGCATTGAGGCATTGAAGCTTATTGTCGGGAGCATGGTTCCAAAAAACAGTCCAGTGGTGGCCTGAGTCACCTGTTCCACCGACATGGCAAAGATGGAGGCCGCTTGGGGTCCATAAGTCACTCCTCCGGCGGGGACGGAATGGGAGTTGCTGTTGTAGTTAGTGCAGCTGGAGGCCATCGATTTCTCTTCTCTGCATGGAGCAAGACACCAAATCTTAGTACCTCGAATCCAGGGGCAACCACATTAAACCGTGATTCTTTCGCGAACACGACACACAAAGTGTGGAGTGGAAAGAGGAAAAGGTCTTACCGGGCGTGCCAGATTCTGTTCACCGCCGAAAATCGGGAAGACAAACGTCTTGCCTGAATTTAGGGGCAGATGCTATTTGGGATTATCCGTCCACCTCTCCGAAGATGCCAAGTTGATTTATGGCACCGTGTATCGGAAGTTTGGACGGATGCGGCCAGTATAGCAGACTTCGTCAGATTCCCCCTCGTTTGTGAGGGGTTTTTGATTGTGGAGACGCTCTTCCATGCAGGCGCAAGCCCCTGCAGTTATTTTCGTTACCGCATCGCGGTAACCACTTTCTCCTGCTCCAGATGTTCACTTCGTGCCGTGTATGTTTGTTTTATTTTTGGTTGCCCGTAGATTGTATACGGAGACTAATTTGTGTTGTCGCCCGTAGGGCGTGGATTAGTCCAAATCCATATTTTCTTAGATTTGGGTTTGGTTTGATTTAAGGATCGTTAATCTCATTTGGGATTAAGATCAACTTAAATGTTTGTTGAGGATACGTTAGTCTAATTTTTAGACTAAGATCTACTCAACATAATTTTGGGATCATTCAGACCCAACAAAAGAGCATTTGGGCTCTATTGCTTTAGTTTAAGGACGTTACGGTCCGTAGCTAGTTTAAGGACATTGCGGTCCATAGGAATGTGCTCATGGATTTGGGAGTGCACTAAAGAGCTGTTTGTTGTCGGGACCCTCCATCTCTCTGAAGACGTTGAAGAATTACAACGACATGTATCAGAGGTGTGGAGAGATGTACCCTTGAACCGAACTCCAGATTGAAGGGATAGATCATGGTGGAACGAACATCATTTTAGATGTCATGTGTCAGGAGATCATTAGTCATCTTTGGAACTAAGATCAATTTTGGGAGACCTGAGTATAGGAGGGCTTGGTTGATTGATGGTCAAAAGGTTTTTGGCCTCAGGAGACTTGGCTAATTTAGGCTAAGGTTGGCCCTCTCATAGTGTTAAAACACTAATATTTATTTGGCGCTCACGTGCTCCCACATGAGGCTCTTAAGCAGTGTTAAACACTAAAATTTAGAGCGCTCACGTATGGCACGTGAGGCGCCTGAAAATTGGGCATTGCTTCTTTGGGTTTATTCCTTTCTTCTTTTATAAGTGCTAAGAACTATTGGGGGTCACGTGGGAGCACGTGAGGCGCCCCAAAAAGGGAACTGTCTTTGATTTATTCCCCTTCTCCTTTTATAAGTTCTGAGCACTATTAGGAGGGTCACGTGGAATCACGTGACTCGATCTCAGTCGTTCCTTTTTGTTCCTCAGAGATGCTCACGTGGGAACACGTGATCTGTCGTGATAGCGTTGAATGCTAATCATTCTTTTATGTGCATGGAAATCTTGATATGAGTTTTGAGCATTTCAGGTCCCTTATTTTGATAAGAACTAAATTCTTTATAGGGTTAAACCCTAGTTTTATCAGAGAAATTAAATTCCTATATCTTTGGAATAATTAAATTCTTCAAACTTAGTTCTCCCCTAAGTTTTGAGTCTGCATGACAGAATCTTCCCGATGAGAATTAAATTTTCAACTTGTGGGGAGATCTGCTTCTGCAGACCTCAACCAGAGGAAGAACTAAGTTTTTTTTAGAAGTGTTAAACTCTTGAAATGGCGAAGAAGAGATAAAATGATCTGCATGTCTTTCTTCTTACCAAGGGTTTCTTTTTCTAAAAGAGAGCTCTTTTTTTTTGTTTCTCAAATCTTATGTGGGGTCTCCTTTTTTGTAAGACTTGAAGTCTTGGGTCCTTTATATAGTAGAGGTAAATTTGTTGATTTAGTTAAGGAAATCTCTCATTGATAGATTTTTAATTGATTTGGGGATTTTATCTACCGTTGGATCTTTGATCCTAGGACTTCTGTTTTACAGAATATATTTTTCTTGTTTTTAACAAGATTAGGGAAATATTTTCCCATACAGAGCTTATTCTGTAGCTTGGTGATTTTTATCCACCATCGGATTTTTAATCCAACGGTGCTCTGTTTTACAGAGAGCAATCTTTCTTGTTTAGAAAGATTCAAGGAAATATTTTCCAAATAGGGTTTTGATCCTTTTACTTAGAATTTAATTCTATCGGCTCAGAAGGCATTTGAGACCACTCGCGTGTAGCATGTGACCCCACAGAGTTAAACTCATTTGCGTATGTGCAACAGTCAAAAGAGGGCATCACGTGCTGACACGTGAGCCTTTCTGGCCTGTCATTTGTTTTAATATAGTGTCTATATACTTTGGATATAGATGTCACGTACTTACACGCGAGGCTCTATTTTAGCCTATCAATTGTTTAAACCCAGCGCCTATAATCTTTATATAGGCGCTCACGTGTGGGCACGTGATGTTTTATTAGTGGAAATTTTCCCATCACTTTTTCTCTCTTTCTTCTCCTTTTCTTTCTTTTTTTTTTATAAGGGAACAGTCATACTCAAAATGATAGTATGCTATCTGGTTTGTCTTTATCATCATGTACATGCATTATGTGGTATTGCAGATCACTATTACATGTTGATAGAGCCCATAAGATTCTTGCTTGACTACCAGTATTATGATGACGATCATATACGTGAGAGCTGGGTGGTCTATAAGCACATCCTTAAATGTCCCTAGTCGTGGGAGTATCGAGACTGGGAATCGATATTCCGGAGTAGACTAGTGTATACGCTTCAAGACCCCAATGTGGGGAGGTGGCCGGTCTCACAATCCATTGGTGTTGTGTCGCCTAAGATAGTATACAGGTGCTTACTGGAGGTGAGTACACTGGACGGACTCGCCGAGAACTTCTAGATGGTATTATACCTATCGTCAGATGGAAATTCTCAGGTGGCATGCATATAGGTTAGTCCTTTGACCTGAAGTCATCATTTGTCTCGTGTGAGTTCCCACTGTACTTTGATTACCACCCTACCATGGCTCAAAGAAGTCGTGGAAATAGGTTTTAGTTGGGTACAGTCCCAAGCCACATGAAGGCAGTGGTCGACTGTCAGGGATTCGTCTCTCCTGGTATTAGGAGTCGATGTCGCGCTGTGTTCAGTTAGCTATCACCAGAAATCCATGGCCATGGTGGGGGAGATTTACTGATAAGTGTTCAGTAGTATCTCAGATGGGGATGAGCTAGACTCAGACACGACTTATCGGGTTAGTAGGGGTCTGGCGTTATCCACCCTCTAGATCCGATATGCGATACTCTTTGACGAAGAGACCGGACTGTACAGAGATTGTCACATTCAGGCTCAGTAGGGTAAGGACGCACTTGATTGTCGACCCCCTTTTTCGATAAGTACCTGGGTAGCCGTTACGTACAGCTAGTGCCGCTGACGTGTTTGTGGTTAAACCCACTACCAGCGTATTGTCGAGTCTTTAGAGTCCCATACAGAGGGTTTTCCCGGTTCAGGAGACAGATGTAGGAGCCGTACGGTGATACGTGCAGGAGGTCCGTTTAAATACGTGTACGCGATACACGGACTTTAATCGGACGGTTGTTAATACTAGCCGGCTTAGGATTAAGCCGGATTATTAAATCAGGATTTGATTTAATAATTTATATATGTATTTTGATACATATATTTTAGTATTATTGTTCATTATTTATTTTCTCTCTTTGGTGCTATCCGTATTTTTATATGGATACGCGTATATGTAGCGATACATATACCAGATGAAGTATTCCGTATTTGTACGGGAATACTTCTAGAAGAAGGACACCTTATATTTGATTTTCCTTTTTGGAAAATTAAATGGGAAAATGAGGTGGCAAGTGGAGACATTGAAGCATGGGTGCTACATAGTAGAAATGCATGGCTTAGTTTTTAAAATGTTATTTTCATTTGGATGCACTATTGCATCATGGTTGAATTATTATAGCCATTCTCTTTTCTACCAGTTCACTTGATGAGATTTTCTTCATCTCCTCCATGGTTGTTTCATCTTCTCCATCTTCTTCTTCTTCTTACTTCCATTTTTGAGCAAGATCCTAGAGAGAAAAATATAGTGGAGTATTCCTATATCACCGACCATCCAAACGTAGCAACTTTGGATTGTCGGTTTGAGCCTCCTCCGCGTTCCCTTAGGTGGATTATCTTCGGCAAGGGTGATTGATACTCAAGCGCGTTACCGGCGTCTACGAGCTTGGAGGGGTCTTCCACAATTGAGTGGACACGCGACAAAGTTGTATTTCTTAAACCCTGCATGTTTTAGCTTACTAGTTTAGGTTGTTTGGTTCGAATCCTCAGGTTCAAGCGTCCGGTGCTCGCAAAAAGTTTTTGTTTTCGCTTTCGCCTCGCCCGCGGCCTCTGCGGTGTGGGCCCTGGATTCCAACATGGTATCAGAGCCACCCAAACACCATAAACTAGTGTTTAACAATGCTTAAGTTTCAAAACCGAAAACTCCAATTTTGAAAACCCAGTTTTTGTTCGAAATATTTTTTGTCTCTACATTTTTTTTAAACAAATGTAGAAGCTTACTCTAGACTAGATAGAGACACATAATGAAAATGAGACGATTCCATCAAGTTTGGCCCAGTGAGATTCTCCATATGGCCGGCCTCACCTTTTTACTATTCATATCAGAAGCTCGTTTTCATGGTGTGTGCTGGGTTTTGTAAATTGGTATTTTTGGTATTGTTTGATTTGTCCCAGATTACACTTTGTGTCATCTTATCTTTGGGACAACTCGGGAGTTTTAAAAGCTCGAAACTTTTGCATCGTCGGTATCTGTGATGTTGTATATGTGTTGCTGAATGTCGTCTAATTGCTATATATTCATTTAGACGGGGTTGCACACATTCTGGTGTTGCTTGCTTCTGCGGTTATATATATATTTGGTTATGGTTTGTGCGGATTGTCATAATGGATAGCCATGTGTGCAATTTTAGATGTACAGTTCAGATTCATTTGTATATTGATTATTGCAAGGCGAGCGTCCGACATGTGGACTGCCATCACTGCCAGTTTGTATTTCTTTGATTTGGGCACGACCAGGTTGAGGTCGATGTCTCCGTTGTATATATATTTTCTTTTCTGTACTAGGATTACCCCGCGGAGGAGTGCTCGAATAGCCGGGTTCTAGAGAGCAACAGGCCCGCATCTCATGGAGTTGAGGCCAGGGGGCCTTACTCTAGAATTGGCGGGCTATTCGCCGCACTCGTAGGGGGTATAGGTTGACCCACGGAGGGGTGCTCAAGTTACTGGATTCCGTGAAGTGCTGGGTGGCCCACTCACTTTGTTGATTGGGATTGCCTCATTTCGGGGATTGGCGGATAACTTGCCGCACTCGTAAGGGTCTAGGATGTTCATTGCACTGGCTATCTACACGACCGGGGAATGTCGCATTTCATTTATAGCTCAAATGAAATGCGGGGCTCCTATATTATCCGCTATTCCATATTGTTTTTTCGAATGCTTGTGATGATTTTGTCTGCCATGATGACTGTTATCTGCCTGCGATGTTTGTATATATATTCTATATATTTAGTAGATGCTTCTATATGTTTTGCTTCCGCGCTCGTCCAGCCTCCGCTCTGCCGTTAGTTAAGTAACCTAACGGTGCATGATAGGGCCCTGTGGCGAATGCGGATGGCATATAAAAAGCATGTTATTTTGGTTGTTTCTTTTGTGGTTTGGAAACATAAAATGATGGGAACGCGTTATCAGTATAATGCAAGGAAAAATAAAGCTAAATGATGTTATCAGAACCAATTTTAAAACTACTCGGTTTTCTTCAAAACCCATCGTCGTATTCTTTTGCTTTGCATAGAGGTATTCGGTTAGGAATATTTTGCACCTCATTCTATGAGGGAAGACCCTTGATCCCTTCATTAGGAGTTCGCTCTTAAGAAAATTTTTATGTTATTAGTTTTAAAATGCGGAGCTTAAACCACTCCATTTCAAAGCCACTCGAGTTTCTTCAACGATATCAAGTTCATCACGTTAAAGGTTTTTCGCCAAAAACCAGCCTAAGCCCTCTATCATTTCAGATTAGTATTGCTTAGTATTCGTGTTGTGTTTGTTGACCTCGTCAAGGCGTAGTGTGCGGTAGCTCTGTAATACTTTTCTGTCGCGTGGATATGTGGATTGGTTAGGACAGTCATTTGACCTTGTTGACCTCGTCAAGGGTCTGTGCGGGTGGGACTAATGCAATCCGGATAATGACAGGTTGAACTTGACTAGGACCCTTTGACTTGTTGACCTCGTCAAGGTCACTTGGATCCTAGGGGCAAAAACCATATCGCGAGTTTCAAACATACGAGAAACTTGCCAGGCATGCGCATACCTTTTGGAGTATGGTGACTTGAGTGGATTCCGTCAGGTTATCACATGATGGTAGTTGGGTTCCGATTCCCACCGATGAGTAAGTATTATTCCTCGGAAGATTTTTCACTTAAATGATCCCGACTAGTTCTCCTTTTAGGGTTTGAAGAACAATTCGAAGAAACAGTAGGAGCCATCCTGATCAGATAAAGTGATAACCAATCTGATCTTGATAGAGTGCACGCTGAATGTTTCTTTTCTCTCTCTCTGGTACAGCGACCCATGACTTACCTTAAAAAACTCATGAACCATTTTGACCGAGCCTTCTTACACCCTTTGGTTTTGGGTTGTCTTGATTCGCGACAAAGTCGTATATATCCCTGCCACTCCTACTTTACCCTTTGCATTTCTTTAGAATACATCGTATCACTACAATGATCCATATTTCTTGGAATGGTCATAGTATAGTTACATACGAACTCGACGAAGTTACTTCAGTTGAGGATGGCCACAGGTTCTGACGAAATTGAATAGGATTATTCGGTTGTCTCTTACATTTACCTTCTCTCATGTTGCGAGAGTTCCTTAATTAGGAGAGTACACCTGTTACGCTTATTGGATAGTCTTCTTCCAAACCTTAGGCTGGTTCCAAAAGGCAGGAAAGGAAGAAAACCAGTTAGCGCAGGGACGATGTGCAGAAGGTAAGAAGTAGAGACATATAAAGGGATTGAAATGAAGGCAAAGGAAATTGCGACTACTTTCATGAATCTGGATAATGGAAAAGGCATTACTAGGAATACCTGACCATCCTCTATGAAATATTTTCATGTTTCAGTTTTTTCGTGCATGTGTAATAGAGAACTGTTTTCCCAATCAATTCTGACTCCAAGGTATGTATTTACTAGTTTTGGATCTCACATCTGTATGGTGTTACAGATGATGAGTAGGAGTAGAATATTGGGAAATGGGCGATTTGATCCTTAATATCGGAATTCGTTGCAATTGATGATATTGGATTAAATCATCTGGCTTTTGCCTGACAGCAAACATTTGGTTTCGAATAACCGTTGTTATGCACCAGATTTTAAAATGAAATATCTGTACCTTTATTTTTATAAAGTGAGATATAGATTTTGAAAATTGTGCTGTAAACATTTACTTTTATCAGTTGAGGATAAGGTAAGGTGCATTGAATAACGGTGTAAGACATTCTTAACTAAGATACAGTTTTCAACTTACAATATACAGAATTTGAGTTAGTATACTCTTGGGACTTATACATGGAGGTGTATGTTGTCCAGTGTCTTTAGGGACAAAGGGTTGGTACTCTTACTTCATTCAGGATTACCTATGAATTCTTTAGTTTTAGACACGCATTCATAGTAATGCAAGGTCAAAGACTCTGAGAAGTTTGTAGGTATAAGAATAAAGTAGAGAACCATACGTTGGAAGTATCGGGATTCTTCAAGGTGATTGAAGATGTAGATACTTTTGCTAGATATTCCATTATAGTAATATCGAGAACTTGATTCTCTCACAGGTTACTCATCCGTGGATGCGCTCCATTATAAGTAATACTGTATTAGCCTTTTTCCATTAGGTGATATGCACTGGAAACAGCTGCAAGATATTTGAATCTGGTTCCATCTAAATTAGTGCATTGATTCTATATGGACATAGAATGGTTGCATATTTTCAGGTTGTTAAGATACAAAGTTATCCGGTTTCTGTCTAAAAGCAGAATACGGACAAACACGAGGCACGCTTCGATAATGGCGGTATGTGGATTATCCCAAGCATTCACTAGGATATTGTTTCTACCATTTTCAAGATCAATAGTTATATTGTTCTTGACTCGCCACATTTTTATAAAAGGATATTTTTGCAAAAGAAACTAGTGAGAGTATGGCAGAATTGGAAGTGATTCTAGAACCACAAGCGGTTATTAAATATTTAGTAGAACCTAAGGATTCAATTGGAGTTGACAAACTGTTAGCTACTCCACAGATTTTAGTAGGTGACCTCGGACACCCGAGAGATGCTTTGGTTTTTTTGTAGACGGTGACAGGGAGGTCAGTATCATAGAGATAATGGTCCTACTAGATATCAGTAGGTCATAGGAAGTGGTAACTTCCATGTGACCAGATTTTTCATACTCGAGATGGACTTCACGCACTTCAGCAAGTCATGGATTTTGGACTGTGCTGGGTGCTCCTAAAGGGGTAAAACCCATTAGAAGAAAGTAGATCTTTCGAGATCTGTGCAGGTGAAAAGGTGCTTACCTAATAAGGCTAGACTTGTTGTAAAGAGTTTTCCTCAAATACCCGTTGTGGATTGTGACGTGACTTTTACTTTAGTATCTATACTGAAGTCCATATGGATATGTTTTGGCGCTGATGCAGTTCATGGCTATGATATCTGGAAGGTGGGTGACTATAACGTCTTTCCAAATGGGATTTTGGAAGTGCACGTATATATGACTCTGCCAGAGAGTTATCGTAGTCAGTGGGAGCAGCGGAAAGTGTGCAAGATGCTTATGTCTATTCGTAGACTAAAGCAAGGATAACGGAGACGGATCATCTGTTATTGATGTGACAGTCAAGGTGATTGACTTCGTCAAAACAAAAGATGAACCTAGTAAGAAGGATGCAGGGAGTACTGTCCATGATTTGGATGACATACTCAAGATAGGAAGTGACATTCCTATACTACTATCGGTCAGATTTTGATTGTCTCACAGTGTTTTCTCCACATTGAATATGGATAGTATATCAGGAGTTCTGCTGACTAGATCTATGGTTTTAGATCTAGATTTGGGAAGTTCCCCAATTAGGTACTTGGACAGCATTCTAAAAGTATTTTAGAATGGCCGACTCCTAGCGTGGTGGTGTACCCGCAGGTGATGGAGTCACTCTCTCTAAAAGGATGTCTTTTAGACTGATGAAGAGAGGGGCAGGTATGAATGACATATCATTTGCTTAGGCAATTGAGTCAATTATGCATAGTCTTGTACAATACCAGATATTGCTTTTGCACTAGTTGCAATAAGCATATATTAATCCAATCCTTGAAAAACAAAGGGAAGCAGTAAGAGGATGTTCTTGGTATAGGATAACGGCAGCCTCCTCTTAGAGGCGGTTATCAGTTCAGGCTTCCAAGGTGACATGGATGACAGAGATGCTGTCAGAGTTATGAGTTTATCCTATTCTGAGGATCAGTATATTGGATAGTGTTCCAATAAAGATATTGAGGTAATCATGGTACAGGATGGCGGTTATAACTCAACAGAAGAAACAGCCCAAGAAGTTGTTCATTGATGAACTTGGTCCCATCAGGTATCCAGAAAAATTCTTATGGCGGGGTATTGCTCAGTTTGGGAGATTGTTGATCTTGCAAAGTTGAGATATAGAGAAAAGATGTTGAAACATTATAGCGTATCCACTCACCGAGGTTGTTTCTCGAACACGGATGTTCCTCAAATGAGATTTGAGAAACTGATTATTAGAGAAGTTGGGTATTCGGTAGCACATGAGCTGTGGGTATGCGATACCGCAATAATTAGCCTTAAGTTCAAGTGGGAGATTGTTGGATATAGTTCCCTCAAGTCAATTATTGTAATCGCAGGCACGCGATTGTGATGATTGAGGGAGGACCTATACGGGTAGGACGGTTTTACTCAAAATGATAGTATACTATCTGGTTTGTCTTTATCATCATGTACATGCATTATGTGGTATTGCAGATCACTATTATATGTTGATAGAGCCCATATGATTCTTTCTTGACTACCAGCATTATGATGGAGATCATATACGTGAGAGCTGGGTGGTCTATAAGCACATCTTTAAATGTCCCTAGTCGTGGGAGTATCGAGACTGGGCATCGATATTCCGGAGTATACTAGTGTATACGCTTCGAGACTCTAACGAGGGGCAGTGGCCGTTCTCATAAGTCATTGGTATTGTGTCACCTAAGATAGTATACAGGTGCTCACTGGAGGTGAGTATACTGGGCGGACTCGTCGAGAACTTCTAGATGGTATTATACCTATCGTCAGATGGAAGTTCTCAGGTGGCATGAGTACAGGTTAGTCCTTTGACCTGAAGTCTTCATTTGTCTCGTGTGAGTTCCTACTGTATTTTGATTACTACCCTACCACGGCTCAAAGGAGTCGTGCAAACAGGTTTTAGTTGGGTACAGTCCCGAGCCACATGGAGGCAGTGGTCGACTGTCAGGGATTCGTCTCTCCTGGTCTTAGGAGTCGATGTCGCGCTGTGTTCAGTTAGCTATCACCAGAAATCCATGGCCACGGTGGGGGAGATTTACTGATAGTTGATCAGTAGTATCTCAGTTGGTGATGGGCTAGACTCAGACATGACTTATCGGGTTAGTAGGGGTCTGACGTTATCCACCCCCTAGATCCGACATGCGATACTCTTTGACGAAGAGACCGGACTGTACGGAGATTGTCACATTCAGGCTCAGTAGGGTAAGGACGCACTTAATTGTCGACCCCTCTTTTCGACAAGTACCTGGGTAGCCGTTACGTACAGCTAGTGCCGTTGATGTGCTTGTGGTTAAAACCACTGCCAGCGTATTATCGAGTCTTTAGATTCCCACATAGAGGGTTTTCCCGGTTCAGGCGACAGATGTAGGAGCCGTATGGTGGTACGTGCAGGAGGTCCGATTAAATACATATACGCGATACACGGACTTTAATCGGACGGTTGATAATACTAGCCGGCTTAGGATTAAGCCAGATTATTAAATCAGTTTTTGATTTAATAATTTATATATGTATTGTGATACATATATTTTAGTATGATTGTTCACTATTTATTTTCTCTCTATGGTGCTATCCGTATTTTTATACGGATACGCGTATGTGTAGCGATACATATACCAAATGAAGTATTCCGTATTTGTACGGGAATACTTCTAGAAGAAGGACACCTCATATTTGATTTTACTTTTTGGAAAATTAAATGGGAAAATGAGGTGGCAAGTGGAGACATTGAAGTATGGGTGCTACATAGTAGAAAGGCATGGCTTGGTTTTTAAAATGTTATTTTCATTTGGATGCACTATTGCATCATGGTTGAATTATTATAGCCATTCTCTTTTCTACCAGTTCACTTGATGAGATTTTCTTCATCTCCTCCATGGTTATTTCATCTTCTCCATCTTCTTCTTCTTCTTGCTTCCATTTTTGAGCAAGATCCTAAAGAGAAAAATATAGTGGAGTACTCCTACATCACCGACTATCCAAACGTAGCAACTTTGGATCGTCGGTTTGAGCCTCCTCCGTGTTCCCTTAGGTGGATCGTCTTCGGTAAGGGTGATCGATGCTCAAGCGCGTTCCCGGCAGCTACGATCTTGGAGGGGTCTTCCACAATTGGGTGGACACACGACAAAAGTTGTATTTTTTAAACCTTGCATGTTTTAGCTTACTAGTTTAGGCTGTTTGGTACGAATCCTTGGGTTCAGGCATCTGGTGCTCGCAAAAAGTTTTTGTTTTCGCTTTCGCCTCGGCCGCGGCCTCCGCGGTGTGGGCACCGGATCCCAACATGGTATCAGAGCCACCCAAACACCATAAACTAGTGTTTGACGATGCTTAAGTTTCAAAACCGAAAACTCCGATTTTGAAAACCCAGTTTTTGTTCGAAATATTTTTTGTCTCTAAATTTTTTTAAACAACTGCAGGAGCTTACTCTAGACTAGATAGAGACACACAATGAAAATGAGACGATTCCATCAAGTTTGGCCCGGCGAGATTCTCCATATGGCCGGACTCACCTTTTTACTATTCATATCAGAAGCTCGTTTTCATGGTGTGTGCTGGATTTTGTAAATTGGTATTTTTGGTGTTGTTTGATTTGTCCCAGATTCACTTTGTGTCATCTTAACTTTGGGACAACTCGGGTGTTTTAAAAACTTGAAACTTTTGCATCGTCGGTATCTGCGATATTGTATATGTGTTGCTGAACGTCGTCTAATTGCTATATGTTCATTTAGACGGGGTTGCATATATTCTGGTGTTTCTTGCTTCTGCGGTTATATATATATCTGGTTATGGTTTGTGCGGATTGTCGTGATGGATAGCCATGTGTGCAATTTTAGATGTACAGTTCAGATTCATTTGTATATTGATTATTGCGGGATGAGCGTCCGACATGTGGACTGTCATCACTGCCAGTTTGTATATTCTTTGATTAGGGCACGACCGGGTTGAGGTCTATGTCACCGTTGTATATATATTTTCTTTTCTGTAATAGAATTACCCCGCAGAGGAGTGCTCGAATAGCCGGGTTCTAGAGGGCAATGGACCCGCATCTTATGGATTTGAGACCGGGGGGTCCTTACTCTAGAATTGGCGGGCTATTCGCCACACTTGTAAGGGGTATAGGTTGACCCACGGAGGGGTGCTCAAGTTACCGGATTCCGTGAAGTGCTGGGTGATCCACTCACTTTGTTGATTGGGGTTTCATCACTTCGGAGATTGGCGGGTAACTTGCCGCACTCGTAAGGGTCTAGGATCTTCATTGCACTGGCTATCTACACGACTGAGGAATGTTGCGTTTCATTTATGGTTCAAATGAAACGCGTGGCTCTTAGATTATCTGCTATTCATTTTGTCTGCTGTGATGACTATTATCTGCCTGCAATGTTGATATATATATTCTATATATTTAGTAGATGCTTCTATATGTTTTGCATCTGCGCTAGCCCAGCCCCCGCTCTGTCGTTAGTTAAGTAACCTTACGGTGCATGACGGGCCCCATGGCGAATGCAGATGGTATATAAAAAGCATGTTATTTTGGTTGTTTCTTTTGTGTCTTGAAAACATAAAATGATGGGAACGCATTATCTGTATAATGCAAGGAAAAATAAATCTATATGATATTGTCGGAACCAATTTTAAAAATACTCGGTTTTCTTCAAAACTCATGGTCGTATTCTTTTGCTTTGCATAGAGGTGTTCGGTTAGGAATATCCCGCACCTCATTCTATGAGAGAAGAGCCTTGATCCTTTCATTGGGAGTTCGCTCTTAAGCAAAAGTTTATGTTACTAGTTTTATAATGCGGAGCTTAAACCACTCCATTTCAAAGCCACTCGAGTTTCTTTAACGATATCAAGTTCATTACGTTAAAGGTTTTTCGCCAAAAACCAGCCGTAGCCCTCCATCATTTCAGATTAGTATTGCTTAATATTCATGCTGCGTTTGTTGACCTCGTCATCCTGTATAACGAAAGTTTGGGTATAAGACCCTAAAAGTCAAGTCTAAGTCCTATAAGGTCAAGCCTAGGTAACAAAAGTGTATGCCCAGACTCTATATAGTCAAACCTAGAATCGAACAAAGGTTAAACCAAACGCTATGATACCAACTTTGTCACGACCCGAATGTGGCACGTGACCGACACTTAAATCACGCGACATCTAAAGGCGTCGACGCGGTTCAAGTAAGCCGAAACCCAGAATCTAAATCCTTTTTGAAAATATTAGAGGTGAAGTTTAAAATAGTCATCAGATGGAATCAGTTTTAAATAACATTTAAGTTTAACTAAGTATGTTCGAAAAGTATTCATGACGTTTTGAAATTCGACAGCACCTCCTTTGTAATTTGAATAAAACCCGCTACAACATGAAATGCATATAGCATCCCAACAGGAGCTAGCTTCCACGCCCAAACGGCGGAGCAACCAAGCAAACAATATACGACGCACAATGGCGAAGAAAAGAAAAGTGAAACAAAATCAACAATATAAAATGGTCGACTCCAATGAGTGCGACATCACAACACACAAATTCTAAGTCTCGCTTCTAAGTCCACAATATACCCTTTCTAAATTGATGGAGTTTTATTAGATACAAAAAGATAAGAATTTACAAATGTGAGTACGATGCAACAGTAACCCACCTGCCAAAGCAATCACCGAAAGGAATGTGTGCCCCAAGCCACTGATAATCCAAGCGGTAACACCTGCAAGAAAATATGGCACAACGGGGGTAAGTTGCCAACTAAGTGAATAAAAGTACATCATAAAGTAGAAATCGAAATACACAACGATACCTAGGTCATAAATATACTACTATCATATCCTGTACTAATATAATATATGATATGTGTATGTATCGTAAATGCAACCCTATCTATCATGCTATCCCAAAGTAGAACATATCATATAAATGACCTGTATCTAGGTAAAAGCCTATAAGTAGCTGAAAATATATATGTAAAATCTCTCCTTTAAAATAGCCGCGGAATACATATATCACGGCGTAAGAGCAGACACGATAGTATGAAATATAATAGGTATCTTATTTAAGATGTACGTCCTGCTGTTTTAATGAATAGAGTTAAGAGGTTTACAATTTAAAAGATTTCAATGTCATACCAGACATGTCAAAATAATGAGACTATAGCTCGATTTTTGAATTTCTTTTTGTATGCAACTACTCGTAAAAAGGTATGCAGGTAATGTCTCCCGGATCAGTCCTGGTCGGCTATAACAACTATAATATAACTGGTAGCTCATTATAGCAACCTATCAATATATATGGATGTCCAGTATCGACACCCGAAATTAGAAATCCCCTGTGTCCATCATCGACACGCAAATCTTCAAATCTCTCGTGTCCATCACCGACACACAAATGCAAATACCGTCAACACCATCTCAACAGATGATCGCTACCCGATATCCCTGGCCCCAGTCGGTATCCTCTGGATATCCGCCATGCCCAATCGAGCCCCGGTCAGTATCCCCTGGATATCTGTCGTTCTCTTCTCTATCTCCGGTATCGAGTATCCTCGCTAGGCTCCCCGCCTCACATGCGGCTATCCTGCCCCTCGGTCTCGATCGGGTCCACCATGTATCCGACTTTATATCCTCCCCCACTCAGTCTGGATAACGTAGAAATCCATAACAGTATATCCCCCCACTCGGTTCGGAGTAAAACAAAACGTAAAAATGACTCATGGTGGACATCAACTCATCATATCCAAATATATCAATTAAAGAATAAAAATACTTTCATAGATCATTCTGATGATATATTATATATATACATATATAACGGCGTCCCATACCACTGATATATATCATCAAAAGTAAAACATCCTGAAAACTCATAAGAATCAAATATGAATACTCATGATACTGGTATTCACAATACCCAACAGGTAATAAAGGAAGATTACGTAAATAAATCATACCGGCACAAATATATCAATTCTACCGTGTCATGGCAATACTAATGATGTGTAGTGTAGCATACGCGTCTGTGCTCGTGCAACATGGAATTCATTAGTATTTGTGCGAGTGTTCTATAAGTATATAATTCATACTTGTATCGATGGTTACCTACGCATTAGGTAGTGAAACGGTCTTACAGTGACATGGCAGTACCAATGAGGTGTAGTGTAACATATGCGTATGTGTTCGTGCAACATAATACTCATTGGTAGTTGTGCAGTGTTCTATCAGAGTGTTCGTATCACGGAAACGTATAAGATCGAATAATACATCGCGAATATGTAAAGTAAATCTAAGCGTAATTAATAAATGTAACTACTTGCTATGAGCTATACCATTATGTTTGAAAAGGAAACGAAATGTTGGTTTTGAAATTAGGAAGCTGCCTTGGGTTGAAAATGGATATTTGTTTTGGAAATTGGCATCGCATCCTTGTCTTTTATCATAAAAAAAAGGAAACGAATCATTAGTTTTTAAAAGAGTATAGCTCACTCAAGTATTACGTTCTAAAACGAAATAAAACATGACTCCACGAGTCTAAAGGAACTTGGCCGTTATTCGGCATACGAATCTCATCATCACCAATACGGTATAATTCCTCGTACAATACCTCAAATTATCACTATATCTAAATCATCTCTAGTACGGCATGATCATTCATACCAATTTACCAAACCATAAATAAACTACATGCAAATGAATATCATGCTATATGCAAATTAACTCCAATATCAATATCTTGAGGAAATACTAAAACTAACTATATTTCATACTACTATTTATAAGGTTGCGGGGGTACTATATGTCATTCACCCGACTTCCCCCGTAGATGTAAATCTACTCACCAACTTGTCGAGCTCGTCGAATCCACGATTGTTATGTCCGTCAACTCTATCTCGGAAACCTTCACGATCGTACCTATAATCGTAGTTATGAAATATCGGCATAAATATCATATCCAAATCAAAACAACGAGTTAAGCATCCATAGGTTAGAATCTATAGCTTACTTACTCCAGAAACGATCAATTGCCTCTGAATTTAATGTACGAACGTCAACGTTTCAGTCGCAGTACAAAATACGAAAAACCCGTATCGGAATATCGGAAACTTGATAAAACCTTTACTAAAACATTCCCAGATTTCACTGTATGAATACTGGGACAAATCAAACAATACAGTAACTCATAAAATACCAAACTAAAGCTACAAAAGAAAAACCAACACCAACCAGCCTAGGGGGCCGGCGTCGCCGGAAAATTGGTGAATGTCGCCGGACTTGGTAGGGAGTTTGGAGCTCGGGCTTTAAGTGTAGTCTCCTAGTGGTCTCATGATGCTTATGGTATTGTTAGTTTTTCTAGTGGTTAAACCTAGTGGTTCCAGATTCAAGTTCAGTAGGCTAAATATCATAAAACAAACTGTTTTCCTATACTGCACACTAAAACCAGCTATCAAACAGAATTGAATATGCAAAGAAGGAAGGAGATATACCTATAGAGTGGTAGTACAAGGAAATCCTGCTCAAGAAATGTGTGTGGAAGCATCAAGGTTTTGTAGAGGCTCTAGCTTGATGATGTGCACAATTTTGAGGAGTGGGTCAAGGTTTTCCTCTTTGGATGTGATGAGCACTTAGAATTATTTTTGTTATGAGTTTGAATAAACATCTGGTTCAGATTGAGGAAGGTGTAAGAATTTCTAAGTGTTGAATAAGAATAAGGTGGAGGTGTTAGGATTTGTGTAGAGAGAGCATGAGGTGGAGGGTTGTAAGGTGGATGTGTCATGGAGGAAAAAGGAGGTGTAAAGTTGAGGAGAAGGAGGTGGAGGGAGTTGAGCATGGATGAGGGTGTATTGAGGGTGAGGGTTTAGCCTAGGATAAGATATACCAACCATTTAACAAAATAGTTAAAACAAAAAAAGAAGACCCTTTTATATAAAATCTGTTAGTTATATGTATGCCCTAGATGCCATTACTATACATAGGATGTATATTGTAGTGGGTGCTTGGACATATATAGGGAGGACTTTCTTTCTCGACATGATAGTATGCTATCTGGTTGCTCTTTACCTTAACGTGTATACTGATTGTCTCTCTGATACATGTTGGTAAAGCCCTTAGGATGTGTACTTGACTACCTGGACTATGATGCGGATCATACTAGTGGGGACATGGTAGTCCATAAGTACATCCTTCAAAGTCCCTAGTCGTGGGTATATCGAGACGGGGCATCGATATACCAGAGTAGACTAGCGTATACCTTCTCGACCCATACAGATGGGCGATAGATGATCCCATATCCATTGGTGTTTGACATCGGAGATGATATACGGGTGCTCAGTGGAGACTGGGTATACTGGACGGACTCGCCGAGAACTCCCAGATGGTATTATACCTTACGTCAGATGGCAGTTCTCTGGTGACACTGGTACAGAGTAGTCTGTTGACCCGAGATCGTCATAGAGTCTTGTGTGGTTCCCACTGTGCTTTGATTTCCACCTTACCACGTCCAAGAGGGCGTGCAAAACGGTGGTTTTTGGGTATAGTCCCGAGTCACATGGAGGCAATGAGCGATAGGAGGGGATTCGTCTCTCCCGGTATAGGGGGTTGATGTTGCGCTGTGTTCGATTGGCTATAACCGGAAATCCCTGGCCAGGGTTGCTGAGATTTACTGGTAAGTGTTACCAGTAGTTTCTCGAACTGTTATAGACCTCATATCGACACGACTTATCGAGCTGTTGGGGTCTGACGTTTACCACCCCTAGGCGAGATATGCAGACGACGAGACCGGACTGTACGGTAAGTGTTACTGGTTGGATTCACTGGAGTGTGAGCGGGCTTGCTCGTCGATCTTCTGATCGCTCAATACCCGGGTGGCCGTTACGTTTAGCAGACCGCTTGCGGCTTGTGGGTGTTTGATATGATCATCACCTGCTGCCGGCGTATTGACAAGTCTTTAGAGTCCTACACAGAGGTTTCCTGGCTCAAGCGAAACGAAATAGGAGCGCATATGAGATATGTGCTGGACCGAGAATAATGCGTGTATGTGATACCGTATTCTATTCTCGCGATGAATGTTTCGATTGGTTGTATGCGATATAACCTAGTTATCGAATCAAAGATTGATTCGATAAGTCGATTCATTTGGATACTAGTCGGTTATGTGCGACATGACCGGATCATTGAATCAAGTGTTGATTTAATGATTTAATGTATAATTATATATTTAATATATTACTTTGCATTAACTAGTATTGGTTCACTTTAAATGGATTTTCTCACTTGCATTGCACAAGTTGTATATGTGATATACTTTTGTGCACATGATTGTATCATGTTTGATGATACATGCTAACTTGGTTAAGTGTATGATTAAACCATGGTTAGTTGATGGTTAGGGTTTCATTTGATTTATTTATGCATTTATTTATTTTGTTTTGACAAAAGAAAAAGGGAAAATGGTTGCTTTCAAAGATGAAGCTTGTTGAAGCTTCATGAAGGTTTGACTAAAGTGACCATTTTGTCTTCATGTCATAAACCTAACCATTCACTAACCCTAGTTCATTCTCTACACCTAACCATGGTTAGCATATGATAAGAATTCATTTTCTTTTCTATTTTATTATTCTTATCATAATATTATTCATCTTCTTCTTCTTCTTCTTCTTCAAGATGAAGAAGCTTGATTCCATCAATGGTGATTTGATGAAAAGAGTGAGAAATCCAATTCTAAAGTGAACCCACCTCCTATTTCTTCATCCTCTACCTCTTGCCAAGTAGTATAGGGTGTTTTCTTCACAAGTTTCATGACTTGGTGAAGTGGGAGCTTGATCTTGTGATGCTTCGACGTAGATCATCTTCGGCATCGTAGTCGATGACCTAGCCCGCCCATTTCTCCGATGAAGCCGACGCTAGAGCCCGGGATTCGATTTGGACAGCAAGGAGACTTCATCATGGAGCTATGGAGGTGGAGAACCGGATCTACAAAGGTTGTATTTCCGTTCACTTAGTAAAGTTGTTTACTAGTTATCGTTTTCGCCTAAAATTCTAGTTAACGATCCGTATTAGGGTTTCTCGGCACTTGTAAAATTTGAAATTGGCATGGTTGATGCTTTATGAGACCTCATTAGTGTGCCTAGGAACCCTACAGTGGTATCAGAGCCTAGCTAGAGCCTTAGGCGATGTTTAGACGAAGTTTGGAACCCGAACGAACCCGAAACCCTAAAATTTCACCCTCTCTGGACATTTTTACAAAACTGGGCTTTTTCCAGATTAAAAATCCTTAAAAAATTCAGCAGGGAATTATAAGAATTATGGTGCAAAATTTGACCAATGATACCTCAAACCTGCGGCGGAACCGCGGCAGAAGCCTAGCTTCTGCGGCGGTTCCGCGGCCCTCTGATGACGTCAGCCCTCCAAATTTGCACAGTAATTCCTCTTTCACAGTGCTGAGTTTTATGGGAATTTTTAATATTTATTCAAGAGTTAGATTTTCTGGGGTTGTTTTGGGGATTCGATGATTCGATCGGATTATCAGACTTTGTCTTTGTGTTTTCCGGATAATTTTAGAATATGTTAAAAGGTTCGACCGGATATAAATACCCACCTTTTTCCCTGTCGGGAAATTTCCAAGTGTTGGATCTTTCCGTGGTTTAATAACGTTCTAAGTAGTGCAAGTAACGCGATGGTCCCTCTAGAAGACAACAAACCTTAACTCGATTATGTGACCGTCTTGAACTGCCCTTTGAACCTTAGGGTTTGGGGCAGTACGGCGTGCCACATGTGAGGTGTTGGCTTGACCCTTTTACGGCTGGACCGTTGGTACTGAGGCATGAACTGAATGTTTTTAAAACTTATTTCATGTGTTGAGCTGTTTCGGGAAAACATGGGTGTTTGAATGTTCGATCGGAAAGTTTAACATTTTCTATTTATCTGGAATGGGATACAATAATTGGAATTCATAATAAGTTATGAGATAACTGAATGAATGTTATAAACATGGCACTTTAGTCTCACTTGATCGGTTGCCACGGAATTTTGATGTGATCAAAAGTCCATCGCAATCACGTAGCGTACGCGGATACTCGCTGGGTAAACTTAATAGACAGCCTCACCCCATAGCCCCGACCAAGTGACTGTAGGAGAACCCCGTCGCCGAAAGCATCCGTCCGGGTGCTCGCGGTAGCGGTGTTCCGCCTTGGTGCACTTCGTCGACGGCATCGGGGGTGCGGCCGCCTACTAAACTTTGCGACGAGCATTCGATCAGGATGCCGGGAATCCTGTTGAATTGCCCGACTTGATATTGAAAAGTGTTTTCGATAATGAGACTAAAATGCGGGGTTTATAATTGTTAGGCATGTGATGTCTAAGGTATTCATTTGATTAGGCATGCGATGTCTATGCAGATTGCGGATTCCAACTGTTGTAGTTTTACACTTTCTTTTCTGTGACCGTAAGTGTAATATGTGATATCGCCGGTTTTGTTGCTATATGTCAACGACAATTGGGATGCGCATATTTACTTACGTTGATGACATGTGATGTTATGTGTTGCTGGATATGTTATATTGGATCGTCGTGTTTGAATAGCCGGGGGTTTTTATGTGAGATGAGTGTTTTTTCATTTTCATTCATGTAAAAACTTGTATGTAATATTCTTTTATAGGGGCACTTCCAGGTTGCGGAAGATGTCACCGTTTGTATATTATTTACTTTTCCGCACTAGGATAGACCCAAGGAGGGGAGCACAAGTAACCGGGTTCTGGAGTCCAGTGGGAGACCAACTCGAGGAGTCGAGTCCGGGTCTCCTAACTCTAGAATTGGTAGGGTTGCTTGCCGCTCTCGTAGGGGTCTAGGGGTGTGGGTTTGGCTATTCATCGCGACCGTGGAATCCGTGTTTTATACTGGCTCGTATCGAAAACACGGACGTCCTAGTATATCCAATATTTCATATGATTCTTCTGCTGCGATATCTGTGATGTGATCATGTGATATGTTCTGTGATGGATACTTTATATAGTATATATGATATATTATATAGATGTTACTTATGTTTTACACCCGCGCTAGCCCTGCCCTGCTCTGCCGTTAGTTACCTAACCTAACGGTGCATGAGGGGACATCGAGGCGAATGCGGATGGCATAAGTGTACGTCGTATTTATCTGTGATGTTTAGGCACTTAAATGATGGGACTTCATTAATGAGATTAATGAAAGTAAAAGAAACCTAAAGATGTTGTAGAATCAAATTTCAAAAATAAAAAGGGTAGCTACAGTTCTTGCTTTGCACAGTGGTATATATGATATATCCTGCACCTTATTCGATGAGGAAAGGACCGAGATCCCTTTACCGGGAGTGACTCCTTTAGCAATAACTGGCAGATGCTACACACTCGGTTTGTCTTTTGATAGCTTCTATAGTTTCTGCTTTGCACAGTGATATATATATGATATATCCCGCACCTTATTCGATGAGGAAAGGACCGACGATCCCTTCACCGGGAGTGACTCCTTTAGCAAAACTAGAAAAGCTTCAAAAACACTCCATTTTAAAATCATTTGATTCTACAACGATATCAAGTTCATTACGCAATAGGTTTTCAGAAAAACCTGTCGTAGCCCTCCGTCATTTCAGATAAGTACCAGTTAGTATTCGTGCTGCGGTTGTTTGGCATGCGTCAAGGCGTAGTGTACGGTAGCTAACTAGTGCTTATCTGCTAGCATACGATGCGATTGGATTAGGGTATTCGTACGGCGTTGTTTGGCATGCGTCAAGGGTCGTGCGGGCGGGTTTAATTCAATCAAGAAATGTACGGGTTGAACTTGACTAGCGGACTATGGGTTGTTTGGCATGCGTCAAGGTCATAGCACGCTAGGGGCAAAATATTATCGGGAATTTCAAGTGTTGAAATTTGCAATGAGATTGCATACCTTCTATGAGATAGTTGGATCCCGATACCCACTGCGAGTAAGAGTTACTCCTGGGAGAGTTTTATACATTACAATTAGCTGATCAAGTAGGTGTCTAGAAAGGTGTTAACGAGGTTACGCCTCTGGGAAAACGAGGTTTACATTAATTAGGTTCGTGCGAAAGCATGGGGGACCTCCCTCAAAGTACCGACACTGGCCTGGCTGAAAGATTGGCGAACTTGTAGTGTGTAATTAATCCCGGCTAGTCTTTCCTTTTAGGGTTTGAAGGAAGATTTGATTAAAAACAGTGGGAGCCATCCTGATTAGATAAAATAATAACCAATCTATTCTTGCAAGAGCGTACGCTGAGTGTTTTCTTCTCTCTCTCTCCAGGTAGCGACCATATCACGCCTTAATCAAGATAATAATACGGAATATTGACCGAACCCGCTTGTTATACTGAGCTGGGGAACGTTGGTCCCGCTCCAACTTATAATTGTTATAAGACAGAGCAGGAAATTGGGGATTACCAGAATTCCCGTGCCGCCCAAACGAAGAGAGTGCATGCTGATGCATCATCTTCGGGTGTGTTCGTTACAAAGAACTGTTTCTCTGTATCCTCTACGTCCTGGGTATGTGATACCAGATCAGGATCCCAGATATGTAATATGTTACATAGGGCTACTGCTAGGTAGAGAACTGAGAACGGGTGATAAGTTTCATGAGGCAGAAAACGGGGCAAGTGTTGCAGCCAAGTCTGTTGGTCACTGTCGCCCTGTATTCCAAATACATTGATTCTGAAGGAATGTTATTAGATACCGAACCTGATATACAAAATCATATCAATCTCTTTATTAGTAAAGAAATGATAAAATTTTGTATAGTTGGATAATGTTTTGAACATTTCCTATATCAAAAGTTGATCGGTTCAGGCACGTTATCTAAAAGCATTGATGTTCTAAATCAAACTACAGTTCTTTAGTATACGGAACACACACAAGAGGAAGAGTTCAGAAATGAACGAATCCTTCTTGAGGCATTGTAGACTAGGTCATATCAATGCGATCCGAGTGGCTGAAGTTACATTTTAGATGCATATTTAAATCAGTTTGAATTTACATCTTGTGAAACTTGCCAGTCATGTCACAAAGATAAGATGACCATAGCTCTGTTTATTGGAATCAGAGAAAGAGTTAATGAACTCTTGGGATGATACATGTTGATGTATGTAGGTCCCCTGTCTACATTTGCCAAGACCGGTTCTTTATACTTTATTAAATTCTCTGATGATCTCTTTTGATTCAGACATATGTTCTTGTTGAAACACAAGTCCGAACCTTTTGAGATATTCACAGAATATAAGTTAGAAGTAGAGAACCAATACGGGTATAAGTATTATGTCTTTTGATGAGATCAAGGAGGAGAATACTTGAGCACGGAATTCCTGGACTATTCTAAAGGAGAATGAGATTCTCTCTCAGCATTACTCCTCCGTATACACCATAGCACGATGGTATATCATGGCGGAGCAATCACACCCTATATGATAAGGTGTGCTCTATGATTAGTACTACTGAGTTACCTATTTCCTTTTGGGAGTTATGCACTTGAGAAGCTGCATACCTATTGAATAGGGTTCAAATCAAATCAGATCACAGCCTACCACTCCATATGAGATATGGTATGGGAAGAGCCCATGTCTTAAGCAAGTTAAGATTTAGGGTTGTCCGGCCTATGTCTAAAAGCAAAATCCGGACAAGCTCGAGGCAAAGTCTGTTATGTAGAATTGGAAAGGTTCCAGCTATACAAACTACAGCAGATGATTTGATAGAACCAAAGGATTCAGTAGTTACCAACGAACCTCAGCCTCTCCGCCGATCTAGTAAGGTTCCTCACCCGCCTGAGAGATACTTCGGTTACTCTATGACAGTGGGAGCGAAGATTGCATCATGAGATGATGACCCAACTAGTTTCGAGCTGGCCATCAGGAGTGGGACTCTGTAAGAATGGCTGGATGCTTAGCGATCTGAGATGGAATCCTTATACACCAACAAAGTATGGACTTTGGCTGCTATATCTGAAGGGTTAAATCCCCATCAGGAGCAAGTATATCTTGAGAAGATTACTTGGTGTAGATGGAAAGGTTGAGACTTTCAAAGCTAGACTTGTTAAAGCTTTTCGTCATCGACCAGGCCTGGATTATGATGAAACCTTTTCAAGTGGCTATGCTTAAGTCCATCCAGATCCTACTTGCTACGGCTACATACCATGACTACGATATCTGGCGGTTGGGTGTCTTGACTGCTTTTCTAAATCATGTTTTAGAAGAGAACGTCTATAAGTACACAGCCAGAGGGCTTCGTAGACAGTGGGAGCAGCGGAAACGTGTACAAGATGCTTTGTAGGATAAAGCAGGTATCGCGGAGTTGGAACATCTGTTTTGATGTGTTAGTCAAAGAGTTTGACATCATCAAAATGGTAGATGAACCTTGAATAAACAAAAAAGTAGTAGGGAGTATGGTGGCGATCCTCGTAGAGTACGTGGATGACATGCTCTTGATAGGGAAGGAGTTTCCTATGCTACGCTCGGTCAATCTCCGCTTATCACAAGGATTCTCCATATAGGATCAAAGTGATACCTCCTAAATCCTGGGTTTTGGATCTATGAGATAGATCTAATTGGATGTTAGGATTCTCACTAGTTGTAGTGAGATGGTATCAAACGATCCTGGGGAGAATCACTGGAAGGGTTCCAGAGTGATAAGGACGACTGAAAGTCAGTCACAGGCATTGTCTTTACCCTTAGTAAAGGGACTGTATGTTGGAAGGGTTCCAAGCTAGATACCGTGGCATACTAGACGATAAAGGCTCGATACATCGCTACTTAAGATGCTACCAAAGAGGCAGTCTGGATGTATATTTGTTCATGAGATGAACTTAGTTCCTCTCATTGTGTGACAATGGAGTTGTGGCTTATGCCAAGGAACGTCCGTCCCATCAGTGATCCAGACATATTCTAAGGCAGTATCACCTGATCATGGAGATAGTTGATCTCCAGGGTGATCGAGGTTAGGAGAGTAGACTCAGAGGATAGCACGGCGGATCCACTCACAAAGGCCTTTTCCCAGAGAGAGACTTTTATGGGATGGTTGAGTATGAGATACTACAACCACTGCTATCAGATGGCCCTAGTGCAAGTGGGAGATTGTTAGTTATATGTATGCCCTAGAGGCCATTACTATACATAGGATGTATATTGTAGTGGGTGCTTGGACATATATAGGGAGGACTTTCTTGCTCGACATGATAGTATGCTATCTGGTTGCTCTTTACCTTAACGTGTATACTGATTGTCTCTCTGATACATGTTGGTAAAGCCCTTAGGATGTGTACTTGACTACCTGGACTATGATGCGGATCATACTAGTGGGGACATGGTAGTCCATAAGTACATCCTTCAAAGTCCCTAGTCGTGGGTATATCGAGACGGGGCATCGATATACCAGAGTAGACTAGCGTATACCTTCTCGACCCATACAGATGGGCGATGGATGATCCCATATCCATTGGTGTTTGACATCGGAGATGATATACGGGTGCTCAGTGGAGACTGGGTACACTGGACGGACTCGCCGAGAACTCCCAGATGGTATTATACCTTACGTCAGATGGCAGTTCTCTGGTGACACTGGTACAGAGTAGTTTGTTGACCCGAGATCGTCATAGAGTCTTGTGTGGTTCCCACTGTGCTTTGATTTCCACCTTACCACGTCCAAGAGGGCGTGCAAAACGGTGGTTTTTGGGTATAGTCCCGAGTCACATGGAGGCAATGAGCGATAGGAGGGGATTCGTCTCTCCCGGTATAGGGGGTTGATGTTGCGCTGTGTTCAATTGGCTATAACCGGAAATCCCTGGCCAGGGTTGCTGAGATTTACTGGTAAGTGTTACCAGTAGTTTCTCGAACTGTTATAGACCTCATATCGACACGACTTATCGAGCTGTTGGGGTCTGACGTTTACCACCCCTAGGCGAGATATGCAGACGACGAGACCGGACTGTACGGTAAGTGTTACTGGTTGGATTCACTGGAGTGTGAGCGGGCTTGCTCGTCGATCTTCTGATCGCTCAATACCCGGGTGGCCATTACGTTTAGCAGACCGCTTGCGGCTTGTGGGTGTTTGATATGATCATCACCTGCTGCCGGCGTATTGACGAGTCTTTAGAGTCCTACACAGAGGTTTCCTGGCTCAAGCGAAACGAAATAGGAGCGCATATGAGATATGTGCGGGACCGAGAATAATGCGTGTATGTGATACCGTATTCTATTCTCGCGATGAATGTTTCGATTGGTTGTATGCGATATAACCTAGTTAACGAATCAAAGATTGATTCGATAAGTCGATTCATTTGGATACTAGTCGGTTATGTGCGACATGACCGGATCATTGAATCAAGTGTTGATTTAATGATTTAATGTATAATTATATATTTGATATATTACTTTGCATTAACTAGTATTGGTTCACTTTAAATGGATTTTCTCACTTGCATTGCACAAGTTGTATATGTGATATACTTTTGTGCACATGATTGTATCATGTTTGATGATACATGCTAACTTGGTTAAGTGTATGATTAAACCATGGTTAGTTGATGGTTAGGGTTTCATTTGATTTATTTATGCATTTATTTATTTTGTTTTGACAAAAGAAAAAGGGAAAATGGTTGCTTTCAAAGATGAAGCTTGTTGAAGCTTCATGAAGGTTTGACTAAAGTGACCATTTTGTCTTCATGTCATAAACCTAACCATTCACTAACCCTAGTTCATTCTCTACACCTAACCATGGTTAGCATATGATAAGAATTCATTTTCTTTTCTATTTTATTATTCTTATAATAATATTATTCATCTTCTTCTTCTTCTTCTTCTTCTTCAAGATGAAGAAGCTTGATTCCATCAATGGTGATTTGATGAAAAGAGTGAGAAATCCAATTCTAAAGTGAACCCACCTCCTATTTCTTCATCCTCTACCTCTTGCCAAGTAGTATAGGGTGTTTTCTTCACAAGTTTCATGACTTGGTGAAGTGGGAGCTTGATCTTGTGATGCCTCGACGTAGATCATCTTCGGCATCGTAGTCGATGACCTAGCCCGCCCATTTCTCCGATGAAGCCGACGCTAGAGCCCGGGATTCGATTTGGACAGCAAGGAGACTTCATCATGGAGCTATGGAGGTGGAGAACCGAATCTACAAAGGTTGTATTTCCGTTCACTTAGTAAAGTTGTTTACTAGTTATCGTTTTCGCCTAAAATTCTAGTTAACGATCCGTATTAGGGTTTCTCGGCACTTGTAAAATTTGAAATTGGCATGGTTGATGCCTTATGAGACCTCATTAGTGTGCCCAGGAACCCTACAAAATCTACATCCATGTTTAAAATGAAATACTTATCATAACACTTAAATATTCTTATCTTAATATAAAATTTTATGTCATGTTAAAATAATTAATATATCATTTTTATGATATCACACACTTTTCTTCATATTTACTAAAATAATTACATTTTTACGGATATAATTTCGATACCCAATTTCATAAGCGATATCATTTTTGTAAACTTATTAAATTCTTACTTAAAATTATAAATTAATATTTATAATTTTCCAAAATGTTACAGTGTCACCTATGATAGTATACAGGTGCTCACTAGAGGTGAGTACACTGGACGGACTCGCCGACAACTTCTAAATGGTATTATACCTATCGTCAGATGGAAGTTCTCAGGTGGCATGAGTATAAGTTAGTCCTTTGACCTGAAGTCATCATTTGTCTCTTGTGAGTTCCCACTGTACTTTGATTACTACCCTACCACGGCTCAAAGGAGTTGTGCAAACAGGTTTTAGTTGGGTACAGTCCCGAGTCATATGGAGGCAGTGGTCGACTGTCAAGGATTCGTCTCTCCTGGTATTAGGAGTTGCTGTCGCGCTGTGTTCAGTTAGCTATCACCAGAAATTCGTTGCCACGGTGGAGGAGATTTACTGATAGTTGATCAGTAGTATCTCAGTTGGTGATGAGCTAGACTCAGACACGACTTATCGGGTTAGTAGGGGTCTAACGTTATCCACCCCTAGATCCGATATGCGGTACTCTTTGACAAAGAGACCGGACTGTACGGAGATTGTCACATTCAGGCTTAGTAGGGTAAGGACGCACTTGATTGTCGACCCCCTTTTCGTTAAGTACCTGGGTAGCCGTTACGTACATCTAGTGCCGCTAACGTGCTTGTGGTTAAACCCACTACCAGTGTATTGTTGAGTCTTTAGAGTCCCACACAGTGGGTTTTCCTGGTTCTGGCGGCAGATGTAGGATCCGTACAGTGGTACGTGCAGGAGGTCCGATTAAATACGTGTACGCGATACACGGACTTTAATCGGACGGTTGATAATACTAGCCGGCTTAGAATTAAGCCGGATTATTAAATCAGGTTTTGACTTAATAATTTATATATGTTTTTTGATACATATATTTTAGTATTATTGTTCACTATTTATTTTCTCTCTTTGGTGTTATCCGTATTTTTATACGGATACGCGTATATATAGCGATATATATACCAGATGAAGTATTCTGTATTTGTATGGGAATACATCTAGAAGAAGGACACCTCATATTTGATTTTCCTTTTTGGAAAATTAAATGGGAAAATGAGGTGGCAAGTGGAGACATTGAAGCATGGGTGCTACATAGTAGAAAGACATGGCTTGGTTTTTAAAATGTTATTTTCATTTGGATGCACTAATGCATCATGGTTGAATTATTATAGCCATTCTCTTTTCCACCAGTTCACTTGATGAGATTTTCTTCATTTCCTCCATGGTTGCTTCATCTTCTCCATCTTCTTCTTCTTCTTGCTTCCATTTTTGAGCAAGATCCTAAAGAAAAAAATATAGTGGAGTATTCCTACATCACTGACCATCTAAACGTAGCAACTTTGGATTGTCGGTTTGAGCCTCCTCCGTGTTCCCTCAGGTGGATCGTCTTCGGCAAGGGTGATCGATGCTCAATCGCGTTCCCGGCGGCTACGAGCTTGGAGGGGTCTTCCACAATTGGGTGGACACGCGACAAAGGTTGTATTTCTCAAACCTTGCATGTTTTAGCTTACTAGTTTAGGGTATTTGGTTCGAATCCTTGGGTTCAGGAGTCCGGTGCTCGCAAAAAGTTTTTGTTTTCGCTTCTGCTTCGCCCGCGGCCTCTGCGGTGAGGGTACCGGATCCCAACATGTGGGATATCCAAAGAATGGTTATGGATATCTATTCTACCATACCAAGCAACAGAAGGTATTTGTTGCTCAGCATGCCATTTTTTTAGAAAAGGAATTTCTTGCAAAAGAAATGAGTGGGAGCATGGTAGAACTTGATAAAATATCGGAGCCACAAACTATAATCGAGGATTTGGTGGAGCAACAGGATTCAATAATCCCTGACGAAACTCAGCCACTCTGCAGATCTAGTAGGATCTCTTATCCACCTGAGAGATACTACGGTTTTCTCGTAGACAAGGATTAAGAGAATTGCATCTTGGAAGAAGATGATCATACTAGTTTTGAGCAGGCTATTGCTAGTAGGGACACTGTGAAATAGCTGGAAGCTATGCGATCCGAAATGGATATCATGTACACCAACAAAGTTTGGATTTTGGACTTTGCACCGCCTGGGGTAAAACCCGTCGCCTGCAAATGGATTTTCAAGAAGAAGATTGGTGTAAATGGACAGGTGGAAACCTATAAAGCTAGAGTTGTTGCAAAAAGTTTTCGCCAAAGACCAGGTGTGGACTATGACGAAACCTTTTCTCCAGTGGTTATGCTCAAATCCATTCGGATCCTACTTGCCATTGCTGCCTTCCATGACTATGAGATCTGGCAAATGGACGTAAAGACTACTTTTCTGAATGGCGCTTTAGAATAGTGTATCTATATAGATCAGCCGGAAGGCTTCATTGACAGTGGGAGCAGCGGGAATGTGTGCAAGTTGCTTAAATCTATTTATGGATTAAAGCAAACATTTCAGAGCTGGAACATCTATTTTGATGAAACAGTCAAGAAATTTGACTTCATCAAAAACATAGATGAGCCTTATATATATAAGAAGATTGTTGGGAGAACAGTCGTGTTCCTCGTTTTATATATCGATAACATTCTTTGGATAGGAAATGATATTTCTATGTTGCATTCGGTCAAACTATTCTTGTCTCAGAAGTTCTCCATGAAGGACCTAAGTGATGCCTCCTATATTCTGGGGATCAAGATCTATCATGATAGATCTAAGAGGTTGTTAGGACTTTCACAATCCAAGTACATTGACACCATACTAAAGAGATATAGTATGGAAGATTCCAAGCGCGGTAATCTACCGGCTTGTCACGGAATCACCCTCTCTAAAGAGATGTCTCCCAAGACCGATGAGGAGAGGGCTCGCATGAGCATTATACCCTACGCTTCGGCGGTAGGATTTATAATGTATGCAATGCTGTGTACCAGACCATATGTAGTTTACGCACTTAGCGTGGTAAGCCGGCATCAGTCAAACCCAGGGGAGGGGTATAGGACAGATGTGAAGAACATTCTGAAGTACCTGAGAAGCACTAAAAATATGTTATTAATGTACGGTAATAGAGACCTCCAGATGGAGTCTTTTACCGATTCAAACTTCCAAAGAGACAAGGATGAAAATAAGTCTGTCTCGGGTTATACCTTCAATGGAGGGGCGATCTGTTGGAAGAGTTCCAAACAGGACACCGTAGCAGACTTGACGATGGAGGCCGAATACATTGTTTCTAGCGATGCCACAAAAGAGGCTGTCTGGATAAAAACGTTCATTCATGAAGTTGAGGTGGTTCCATCTATTGTTGATCCAATACCTTTATATTGTGACAACAATGGGACTATAGCGTTAACGAAGGAACCACGGTCCCATCAGAAATCCAGACATATTTTAAGGCGGTATCACCTGATCAGGGAGATCATTGATCACTGGAAGATCAAGGTCAGGAGAGTAGACAAAAAGGACAACACGACGGATCCACTCACAAAGGCACTTCCTCAGACTCAGCTGGAGCGGCTATTGGAGATTATTGGTCTTCGATATGCCAATTCATGGCCTTAGTGCGAGTGGGAGATTGTTGGATGTAATGCCCTAGAGGCCATTATTGTATAGTACAGGATTGTATATTACATATGGATACTTGGGATATATATGTACAGGACAATCTTGCTCGATATGATAGTATGCTATCTGATTTGCCTTTACCTCAATATGTGTATATGTTCTATTTTATATTACGTATCTCGATTACATGTTGGTAAAGCCCGTAGGATCTTTACTTGACCACTAGAGTTGTGATGGCGATCATACTCGTGGGGTCTAAGTAGTCTATAAGTACATCCTTAAATTTTTTGGATATAGTGCCCTCAAGTCAAGTATTGTAATCGTAAGCAGGCGATTGTGATGATTGGAAGACCTATACGGGCAGAATAGTCTTACTCGAGATGATAATATGTTATCTGGTTTGACTTTATCATCATATACATGCATTATATGGTATTACAGATCACTATTACATGTTGATAGAGCTCATAGGATTCTTACTTGACTACCAGCATTATGAAGGCGATCATATACGTGGGAGCTAGGTGGTTCATAAGCACATCCTTAAATGTCCCTAGTCGAGAGAGTATCAAGACTAAGTATCGATACTCCGGAGTAGACTAGTGTATACTTTTTGAGACCCTGACGAGGGGTGGTGGCCGGTCTCACAAGCTATTGGTGTTAGTTAGTCACCTAAGATAGTATACATGTGCTCATTGGGTTATGAGTTTCACTGGACAGACTCGCCGGGAACATGCTAGATGGTATTATACCTATTGTCAGACAGCAGTTCTCAGATGACATGAGTACAGGTTAGTCTGTCGACCTGAGATCGAAATTTGTCTCGTGTGAGTTCCCACTGTGCTTAGATTACTACCCTACCACGGCTCAGAGGAGTCGTGCAAACAGGTTTTAATTGGGTACAGTCTCGAGCCACATGGAGGCAGTGAGCGGATTGTCAGGAATTCATCTCTCCCGGTATTGGGGATAGATGCCGTGCTGTGCACGGATGGCCATCACCAAAATTCCTCGGCCAAGGTGGACGGGATTTACTGATTTGGATCAGTAGTTTCTCAGTGGGTGATGGGCTTCACACGACACGAAATATCGCGTTAGGGGTCTGACTTTATCCACCCTCTAGACCCGATATGCGATACTCTTAGATGAATAGACCGGACTGTACGGAGATTGTCACAGATAGGCTCAGTAAGGGTATGGATGAGTTTATTCGTCGGCCTTCATTTCGCTCAATACCTGGGTAGCCGTTACGTACAGCTAGTACCGCTGACGTGCTTGAGCTTAAACCCACTGCCAACGTATCTACTAGCCTTTAGAGTCCCACACAGAAGGTTTTTCCGGTTCAGGCGATATGATGTAGATGACGTATGTTGGTACATACAGATGTCCGATTAAATATGTGTACATGCTACACGGAATTTAATCAGACGGTTGATAATACTAGCGGCTTAGGATTAAATCGGATTAATAAATCAAGTTTTGATTTAATAATTTATATATATTTTTAATATATGTATTCTAGTATTATTGTTCACTATTCATTTTCTCTCTTGGCTATTCGTATTTTTATATGAATACGCGTATATGTATTTCAATACGTATACCGGTTTGTATTCCATATTTATATGGAATTTGTTCTAGAAGATGGACACCTCATTTAGGAATATTATTTTATGAATATTCATGAAATGAGGTGGTGGGTGAGGTGGTATTGAGTATGGTTGAAGGCATGTAGAGAGGAATGGGCTTCATTAGTTTATTAGAAAATGTTGTGAGTTTTTTATTTGCATGGTTGAAAAATATTATGAAGCCATTCCACTCTATTCTCTTCTTCATTCATTCTCCCATTTTTCTTTAGTTGCTCATGGCTATGTTTCCTCGCCTCCCTCCTTCTTCTATAGATGCTCTCTTAAGCTTAGAATTAAGAGAAAGAGATAGTGGAAAATTCTTACATCCCCACTTTCTATCCTAGCGAGCTTGGAGCGGCGATTGCTTCGCTAGGCGAAACTGGAGCTTGGATCGTTTCCCTCAAGTGGATCATCTTCGGCAAAGGAGGACCGAATTGTTAATGCGACCCGGAGCTCTTGAGAGCATGCTAGAGTCCAACCCAATTGGAGCAAAAGAAAACGCTACAAACGTTGTGATTTCTATCTTTGTTTGCTTGCTAGTTTAGGTGTTTGGTTCGATTTTTGGGTTTTAGTTTCTAGTGCCACGAAAATTTTTGTTTTTGAATCCCGCAATGGCCGTGGGTTAGCAGTGAGCGCACTAGGAACCTTCAATGGTATCATAGCCACCTAAACACCCTAAACTAGATAGATACGACTCCCGAATCCCACCGGCTTTTGCCCCAAAAAAACTGCCGAAAAAACAGTGATGAATTTCATGCTAACTTAATGTTTTGATTCCCTGCGGGATCTCAATTTGGACCAAGAAGCCGCGGGAAGGTGTGCAGGGGCTCCGGGGATGTCTCGCGGGGACCTAGGGAGGGCCCACACCCTCGAGACCACCTAAATGGTGGCCTTAGGGGGGGTGGGGACCCAAAACTGCCTCAGAAGGCAGTTTCGGGTTTGCTCCCTATGGCCACCTTAGGGTGGCCTAAGGGTGGGTACCCCCCTAAGGCCCTCCAGGTCGATGTTAATTTTATGCCAGGGCCCTCCGCGAAGTTTCGGCTCAATCCGAGCTCATTTCGGACTCCCGGAGTGGTTTTTAGCATGGAATTTCTTGTCAGTTTCTAGCACACTTGATTTTCGGTATTTGGAAAATTGAAGTGTTAGCTATTTGTGTGTGGTATTCGATTGTCGTAGGCTTTGTGCTGATTGCGTGTATCATAACGTTTGGTAAAACATCGTCTAATTGCTATACGTATTAATTAGACGGGGTTACGGAATTGATACTCGCAAGTTTGCATGTTCTGTGATGAATGTTGCTTGTTGTTTATGGTTATGTTGGATTTGTCGCGATGGATAGCCCAGTGTATGTAGTATTAGATGTTATTCTCTGTGATGTAATGTATATTCATATTGCATGACGAGTGTCCGACATGTGTATTGCCATCATTGCGGCTTGTTTTATTCTTTGGGATGCGTCCAGGTTGCGGACGTAGTCACCGTTGTATATTCAGGTTTTCATTATATGCACTAGGATTACCCCACGACGGAGTACTCGAGTAGCCGGGTTCTAGTGGGCAACGGACCTCTATCTCATGGCATTGAGACCGGTATGCTTTACTCTAGAATTGGCGGGCTATTCGCCGCACTCGTAGAGGGTATAGGATTGACCCGCGGAGGGGTGCCCAAGTCACCGGATTTTGGAACTGCTGGGTGGCCCACTCACTTCGTTGATTGGGCTTGCCTCACTTTTAGTATGGTGGGTGGCTTGCCACACTCGTAAGGGTCATCCGATACTACGGGCTATCCATACGACCGGAAAAATTGCATTTCATATTTGGCTCCATTGAAATGTACTTTTCCTAGTTTATCCGCATTTCCATATTGTGTTTGCTTCTGCTGTGATGCTTCTGTGATGTTACTTGATATCACGCGTGAGACGAATGTTCATATATATATATATATAGTGGATGCTATATATGTTTTGCATCCGTGCTAGTCCTATCCCCGCCCTTCTGTAAGTTAAGTAACCTTACGGTGAAGACCCGAGACTCTGTGGCGAGTGTGGATGGTATATATGTGCATGCCTATTTTTGTCTCTTTCTAGCATGATATGTTTAATTGATGGGACTGCATTAAATCTGATTAATGCAAAGAAAACAAACATAAATGATGTTGTTGGAATCAATTTTTGAAAACTATAGGCGTTTACTTTTGTTTTACGTCGAGATATTCAGTTAGGAATATCCTGCAGCTCATTCGATGAGGAAAAAGCCCAAATCCCGTCATAGGGAGTGATCTCTTTGGCAAAAGTTTACGTGACTATAACTACTCAGTTTTCTTCAAAACCATCAGTTTTCTACAAAACCACTTGTTTAAAAAATGCAGAGCCTAAACCACTCCTTTTCAAAACTGCTTGAGTTCCTACAATGATATCAAGTTCATTATGTTAAAGGTTTTTCGTCTAAAATCAACCGTAGCCCTCCGTCGTTTCGGATAAGTAGCACATAGTATTCATGCGGTGTTTGTTGGCCAAAGTCAAGGTATCGTGAATGGTAGCCGTGTGATGCTTATCCGTAGTATAGATAGATGCATTGGTTTAGGACAGTCGTACCACCTTATTGGCCAAAGTCAAGTGTGTGTACGGGTAGGTCTAAATTAATCTGCATAATGAAAGAACTTGACTTGCGTGTTATGATTTTTTGGCCAAAGTCAAGGTTATAAGAGCTTGGGGAAAAAACTATATCGGGAGTTTCAAATATAAAGGAAACTTTCCAAGTTTGTGCATACCTTCTGGAGTGGTAATTTTGGTCGACTTCCGTCAAAGTTATCACACAATGATAGTTGGGTCCCGATTCCCACTGATGAGTAGGTGCTACTCCTCGGGTGATTTTCAGATGATCTCGACTAATTCTTCTTTTAGGGTTTGAAGGAAAATTCGAGGAAACAGTGGGAGCCATCCTGATTAGATAAGGTGATTAGCCAATCTAATTTAGGTTAGAGTGCACTCTGAGTGTTTCTTTTCTCTCTCTCTTTGGCAGCGACCTTAAACTAAAACTCATGAACCGAGTTAACCGAAGCTTCTTACACACTTTGGTTTTGGATTGTCATGATTCACGACAAAGTCGCATATATCCCTGCCACTCCTACTTCCTTTTTGCATTTCTCCAGAACACTCTGTATCCCTACGAAGATCCATATTTCTTGGGTATGCCATCGTATAGTTACATATGAACTCGAAGAAACTTGTTTCTGTTCGAGAATGGATTTCGGTTCTAGAGAAATTGAATAGGATTATTCGGTTGTCTTTTATCTTTACCTTCTCTCAGGTTGTGATGGCTCCTAGTATTAGGAGAGTACACCTATTACGCTTATTGGATAGTCTTCTTCCAAAGCTTAGGCAGGTGTTGAAAGGTAGGGAAGAAGAAAACCAATTAGCCTAAGTATGGTGTACAGAAGGTAAGAAATAAAAACATATAAAGGGATATGAGGGCAAGGAAAATTGGAACTACTATCATGAATCTGGATAGTGGAAGAGGCATTACTAGGAATACCCGGCCACCCCCTCGAAACATTTTCATGTTTCAGTTTTACTGTGCGGTATTAATTGAAAACTTCTTTCCTAATTAGATTCTGACTTCAGAGTATGAATTTACCATACTTGATTCTCACATCTGTATGGCGTTACAGATGGTAAGTGAGAGTAAAATATTGGGAATTGGGTGATTAGATCCTCAATATCAGAATTCTCTGTAATTGGTGATATTTGAGGAAATCATCTGGGTTTTGCTTAACAGCTAATTTTTGGTTTTAAATATCCGTTGTTATGCACCAATTTTAAACTGATATATCTGTATGTTTATTTTATAAAGTGAGATCGAACTTTTTGAAATTATGTTTATGACATTTGCCTATATCGGTTGATGGTTAGGTAAGGTCCATTCAACAACGGTGTAATTCTTCTTAATCATAACACAGTTTTCAACCTATGACGCACATGGTTTGAGTTATTAAACTCAGAGAACTTATACAAAGTATTGTATGTTGTCTGATATCCATTAGGACAAAGGGGTTGGTACTCGTACTATATTCCGTTTACTTATGACTTCTATAGTTTTAGACACGTATTTCGTTGAAATATAAGGTCCAAATTTTGAGAAGTTATAGGTATAAGAATAAAATAGAGAACCATATATTGCAAGTATCGGAATTATTCAAAGTGGTCGAAGATGTAGATACTTATGCTAAGTATTCCGTTGTAAATAATATATTTGAGAACTTTCTTCTCTCTCAGGTTACTCATCTGTTGGTGCGCTCCTTGATGAATAATATTACACGGCCTTCTTCCATTTAGTCGATATGCACTGGAAACAGCTGCATGTATTTTGAATCTGGTTCCAATTAAATCAGTGCATTTGTTTCTATATTGGATGTAAAATGGATTCATATCTTAACGATATTAAGATATAAGGAGGTGTCCGGCTTATACTTAAAACCAAAATCCGGATAAACTCAAGACACGTTTTAGTAATGGCAGTTTGTGGGTTATCCCGGGCTTTAACGAGGGTTAAAATTCTACCATTTGCAGGATCAATAGTAATATTGTTCTTGACTCGCCACCCGTTTTAGAAAATGAATTCTTTTCAGAAAACATTAGTGGGAGTATAGTAGAACTGGAAGTGATTCCAGAACTACAAACGATTATTGAAAATTTAGTAGAACTTAAGAATTCAATTGGATTCGACAATCCATTAGCCACTCCGCAGATATGGTTGGTAACCTCAGCCACTTGAGAGGTACTTTGGTCTCTTCAAAAATGGTGACAGGGAGGTTTTGATGACCCAAACTTGCCACTACTGCGGTCCTAAACTATGAGATCTGGAAGGCAGATAACTATAATGTCGTTCTATATTAGCTTTAGAAGTGCACATGTATATGACTCTGCCAGAGGGTTGTTGTAGTCAGTGGGAGCAGCGGAAGCGTGGTAGGCCAGTAGCTTATGTCTATTTATAAACTAAAACAAGTATAGCAGAGAAAGATCATCTATTTTTGATATAACAGTCATAGAGTTTGACTTCATCAGAAAAACAGATGGACTTGGTAAGAAAGTAATAGGGAGTGATGTCCTGGTATTTGGATGACGTGCTCCTTGATAGGAAGTGATGTTCCTATACTACGATCAGTTATATTATGGTTGTCACAAGGTGTTTTCTCCATATAGAATCTGGACAAAATATCAGGGATTCTAGTGACTAGATCTATGGTTTTAGATCTAGATTTGGGAAGTGTCCCAATTTGGGTACTTTGACACTATTCTAATGTGTTTTAGAATGGACGACTCCTGGCGTGGTGGTATACCCGCAGGTGATGGAGTCACACTCTCTAAAGAGATGTCTTCTATACTAATGAAGAGAGGGATTTTCATGATTGATATATCACTTGCTTAAGCAATTGAGTCAATCATAAGATGTCAAGTACCACACCAGGTATTGCTTTTGCACTAGCTGCAATAAGCATATATTAATCCAATCCTGGAGAAACATTTGGAAGTAGTTATGAACATAAGAGGATGTTCTTGGTATATGCTAACGACAGCCTCCTTAAGGAGGCAGTTATCATTTTAGGCTTCCAAGATGACCTGGATGACAGAGTGACTGTAAGTGTTAAAGTTTACCCTCTTCTGAGGGGCAGTATGTTGGACAGGGGGTCTAAGCAAATACTGAGGAAGGCATGGCGCGGTATACTGATTAAATTCAGTGGAATATACAGTCTAAGAAGTTTTTTGGATTTGGAGTTCATTTATGAACTTGGTCCGATCAGATATCCAGAAAAATTATAAGATATGTATTGCTCATTTCGGGAGATAGTTTTTCTTCGTGAAGTTGAGATATAGAGAGATAAAGATAAAAACATTAGAGCGGATCCACTCACTGAGGCTATTTTTCGAACACGATAGTTTCGCAAACAAGCTTTGCGAGACTGATTAGTAGAGAAGTTGGGTGTTCGGTATCACACGAGCTGTGAGTATGCGACACCGCAATAATTAGCCTTAAGTGCAAGCGGGAGATTGTTGGATATTGTGCCCTCAAGTCAATTATTGTAATCGTAGGCAGGTGATTGCGATGATTGAGGGAGGACCTATACGGGTAGAACAGTCTTACTCGAGATGATAGTATATTATCTGGTTTGATTTTATCATCATGTACATGCATTATGTGGTATTACAGATCACTATTACATATTGATAGAGCCCATAAGATTCTTGCTTGACTACCAGCATTATGATGGCGATCATATACGTGGGAGCTGGGTGGTCCATAAGCACATTCTTAAATGTTCCTAGTCGAGAGAGTATCGAGACTGGGTATCGATACTCCAGAGTAGACTAGTGTATACTTTATGAGACCCCGACGAGGGGCGGTGGCCAGTCTCACAAGCCACTGGTGTCAGTTAGTCATCTAAAATAGTATACATGTGCTTATTGAGTTATGAGTTACACTGGAAGGACTCGCCGGGAACATGCTAGATGGTATTATAGCTATTGTCAGATAGCTGTTCTCAGGTGACATGAGTACAGGTTAGTCTATCGACCTGAGATCGTCATTTGTCTCGTGTGAGTTCCCACTGTACTTAGATTACTACCCTACTACGGCTCAAAGGATTCGTGCAAACAGGTTTTAGTTGGGTACAGTCCTGAGCCATATGAAGGCAGTGAGTGGATCGTCAGGGATTCTTCTTTTCCGGTATTGGGGATAGATTTCATGCTGTGCACGGGTGGCCATCACCATAAATCCTTGGCCAAAGTGGACGAGATTTACTGATTTGGATCAGTAGTTTCTCAGTGGGTGATGGGCTTCACACGACATGAAATATCGTGTTATTAGGGGTCTGACTTTATCCACCCCTACGCCAGATATGCGATACTCTTAGACGAACAGACCAGATTATACGGAGATTGTCACAGACAGGCTCAATAGGGGTACAGATGAGTTTGCTTGTCGGCCTTCATTTCGTTCAATATCTGGGTAGCCGTTACATACAGCTAGTGCCACTAACGTGCTTGTGGTTAAACCTACTGCCAGCGTATTGACGAGTCTTTAGAGTCCCATACAGAGGGTTTTTCCGGTTCAGGCGATATGATGTAGATGATGTATGTTGGTATATACAAATGTCCAATTAAATATGTGTACATGTTACACGGACTTTAATCGGACGGTTGATAATAGTAGCGGCTTAGGATTAAGCCGGATTATTAAATCAAGTTTTGATTTAATATATATATATATATATATATTTAATATATGTATTCTAGTATTATTGTTCACTATTCATTTTCTCTCTTGGCTATTCTTATTTTTATACGAATACGCGTATATGTATTTCGATATGTATACCGGGTTGTATTCCGTATTTATACGGAATTTGTTCTATAAGATGGACACCTCATTTGCGAATATTCTTTTATGAATATTCATGAAATGAGGTGGAGGGTGAGGTGGCATTGAGCATGGTTGAAGAAATATAGATAGGAATGGGCTTCATTAGTTTATTAGAAAATGCTGTGAGTTTTTTATTTGCATGGTTGAAAAATATTATGAAGTCATTCCACTCTATTCTCTTCTTCATTCATTATCCTATTTTACCTGAGGTTATGTTTCCTCACCTCTTCCTCCTTCTTCTTTAGATGCTCTCTTGAGCTTATAATTGAGAGAAAAAGATAGTGGAAAATTTCTACATCCTCATTCTCCATTCCTAGCGTGCTTGGAGCATCAGTTGCTTTGTTAGGTGAAGCTGGAGCTTGGATCGTTTTTCTCAGGTGGATCATCTTCGGCGAAGGAAGACCGGCTTGCAAACGCGAGCCGGAGCTCTTGAGAGCAAGTTAGAGTCCAACCCAATTAGAGAAAATGAAGACGCTACAAAAGTTGTGATTTCTATCTTTGTTTGCTTGCTAGTGTAGGTGTTTGGTTCGATTCTTGGGTTTTAGTTTCTAGTGTCACGAATTTTTTTTTTTGAATCCCGCATTGGCCGCGAGTTAGCGGTGAGGGCACTAGGAACTTTCAAAAATTGTCCCTAGTCGTTGGAGTTTTGAGATAGGGTATTGATACTCCGGAGTAGACTGGTGTATACGTTTGTTATTCCCGTGAGGGAAGGTGGCCTGTCCCACATCCATTAGTGTTCGATACCAAAGATAGTATGCATGTGCTCATTAGGTTATGAGTTACACTGGACGGACTCGTTGGGAACTTTTAGATGCTATTATACTTATCGTCAGATAGTAGTTCTCTGGTGACATAGGTACATCTTAGTCTTTAAACCTGACATCGTCATTCGTCTTAAGTGTGTTCCCACTATACTTAGATTACTACCTTACTATAGCTTTAAAGAGTCGTGCAAACAGGTTTTAGTTGGGTACAGTCTTGAAGCACTTGAGGGCAGTGAGCGATAGAAGGAATTCGTCTCTCCCAGTATAGGGAGTTGATGACACGCTGTGTTCGATTGGTCATCACCATAAGACCTTGGCCAAGATAGTTGAGATTTATTGATTGTGAGATCAGTAGTTTCTCGGGATGGTTTTGGGCCACATCGACACGACTTATTGGATTATTAGCGGTCTGACGTTTTCCACCCCTAGACCCAGTATGCGATACTCTTAGACGAAGAGACCGGACTATACTAAGATTGTCACTTTCAGGCTCAGTAGATATACAGACAAGTTTGCTTATCGGCCTTTCTTTCGTTCAATACCTGGATAGCCGTTACGTACAGCTAGTGCCATTGACGTGCTTGTTGTTTGACCCACTGCCAGCATATTGTCGAGTCTTTAGAGTCCCACACAGAGGGTTTCCAAGTTTAGGCAAAACGATATAGTGTACGTATTTTGATACGTAATTGGGTTCGATTAAATACGTGTTTTTGTTCACGTACTTTTAATCAGACAGTTTGTTAATACTAGCAGATTTGAAAGATAGCCAAGTTATCATATTTGGATGAAATGTGAGCTAGTATTATTTATCTCTTTAGTATCTCTCTTTTTCGTATTCTTATTTTGACAGAATACGGTATTTATATGAATACTAGTATTTGTATAAATACATGTATTTGTGTCTTGAAATAAATACGGATATTTATATATTAATACAAATATGGGTATTTGTATTTTATACGAATACGGTATTCGTAATTTGATATGAATACGGGTGTATTTATTTGTAGCATATACTTGTATTAGTGTATTTGTATATATATTTATGTACATATACATATGTATATGTGTACAAAGAGATGGCTCTCTCTCTCTTTTCTCTTCTAATCTCTTCTAATTTGTGGTGGAATGGTGTGGGGTTGTGACTCACCATGGTGTGTCACAACCCCACTCACTCACACAATAAAGAAAAGATAAAAAGAAAAGAGTTGGATGAGGATTAAGTTTTATCCTTTTCCTAGCAGCCATGCCTACTTGATCACCATGAGCTTTTTCTTCCTCTTGAGTTTCTAAAAAAGTGAGAAAGAATAAGATTAAGAGAGAAACAAATAGAGAGAGCCACCACTACATCATCTAGTGACCAACTCCCAGTAAGTCTTGATCACTAGATTTCTTCACTTGATATTGAGTGTGAAGATTGTTAGTTATATGTATGCCCTAGAGACCATTACTATACATAGGATGTATATTGTAGTGGATGCTGGGACATATATAGGGAGGACTTTCTTGCTCGACATGATAGTATGCTATCTGGTTACACTTTACCTTAACGTGTACACTGATTGTCTCTCTGTTACATGTTGGTAAAGCCCTTAGGATGTATACTTGACTACTTGGACTATGATGCGGATCATACTAGTGGGGATATGGTAGTCCATAAGTACATCCTTCAAGGTCCCTAGTCGTGGGTGTATCGAGACGGGGCATCGATATACCAGAGTAGACTAGCGTATACCTTCTCGACCGATACAGATGGGCGATGGATGATCCCATATCCATTGGTGTTTGACATCAGAGATGATATACGGGTGCTCAGTGAAGACTGGGTACACTGGACGGACTCGCCGAGAACTCCCAGATGGTATTATACCTTACGTCAGATGGCAGTTCTCTGGTGACACTGGTACAGAGTAGTCTGTTAACCCGAGATCGTCATAGAGTCTTGTGTGGTTCCCACTGTGCTTTGATTTCCACCTTACCACGTCTAAGAGGGCGTGCAAAACGGTGGTTTTTGGGTACAGTCCCGAATCACATGGAGGCAATGAGCGATAGGAGGGGATTCGTCTCTCCCGGTATAGGGAGTTGATGTTGCGCTGTGTTCGATTGGCTATAACCGGAAATCCCTGGCCAGGGTTGCTGAGATTTACTGGTAAGTGTTACCAGTAGTTTCTCGAATTGTTATAGACCTCATATCGACACGACTTATCGAGCTACTGGGGTCTGACGTTTACCACCCCTAGACGAGATATGCGACATATCAGACGGACAGACCGGACTGTACGGTAAGTGTTACTGGTTGGATTCACAGGAGTGTGAGTGGGCTAGCTCGTCGATCTTCTGATTGCTCAATATCCGGATGGCCGTTACGTTTAGCAGACCGCTTGCGGCTTGTGGGTGCTTGATATGATCATCATCTGCTACCGGCGTATTGACGAGTCTTTAGAGTCCTACACAGAGGTTTTCTGGCTCAAGCGAAACGAAATAGGAGCGCATATGAGATATGTGCGGGACCGAGAATAATGCGTGTATGTGATACCGTATTCTATTCTCGCGATGAATGTATCGATATGGTTGTATGCGATATAACCTAGTTATCGAATCAAGGATTGATTCGATAAGCCGATACATAGGATACTAGTCGGTTATATGAGATATGACCGGATCGTTAAATCAAGTGTTGATTTAATGATTTAATGCATACTTTGCATTGACTAGTTTTTGTTCACTTTAAATGGATTTTCTCACTTGAAGTTCACAAGTTGTATATGTGATATATTTTTGTGCACTTGGATGTATCATGTTTGATGATACATATTTGCTAGGGTTTGTGTAAAGAATTAAACCTTGGTTAAGTAAATGGTTAGGGTTTTTATTTAGTTATTCATTCATTTATCTTTTTAATTGGATTAAAAAGAAATAGGATAAGAAAACAAAATGGTTGCTTTCATTCTTGAAGCTTGTTGAAGCTTCATGAAGCTTTGACCAAAGTGACCATTTTGTTTTCATCCTTAACCCTAACCATTCATCTAACCTTAGTCAATTCTCTACACATAACCATGGTTCATATTATGATAAGGTTTCATTTTTTCTTTTGGTTTTGAATTAACTTATCATAATATACTTCATCTTCTTCTTCTTCTTCACATGAAGAAAAGCTTGCTATCAACAATGGCAACTTGAGAAAATGAGTGAGAAATCCAATTCTAAAGTGAACCCACTTCCTATTTCTTCATCCTCTACCACTTGCCAAGTAGTATAGGGTGTTTTCTTCACAAGTTTCATGACTTGGTGAAGTGGGAGCTTGATCATGTGATGCCTCGACGTAGATCATCTTCGGTATCGTAGTCGATGACCTAGCCCGTCCATTTCTCCGATGAAGCCAACGCTAGAGCCCGGGATTTGATTTGGACAGCAAGGGGACTTCATCACGGAGCTATGGAGGTGGAGCACCGGATCTACAAAGGTTGTATTTCCGTTCACTTAGAGTAAAGTCGTTTACTTGTATTTGTTTCGCCTAAAATCTAGTTAACGATCCGTATTAGGGTTTCTCGGCACTTGTAAAATTTAAAAAATTGGCATGGTTGATGCCTTGTGAGACCTCATTAGTGTGCCTAGGAACCCTACAGTGGTATCAGAGCCTAGCTAGAGCCTTAGGCGATGTGTAGACGAAGTTTGAAACCCGAACGAACTCGAAACCCTAATCCGAGACCACTCTCTGTCCAATTTTTGAAAATGTGGATTTTTCAATATTAAAAATATGCAGAAAATTCAGCAGGGTTTTCTAAGAAAAACTGTGCAAAACGAGATCCTAATTCCACTACAGTGCGGCGGAACCGCGGCATTAGCATGGCTAATGTGGCGGTTCCGCGGCAAAATTGTCCTTTCTCCCAGTACTTTTTGCACAGTAACTCTTACATTTTATTGCTGTATTTTCTGGGAATTTTTAATTTGACTAAAGAGTTGAGTGTTCTGGGGTTGTATTGGGAATCGTAGATTCGATCGGATTATCAAGCTTTGTCTTTGTGTCTTTCCGGATATTTTAGAATATGTTAAAAATTTCGACCGGATATAAATACCCAATTTTTCCCCTGCCGGAAAATTTCCAAGTGTTGGATTTTTTCGAGGTTTAAAGACGTTCTAAGTAGTGCAAGTAACGCGATGGTCCCTCTAGAAGACAACAAACCTTAACTCGATTATGTGACCGTCTTGAACTGCTCTTCGAACCTTCGGGTTTGGGGCAGTACGGCGTGCCACATGTGAGGCGTTGGCTTAACCCTTCTACGGCTGGACCGTTGGTACTGAGGCATGAACTGAATGTTTTTAAAACTTATTTCATGTGTTGATCTGTATCGGGAAAACTTGGGTGTTCGATTGTTCGATCGAAAAGTTTAACATTTTCTATTTATCTGGAATGGGATACAATAATTGGAATTCACAATAAGTTATGAGATAACTGAATGAATGTTATAAACATAGCAATTTAGTCTCACTTGATCGGTTGCCACGGAATTTTGATGTGATCAAAAGTCTGTCGCAATCACGTAGCGTACGCGGATACTCGCCGGGTAAACTTAATAGACAGTCTCACTCCATAGCCCTGACCAAGTGACTGTAGGAGAACCCCGTCGCCGAAAGCATCCGTTCGGGTGCTCGCGACAGCGGTGTTCCACCTTGGTGCACTTCGTCGACGGCGTCGGGGGTGCGGCCGCCTACTAAAGTTTGCGACGAGCATTCGATCAGAATGTTGGGAATCTTGTTGAATTGCCCGACTTTATATTGAAAAGTGTTTTCGATTTTGAGACTAAAATGCGGGGTTTATAATTGTTAGGCATGCGATGTCTAAGGAATTCATTTGATTAGGCATGCGATGTCTAAAGAGATTGCGGATTCTAACTGTTGTAGTTTTACACTTTCTTTTCTGTGACCGTAAGTGTAATATGTGATATCGTCGGTTTCGTTGCTATATGTCAACGACAATTGGGATGCGCATATTTACTTATGTTGATGACATGTGATGTTATGTGTTGCTGGATATGTTATATTGGATCGTCGTGTTCGAATAGCCGGGTTTTTTTTATGTGAGATGAGTGTTTTTCATTTTCATTCATGTAAAAACTTGTATGTAATATTCTTTTATTGGGGCACTTCCAGGTTGCGGAAGATGTCACCTTTTGTATATTATTTACTTTTCCGCACTAGGATAGACCCAAGGAGGAGGGCACAAGTAACCGGGTTCTGGAGTCCAGTGGGAGACCAACTCGAGGAGTCGAGTCCGGGTCTCCCAACTCTAGAATTGGTAGGGTTGCTTGCCGCTCTCGTAGGGGTCTAGGGGTGTGGGTTTGGCTATTCATCGCGACCGTGGAATCCGTGTTTTATACTGGCTCGTATTGAAAACACGGACGTCCTAGTATATCCAATATTTCATATGTTTCTTCTGCTGCGATATCTGTGATGTGATCATGTGATATGTTCTTTGATGGATACAGTATATAGTATATATGATATATTATATAGGCGTTACTTATGTTTTACACCCGCACTAGCCCTGCCCCGCTCTGCCGTTAGTTACCTAACCTAACGGTACATGAGGGGACATCGAGGCGAATGCGGATGGCATAAGTGTACGTCGTATTTATCTGTGATGTTTAGGTACTTAAATGATGGGACTTCATTAATGAGATTACTGAAATAAAAGAAACCTAAAGATGTTGTAGAATCGAATTTCAAAAATAAAACAGGTAGCTACAGTTCTTGCTTTGCACAGCGGTATATATGATATATCCTGCACCTTATTCGATGAGGAAAGGACCGAGATCCCTTCACCGGGAGTGACTCCTTTAGTAATAACTGGCAGATGCTACACACTCGGTTTGTCTTTTGATAGCTTTTATAGTTTGTTCTTTGCACAGTGATATATATGATATATCCCGCACCTCATTCAAAGAGGAATGGACCGACGATCCCTTCACCGGGAGTGACTCCTTTAGCAAAACTAGAAAAGCCTCAAAAGCACTCCATTTTTAAAATCATTTGATTCTACAACGATATCAAGTTCATTACGCAATAGGTTTTCAAAAAAACCTGTCGTAGCCCTCCGTCATTTCAGATAAGTACTAGTTAGTATTCGTGCTACGTTTGTTGACTATGTTAAGGCGTAGTGTGCGGTAGCTAATTAGTGCTTATCTGCATAAGCATATGATGCGATTGGATTAGGGTAGTCGTGCGACTTTGTTGACTATGTTAAGGGTCGTGCGGGTGGGTTTAATTCAATCGGGAAATGACGGGTTGAACTTGACTAGCACTTATGATTTGTTGACTATGTTAAGGTCATATAGCTGCCAGGGGCAAAATATTATCGGGAATTTCAAGTGTTGAAATTTGCAATGAGATTGCATACCTTCTATGAGATAGTTAGATCCCGATACCCGCTGCGAGTAATTGTTACTCCTGGGAGAGTTTTACACATTACAATTAACCGATCAAGTAGGTGTCTAGAAAGGTGTTAACGAGGTTACGCCTCTGGGAAAACGAGGTTTACATTAATTAGGTTCGTGCGAAAGCACGGGGGACCTCCCTCAAAGTACCGACACTGGTCTGGCTGAAAGATTGGCGAACTTGTAGCGTGTAATTAATCCCGGCTAGTCTTTCCTTTTAGGGTTTGAAGGAAGATTTGACAAAAACAGTGGGAGCCATCCTGATTAGATAAAATTATAACCAATCTATTCTTGCAAGAGCGCACGCTGAGTGTTTTCTTCTCTCTCTCTCCAGGTAGCAACCATATCACGCCTTAATCAAGATAATAAAATGGATGTATTGACCGAACCCGCTTGTTATACTGAGCTGGGGAACGTTGGTCCCGCTCCAACTTATAATTGTTATAAGACAGAGCAGGAAATTGGGGAATACCAGAATTCCCGTGTCGCCCAAACGAAGAAAGTGCATGTTGATGCATCATCTTCGGGTGTGCTCGTTACAAAGAACTGTTTCTCTGTATCCTCTACGTCCTGGGTATGTGATACCAGATCAGGATCCCAGATATGTAATCTGTTACATAGGGCTACAGCTAGGTAAAGAACTGAGAACGGGTGATAAGTTTCATGAGGCAGAAAACGGGGCAAGTGTTGCAGCCAAGTCTGTTGGTCACTGTCGCCCTGTATTCCAAATACATTGATTCTGAACGAATGTTATTAGATACCGAACCTGATATACAAAATCATATCAGTCTCTTTATTAGTAAAGAAATGATAAAATTTTGTATTGTTGGATAATGTTTTGAACATTTCCTATATCAAAAGTTGATCGGTTCAGGCACGTTATCTAAAAGCATTGATGTTCTAAATCAAACTACAGTTCTTTAGTATACGGAACACACACAAGAGGAAGAGTTCAGAAATGAACGAATCCTTCTATAGGCATTGTAGACTAGGTCATATCAATACGATCCGACTGGCTGAAGTTACATTTTAGATGCATATTTAAATCAGTTTGAATTTACATCTTGTGAAACTTGCCAGTCATGTCACAGAGATAAGATGACCATAGCTCCATTTACTGGAAACAGAGAAAGAGTTAGTGAACTCTTGGGATGATACATGTTGATGTATGTAAGGTCCCCTGTCTACACATGCCATGACCGGTTCCTAGTACTTCATTACATTCTATGATAATCTCTTTAGATTCAGACATATGTTCTTGTTGAAACACAAGTCCGAACCTTTTGAGATATTCACAGAATATAAGTTAGAAGTAGAGAACCAAAACGGGTATAAGTATTATGTCCTTTGATGTGATCAAGGAGGAGAATACTTGAGCACGGAATTCCTGGACTATTCTAAAGGAGAATGAGATTCTCTCTCAGCATTACTCCTCCGTATACACCATAGCACGATGGTATATCGGGGCGGAGCAATCACACCCTATATGATAAGGTGTGCTCTATGATGAGTACTACTGAGTTACCTGTTTCCTTTTTGGGAGTTATGCGCTTGAGAAGCTGCATACCTATTGAATAGGGTTCGAATCAAATCAGTTGCTTACCACTTCATATGTGATATGGAATGGGAAGAGCCCATGTCTTAAGATAGTTAAGATTTGGGGTTGTCCAGTCTATGTCTAAAAGAAAAATCGGGACAAGCTCGAGGCAAGATCTGTTATGTACAACTGGAAATGTTCCAGCTAAACAAAATACAGCAGATGATTTGATAAAACCAAAGGATTCAATAGTTACCAATGAACCTCAGCCTCTCCGCCGATCTAGTAGGGTTCCTCACCCACCTGAGAGATACTTCGGTTTCTCTATGACAGTGGGAGCGAGGATTGCATCATGAGATGATAACCCAACTAGTTTCGAGCTGGCCATCAGGAGTGGGACTCTATAAGAATGGCTGGATGCTTAGCGATCTGAGATGGAATCCATGTACACCAACAAAGTATGGACTTTGGTTGCTATATCTGAAGGGTTAAATCCCCATCAGGAGCAAGTATATCTTGAGAAGTTTACTTGGTGTAGATGGAAAAGTTGAGACTTTCAAAGCTAGACTTGTTAAAGCTTTTCGTCATCGACCAGGCGTGGATAATGATGAAACATTTTCAAGTGGCTATGCTTAAGTCCATCCAGATCCTACTTGCCACGGCTACATACCATGACTATGATATCTGGCGGTTGGGTGCCATGACTGCTTTTCTAAATGATGTTTTAGAAGAGAACGTCTATAAGTACACAGGCAGAGGGCTTCGTAGACAGTGGGAGCAGCGGAAACGTGTACAAGATGCTTTATAAGATTAAAGCAGGTATCGCGGAGTTGGAACATCTGTTTTGATGTGTTATTCAAAGAGTTTGATATCATCAAAATGGTAGATGAACCTTGTATAAACAAAAAGGTAGTAGGGAGTATGGTGATGATCCTCGTAGAGTACGTGGATGACATACTCTTGATAAGAAAGGAGTTTCCTATGCTACGCTCGGTCAATCTCCGCTTATCACAATGATTCTCCATATAGGATCAAAAGTGATACCTCCTAAATCCTGGGTTTTGGATCTATGAGATAGATCTAATTGGATGTTAGGATTCTCACTAGTTGTAGTGAGATGGTATCAACCGATCCTGGGGAGAATCACTGGAAGGGTTCCAGGGTGATAAGGACGACTGAAAATCAGTCGCAGGCATTGTCTTTACCCTCAGTAAAGGGACGGTATGTTGGAAGAGTTCCAAGCTAGATACCGTGGCATACTAGACGATAAAGGCTCGATACATCGCTACTTAAGATGCTACCAAAGAGGCAGTCTGGGTGTATATTGGTTCATGAGATGAACTTAGTTCCTCCCATTGTGTGACAATGGAGTTGTGGCTTATGCCAAGGAACGACCGTCCCGTCAGTGATCCAGACATATTCTAAGGCAGTATCACCTGATCATGGAGATGGTTGATCTCCAGGGTGATCGAGATTAGGAGAATAGACTCAGAGGACAACACGGCGGATCCACTCACAAAGGACATTTCCCAGAGAGAGACTTTTATGGGATGGTTGAGTATGAGAAACTACAACCACTGCTATCAGATGGCCCTAGTGCAAGTGGGAGATTGTTAGTTATATGTATGCCCTAAATGCCATTACTATACATAGGATGTATATTGTAGTGGATGCTGGGACATATATAGGGAGGACTTTCTTGCTCGACATGATAGTATGCTATCTGGTTACACTTTACCTTAACGTGTACACTGATTGTCTCTCTGTTACATGTTGGTAAAGCCCTTAGGATGTATACTTGACTACTTGGACTATGATGCGGATCATACTAGTGGGGACATGGTAGTCCATAAGTACATCCTTCAAGGTCCCTAGTCGTGGGTGTATCGAGACGGGGCATCGATATACCAGAGTAGACTAGCGTATACCTTCTCGACCCATACAGATGGGCGATGGATGATCCCATATCCATTGGTGCTTGACATCAGAGATGATATACGGGTGCTCAGTGAAGACTGGGTATACTGGACGGACTCGCCGAGAACTCCCAGATGGTATTATACCTTACCTCAGATGGCAGTTCTCTGGTGACACTGGTACAGAGTAGTCTGTTGACCCGAGATCGTCATAGAGTCTTGTGTGGTTCCCACTGTGCTTTGATTTCACCTTACCACGTCCAAGAGGGCGTGCAAAACGGTGGTTTTTGGGTACAGTCCCGAATCACATGGAGACAATGAGCGATAGGAGGGGATTCGTCTCTCCCGGTATAGGGAGTTGATGTTGCGCTGTGTTCGATTGGCTATAACCGGAAATCCCTGGCCAGGGTTGCTGAGATTTACTGGTAAGTGTTACCAGTAGTTTCTCGAATTGTTATAGACCTCATATCGATACGACTTATCGAGCTACTGGGGTCTGACGTTTACCACCCCTAGGCGAGATATGCGATATATCAGACGGACAGACCGGACTGTACGGTAAGTGTTACTGGTTGGATTCACAGGAGTGTGAGCGGGCTAGCTCGTCGATCTTCTGATCGCTCAATACCCGGGTGGCCGTTACGTTTAGCAGACCGCTTACGGCTTGTGGGTGCTTGATATGATCATCATCTGCTACCGGCGTATTGACGAGTCTTTAGAGTCCTACACAGAGGTTTCCTGGCTCAAGCGAAACGAAATAGGAGCGCATATGAGATATGTGCGGGACCGAGAATAATGCGTGTATGTGATACCGTATTCTATTCTCGCGATTAATGTATCGATATGGTTGTATGCGATATAACCTAGTTATCGAATCAAGGATTGATTCGATAAGCCGATACATAGGATACTAGCCGGTTATATGAGATATGACCGGATCGTTAAATCAAGTGTTGATTTAATTATTTAATGCATAATTATATATTTGATATATTACTTTGCATTGACTAGTTTTTGTTCACTTTAAATGGATTTTCTCACTTGAAGTTCACAAGTTGTATATGTGATATATTTTTGTGCACTTGGATGTATCATGTTTGATGATACATGTTTGCTAGGGTTTGTGTAAAGAATTAAACCTTGGTTAAGTAAATGGTTAGGGTTTTTATTTAGTTATTCATTCATTTATCATTTTAATTGGATTAAAAAGAAATGGGATAAGAAAACAAAATGGTTGCTTTCATTCTTGAAGCTTGTTGAAGCTTCATGAAGCTTTGACCAAAGTGACCATTTTGTCTTCATCCTTAACCCTAACCATTCATCTAACCTTAGTCAATTCTCTACACATAACCATGGTTCATATTATGATAAGGTTTCATTTTTTCTTTTGGTTTTGAATTAACTTATCATAATATACTTCATCTTCTTCTTCTTCTTCTTCTTCACATGAAGAAAAGCTTGCTATCAACAATGGCAACTTGAGAAAATGAGTGAGAAATCCAATTCTAAAGTGAACCTACTTTCTATTTCTTCATTCTCTACCACTTGCCAAGTAGTATAGGGTGTTTTCTTCACAAGTTTCATGACTTGGTGAAGTGGGAGCTTGATCTTGTGATGCCTCGACGTAGATCATCTTCGGTATCGTAGTCGATGACCTAGCCCGTCCATTTCTCCGATGAAGCCAACGCTAGAGCCCGGGATTTGATTTGGACATCAAGGGGACTTCATCACGGAGCTATGGAGGTGGAGCACCGGATCTACAAAGGTTGTATTTCCGTTCACTTAGAGTAAAGTCGTTTACTTGTATTTGTTTCGCCTAAAATCTAGTTAACGATCCGTATTAGGGTTTTTCGGCACTTGTAAAATTTGAAAAATTGGCATGGTTGATGCCTTGTGAGATCTCATTAGTGTGCCTAGGAACCCTACAAAGATATAGCCTTAGCTTGGGTTCTCTCAGGTGGATTTTCTTCGACAACGAAGGCCGGTATCCAAGCTCGTTCCCGGAGTCCTTAGAAGCGCAAGAGGTGGAAAGAAGACGAAGGACACGACTACAAAGGTAGCTATTGTCTATCCGAGTAATTAAGCTTATCTAATTTGCTAGTTTAGTGTTTGGATTCGATTCTAGGTCTTAAAAGTTCGTGCTTTAGTTATAGAAATTTTTGTTTGAAATTCTGTCTTGATCACAAGTTAGCGGCGAGAGCACAAGTATCAACTTACAAGTGTTATATACCGCATAATATATTGTATTAAGTCCATGAAAATATGCTTACCTTACTTATCAGTTTGAATATATAAATAATGTAAGCTTTTCAAATCTCTTTATTTTTGAATTTTCCATGATAAACAAGGAAATTTCTTTCGATTCTGTCAAAGTTACTTTTATATCTTTGTCTATTAGTAGTGTGAAAATCTTTAGAAAGAAAGTTTCTTTGGATTGTTGTAAATGATTTGCCTCTTCATTTGTGATCCGAGGACATTTTCTCATTACTTGTCTCTAGTTTTGGATTTATTGTAAGACTTTGCCCAAATTTTTATGGTAGAAGCAATTTTATAGACTTAAAGATTTTGATGAAGACTTTTGATACATCAAGTATTCCTCAGACTGTGCTTCTAAATTTTTTATCTGGTAAGAAGTACAAAATTACTTTACTCCTTACCAGCTAAACTAATAGACCACCACCCTCAAGTAATAAAAAAAGAATTATCCATTAAGTTTTCCAAACTAGATTTTCAGTAAAATACCCTTGAAGTTTTAAACAATAATTTTGACCTATTGTCTTTTTCCTTTGCGTATTTGGCTCTACAACCCTTATTAGGAGAGCCATGTTGTGGATGGTGCGGATTTTCGCACATTTTGGGTTAGTGGAGTGAGATGCATAGTAATACCCTTGGAGTTAGATTTTTTTAAAAGTGCAAATAAAAGTGAGCTTTTTATGAACATAGAAGAATTTAGGGTTTTGTATTTATTTATCTCTATTGGTTAGTTTAAAAGATATTACTTCTTTTCTAGATCTATATTCAATATATTTTCTATTAATTCTATAAAAACATAGGTTAATTTAATATTATTAAAGTTACCCTGTCAATTATAAAAATATCATTTAGATAGCAATATTAGAACAATTTTTCTAGTTAATTAAAAATAATCTACGTTTAATTTTCGATTAATAGCGGCAGATGATCAATCTATTTCTGTCATCTTATCGAATAATCTAGATCATTCTTAACTACCTAGTTTTAATTTTTTTTAATTAAACTCTTATCTTACCTTCCCTCATTAGATATTTAAGGCGTCAATCTATCATTTAATCTAATAACTTTCTTGGTGTTATCATCTTCCCCTAATCTTCTTTCTAGACGTCAACTATCATTAAAAAGATTAGCTAGCTTTTTAGATGATAACTTAATGAGAAAAATTTAATACAAGAGATTAACATTTAAGCACAAGAAAATAAAGCAATAATAACATCCAACCAAATATAGTAAATAAACACAAAAACCTAGAAAAGAAATTAGTTACGTTTCATATTAAAATAAAGCAAAAAATTATTCATAAAAAATACTTACAATGGTGTTGATCTCTCAAAAGAAAACCCTAAAGTTTATTACCAAGAGAGAGATATGAAATCTTAATGTTATACAAGCATTTATATAGTCTTTTGTGAGATTTGGAACAAACTTTACAGATAAACAGAGAATAAGAAAATTACCCTAAAATTCCTAACTTAAATCTCCACAAAAAACCGGCCGAATCTTCTAGAAATGACATTTTGGCCAAAATTTTGACAACTGAGATATTTTGGTTTTTTTCAATCATTTTGTTTTAATCTCGAGATCTCCAAACTTTGTTTCAAATCTTCTAATTTGTTCTCGAATTTTCAGTATATCTCCCATTTGATTTCCATCGCAAACACGTGAACTTCTGTTATTTTGTGATTATCTTCCTGATTTTGATATAGCTCCATATAGTCCACATTGCATGTACGTAATCCGTCTTTTAGGACAATTTTCCGTCTTTTGCGTCCAAACCCTATTATCTGTAATAATTCACAAAATATACCAAGAATAGTATAATATATGACAATAAAATGATAAATGGGTTAGAAAAATGTGCAATAAGTTGCACCAATTATCCGACCATTCCAAACTAAAGAAGTTTTCAAAAAATAAGATTTTTATCAAGATATAATATTTGACTTGAACGTAATTTCGAGCTTGAAAACTTAAAACTTGACTTAAATCTAAACTTGACTTGAACTCGAATTAGATTTGATCCTGAACTATCTACTTGAAACTTGACATGTATACATGAACTCAATAAGTATACCTGAAACCAACTTGACTCGAACCACGAATACAAATAATATGACTTACACTTGACATGACTACATGAACTCAATCTTGAAAAATTGATATTATACATCACCTTTTGTATTCATGGATTCGGTCAAGACCTGTAAACTTGAACTATACAATAAAATACGCGGGGATAAGGGATAGATTGATAAAGAATGTATGACGTGGCATGGGAGTTCACTAAAAGACACCTAATCTGAATATCTTGTGCTGTTGTCCCGTGCGTTTGACGGGGCCTTGTATTCCTGTACCTTTGGTCCGCATGTACGTCGGACTACTCTCGTATATACGCATATTTTTCTTATCAAACTGCAAACAACAATGTTAGAAAAGAATAACCATATTCATAGAATTTTCATGCTTATATACCTTGCCATGCTTATATACATTGCCATACTTATATATATTTTTTCAAGCTCATGTTACACTGCATGTTATATAGAATTGCCATGCTTAATTATTAGTGTTACTCGTTCACAGCTTAATTATAATAGTTCTCAATTTATACACTTGTCATTATCATTTCTACACTTATCCTTTTTGGGGACTTACCGAACGTTAGTTCGCTGATGGCCATTCTACCCACTTCTTTCTATCCTTGAAATGTTCGTCAGATGATATTGAGACAGAGGAGATAGAAGTGGTCGAAGAGGAGTACAACCAGTTCACATCACAACTGAATATCTAGTTCCATTCAGCTTTTCATTTAATTTCAGCTTATTTATTTATGCCTCCTTGTTAAAATTTATCATGTTATTGTATCCTGTATTCAAATATTTTGTCAACTGTGAATTTTGAATATAATAAATCAAAATTGGATTTCATTCTTTTGTTTATTCTTTTTACTTTATATTACTTATAAACGCTTAGCGTATTTATTGCGGAAAATGACCTTCTCTAAATAAATATGTCGCGGGCCCAGTCGTGTGTCGTTACCATTCTTTTGGGAAGCGGGGCATGACAGGTTTTATTGGTGGCACATGCATGTCAGTTTTGTATGAACATCGTAGGCAATATATTGCAAGAATTATGAAATCCAACTAATACATTCAACTTTTCGTTTGAATCTAATCTTATTCCTTCAATTCATCTTAAACTTCACTTTCGACTTCCTTGAATATAACCTCTCGACTTTTGAATCCTTAATTTTAGTCAACCTTTCTACTTGTATCTATTAGGTATATTAGCTCAGTTTGTTAAAGTATCGATTGACGGAACTCGAAGACAACTTCATCCCTAACTTTTTCATGCCTTGTTGCGACGTGTTTCTTAAGAGAATTTAGGGGACGAAATTTTTTAAGGAGGGTAGACTGTAACATCTCCACCAGGATTTCATCCCTTTGAATTCTTTCTTGTTTTTCCCGATAATCGTATCTCGACACTGCGAACCCTTAATCTCCATTTAATCTTATTGATTCCTTATTGTTTTCTTAAATTTTATTCCATTGATTCTGGTTGTAGGATTTAGATGACTTGAATTAAATTATGTGATTGTAACTATGAACTGCAGCATTGTAAAAATACAGTACTCTACTTGAGTGACTTGGAGTTCTGACTTTGATTCTCTTTCTTTTTGATTCAGCTAAGTTCTACCGCATCTTTGATTATCGAATCCTATCTTCTTTGTTTACTTATATCCTTCCCTGATTTTAAATTCGATTTTCATGCTTTATCTTTGTATCATTCTTAACAAGTCACCTTATTTACGTTTCGAGTGCTTGCTCGTAGCATTCTTGAAAACTACTCTTGATTATCCTAACAACATCTACTCAGATTTGCGAAACTCCTTATCCTTCTGTTTGTCTTATTGCGATTTACCCCGGCCGCATATCTTTTTATCGATTAAAATACGGACCGATGAAGCACGACGACGATACATGACTGCGTTATCCTGATCTTTTTTTCTTACTCTGTTGCATCATCTTTCTTGAGTAATTTCGAGAACGAAATTATTTTAAGGAGAGTAGGATGTAACGACCTTAAAATTCCTAAACCTTCATATTAACAAAATACTGCATTTAGTTGTTTATATATTTTCCCTATATTTTTGTTTTCTATTAAGTCTATCATGTTATTAATTCTATTTTATCTCTCCATGTATTTTTCTTATCATATTATTTTCTAAAACCCATTAACCCATTTTTATTCATGTAAAACAAAACCAAAACCCATTTAATTTAATTCTCTTTTTCCAATTAAAATTCCGGGTGACCACAACCCACACCGACCCAAATTGAGCCCACTCCTCTCTCTTTTCATTTCTTTTCTTTCTTCTTTTCTTTTTAAACCAAACACATCCCTGCTTTTCTTTTATTTCCTTTCATTTTTCTTTCTCCTTTACATTCTCCTCTCCTTCCCCAGCACAAGATTGACCCCTCACTTCCCATGCAAAGAAACCCCCGGCTACTGTTCATTTCCCTCTCTAAGAAACGCCCGAGCGTTTCTTTTCTCAACCGGCCCCCCCCTCTCTATCTTTTTCTTCCCCGTCAAAAAAGAGCTCTCCACCACAACAATTAGACCTTTGTTCCAACGCACAACACTCCATCACAGCCGCCGTTCTTGGCCTAGAAATGAGGCTCTAAGGTTGGTTCCGAGTCTGCGTGAGCACCACGATCAATTCCTTGCCTCCGGATCTCCGTTCCGTCGACGTTTTAGTTTTGCACTCGAAGATATTTGATAAAATGCCCCAATGAAATTCCGTCATTTCCTACGCAAGCAAGTCCTTTTTTCCTTCTCTGTCTCTCTTTTCTTCTTTGCCTCTTATCATGGCTCCACGAAACCACTGTTCCGTCTCGTCGTAATCCTCCAAAAAAAATAAAATAAATATAGTTTTGTGCTTTCAAATTCAATTAATATTTAAATTGTATGTATATTTAGATTAATGATATATAATTATAGTTTAATTGACATTGTGTGAGTGACTACGGACTGAACATACTTACATTACTGTTATTATTGTTCATTGCTCATGTTGAATTTATTAGTGTTTTGATTACTGATCATTAACCACGAGTAGGTCTTATCAACACTTGCATGGTTTTAAGGTTATATACAAGGTTAGAGTTATATACCGCATAATATATTGTATTAAGTTCATCAAAAGATGCTTACCTTACTTTTCAGTTTGAATATATAAATAATGTAAGTTTTCCAAACATGTATATTTTTTAATTTGCCATGATAAACAAGGAAATTTCCTTAGATTCTTTCAAAGTTACTTTTATATCTTAGTTTAAGAATATTAGTAGTGCGAAAACCTTTAGAGAGAAAGTTTCTTTGGATTGTTGTAAATGATTTGCCTCTTCATTTGTGGTCCGAGGACATTTGCTCATTACTGGTCTCTAGTTTTGAATCTATTGTTAGACTTTGCCCAAATTTTTACAGTAGAAGTAATTTTATAGACTTAAAGATTTTGATCAAGACTTTTGATACATCGTGCTTCTAAATGTTTTATCTGGTAAGAAGTACAAAATTACTTTACTTCTTACCAGCTAAACTAATAGACCACCACCTCCAAGTATTAAAAATAGAATTATCTATTAACTTTTTCAAACTAGATTTTCAGTAAAATACCCTCGAAGTTTTAAACAATAATTTTAACCTATTATCTTTTTCTTTTACGTATTTGCCTCTACAATCCTTTTTAGGAGAGCATTATTGTGGATGTTGCGGATTTTCGTACATCTTGGATTTAGTGGAGTGAGATGCAAAGGTCTTCACGGAGCGCGGTCTCGAAAAAAAAAAATGGTTTCAGAAAAAAATAAACAATTCCTATAAAATTAAAATAAAAGGAAAGGTATCAAGTTATATTAATTTGGGTTATCACTATTTATAATTTCTAATTAATTAAGAGAAAACAAAGTTTTAAATTTAGAGTTTTCAAGAAAATACCTTAACTCTAGAAAGAGTAGTTTTTAGTAAAATACCCTAAAATTAGGATTTTCATTAAAATACCATAACTTTCCAAAAGTATACTTCTGATTAAAACCCTTGCTATTCTAATTAACATATGTTTACCAAAAACACTCTCGAGATTATTTTTGAAAATAAAACATTTTACATAAAACTCCCTTGAGTGTTCAAATGAACTATTTGCTTAAATGACCTAAGTTCACTAAATACCTACTACATAAAACCGTTTAAATTTTAGGATATTTAGATAATAACAGGTTTAAGCGGTATCTTTTCTCTTGAATCTCGGGGATCCAGAGAAAGTGAGTGCTTGCCTATCTAATTTAGATAAAGATATATATTAAAGGAATGATCATTGGCAATCGTCCTTAAAAAGATCATAAATCCTGCCGCTCATATGTAGTGGCTTGTTGAAAATTGATGCAAATTAAAGTCTAGGGTTAGGTGCCACTTTTTGATATGTATGATATTGTTAGGTGGTAATAATGTTAGGTGATGACTTTGCTAGGTGCTATTTTGACATGCATGATATTGTTAGGTGGTGACAATGATAGTTGGTGACTTTGTTAGGTGCTACTTTTGACGTGCATGACATTGTTAGGTGGTGACAATGAAAGGTGGTGACTTTATTAGGTGCTACTTTTGACATGCATGATATTGTTAGGTGGTGACAATGATAGGTGGTGACTTTGTTAGGTGCTACTTTTGACATGCATGACATTTTTAAGTGGTGACAATGAAAGGTGGTGACTTTGTTAGGTGCTACTTTTGACATGCATGATATTGTTAGGTGGTGACAATGAAAGGTGGTGATTTTGTTAGATAGTGATATTGTCCTAGGTGCTATAAAAGCACATCTTATGAGTGATGCATTTTATATCAATCACAAGCATCATCACAAGAGGCAAAGGCTAAGAGAGATTTGTATAGAGAGATTTGAGAGAAATCTCCTAGGATTGTTCTTGTGTGTAAACTTGATTCAAGTATAGTAGAAGTTTGCAGATTCTGCTCTGCCGGGGACTAGCCATACGGTGGGTGAAGCTCGTTAACAAATCTATCTTGTTTTTGATTGATCACTTTCTTATTCCTGCACTTTAATTTATATTGTCTTTTGTCGTTTAATTGCGTGATTGTATTTTTGCGCGATCTGGGTTTTGTCGCGAGCACTGTTCCGTGGATCGACTCTCCATCCCAACAACTGGTATCAGAGAAAGGTTAAGAGAACCTAGGGTTCTTCGATTCCATAATCTAGGTAACGGTGGGTAACGACGCTTGTGTCATCTTCCCCACTTTCTTAGATTGTAGTTTTGAAGGTGTTAGTTCAGATCTAGGAGGAAGTCGGGTTTGCTGCGATACAGACGGAAGATGGCAGAGGATAAGATAAGAATCGAGAAATTCAATGGTCATAATTTTGGTTGGTAGCGCATGCAGTTGGAAGACTGTCTATACCAAAAGGATCTATATCTTCCGTTGCTAGGAGAAAAGCCCGAAAAGATGACCGATGAGGAATGGAACCTTTTGGATAGGAAAGTCCTGGCGACGATCAGATTGTCGTTGACTCCGCAGGTAGCCTTTAATATCTCAAAGGAGAAAACAACTAAGGCGCTAATGACGACGTTAGCGAAATTGTATGAGATGAAGGGTCCCGGCAGCGCCCCGGCCATCGAAACGCGGCCAAAATGCGGAACAAAAATTTATCAAACCGGCGCTACCGCTACCCGATTTCCGGATCGACCTTAAACCCTATTCTAGCAAACTAACTAAGAGTTAGAAAGGTTATACCGAGTTGATCTGTGTCTTTCGGTCTTCATTCCAAGCTCTTAGTGATCCTTTGATGATGTTTGGTTGCCGGTCTTCCTCCATCTCCGATGATCCACCCGAAAGAAACGGCGCAAGCTCTAACCTCTTCGAACGAGGTAACCGACGCTCCAGCGTCGCTAGCGATGGAGAGTGGGGGTGTATGAATATGTCACTACAATTTTCTCTCAACCATGAGCTCAATAAGAAACTCAAGAAGAAGAATGGAGGTGATGAAGCATTTGCATGAGCAAGAATAATGGTAAGTGGTTTTTTGTTCTTTTCTTTTGAGTGAATGAGAGAGAGGGAGTATAGCATGTAATTAATCTCTTTTCAAAATGAAATCCCTCCTCAACCAATATGTGGCCGGCCCCCCTTTCTCATGCCTTCAAAAAAAAATCATTTTCCATTAATCAAATAAAATATACACAACTATACCATGTACTATGCTTGACTTATGCCCATGCCTTTGCCTTGTCACCCTCCACCTCATCATTAAAAAAAATGAATTTTCATAAATGAAAAGTCAAATAATGAGGTGGCAAAACTTCTAAAAGCTATTCCGTATAAAATACGGAATACTTCCCGGTACATGTACCGAAATACATATACGCGTATTCATACCAAAATACGAATAGCCGAGAGAAAATGAATAGTGAACAATAATACTAGAATACGTATATACAAATACATATATAAATTATTAAATCAAAACCCAATTTAATAATCCGTCTTAATCTTAAGCCGCTAGTATTATCAACCGTCCGATTAAAGTCTGCACAGCACTTGCACATATTTAATTGGACACCTGTATGTATCAATATACCTTATGTACACCATATCGCCTGAATCGTGAAAACCCTCTGTGTGGGACTCTAAAGACTCGTCAATACGCTGGCACTGGGTTTAACCACAAGCACGTCAGCGGCACTAGCTGTACGTAACGGTTACCCAGGTATTGAGCGAAAGGGAGGCCGACAAGTAAACTCATCCTGAACCCCTACTGAGCCTGTCAGTGACAATATCCGCACAGTCCGGTCTGTTCGTCTAAGAGAATCGCATATCGAGTCTAAGGGGGTGGATAAAGTCAGATCCACAACAATGCGATATTTAGTGTCGGTATGAAACCCATCACCACCTGAGAAACTATCGATCCTGGATCGATAATTCTCGTCCACCGTGGCCACGGATTTATGGTGAGGGCCATCCGTACACAACGCGACATCAACCCCCAATACCGGGAGAGACGAATCCCCGACGATCCGATCGCTGCCTCCATGTGGCTCGGAACTGTACCCAACTACCTGTTTGCACGACTCCTTTGAGCCGTGGTAGGGTAGTAATCAAAGCACAGTGGGAACTCACACGAGACAAATGACGATCTCAGGTCGACAGACTAACCTGTACACATGTCACCTGGAAACTGCTATCTGACAATAGGTATAATACCAACTAGCAGGTTCCCAGCGAGTCCGTCCAGTGTTAGTTATATGTATGCCCTAGAGGCCATTACTGTACATAGGATGTATATTGTAGTGGATGCTAGGACATATATAGGGAGGACTTTCTTGCTCGACATGATAGTATGCTATCTGGTTGATCTTTACCTTAACGTGCACACTGATTGTCTCTCTGTTACATGTTGGTAAAGCCCTTAGGATGTGTGCTTGACTACCTGGACTATGATGCGGATCATACTAGTGGGGACATGGTAGTCCATAAGTACATCCTTCAAAGTCCCTAGTCGTGGGTGTATCGAGACGGGGCATCGATATACCAGAGTAGACTAGCGTATACCTTCTCGACCCATACAGATGGGCGATGGATGATCCCATATCCATTGGTGTTTGACATCAGAGATGATATACGGGTGCTCAGTAGAGACTGGGTACACTGGACGGACTCGCCGAGAACTCCCAGATGGTATTATACCTCACGTCAGATGGCAGTTCTCTGGTGACACTGGTACAGAGTAGTCTGTTGACCCGAGATCGTCATAGAGTCTTGTGTGGTTCCCACTGTGCTTTGATTTCCATCTTACCACGTCCAAGAGGGCGTGCAAAACGGTGGTTTTTGGGTACAGTCCCGAGTCACATGGAGGCAATGAGCGATAGGAGGGGATTCGTCTCTCCCGGTATAGGGGGTTGATGTTGTGCTGTGTTCGATTGGCTATAACAGGAAATCCCTGGCCAGGGTTGCTGAGATTTACTGGTAAGTGTTACCAGTAGTTTCTCGAACAGTTATAGACCTCATATCGACACGACTTATCGAGCTATTGGGGTCTGACGTTTACCACCCCTAGGCGAGATATGCGACATATTAGACGATCAGACCGGACTGTACGGTAGTGTTACTGGTCGGATTCACTGGAGTGTGAGCGGGCTTGCTCGTCGATCTTCAGATCGCTCAATACCCGGGTGGCCGTTACGTTTAGCAGACCGCTTGCGGCTTGTGGGTGTTTGATATGATCATCATCTGCTGCCGGCGTATTGACGAGTCTTTAGAGTCCTACACAGAGGTTTCCTGGCTCAAGCGAAACGAAATAGGAGCGCATATGAGATATGTGCGGGACCGAGAATAATGCGTGTATGTGATACCGTATTTCATTCTCGCGATCAATGTGTCGGATGGTTGTATGCGATATAACCTAGTTATCGATTCAAGCGTTGAATCGATAAGCCAATACATTGAATACTAGTCGGTTGTGTGCGACATGACCGGGTCATTGAATCAAGTGTTGATTTAATGATTTAATGCATAATTATATATTTGATATATTACTTTGCATTAACTAGTATTGGTTCACTTTAAATGGATTTTCTCACTCGGTTTGTGCACATTGTATATGCGATATACTTTTGTACACATGATTGTATCATGTTTGATGATGCATGTTCACTTGGTTAAGTATAAAGAATTAAACCATGGATAATTAGGGTTTTATTTTCCATTATTTATTTATTCATTTATTCATTTTGGAAAATGTAAAGCAAATGAGAAAATGGTGGCTTCTTTTGTTTTGTTCATGAAGCTTCATGAAGACTTTGACCAAGTGACCATTTTGTCTCATGCTTAACCCTAACCATCCCACTAACCATGATTTATTCTCTACACTTGACCATGGTTCAAGTTATGATAAGGATTATATTTCTTTTCTATTTTGATTAATCTTATCATATCATTTTCTTCTTCTTCCTCCTTGAACTCAAGAAGAAAAAGCTTTCTTCATCAATGGTGAATTGAGCAAACAAGTGAGAAATACAGTTCTAAAGTCTACCCACTTCCTATTTCTTCATCCTCTACCTCTTGTCAAGTAGTAGAGTGTGTTTCCTTCACAAGTTTTCAAAGCTAGGTGAAGGTGGAGCTTGATCTATCGATGCCTCGACGTAGATCATCTTCGGCATGGATATCGACGACCTAGCTCGCTTTTTCTCCGACGAAGCCGACTCTAGAGCCCGGACAATTTTTGGACAGCGGAGAGGACTTCTTCATGGAGCTATGGAGGTGGACAAACGGATCTACAAAGGTTGTATATCCGTATCCCTTAGTTAAATGTTAACTAGTTAGCTTTTTCGCCTAGTTTTCTAGCAAATGATCCGTAGTCGGGTCTCTCGGCACCCATAATTTTTGAAATTGGCATGTCCGATGCCTTGTGTGACCTCACTAGTGTGCCTAGGAACCCTACATCCAGTGTACTCATAATCCAATGAGCACCTGTATACTATCTTAGGTGAACAAACTAACACTAATGGCTTGTGAGATCTGGCCACCGCCCCTCGTCGGGGTCTCGATCAGTATACACTAGTCTACACTGGAGTATCGATGCCCGGTCTCGATACTCATATGACTAGGGACATTTAAGGATGTGCTTATAGACCCCCAGCTCCCACGTATGTGATCGCCATCATAATGCTGGCAGTCAAGTAAGAATCCTATGGGCTTTATTAATATGTATATAATGATAAAGACAAACCAGATAGCATACTATCATCTTGAGTAAGACTGTTTCATCGGTATAGGTCCTGCCTCAATCATCATAATCACAAGTCCGCGACTATGATAATTACCTTGAGGGCACTATAGCCAACAATCTTCCACTTGCACTTAAGGCCAATTATTGTGATGTCGCTTACTCACAGCCCGTGTGATACCGAACACCCAACTTCTTTACTAATCAGTTTTGCAAAGCCTGTTTGCGAAAATGATTGCGTTCGAGAAATAGCCTCAGTGAGTGGATCCGCTCTAATGTTTCTTTCTGTATCTCTCTTAATCTCAAGTTCGCGGAGAAAACTATCTCCCGAAATGAGTAATACTTGTCTTAGAATTTGTCTGGATATCTGATGGGACCCAGTTCATAAATGAACTCCAAATCCAGCAAACTACTTAGACTGTATCGTCCACTGAATTTAATCAGTATCCTGCGCCATGCTTTTCCTCAGTATCCGCTTGGACCACCTGTCCAACATACTGTCCCTCAAAAGAGGGAAAACTATAACTCTGACAGTCACTCTGTCATCCAGGTCACCTTGGGAGCCTGAAATGATAACCGTCTCCCGAAGGAGGCTGCCGTAATCATTTCCCAAGAACATTCACTTATGTTCAATAACTGCTTCCCAATGTTTCTCCAGGATTGGATTAATATATCTGCTTATTGCATCTAGTGCAAAAGCAATATCTGATGTGGTACTTGACATTTCATGATTAACTCAATTGCCTAAGCAAGTGATATGCTAATCATGCAGGTCCCTCTCCCCTTTTGTCTATAAGACACCTTTAGAGAGGTTGACTCCATCACCTGCAGGTACACCACCATACCAGGAGTCGTCCATTTAATGTCAAAGTACCCAGATTAGGATACTTCCTAAATCTAGATCTAAAACCATAAATCTAGTAACCAGAAAATCTGATATTATATCTATATCCTGTGTGGAGAAACAACTTTGTGACAACCATAATATAACCGATCGTAGTATAGGAATGTCCCTTCCTATCAAGTGCATGTCATCCCAATACCTGGACATCACTCTATACTACCTTCTTAGCAGATCCATCTCATATTCTGATGAAGTCAAAGCCTATGACTGTCACATCAAAAATAGATGATCTATTTCCGCTATACCTGCTTTAGTTTATAAATAGACATAAGCTACTTGCCCACTATGCTTCCGCTGCTCCCACTGACTACAACAACCCTCTGGCAGAGTCATATACACGTACACTTCTAAAACTAGTTTAGAACGACGCTATACTCATCCTCCTGCCGGGTTTTATAGTCTAGAACAGCAGCAATGGCAAGTCTGGGTAAACAAGAACCTCCCTGTCACTGTCTCTGAGAAGACCGAAGTACCTCTCGGGTGCCTGAGGTTACCCACCAAATCTGCGGAGTAGCTAATGGAACGTCGAAACTAATTGAATCGTTAGGTTCTATTAAATCATCAGTGATCGTTTGTGGTTCTGGAATCACTTCCAGTTCTACCATACTCCCATTTTTGTTTTTTTGAAAAAATTCATTTTACTAAAACTGTGGCGAGTCAAGAACAATATAAATATTGATCTTCCTAATGGTAGAAAGTTAACCCTCGTCAAAGCCCGGGATAACCCACAAACAGCCATTACGGAAACATGTCTTGAGTTTATCCGGATTCTGGTATTAAGCATCAGTCGGACAACTCCCTATACCTTAATATCGTTAAGATATAAATTGATTCTATATAAATCTAATATAGAAACAAAAGCACCAATCTAATTTGAACCAGATTCAAAATCATGCATCTGTCTCCAGTGCATATCAACCAAATGGAAAGAGGACAATCAACATTACTCATTTAGGAGTGCATCCACATATGAGTAACCTGAAAAAGAAGCAAGTTCTCAAAACCATTACTATTAACTAAATACCAAACAAAAGTATCTAAATCTTCGACTTCCTCAAAGAATCCTGATACTTACAACAAATGGTCCTCTTCTTTATTCTTATACCTATAACTTCTAATATCTGGACATTGCATTTCAACGAAATACATGTCCAGAACTGGAGAAGTCATAAGTGAACAGAATATAGTACGAGTACCAACCGCTTTGTCCTAATGGACACTGGACAACATACAATACTTTGTATAAGTCCTCTGAGTTCAATAACTCAAACCCTGTGCGTCGTAGGTTGAAAAACTATAGTATGGTTAAGAAGACTTACACCGCTGTTGAATGCACCTTACCTAATCACCAACTGATATAGGTAAATGTCATAGACACAATAACAAAAAGTTATATCTCACTTTATAAAATAAATGTACAGATATATCGGTTTGAAATTGGTGCATAACAACGGATATTCAAAACCAAATATTTACCATCCGGCAAAATCCAGATGATTTCCTCAAATATCACCAATTACAAGGAATTCCGATATAATGAGGATCTAATCATCCAATTCCCAATATCTTACTCCCACTCACCATCTGTAATAACATGCAGACGTAAGAAACTGATCTGGTAAATACATACCCTGGAGTTAGATTCCAATTGGGAAAACAATTTTCAATCAACATCGCACAGTGAAACTGAAACATGAAAATGTTTCAAAAGGGTTAACTGGTATTCCTAGTAACGCTTTTTCCACTATCCTGATTCACGACAGTAACCATATACTATACCTGCTCTCACTGCAATCCTTTTTATTATGTCTTTACTTATTACCTTCTGTACACCTTCTTTAGGCTAACTGGTTTTCTTCTTTCCCTACCCTTTGGCACCAGCCTAAGGTTTGGAAGAAAACTATCCAATAAGCGTAATAGGTGTACTCTCCTAATCCTAGGAGCCCTCGCAACCTGAGAGAAGGTAATGGGAAAAAACATCTGAATAATCCTATCCAATCTCTCCAGAACCAGAATCCATCCTCGAAAAAGTTCCTTCGAGTTCGTATATAACCATACGATGGATTTATCCAATGGAAGTGGATATCCGTAGTGATACGGAGTGTCCTAGAGAAAAGCAAAATGGATGCAGGAGTGGCAGGGGTGTTCATCTCCGAATGGCGGCCAAGACGATGCAGAGGCGTCTTGCCTGAGATTCGGGGTAGATGCTATTTGGTTTTATCCGTCCACCTCTCCGAAGATGCCAAGTTGATTTATGGCACCGTGTATCGGAGGTTTAGACGGATGCGGCCGATGTAGCAGACTTCGTCAGATTCCCCCTCGTTTGAGGGGTTTTTGATTGTGGGGACGCTCTTCCCTGCAGGCGCAAGCCCCTGCAGTTAATTACGCTACCGCATCGCGGTAACAACTTTCTCCTTTTCCAGAATTTCACTTCGTGTCATGGGTGTTTGTTTTGTTTGTGGTTGCCCGTAGATTGTATACGGAGACTAATTTATGTCATCGCCCGTAGGACGTGGATTAGTCCAAATCCGTATTTTCTTAGATTTGGGTTTGGGGTTTTGGTTTAAGGATACGTTAGCCATATTTGAGGCTAAGATCAACTTAAACATTTGTTAAGGATACGTTAGTCTAATTTGAGACTAAGATCAACTTAACGGGATCGTTTAGATCCGACAAAAGAGCATTTGAGGGCTCTATTGTTCCAGTTTAGGAACATAGTGGTCCATTTCCAGTTTAGGGACATGGTGGTCCATTGTTAGTTTAAAGACATCCCGGTCAAGGTTAAGGATATCGTAGTCCGTGGGCTTAAGGACCCCACAGTCCAGTTTAAAGATATCGTAGTCTATAAAGTTTAAGGACATCATAGTCCATGAGTTTAAGAACCCCACAATCCGTGAAATGTGTGGTTATCGGGACCCGTCACCTCTCTGAAGACGTTGAAGGATTGCAACGACAAATATCAGAGGAGTTCAGAGATGTACCCTTGAACCAAAGTGGATTAAGTGATATGTAGCCCAATTTGGAAACTAAGATCAATTAATTAGGTTATGAGCACATTGGCTTAGCTGAGTCTGAATTGAGGACTTATGGCCAATTTGGGCTAAGTCCACTTAAGTTTGAAATATGGGCCCTCTGTTGGACCATTAGACATTTGTCTGGGTTTCAGCCCATATTATTTAGCGATGCTAAACAAGAGTTTGAGGGCTTTGGCAACATTTTGTCTTTGAGTGAGCAGTGAACATTATAGCTCTGAATTTTACCCAATTTTGAGTGGGAGGCTTTGCCTCTGAAAGATTAACCAATTTGGTTTAAAATAGTGTTAAACACTAGGGAAAAACAGTGTTAAACACTGGAAATATATCCCTCAAATTAGTGTTAAACACTAAAGAAAGAGGGGTCACGTGTGGACACGTGAGGGCACCCAAAGGTGAGGCCAGATCTCCTTTACCTCGTTCTGCAATTAAGTGTTGAACACTTTTTTATTATTTTTATTTTGAGCATCACGTGTTGACACGTGATGGGGATTTATGCGCTGACTGTTAAAACGTTTGCCAAGGGGTCACGTGGTAACACGTGAGAGCGCCCAAAGCCTTCATTTCCTTTGCTTTTTCTTTCTGCGTCCTGGGAGTCACGTGGGAGCGCGTGAGGCATTGCCTCAAAACTTCTTTCTTCAGGGATCTTTTCAAGGGTCACGTGGGGACACGTGACCTTAATTTTTTTCATGCACAGAGATCTCTTAAGTCTCTTTATTTTTAAGAATTGAATTCTTTGTAGGGTTAAACCCTGATTATGATTTTGGAGGAATTAAATTCCTATTGTGCAAGAATTAAATTCTTAAGTAGGGTTAAACCTCAATTTCTTTTTAGAGGAATTAAATTCTCATATATGTAAAAGAATTAAATTCTTATATATGGTGAAACCCTAATTCTGTCCATCTTGAAGGAATTAAATTCCTGTGAGTTTGGGAGAATTAAATTCTCATGTAGGGTTAAACCCTAATTTTGTTTTGGGAGAATTGAATTCTCTAAACTCAATTCTCCCTCTATGTTTTGGATCTGCATAGCAGGATCTCAACCTGATGAGAATTAAATTCTCATCTTATGGGGAGATGTGCTCTATGCAGATCTTCAACCAGAAGAAGAACTAAGTTCTTTTGTAGAAGAGTTAAACTCTTAGATTTTGAGAATTAAATTCTCTGTTTGAAGTTTTGATCCCCTTTCTTTTCTCACCTAGGGTTTTTCTTTGTTGAGAATTAAATTCTTCTTTCTTTTCTTCTCTCTTAAGAATTAAATTCTCCTCTCTCTGTTCTTCTTTCTCCAAGGTAGATCCCTCTTTTCTCTTCTTGGCTCCTATTTATAGGAGAAAGAAAAGAATCAATTTGTTCAATGAATCTTTCATTGAAAGATTTTAATTGATTTCATGATTAATATGATCTTTTAGATCATTCAGTGAATTTTTATTCACCGTTGGATTTTAAATCCAAAAATATTCTGTTTGTTATTTCTGGTGAAATTTTCAGGGAAATCTTTCCTTGTCTAAAATCTTTCCATAAATTGGTAATTTTTAATCACCCTTGGATCTTTAATCCAACAGTCCCCATAATCCTTTTCCATTTGGAAAGATTTAGAACCTTTTAGAATTTTAATTCTATTAACTGTGAGGCTTTTGGAGCCAGTCACGTGCTGACACGTGACCTTTGGTCACGTGTGAGCACGTGACCCCCAATTGAGTCCTTTTCTCAGCGTTTATTTACGTTTCAGTTTTAACCATCACGTGTCAACACGTGACCATTGTTAGTCCATATTGCGACCCCCGGTGCTTACGGGGAGGCGGAAACGGTATAAAATCAAAATTTTAACGCAAGAGGCAACATGGACTAAACTATGGTCGGGATCGTTACCTAAACTAAAACTAGCAAACTAAGCTAAAGAGATTTAGCTACTCGGATAGAGATGGTTATACCTAAACTTGAACTCCTTCTTCTTCAAACTTTGTGGAGGTTGATGGTTCTCTTTTGTCGCCTTCTTCCGTCGAAGATGGATCCACCTCGAAGGCTCGACCTTTGGGCTCTTTCTCGTACTTGGAGTGAACTAGAATCGCCGGCTTGCTAGACCCTTGATCCTAGAGTGAGTAGAGAGTGTCTAAGGGTTGCTTTTGTTTTTCAAGAGAAGGATTCTCAACTCATGAGAAGGTTTCTCTTGACTAGAGGAAGAAGAAGATGAAGTGAAGAGAGAGAGTGAGAATGATAGAATGAGCTATATTTTTTCTTTCTTGCAACCATAATGCAAAAGAAAAGAATTATCTAATAATAATAATTGAAAATGAGAATAGTTGATGGCAATTTGGAATGACCACAACCATGCTTCATTTAAAAATGTAAGCATAAATCAAGGAAGACTTTTGAAGCATGATGGTGGTCAACTTTCAACCATGGTCAACAAGTCAACCATGGTCAACAAGTCAACAAAATCAACCATAACAAAATTCTCATTTAATTACTATTATAAATAGATAATCCATAAATCCATTAGGGTTTGGAAAAAGATAACTGTCAACTGTGCATACGCACCCGTTCCGAAACCCTAATGAAATACCTCATCCTCCGCCTCAAGCAACTGTGCATACACACCTGCATTCTCGTTCCGAGGAACAAGAATACCAAGATATAAAAGCAACCCCAAATATATATACCAGTATCTGGCTCAAACCAGAGCCTGCCAGTATAATCCGTCCGGACTCCAAACGTGCACAAGTGCGCGGATGAGAACGAACCCTGTCGCAAAACCATGCGACCTCTACTCTGTTTTGCCCAGAGGCGAATACCCTCTGTGTGGGACTCTAAAGACTCGACACTACGCTGGCAGTGGGTTTAACCACAGACCGCAAGCGGCACTAGCTGTGCATAACGGTCCCCAGGTAGATGTCGACAAGAAGGCTGACGAGGTGAAACCCCATCTGAACTCCTACTGAGTCTGAATGTGACAGTCTCCGTACAGTCCGGTCTGTTCGTCTGATACATCGCATGGCGGGCCTAGGGGGTGGTAAACGTCAGTCCCCCAATAGCGGTACAAGTCGTGCCGGAGCGAAGCCCAAAACACCCTGAGATAACACTGGAAACCTACCAGTATATCTCGATTGCCCTGGCCAGGGACTACTCGTGTAATGGCTCTCCTAGACACAGCGCGATGTCAACCCCCAATACCGGGAGAGACGAATCCTGTCTAACCGTCACTGCCTCCAAGTGCTTCGGGACTGCACCCAACTGCCACCTGTTTGCACGACTCCTTTGAGCCGTGGTAGGGTAGTGATCAAAGTGCAGTGGGAACACACTTGAGGCGAAGTGCCAGTGTCAAGTCAGCGGACTAAGCTGTACTCATGTCACCTGGGAACTGATGACTGACGATAGGTATAATACCAACCTGTCAGTTCCCGACGAGTCCTGTCCAGTGTACTCGTAACCCAACGAGCACCCGTATACTATCTCCAGTACGACGTACTGATGGCTGTGGGACAGACCATCTCCCACACTGGGATGAGAAGCGCATACGCTAGTCTACTCCGGAGTATCGATGCCCTGTCTCGATAGTCCTGCGACTAGGGACCTGTATAAGGATGTGCTTATAGATTACCCAGCCCCCACTAGTGTGACTGCCATCACAACGCTGGTAATCAAGCAAAGATCCTAAGGGCTCCACTAATGCGTATAAGTGATATAGTAAAATAAACACAAGTACACATTGAAGTAGAGACAAACCAAGTAGCATACTACTATTTTGAGCAAGATTGTATATACAAGGTGAATATCCCAAGCATCCATTAAGTAATATACAAACTAGTATGATACAGTAATGGCCTCTAGGGCATATACACTAACAACCATTGGTCACGTGTGAGCACGTGATACCTCATTGAGGTATTTCCTTTAGCCATTTGTTTTTATTTCTGTTTTAACTATCACGTGTCAACACGTGACCATTGGTCACGTGTGAACACGTGACCCCCAATTGGGTCCTTCTTCAGCTGTTTGTTTTTTATTTCTGTTTTAACTATCACGTGTTAACACGTGACCATTGGTTACGTGTGAGCACGTGACACCTCATTGAGGTAATTCCTGATTTTTAATCAGGGAACAGTGCATAACATATTTGCTTATAAATTTTGATCCCGGATGAATTATGAAGCCCATAATATATCAAATCGAAGAGTTTTTCGTGATACTTCCAATACCATCAGAATTTAATAGTTCCTCCTTTGGGAGTTTATCAAAATACAGGCCGGAAGATACTGGTTCGCATTTCCTTAAACGTATCGCTGCCATTTGATACCTTGGACTCTTCTGCGTAGAAATTTTTGGCAGGAACAAATGCCCCCCACTAGTTTGCCCACATAAGTATATACGTGGGTGACGTAGTGCAAAGTTATGAGTAGCCATGGAATTGAGGGCTTAGGAGACAAGTTTAGGGTCCTTGTAGCGTAAGACTTTTCAACTTTATGAGCCGTGAGGGTCTCACAAAGACTTTTCTCCCTACGGATCGAGAGGATATCATAGGTGTATTTTCTCCTTAGGGGTCGTGAGGACTCCTAAATGTGTTTTCTCTTATAAGTCGTAAGAATCTTATAAGAGAATTTTCCCTCTTACGAGTCGAGAGGACCCGTAAGCGGTTGTTTCCCTCTTTGTCGAGATTCGACTTTGGAGAGTGTGACATGTGGATAGTATGCAAGAAGCCGTTTTGGATCGACTTGCAGGGTCCCGGTGCTTAGAAAACAGGTTTTTTTAATCCCCACTGCCTAAGGCTTTTCCTTACGAGTCGAGACGAATCGAGCATTTCTCGCAAAGACACTAATTTCCTCACGAGTCGAGACGAATCGAGCATTTCTCGCAAGAATATCCTAACGTCACAGTTAACCTCTGCTCTTTACGACAGAGGTCCGTTAGGGTATGTGGTACTTAGGGTTTTGTCCGTCGTACCGCCACATCGGCTGATGTATTCCTCGATAGGCAGTTTTGCTGTTCGAGTAGCCTTGCGATTGTCGTGTCTCCGATACCTTCTGGGGCTGGACAAGACGTCTTCAAGCAATCCTCCTAGGCAGTTTGACCGTCGGAAGAGCAAGTGTTAGGAATTTTGCCATGCCGCTTTTTACTTGAGGTTAGGCTCATTTTGGAGAGCCCCGATAAGTCATAACCACTCCACGCTGGTGTGGGATGATCTCCGATAGTCTTTCAGGCTTTATATGACTTGCCTTTAAGATCCTGAAGCCAGGAATTTGGCCTTTGCTTCGTTTGCTGGCATCGCGTCTGCTGTATCGAGACGAATGTCACGGTTGTCTCTAGGTTGCTGGTGAACCGTCGAGGTTTGGAACCAGGGATTTTGCCGTGACTCCTTTTGGTGATGTTGCGTCTGCTGTGTCGAGACGAACGTCGAGGTGGTGACCACTCCGCACTGGTGCGAGATAATCTCAGATTGTCTTTTAGGCTTTATATGACTTGCCGTTAAGACCCTGAAGTTAGGAATTTGGCCTTTGTTTCGTTTTCTTGCATTGCGTCTGCTGTATTGAGACGAATGTCATGGTTATCTCTAGGTTGCTGGTGAACCATCGAGATTTGGAACTAGGGATTTTGCCGTGGCTCTTTTTGGTGATGTTGCGTCTGCTGTGTCGAGACGAACGTCGAGGTGGTGACCACTCCGCACTGGTGCGAGATAATCTCTGATTGTCTTTCAGGCTTTATATGACTTGCCATTAAGACCGTGAAGCTAGGAATTTGGCCTTTGCTTCGTTTGCTTGCATTGCATTGCATCTGCTGTATTGAGACGAATGTCATGGTTGTCTCTAGGTTGCTGGTGAACCGTCGAGGTTTGGAACTAGGGATTTGGCCGTGGCTCCTTTTGGTGATGTTGCGTCTGCTGTGTCGAGATGAACGTCGAGGTGGTGACCACTCCGCACTGGTGCGAGATAATCTCCAATTGTCTTCCAGGCTTTATATGACTTGCCGTTAAGATCCTGAAGCTAGGAATTTGGCCTTCGCTTTGTTTGCTTTGGTGTGTCCAAATCCTTTTGAAGGAAGGACACTGTTGTTGACATTGCGTCTGCTGTATCGAGACGAATGCTGAGGTGGAGCTGGGATTTTGCCGTCACTCTGCTTTGTTTCGACTATGGGGTCTTTCGTTGACGTTGCATCTGCATCCAGCTGGACTACGGAGGAACGCCGTCGTTGACATCTCGTCTGCTGTATCGAGACGAATGCTGAGATGGTCTCTACGTTGTCTGTGAACCGTCGAGATTTGGAACTAAGGACTATGTCGTGGCTCCGTTGTTTTAACCTTGGGTTGTTGATGTTGCATCTGCATTCTGCTGGACTGCGAAGGAACGCCGTTGTTGACATCTCGTCTGCTGTATCGAGATGAATGCTGAGGTGGAGCTGGGATTTTGCCGTCACTTCGCTTTATTTCGACCATGAGGTCTTTTGTCGGCGTTGTATCCATATCCTGCTGGACTGCGAAGGATCACCGTTGTTGACATCGCGTCTGCTGTAACGAGACGAATGCTAAGGTAGAGCTGGGATTTTGCCGTCACTCCGCTTTGTTTCGACCATGAGGCCTTTTGTCGGCGTTGTATCCATATCCTGCTGGACTGCGAAGGATCTCCGTTGTTGACATCTCGTCAGCTGTATCGAGACGAATGTTGAGGTAGAGCTGGGATTTTGCCGTCGCTCTGCTTTATTTCGACCACGAAGTCTTTTGTTGATGTTGCTTCTGCATCCTGTTGGACTGTGAAGGAACGCTATTGTTGACATCTCGTCTGCTGTATCGAGACGAATGCTGAAGTGGAGCTGGGATTTTGCCGTCACTCCGCTTTGTTTCGACCATGAGGTCTTTTGTCGGCGTTGTATCCATATCTTGCTGGACTGCGAAGGATCGCCGTTGTTGACATCGCGTCTGCTGTAACGAGACGAATGCTGAGGTGGAGCTGGGATTTTGCCGTCACTCCGCTTTGTTTCAACCATGAGGTCTTTTGTCGGCGTTGTATCCATATCCTGCTGGACTGTGAAGGATCGCCGTTGTTGACATCTCGTCTGCTGTATCGAGATGAATGTTGAGGTGGAGCTGGGATTTTGCCGTCACTCCGCTTTGTTTCGACCATGAGGTCTTTTGTCGGCGTTGTATCCATATCCTGTTGGACTGCGAAGGAACGCCGTTGTTGACATCTCGTCTGCTGTATCAAGACGAATGCTGAGGTGGAGCTGGGATTTTGCCGTCACTCCGCTTTATTTCGACCATGAGGTCTTTTGTTGACGTTGCTTCTGCATCCTGTTGGACTGCGAAGGAACGCCATTGCTGACATCTCGTCTGCTGTATCGAGACGAGTGCTGCGGTGGAGCTGGGGTTTTGCCGTCGCTCCGCTTTATTTCGACCGTGAGGTCTTCTGTTGACGTTGTATCTGCATCCTGCTGGACTGCAAAGGAACGCCATTGTTGACATCTCGTCTGCTGTATCGAGACGAATGCTGAGGTGGAGCTGGGATTTTGCCGTCGCTCCGCTTTGTTTCGACCGTGAGGTTTTTTATTGACGTTGCATCTGCGTCCTGATGGACCGCGAAGGAACACCGTTGTTGACATCTCGTCTGTTGTATCGAGACGAATGCTGAGGTGAAGCTGGGATTTTGCCGTCGCTCCGCTTTGTTTCGACCGTGAGGTCTTTTGTTGACGTTGCATCTGCATCCTGATGGACCGCGAAGGAACACCGTTGTTGACATCTCTTCTATTGTATCGAGACGAATGCTGAGGTGAAGCTAGGATTTTGCCGTCGCTCCGCTTTGTTTCGACCGTGAGGTCTTTTGTTGACGTTGCATCTGCATCCTGATGGACCGCGAAGGAACACCGTTGTTGACATCTCTTCTATTGTATCGAGACGAATGCTGAGGTGAAGCTAGGATTTTGCCGTCGCTCCGCTTTGTTTCGACCGTGAGGTCTTTTGTTGACGTTGCATCTGCATCCAGCTGGACTACGGAGGAACACCATCGTTGACATCTTGTCTGCTGTATCGAGACGAATGCTGAGATGGTCTCAAGGTTGTCTGTGAACTATCGAGATTTGGAACTAAGGACTATGCCGTGGCTCCGTTTTATGGCGTAACATCTGTGTCCTGCTGGAATGAGGAGGCACACCGTTGTTGGTCTCCAGGCTGTAGATGTGGCCATTGAGATTTTGAACTCTTTCTGATGGAACTTGGTGGGATGATATGGTTCCCTCTTCGTTTGCGCCCCATGGATTGTATATAGGAGTCAATGTTGTTAGGTTTACCTAGCACCCTATGTAGAGTTTGGAAGCATCACATGTCACAAAGATCAAATTTTTACGGTGCTAAGTAAGCATACAAAGGATCTATCCTAGAAAATTAGGGTTTCTAAACATTAAAGGCAACAAAGACTAGGGTTTCGAGAGTATAAACTTTGTAGCTCCCTTCGCTTGACTCTTTGGCCTCTTGAGTGTTGGAGGAAGGTTCTCTTGAAATCTTCTAGTGTCCACGACGATCCACCCAAAGCTCCTAGTCTAAGCTTGCAACTTCACTTTTCAAGAGAAGAAATGAAGATAACACTCTAAACAAGTGGGCTAAACTTGTGTAGAATGATGTTGTGGTGGCTTTTCTCACTTCAAAAACCTAACTTGATGAGTATATTGCTCACTACAAAAGTCTAGAGAGCAAATGGTGAAGGAGGAAGAAGATGATGGCTTTCTTTTAACAAGAATAAAAAGATAACTCATGAAAAGAAAATGAAAATATATGTATATATATTTTTCATCTTCTCATCTCAAACCATGGTTAGATGATAAAGATATTATTGTATTAGAGTTTAAAACAACTAAGGAAAAATAAGCAAGGGTTAATAAGTAGGTGAGCATGGTAAGATGAAGAAGAGTGTAGAAACAATCCAAGAATTAACCCTTTTTCTTTCCCTTTTTGTTTTAGCATAAATACAATAATTATCCATATAAAAAACCCATGGTGTGAGTCTTATATTGCCACCATTTCCTTTGTGTAATCAACCATGATAGATGATGTATGTATGTATGTATGTATGCACATCCATATGTGCATGAAACTAAAAGAAAGAAAGCATACATGCATGCATACATCCATCATGTACAAGAAAGGATTTCAAGTGAGAAAACTAATGGTTAAATGATAAATCAACACTTGATTTATCAATCCGGCCATATCACATACGACCCCACCAAAAGCAAGCCGCCCGATCAATATACGGTATCCTATACGCGCATTTTAACCGGGTCCATACGCATATCGCATACGCGCACCACAACGTTTCGCCTGGACTAGGTAACTCCTTTATGGGACTCTAAGACTCGTCAATACGCCGGCAGTGGGTGATGATCATATCAAGCACCCCCAAGCCGTAAGCGGTCAGCTAAACGTAACGGCCACCCGGGTATTGAGCGATCAGAAGAAAACAAGCGAACCTGCTACAACTCCCGTCAAGCCAACCGGCAACACTACCGTACAGTCCGGTCTCTTCGTCAGATATGCTGCATATCGAGCCTAGGGATGGTCACGTCGACCCAATAACTCAATAAGTCGTGCCGGTGAATGGTCTATAACAGATCGAGAAACTACTAATAACACTTATCAGCAAATCTCAGCAGCCCTAGCCTGGGACTTACTGATATAACCAGTCGGGCACAGTACAGCATCAACTCCCAATACCGGGAGAGACAAAACCCCTCCTATCGCTCATCGCCTTCGTGTGTCTCGGGACTGTACCCAACGGCCACCTGTTTGCATGACTCAGTAGAGCCGTGGTAGGGTGGCAATCAAAGTACAGTGGGAGAACACACAAGACTCTATGACGATCTCGGGTCTACAGACTAACCTGTACCAGTATCACCTGAGAACTGCTATCCGACGATAGATATAATTCCATATAGGAGTTCTCGGTGAGTCCGTCCAGTGTACCCAGTCACCACTGAGCACCCGTATATGATCTTGATGTCAAACATCGATGAATGTGGGAACATTCATCGCCCATCGTATGGGTCTAGTATCATATACGCTAGTCTACTCTGGTATATCAATGCCCCGTCTCGATATACCTACGACTAGGGACTTTCTAGGATATGCTTATAGACTACAGATGTCCTACTAGTATGATCTCCATCATAATCACAGCAGTCAAGCCGATATCCTCAGGGCTTTATCAGCATGCATGAATGAATAAAAGCATGATCAAATCAACATGTCAGATAAAGAAGAACCAGATAGCATACTATCATGTCGAGCAAGAATGTATACTGAATATATATACATGTACAAATACATCCACTATCATATAATGGCCTCTAGGGCATACATATATCCAACAATCTCCCACTTGCACTAAGGTCAGTTATTGGTGTATCTCATACCCAACATCTCAAAAAGTCACTCATGCTGCGGCTGAGGGAGAGCCTTGGTGAATGGATCCGCGGCGTTATTCTTTGTGTCTACTCTCCTAATCTCGATCTCGCGGCGATCTACAATCTCCCGGATCAAATGCAAACGCCTCAGGATGTGTCTGGACCGCTGATGGGATCTGGGTTCCTTGGCTAACGCCATAGCCCCTTTATTATCACAATACAAAGGTATTGGATCAATAATGGTTGGAACTACTCCTAGCACCGAGAAGAACTTCTTCATCCAGACGGCTTCCTTGGCGGCATCATTCGCAGCAATGTACTCAGCTTCCATCGTAGAGTCTGCAACGGTATCCTGTTTGGAACTCTTCCAACTTACCGTCCCTCCATTGAGGGTAAATACAAACCCAGAGATAGATTTGCTGTCGTCCTTATCGCTCTGGAAGCACGAATCTGTAAAGGCCTCCATTACCATACACCAAGAACAATTCTTTAGTCCTTCGTAAGTACTTAAGAATGTTCTTCACAGCTGTCCAGTGATTCTCCCCTGGGTTGGATTGATACCTGCTTACAACACTAAGTGCATAAGCTACATCTGGGCGTGTACATAACATCGCATACATTATAGATCCTACTGCCGAAGCATAGGGTATAACACTCATGCGAGCTCTCTCTTCATCGGTCTTTGGGCAAGAATCCTTGGAGAGAGTGACCCCATGGAAAGCGGGTAAGGCACCCCTCTTGGAGTCTTCCATACTAAACCTTTTTAGGATGGTGTTAATGTACCTGGTTTGGGACAATCCCAATAACCTTTTGGATCTATCCCTATAGATCCTTATGCCCAGAATGTATGTGGCATCACCCAGGTCCTTCATGGAGAACCTTAGTGATAAGAAAGATTTGACCGACTGTAGCATAGGATATCGTTTCCTATCAGAAGAATGTCGTCTACGTACAATACGAGGAATGTGACAGCTCTCCCTACAGCCTTCTTATAAACATAAGGTTCATCTGGATTTTTGATGAAATCAAACTCTTTGATAACATCATCGAAACAGATGTTCCAACTCCGAGATGCCTGCTTTAACCCATATATGGATTTAAGCAATTTACATGCTTTCCCGCTGCTCCCACTGTCAATGAAGCCCTCTTGATGATTCATATAAACGCATTCTTCTAAATTTCCATTTAGAAATGCGGTTTTAACGTCTATCTGCCAGATTTCATAGTCGTAGTGAGCAGCAATAGCAAGTAGGATCCGAATGGATTTAAGCATGGCTACGGGAGAAAAAGTCTCATCATAGTCCAAACCTGGTCTTTGACGAAAACCCTTCGCCACAAGTCTTGCCTTATAGGTCTCCACCTGCCCATCTACACCAATCTTTCTTTTAAAGATCCATTTGCACCCCACAGGTTTTACCCCAGGGGGTACAACGTCCAAAGTCCATACTTTGTTGGTGTACATAGACTCCATTTCGGATCTCATGGCATCCAGCCACTTCACAGAGTCTCCACTCGTGATAGCTTGCTGAAAACTGGTAGGATCATCATCATCCATGATGCAGTCTTCTCCATCACCATCAATGAGGAAACCGTAGTACCTCTCCGGTGGGCGAGAAGTCCTACCTGACCTACGGAGTGGCCGAGGTTCCTCAGTTTCTACTGCAACAGCCGGTTCAACCAAATCGTCATTTGTAGTTTGTGTCTCTAGAATCTCTTCTAGATCCACCACCTTGCCATCATCTTTATCTGAGAAAACTCTTTTTCCAAGAATGTGGCATACTGAGAAACAAATACCTTCTGTTCCTCTTTGTGGTAGAATAGATATCCATAAGAATTCTTTGGATACCCCACAAAATTACACATGACTGACCGTGTCTCGAGTTTGTCCGGATTCTGCTTTTTAACATAGGTCGGGCAACCCCAAATCTTAATTCTCTTAAGAGATGGTCTCTTCCCATGCCATATCTCATATGGCGTGGTAGATACGGCTTTGGTTGGAACCCTGTTCAATAGAAACGCTGCAGTCTCCAATGCATGCCCCCAAAATGAGACGGGTAACTCAGCGTCACTCATCATGGACCGGACCATATCTAATAGGGTCCTATTCCGTCATTCAGACACACCGTTGTGCTGTGGTGTGTATGGAGGAGTGAGCTGAGAGAGAATCCCATTCTCTTTTAGGAAGTTTGCAAATTCTGTACTGAGATACTCTCTACCTCGATCTGATCGAAGCATCTTGATACTCAAGCCGGTTTGTTTTTCTACTTCTTGTTTATATTCAATGAATTTCTCGAAAGCTTCGGACTTGTGCTTTAATAAAAATACATGACCGAATCTGGAGAAATCGTCAGTGAACGTAATGAAGTATGAAAAACCGCCTCTAGCCTGTGTAGACATTGGCCCACATACATCACTATGTATAAGGCCTAGGAGCTCAGTAGCTCTTTCTCCGTGTCCGGTAAACGGAGTTTTGGTCATTTTACCCTTGATACAAGACTGGCAAGTCGCATAAGATTTATATTCAAAAGAGTTTAAATATCCATCTTTGTGTAACTTGTTTAGTCTTGTTTCGTTAATATGACCAAGTCTACAGTGCAAAAGAAAAGCTTCATTTAATTCTGAAAGTTTTCTTTTATTAGTGTGTTGTATACTGAAAACTGTGTGTTGATTTAGGACATATATTCCGTTATTAAGCGTACCATACCCAACCAACATTTGATTCAGGTGAATGTTCATAACATTGTTCTGCAATATAAAGTTATATCCTTCATTGTCTAACAAAGAAACTGATATTATATTACAAAGCATACTAGGTACAAAATAACAAGGATTGAAAACCAAAATACATCCAGATGGCAACCCCAAGTGATACTCTCCCACTGCGACTGTATGTACATTAGAACCATTTCCAACGCGGAGAGTATGGTCACCTGTCTTCAAAACTTTGCTATTTCTCAGCCCCTGCATAGAATTGCAAATGTGAGAACCTGAACCGGTATCCAATACCCAGGAAGCATAGTTTATTGAAAAACAGTTTTCTGTTACAAACGCACCTGAAGCAGAAGCATCCCCATGCTTCTTCTTGAGATTTAAGTACTCCATGCAGTTGCGCTTCCAATGTCCTGTCTTGTGGCAATGAAAACATTCGCCTTTCCCCGAGTCTCCAGCTTTGGACTTTTCCTTTCCCTTCACCTTTTTAACTCCACCCTTAGGATTGGTGGGCATCTTCTTTTTCTTTCCCTTGGCCTTAGCTTTCGGGCGAGAAGAGGAAGACTGTCCAACAGTCATAACGGGAGTTTTTGCTGACTTCATAGTGCTCTCTGCACTCCTTAACATATTAAGGAGTTCAGGTAGCTCCTTCTCCATGCCATGCATGTTGAAGTTAACTATGAATTGAGCAAAGGTGGAGGGGAGGGACTGCAGAATAATATCTGTATATTGTTCATTGTCCATAGTCCATCCAAGGTCCTCAAGCTCTTCTATAAGAGCTATCATCTTCAGAACATGGTCTCCTACTGGTGTGCCAGGGGCCATTCGCATCTGAAACAATTTCTTTGATGCTTCGTATCGTAATACGCGGGATTGCTCTCCATACAACTCCTTTGTATGGAGCAATATACCGTGAATGTCTATATTCTCGTGCTGCTTTTGATGTGAGTTATCTATCGATGCAAGCGCGAGGCATTTGGCCATGGCACAGTCAGCGTCCCATGTCTTGCGGACTTCAATGTCCGCAACTGAGGATTTTGGACCTGGGACGGTCGGGGCTGAAGCCGTGAGGACATATGATACTTTATCATATGTCAAGGATATTTTCAGATTCCTCAGCCAGTCTTTATAATTGGTCCCATTCAGTTTGTTTTTATCTAGTAGAAGCTTGAGTCCAGTCATGAGTATCTGCCATTAAGAGAGAGAAAAGAATACACTCAGCGAAAGCTCTTGCATAGATCAGATTGGTTATTATCTTGTCTAATCGATGTTTCCCACTGCTTTTATCGAGTTTTTCTTTCAAACCTTAAAAAGAAAAACTAGCCAGGATTAATTACAGTCTACAACTTCGCTAACCGTTCAGCCAGGCCAGTGTCGGTACTTGAGGGAGGTTCCCCGTGCTTTCGCACGGACCTAATTAGAGTAAACCTCGTTTTCCCAGAGGCGGAGCCCCGTTAACACCTTTCTAGACACCTAATGAGTTAGCTATTTGTAAACTGTAAAACTCTCCTATGAGCAACTATTTCCCACAGTGGGATCGGGATCTAACCATCACATGGAAGGTATGCAATCTCATTGCAAATTTCAACTATTGAAATTCCCGATGTGGTTTTTACCCCTAGTACTTATGACCTTAACTAAGGTCAACAAATCATAAGTACCAGTCAAGTTCTACCCGTCATTTCTTGATTAATTAGACCCACTCATATGACCCTTAACTATGGTCAACAAAGTCATAAGAATGTCCTAATTAATCTGCATCATATGCAATGTAGGAAGACATCACTTAGCTACCGTACACTACGTCTTAACTATAGTCAACAAACGTAGCACGAATACTAAGTACTCTACTTCCTAAAATGACGGAGGGTTACGGATGATTTTTAAGAAAATCTTTAACGCTTTGAACTTGATATCGTCGTAGAATCAAATGGTTTTCAAAAGGAGTGGTTTAAGCTCCGCAGTTTTGAAATGTAGCTTTTTCATAAATAGCCGAGTGTTTTTAAATCCGATTCTACAACATCGTTTTAGGTTTATTTTCTTTACATTAATCACATTAATGTAATCCCATCATTTAAGTCCTTAAGCCAATCACAGAAAAGAAACGAAAATAACACGTACGCTTATGCCATCCGCATTCGCCGCAATGTTCCGTTATGCACCGTTAGGTTACTTAACTAACGGCATACCGGGACAGGACTAGCGCGGTTGTAAAACATAAGCAACGTCTACTATATATCATATATATAATATGTCATTCGTCTCAGATATCACAGAATACAGGCAGCAGAAACATAGATATAATTTGGGATATACTAGGACGTCCGTATTTAGTATTTAGCCAGAATAGAAAATACGGATTCCACAGTCGCGATGAATAGCCTGTTAGTTATATGTATGCCCTAGAGGCCATTACTGTACATAGGATGTATATTGTAGTGGATGCTGGGACGTATATAGGGAGGACTTTCTTGCTCGACATGATAGTATGCTATCTGGTTGAACTTTACCTTAACGTGTATACTGATTGTCTCTCTGTTACATGTTGGTAAAGCCCTTAGGATATGTACTTGACTACCTGGACTATGATGCGGATCATACTAGTGGGGACATGGTAGTCCATAAGTACATCCTTCAAAGTCCCTAGTCGTGGGTGTATCGAGACGGGGCATCGATATACCAGAGTAGACTAGCGTATACCTTCTCGACCCATACAGATGGGCGATGGATGATCCCATATCCATTGGTGTTTGACATCAGGGATGATATACGGGTGCTCAGTAGAGACTGGGTACACTGGACGGACTCGCCGAGAACTCCCAGATGGTATTATACCTCATGTCAGATGGCAGTTCTCTGGTGACACTGGTACAGAGTAGTCTGTTGACCCGAGATCATCATAGAGTCTTGTGTGGCTCCCACTGTGCTTTGATTTCCATCTTACCACGTCCAAGAGGGCGTGCAAAACGGTGGTTTTTGGGTACAGTCCCGAGTCACATGGAGGCAATGAGCGATAGGAGGGGATTCGTCTCTCCCGGTATAGGGAGTTGATGTTGCGCTGTGTTCGATTGGCTATAACAGGAAATCCCTGGCCAGGGTTGCTGAGATTTACTGGTAAGTGTTACCAGTAGTTTCTCGAATTGTTATAGATCTCATATCGACACGACTTATCGAGCTATTGGGGTTTGACGTTTACCACCCCTAGGCGGGATATGCGACATATCAGACGATCAGACCGGACTGTACGGTAGTGTTACTGGTTGGATTCACTGGAGTGTGAGCGGGCTTGCTCGTCGATCTTCAGATCGCTCAATACCCGGGTGGCCGTTACGTTTAGCAGACCGCTTGCGGTTTGTGGATGTTTGATATGATCATCATCTGCTGCCGGCGTATTGACGAGTCTTTAGAGTCCTACACAGAGGTTTCCTGGCTCAAGCGAAACGAAATAGGAGCGCATATGAGATATGTGCGGGACCGAGAATGATACCAGTATGTGATACTGTATTTGATTCTCGCGATATGACATTGATCGGTTATATGCGATATAGCCGGGTTATCGGATCAAGTGTTGATTCGATAAGTTGTTACTAATGATGCTAGTCGGTTATATGCGATATGACCGGATCGTTAAATCAAGTGTTGATTTAATGATTTAATGCATAGTTATATATTTGATATATTACTTTGCATTAACTAGTATCGGTTCACTTTAAATGGATTTTCTCACTTGGATGTGCTCATTGTATATGCGATATATTTTTGTGCACTTGTTTGTATCATGTTTGATGATACATGTTTACTTGGTTAAGTGTAAAGAATTAAACCATGGTTAAACTTATGATTAGGGTTTTATTTCCTTTTCTCTTTTCCTTTATCTATTTATTCATTTTGGAAATAGATGGAAAAAGGAGAAAAAGAATGGTGGCTTTTTTTGTTGTTTAGTGGAAGCTTCATGATACCTTAACCCTAACCATTCATTTAACCTAAGTTAATTCTCTACACTTTACCATGGTTACTATTATGATAAGGATTGTTTTTCTTTTCTTTTCTAATTAATCTTATCATAATATTCTTCTTCTTCTTCCTTGAACTCAAGAAGAAACCTTCACTTCATCAATGGTGGATTGATGAAATGAGTGAGAAATCCAAAACTAAAGTCTACCCACTTCCTATTTCTTCATCCTCTACCTCTTGCCAAGTAGTAGAGTGTGTTTCCTTCACAAGTTTTCAAGACTTGGTGAAGGTGGAGCTCGATCTAGCGATGCCTCGACGTAGATCATCTTCGGCATGGACATCGACGACCTAGCTTGCCCATTCTCCGACGAAGCCGACGCTAGAGCCCGGATTTGATTTGGACAGCGGAGAGGACCTCATCTCGGAGCCGTGGAGGTGGAGGACCAGATCTATAAAGGTTGTATTTCCGTATCTCTTAGTTAAGTGTTAACTAGTTAGCTTTTTCGCCTAGTTTTCTAGCAAACGATCCGTAGTCGGGTCTCTCGGCACCGTTAATTTTTGAAATTGGCATGTTCGATGCCTTGTGAGACCTCACTAGGGTGCCTAGGGACCCTACAGTGGTATCTGAGCCTAGCTAGAGCCTTAGGCGAAGTCCAGACGGATTTTGAATTCCGAACAAACTCGAATCCCTAATACAAATTGCTCTCTGTACTTTTTCTGAAAATTGGGATTTTTCCATATTAAAAATATTCAGTAAAATCAGCAGGAAATTCTAAGGGATACTGTAAAATTCGTGTGCCTGAATCCATCAATGCGCCGCGTTTCCGCGGCACGAGCATGGCTCGTGCGGCGGAACCGCGGCCGTTTTGTCGTTTGTGGCATCCAAATTTGCACAGTAATTCATAATATGCAGTGCTGGTTTTCCTGGGTATTTTTGATATTTTTTCAAGAGTTGAATTTTCTGGGGTTGTTTTGGGGATTCGTATGTTCGATCGGATTATCAAATTTTGTCTGTGTGGCTTTCCGGATAAATTTTTAGAATATGTTAAAAAGTTCGACCGGATATAAATACCCAATTTTTCCCCTGTCGGGAAATTTCCAAGTGTTGGATTTTTCCGTAGTTTAACGACGTTCTAAGTAGTGCAAGTAACGCGATGGACCCTCTAGAAGACAACAAACCTTAACTCGATTATGTGACCGTCTTGAACTGCCCTTTGAACCTTCGGCTTTGGGGCAGTACGGCGTGCCACATGTGAGGCGTTGGCTTGGCCCTTCTACGGCTGGACCGTTGGTACTGAGGCACGAACGGAATGTTGTTATACTTGTTTCATGTGTTGATCAGTTTCGGGAAAACTTGGGTGTTCGATTGTTCGATCGAAAAGTTTAGCATTTTCTATTTATCCGGAATGTGATACAATAATTGGAATTCACAATAAGTTATGAGATAACTGAATGAATGTTATAAACATAGCACTTTAGTCTCAATTGATCGGTTGCCACGGAATTTTGATGTGATCAAAAGTCCGTCGCAATCACGTAGCGTACGCGGATACTCGCCGGGTAAACTTAATAGACAGCCTCACCCCATAGCCCCGACCAAGTGACTGTAGGAGAACCCCGTCGCCAAAAGCATCCGTTTGGGTGCTCTCGGCAGCGGTGTTCCGCCTTGGTGCACTTCGTCGACGGCGTCGGGGGTGCAGCCGCCTACTAAAGTTTGCGACGAGCATTCGATCAGAATGTCGGGAATCCTGTTGAATTGCCCGACTCGGTATTGAAAAGTGTTTTCGATTTTGAGACTAAAATGCGGGATTTATAATTGTTAGGCATGCGATGTCTAAGTAATTCATTTGGTCAGGCATGCGATGTCTGAGGTGGTTGCGGATTCCAACTGTTGTAGTTTTACACTTTCTTTTCTGTGACCGTAAGTGTAATATGTGATATCGCCGGTTTCGTTGCTATATGTCAACGACAATTGGGATGCGCATATTTACTTACGTTGATGACATGTGATGTTATGTGTTGCTGGATATGTTATATTGGATCGTCGTGTTTGAATAGCCGGGGGTTTTTATAAGAGATGAGTGTTTTTCATTTTCATTCATGTAAAAACTTGTATGTAATATTCTTTTATTGGGGCGCTTCCAGGTTGCGGAAGTTGTCACCGTTGTTGTATATTATTTACTTTTCCGCACTAGGATAGACCCAAGGAGGGGAGCATAAGTAACTGGGTTCTGGAGTCCAGTGGGAGACCAACTCGAGGAGTCGAGTCCGGGTCTCCTAACTCTAGAATTGGTAGGGTTGCTTGCCGCTCTCGTAGGGGTCTAGGGGTGTGGGTTTGGCTATTCATCGCGACCGTGGAATCCGTGTTTTATACTGGCTCGTATTGAAAACACGGACGTCCTAGTATATCCAATATTTCATATGTTTCTTCTGCTGCGATATCTGTAATGTGATCATGTGATGTTCTGTGATAGATACACTATATAGTATATATGATATATTATATAGGCGTTACTTATGTTTTACACCCACGCTAGCCCTGCCCCGCTCTGCCGTTAGTTACCTAACCTAACGGTGCATGAGGGGACATCGAGGCGAATGCGGATAGTATAAGTGTACGTCGTATTTATCTGTGATGTTTAGGTAATTTAAATAATGGGACTTCATTAATATGATTAATGAAATAAAAGAAACCTAAGATGTTGTAGAATCGAATTTCAAAATAAAACAGGTAGCTACAGTTCTTGCTTTGCACAGAGGTATATATGATATATCATGCACCTTATTCGATAAGGAAAGGACCGAGATCCCTTCACCGGGAGTGACTCCTTTAGCAATAACTGGCAGATGCTACACACTCGGTTTGTCTTTTGATTGCTTTTAAGAGTTCTGCTTTGCACAGTGATATATATGATATATCCCGCACCTCATTCGACGAGGAAAGGACCGACGATCCCTTCACCGGGAGTGACTCCTTTAGCAAAACTAGAAAAGCCTCAAAAGCACTTCATTTTTAAAATCATTTGATTCTACAACGATATCAAGTTCATTACGCAATAGGTTTTCAGAAAAACCTGTCGTAGCCCTCCGTCATTTCAGATACGTACTAGTTAGTATTCGTGCTGCGGTTGTTTGGCCTCCGTCAAGGCGTAGTGTACGGTAGCTAACTAGTGCTTATCTGCTAGCATATGATGCGATTGGATTAGGGTATTCGTACGGCGTTGTTTGGCCTCCGTCAAGGGTCGTGCGGGTGGGTTTAATTCAATCAAGAAATGACGGGTTGAACTTGACTAGCGGACTATGGGTTGTTTGGCCTCCGTCAAGGTCATAGCGAGCTAGGGGCAAAATATTATCGGGAATTTCAAGTGTTGAAATTTGCAATGAGATTGCATACCTTCTATGAGATAGTTGGATCCCGATACCCGCTGCGAGTAAGTGTTACTCCTGGGAGAGTTTTATACATTACAATTAGCCGATCAAGTAGGTGTCTAGAAAGGTGTCAACGGGGTTACGCCTCTGGGAAAACGAGGTTTACATTAATTAGGTTCGTGCGAAAGCACGGGGGACCTCCCTTAAAGTACCGACACTGGCCTGGCTGAAAGATTGGCGAACTTGTAGTGTGTAATTAATCCCGGCTAGTCTTTCCTTTTAGGGTTTGAAGGAAGATTTGATAAAAAGCAGTGGGAGCCATCCTGATTAGATAAAATAATAACCAATCTATTCTTGACAGAGCGCACGCTGAGTGTTTTCTTCTCTCTCTCTCCAGGTAGCGACCATATCACGCCTTAATCAAGATAATAATACGGAATATTGACCGAACCCGCTTGTTATACTGAGCTGGGGAACGTTGGTCCCGCTCCAACTTATAATTGTTATAAGACAGAGCAGGAAATTAGGGATTACCAGAATTCCCGTGCCGCCCAAACGAAGAGAGTGCATGCTGATGCATCATCTTCGGGTGTGTTCATTACAAGAATTGTTTCTCAGTATTCTTTACGTCCTGAGTATGTGATACCAGATCAGGATCCCAGATATGTAATCTGTTACATAGGGCTACAGAAAGCTAGAAAACTGAGAACGGGTGATAAGTTTCATGAGGCAGAAAACGGGGCAAGTGTTGCAGCCAAGTCTGTTGGTCACTGTCACCCTGTATTATGAATACATTGATTCTGAACAAATGTTATTAGATACCGAACCTGATATACAAAATCATATCTATCTCTTTATCAGTAAAGAAATGATAAAATTTTGTATAGTTGGATAATGTTTTGAACATTTCCTATATCAAAAGTTGATCGGATCAGGCACGTTATCTAAAAGCGTTGATGTTATAAATCAAACTACAGTTCTTAGTATACAGAACACATACAAGAGGAAGAGTTCAGAAACGAACGGATTCTTCTTGAGGTATTGTAGACTAGGTCATATCAATGCGACCCGACTAGCTGAAGTTACATTTAGATGCATATTTAAATCTGTTTGAATTTGCATCTTGTGAAACTCGCCAGTCATGTCACAAAGATAAGATGACCACAGCTCTGTTTATTGGAAACAGAGAAAGAGTTAGTAAACTCTTGGGATGATACATGTTGATGTATGTAAAGGTCCCCTGTCTACACATGCCAAGACTGGTTCTTTATACTTCATTACGTTCTCTGATGATCTCTTTAGATTCAGACATATGTTCCTGTTGAAACATGAGTCCGAACCTTTTGAGATATTCACTGAATATAAACGAGAAGTAGAGAACCAAAATACGGGTATAAGTATTATGTCCTTTGATGAGATCAAGGAGGAGAATACTTGAGCACGGAATTCCAGGACTATTCTAAAGGAGAATGAGATTCTCTCTCAGCATTACTCCTCCGTATACACCATATCACGATGGTATATCGGGGCGGAGCAGATACACCCTATTTGATATGGTGTGCTCTATGATGAGTAATACTGAGTTACATTTTTCCTTTTGGGAGTTATGCACTTATGAAGTTGCATACCTATTGAATAGGGTTCCAATCAAATCAGTTGCCTACCACTTCATATGTGATATAGAAAGGGTAGAGCCCATGTCTTAAGCTAGTTAAGATTTGGGGTTGTCCGGCCTATGTCTAAAAGCAAAATCCGGACAAGCTCGAGGCAAGGTCTGTTATGTAGAACTGAAAATGTTCCAGCTATACAAACTGCAGCTAATGATTTGATAGAACCAAAGGATTCAGTAGATTCCAACGAACCTCAGCCTCTCCGCCGATCTAGTAGGGTTTCTCACCCACCTGAGAGATACTTCGGTTTCTCTATGACAGTGGGAGCGAGGATTGCGTCATGAGATGATGACCCAACTAGTTTCGAACTGGCCATCAGGAGTGGGACTCCGTAAGAATGGCTGGATGCTTAGTGATCTGAGATGGAATCCTTATACACCAGCAAAGTATGGACTTTAGCTGCTATATCTGAAGGGTTAAATCCCCATCAGGAGCAAGTATATCTTGAGAAGATTACTTGGTGTACATGGAAAAGTTGAGACTTTCAAAGCTAGACTTGTTAAAAGTTTGCATCATTGACCAGGTGTGGATAATGATGAAACCTTTTCAAGTAGCTATGCTTAAGTCCATCCAGATCCTACTTGTCATGGCTACATACCATGACTACGATATCTGGTGGTTGGGTGTCATGACTGCTTTTCTAAATGATGTTTTAGAAGAGTGCGTCTATAAGTACACAGCCAGAGGGCTTCGTAGACAGTGGGAGCAGCGGAAACGTGTGCAAGATGCTTTATAGGATAAAGCAGGCATCGCGGAGTTGGAACGTCTATTTTGATGAAGTACTCAAAGAGTTTGACATCATCAAAATGGAAGATGAACCTTGTATAAACAAAAGGGTAGTAGAGAGTATGGTGACGATCCTCGTAGAGTACGTGGATGACATACTCTTGATAAGAAAAGAGTTTCTTATGCTACGCTCGGTCAATCTCCGCTTATCACTAAGATTCTCCATATAGGATCAAAGTGATACCTCCTAAATCCTGGGTTTTGGATCTATGAGATAGATCTAAATGGATATTAGGATTCTCACTAGTTGTTGTGAGATGGTATCAATCGATCCTGGGGAGAATCACTGGAAGTGTTCCAGGGTGATAAAGACGACTGAGTGTCAGTCACAGGCATTGTCTTTACCCTCAGTAAAGGGGCGGTATGTTGGAAGACTTCCAAACTAGATACCGTGACATACTAGACGATAAAGGCTGGATACATCGCTATTTGAGATGCTACCAAAGAGGCAGTCTGGATATATATTTGTTCATGAGATGAACTTTGTTCCTCCCATTGTGTGACAATGGAGTTGTGGCTTATGCCAAGGAACGCCGGTCCCATCAGTGATCCAGACATATTCTATGGCAGTATCACTTGATCATGGAGATGGTTGATCTCCAGGGAGATCGAGGTTAGGAGAGTAGGCTCAGAGGACAACACAGCGGATCCACTCACAAAGGCCTGTTCCCAGAGAGAGACTTTTATGGGATGGTTGAGTATGAGATACTACAACCACTGCTATCAGATGGCCCTAGTGCAAGTGGGAGATTGTTAGTTATATGTATGCCCTAGAGGCCATTACTGTACATAGGATGTATATTGTAGTGGATGCTGGGACGTATATAGGGAGGACTTTCTTGCTCGACATGATAGTATGCTATCTGGTTGAACTTTACCTTAACGTGTATACTGATTGTCTCTCTGTTACATGTTGGTAAAGCCCTTAGGATCTGTACTTGACTACCTGGACTATGATGCGGATCATACTAGTGGGGACATGGTAGTCCATAAGTACATCCTTCAAAATTCCTAGTCGTGGGTGTATCGAGACGGGACATCGATATACCAGAGTAGACTAGCGTATACCTTCTCGACCCATACAGATGGGCGATGGATGATCCCATATCCATTGGTGTTTGACATCAGGGATGATATACGGGTGCTCAGTAGAGACTGGGTACACTGGACGGACTCGCCGAGAACTCCCAGATGGTATTATACCTCACGTCAGATGGCAGTTCTCTGGTGACACTGGTACAGAGTAGTCTGTTGACCCGAGATCGTCATAGAGTCTTGTGTGGCTCCCACTGTGCTTTGATTTCCATCTTACCACGTCCAAGAGGGCGTGCAAAACGGTGGTTTTTGGGTACAGTCCCGAGTCACATGGAGGCAATGAGCGATAGGAGGGGATTCGTCTCTCCCGGTATAGGGAGTTGATGTTGCGCTGTGTTCGATTGGCTATAACAGGAAATCCCTGGCCAGGGTTGCTGAGATTTACTGGTAAGTGTTACCAGTAGTTTCTCGAATTGTTATAGACCTCATATCGACACGACTTATCGAGCTATTGGGGTCTGACGTTTACCACCCCTAGGCGGGATATGCGACATATCAGACGATCAGACCGGACTGTACGGTAGTGTTACTGGTTGGATTCACTGGAGTGTGAGCGGGCTTGCTCGTCGATCTTCAGATCGCTCAATACCCGGGTGGCCGTTACGTTTAGCAGACCACTTGCGGCTTGTGGATGCTTGATATGATCATCATCTGCTGCCGGCGTATTGACGAGTCTTTAGAGTCCTACACAGAGGTTTCCTGGCTCAAGCGAAACGAAATAGGAGCGCATATGAGATATGTGCGGGACCGAGAATGATACCAGTATGTGATACTGTATTTGATTCTCGCGATATGACATTGATCGGTTATATGCGATATAGCCGGGTTATCGGATCAAGTGTTGATTCGATAAGTTGTTACTAATGATGCTAGTCGGTTATATGCGATATGACCGGATCGTTAAATCAAGTGTTGATTTAATGATTTAATGCATAGTTATATATTTGATATATTACTTTGCATTAACTAGTATCGGTTCACTTTAAATGGATTTTCTCACTCGGATGTGCGCATTGTATATGCGATATATTTTTGTGCACTTGTTTGTATCATGTTTGATGATACATGTTTACTTGGTTAAGTGTAAAGAATTAAACCATGGTTAAACTTATGATTAGGGTTTTATTTCCTTTTCTCTTTTCCTTTATCTATTTATTCATTTTGGAAATAGATGGAAAAAGGAGAAAAAGAATGGTGGCTTTTTTTGTTGTTTAGTGGAAGCTTCATGATACCTTGACCCTAACCATTCATTTAACCTAAGTTAATTCTCTACACTTTACCATGGTTACTATTATGATAAGGATTGTTTTTCTTTTCTTTTCTAATTAATCTTATCATAATATTCTTCTTCTTCTTCCTTGAACTCAAGAAGAAACCTTCACTTCATCAATGGTGGATTGATGAAATGAGTGAGAAATCCAAAACTAAAGTCTACCCACTTCCTATTTCTTCATCCTCTACCTCTTGCCAAGTAGTAGAGTGTGTTTCCTTCACAAGTTTTCAAGACTTGGTGAAGGTGGAGCTCGATCTAGCGATGCCTCGACGTAGATCATCTTCGGCATAGACATCGACGACCTAGCTTGCCCATTCTCCGACGAAGCCGACGCTAGAGCCCGGATTTGATTTGGACAGCGGAGAGGACCTCATCTCGGAGCCGTAGAGGTGGAGGACCGGATCTACAAAGGTTGTATTTCCGTATCTCTTAGTTAAGTGTTAACTAGTTAGCTTTTTTGCCTAGTTTTCTAGCAAACGATCCGTAGTCGGGTCTCTCGGCACCGTTAATTTTTGAAATTGGCATGTTCGATGCCTTGTGAGACCTCGCTAGGGTGCCTAGGGACCCTACATAGCCAAGCCCACACCCTGGACCCCTACGAGAGAGGCAAGCGGCCCTACCAATTCTGGAGTTTAGGAGAACCGGTCTCGACTCCTCGAGATGGCCTCCCACTGAACCCCAGAACCCGGTCACCTGTGCTCCCCTCTTTGGGTCCATCCTAATGCGGAAAAGTAAATAATATACAACACTGGTGGCATCAACCTCAACCCGGAAGTGCCCCAAATAAAAGAATATTACATTACATTTGAATTTACATGAATGAAAATATAAAACTCTCATCTCACATAAAAAACCCCAGGCTATTCAATCGCGACAATCCTGCACATCATATCTCAGCAACACATAATATCATATATCATCAACGTAAGTAAGTATGCGTACCCCGATTGTCGTTGATGTATAGCAACGAAACCGGCGATATCGAACATACTACACTTACGATCACTGAAAAGAAAGTGTAAAACTGCAATATCTGGAATCCACATTCTCTTTAGACATCGTAAATGCGAAATATCACATACTTCGTATTTCATGTCTAGTAATATGAATTCCACACATTGCATCACATTCCAGATAGTTAGACAGTATTAAAGTTTTCGAACGAATGATCAAATACTCAAAATTCCCTAAAGCTCAACACTTGAGCGGAGTTCAAAAACCGGAGTGTGACACAGTAGTAGCGGTCCAGCCGTAGAAGGGTCAAGCCAACGCCTCACATGTGGCACGCCATACTGCCCCAAACCCTAAGGTTCAAAGGGCAGTTCAAGACGGTCACATAATCGAGTTAAGGTTTGTTGTCTTCTAGAGGGTCCACCACAAAAAAAACTTGCACGTATTTCCGAAAGATTTAAACCCTGTGAAAAAGTGAGTAAATGATACTCGTTCGAACACTTCAATACTTTCTAATTTACCCGGAAAAGCAACGAAATGAAAATTCCGATCGAATCGTCGAGTCTAAAACCATCTCCAGAATATACAGTACTGAATTCAGATTAAACATACCTAAAACAACATACAAGCAGTTATAGGAATTACTGTCCAAATAGGAACCCATGAAGCCTCTGTACGGCCGCGGAGCCACGGCCTAAGCAAGGATTGGCCGCGGTTCCGCGGCAGTTTGTACGGATCATGCCTTCGTATTTCACAGTGTTTCTTAGTTTTTCCTGCTGTATTTTTTAAGTATTTTTAATTCTGAAAAACAACAGATTTTAAAAATTGTCCAGAGAAGGTCCCGAAACGTCGTATTTTGGTTCGATCGGAGTTTTTGCTTCGTAAAGTGTCGCCTAATGTTCTAGGTCGGCTCTGATACCATTGTTAGGTTTACCTAGCACCCTATATAGAGTTTGGAAGCATCACATGTCACAAAGATCAAATTTTTACGGTGCTAAGTAAGCATACAAAGGATCTATCCTAGAAAATTAGGGTTTCTAAACATTAAAGGCAACAAAGACTAGGGTTTCGAGAATACAACCTTTGTAGCTCCCTTCGCTTGACTCTTTGGCCTCTTGAGTGTTGGAGGAAGGTTCTCTTGAAGTCTTCTAGTGTCCACGACGATCCACCTGAAGCTCCTAGTCCAAGCTTGCAACTTCACTTTTCAAGAGAAGAAATGAAGATAACACTCTAAACAAGTGGGCTAAACTTGTGTAGAATGATGTTGTGGTGGCTTTTCTCACTTCAAAAACCTAACTTGATGAGTATATTGCTCACTACAAAAGTCTAGAGAGCAAATGGTGAAGGAGGAAGAAGATGATGGCTTTCTTTTAACAAGAGTAAAAAGATAACTCATGAAAAGAAAAGGAAAATATATGTATATATATTTTCATCTTCTCATCTCAAACCATGGTTAGATGATAAAGATATTATTGTATTAGAGTTTAAAACAACTAAGGAAAAATAAGCAAGGGTTAATAAGTAGGTGAGCATGGTAAGATGAAGAAGAGTGTAGAAACAATCCAAGAATTAACCCTTTTTCTTTCCCTTTTTGTTTTAGCATAAATACAATAATTATCCATATAAAAAACCCATGGTGTGAGTCTTATATTGCCACCATTTCCTTTGTGTAATCAACCATGATAGATGATGTATGTATGTATGTATGTATGCATATCCATATGTGCATAAAACTAAAAGAAAGAAAGCATACATGCATGCATACATCCATCATGTACAAGAAAGGATTTCAAGTGAGAAAACTAATGGTTAAATGATAAATCAACACTTGATTTATCAATCCGGCCATATCACATACGACCCCACCAAAAGCAAGTCGTCCGATCAATAAACGGTATCCTATACGCGCATTTTAACCGGGTCCATACGCATATCGCATACGCGCACCACAACGTTTCGCCTGGACTAGGTAACTCCTTTGTGGGACTCTAAGACTCATCAATACGCCGGCAGTGGGTGATGATCATATCAAGCACCCCCAAGCCGCAAGCGGTCGGCTAAACGTAACGGCCACCCGGGTATTGAGCGATCAGAAGAAAACAAGCGAACCTGCTACAACTCCCGTCGAGCCAACCGGCAACACTACCGTACAGTCCGGTCTCTTCATCGGATATGCTGCATATCGAGCTTAGGGATGGTCACGTCGACCCCAATAACTCAATAAGTCGTGCCGGTGAATGTTCTATAACAGATCGAGAAACTACTGATAACACTTATCAGCAAATCTCAGCAGCCCTGGCCACGGACTTACTGATATAACCAGTCGAGCACAGCACAGCATCAACTCCCAATACCGGGAGAGATGAAACCCCTCATATCGCTCGTCGCCTTCGTGTGTCTCGGGACTGTACCCAACGGCCACCTGTTTGCATGACTCAGTAGAGCCATGGTAGGGTGGCAATCAAAGTACAGTGGGAGAACACACAAGACTCTATGACGATCTCGGGTCTACAGACTAACCTGTACCAGTGTCACCTGAGAACTGCTATCCGACGATAGATATAATTCCATATAGGAGTTCTCGGTGAGTCCGTCCAGTGTACCCAGTCACCACTGAGCACCCGTATATGATCTTGATGTCAAAGATCGATGAATGTAGGAACATTCATCGCCCATCGTATGGGTCTAGTATCATATACGCTAGTCTACTCTGGTATATCAATGCCCCGTCTCGATATACCTACGACTTGGGACTTTCTAGGATATGCTTATAGACTACAGATGTCCCACTAGTATGATCTCCATCATAATCACAGCAGTCAAGCCGATATCCTAAGGGCTTTATCAGCATGTATGAATGAATAAAAGCATGATCAAATCAACATGTCAGATAAAGAAGAACCAGATAGCATACTATCATGTCGAGCAAGAATGTATACTGAATATATATACATGTACAAATACATCCACTATCATATAATGGCCTCTAGGGTATACATATATCCAACAAATGTGACCTCACCTGCAGGGCAAAAAGTTTTATTCTTTCATTTTTTTAAATTCTTTCCGCGATACTCTATCATTTCAGCTTTTTATATCGCGAAAATCGCGATTGCCCAATCATTTCGGCTATTTTTCGCGGTGCCGAATCATTTCGGCTATTTTTCTTTACTCGCTGCTTTTTATTGCGAGTTGCCCAATCATTTCGACTGTTTTTTTTTATTTTACTCGCTGCTTTTTATTGCGAGTTGCCCAATCATTTCGGCTGTTTTTGTATGCATACATTTTTACTTGCTGATTTCGTTGCAAGTTGCCCCATCATTTCGGCTATTTTATATGTATTTTTGGCTCGCTGATTTTTTTTATCGCGAGTGTGGAACTTGGAATCTGATGCCAATCTTAGCATCAGCATCGCTACGACCGGAATATTGCCAGGAGCGAATCATCATTTGCCATGAAACGACTTGGAATTTGATACCGATTTAGGCATCAATATCACTACAACTGGGATATTGCCAGGAGCGAATCATCATTTGCCTCTGTCGATGTCGAACAAAGGTGGCTTAGTAAACAGGGTTAGAATTCTGTCTACTAAGGCTTTTGACTTCATGAGCCGTAAGGGTCTCACAAAGGTATTTCTCTCTACAAATCGTGAGGATCTCGAAGGTGTGTTTTCTCCTTAGGAATCGTGAGGATTCCTAAGTGCATATTCCCCTGTAAGTCGTAAGGATCTTACAAAAGGGTTTTCTCTTTATAAGTTGAGAGGACTTACAAGGGTTGTTCACCATGCGAACATATCCCTAGTCACAGGTAGGACTTTGTTAGGGAAATGTTTATTCGCGCCCGTGGATTGTATACAAGGGTCAGCATTGAGCCGTTTGTAGGGCCATATCGGAGGTTGTGGGGACTGCTTAAGAATAGTTTCAGATCCCTGTAGCTTAAGACTTTCAAGTCTTATGAGCCGTGAGGGTCTCATAAGAAGGTTCTCCTTACGAGTCGTGAGGATCTCGTAAGTGTAATTTCTCCCTATGGATCGTGGGGATCCCTAAGTGTGTTGCTCCCTTATGAGTCGTAAGGATCTAACGCGGGTGGTTTCTCCTCATAAGGTCGAGAGGAGAGGACCCTACAAGTGTCTTTTAACGAGATTGCGCCCTTTCGGGTTTTCACAAACACTCGCTAGTAGCCCTGATGTTTTTACTCACGGAGCCCTTTCGGGTTTTCATCCGTGCCCATTTTGCTTATGGACATACCGTTTTCTTTTCTTTTCTTTTTTTTTTTATCTTTTTTTTGTTTTTTGAACAAGATTGCGCCCTTTCGGGTTTTCACAAGACTCGCCGGTAGCCTTGTTGTTTTTACTCACGGAGCTCTTTCGGGTTTTCATCTGTACCCATCTCGCTTGTGGACGTACCGTTTTTTATACCACGTCAACCTGAAGATGCCGCGGGTTGGGAGTAGTTTAACGACGTTACGGTCATTTGCAAGTTTTAGGACATTGCGGTCCATTGTTAGTTTATGGACATTTCGGTCCATTGCCAGTTTAGGGACGTGGTGGTCCATTGTGCTTTCTCTATGAATGAGCATGATGCCCCCGGCGAGCCCATCTTTTTCGGAGCATGTGGTTGTGGTGGGCTCACCTTCCAGTTTTCGGACAGCGCGAGTTTGCCTTGTTGGTATTGGTCTTCAACCCAGTTTTTGAAGACGAAGCAATCTTCGATCGGATGACTTACTGCTCGATGGTAGGGGCAGTAATTAGGATCATTGACATCGCTTGGCTGTAGCGGACGTTTCGGACTCGGCAGATTGATGAATCCGTTGCGCACTGCCAGCTTAAACAGTTTCCTCGTTTTATCCTGGGGAAACGAGTAAGGACGTCCCAGTCTTTTCTCGAGGGATGGGCATGGACGCATATTGTTTTGGAAAACAATCGGCTTTAAGTTGCTCGGCCGTTGTTGAGTATTGGCAACGAAGATTGCTTTCCATTTGCCCTTTTCATTCTAAGGCTCTGTCTTTGAAGGAGATGGTCTATGACCCATCTGGTCCATTTGGGCCAGCTTTTCAATCAAGGCCTGAAAAGTGGTCGGCTTGAAGAACATCATGAATTGGGATATGGTCGCTTGAGGGTCGAGAGTACCTATGAACATGCCCACGGCAGGAGCTTCTTCGATGTGATGCCCGCACTTTGACCATAGATTACGCCACCGTATCACATACTGGACCCAAGTTTCGCCCGGCCTTACCCTGGCGTTGATCAATGCCGTGATCGGGGTGCGTCCGCTAGCACTCACGAATCTTTGTGTAAACAGTAGCTCCATCTCCGCAAATGTTTTGACAGAGTCATTAGGCAGCTCTGAATACCATTCAAAGGCTGTTTCTTCTAAGCTGCCGATGAATTGGCGAAGCAGCAGTTTGTCGTCGCCTCCAGTGTTGCCGCATAAGGCCTTGAATTGAGCGACATGCTGGTGTGGATTCCCTGTCCCCTTGTACACATGGAATCTAGGGATCGTATATCCCGGCGGGTAACTGATTTGGTCGTACCAGCCCGGATAGGGTAGTCCGGTTCTAACAATTTGCCCAGCCGCTTCACTCGCCTGATGAGCTCGTATTTGCTGAGCTATATAGTCATCCAGTGCGGCCTTGGAAATGGTTTCCTCCTTGGCTGCTGAAACAGCCGGAGGAGGATTAGATGTCTCCCCTCTATCGTCTTCAGTAATGGTCGGAGGGTCTTCAGCTGGAGGATCCTGCTGTAACATCATTCCTACCATATCTTGGAAAAGAAGCGCCATTTGTTTTATATTAGCTGCTTGTTCCGCTGCTTCTCTGTCCTTCTTTTTGAGGACTCTGCGTCGGAAGTCAGCGTCAGTTTCTTGCTCCCGGCGTTGATCCGAAGATGCCTCCGAGCTTTCTTTTGGCCCGGTAAGTGCGGCCATTGTAGTCATCATTTCCTGAAGCTTCTGTTGTTGCTCCTGGGCTTTTGTCACGGATCGGGTGAGCGGTCGGTGACCCGTCAAAGCGCGGCTATCCTTCTTTTCGGAAGCCATATAAACGGTGTGCACCACCATGCCCCCAGACTTGGGGCGTTTAGCTTCAATGTCTTTGCGATTTGCCAAAGACACAGGGATCTTCTCTGACCTCCTTTTTTTTTGAGCGGTCGAAGTTGAGGGGGCCGTTGTAGTGGGTACCCAAGTAGCTGTCGCTTTTGGTGGCTTGACAGAGTAGTCCTTCTCCTGCCAAACCTTCATCTTTTTCTGTCGGCGGAGATAGTCTTGATCCACTACGGAGTCCTGGACTTGATGCCAGATCTTGTAAATTTTAGAGGATAGCCATTGAGGGGGCTGCTCCAGCTTCACCTTTGGGGCATTATCCATAGCTGTAGGAGATCTTTTCAATACGACAGTTGGCGAGTTTTTGCGTACCCTTCTTAGCGGTTCAAAGCTATTCCCGGTCGGAACGGCAGAATTGATTTCCACCATCGGAGCTAGCGGAGTTATCCTCTGCGGAGTTATCCCAGAGGGGGAGTTGTCCCCAGCCTTCCTTACCCGGCGCCAGTGACGACGACGAGCATGTCGAGCGGACGGCGTTGGTTCAGCGATGGGGATGGCTTTGTTTTGCCCCCTGTCCAGATGAAGCGCTGCTGGTGCCAGTCTCTTGAAGACTAACGTCTTTTGAGTAGCGATATCCAATCTGTCAAAGACAGACCTTCGAGCAGGAACGGGAGCCGGAATACTCAGTCTTGTGAAGACCGACCCTTTGGCAGGAGAATCCGCCTTGACGACTTTAGGAGCAGGGATGGCTATCCTCTTCAGAACAACCTTTTCTGGTATTGCAGGCTTCTTCATGGGCCCACATGAGTTTTGGCCCAGTTTGCTGAAAGTGAGGCACTAGGCTTGGGCGACCCGTTGAGAGGGGCCGCGATAGTTGTAAGCCGATCGAAGACTGACTTCTTCGGAGCTTCTTGCGATGGTAATAGGGCATTGAAGCTCATTGGTGGGATCATGGTCCCGAAGAATAGCCCAGTGGTGGCCTGAGTCACCTATTCCACCGGCATAGCGAAGATGGAGGCCGCTTAGGGCCCATAAGTCACTCCTCCAGCAAGGACGGAGCGAGAGTTGCAGTTGCAGGTAGTGCAGTTTGAAGCCATTGATCTTCTGTTTTCTGCACGGATCAAGACACCAAATCTTAGTACCACGAATCCACAGGCAACCACAGCAAACCGCGATTCGTTCGCGAACACGACACACAAAGTGTGGAGTGGAAAGAGGAAGAGGTCCCACCGGGCGTGCCAGAATCTGTTCCACTCCGAATGGCGGCCAAGACGACGCAGAGGCGTCTTGCCTGAGATTCGGGGAAGATGCTATTTGGTTTTATCCGTCCACCTCTCCGAAGATGCCAAGTTGATTTATGGCACCGTGTATCGGAGGTTTAGACGGATGCGGCCGATGTAGCAGACTTCGTCAGATTCCCCCTCGCTTGAGGGGTTTTTGATTGTGGGGACGCTCTTCCCTATAGGCGCAAGCCCCTGCAGTTAATTACGCTACCACATCGCGGTAACAACTTTCTCCTTCTCCAGAATTTCACTTCGTGTCGTGGGTGTTTATTTTGTTTGTGGTTGCCTGTGGATTGTATACGGAGACTAATTTATGTCGTCGCCCGTAGGACGTGGATTAGTCCAAATCCGTATTTTCTTAGATTTGGGTTTGGGGTTTTGATTTAAGAATACGTTAGCCATATTTAAGGCTAAGATCAACTTAAACATTTGTTAAGGATACGTTAGTCTAATTTGAGACTAAGATCAACTTAACGGGATCGTTTAGATCCGACAAAAGAGCATTTGGGGGCTCTATTGTTCCAGTTTAGGGACATAGTGGTCCATTGCCAGTTTAGGGATATGGTGGTCCATTGTTAGTTTAAAGACATCCCGGTCAAGGTTAAGAACATCGTAGTCCGTGGGCTTAAGGACCCCACAGTCCAGTTTAAAGACATCGTAGTCTATAAAGTTTAAGGACATCATAGTCCATGAGTTTAAGGACCCCACAGTCCGTGAAATGTGTGGTTATCGGGACCCGTCACCTCTCTGAAGACGTTGAAGGATTACAACGACAAATATCAGAGGAGTTCAGAGATGTACCCTTGAACCAAAGTGGATTAAGTGATCTGTAGCCCAATTTAGAAACTAAGATCAATTAATTAGGTTATGAGCACATTAGCTCAGCTGAGTCTGAATTGAGGACTTATGGCCAATTTGGGCTAAGTCCACTTAAGTTTGAAATATGGGCCCTCTGTTGGACCATTAGACATTTGTCTGGGTTTCAGCCCATATTATTTAGCGATGCTAAACAAGAGTTTGAGGGATTTGGCAACATTTTGTCTTTGAGTGAGCAGTGAACATTATAGCTCTGAATTTTACCCAATTTTGAGTGGGAGGCTTTTCCTCTGAAAGATTAACCAATTTGGTTAAAAATAGTGTTAAACACTAGGGAAAAACAGTGTTAAACACTGGAAATATATCCCTCAAATTAGTGTTAAACACTAAAGAAAGAGGGGTCACGTGTGGATACGTGAGGGCACCCAAAGGTGATGCCAGATCTTCTTTACCTCGTTCTGCAATTAAGTGTTGAACACTTTTTTATTATTTTTATTTTGAGCATCAGATGTTGACACGTGATGGGGATTTATGCGCTAACTGTTAAAGCGTTTGCCAAGGGGTCACGTGGTAACACGTGAGAGCGCTCAAAGCCTTCATTTCCTTTGCTTTTTCTTTCTGCGTCTTGGGAGTCACGTGGGAGCGCGTGAGGTATTGCCTCAAAACTTCTTTCTTCAGGGATCTTTTCAAGGGTCACGTGGGGACACGTGACCTTAATTCTTTTCATGCACAGAGATCTCTTAAGTCTCTTTATTTTTAAGAATTGAATTCTTTGTAGGGTTAAACCCTGATTATGATTTTGGAGGAATTAAATTCCTATTGTGCAAGAATTAAATTCTTAAGTAGGGTTCAACCCCAATTTCTTTTTAGAGGAATTAAATTCCCATATATGTGAAAGAATTAAATTCTTATATAGGGTGAAATCCTAATTCTGTCCATCTTGAAGGAATTAAATTCCTGTGAGTTTGGGAGAATTAAATTCTCATGTAGGGTTAAACCCTAATTTTGTTTTGGGAGAATTAAATTTTCTAAACTCAATTCTCCCTCTAAGTTTTGGATCTGCATGGCAGGATCTCAACCCGATGAGAATTAAATTCTCATCTTATAGGGAGATGTGCTCTATGCAGATTTTCAACCAGAAGAAGAACTAAGTTCTTTTGTAGAAGAGTTAAACTATTAGATTTTGAGAATTAAATTCTCTGTTTGAAGTTTTGATCCCCTTTCTTTTCTCACCTAGGGTTTTTCTTTGTTGAGAATTAAATTCTCCTTTCTTTTCTTCTCTCTTGAGAATTAAATTCTCCTCTTTCTGTTCTTCTCTTTCCAAGGTAGATCCCTCTTTTCTCTTCTTGGCTACTATTTATAGGAGAAAGAAAAGAATCAATTTGTTCAATGAATCTTTCATTGAAAGATTTCAATTGATTTCATGATTAATATGATCCTTTAGATCATTTAGTGAATTTTTATTCACCGTTGGATTTTAAATCCAAAGATATTCTGTTTGTTATTTCTGGTGAGATTTTCAGGAAAATCTTTCCTTGTCTAAAATATTTCCATAAATTGGTGATTTTTAATCACCCTTGGATCTTTAATCCAACGGTCCCCATAATCCTTTTCTATTTGGAAAGATTTAGAAGTTTTTAGAATTTTAATTCTATTAACTGTGAGGCTTTCGGAGCCAGTCACGTGTTGACACGTGACCCTTGGTCACGTGTGAGCACTGTTAGTGTATATGCCCTAGAGGCCATTACTGTATCATACTAGTTTATATATTACTTGATGGAAGTTTGGGATATTCACAGTTGTATAGACAATCTTGCTCAAAATGGTAGTTTGCTACTTGGTTTGTTTCTACTTCAATGTGTGTACATGTGTTTCTTTTAGCATATCGCCTATACACATTAGTGGAGCCCTTAGGATCTTTGCTTGATTACCTACGTTGTGATGGCAGTCACACTAGTAGGGGCTGGGTAATCTACAAGCACATCCTTATACAGGTCCCTAGTCGTAGGATTATCAAGACGGGGCATCGATACTCCGGAGTAGACTAGCGTATACGCTTCTCATCCCAGCAGGGGAGACGATCCGTCCTACAGCCGTCAGTACGTCGTACTTGAGATAGTATGCGGGTGCTCGTTAGGTTACGAGTACACTGGACAGGACTCGTCGGGAACTGTTGGTTGGTATTATACCTATCGTCAGTTATCAGTTCTCAGGTGACATGAGTACAGCTTAGTTCGCTAACTAGACACTGTCACTTCGCCTTGAGTGTGTTCCCACTGTACTTTGATTACCACCCTACCACGGCTCAAAGGAGTCATGCAAACAGGTAGTAGTTGGGTGCAGTCCCGAAGCACTTGGAGGCAGTGACGGTTAGACAGGATTCGTCTCTCCCGGTATTGGGGGTTGACATCGCGTTGTGTCTAGGAGAACCATTACACATAGTAGTCCCTGGCCAGGGCAAGCAAGATATACTGGTAGGTTTCCAGTGTTATCTTAGGGTGTTCTGGGCTACACTCCGATACGACTTGTACCGCTATTAGGGGACTGACGTTTACCACCCCCTAGGCCCGCTATGCGATGTTCTCAGACGAACGGATCGGACTGTACGGAGATTGTCACATTCAGGCTCAGTAGGAGTTCGGATGGGTTTACCTCATCGGACATCTTATCGACAATTACCTGGGGACCGTTACGTACAGCTAGTACCGCTTGCGGTCTGTGGTTAAACCCACTGCCAGCGTAGTGTCGAGTCATTAGAGTCCCACACAGAGAGTTTCCCTGCACTGAGCGAAACGTGTAGAGGCCGTATGGTTTTACGGCAGGGCTACGATCACTTACGTGCACTTGTGTGCGTATGTTGTTCGGGCAAGCAATACTAGTGGGCTTTGGTTTAAGCCGGATCCTAGTATTGCACGGATGGATTAGTTTTGTCTTCTGTGTATTCGCATTTTACGGAATGCGGATGCGGGTGTGTATGCACAGTATTGAGGAGCGAAGAAGAAGGAGGTGCCTCATTAGGGTTTTGACAGTTGATTCGGTCAAAACCATTATGAGGCGGACTCATTAGGGTTTTGGCAGTTGGTTCGGTCAAAACCATTATGAGCCGGGGACATTATTTACTAATCTTTTTAGTGATAATTGTGTGATGGCTAATTACTTTGACCATTTGACCATACTTGACTTTGTTGACCGTTTGACCAAAGTTGACTTGGACCTTCATGAGAGGTCTAGAGTTTTCTTTGGTTTTCTTTTTAGTTTTTGGATATGAAAATGGTCAAGTCAATTATTACCATCAACTTTATCATGAAAAGATTATTCATGATGATGTTGGTGTATTATTGCAACCATGGTGCTTTTTCTTTAGTTAATAATTCTTTTCTCATTCTCTCTCTTAAGAAAATGAGATGAGAAAGCTCCATGGTTCTCCTTCATCTTCCTCTTCTTAATTCTTCCTTTGATCTCATGTGTTGAGAGAAAAAGGATCCAAATAGACAAACACATCCATCTACTACTTCTACACAACCTAGGACATCAAGACTAGCGATCTTGTTGCCCTAGTTGCCTCGGCTCGAGGTGGAGCTCGGAGCACAACTCTCGGGTGGATCGTCTTCGACTCAAGAAGGCCGCGGAGGTGATCAAGATCCGGATCAATCCTCGGAGCTCACATGGACGAGTGATTGATCTCAAAAACTATCTATTTACCGCAATCAAGAACGGCGTCGCTATGCAGCTAGCCGGTGAGTACGGGTCGGTCCACAGGGATATTGTGAATCTCCTATTCGCTCTTACGAGTTAATTCCGAAGGGTGTTCGGATTGATTATTAAATCTAAAAACTAAATCTATCTATCTACGATTATCTAGATCTAGTCTTGCTAGGGTTAGGTTTAGGAATGGTTTGGAAATGTAAATAAATCTCAACGCTTTCTATACCCAAATGAAGATCTATGAGGAGTTATGGTAATTATCAATAAAGGGAATTAGATCCATTCGGGAAGGTGTTCCTTCCTCTAGGTTCTTGTCCTTCCTTTAGAGATCCTTACCCTAACCTCCATGGAAAACACGCGCAACGGGCCTTTATACTACGGTGTCACCACTACCTCGAGGGATAGGGTGCCGTAGGGCACGGTGTGTGCGTGTATGCATGGAGTCCTATTGAAAAGATATAATGGGCAAGAGAGGGATGAGAGATCTCATCTCTCAAAAGCCTTCCCCAAAGCTAACTCTAAACAATTATCTACGGTAAGAAATTAAATCTACCTAGGGTAAAGAATTAAAATCTAAACTAGAGCAATTAAATAAAACTACTTACAGATGGCTCTCTCCAAATATCAACTCAAGGTTGTCAGATCTGAATTCATGAATTGAAAAGAGGCACCGATGCTCTCCATAAAGAAATCTGTATTTTATTATTAAAAGGAGGTATAGGGTTTACAATGATTTAGAGTCCCTATTTATAGAAGATAGGAAAACCTAGGGTTACAATGACTCGCATGTCTACATTTACAAAAATAGCCCTATAAAGACCAGTCAACGCCGCCACTTTATTTTGCTAAAAAATTATTTTTTTTATTTCTTTAAAACTGCCGCGGAACCGCGGCTCGAAGCATGGTTTGGCTGCGGTTCCGCGGCCAAACAATGGTGTTGGCTCATTGGATTTTGTGGGCTGGCTCAGGTGCTTTTTATATTCTTATTTCTTTATGTCTTTTCTCAATTTAGCTTCTGGTTCTCTTCCAGATTTTCCAGTGAACATTGTAGTGGACTTCTACCCGTTCGCTTTGAGTCGATGTCTTGAATCTTACTTTGTGAACTGTTCCTTATGTAGGCTTGATCAAGAGTCTTCTGTTTATTGGTTAAAGTCCACTTTTGCATCGTCTTTTCATCGTTTTCACTGTTTTCTGTCCAAGAACCTGTAACCTGTAATATGTAGCAGACATGCGTCAAAAGTACCTGTTTATTTGTAAAACATATAAGAGTGAGGAATATAATAATGCAATATTATGGTATGAACAAATACCCCCAAACTTATCTTTTGCTCGTCCTCGAGCAAACTTATTATTTATTCTCTACAAAAAACCTAACCGCACTTTCGCAGGGAATCGCGATTGCACTGAGCACGTGCAACAAGCCGTTAAACCTCTAGGTGTCCCTAGTAGGAGGAGTGTTGTCTCCTGAGGGTTTTCAGCGGATTACACCCACAAAATCCGATCAATTTGGCTTTTTCGACTTTAATTCTCCAATTAGGTCTCCTAACAAGGAGTTCTATTATCTTCGACCCGTAAATTATCCACCCATATTCTTCACATTTCCTCATTATTTAACTTAAGATTATATATGTTCTATAGACTTGCTTAGCTTTCGGCATTTCCTAAGTTTTCCTTCTAGGGTTCCATCTCCACTTAGGAATTTTTATCAACTCTACTAAAGATACAAGTTATATTCTTCATTCCTTTCTCTCATCTAAACTCCAATCACATATCCCTACGTGTGTGTATAGATCTCCCCTACACTTGGAAATTCAAATCAAGCAATCATACTCTTGTCCGTTGTCCAAAGTACTAATTAGTTGGTGAATTTAAATGAATCTTTCTTACACATCCTTCATGCGACCGTTAATACTTCTTGAGGTACCAACGACCGATTACAAGATGTGTTTGCACTTTAAAGCGTAAATCCTAGTCTTGCAACACCTGAGGCTTTTAGCAGTGACTCCCAAACCAGTTGGTCTAAGGCACTAGGTGATGAAGCACTCTCGCTAATTTTTTTTCTATTTTTACAGCCTTAAGTAATCACAAAAACCAGTGTTCATTTTTTTCTTTACTCGTTTTTTTTTCCTTTTATTTTCATTGTACTAAGGACTTAGACAAGAGCATTTCAAGGTCTCTTCTACTATTCCAAGTTTCAAGGTGCGTGATTGTGCAAATTGTAGGGTATACATTTTCAGAATCTAGACTTAAGGTAGGAACTATTTTTCAAACTTATACTCTAATAAGAACATCAATACTTTTCCTTTGTTTCGACTTAGCCCAAGAAGTGAACCCAAAATTTGCCTATTTCTAAATAAACTACAAAGGCATATACTTCCTACCGTTAAACTTTAAGAAAAGTTATTTTTAGGGTTTTTAATTCACTAAGTCTAAGATCTAGTTGTTCCTAACTAGTTAACCTTTTTGTCAAACTCAAATCAATTAGGCCAAAATTGAATACATTAATTTTTATAATTTTTGAAAATTTTCAATTTTTATGGGTTTTCAAATAAATATGCAAATACAAAAATATACATATGAATGCGAAGGAAGAATACATACCGAGCATACCCCCAAACTTAAACTTGACAGTGTCCTCACTGTCATGCCACACCAAGAGGGTCAAAATGTCGGCACTCCCCTGTTTATTTATTTATAAAAAAAAAATTTGAATTTTTTCTTGTTTTGAATTTTTTTTAAATTTTTTTATAGAAAAAGAAAACAAAAATATATATACATATATACAACAAGGTTCCTCCCAAACTTAAGCTTGGCCTTACACAAGCCAAAGGTTAGCACCAACCATTCAAAAATCTTATCGTGGTAATGGTCGAGTTGGTGAAAGAATGGAGTAGAAAGAAAAGAAATGAGAAACACACGAGACCATGTGGAGGTAGAAACGAGATACGGTCTCGGTGGGGGAGAAGAATGGCGGAAAAGAGAAAGAAGTAGAGTATGATCTTGAGGGTGTAAATCGAGTGAATAAATTAGCACAATTTGTGATGACCGATGTGTTAAAAGCGATTGTGCTAAGCTATCAAATGGGGTCAAATCCCTCAAGATTCGCAAGAAAGCATGGGTACTCCGAACTTGGTATCGGAGATGAAAGCGTAACGGTCACTTGCACGGTCGGAACAATGGAAGGTAGGGAAGGGAGTGAATTAGGGATAGTCTCATTCTCACCGTAGTAAACTGTCTCGAATTGGAAAGATTCCATCAATGGTTCGAAACAACTGTAAGCAACCGAGTCTGATGGTTCAACTAACTCATCTGAAAATGTAAAGGACTCAAATTCGGGCGGTGAGTCATCAACATCGTCCGGAAAAGTGAAACACTCGTACGTGTTATCGGCTGTGAGAACTGTGTCAGATTCAAAGTAAAAGTTTTCAAGCTCACAGTCGTCAAGTGTGATCTTGTGCGTGGTCGGAACGATGGAAAGGAGGGAGGGTGATTTAGTTAAAGGTTCAAGATGATGAATTGGAAAATCCGACACATCAAACAAAAATGGTTCAATCTCAATATTATCCTCAATACTCTCCTCAATACTATCCTCATAATTCTCCTCAATATTTAACTCATCCATGCCATTATCATCAAAATCAAGACGCATATGAAGTTCGGGAGAAACATTTAAGGATTCAGGATGATGAATTGGACATAAAAGTTCAATCAAATTGACAGGCTCATCATTCGAAATTTTCCCGGCGTCTATATCCTCAATCAAGTGAAAATCAATTCTTTCTGACACCTCATCAAAAGCATGGATATTTATCGATTTAGGTTCTAGATTGGAGGTGTAAAGGTCAAACTGATTAGGTGCGGTTTCACTCGAAAGGGGTTCTTCACAATTTGGCAAATCAAGCACTACAAAATCACACAACTCAGTTTTATCCTTAACTGATGAATCATTTGGGACAATCGATGGAAAACCGGAGTTGTGGGCTTCAATTGGGTAAGGGTAGGTTTGATTTGGAAATCCTCTCACATTCTCTCTCTGTCCAACCGCCTCCTCATATATTAAAAAATTTGAAGCTAGTTGGAAACTAGCTACCGGTTCAGCAGGTTGCATAAGGGCGGCCATGGACGCTTCCACATTCCTAGTCATTTTGTTTGTTGCTGCAATATAAGCTGCCAACAACTGTTCCAAACTAGACATGGGTGGTGAAGGGGTTTCGGTAAAGGATTCGAAATTGTTTGGATACGTGAAACTCCCAAAAGGCTGTGTAGAAACAGGGTCTAGTGAAGGTGGGAAAGTCGGGTAGGACTGGTAGGAATTGGATGGTTGGACAGGAGTAGGGTCAACATGTGGATAAAAAGGTGAATGGACTTGTTGATCCCTAGAACTAGATGAGTGGAGAGGGGTGAAAGATCGGCTACGAGATTGAGCAATGTGCTCAGCAATGGACATCGGTTTAGGAGTTACAGCAGGACTTGAAAAGGTGGTGTCAACGTACGAAGGTGGTGAAGGTTGACATGGTTGACACAAAGTGGGTTGCAAAGTCAAACTGTTTCTCCTAGACGCTTCTATTTGATCTTTCAAAGATATTTTTGGCATGGAGGGATCTTCTTTAAATCGACCGAAACAATTGACGTATGACACAAAGTTAGGTTCGGGATACCAAAGTTCGGCAAGAGATTTATGATGTGGGGTACCCATGATAGAAGAAAGAGAAGATGAAGAAGGTAGGTGGTGGGATGCAAGGATTTTACGCGACAAGTTGCAAGTTTTTTTATAAAATTTTTTCCTTTTTTTTCTCTTTATTTGAAACTGTTTGCAAAAAAAAATTTTGATAAAGGGCTAAGACACACTTTCGATCAACCAAAAATGCACACTCAGGCCTAACTCTAGGGTCACCTAGGTCAGCTAGACAGCTCGTAACTGTTCCAAAGGGCTAGAGATAGGACCTCAAACCGCCTCTTCACCGCCAATTGCGGTCAGGTAAGTGCCAGGTAAGTGGGAGGCTCCCCGCTACAAGTAGCAGTCCTAATTAAGTAACCACTTGCCTTGACACACTTGCCTAGACACCGCAAAGTCAGGTTAGGATAAACGGCTGATGCCTATAACTAGTTCTCTGTCCTATTGAGCTCGAAGTCCTTAGGGCTGAGTCTAGTATTTTTTAATTAATAGATGGTCAATGCATATGCCTTATGTGATTTCTGGGGTCCTGGGAAGGGTGATGAAATCCCCACCCAATCTGAATTGGTCAAAAGCCCCTTAAAGTCAGTTTTAAAAATATGCAAAACAGTAAATCACTTGCAATCAAAGATTTTTATTTTATTTGCGGCGCAAAGAATCCTGCAGAGAATCAATTATTGGAAGGGGGAAGAAGATTTTTAGCGCAAAGAATCTTGCAGAAGATTTGACAGAAGATATATGGGGATTTGCAGAGGGAAGAAATAGGAAACAAACCGTGCAAAAATTTCGCGATGATGATGCAAGAGGGCCGCGGCAACGGTGCCATTTGATTGATCTCAAAAACTATCTATTTACCGCAATCAAGAACGGCGTCGCTATGCAGCTAGCCGGTGAGTACGGGTCGGTCCACAGGGATGTTGTGAATCTCCTATTCGCTCTTACGAGTTAATTCCGAAGGGTGTTCAGATTGATTATTAAATCTAAAAACTAAATCTATCTATCTACGATTATCTAGATCTAGTCTTGCTAGGGTTAGGTTTAGGAATGGTTTGGAAATGTAAATAAATCTCAACGCTTTCTATACCCAAATGAAGATCTATGAGGAGTTATGGTAATTATCAATAAAGAGGATTAGATCCATTCGGGAAGGTGTTCCTTCCTTTAGGTTCTTGTCCTTCCTTTAGAGATCCTTACCCTAACCTCCATGGAAAACATGCGCAACGGGCCTTTATACTACGGTGTCACCACTACCTCGAGGGATAGGGTGCCGTAGGGCACGGTGTGTGCGTGTATGCATGGAGTCCTATTGAAAAGATATAATGGGCAAGAAAGGGATGAGAGATCTCATCTCTCAAAAGCCTTCCCTAAAGCTAACTCTAAACAATTATCTACGGTAAGGAATTAAATCTACCTAGGACAAAGAATTAAAATCTAAACTAGAGCAATTAAATAAAACTACTTACAGATGGCTCTCTCCAAACATCAACGCAGGGTTGTCAGATCTGAATTCATGAATTGAAAAGAGGCACCGATGCTCTCCATAAAGAAATCTGTATTTTATTATTAAAAGGAGGCATAGGGTTTACAATGATTTAGAGTCCCTATTTATAGAAGATAGGAAACGCTAGGGTTACAATGACTCACATGTCTACATTTACAAAAATAGCCCTATAAAGACCAGTCAACGCCGCCACTTTATTTTGCTAAAAAATTATTTTTTTTATTTCTTTAAAACTGCCGCGGAACCGCGGCCCGAGGCATGGTTTGGCCGCGGTTCCGCGTCCAAACAATGGTGTTGGCTCATTGGATTTTGTGGGCTGGCTCTGGTGCTTTTTATATTCTTATTTCTTTATGTCTTTTCTCAATTTAGCTTCTGGTTCTCTTCCAGATTTTCCAGTGAACATTGTAGTGGACTTCTACCCGTTCGCTTTGAGTCGATGTCTTGAATCTTGCTTTGTGAACTGTTCCTTATGTAGGCTTGATCAAGAGTCTTCTGTTTATTGGTTAAAGTCCACTTTTGCATCGTCTTTTCATCGTTTTCACTGTTTTCTGTCCAAGAACCTGTAACCTGTAATATGTAGCAGACATGCGTCAAAAGTACCTGTTTATTTGTAAAACATATAAGAGTGAGGAATATAATAATTCAATATTATGGTATGAACAACGAGCAGGATAGCAGAGAGAAGACCCGAAGGACCGGTATCGTGAGGTATAATCTCTATGGCATAGTAGATAGAACCTCAAGTAGTTTGCTAGTTTGTTGTTTAGCAAAGATCCTTCTTTTAGTCCATGTTGCCTTTGCGCCAAAAATTGTTTTTCGCCGTTTCCGCCTCCCCGTAAGAACCGGGGTGAGCAACGTGGACTTACAGTGGTATCAGAGCTAAGCTAAACACAAACTAGCTTATTAGCAAAATATTTAGAATTTCGATCGGAAAAAATTCGCAAAACACGTCCGGGAAAACCATGTTTCTGCCGATTTTTTATACTGCTCTAAAAATAATTTAACACACATGAAAAATCGGCTCAGGGTTTTCTAAAAACACCCACCAAAAATGATCCATTGACTCGGTCAAAGCGCGTCATGCCGCGGATCCGCGGCCGAGTTGACTCGGCCGTGGACCGTTTTTGGTGCAGTGTACGTAGTTAGAGGTTTTGGGATTTTTAGTATATTTTGTTTCTGCCCAGAATTTCCAGAAAACAAATTGATGTTTGGGATGGTTACAAATCCGTATTTTGATCGAAATTCCGTAGACTTTGGCTAATGGATATTATCTGTGATGTGATATATGTATTGAACGTCTGCTAATCGCTATACGTCGATTAGTTGGGGTTATACATATCTGTGATCTGTAATGTTGATAGTATGTGTATATGAACTCGTTGGATTGTCGCGGATGAATAGCCGGGGGGATGTGAGATAAGAGTTTCTTTTTCTTTCATTCAATGTAATATTTGTAATTAATGTAATATTATTTTATGGCCGCACATCCGGGATGAGCTTGTAGCCGCCATTGTGTAATTTCTTTTGCTGTTTTTGCTCCTAGGATAGACCCAAGGTGGGGTGCACAAACTACCGGGTATCTCGAAGTGCCGAGTGGCCTACTCACGTTGTTGAGAGAGGTTGCTTCGCTTCGGGTACTTGGCGGGTAGTTTGCCGCACCCGTAGGGGTCTAGGGTGGGGTATTGGCTATTCATCGCGACCGTGTAATCCGTCTTTCGTTGCAGGCTCGAACGAAACGCGGATTTCTAGTATATCCAAAGTGTTCATCTGTGATCTAGAATGGCTATCATTGCATCTGACAAATGTATATATCTATATATGATATCTATTTAGGCGCTGCTTATGTTTTGCATCCGCGCTAGTCCAGCCCCCGCTCTGTCGTTAGTTAAGTAACCTAACGGGTGATGATGGGGCCCCGTGGCGAATGCGGATGGTATAAGCGTACGTCATATTTTCGTTGTTTTCTGCAATGGTAGGATTAAATGATGGGACACATTAAAATTAATGCAAGAAAATAAACCAAAGTAAAGTCGTTGGAACACTTTCAAAACCACTCGGTTCTTTTCAAAAACCAACTTTTAAACGCGGAGCTTGAACCACTCCTTTTAAAAGCTATCTCGTTCCATCAATTATATCAAGTTCACTACGTTCACGGTTTCACCAAAACCATTCGTAGCCCTCCATCATTTCAGTTAAATATTCGGTAGTATTCAAGCTATGTATTTTGACCTACGCCAAGGCATAGTGATTGGTAGCTGCCGGATATTTATCTGTAGAATAGATAGATGCGTTGGTTTGGGACAGTCGTACTACTATTTTGGCCTACGTCAAGGGTATTTATGGGTGGGTTCAAATTAACCTGGATAATGACGGGTAGAACTTGACTTGTGACTTATAATATATTGGCCTTCGTCAAGGTCATAAGAGCATAGGGCAAAAATCCACATCGGGAGTTTCTAAAGAAACTGAAACTTGCTAGTGCTGCATACCATTTGGAGTGTGATGATTCTGGTAGAATTCCTTCAGTTTTATCACACGATGATATTTGGATCCCGATCCTACTGTGAGTATATGCTACTCCTCGGGAACTTTCTCACTTAACGATCAATGCTATAAACTAAGTAGGTGTCTAGAAAGGTGTTAGCGGGGCTACGCCCACAGGGAAAAGAGGTTACTTAATTAAGGAACTTCGCAAAAGCGTTGGAAAACCTCTCTCGAAGTACCGACACTAGCCTGGCTGAACGGTTAAGCAAGTATTGTACGGTGAGATTGATCCCGCCTAATTCTTCCTTTATGGTTTGAGGAGAGATTCGAGAGACAGTAGAAGCCATCCTGTTTAGATAAACTAAAAACCAATCTAAACTTGCAAGAGCATCATGTTGAGTGTTTTCTTCTCTCTCTCTTAATTGCAGCGACCCAGTGACCACCTAGGTTACATCTAGATAATAAAATGACTGAATCTAACTATTATGACTGGCAAAGGTCTGTCCAGATGTCCATTGCCCATGACAAGTTGGGACACCTCTTAACTGATCCAACTCCTGCCGTCTCAGGTCCAGTTTCCCCTGTCACGGATATTCATATCCGCAAGACATCGGAAAAAGACTGTGCGAAAGCCAAGTACCTTGTGTTAGCCTCAGTTGATGGTGCATACCAGAGGCAACACGAGAAGATGGACTTAGTTTCTATCTTCCTCTATAACAAAGATTTATATGGAGAGCAATCTCGTATCGCAAGATATGAGACCTCGAACGAATTGCTTCCAGCAAGGTTGGCTATCGGGTCATCTGTAAGGGGGAACGTCCTTACAGAGACCAGCTATTTTGAGCTCACGGACCTAAAGACTACGTTGAAGAACGGGTCAGATGTTGACTTGATTCTACAGTCTCTACCTTCTACCCTGAAAGAAACCAGGGAAATAGAAGGAAAGGGAAGGGCAAAAGTTTCGGGACTGGATGTAGTAAAAGAGGGACGTTCTTATTGTTACGGGAATGAACATTGGCAGAAGGATTGCAGGGCTAGCAAAGCCAGTAGCCAGGATTCGAAGCATGTTGTGGCTTCGGCTTCGGGTGTGTTTGTAATAGAGAACTGTATGTCAGTTAACCCTACTTCCTAGGTATTGGATACCGGATCAGGATCTCACATCTGTAATTCGTTACAGGCTCTGAGAAACCGTAGGGTTATCAAGATAGGTGATATGACTCTCAGGGTTGCTAATAGAATGAGCATGTACGCTGAATCCGTAGGGGAATATCATCTTGGACTGACAACTGGGCAGATATTGATTCTTCGTAACTGTTTTTATGTACCAGGTGTGACTTGTAATATCATATCTGTATCCTTACTTTCTAAGGAAGGATATGATTTTACTTTTGTAAGCGATGTGGTCAATATCCACCTAAATCAAGTTCTGATTGGGTCAGGTACATTAAAAAACGGGATATACGTATTGAATCAAGCTCAGATTTTCAGTGTCCAGAACACACTTAAAAGAAAGTTTCCGAAAATAAATCAGGCTTTCTTATGGCATTGTAGACCGGGTCACATCAATGAGAGAAGGTTGATGAAGTTACATACAGAAGGATATTTGGATCCGTTAGAATATCAATCATATGCAACTTATCAATCCTGTCTCAAAGGAAAGATGACAAAGACTCCGTTTACTGGACACGGAGTAAGAGCAAGCGAGCTCTTGGGGCTCGTACACAGCTATGTGTGCGGACCAATGTCTATACATGCGCGATGCGGTTATTCTTACTTCATTACTTTTACGGATGATTTTTCAAGGTTCGGGCATGTCTTCTTAATGAAGCATAAATCTGAAGCCTTTGAAAAATTCCAGGAATACAAGAATGAAGTAGAAAAACAAATAGGCAAAAGTATCAAGACACTGAGATCTGATCGAGGTGGTGAATACTTGAGTGCCGAGTTCCTGGATTACCTAAAAGAGAATGGAATTCTCTCTCAGCTTACTCCTCCATACACTCCACAACATAACGGTGTATCGGAGAGACGGAACCGAATCCTATTAGATATGGTGTGTTCCATGATGAGTAACGCTGAGTTACCGCGATCATTCTGGGGATATGCACTAGAATCAGCTGCATATCTTTTGAACCGAGTTCCAACTAAGACTGTGCCTACCACACCATATGAGATATGGAGTGGGAAGAAACCCTATTTTCAATATCTGAAGATTTGGGAATGTCCAGCTTTTGTCAAAAAGCAGCATGCGGACAAACTCGAGGCACGCTCAGTACAGTGCAAGTTTGTGGGATACCCAAAGAACTCCAGGGGGTATCTTTTCTATTACGCAGAAGAACAAAAGGTCTTTGTCTCTCGTAATGCCCACTTTCTGGAACATCAGTTCTTAGAAAAAGAAATAAGTGGAAGCGCAATAGAACTGGAAGAAATTCCAGAACCACAAACTATTACTGAAAGCTTAGTGGAACCAGAGGGTTCGAAAGAACATGACATTCCTACGCCGCTCCGCAGGAGTAGTAGGCAGTCTCATCTGCCCGAGAGATACTACGGTTTTCTCATAGACGGGGATAGAGAGGATTGCACCATTGACTATGGTGAGCTTACTAGCTTCCAGCAAGTCATTCAGAGCGGTGACTCGGCAAAATGGCTGGATGCAATGCGGACCGAGATGGAGTCCATGTACACCAACAAAGTTTGGACTTTGGACTTTGCTCCAGAAAGGGTAAAACCAGTAGGCTGCAAATGGATCTTCAGAAAGAAGATTGGTGTAGATGGGCAGGTTGAAACCTATAAAGCTAGACTTGTTGCAAAGGGTTTTCCTCGAAGACCTAGTTTGGACTATGACGAGACCTTTTCTCCAGTGGCTATGCTCAAATTCATTCGGATCCTTCATGCCATTGCTGCCTTCCACGATTATGAAATCTGGCAGATGGACGTAAAGACGGCTTTCCTAAATGGAAATTTAGAAGAGTGCGTCTATATGGATCAGCCGGAGGGATTCATTCAGAGTGGGAGCAGTGGTAAAGTGTGCAAGTTGCTCAAGTCCATCTATGGACTGAAGCAGGCATCGCGAAGTTGGAACATCTGCTTTAATGATACTGTCAAAGAATTCGATTTTATCAAAAACCCAGATGAACCATGCATTTACAGTAAGATTGTAGGGAGAACTGTGGTATTCCTCGTCTTGTACGTGGATGACATTCTCCTAATAGGAAATGATATTCCTATGCTACAGTCAGTCAAAGGATTCTTGTCACAGAGGTTCTCCATAAAGGACCTGGGCGATGCCAACTACATCCTGGGGATCCAGATCTATCGTGATAGATCTAAAAGGATGTTGGGACTTTCACAGTCCAGGTATATCGACACCATACTGAAAAGATTCAGTACGGAAGATTCCAAGCGCGGTAATTTACCGGCTTGTCACGGGATCACCCTCTTCAAAGAGATGTCTCCCAAGACTGATTTGGAAAGGGAACGCATGTCTATTATACCCTACGCTTCTGCGGTAGGCTCTATAATGTATGCGATGTTATGTACCTGACCAGATGTAGCATACGCATTGAGCGTTGTAAGCCGGTATCAGTCGGACCCAGGGGAGAAACACTGGATAGCAGTAAAGAACATTCTCAAGTACCTGAGAAGGACTAAGGAGATGTTCTTGGTGTATGGCAGAAAAGACCTCCAGATCGAGGCCTTTGCTGACTCCAGCTTCCAGAGTGATAAGGATGACTCCAAGTCCATGTCGGGTTATGTCTTTACCCTCAATGGAGGGGCGGTTTGCTGGAAGAGTTCCAAGCAGGAAACCGTTGCTGACTCAACTATGGAAGCGGAGTACATAGCTGCTTGCGATGCCGCAAAGGAAGCTGTCTGGATGAAGAAGTTCCTCACGGAGCTTCAGGTGGTTCCTACCATTGTTGATCCAATACCACTGTATTGTGATAACAACGACGCTATAGTTTTAGCGAAGGAACCCAGGTCCCATCAGAAGTCCAGGCACATTTTGAGGCGGTACCACCTGATCAAGGAGATCGTAGATCGCCGGGAGATCGAGGTGAAGAGAGTAGATTCAGAGAATAACACTGCAGATCCACTCACGAAGGCCTTACCCCAGACTCAGTTCGAGCGGCTGATCGAGATGATAGGTCTTCGATAAGCCAGTACATGGCCTTAGTGCAAGTGGGAGATTGTTAGTGTATATGCCCTAGAGGCCATTACTGTATCATACAAGTCTGTATATTACTTGATGGAAGCTTGGGATATTCACAGTTGTATAGACAATCTTGCTCAAAATGGTAGTATGCTACTTGGTTTGTTTCTACTTCAATGTGTGTACATGTGTTTCTTTTAGCATATCGCCTATACACATTAGTAGAGCCCTAAGGATCTTTTGCTTGATTACCAGCGTTGTGATGGCAGTCACACTAGTGGGGGCTGGGTAATCTACAAGAACATCCTTATACAGGTCCCTAGTCGTAGGATTATCGAGACGGGGCATCGATACTCTGGAGTAGACTAGCGTATACGCTTCTCATCCCAGCAGGGGAGACGGTCTGTCTCACAGCCGTCAGTACGTCGTACTTGAGATAGTATGCGGGTGCTCGTTAGGTTACGACTACACTGGACAGGACTCGTCGGGAACTATTGGTTGGTATTATACCTATTGTCAGTTATCAGTTCCCAGGTGACATGAGTATAGCATAGTCCGCTGACTTGACACTGTCACTTCGCCTCGAGTGTGTTCCCACTGTACTTTGATTACTACCCTACCACGGCTCAAAGGAGTTGTGCAAACAGGTAGTAGTTGGGTGCAGTCCCGAAGCACTTGGAGGCAGTGACGGTTAGACAGGATCCGTCTCTCCCGGTATTGGGGGTTGACATCGCGTTGTGCCTAAGAGAGCCATTACACATAGTAGTCCCTGGCCAGGGCAAGCGAGATATACTGGTAGGTTTCCAGTGTTATCTCAGGGTGTTCTGGGCTACACTCCGACACGACTTGTACCGCTATTAGGGGACTGACGTTTACCACCCCCTAGGCCCGCCATGCGATGTTCTCAGACGAACGGACCGGACTGTACGGAGATTGTCACATTCAGGCTCAGTAGGAGTTCGGATGGGTTTACCTCATCTGCCTTCTTATCGATATTTACCTGGGGACCATTACGTACAGCTGGTGCCGCTTGCGGTCTGTGGTTAAACCCACTGCCAGCGTAGTGTCGAGTCATTAGAGTCCCACACAGAGAGTTTCCCTGCACTGAGCGAAACGTGTAGAGGCCGTATGGTTTTACGGCAGGGCTACGATCACTTACGTGCACTTGTGTGCGTATGTTGTTCGGGCAGGCAATACTAGTGGGCTTTGGTTTAAGCCGGATCCTAGTATTGCACGGATGGATTAGTTTTGTCTTCTGTGTATTCGCATTCTACGGAATGCGGATGCGGGTGTGTATGCACAGTATTGAGGAGCGAAGAAGAAGGAGGTGCCTCATTAGGGTTTTGACAGTTGATTCGGTCAAAACCATTATGAGGCGGACTCATTAGGGTTTTGGCAGTTGGTTCGGTCAAAACCATTATGAGCCGGGGACATTATTTACTAATCTTTTTAGTGATAATTGTGTGATGGCTAATTACTTTGACCATTTGACCATACTTGACTTTGTTGACCGTTTGACCAAAGTTGACTTGGACCTTCATGAGAGGTCTAGAGTTTTCTTTGGTTTTCTTTTTATTTTTTGGATATGAAAATGGTCAAGTCAATTGTTACCATCAAATTTATCATGAAAAGATTAGTCATGATGATGTTGGTGTATTATTGCAACCATGGTGCTTTTTCTTTAGTTAATAATTCATTTCTCATTTCTCATTCTCTCTCTTAAGAAAATGAGACGAGAAAGCTCCATGGTTCTCCTTCATCTTCCTCCTCTTGATTCTTCCTTTGATCTCATATGTTGAGAGAAAAAGGATCCAAATAGACAAATACATCCATCTACTACTTCTACACAACCTAGGACATCAAGACTAGCGATCTTGTTGCCCTAGTTGCCTCGGCTCGAGGTGGAGCTCGGAGCACAACTCTCGGGTGGATCTTCTTCGACTCAAGAAGGCCGCGGAGGTGATCAAGATCCGGATCGATCCTCGGAGCTCAGATGGACGAGCAGGACAGCGGAGAGAAGACCCGAAGGACCGGTATCGTGAGGTATAATCTCTATGGCATAGTAGATAGAACCTCAAGTAGTTTGCTAGTTTGTTGTTTAGCAAAGATCCTTCTTTTAGTCCATGTTGCCTTTGCGCCAAAAATTGTTTTTTGCCGTTTCCACCTCCCCGTAAGAACCGGGGTGAGCAACGTGGACTTACAAGCACGTGACCCCCAATTGAGTCCTTTTCTCAGCGTTTATTTACGCTTCAGTTTTAACCATCACGTGTCAATACGTGACCATTGGTCACGTGTGAGCACGTGATACCTCATTGAGGTATTTCCTTTAGCCATTTATTTTTATTTCTGTTTTAACTATCACGTGTCAACACGTGACCATTGGTCACGTGTGAGCACGTGACCCCCAATTGGGTCATTCTTCAGCCGTTTGTTTTTTATTTCTGTTTTAACTATCACGTGTCAACACGTGACCATTGGTCACGTGTCAGCACGTGACACCTCATTGAGGTAATTCCTGATTTTTAATCAGGGAACAGTGCATAGCATATTTGCTCATAACTTTTGATCCCGGATGAATTATGAAGCCCATAATATATTAAATCGAAGGGTTTTTCGAGATGCTTCCAATACCATCAGAATTTAATAGTTCCTCCTTCGGGAGTTTATCAAAATACAGGCCGGAAGATACTGGTTCGCATTTCCTTAAGCGTATCGCTGCCATTTGATACCTTGGACTCTTCTGCGCAGAAATTTTTGGCAGGAACAAGGGGTATACTTGGTTTTTATCGTGAAAGATGGTGATCGCAATTTCCTTTGCCATTGTTCTAATCCCTTTATATGTCTTTACTTATTACCTTCTATACACCACACTTAAGCTTAATTGGTTTTCTTCCTTCCCTACCGTTCGGCACCGGCCTATGGTTTGGAAGAAAACTATCCAATAAGCTCAATAGGTGTACCCTCTCCTAATCCTAGGAGCCCTCACAACCTGAGAGAAGGTAAAGAGAAAAGACAACCGAATAATCCTATTCAATCTCTCCAGAACCAGAATCCATCCTCGAAAAAGTTCCTTCGAGTTCGTATATAACCATACGATGGATTTATCCAATGGAAGTGGATGTTCGTAATAATACGGGGTGTTATGGAGAAATGCAAAGGTGATATAGAAGTGGCAATGATGTATGCGACACCATGACATTCTTAAAGCCAAAGTGTTTTAAGAAGGTTCGGTCAATTTGGTTTCATGAGTTTTAGTCAAAGGTCGGGTCATAATCGCAGCCCCAGAGAGAGAGAGAGAGAAAACACTCAGCATGCACTCTAACTTAGATTAGAATGGTTAATCATTTTATCTAATCTGGATGGCTCCCACTGTTTTCTCGAATTCTCCTCCAAAGCTAAAAGGAGAATTAGTCGGAATTACCCGAGGGGTAGTCCTACTCATCAGTAGGAATCGGGATCCAACTATCATCGCATGATAACTTGATGGAAGCCACTCAAGTTACCACACTCCAGAAGGTATGCGCAAACCTGGCAAGTTTCCTGTATGTTTGTAACTCCCGATAATATTTTTACCCCTAGGATCCAAGAGACCTTGACTAAAGATCAAAATGTCAAAAGGTCCTAGTCAAGTTCAACCCGTCATTATCTTGACTGCATTAGACCCACCCGTACGAGCCTTGACTAAAGATCAAAATGATCGTACGACTGTCCTAACCAATCGCATTATCTCTGCAACATAAAAGCACTACATAGCTACCGAACACTACGCCTCGGCTAATGCACAACATACGCAGCACGAATACTAAGCAATACTAGTCTGAAATGACGGAAGGCTACGGCTGGTTTTTGGCGAAAAACCTTTAACGTAATGAACTTGATATCGTTGAAGGAATCCAAGTGATTTTATAAAAATATAGTGGCGAAAACTTTTGCTAAAGAGCTCACTCCCGATGAAGGGATCTCGGCTCTTTCCCCGTCGAATGGGGTGCAGGATATCCCAAACTGAATATCACGATGCAAACCAAAAATAATCGACTATAGTAAAGTTATTACATTGACGCAAACTTTTACCCAAGGGGTAACTCCCGATGAAGGGATCTCGGCCCTTGTCTCGTCGAATGAGGTGCTGAATATTCATAACCGAATACCACTGTGCAAAGCAAAAGAGAACGTCTGTAATGTCAGTTTTTTAAAAACATGGTTCCAACAACAACATATATAGGTTTGTTTTATCCTTGCAATGATAAGAATCTATGCAGTCCCATCAATTAATCACACCAGAAAAGAACGAAAATAAAATGTACGTATATGCAATCCGCATTCGCCACTGGGTCCCGTCATCACCCGTTAGGTTACTTAACTAACGACAGAGCGGGGACTGGGCTAGCACGGGTGCAAAACATATACAACATCTACTAGTATATATAAATATATATAACAATCGTCTCAGGCATGATATAAGCAACATCAAAGAGAACATCACAGAAGTAACACATAATAGCGGATAATCTGGAGCCCCGGGTTTCACTTGAGCCGCAAGTGAGACCCGACGTTCCCTGTCGTATGGATAGCCTGTGCAATGAAAACCTAAACCCCTACGAGCGCGGAAAGTTACCCGCCAAAACCAGAAATGAGGCAGCCCCCTTCAACAACGTGAATGGACCACCCAGCACTTCATGGAATCCGGTAACTTGAGCACCCCTCCTGGGTCAACCTATTCCCCCTACGAGTGCGGCGAATAGCCCGCCAATCCTAGAGTAAGGTCCCCTCCGTCTGAATGCCTTGAGATGCGGACCAGTTGCCCTCTAGAACCCGGCTATTCGTGCACTCCACCTCGGGGTAATCCTAGTACAGAAAATAAAATAATATACAAGGGTGACATCGACCTCATTTCGGTCGTGCCCCAAAAGAATAATATACAAACTGGCAGTGACGGCAGTCCACATGTCGGACGCTCGCCCCGCAATATCAAATGTACAAATGAAATAAAACTGTACTATTATTGCACCATTGCTATCCACCACGACGATCCAACCAACATCACATCACATCACAGAACATCAACGTGAATGTCACGTTCGCAAACCCATCTAAAAGACATATAGCAATTAGAAGAGTTTACCGATCAAATGACATTCACGGTCGCAGAATATAATGTATGTACCGTTAAACGCCTACTTAAAATATCGATCGACTATGTTCCAAATTGGCCCCAATAGCAGAACAACACTTTACTGAAATCTGGGCCAAAACAGAATATCACAAAATCCACAATTCCAAGTCTCTGAGCTACAGTGAAAATTTGAAGGCCCGTCGCCAATAATGGCCGCAGATCCGCCGCCAATAGGGGGTTAATGCGGTGGATCCGCGGCGACTTGGAGGCATCAGAAGCCCAAATTTTTCCTGTACCCTTATAATTGCCTGCACGGATTTTTGTTATATGTGAAATAATTTTTTGACCACATTTGAAAATCGACAGCAAACTGAAGAATGAAATCGTGATTTCGGTAAAATCCGTCGATCGATCTTTTAAGCACGTCTAAACAAGCAAGTAAGGGGTTTAAAGGGTGGTTCTGATACCATGAAGGGTCCCGGCAGCGCCCCGGCCATCGAAACGCGGCCAAAATGCGGAACAAAAATTTATCAAACCGGCGCTAGCTCTACCCGATTTCCGGATCGACCTTAAACCCTATTCTAGCAAACTAACTAAGAGTTAGAAAGGTTATACCGAGTTGATCCGTGTCCTTCGGTCTTCATTCCAAGCTCCTAGTGATCCTTTGACGATGTTCGGTTGCCGGTCTTCCTCCATCTCCGATGATCCACCCGAGAGAAACGGCGCAAGCTCCAACCTCGTCGAACGAGGTAACCGATGCTCCAGCGTCGCTAGCGATGGAGAGTGGGGGTGTATGAATATGTCACTACAATTTTCTCTCAACCATGAGCTCAATGAGAAACTCAAGAAGAAGAATGAAGGTGATGAAGCATTTGCATGAGCAAGAATAATGCTAAGTGGTTTTGTGTTCTTTTCTTTTGAGTGAATGAGAGAGAGGGAGTATAGCATGTAATTAATCTCTTTCCAAAATGAAATCCCTCCTCAACCAATATGTGGCCGGCCCCCCTTTCTCATGCCCTAAAAAAAATCATTTTCCATTAATCAAATAAAATATACACAATCATGCCCATGCCTTTGCCTTGTCACCCTCCACCCCATCATTAAACAAAATGAATTTTCATAAATGAAAAGTCAAAAAATGAGATGGCAAAACTTCTAGAAGCTATTCCGTATAAAATACGGAATACTTCCCGGTACATGTACCGAAATACATATATGCGTATTCGTACCAAAATACGAATAGCCGAGAGAAAATGAATAGTGAACAATAATACTAGAATACGTATATACAAATACATATATAAATAATTAAATCAAAACCCGATTTAATAATCCGGCTTAATCCTAAGCCGATAGTATTACCAACCGTCCGATTAAAGTCTGCGCAGCACTTGCACATATTTAATTGGACACCTGTATGTATCAACATACTTCATGTACACCATATCGCCTGAACGGTGAAAACCCTCTGTGTGGGACTCTAAAAACTCATCAATATGCTGGCAGTGGGTTTAACCACAAGCACGTTAGCGACACTAGCTGTACGTAACGGCTACCCAGGTATTGAGCGAAAGGGAGGCCGACGAGCAAACTCATCCTGAACCCCTACTGAGCTTGTCAGTGACAATATCCGCACAGTCTGGTTTGTTCGTCTAAGAGTATCGCATATCGAGTCTAGGGGGGTGGATAAAGTCAGACCCCCAACAACGCGATATTTAGTGTCGGTATGAAACCCACCACCACCTGAGAAACTATCGATCCTGGATCGATAATTCTCGTCCACCGTGGCCACGGATTTATGGTGATGGCCATCCGTACACAACGCGACATCAACCCCTAATACCGGGAGAGACGAATCCCCGACGATCCGATCACTGCCTCCATGTGGTTCAGGACTGTACCCAACTAAAACCTGTTTGCACGACTCCTTTGAGCCGTGGTAGGGTAGTAATCAAAGCACAGTGGGAACTCACACGAGACAAATGACGATCTCAGGTCGACAGACTAACCTGTACACATGTCACCTGGGAACAGCTATCTGACAATAGGTATAATACCAACTAGCAGGTTCCCGGCGAGTCCGTCCAGTGTACTCATAACCCAATGAGCACCTGTATACTATCTTAGCCGAACAAACTAACACCAATGGCTTGTGAGACCTGGCCACCGTCCCTCGTCGGGGTCTCGATCAGTATACACTAGTCTACACTGGAGTATCGATGCCCGGTCTCGATACTCCTACGACTAGGGACACTTAAGGATGTGCTTATAGACCCCCAGCTCCCACGTATGTGATCACCATCACAATGCTGGCAGTCAAGCAAGAATCCTATGGGCTTTATCAATATGTATTTGATGATAAAGACAAACCAGATAGCATACTATCATCTTGAGTAAGACTGTTTCATCGGTATAGGTCCTGCCTCAATCATCATAATCATAAGTCCATGACTATGATAATTGCCTTGAGGGAACTATAGCCAACATGAGAAGCCATCGACATCAAATAAAATATTTTTGATGAAGAAGCTTTTCAACATGAAGATGGTAGAGAATAGTTCGGTGATTGAACGCCTGAATGAGTTGAACAGCGTGACAAGCCAACTTGAGTCCGTTTCAATCATCTTTGAAGAAGAGATTCGAGCCCTACTGTTCCTATGTTCGTTGCCAGAGAGTTGGGAGAACCTAGTGATGGCGGTTAGCAACTCTATCTCAGGGATTCTCACGTTTAATGATGCGGTAAGCTGCATATTAAACGATGAGATGCGAAGAAAGTTCGTGAGTGGGAGTTCTTGAACTTCTGCACTTTCGGTGGAGAATCATGGTAGAACAATGGAAAGGGGAAAGTGGAAAAAAAGGCAAGTCTAAAAGCCAGGGTAAATCTCAAGGAAAAATCCAGGGCGTCTGTTGGAATTGCGGAAAGAAGGGCCACAGAAGAAGTGAATGCAGGCTTCCGAAGAAAGGCTCAGATGAGAAGACGGATGAAAAGGAAGCGAATATAGTGTCTATACAAGAACAAGGAGAACAAGGTCTTTGTCTATCGGCGAGCGATAACACAAAAGCGGATACTTGGTTCCTAAATTCAGGGGCTTCTTTTCATTGCACTTCAGGCAGACTTCATTTTAGCGAGTATGTTCAGGACGATCTTGGACATGTGACGGTAGGAAATGGTCAATCATGTAAGATCGTTGGAAAAGGGACGATCATCTCAACCGTCAGGAGGTGGTCAAATCAAATTGAAGAATGCTCGTCACATTCCGGATTTGAAGAAAAGCTTGATTTCCACAAGTCAGCTAGACAACGAAGGGTTTACTACAACGTTTGGGAATTCTCAATGGAAGATTTACAAAGGGTCGTTGGTGGTCACAAGGGACAAGCTGAGCGGTTCGTTGTACTCATTCAATGGGAGCAGCGAAGGCTCGGTTGCATTGACGGCAAGTTCGGAGAAAGATTCGGAGACTTCGCTGTGGCATAAAAGATTGGGACACCTCAGCGAGAAGAACATGAAAATTCTTCAAGCCAAGGGGGTTCTTTCAGGGCTGAAAAAGGTGGAGTTGGGGTTTCGCGAGAGCTGCGTTTGTGGGAAGCAAAACGCGCTCAGATTTCAAATTGGAGGCATAGCGAAAAAGACCAAGAAACTGGAAATGGTGCATACGGATGTGTGGGATCCGGCCTCGGTGGAGTCTTATGGAGGAAATCGGTACTTTGTGACGTTCATCGATAATACAAGTCGAAAGACATGGGTATACGCGATGAAGAAAAAGTCTGATGTGTTTGGCATCTTCAAACACTGGATTGCGAAGGTGGAGAACCAAACGGGGATGAAGGTTAAACACCTAAAGTCCGATAATGGCGGGGAATACTGCACCCAAGAGTTCGAGGAGTTTTGCTCGCAAAAGGGTATTCGTTGGTTGAATACGATACCTGGGATGCCACAGCAAAATGGTATCGCTGAAAGGATGAACAGAAAGATCCTAGAGCGAGTGCGAAGCATGACCTTAGATGCGAATCTGCCAAAATTCTTATGGGCAGCAGCGGTCGATGCTGCTGTGTATCTGATCAACAGAAACCCAGCAAGTGCGCTTGATGGAGGCATTCCAGAAGAAATTTAGTCGGGTAAACCGGTCAACTATTCGCACTTTAAAGTATTTGGCTTTATTGCGTATTCTTTGATTGATAAGGTAAAAAGGAGTAAGCTTGACTCCAAATCTAAGAAGTGTGCTTTCATCGGGTATGGTGGAGATGAGTTCGGATATCGGCTGTGGGATTACACAAGTAAAAAAGTAATACGAAGCCGGAACGTTGTCTTTGATGAGCATCACTTATATAGAGAAGAAAAGCAAGCCAAAGATGGTGTTGTATCTGAGTTCGTGGAGTTAGACGGAACTCAAGAGAACAATCAAGTGCCCACACGTGGGGATCAAAACATGGAAGAAGCTGCAGTGCAGGATCAGACTCAAGAACATGATGGTGACCATGTTCAGCAACCGGATGTGCCGGTTCTAAGGAGATCTACCAGAGAAAGGAGGCTACTTAAAAGACTTGTGACCGAATTCATTTTGTACATGGATTCGGGAGAGCCTGAATCCCTTGAAGAGGTGACGCAAGACGGTGCTAGTAAGCAGTGGGAGTGAGCTATGGACGAAGAGATGGATTCTTTGAAGAAGAACCGTATGTGGGATCTAGTGAAGCTACCCAAGGATCAAAAAGTGATGCTGAATAGATGGGTGTACAGGATAAAAGATGAGGCCGATGGTGTAAAGCGGTACAAGGCTCGCTTGGTAGTCAAGGGATATGCACAAAAGAAAGGAATTGACTATCAAGAGATATTTTCTCCTGTAGTGAAAATGACATCAATTCGGGTGATCCTTAGTATTGTGGCGGTGGAGGATCTGCACTTGGAGCAGCTTGATGTGAAGAACGCGTTCCTTCATGGAGATTTGGTGGAAGAGATCTATATGATGCAGCCACCGGGATATGAGGTGAAGGGAAAAAAATCTATGGTGTGTAGACTGCGAAAGAGCTTGTACGGCCTTAAGCAAGCTCTAAGACAGTGGTATCTCAAATTCGATCAGTTCATGTTAGAGATGTGATTTGTGCGTGGTGAGTCAGATCACTGTGTCTATATTCAGACTTTTGAGGATAGAGACTATATCATTCTATCACTCTATGTAGATGATATGTTGGTAGCGGGTCCGAACTTCGAGAAAATTCAAAGTCTAAAGATGTTGATGGCTGAAAAGTTTTCAATGAATGATTTGGGAGCGGCCAAACAAATTTTGGGCATGAAGATCGTTCGAGATAGGAAGCAGCGGAAGTGTGATTATCGCAGAGGGACTATATCGAGAAGGTTTTGAAGCGGTTCAACATGGACAAGTCAAAACCGGTGAGTACGCCTCTAGCAAAACATTTCAAACTCTTGAAGGAGTTTTGCCCGACAACTCAAGAGCAGAAAGACGAGATGGCAAGAGTGCCTTATGCTTCTGCGGTGGGGAGTTTAATATATGCAATGGTGAGTATGAGACCGGATATTGCACATGCAGTGGGAGTTGTGAGCCGGTATATGCAAAACCCGGGGAAGGAGCATTAGAATGCGGTGATGTGGATTTTGAGGTATCTTAGGGGTACGTCTAGTCACTGCTTATGTTTCGGGGGTGACTCTCTAAAGGTGCAAGGTTACGTTGATGCGGACTACTCGGGTGATCGAGATAGTGGGAAGAGCACAACGGGATACGTATTTACAGTTGGGGGAACAGCGGTGAGTTGGGTATCTTAACTGCAAAAAGTGGTAGCATTGTCAACTACGGAGGCTGAGTACGTGGCGATCATGGAAGCCAACAAAGAGATGATATGGTTACAAGGGTTACACGAAGAGTTAAGTAAGAAGCAAGGTTTCAATACCTTGTGGAGTGACAGCCAAAGTGCAATACATTTGGCGAAGAATGCAACATATCATTCTTGGATGAAGCATATCAAGGTGCGGTACCACTTCATACGCATGGCGTTGGAAGATGGTGAGTTGACGCTGCAGAAGATCGCGGGAGAAAAGAATCCGGCGGATATGTTCACCAAAATTATAGACAGAGATAGGCTGAATCTCTGTTGCAGAACGGTGGATCTCTCCATGAAAATTTGATGAGGAAAGAGCAGGAGAGGAATCGTGTGAAGTTTACTAGTGTTGAGAATCAAGCAAAAAAAATACTCCAAATGGGACAATGTCGAGATTGTGATGAATTTGCATCAAGGTGGAGTTTATTGAAAATTGATGCAAATTAAAGTCTAGGGTTAGGTGCCACTTTTGACATGCATGACATTGTTAGGTGGTAATAATGTTAGGTGATAACTTTGCTAGGTGCTACTTTGACATGCATGATATTGTTAGGTGGTGACTTTGTTAGGTCCTACTTTTGACATGCATGACATTGTTAGGTGATGACAATGAAAAGTGGTGATTTTGTTATGTGCTACTTTTGACATGCATGATATTGTTAGGTGGTGACAATGATAGGTGGTGACTTTGTTAGATACTACTTTTGACATGCATGACATTTTTAAGTGGTGACAATGAAAGGTGGTGACTTTGTTAGGTGCTACTTTTGACATGCATGATATTGTTAGGTGGTGACAATGAAAGATGGTGACTTTATTAGATAGTGATATTGTTCTAGGTGCTATAAAAGCACATCTTATGAGTGAGGCATTTTATATCAATCACAAGCATCATCATAAGAGGCAAAGGCTAAGAGAGATTTGTATAGAGAGATTTGAGAGAAATCTCCTAGGATTGTTCTTGTGCGTAAATTTGATTCAAGTATAGTAGACGTTTGCAGATCTCGCTCTGCCGGGGACTAGCCATACGGTGGGTGAACCTCGTTAACAAATCTATCTTGTTTGTGATTGATCACTTTCTTATTCCTGCACTTAAATTTATATTGTCTTTTGTCGTTTAATTGTGTGATTGTATTTTTACATGATTTGGGTTTTGTCGCGAGCACTGTTCCGTAGATCGACTCTCCTTCCCAACATGGTTGCCCGATCATTCCAATCTAAAGAAGTTTTCAAAAGATAAGATTTTTATCAAGATATAATATTCGACCTTAACGTAATTTCGAACTTGAAAACTTGAAAGTTGACTTAAACCTGAACTTGACTTGAACTCGAATTTGATTTGAACCTGAACTATTTACTTGAAACATGACATGTATACATGAACTCAACAAGTATACATGAAACCAACTTGACTCGAATCATGAATACAAATGACATGATTTACACTTGATATGACTACATGAACTCAATCTTGAAAACTTGATATTATACCGTAAGTCTATGTTACCCACCTGATTGAGAGGTTTAGCGCGCTTGCGCTTTTTAAAAGATGAATCAAAGAATAATATTACCGCAATCAAGAACGGCGTCACTTGGTAGCTAGCCGGTGAGTACGGGTCGGTCCACAGGGATTTTGTGAATTTCCTAATTGCTCTAACGAGTTAATTCCGAACGGTGTGAACGGATTGATTAAATCTAAAAACTAAATTAATCTAGATCTAAATCTTGCTAGGGTTAGGTTTAAGTTAAGTTTGGAAAGTCAATAAATCTCACCGCTTTCTATACCCATATTAAGATCTATTAGGAGTTATGGTAATTATTAATAAAGTGGATTAGAACCATCGGGAAGATGTTTCTTCCTCTAGGTTCTTGTCCTTCCTTTATCAATCCTTACCCTAAACTCCATGGAAAACACGTTCAACCGGGCCTTTATACTACGGTATCACCGCTACCTCGTGGGATAGGGTGACGTGTGTGCATGTATGCATGGAGTCCTATGAAAATATATGACGGGCAAGAAAGGGGTGAGAGATCTTCATCTCTCAAACCTTCCCCAAAGCTAACCCTAATAAGCGAGGAGACTACTCGATCATTAGGGAATTGAAGAACAGATCTAAACTATCTATCTAGGACAAGGAATTAAATCTAAACTAGGGCAAGGAATTAAATCTAAACTAGGGCAAGAATAGAAATTACCAAGGGCAGATAAGAAAATTAATTAGGGCAAATAAAAATAAATACTTACAAATTGATGCTCTCCAAAAAGAATTCTGAATTTTATTAATGAAAGGAGGCATACCTCAAAAGAGGTATTTGGGTTTCTATTTATAGGACATAGAAAACCCTAGGTTTACATTCGCCGCATGTCTGCTATTACAAAAATACCCCCTAAGAAAAAGACCTAGTCAACGCAAGCAGCCGCCACAGGAAAAATCCACCGACACGGGTCCTACATGGCCGCGGATCCACGACCAAAGCCCACATTTGGCCACGGTTCTGCGGCCGTATGTTGAGCTTGTGGGCTCAAATTCTCCTGGTTGCTTCTGGTGCATTTTTCATTCAAGTTTCTTCAGTCCTTTTCTCAGATTGGCTTCTAGGTTGCTTCCAGATCTCCACAGTGAATAATTGTAGTGGACTTTTACCGTTGCTTCGTGACGAAATCTTGAATCTTGCACTGCCTTGTACTTTGTGAACTGATCTTCTTGTAGGCTTGATCAAGATTCTTCTATTTATCGGTCGTAGTCTCACTTTTATATCGTCTTTTATCTTTTTCACTGTTTTTGCTCCGAGAATCTGTAACCTGTAACTATGTAGCAGGCATGGATCAAAAGCACCCGTTTATTTGTAAACTGAATAAGAATGGGGAATATAATAATGCAATATTATGATATGAACACCACCCCAGTACTTCACGGGGAGGCGGAATAGGTAAAGAATTTTTCTTTACAAGATAACATAGACTAGCCACTAGCATCTTTGCTAAACATTAACTAACAAACTAACTAGAAGTGTTAACTACTATATTAGAAGATTATACTAAAAGCTTGAACTCCTTCTTCTCCTTATTGTGGTCCTCCTTGTTGTGAGCTCCTTGGAGTGGTTGTGGATGGTTCCTCCTCACTGGCTTCTCCACGTCAAAAAAGATCCACCCGAAGGCCTCTACCTTGAGCTCCAACCTCTACAATGAAGTAAATAGAGTCCTTGGTGTGCTAGACTAAGAACCCTAGAGTGAGTAGAGAAGTGTTTTGGTCTCAAAAGCTCTTGATTTTCAACTCATGAAACACTTGAGCTTTGAGAGAGGAAGAGGAGAGAGCAACCATGAGAGAGAATGTGTCATGATAAAATGAAGGGTGAGTTCTCATATTAGGGAAAAAGAATAATCAAAATTTTATTAAGATAATTGTCATGGTTGATGTTGATTTGACCATTATCATGTTACATTTAATGCTAAGCACAAATATCTTTTGCTCAAAAAAATATCTAAGTCAATAAGGGTCAATATGGTCAAATAGTCAAACCAAATTAACCATAACACAATTATCTCTAATAAAAGATTAATAATCAATTTCCCCATCTCATTAAGGTTTTAATCAAGTCACTGGTCAAAACCCTAATGAGGTGTCTCTTTCTCTGCCTCTGTCAACTGTATATACATACCCGCATCCGTGTTCCGAAGAACACGAAATGCAATGAGACTGAACCAACCCAAAATCAGATACTAGGATCTGCCTTAAACCAAAACACACTAGTATCAACTTCCTGAACACCAAACACGCACAAGTACGCGTATGTGAACGAACCCTGTCGTAAAACCATATGACCTCTACCTCATTTCGCCCAAAGGTGAACAACCCTCTGTGTGGAACTCTAAACACTCTACACTACGCTGGCAGTGGGTCCAACCATAGGCCGCAAGCGGTACTAGCTGTACATAACGGTCCCTAGGTAGATGTCGATAAAAAGGCCGACTGGCGAACTCGTCCGAAACCCCTACTGAGCATGTCCGTGACAATATCCATGCAGTCCGGTCTGTTCGTCTGAGAGTATTGCATGTAAGGTCTAGGGGGTGGAAAACGCCAGACCCCTAATAACCGTACAAGTCATGTCGGTGTGGCTCAAGACCATCCGAGGATCTACTGGTCTGTCCACCAGTAATTCTCAATCAGCCATGGCCAGGGACTTATGGTAATGACCAACCGATCACTGTGCGATATCGACTCCCCATACCGCGAGAGACGAATCCCTAACAGTCGTTCACTGCCTTCATGTGGCTCGGGACTGCACCCAACTAAAATCTGTTTGCACAACTCCTTTGAGCCGTGGTAGGTAGTAATCAAAGCATAGTGGGAACTCACACGAGACAAATGACGACCTCAGGTCGACAGACTATTTGCACACATGTCACCAGAGAACTACTATCTGACGCTAGGTATAATACCATCTAGTCAGTCCTCGGTGAGTCCTGTCTGGTGAACTTATACCCAGTGAGCATCTGTATACAATCTTAGGTGTACATCACCAATGGCTGCGGGACCAATCCATCGCCTCTCGTCAGGGTCTAGATATGTATACACTAGTTTACTCTGGAGTATCGAAGCCAAGTCTTAATACTCCTGCGACTAAGGACCTTTAAGGATGTGCCTATTGACCACCCAGCTCCCACAAGTATGACTGCCATTACAACGCTGGTAGTCAGGCAAACATCCTACGAGCTTTATTAACATGTTCACAATATATGAAACACCGAGTAAATATATATCACATGTTAAGATAAAGACAAACCAAATAGTATACTATCATATCAAGCAAGATTGTCCTATACATACATATTCCTAGCATTCTATACAATGAAGGCCTCTAGGGCATATATATCCAAAATCTCCCACTTGCACTAAGGCCTGTAATTGGTGTAATGAGTATCCACTGTCTGTACTAGATCCAGTTGCTGGCGTACTGCATGCCCAACATCTCAAACAGCCTCTCGATCTGGACTTGAGGGATGGCCTTGATGAATGGATCTGCCGTGTTGTCTTTTGTGTCCACTCTCCGCATCTCGATCTCCCGGCGATCCACGATCTCTCTGATCAGGTGATACCGCTTTAAGATATGCCTAGATTTCTGATGGGACCTTGGTTCCTTCGCTAATGCCACAGCCCCATTATTATCACATTAAAAAGGTATTAGATTGGCAATGGACGGAACCACCTGAAGTTCAGAGATGAACTTCTTCATCCAGATAGCCTCTTTTGTGGCATTGTTAGCAACTATATACTCAGCTTCCATTGTTGAGTCTACGACGGTATCCTGTTTGGAACTCTTCCAACATACCGCCCCTCCATTGAAGGTAAACACAAAACCCGAAATGGATTTAGAGTCATCTTTGTCACTTTGGAAGCTGGTGTCGATAAAAGCCTCGACCTGGAGGTCTCTATTACCATAAACCAAGAACATCTCCTTAGTCCTTCTCAGGTACTTGAGAATGTTCTTTACCGCTATCCAATACTTCTCACCTGGGTCAGACTGATACCTGCTTACCACACTAAGGGCGTAAGCTATATCTGGTCCGGTACATAATATCGCATACATTATAGATCCTACAGCCGAAGCGTAGGGTATAATGCCTATGCGAGCCCTCTCTTCATCAGTCTTTGGAGACATCTCTTTGGAGAGGGTGATCCCGTGACAAGCAGGTAAATTACCGCGCTTGGAATCTTCCATACTAAATCTCTTTAGTATAGTGTCAATGTACCTGGACTGTGAAAGTCCCAACATTCTTTTGGATCTATCACGATAGATCTTAATCCCCAGAATGTAAGAGGCATTGTTAGTGTATATGCCCTAGGGGCCATTATTGTATCATACTAGTTTGTATATTACTTAATGGAAACTTGGGATATTCACAGTTATATTAACAGTCTCGCTCAACATAGTAGTATACTACTTGGTTTATATCTATCTTAATATGTGTATATATTAGCATATCGTGAATACATATTGATAGAGCCCTTAGGATCTTGCTTGACTACCAGCGTTGTGATGGCAGTCACACTAGTGGGGGCTGGGTAGTCTATAAGCACATCCTTTTTCAGGTCCCTAGTCGTAGGATTATCGAGACAGGGCATCGATACTCCGGAGTAGACTAGTGTGTACGCTTCTCATCCCAGTTGGGGAGATGGTCTGTTCCACAGCCATCAGTACGTTGTACTGGAGATAGCAGACAGGTGCTCATTGGGTTACAGGTACACCGGACAGGACTCGCAGGGAACTGTTGCTTGGTATTATACCCGTCGTCAGTTAACAGTTCCCAGGTGACATAAGTACGGCATAGTCCGCAGATTTGACACTGCTGCTTCGTCTCGAGTGTGATCCCACTGTTCTTAGATTGCTACCCTACCACGGCTCAAAGGAGTCGTGCAAACAGGTAGCAGTTGGGTGCAGTCCCGAAGCACTTGGAGGCAGTGGCGGTTAGATAGGATTCGTCTCTCCCGGTATTGGGAGTTGATATCGCGCTGTGTTTGGAGAGCCATTACGCAAAGTTCCTGGCCAGGGCAAACGAGATTTACTGGTAGGATTTCCAGTAGCTTCTCAAGGTGTAATGGGCTTCAATCCGACACGACTTATACCTCTTTTAGGGGACTGACGCTTGCCGCCCCCTAGGCCCGATATGCGATAGTCTTAAACGAACAGACCAGACTGTACGGAGATTGTCACATCAGGCTCAGTAGGAGTTCAGATGGGTTTCCTCATCGGCCTTCTTATCGATATCTACCTGGGAACCGTTACGTACAGCTAGTACCGCTTGGGCCCTGTGGTTAAACCCACTGCCAGCGTAGTGTCGAGTCTTTAGAGTCCTACACAGAGAGTTTCCCTGCTTCAGGCGAAACGATATAGAGGTCGTATGGTTTTACGACAGGGTTCGGACACATACGTGTATTTATGCACGTATGATGTTCGGACAGATTTTACTAGCGGGCTTTAGTTTATGCCAGATTCTAGTATTGGATTATTGGATTTATACAGTCTCAGTATTTCTGTGTTTTTACGAATGGGAGGGGCATTCTCGTAATTAGTCGAGAAGCTTCTAGAAGAAAGGTAAGGTAGAGAGCTTAGGTGTAAAATGCATTAAATGAATTAGTGACTCATGAGATGATTCATCCAAATGAGTTAATGAAGCATTTATTGCTTAATGACTCATATGATGATTCATTGATTGTATTAAATGAAGCATGGTTGTAATTATCACATAATGATTTATTTGATATTCTTTATGCTTCATAAAATATAGAATTGAGACATAATTCATTTCATTCTCAAAAACACATTCTCTCTTCTCAAGCTCTCTCTCTTCAAAAACCTAACCCTAATCCTCTCATGTGTTGAGTTCTCAAGGGTTAGCAAGACTAATAGATCCTTAATCCACTTCTTTATCTTCTAGGTCACTTAGATTAGCAATCCTAGCCACTTGGTTACCTCAAGTGAGAGGTTAAAACTTGAAGAAGGAGCTCTCGGGTGGATCTTTTATCACATCGAGGAGGCCGACAAGGAGGTGCACAACAAGAACAAGAAGGACTAGAATCTTGAGGTATAATCATCTATCATAGTAGTTAATCACTTCTAGATAGTTGTTAGTTAGGGTTTAGCAAAGATCCGTAAAGTTAGTCGATGTTAACTTGAACAAAATGATTGTTTTACCTATTCCGCCTCCCCGCATCATGTGGGGTGTCTAACGTTGACTTACAGTGGTATCAGAGCCTAGCTAAACCATAACTAATATATTAGCAAAGTCTTTAGAAATTCGATCGCAAAACGAACCCGAAAAAAACAACATTTTCACATAGTTTCTGCTGATTTTAAAACGGGGTCTAAAAATTTTTCAGGGTCCCTTAAAAATACAAGCAGGGTTTTTTAAGAATTGTGAAGAAATTTGGGATCGTGACTCGACCAAACCGCCGCCACCGATCCAAGCGATCCGCTGCGGATCCGCGGCCGAGTTGACACCGAGTCAACCCAAATTTGCTCAGTTATTCTTCTGTGTTGATGTTGTGTTTTCTGGGATGTTTTGTTTTTGCTCAGGTTTTATGTGCACAGAGAATTTTTTGGAGTAGATTCATTTGTGTTGCTTTATCGGAATTCTAAGATATTTGGCTAACTTGATTATATCTGTGTTGTGTTTAATGTGTTCGTAAACCTTCCCTAACTGCTAATATGTCGGTTAGCAGGGGTTGCACATTTCTGTAATGGTTTTTACTGGTTTGTGATTGTGAACTTGTTGGATTGTCGTGAATGGATCGCCGGGGATGTGAGACGAGTGTTTCTTTCATTCAAATATAAATTGTAATTTGTTGTAATATTCTTTTGCGGGGCACATCCGGGTTGAGCTTGTAGCCACCGTTGTATTATTTCATTTACTGTTTTCTGCTCCTAAGATAGACTCAAGGTGGGGTGCATAAACTACCGGGTACTTTGAAGTGCTTAGTGGCCTACTCACGTCGTTGAGGGAGACCGCTTCACTTCGGGTACTTGGCGGGTAGTTTTCCATACCCGTAGGGGTCTAGGGTGTGGTTTTGGCTATTCATCGTGACTATGTAATCCGTCTTTCTTTGCAGGCTCAAAAGGAATGCAGATTCCTAGAAAATCCAATATGTTCATCTGTGATCTGGAATGCCTATTATTGCATCTGACGAATGTACAATATCTATACATGATATCTAGTAGGCGTTACTTATGTTTTACACCTGCGCTAGCCTAGCCCACGCTCTGTCGTTAGTTAAGTAACCTAACTGGTGAATGACGGGGCCCAGTAGCGAATGCGGATGGCATAAGAGGACGTTGTATTTTCGTTGTTTTCTGCAATGATAGGTTAATTGATGGGACGCATTATTTTAATGCAAAGAAAATAAACTAAAGTTGAATCGTTGGAACAGTTTAAAAGAAACCACTCGGTTATTTTAAAACAGAAGATTTTTTTAATTGCGCAGCTTAAACCACTCCTTTTAAAAGCTATCAGGTTCTTTCGATCATATTAAGTTCACTACGTTCACGATTTCGCCAAAACCATTCGTAGCTCTCCGTCATTTCATTTGGGTATTCAGTAGTATTCAAGCTATGTATTTTGACCAACGCCAAGGCATAGTGTTGGTAGCTGCTGGGTATTCATTTGTTGCATAGATAGATGAGTTAGTTTGGGACAGTCGTACTGCCATTTGGCCAACGTCAGGGGTATGTACGGATGAGTTCAAATTAACAAGATAATGATGGGTAGAACTTGACATGTGACTTATGACATTTTGACCAACGCCAAGGTCATAAGAGCATGGGGCAAAAATTTATATCGGGAATTTCTAAAGAAACTGAAATTTTCTAAGAGTTGCATACCATTTGGAGTGTGATAATTTTGGTAGGATTCCTTCAGCTTTATCACACGATGATATTTAGATCCCGATCCTACTGTGAGTATCCGCTACTCATCAGGAGATTCGTCACTTAACGATCAATGCTATAAACCAAGTAGGTGTCGAGAAAGGTGTCAGCGGGGCTACGCCCCCAAAGAAAAGAGGTTATTTAATTAAGAAACTTCGCGAAAGCGTCGTAAAACCTCCCTCGAAGTACCGACACCGGCCTGGCTTAACGGTTAAGCAAGTATTGTACGGTGAGAATGGTCCTGACTAGTTCTTCCTTTTTGGTTTGAGGAGGGATTCGAGAAACAGTGGGAGCCATCCTGTTTAGATAAACTAAAAAGCACTCTAAATTTGCAAGAGCATCATGCTAAAGTTTTTCCTCTCTCTCTCCTAATTGCAGCGACTCAGAACATGACAGGCCTTAAGTTACTATTAGATAAAAATATTTTGACAGGGCCAAACTATAAAGATTGGTTCCGGAATGTCAAGATGGCTATAACTTTTGACAAATTGGGGTATGTCCTTACTACTAAGGCACCTGCCGTCCCAGCTCCAAAATCCAGTGTTGCGGATAAGGAAATCCACAAGACCTGGGAGATAGACTGCGCGAAGGCCAAATGCATCGTGCTTGCCTCTATGAATAATGAACATCAGAGGAGGCACGAGAATATGGAACTTGAATCCATATTTCTCCATACCAAGGAACTGTATGGAGAGCAATCTCGTATAGCTAGATACGAGATCTCGAAGAACTTGTTTCAGTCGAGACTGGCCGTTGGATCATCTGTAGGAGAACATGTCCTTAAGATGATTGACTATATTGAAGAGCTCGCAGACCTCGGGACAACATTAGAGAACGAGCTATATATAGACTTGGTTCTTCAGTCCCTTCCTTCCATCTACACCCAATTTATCTTGAATTTCAACATTCAAGGTAAGGAAGTTGAGCTTCCAGAACTGCTTAACATGTTGAGGATTGCAGAGGGCACCTTGCAGAAAGCAAGAGAAACGCCCACTATGTTTGTTCGCGGTGCTTCCTCTTCCAGGTCCAAGGTAAGGGCCAAAAGAAGGAAGAAGAAGGCCGCTACCAAACCAAGAGGTGGTGTTGGTAAGGTGCGAGTTAAGGGAAATGCAAAGATTGTGGTGCCAGTAGTGGCAAAGGACGAGTGCTTCCACTGTTGTAGGAAAGGCCATTGGAAGAAAGATTGCAAAGCTTGGATTGCCAAGAACCAGGACCTGAAGCAAACTGTGGCTTCGACTTCAGGTGTGTTTGTAATTGAAAATTGTCTGTCAATCAACTCTACTTCCTGGGTATTGGATACCGGATCAGGATCTCATATATGCAATTCATTGCAGACACTGAGAAACCGTAGAGTGCTGAAGGTTGGTGATATGACCCTCCAGGTTGCTAACGGAACTAGCGTGAATGCTGTGTCCGTAGGGGATTATCACCTTGGATTTACGAGTGGACATATTTTGGTTTTGCGCAACTGTTTTTATGTACCCAGTTTAACGTGTAATATCATATCAGTATCGTTGTTATCAAAAAAAGGTTATGATTTCACATTTGTAAGCGATGTTGTTAACATCCACCTTAATCATGGTTTGATTGGGTCCGGTACACTAGATAACGGTATATACGTGTTAAATCAATTACAGATTTTCAATGTCCAGAACACACTAAAAAGAAAGTCTCCAGATATAAATCAGGCTTTCTTATGGCATTGTAGACTAGGTCACATCAATAAGACAAGGTTAATTAAGTTACATAGAGAAGGATATTTGGATCCGTTCGAATATCAATTTTATGCCACTTGTCAATCATGTCTCAAAGGAAAGATGACAAAGACTCCATTCACTGGACATGGAGTAAGAGTGAGCGAGCTCTTAGGACTCATACACAGCGATGTATGTGGTCCAATGTCTATACATGCAAGAGGCGGTTTTTCATATTTCATTACTTTTACGGATGATTTCTCTAGGTATGGATTCATTTTCTTTATGAAACATAAATCCGAGTCCTTTGAGAAATTCCAAGAATATAAGAATGATGTAGAAAACCAAACCGGCAAAAGTATCAAGACACTGAGATCTGATCGAGATGGTGAATACTTAAGTGCCGAGTTCCTAGGTTACCTAAAAGAGAAAGGGATTCTCTCTCAGCTTACTCCTCCATACACTCCACAACATAATGGTATATCGGAAAGATGGAACCGAACCCTATTAGATATGGTATGTTCCATGATGAGTAATGCTGAGTTACCGCGATCTTTCTGGGGTTATGTGCTAGAATCAGCTGCATATCTTTTGAACAGGGTTCGTACCAAGACTGTGCCTACCACACCATATCAGATGTGGAGTGGGAAGAAACTCTATCTTCGGTATTTGAAGATATGGGGATGTCCAGCTTTTGTTAAAAAGCAGCGTGCGGACTAACTCGAGGCACGATCAGTACAGTGTAAGTTTGTGGGATATCCAAAGAACTCCAAGAGGTATTTTTTCTATTACGCAGAGGAACAAAAGGTTTTTGTTTCTCGTAATGCCCATTTTCCAGAACAACAGTTTTTAGAAAAGGAAACAAGTGGGAGCGCAATAGAACTGGAAGAAATTCCAGAACCATAAACTACTATTGAAAGTTTGGTAGAACCAAAAGTTCAAGAAGAACAGGACATTCCCGTACCCCTCCGCAGGAGTAGTAGGCCGTCTCATCTGCCTGAGAGATACTACGATTTTCTCATAGACGGGGATAGAGAGGATTGCGTCATTGATAATGATGAACCTACTAGCTTCCAGCAGTCCATCCAGAGCGGCGACTCAGTAAGATGGCTGGATGCAATGCGGACCGAGATGGAGTCCATGTACACCAACAAAGTATGGACTTTGGACTTTGCTCCAGATGGGGTAAAACCTATAGGATGCAAGTGAATCTTCAAGAAAAAGATTGGTGTAGATGGACAGGTGGAAACCTATAAGGTCAGACTTGTTGCAAAGGGTTTTCGTCAAAAACCTGGTTTGGACTATAACGAAACTTTTTCTCCAGTGGCTAAGCTCAAATCCATTCGGATCCTTCTTGCCATTGCCGCCTTCCATGATTATGAGATCTGGCAGATGGACGTAAAGACGGCTTTTCTAAATGGTAATTTAGAAGAGTGCGTCTATATGGATCAGTCAGAAGGTTTCAATCAGAGTGGGAGCAGCGGGAAAGTTTGCAAGTTGCTTAAGTCCATTTATGGACTAAAGCAGGCATCGCGGAGTTGGAACATCTGTTTTGATGAAACGGTCAAAGAATATGACTTTATCAAAAATCCAGATGAACCATGTATATATAGTAAAATTATAGCACGAACTGTCGTATTTCTCGTCTTGTACGTGGATGACATTCTCTTGATAGGAAATGACATTCCTATGCTACAATCTGTCAAAGGATTCTTGTCACAGAGGTTCTCCATGAAAGACCTGGGTGATGCCTCTTACATACTGGGGATCCAGATCTGTCGTGATAGATCTAAGAGGATATTGGGACTTTCGCAGTCCAGGTATATCAACACTATATTGAAAAGATTCAGTATGGAAGATTCTAAGCGCGGTAATTTACCGGCTTGTCACGGAATCACCCTCTCCAAAGAGATGTCTCCCAAGACTGATTTTGAAAGTGATCGCATGTCGATTATACCCTACGCTTCTGCGGTAGGCTCTATAATGTATGCGATGTTGTGCACCAGAGCAGATGTAGCTTACGCACTGAGCGTGGTAAGCCGGTATCAGTCAGACCCAGGAGAGAAGCACTGGATAGCAGTAAAGAACATTCTCAAGTACCTGAGAAGGACTAAGGAGATGTTCTTGGTTTACGGCGGAAAAGACCTCAAGATCGAGACTTTTGCTAACTCCAGCTTCCAGAGTGACAAGGATGACTCCAAGTCCATGTCAGGTTATGTCTTTACCCTCAATGGAGGGGCGGTGTGCTAGAAGAGTTCCAAGCAGGACACCGTTGCTGACTCGACAATAGAAGCGGAGTATAGCTGCTTGCGATGCCGCAAAAGAAGCAGTCTGGATGAAGAAGTTCCTAACAGAACTTTAGGTGGTTCCATCCATTGTTGATCCAATACCTCTGTATTGTGACAACAACGGGGCTATAGCTTTAGCAAAGGAACCCAGGTCCCATCAAAAGTCCAGACACATCTTAAGGCGGTATCACCTGATCAGGGAGATCATAGATCGCCAGGAGATCGAGGTCCGGAGAGTTGCTACAGAGGAGAACACTGCAGATCCATTCACAAAGGCCTTACCTCAGATACAGTTCGAGAGGCTACTCGAGATGATAGGTCTTCGATACGCCAGTACATGGCCCTAGTGCAAGTGGGAGATTGTTAGTGTATATGCCCTGGGGGCTATTATTGTATCATACTAGTTTGTATATTACTTAATGGAAGCTTGGGATATTCACAGTTATATTAACAGTCTCGCTCAACATAGTAGTATGCTACTTGGTTTATATCTATCTTAATATGTGTATATGTTAGCATATCGCGAATACATATTGATAGAGCCCTTAGGATCTTGCTTGACTACCAGCGTTGTGATGGTAGTCACACTAGTGGGGGCTGGGTTGTCTACAAGCACATCCTTTTTCAGGTCCCTAGTCATAGGATTATTGAGACAGGGCATCGATACTCCGGAGTAGACTAGTGTGTACGCTTCTCATCCCAGTTGGGGAGATGGCCCATCCCACAGCCATCAGAACGTTGTACTGGAGATAGTATACATGTGCTCGTTGGGTTATGGGTACACCGGACAGGACTCGCAGGGAACTGTTGGTTGGTATTATACCCGTCGTTAGTTAACAGTTCCCAGGTGACATGAGTATAGCATACTCCGCACACTTAACACTGCTGCTTCGTCTCGAGTGTATTCCCACTGTTCTTAGATTTCTACCCTACCACGGCTCAAAGGAGCCGTGCAAATAGGTAGCAGTTGGATGCAGTCCCGAAGCACTTGGAGGCAGTGGCGGTTAGATAGGATTCGTCTCTCTCGGTATTGAGAGTTGATATCGCGCTGTGTTTGGAGAGCTATTACGCAAAGTCTCTGTCCAGGGCAAACGAGATTTACTGGTAGGATTTTCAGTAGCTTCTCAAGGTGTAATGGGCTTCACTCCGACACGACTTATACCGCTTTTAGGGGACTGACGCTTGCCGCCCCCCTAAGCCCGATATGCGATTGTCTTAGACGAACATACCGGACTGTACGGAGATTGTCACATCAGGCTCAGTAGGAGTTCGGATGGGTTTTCTCATCGGCCTTCTTATCGACATCTACCTGGGGACCGTTACGTACAGCTAGTACCGCTTGCGGCCTGTGGTTAAACCCACTGCCAGCGTAGTGTCGAGTCTTTAGAGTCCCACACAGAGAATTTCTCTGCTTCAGGCGAAACGATATAAAGGTCGTATGGTTTTACGACAGGGTTCGGACACATACGTGCACTTATGCACGTACGATGTTCGGACAGATTTTACAAGCGGGATTTAGTTTAAGCCAGATTCTAGTATTGGATTATTGGATTTATACATTCTCAGTATTTCCGTGTTTTACGGATGGGAGGGGCATTCTCGTAATTAGTCGAGAAACTTCTAGAAGAAAGGTGAGGTGGAGAGCTTAGGTGTAAAATACATTAAATGAATTAGTGACTCATGAGATGATTCATCCAAATGAGTTAATGAAGCATTTATTGCTTAATGACTCATGTGATGATTCATTGATTATATTAAATGAAGCATGGTTGTAATTATCACATAATGATTTATTTGATATTCTTTATGCTTCATAAAATATAGAATTGAGACATAATTCATTTCATTCTCAAAAACACATTCTCTCTCCTCAAGCTCTCTCTCTTCAAAAACCTAACCCTAATCCTCTCATGTGTTGAGATCCCAAGGGTTAGCAAGACTAATAGATGCTTAATCCATTTCTATATCTTCTAGGTCACTTGGATTAGCAATCACAGCCACTTAGTTATCTCAAGTGAGGGGCTAAAGCTTGAAGAAGGAGCTCTCGGGTGGATCTTCTATCGCATCGAGGAGGCCGACGAGGAGGTGAACAACAAGAACAAGAAGGACTAGAATCTTGAGGTATAATCATCTATCATAGTAGTTAATCACTTCTACATAGTTGTTAGTTAGGGTTTAGCAAAGATCCGTAAAGTTAGTCGATGTTAACTTGAACAAAATAATTGTTTTACCTATTCCGCCTCTCCGCATCATGTGGGGTGTCTAACGTCAACTTACAGGCATCTCCCAAGTCTTTCATGGAGGATTTCTATGACAAGAAGAGCTTTACTGATTGTAACATAGGGATATCATTCCCTATCAGCAGTATGTTATCGACGTACAGAACGAGGAAGACTACTACTCCTTCTACAATCTTCCTATAAATGCATGGTTCATCTACATTTTTGATAAAGTCAAATTCTTTGACTGTCTCATCAAAGCAGATGTTCCAACTCCGCGATACTTGTTTTAATCCATAAATGGATTTAAGCAACTTGCACACTTTTCCGCTGCTCCCACTGTCTAAGAAACCTTCTGGTTGATCCATGTAAACACTTTCTTCTAAATGTCCATTTAGAAAAACTGTTTTTACGTCCATTTGCCAGATTTTATAATCATAGAAGGCAGCAATAGCAAGCAGGATCCGAATGGATTTAAGCATAGCTACCGGACAAAAGGTTTCGTCATAGTCCAATCCTGGTCTTTGACGAAAACCTTTTGCACCGAGCCTAGCTTTGTAGGTTTCCACTTGTCTAAATGCACCAATCTTATTTTTGAAGATCCATTTGCATCCAATTGGTTTTACCCCAGGAGGAGTAACATCTAAAGTCCATACTTTATTGGTGTACATGGATTCCATTTCGGATCTCATAGCATCCAGCCACTTCACCGAGTCATTACTCGTGATAGCCTGCTGAAAATTTGTAGGCTCATTATCATCGATAATGCTATCCTCTCGATCCCAATCTACAAGAAACACATAGTATCTGTCAGGCGGACGAGGAAGCCTACTAAATTTGCGGAGCGGCGTTGGTTCGTCGGGTTCTATTGAAACCTGAGGTTCTACTAAGTCCTCGGCAGCAGTTTGTGGTTCTTGAATTTCTTCCAGTTCTACTGCGCTCCCACTAATTTCTTTTGCAAGAAATTCACTCTCTAAGAAGACAATGTGGCGAGCAACAAACACCTTTTGTTATTCAGTGTGATAGACAAGATATCCCCTTGAATGCTTGGGGTATCCCATAAACTTGCACAAAACCGATCGTGCCTCAAGCTTGTCCGGATTCTACCTTTTAACAAATGCTGGACACCCCCATATCTTGAAATACTTAAGATATGGTCTCTTCCCACTCCACATTTCATATGGTGTGGTAGGCACAGAGTTAGTCAGAACTCTATTCAATAGGTATGCAGCTGATTCTAGCGCAAAACCCCAGAAGGAAAGTGGCAACTCAGCACTACTCATCATTGAACGCACCATGTCCAGTAGCATGTGATTCCTTCTTTCTGATACACCATTATGCTGAGGTGTATACGGAGGAGTAAGCTGAGAGAGAATTCCATTCTCTTTTAAGCATTCAAGGAAACTGGTACTTAAGTATTCTCCACCTCGATCAGATTGAAGCGTCTATATGCTTTTACCAGTCTGTTTCTTTACTTCATTTTTATACTCCTTAAATTTCTTAAAGGCCTCGGATTTATGCTTCATTAAGAACACATGTCCATATCTCGAGAAATCATCAGTAAAAGTGATGAAGTAAGAGTGACCGCTTCGTGCATGTGTAGACATCGGACCACATACATCGCCGTGTACAAGTCCCAAGAGCTCCGTGGCTCTTTCTCCATGTCCGATGAACGGAGATTTGGTCATTTTCCCTTTGATACATGATTGACAAGTTACATATGATGAATACTCAAACGGATATAAATATCCATCTTTATGCAACTTCGTCAACCTTGTTTCATTTATATGAACAAGTCTACAATGACATAGGAAGGATTGGTTTAAATCAGGAGCCTTTTCTTTTGAGTGTGTTCTGAATATTGAAAACTTGAGATTGATTAAGTATGTATATGCCGTTTTCCAGTGTGCCAAACCCTATCATTTCTTGATTTAGGAAAATGTTCATGACATTTTTTTCAAGTGCAAAATTATATCCTTCATTAGATAACAAAGATACTGATATAATATTACATAGCATACTGGGAATACAAAAACAGCTGTACAACACCAAAATGTGCCCACTAGTCAACCCCAGGTGATAATCCCCTACCGCAACGGCATCTACATTTGTTCCATTGCCAACCCGGAGGGTCATATCACCTTCCTTCAGTGCTCTACGATTTCTCAGAGCCTACAAAGAATTACAGATGTAAGAATCTGAACCGGTATCAAGTACCCATGATGTAGAGTTTACTGAAAAACAGTTTTCGATTACAGACACACCTGAAGCAGAAGCAGCAGCTTGCTTCGTGTCCTTGGCTTTGAAAGCCATGCAATCCTTTTTCTAGTGCCCCTTCTTATGACAATAGTAGCATTCATTCTTGTCCGCTTTCACTTTCCTCGCCTTGTTCGTTCCCTGCACCTTCTTGACCCCACCTTTCGGTTTGGTGGCTTTCATCTTCTTCTTCCCCTTAGCCTTCACTTTGGATTTAGAAGAGGATGATTGGCTAACATACAGAACGGGGGTCCTCTCCTTTTTCAAGGAGCTCTCTGCTACCCTCAGCATGTTGAGGAGCTTTGGAAGATCAGCTTCTATATCGTGCATATTGAAGTTTAGCACGAACTGAGAGAAGGTGTGGGGAAGGGACTACAATATCAAGTCGATGTACAACTCATTTTCTAGCACGCATCCTAGGTTTGCGAGTTCCTCAATGAGGCTGATCATTTTCAGGACGTGCTCTCCTACAGGTGATTCTGGAGCTAACCTCATCTGGAATAGTTTCCTTGAGGTCTCGTACTTCGCGATACGAGAGTGCTCTCCATGCAAATCCTTGCAATGGAGAAAAATGGATTTAATATCCATACTTTCGTGCTGTTTCTGGAGTTCATTGTTCATGGATGCCAGCATGATACACTTAGTTTTCTCGCAGTCTAGATCCCAAGTTTTGCGGACCTCTTTGTCCACAACTGAGGAATCTAGTCCTGAGATAGGGGCAGCGGTAGCGGTGGTGACATACCCAACTTTGTCATTAGTCGGTGCAATGTTGACGTTTCTTAGCCAATCCTTATAGTTTGGTCCGGTCAGTGTATTCTTTTCAAGTAATAGTTTTAGTCCTGTCATGGTAGCTGCCAGAAAGAGAGAAAAGAAACAATCAACATATGCTTTTGCAAGTTTAGATTGGTTTATTAGTTTATCTAAATAGGATGGCTCCCACTGTTTCCTCAAATTCTTTTTCAAACCCTAAAAGAAGAATTAGTCAGGATTAATCGCACGTCACAATACTTGCTTAACCTTTCAGCCAGGCTAGTGTTGGTACTTCGAGGGAGGTTTTCCAACGCTTTCGCGAAGTTCCTTAATTATATAACCTCTTTTCCCTGGAGGCGTAGCCTTGCTAACACCGTTCTAGACACCTACTTGGTTTATAGCATTGATTGTTAAGTGAGAAAAATTTCCCGAGAGTATTCCTACTCATCAGTGGGATCGGGATCCAACTATCATTGTATGATGACCTAGATGGAGGCCACTCTAGTTACCATACTCCAGAAGGTATGCTAAATCTGCAAGTTTCCTTTATGTTTGAAACTCCCGATGTGGTTTTTACCCCAAGCTCTTATGACCTTGACGTAGGCCAACAAATCATAAGACGCAAGTCAAGTTCTACCCGTCGTTGTCCTGGTTAATTTAGACCCATCCGTACTCGCCCTTAACGTAGGCCAACAAGGCTGTACGACTGTCCTAAACTAATGCATCTATCTATGCAACAAATAAACAACACATTGCTACCATTCACTATGCATTGACGTAAGCCAACAAACATAGCATGAATACGATGTGTTGTTTATTTGAAACGACGGAGGGCTACGACTGGTTTTTGGCGAAACCGTTAACGTAATGAACTTGATATAATCGAAGGAACCATGAAAGCTTTTTAAAAGGAGTGGCTTAAGCTCCGCATTTAAAATTTGCTTTTTGAAGAAAACCGAGTGGTTTTGAAATTGTTCCAACGATTTAGTTTAGGTTTGTTTTATTTGCATTAATGAATTAATGTTGTCCCATCAATTAATCCTACCATTGTAGAAAGAAACGAAAATACAATGTACGCTTATGCCATCCGCATCGCCATGGGGCTCCGTCATCACCCGTTAGGTTACTTAACTAACGACAGAGCGGGGGCTGGACTGGCGCGGGTGCAAAACATAAGCAACGCCTACTAAATATCATATATTGATATATCCATTCGTCTCACGCAATAATAGGCATTTCAGATCACAGATGAACACATTGGATATACTAGGAATCCGCGTTTCGTTTGATCCTACAATGAAAGACGGATTACACGGTTGTGATGAATAGCCAAAACCCCACCGTAGACCCCTACGGGTGCGGCAAACTACCCGCCAAATACTCGAAGTGAAGCAACCTCTCTCAACAAAGTGAGTAGGTCACTTGACACTTCAAAGTACCCGGTAGTTTGTGCACCCCACCTTGGTCTATCCTAGAAGCAGAAAACAGTAAAAGAAATAATATACAATGGTGGCTACAACCTTAACCCGGATGTGCGACCATAAAATAATATTACATCAATTTACAATTTACCCCAAATGAAAAATAAACACTCATCTCACAACCCCGGCTATTCATCCACGACAATCCATCAAGTTCATATACAAAAACCAATATCACAGATCACAGATATGTGCAACCTTCACTGATCGACGTATAGCGATTAGTAGACGTTCATTACATATAACACATTACAGATATAATTCGATTAGCTAAAGATTATAGAATTCCGATCAATAACCATGTTTGAATCTACTCCAAGTACAACACTGTACACAATAATTCCTGAGCAGAAACAAAATATCCCAGAAAACACAAAACCAACACAGAGAGCACCAGAAAAAATTTGGACCAACTCGGAGTCGACTCAGCCGCGGATCCGCGGCGGAACGCTTGGTTCGGCCGCGGTTCCGCGGTGGTTTGACCGAGTTAGGCGCCCAAATTTCTTCAGTGTTCTAGAAAAAGCCTGCACGTATTTTTCAGGTCTCTGAAAATATTTTTGGACCCGCTTTCAAAATCGACAGAAAAGGCAATTTTTTGTTCGTGTTTTCTGGATTTTTCCGCGATCGAAGTTCTAAAAACTTTGCTAACATGTTAGTTATAGTTTAGCTAGGCTTTGATACAACAGTCAGTCTATGTTACCCACCTCGGTAGTTCACAGGGAGGCGGAATAGGTAAAAATCGAATTTTCTTTGCAAGATAATATAGACTAGCCACTAGGATCTTTGCTAAACATTAACTATCAAATTAACTAGAAGTGTTAACTACTATATTAAAAGATTCTATCAAAAGCTTGAACTCCTTCTCCTTGTTGTGGTCCTCCTTGTTGTGAGCTCCTTGGAGCGGTTGTGGATGGTTCCTCCTCACCGGCTTCTCCGTGTCAAAGAAGATCCACCCGAAGGCCTCTACCTTGAGCTCCAACCTCTACAATGAAGTAACTAGAGTCCTTGTTGTGCTAGACTAAGAATTCTAGAGTGAGTAGAGAAACGTTTTGGTGGTTTGGTCTCAAAAGCTCTTGATTTTTAACTCATGAAACACTTGAGCTTTGAGAGAGGAAGAGGAGAGAGCAACCATGAGAGAGAATGAGTCATGATAAAATGAAGGGTGAGCTCTCATATTAGGGAAAAAGAATAATCAAAATTTAATTAAGATAATTATCATAGTTGATGTTGATTTGACCATTATCATGTCACATTTAATACTAAGCACAAATATCTTTTGCTAAAAAAAATATCTAAGTCAACAAGGGTCAACATGGTCAAATGGTCAAACCAAATTAGTCATAACACAGCTATCTCTAATAAAAGATTAATAATCAATTTCCCCATTTCATTAAGGTTTTAATCAAGTCACTGGTCAAAACCCTGATGAGGTGTCTCTTTCTCTGCCGCTGTCAATTGTCTATACATACCCGCATCCGTGTTCCGAAGAACACGAAATGCAATAAGACTGAACCAACCCAAAATCCAATACTAGGATTTGTCTTAGACCAAAGCCCACTAGTATCAACTGCCCAAACACCAAACACGCACAAGTACGCGTATGTGAACGAACCCTGTCGTAAAACCATACGACCTCTACCTCATTTCGCCAAAAGGTGAACAGCCCTCTGTATGGGACTCTATTGACTCGACACTACGCTGGCGGTGGGTTTAACCACAGATCGCAAATGGTACTAGCTGTACATAACGGTCCCCAGGTAGATGTCGATAAGAAGGCCGACGAGCGAACTCGTCCGAAACCCCTACTGAGCCTGTCCGTGACAATATCCGTGCAGTCCGGTCTGTTCGTCTGAGAGTATCACATGTAAGGTCTACGGGGGTGGAAAACGTCATACCCCTAATAACCGTACAAGTCGTGTCAGTGTGGCTCAAGACCATCTGAGGATCTACTGGTCCGTCCACCAGTAATTCTCAATCAGCCCTGGCCAGAGACTTATGGTAATGACCAACCGATTACTGTGCGATATCGACTCCCCATACCGGGAGAGACGAATCCCTAACGGTCGCTCACTGGCTCCATGTGGCTCGGGACTTCACCCAACTAAAACCTGTTTGCACGACTCCTTTGAGCCGTGGTAGGGTAGTAATCAAAACACAGTGGGAACTCACACAAGACAAATGACGACCTCGGTCGACAGACTATCTGTACACATGTCACCAGAAAACTGCTATCTGACGCTAGGTATAATACCATCTAGTCAGTCATCGGCGAGTCCTGTCCGGTGAACTCACACCCAGTGAGCATCTGTATACAATCTTAGGTGCACATCACCAATGGCTGCGGGACCAATCCATCGCCCCGTCAGGGTCTAGATATGTATACACTAATCTACTCTAGAGTATCGATACCCAGTCTCAATACTCCTGCGACTAGGGACATTTAAGGATGTGCCTATTAACCACCCATCTCCCACAAGTATGACTACCATCACAACGCTAGTAGTCAGGCAAACATCCTACCGGCTTTATCAACATGTTCATAATATATGAAACACAGAGTAAATATATATCACATGTTAAGATAAATACAAACCAAATAGCGTACTATCATATCAAGCAAGATTATCCTGTACATACATATCCCTAGCATCCTATACAATGAAGGCCTCTAGGGCATATATATCCAACATATACATCACATTTTATATTCATGGATTCAGTCAAGACCTGTAAACTTGAACTATACAATAAAATACGCGGGGATAAGGGGTAGATTGATAAAGAATGTATGACATGGCATAAGAGTTCACTAAAAGACATCTAACTTGAATATCCTGTGTGTTGTCCCGTGGGTTTGAGGGGACCTTGTATTTTTGTACCTTTCGTCCGCGGGGTACGTCGGGCTATTCTCGTATACACGTCTTTATCAAACTACAAACAATGTAAGAATAGAATAACCATATTCATAGAATTGCCATGCTTATATACCTTGCCATGATTATATATTTGTTTTCCAAGCTCATATTACACTATATAGAATTTTCATGCTTAATTATTAGTGTTACTCGTTCATACCTTAATGATGGTAGTTCTCAATTTATACACTTGTCATTATCATTTCTACACTTATCATTTTTGGGGACTTACCGAGAGCTAGTTCTCTGATGGATATTCCAGCCACTTTTTTCTATCCTTAAAATGTTTGTCAGGTGGCATTGAGACAGAGAAGATAGAAGTGGTCGAAGAGGAGTACAAATAGCTCGCTTCACAACTGGACGTCTAGTTCCATTCTGCTTTTCATTTAATTTCAGCTTATTTATGTATGCTTCCTTGTTAAAACTTATCATGTTATTATATGTTGTATTCAGATATTTTATCAACTATGAATCTTGAATGTAATAAATTAAAGTTGGATTTTATTCTTTTGTTTATTCTTATTACTTTATATTGCTTATAAACGCTTACTATATTTGTTGCGGGAAATGACCTTCTTTAAATAAATACATCGCATGCCTAGTCATGTTCTGTTACCGTTCTTTTGGGAAGCGGGGTGTGTCACCTTTGATGTAGTGGAGAATTCTTTTGGCGGCCGTCATATGAGTGGATTTTGGCTCTTCCATGTAGCGGCTGATGATATAACACCATATAGAATGTCCGGCCTCGTACTCGTCAAGTATCTCAAACACCCGACGGAGCTTTTGATGTGAGTATGATCCACCTTTTGTCCTTCATCACATTTTGACAATTTGGTGCCGCAATCGACCGACGTGTTGACGGGATTGCATTTCTCCATCTTGAATCTTTTGAAAATCTCATTTGCATAAGCTTCTTGGGAAAAAAATATGCCGCCTTCGATTTTCTTCACTTCGATGCCGAGGAAATATGCCATATGACCTATGTCGGTCATTTCGAACTCCCTTTTCATAGTTTGTTTGAACTCTTCGAACATGTGTGAATTGTTGCCGGTGAAGATCAAATCATCAACATAAAGGCAAACCAATAAGACGTTTTCATTCTTCACTTTGTTGTAGAGCGAGAGCTCGTGCGGACATTGGATGTAGTCGTTTACCTTGAAGTAAGAGTCAATCCGGGCACTCCAATCTCTTAGAGCTTTCTTTAGGCCGTAAAGCGCCTTATTGAGCTTCAAAACTTTGTCTTCTCGCCCTTTCTTCACATAACCCGAAAATTGTTCAATATATACTTCTTCATAAAGGTATCCATTGAGGAAGGCGGACTTCATGTCCATTTGATATAGCTTCCACTTGTGTTGCGCCACAGTAGAAATGATAAGACAGATAGTCTCCGTGCGGATGATGGGAGCAAACACCTCGTCGTAGTCAATGCTGGCCTTTTGCTTGTAGCCCTTCGCCACTAGTCCTATCTTGTACTTCTTGATCTTGCCTTATGTGTTCTTCTTTTCTTTGTACACCCATTTGACTCTAATGGGTTGGTGGCCTTCGGGAAGTGTAGTAAGCTCCCAAGTCCTATTCTTCTCGATAGGTTTGATCTTCTCATCCATGGCGGCTTTCCACTTCTTGTCTTGGATTACTTTTTCAAATTGAATTGTTTCACTTTCGGTAAGGAGACAAACGAGATGAAACTCCTCCGTAGCTTCATAGATCTCATTCAAGCTTCTCATCTTGTGTGGCCTTGGGCTTTCTTTGGATGAGGATGTCGCTGAAGAAGTAGGAGATGTAGGAGCCAAAATAAGTGGTGATAGCGTACTTGGTGTAGTAGGATATTGCAACTCCATGTGAGTTTGTTCTTGGGCGTTTTGATGCCATGTTTCTTCTTCGTCAAAGCAGACATCCCTACTAACATTAATCACACGAGTGTTAGCATCAAAAAATTTATATGCTTTGAAGAAAGCATCATAGCCAATGAAAATGAATTTATTGCTCTTGTCATTGAGCTTGGTCCTTTTTTGTTGTGGTACTTGAGCGTACGCGATACTTCCAAACACCTTTAGGTGGGCAATGTTCAGTTTTTGACCGCTCCATGCATCTTATGGTGTGATGTATCCAGGGCTTTATGTAGGACATAGGTTGAGCATATAGACCGTACAGTGTATCTCCTTAGCCCATAACTCTTTTAGCAAGTTCTTGCTCTTGAGTATGCTTCTAACCATCTCCATAATGGTTCTATTCTTCCGCTCGGCAATGCCATTTTGTTGTGAAGAGTAGGTCGCCGTTAGTTGTTGCCGTCTGCCATGATTTTGGCAAAAATCTTCAAACTCTTTAGAAATGAACTCTCCACCGCGGTCGGTCTTCAAAGTTTTGATGTTGTAGTCATGAAAGTGTACGTTACCACCCCACTAGGTTTTACAAGCATCAAGCATGACATTTTAAAATTTTTCCGGGGTACTAACTAACACTAACCTAGATCGTTAACTAGATGATTAGGGTTTAGGTTTGATATCTAAGTAAACTATAAGAAGTGAAAGATGGCTATACCCTCGTAGATCGAGTTATTCACTTCACATGCTCTATGTAGTAGTCCCGCAACTCCACTAGGCTCCACTTGAGGGTTTAGACGAGCTTCCTCCGAAGACATTCGTGCCAAAGATGATCCACACGAAGTCCCTCCAACTCAATCTATCTCTACACTAAACTCTTTTAGTGTAGGAAACACGCTACACATGATCGCTAGTCAAGTGTATGATGGTGAAGTAGGGGTTTTGAGGCTCACTAATATGTGTTCAAGCTTTATAATTCACATCACATGTGAGGGTTGAAACTTGAACCATGGTGGCATGAAGAAGAGGAAGAAGATGAGAGCAAGAGAGCAACCATGTGAGCAACTAAAGAATGAGCTCTAGTGTTGAATGAATGAGAGTGTGAATGGCAACCCTTGACCCTCACTCATTTAAATATGGAATTATTGCAATATAAAATTGCAATCATGCTTGAATAGTGAGTCAAGATGAATAAAAAAATGGAAATGCCATACTTTCAACCATGCTCCCAATTTCTACCTCATTTCTATTTTCACAAAATAGAATTCATGTCATGCTATATATATATATATATATATATATATATATATGTATGTATATATCATATATATATTAATACATATGAGAAAATATTTAGTGAGCTAATGATATTAGTTAAGATATAATTATATCACATTATTAAATCAACACTTGATTTAATAATTCGGTTATATCATATATGACCGACTAATATCATTTATTTGTATATCACATTATCAAATCAACACTTGATTCGATAATCTGGTTATATCACATATAACCTGACTGATAACAGATAACTGCCAGATTACAATACGATATCACATAAACGTATTTGATCAGGCCCATACACATATCACATATGTGTCCTATTTCGTTTCGCTTGAACCAGGGAACTTCTGTGTGGGACTCTAAAAACTCGTCAATACGCCAGCAGTAGATGATGATCACATCAGTCACCCACAAGCCGTCAGCGGTACTAGCTGGACGTAACGGCTACCCAGGTATTGAGCGATATGAAGATCAACAAGCAAGCTTGTCCGTACTCTCCATGAAGCCTATCAGTAACATTACCGTACAGTCCGGTCTCTTCGTCTGATATGTTGCATATCATGTCTAGGGTGTTAAACGTCAGACCCCAGTAACGTGATAAGTCATGCCGATGTCTGGCCTATAACGGTTCGAGAAACCACTGATAACTCTTATCAGTAAATCTCAGTAGCAACCCTAGCCATGGACTTCCAGTTATAGCCAATCGAGCATAGCGCAACATCAACCCCTAATACCGGGAGAGACGAAACCCCTCCTATCGCTCATTGCCTCCATATAACTTGGGACTGTACCCAAAATCCACCTGTTTGCACAACTCATCTTGAGTGTGGTAGGGAGGAAATTAAAGCACAGTGCGAGCCACACAAGATTTTATAACGATCTCGGGTCTACAGACTAACATGCACCGGTGTCACCAGAGGACTGCTATCTGACGATAGGTATAATACCAACTAGGAGTCCTCGGCGAGTCCGTTCGGTGTACCCATTCTCTAATGAGCACCTGTGTACAATCTTTGATGTCACACACTAATAGTTGTGGGATCAACCATCACCCTCCAAGGGACAAGAAACGTACACACTAGTCTACTCTGGAATATTGATGCCCTGTCTCGATATCTCCTCGACCAGGAACAGTTAAAGGATGTACTTTTGGACCATCCTGGCCTCACTAGTATGATCTCATCATAATCCTTGTAGTCAAGTACATATCCTAAGGGCTTTATCAACATGTAAGAGACTATGATCTCATCATAATCCTGGTAGTCAAGTACATATCCTAAGGGCTTTATCAACATGTAAGAGATACACCTTATAAAAATACAAGTCTACATGTTAAGATAAAGGTAACCAGATAGCACACTATCATGTCGAGCAAGAAATTCCTCTATATATATGTCCAAGCATCCACTATATCAACAATAATGGCCTCTAGGGCATACATATTCCTAACAATATCCCACTTGCACTAAGGCCAGTTGTTGTAGTATCTGATACCCAACGTCCCAAAAGTCTCTCGAATAATATCTGTGGGATGGCCTCGGTGAGTGGATCCGCTGTGTTATCCTCTGTGTCAACTCTCCTGACCCCGATCTCCCGGAGATCAACTATCTACCTGATCAGGTTATACTGTCTAAGAATAAGTCTGGATCGCTGACGGGACTAGGGTTCCTAGGCCAAAGCCACAGCTCCATTGTCATCAAAATACACAGATACTGGATGCCTCATGATAGGAACCATGTTCATCTTATGAACTTATTCATCCATACAGCCTCTTTGGCAGTATCGTTGGTAGCGATGTAATCTGCCTCTATCAACAAGTCTGCTACGGTATATAGCTTGGAACCCTTCCAACATACCGTCCCTCCACTGAGGGTGAAGACAAAACCCAAGACCGACTTTCAGTCGTCCTTATCACTCTGGAAGCTCGAATCGGTAAAGGACTCTACCTGGAGTTCACCGTTACCATACACCAAGAACATCTCTTTAGTCCTTTTCAAGTACTTAAGAATGTTCTTCACAGCTTTCCGGTGCTTTTCCCCAAGATCTTTTCGATACATACTCACTACACTTAGCGAGTAAGCTACATCCGGTCTGGTACACAACATCGCATGCATGATTGACCTGACTGCCGAAGCATAAGGTATCTCTTGTATGCGAGCCTTCTCCAAATCAGTTTTGGGAGACATCTCTTTAGAGAGAGTGATTCCTGAACAAGCGGGTACATTACCACGCTTAGAATCTTCCATAATAAACCCCTTTAGTATAGTGTCTATGTACCAGGATTAGGACAATCCAAAATCCATTTAGATCTATCTCTATAGATCTATATCCTCAGGATGTAGGAGGTATCAGTTAGATCTTTCATGGAGAACTTGTGTGATAAGAGGAGCCTGACCGAGTGTAGCATAGGAACATCGTTTTCTATCAAGAGTATGTCATCTGCGTACAATACGAGGAAGACAACCATGCTCTCTAAAACCTTTTTATATATACATGATCCATCTACCTTTCTGATGAAGTCAAACTCTTTGACAGCTTCATCAAAACAGATCTTCCATCTCCGTGATACCTGCTTTAATCCGTAGATGGATTAAAGCAGCTTGCACACGCTTCCGCTGCTCCCACTATCTACGAAGCCCTTTGGCAGTGTCATATACACGCACTTTTCTAAATCACCATTTAGAAAAGAGGTTTTGACGTGCAATCTGCCAGATTTCGTAGTTATGGTATGCAACAATAGCAAGTAGGATCCTGATGGACTTAAGCATAGCGACAGGAGAAAAGGTTTCATCATAGTCGACACCAGGTCGTAGACGAAAACCATTTGCTTCAAGTCTAGCTTTGAAAGTCTCAACTTTTCCATCTACACCAAATTTTCTTTCTCAAAGTTCATCTTGCTCCCGATAGGTTTTACCCCTTCAGTAGCAACATCCAAAGTCAATACTTTGTCGGTGTACATGGATTCCATCTCAGATCGTATAGCATCCAGCCATTTCACAGAGTCCCCGCTCGTGATGGCCTGCTCGAAACTAGTTGGGTCATCATCATCCATGATACACTCCTCACTCCCACCGTCTATGAGAAAACCGTAGAATCTCTCAGGTGGATGAGGAACCCTACTAGATCTGCGGAGTGGCTAGGGTTCGTTGGGGACTATTGAATCCTCCGGTTCCACCAAATCGTCGGTTATAGTTTGCGTTGCTGGAACTTCTTCCAGTTCTACCTTATTGCCACTAATTTCTTTCACAAGAAATTCCTTTTCTAAAAAGGTGGCATGTCAAGAAACAAAACACCTTTTGCTCCTCGGTGTGGTAAAAGATATACCCTCGCGAATGTTTGGGATATCCTACAAACTTGCATAGAACTGACCTTGCCTTAAGCTTGTCCGGATTTTTCTTTTCAACATAGGCCGGACAACCCCATATCTTAACTCGTTTAAGAGATGGTCTCTTCCCATTCCATATCTCATATGGAGTCGTAGGCAACAGATTTGATCGGAACTCTATTCAATAGGTATGCAGCTTTCTCAAGTGCATGTCCCCAAAAGGAAATAGGTAACTCAGCAGTACTCGTCATAGAGCACACCATATCTAATAGGGTGCGATTCCTCCACCCCGATATACCATTGTGCTGTGGTGTATACGGAGGAGTAAATCGAGAGAGAATCTCATTCTCTTTTAAATAATCCCGGAATTCCGTACTCAAGTATTCTCTTCGCTGATCATATCAAAGGATTTGAACACCTTTACCCATCTGGTTCTCATTTTCGTTCTTATATTCCTGGAAATTCTCAAAAGATTCAGATTTGTGTTTCAACAAGAACACATGTCTGTATCTTGCGAGAACATTGGTGAATGTAATAAAGTACGTGTAACCATCCCTGGCATGTGTAGACATAGGACCGCATACATCACCATGTATCTGTCCAAGAGTTCAGTAGCTCTTTTTTCGTTTCCAGTAAACGGAGATTTGGTCACCTAGTCTTTGAGATACGACTGGCAAGTTTCATAAGATGTAAATTCAAACGGATTCAAATATGCATCCTTATGGAACTTTAGCTATCCTTGTCGCATTGATATGACCTAGTCTATAATGCCACAAGAAGACTTCGTTTATATCTAAACTGGTCCTCTTGTGTGTGTTCTGTACGTTTAGAACTGTAGTTTGATTCAGAACGTGTACACTGTTATACAACATACCTTACCCAATCAACACTTGATTTAGGAAAATATTCACAATATTATTGGTACGAAATAACAGTCGCTCAGAATCATTGTTGGTAACACTAGGTGATATTTGCCAATTGCCTTGGCTGCAACAATTGTACTATCTCTACTACTAGAGACATATCACCCTTTCCCAGTTCTCCACCTTTCTATAGCCCATGTAACAAATTACATGTGTGGAATCCTGATCCGGTATCCAATACCCAGGACGTAGAGATAACTGAGAAACAGTTCTTGGTTATGAACACACCCGAAAACAATATATCAATATGCTTATTCTTCATTTGGGTGGCGTGGGGATCCGGATATTCCCCTACTCCTTGCTTAGACTTATAACAATCATAAGATAGAGCGGAACCTAGCCCATTATAATAAGTAGGTTCGGTCAAAAATCCATATTATTATCTTGATTAAGGCATTACATTGGTCGCTACCAGGAGAAAGAGAAGGATAATCACTTTGCGTGCGCTCTTTGCAAGATTAGACTGGTTATTATTTTATCTCATCAGGATGGCTCCCACTGTTTTTATCAAACCTTTCTTCAAACTCTAAAAGGTAAGATTAGCCAGGATTAATTACATTCTACAAGTTCGCTAACCGGTTAGCTGGGCAAGTGTCGGTATTTCGAGGGAGGTTCCCCGTTCTTTCGTACGGACCTAATTAAAATAAACCTCGTTTTCCTAGATGCATAACCCCGTTGACACCTTTCTAGACACCTACTAGATTAGCTAATTGTAAAGTGCAAAACGCTCACAGGAGTAACCCTTACTTGCAGTGGGCATCGGGATCCAACTATCATATAGAAGGTAAGCAATCTCACTGAAAATTTCAACACTTGAAATTCCCGATAATTGTTTTGCCCCTAACGTCCTATGCCCTTGACAAAGGCCAACAAATCATAGGGCTCTAGTCAAGTTCAACCCATCATTTCCTGATTGAATTAAACCCACCCTCACGACCCTTGACAAAGGCCAACAAAGTCGTACGACTACCCTAATCCAATCGCATCATATGGTTACAGATAAGCACTAATCAACCACCGCACACTACGCCTTGACAAAGGCCAACAAATGCATCACGAATACAAAAATAATACTTATCTGAAACGACGGAGGGCTACACAGGTTTTTAAGAAAAACATTAGCGTAATGAACTTGATATCGTTGTAGAATCTAATGATTTTGAAAATGAGTGGTTTTAAGGATTTTGCTAGTTTCGCTAAAGAGGTCACTTCCAGTGAAAGGATCTCGGCTCTTTCCTCATCGAATGAGGTGCTGGATATTCATTAAGGAATACCACTATGCAAAGCAATAACTAGAGAAGCAATCTAAAGACAAAACCGAGTGGATTGTAGCATTTGCTAGTTTTGGTAAAGAGGTCACTCCCGGTGAAGGGATCCCGGCTCTTTCCTCATCGAATGAGGTGCTGGATATTCATCAAGGAATACAACTATGCAAAGCAAAAACTAAAGCTATCCTTTTTGAAAAATTTGATTCTACAACATTTTTAGGTTTCTTTTTTTCATTAATCTCATTAATGAGGTCCCATCATTAAATGTTTCCTAAACATCACAGAGAAAAGAAACAAAAATAGAACATACGCTTATGCCATCCGCATTCGTCACGGGGCCCCGTCATACACCGTTAGGTTACTTAACTACCAGCAGAGCGGGGGTTGGACTAGCGCGTATGCAAAATATAAGCAACGTTTATTATATATCATATATATAATATAACATTCGTCTCACGCAGTTATATGATTACATCACAGAACCAAGCAGCAGAAACAACATATGAAATATTGGATATATTAGGATTTCCGTGTTTTAAATTTAGCCAGTAATGTAAAATAAGGATTCCACGGTCGTGACGAATAGCCAAACCCATATCCCTAGACCCTACAAGAGCGGCAAATAATCCTACCAATTCTAGAGTTAGGAGACCCGGTCTCAACTCCTTGAGATGGTCTTCTACTGGACTCTAGAACCCGGTTACTTATGCTCCCTACCTTGGGTCTATCCTAATACGGAGAAGTAAATAATATACATTAATGGTGACATCATCCTCAACCCGGAAGTACCTCAATAAAAGAATTTTACGTACAGATTTTACATGAATGAAAATAAAAACTCTCATCTCACATAAAAACCCCCGGCTATTCTTACACGACGATCCAATAATCATATCAACAGCAACGCATAATATCACACGTCATCAACTTAAGTAAATATACATATCCCAAATTCCGTTGACATATAGTAACGAGATTTGGGATACCCCACATATTACACTTATGGTCGCAGAAAAGAAATGAAAAACTACAATAATTAGAATCCGTATACCCTTAGACATCATAAACCCGGAATATCTCATATTCCGGATTTCATGCCTAACCTATAAACCTTATATTTTAGTCTCAAATTGAAAACTCTTTTCAATGACCTAGTCGGGGATTCAACAAGATTCCCGACTACCTTATCGAATACTTGTCGGAAACTTTAGTAGATGGCCGCATCCCGATGCCGTCGACGAAGTGCACTAAAGCGGAACACCGTGGCCGCAAGCACCCGAGTAGGCGCTTTTGCCAACAGGGTTCTCCTACAGTCACTTGGTCGGGGCTATGGGGCGTGGTTACATAGCAAAGTTATTTGGCAAGCATTCGTGTACTATACGCGATTGCGACGAAGTTTTGAGCGAAATCAAAACTCCGTGGCAACCGATTATTGGAGACTAAAACACTAGATTTACAATTAGCAACTAGTTTTCACAAAACTAATTGAATGCGGATTCTAACTACTGTATCACATATCAATTTAAACCCAAAAGAATACGAAACACTCTGTATTAACCCCTTAACTAAATTAACATCATATGCAATTTTGGGCTAATCAAACAATACCTGAAACCCTAAAACCAAGAGATCAGAATACCACAAAAATTTCAAGGCAAAATGGTACAGGAAAAAAAGGTGAGGCCGGTTTTTTGAGAAATCTCACCGGGTCAATTTTGGTGTTTTGCCCTCAAATTTCTCTAGTGTTATAGTCACATCACATGTAACACTCTGCACTTGTTTAAAAATTTTTTAGAGACCTTTAAAAAATCGACAGAAACTTGGTGTTCGGGTTTGCAGTTTTGGAGTTGTTTTGGTTTCGTGTTTTATAAACATCATCTAATCTTCTAGCTTTGGCTCTGATACAATGAAAGTGTATGCTACCACCCCACTGGGTTTTACAAGCATCAAGCATGCCATTTTAAAAATTTTCCGGGATTCTAACTAACACTAAACTAGATCGTTAATTAGATGATTAGGGTTTAGGTTTGATATCTAAGTAAACTATAAGAAGTAAAAGATGGCTATACCCTCGTAGATCGAGTCCTTCACTTCACATGCTCCGTGCAGTAGTCCCGCGACTCCACTAGGCTCCACTTGAGGGTTTAGATGAGCTTCCTCCGAAGACCTTCGTGCCGAAGATGATCCACGCGTAGTCTTTCCAATTCAAGCTATCTCTACACTAAACTCTTTTAGTGTAGGAAACACGCTACACTTGATCGCTAGTCAAGTGTAGGATGGTGAAGGAGGGGTTTTGAAGCTCACTAATATGTGTTCAAACTTCATGATTCACATCACATGTGAGGGTTGAAGCTTGAACCATAGTGGCATGAAGAAGAGGAAGAAGATGAGAGCAACCATTGGAGCAACTATAGAATGAGCTCTAGTATTGAATGAATGAGAGTGTGAATAGCAACCCTTGACCCTCACTCATTCAAGCATGGAATTATTGCAATATAAAATTGCAACCATGCTTGAATAGTGAATCAAGATGAATAAAAAAAATGGAAATGCCATACTTTCAACCATACTCCCAATTTCCACCTCATTTCTATTTTCACAAAATAGAATTCATGTTATGCTATATATATATATATATATATATATATATATATATATATATTAGAAAATATTTAGTGAGCTAATGATATTAGTTAGGAAATAATATCAAATATAATATATATCTCATTATTAAATCAACACTTGATTTAATAATCCGGTTATATCACTTATGACCGACTAATATCATTTATTTGTATATCACATTATCAAATCAACACTTGATTCGATAATCTGGTTATATCATATATAAGCTAACTAATAACAGATAACCGCCAGATTACAATACGGTATCACATATACGTATTTAATCAGGCGCACATACATATCACATATGTGTCCTACTTCGTTTCTCTTGAACCAGGAAACTTCTATGTGGGACTCTAAAGATTCTTCAATACGCCAGCAGTAGGTGATGATTACATCAATCACCTACAAGCCGTCAGTGGTACTAGTTGGACGTAACGACTAACCGGGTATTGAGCGATATGAAGATCAACAAGCAAGCTTGTCCGTACTCTCCATGAAGCCTATCAGTAACACTACCATACAGTCCGGTCTCTTCGTCTGATATGTTGCATATCATGTCATGGGATGATAAACGTCAGACCCCAGTAACGTGATAAGTCATGCCGATGTCTGGCCTATAACGGTTCGAGAAACTACTGCTCTTATCAGTAAATCTTAGCAGCAGCCCTGGCCAGGGATTTCCAGTTATAGCCAATCGAGCATAGCGCAATATCAACTCCCAATACCGGGAGAGACGAAACCCCTCCTATTGCTCATTGCCTCCATATGACTCGAGACTGTACCCAAAATCCACCTGTTTGCACAAATCCTCTTGAGCGTGGTAGGGAGGAAATCAAAGCACAGTGCGAGCCATACAAGACTCTATGACGATATCGGGTTTACAGACTAACATGTACCGGTGACACCAGAGAACTGCTATCTGATGATAGGTATAATACCAACTAGGAGTCCTCGGCTAGTCCGTTCGGTGTACCCATTCTCTAATGAGCAACTGTGTACAATCATTGATGTCACACACCAATAGATGTGGGATCAACCATCGCCCTCCAAGGGACAAGAAACGTACACACTAGTCTACTTTGGAATATCGATGCCCTGTCTCGATATCCCCCGACTAGGAACAGTTAAAGAATGTACTTTTGGACCACCCCGGCCCCACTAGTATGATCTCATTATAATCCTGGTAGTCAAGTACATATCCTAAAGGCTTTATCAACATGTAAGAGATAGACGGTATAAAAATACCAGTCTACATGTTAAAATAAAGGAAACCAGATAGCACACTATCATGTCGAGCAAGAAAGTCCTCTCTCTCTCTCTATATATATATATATATCCAAGCATCCACTATATCAATAATAATGTCCTCTAGGGCATACATATTCCTAACAGTAGCTGCTTTGCTTCTCAATGTAAACTTTAAACATTTTGAAAATATCGCACACATTGGACTCCTCCTTCATAAAATACACCTATGTTTTTCAAGAAAAGTCATCAGTGAAGGTAATAAAATATTTGCGAGAGTTATAAGAAGGAGTGATGGGACCGTAAATATCGGAATGTATTTATTCCAATGGTTGTCTTGCATGATATGCGGCCTCCTTCGGGAATGGGTTCCTTGCTTGCCTGCTGAAGATGCAACCTTCGCATACTTGATCAGGATGATCGATGTGTGGAAGCCCGTTCACCATCTTCTTTGAGGACAGAAGCTTCAACCTATGGAAGTTGAGATGCCCAAATCTTAAGTGCCTTAACCAGTAGGTGTCTTTTATGCAACTATTCAAACACTTAGAAACTTCATGCTTGATCTTCAAGATGAACATCCTGTTTTGAGTCATTTCGATTTTAGTAACAACCTTCTTGTTGCGGTCTCTCATGGTGAGAGTCTTGTTGTCACGCCCCGCTTCCCGATATACGGCGAAGGGGACGCGATGATGCCGCTACGTATTTACGGTGAAATAAATACGCTAAGCGTATCTAAGCAATATAAAAGAAAAATGCACAAGAGACAAAATATAATAAAACAGCAACTTTATTTATTCACATTCTTTTTGTACAATACATGGAAAAGTAAATATATCTGAAAGAAATAATGCCTAAACAGTGGCATAACAGAAAAGGAAAAGTACTGAAATAAAAGTGTACAATGTAGCTAGAGCTCAGGGTCGTAGGAAAGCTGGTACAAGTCTTCGATGCTGGGCTCGATCTCTGGAAGGTCCGAAACACCTGACGACATTCAAAGAAGAAAGAAAGAGAATGTCGTCAGCCAACAAATCGCTCGGTAAGTCCCAAAGAGAAAGAAGAAATAGAATAGACAGAGAGAGAAAGGGAGAGTGTAGCTTTTAAAGTTGTATTATATTGTTATACTGTTGTAATTATTTTTAATGTTGTTGTTATCGTAAGTTCAAGGGTGAATGTCAACCAATCTCAATAGTGTTCTCAAACCCAACAGGCTGTAATCCAGTGGTAAGGAACCACGGGCCCGATTCAAATGTTAGTAACGGGACTTCGACCGTCGTCGAAGTATTCCAAACTCAACAGGCTACAGTCCAGGAGTATGGAAACACGGGCCCTCATGATTGCTTACTTGTGTTAGTAGACATGGATTCATGATCTAGGGGATTCTTGAGATTATGTTGGATTCACGAATGAACTACCCCAATACCCCGTGTATTTATTGTATTGATAGTAATGATTGTACTGATGATATTATATTGTATTGTATTGTCTTGAAAATTGAATTTGTATAGATGACTTACCGAAACCATGATATTAGTAAATGGATGTAATTGTAGAATCATGGATGTAACTGGAGAATTATGTAAATGGAAGTATATCCATGGTTCGGTTCAGTCAAGTTGTATAGATTGATAAATGGATTCATGAATTCATATTGAATTGTAATATTGTAGATTGTAGATTGTAGATTGTACTTGAATCATATTCAAGTCAGTTTATTAATGAGACTCGGTCTGAATCAGACAATTAGAAAAAAAATTGAAGTCCTGATTGTTTTGATATTATCGGTAACCGTTGTACATGGGCGGCAGGATTTGTGTCTTTTTCAAAGATGATTACCGTGTTGATAACACCGTTTGTTAATTGTCTACCTTAAATAGGCAAGCATCCACTTCTCCGGCTCCCTGAGACTCAAGAGATTGGTCCCGCTTAAACCTATATTTACTAGGATCCTTAGGGTAATTTATAGAACTTGAGGAGTTTTATGTAAAAATACTTTTGTATACTTTTCAAAATACTCACGAAGTATTTAGTTATCGTCTTTAGAGTTATCATGAATGTAGATTTTATAATTGTGATATTTCTAGTGAAAATATCCTAAATTCATAATAAAGGGTATTTATTTGTAACATTGACTTGTATGGAATTCATGGTATATTAATGTAAAGTGATTCTTGTGATTTTTTAAAAGAGTTGGAATATTTATATTATTTCAAAATAGATATTTTAATGTTACATATATACATAATTATATAAAAATAATTTTAATATATATTTTATATTTCTAAAAATCTCATTTTCTTAAGATGTCGTATTTTAAATCTCTCGAGACCGAATGCTCCTTGCGGAGATCTGCATCTCGCACTACTAAGCCTAGGGATGTGCGATAATCCGCACCATCCCAGTCGGGTTTCCCAAAATGGATTGTAGCGGCGCTTTGCAAAGATTTGTGTAAAATACTAATCTTTTAGAAAACGGTTTTTATACTAATAGTATTTATTTGAAATGTTTCGTTTTCCTGTATTTTATGTTCCCGAAAGGTATTGTGCTATATTGCATATGAGTTTTGTGAGGAGGTAGGTCATTACTTCGTGATCTACTTAAAGGTATAGCAAGTTTGTAATGTTTAAATGTCGAAAATGAAACTATATACTATTTTAGGGAAAAAGTACGATAAAAGTTACAAATTGAAATAGATTGTCATGAAACTTGTTCAACATGTTTATTAATATTTAATGGTCAATATGTAAGAGTTTTGTGTGATTGTATTTAAGAAAATGTTGGATTTTTAGAAAGAACCGAATCGGAAATCGGTTTAATTCCGATTCTGTCGGGTTTTGGAATTTCGTATTTTTAGAATAGTAAGGTGAAGAGGGATAAGGGACTTACAGGTTACCAAGAAAGAGGGAGGATATAGGTAGAGAGGGGAATCGCCGGTGCGTCGTTTCGTCGTCGTAAACTCCTCGTATCGCCGTCGGAAGTTCGCCGGAATTTCGCCCCTTTGCTCACTTCAAATGCACACTAGGGTTTCTAGGAATTTCTTGAGAGTTGGCTCAGAATTTTGGGGTGAGGGGGTAGTGTTTAGGGGTGGTATTTTTAGGGTTAAGCTAGGGTTTAGGGTAGGTGAAAGGTTAAAATGAAAAATGTGATAAATTGTATTAAAATGTAATAAAAGTGGAGTAATTGGAGTTTTAAAAGAGCTCTGGAAATGTTCTAAGAAAATAAATTATACAGGTGTGTAGGGGAGATGAAAAGACACATTTTTCATGTTGGGATCGTCACTGGAATCGGTCGACTCGGCCGTGACTCGGCCGGCGACCTGAGTCGGACAGTTCGCCGGCCGAGTTGGCCGATTTCGGCCAAGTTACGTAACCGGAAACCTCCCCCAACGGCTGGTCTATCCTATGGTACGGTTACATTTCAGGGTGTAGTAGGGGTTTTGTGAGATATGCACGTGTAAACCTTTGGTATTCTAAAGGTTTAAAAACAATCAATATTAAAAATAATGTGGAGTATGGGATTTGAACTCTGGTGGCTTGGTTCAGCAGTGCAAGGTATTACCAATGAGCTACAAGCTCCTTCTTATAATTAATTAACAAAACAAGTATTTAACTTGTGCTCGGGCAAAAATACCCCTATCTTTAAATTTTGAAAAATTTGCACAGAAAGTTGTACAGGGAATTTGGGGTTGTTACACTTGTCCTGCATCTCGAACTGGTAGCCTTTCTCGAGCAATTGGCCGATACTTAAAATGTTGTTCTTCATAGAAGGCACATGGTAGACATTTAAAATGAATTGATGATCTCCATTCTTCAGGCGGATGAGAATTTTATCTTTTCCTTCAATGGAAATGTTGGAGTGATCTCTGAATGAGACGAAGGTTTTCTTGGACTCATCTAGTTCCACGAACATGTCCTTCCCGCACATGTGATTGCTCGCGCCGGTGTCCATGTACCATGTATCGTCTCTTACGGGCTTTCCATTGTTGTAGGCTTGCAACACATAACCTTGATTGTTTTCATTAATGAAGTTGGCGCTCTCGTCTGCTTGAATGTTCTCATTGTACCGACACTCCGAAGAGTAATGCCCATACTTCTTGCAAGCGAAGCATTGAACTTTGCTTTTATCATTGTTATGGCATCTTCCGGGACCGCCTCTTCCGCGTTCTTTTGTGTTGGCATGATTTCGGGCTTGAGTTGCTTCCTCTTTTTGTTGGGATTCTCCTCTTCCTTGTCCACGTCCGCGGCCTTTTCACGGCCACGACCACGGAATTGACCATGACCTATTCCTCTTTTAGCATCTTCCTTCAAATTTAACTTTACTTGTAAGACTTCCTCCACCGGTTCTTGCTTACTCTTTGTGACGCGTTGCTTGTGCACTTCAAGTGAGCGCCTATAAGTTCTTCGATAGTAATCGTGTCTAAGTCTTTGGACTCTTCGATCGCCACAACAATATAGTCGAATTTAGAATCCAAGGAACGTAGGATCTTTTCGATGATTCCACCATACAAAAGGTCTTCACCGCCGCTACTTCTAAAGAGATGTGGAAGAAATCCAAAATATCTTCAAAGGAACCGAGAAGGTGAAGAAAGTGTGCCTACAAACTCCTCGAGAAGAGTTTGAATCATTGAACATGACCGAGAAGGAGTCTGTCTCCGACTACATCATAAGAGTTTTCACAATCGTCAATCCATCATAAAAGAAGCAAGCACATTGACACTCGATTCCACTTCATTAGAGACCAAGTCAAGAAAAAGAAGATCGAGCTTATGCACATCAAGACCGGCGATCAAGTTGTAAACATTTTCACAAAACCGCTCAAGACGGATCTCTTCTTCAAGTTTAAGACTCTACCCTGCATGACAAATTTGGTTTAAGGTAGCATGTTGGAAGTTAAACCAAAAATAAATTAAGTTAAAATCTTCTAGAAATTATTATTTCCAATTTGTGAATCTTGTTAAATGTCTAGAGAATGGAAAGAGCCAAATGCATAAATGCACCTATAGAATAACAAGAGTCCAATACATGAATGCATCTAGAATGGTAAGAGTCAAATGCATGTACCCATTTAATAGAGTAAGTTCAATAGCCATCTTTGACAACACTTCAAACGCTATCCGAATATTCAAGCAATTGAGAATTGCTTGAGGAAGTGTAAAGAAGTCCATCACGGATAGTATCTTTGATGTGGCGAAGAATTCTTTAAGCGGCCGTCATGTGAGTGGATTTTGGCTCTTTTATGTAGCGGCTCTGATACCAATTTGTTGGAAATGAGAGTGTTGGAGAATTTAATGTTGTGGAGAAAAAAATACAAGTGGAGGCTAATATAACATAGAGGTAATCGGGTATAACACTATGAATTGATTTGCACTTTTCTTTTGCTATATCAACAACCTACCCAAACATGGATTTATATAGCTAAGATGGCTATTGAGTTTACTCTATTAAATGGATAGATGCATTTAACTCTTACCATTCTCTAGGTGTATTCATGTATTTGACTCTTACTATTCTCTAGTTGTATTCATGCATTTAACTCTTGTCATTATCTAGATATTTAATACCATGCACATATTGGAAATAATTTCTAGGAGAATTTAACTTAATTTATTTTTGGCATGACTTTCAACAATGTCATAAAACTTCTCCTTCTTTTTCTCCATGAAGATCTCACCTGGCAGCAATCCACTCCACCACATCCTCCTCCGCTCCTCCTCTTTCATTAGATGGAAATATATATACCCAAAATTCAAATTTTGATGCTTATGCTTGGGGGAAAAAATGATTTCAATCTTATACATCTAACATCGAAGGCAGCATAAATTTCTTAGGAACACAATATTTAAATCTCACAAAATTTAAAAATTGATCAGATTTTTTTCCTTTGGTATCAAAACTTTCAACAATCACAACTCAATTTATTACCTTCCAATGAATCTCAAAAAAATTCCCTTAGTGTTATCTAAAAAATCTCAAATTTATTCCTAATCTCAACACAATATTTAAAATTTATATTATACGGGCTGCTTGTTGGGGGTGGGAGGGGGATCGATCCTCATGTTAATTAGGAAGATTAATGGTGAAAATAGAGAGAACAAGAGGTTGGGTTATGATATTGCAAGAGAAAAAGGCTAGTCAGAGAAGAAGGGAAGAGATAAATTCTTATTTTTATGGTTAAAACATAACTAGTCCTAGATATGTCGTTATCACAATCAAAATTCTCTATAAGATTGATAAACCTTCGTAAGATAGAGTCTTTTGGATAGAGTCCCACTATATTAAAAGCACATGTGCATCCATGTGTGGACCCATACGCACCGAGTTTTACATGGTATTAGAGTTCGGATGTTTATTTATCCACGTTGCACATGAGCTTTGAGCCCATGTTATGCACATTACACATGAGAGAGAGTGTTGAGAATATGTTTAACATTTAGTCCCGTATTGGAAAAATTATAGGATGCATATTGGTATGAGATATAAGATGAGATAAACCTCCATAAGGCTTAGTTTTTTGGATGGAGTCCAACTATATTAAAAGCCCATGTACATCCATGTATGGGCCCATGTGCTGTGAGCTCAAACCGAGTTTTACATATGCATGCATGATTCTGTGGGAAGATAGGTGGTGTTACAGTGATGTTGAAATGGGTTGTTATACAAGTGGGATAGATTGAGATGAAGGGTTGTGGGAGCTACTACGTCACTGGTTTCTCGTGATGAAAAAGGCGAAGGACTTGAAATTATGCAATAGCCCTCGTATGCAGGGTGTTCTCCAAGCTGGAGATGACGATCAATTTGGAAACCAAATAGACAATGGTCCTAAAGAATTATTATTACTGATGGTTTTAGGAGACGAATGACCGATTTGAAATGGAATTTTGACTCCTCGAAAATAAATTTTCGGCAAATGTAGACTTTTCTAGAAGATTTATGAAGGCATCTATATCCCTTATGCTTGGTACAGTAACATATGAACACACTTTACTAATTTGAAGTCTAACCTATTAGAACAGTACAGACATAAAACACGCACAACAAAAGCTCTGAGATGAGTGTAGTTAGGTGGAACATGTAAAAGAGTTTCAAATGGTGATGTCTTTAGATAACAAGCAATTGACATTGTTGGGATGGAAATTTACACAGCACCGTCAAAATAAAAAATTAAAGTCAAAATCAACGTCAGAAAGCCAAAGTCAACGTCCGATAAGTAGACCCTGTTGAAGTAAAAATTTACACCCCTGTTGACCAAATCAAAATCAAAGTCAACCCCAAATCAGGTGGACCCAAGCCCAGGTCAAGCGGGCTCATGTCCAAGTCGAGCCCGCGGCCAGCCTCCCCGTACCAACAACAAAATCATGTAATAAATAATTTTTATGTAATTGTTTATGCATGAATGTGAACAAAATAGGCATAAAGCCAATATTTTGTAAGCTCATGGCTTATATGCAAAAATGAAATGGCACATGAGCCATGGGATGGCTAAAATGCCATTTTTGTAAAGCCCAAAAGGCTATATGTAAATATGTAAGCCTATATAAGGCAACATGATGATGAATAAAATAACGCTTTTCCATTCCCTCAAAAAACTAGGGTTTGTGTCTCCACTCTCTCTTTTTCAAGTTCTTTCTCTTCCTTTTCATTTTCCAAATAAATCAAGAGCTTAACTCTTTTTTTTTTAAAACTAAACAAAGTTTTACCATAAATCCATCTCCCAAGACTCTATCAAGAGAGGAAAAAGGATCTCTTATTTTATCATCCAAGATCTAGATCTTGGAGTTTCAAGAGAACCCATTTTGGGTTTCTTCTCAAAGGAGAAAGGAGAAAATCTTTTGGAGTTCAACTCCACAAATAAAATTCTTTTGGAGTTCAACTCCACCACCAGAAAAATTATTTTGGAGTTTAACTTCACTACAAAAATTCTTTTGGAGTTTAACTCCACAGTAAAATTCTTTTGGAGTTCAACTCCACAAATAAAATTCCTTTGGAGTTCAACTCAACAAATAAAATTCTTTTCGAGTTTAACTCCACTACAGAAATTCTTTTGGAGTTTAACTCCACAAAAAAATACTTTTTTGGGGGAATCTAACTCCACATTATATTTTTTTAGTCATATAAAATTCTTTTGGAATTAAACTCCACGTTTAAAAAAAAAATCAAAATCTAGAGTCCTTTTTGCCCCCAGTATGTGAGGGGTCGCATGCTAGTATGTGACTCCCACTTAGTGAGGGGTCACATGCTAGCATGTGACCCCCTTCACATGAGTGGTCACATGCTAGCATGTGACCCCCTTCACATGAGTGGTCACATGCTAACATGTGATCCGGTCACATGTTAGCATGTGACCCCCCTCACATGAGGGGTCACATGCTAACATGTGACCCCACTTTTTTATTAAAAAAAAATCTCTTTTCTTCTTTTCTTCTTTCTTCCTCCTTTTTTTTATTTAAAATAAAAATAAATAAATAAAAATAAATTATAAATAATATTTAAAAATTAAAAAATATATAATAATTTTCTTTTCTTCTTTTCTTTATTTAATCCCTTTTTTTTATTTAAAAAATATTAAATAAATATTAAATAAATAAAATTAAATTATAAATAATATTTTAAAATTAAACAAAAATAATAATAAATTAAAAAAAATTCTCCAAATATTTATTTACTTATTTATTTTTGTTTTTATATATATAAAATATATATATATATATATATGTGTGTGTGTGTGTGTGTGTGTGTGTGTGTGTCTTTTTACAAGTGGAACAAAACAAAAAAATACACACGCACCAACGCACTGCATATTGAGTTCGCATGACCAGTTTAACCCGTCAATCGGAGCTTCCTTCGCTCCAAATGCGAGAGGTAATTAACGGCAGCTTAGTTCGCGGCTGCCGGAGATTCGGATCCCCACAATCAATAAACCCCAGCCTACACTACGCAGAGAGAATTTGTAATGCGCCTGATAAGCGCGCGCGTATTCCCATCTCAATGAGGTGACGAAAAACACCCTACAGATTCTGGCACGCCCGGTGGGACCAATCTCTCCTCCCATATTTCGGGTTAAACGTTCATGCGAACTCAATCAATATACATATCTATATTTATACTAAAATAATGCTTTTTCATGCAGGATTTTCAAGCAATCACCTTTCAACAATGTCTCCGAAGATGAACTCAGCTCCCATCTCATACACGATGAAGATGGACTCCAGAACGGTCCTTCCGGCCAGTCTCGGGCGACAATGGGAGGAGGAGCCGCTACCATTTGGCTCTATTATGTTCGTGTCAGCTAACGCCATCCCAGCTCCTCAAGCTCCGGTGACCGACAAACCGGTCTCGAAAGGTAAGAGGCCAAATGTGGTGGTCTCGAAGGCATCCCAACCCAAACGCAAATCGGTGTCTGGACGGCTTTCCATGGCCCCAACTGGGGGCAAAGCCATCGGAACAAAAGAAGTTGCCAGACGTCGTGGGCAAGCCCAGGTGATACCTTCGACGGACATGCGGGAAGATGTCTTCTCAAGCATCCCCATCACTCGGCCTATGGCGGCTTCCCGGAGAGCAGAAGCCTGCCAAGCGCTTAAGGCATAGAAGCTGAGACAGAAGCGGCTCAGATATAGAGCCAACAAAAGGGCTTGGGCTCTGGCCATGTTAAAATTTATGAATTTCCAAAGACCGGACCGCTCCGCGAAACCAGCTGCCAGTGCTGAAAGAATAGCTGAATGTGTTATCCACACTGTCTACATGGCCGGATATGAAGAAACGAACCCTCATCTTCTTCACAGCCATGGTGATGATATGGTTGACGCTACCCAGCATCGGCTCGATCTAAATGATGAAGAGCCCGCTCAGGCCGATAAGCCAGAGGAGCCCGTGGTTCCTGCGGAATTGAGCTCAGGCAATAAAGATTACCCGGTTGTCATAGCCGGAACTACAGAACAAGCATTATTCCAATGGCTTCAAAGGCAATTTCAGGACAGGGATGAGAAGATGGCCGAGGTCTATTCCAAAGTCGACGAGCTGGCAAACGTCGTGGCAGATCTCGCAACCCAAGTCGCCCGATTGCAATTACAGCAGAATCAAATTTTGGTTCATGAGCCAGGGATTGATACCCGGAGGCAGCCAACTGATACCCCCTTCAACCTAAGGGCGGAGCGCCTTCGCGGAAAACGGCCGCAATCAGCCTCCAGTCCCTCCGACACATACGCCGGGGGGGGGGATCGCCTCTAAAAGAGAAACTGGAGAAAGTCTATTCCTTTAAAAGGGAAAAAGTCCACAAGATATTCAGGAACGCCCTAAGAAATGGTCTACAACTGCCGGAATCAAAGAGACGGCAAGAAGCGAATATGACCGACGACCCAGAATATTTCCCCTATCACAGGGTGATAGGTCATGCCATTGAGGACTGCTTCGTCTTCAAAGATTGGGTCGAAAGGCAATACAAGACGGGAGAAATAGAACTGTCTAAAGGCGCGTTAGCAAACAGTCAAGCTACGACCGCCGATTTCATGCAGATGGAGACCGGAGCCTTTCGGGAACCTAATCCTCCCAGACATGTGTCATTATCTGAAAAGGGCGAACCAAAGACCGATCGGCCTCGAAGACCAGCATCAGTAAAGGCACCTACTCCAATGGAGAGAAAGAAGAAGGTATACTCCTTCAGGAGGGATGAAGTCCGCAAAATATTCATGGACGCCTTGAACAACGGTCTGCAACTGCCTGTTCCAAAGACGTCACAGGAAATGAACATGACCGGCAATCCCGTATACTGCCCATATCATAGAGTGGTGGGTCATACCATCGAAGGCTGCTATATTTTCAAAGATTGGGCAGAGGACCAATATAAGCTTGGAAAAATCTCACAATCCTCGGATGTATCGGCAAGCCACGGAGCTAGGTCATCAACACAGCTCCGCCAAGATCAAAGTCCAAGGAGCTGGGATGAGCAAAGATGACCCCCACATCGTTAAACTGGGAACAATCAACCTCTAAGTCGTTAAACTGGGAATGTACAAAATATATATATATATGTGTGTAAATAAACAAAAAATGTGTAAATAAAAGAAAAATAAAGAAAAGCCGAAATGATGGGGCAACACGCAATAAAAATCAGCGAGTAAAATAAAGATGAAAATAAAGTCGAAATGATGGGGCAACTGCGAATAAAAGCCGAAATGATAGGGCAATCGCGATATTCGCGATAAGAAAAGCTGAAATGATAGAGCAATCGCGGTAAAAAAAACAACAAAAAAAACACACAACAAAAAAAACGGCGAATGATGAGTCGCTCCTGGTACCATATTCCAGTGCAGCGATGCAGACGCCGACCGAAATCCAGTTTCCCAAAGTTCTTCCAGCCCTACGGCCAGTCCCCAAATCGACTACCGTATACAATCCACGGGCTCAAATAATTCTCTTCATACCCATGCCCCACCACAATCACCAGTTACGCGGCTGGTCTCCGCCTTTGGAATTATGCTCCATTGAGAAGACCCACTCATGTGTCCTCACGATACATGAGGAGAACAAACCTTTGTGGGATCCTTACGACTCATAAAAAAAACCACCCTTAGGAGTCCTCACGACTCCTAAGGAGAAAATACACCTGCGGGATCCTTACGACTCGCAGGGAGAAAATGCTTTTATGGGACCCTCACGGCCCATAAAATTGAAAAGCCTTAGGCGATAGGAACCTAAACATGTCTCCTAAGCTATCGCACCCCCAACAGGAATAGGCAAATATTGAATTGCTCCTGGCACCTCTACTTCAGTATCAGCAACGCTGATGCCAGACCCTACCCCAAAATTCCAAGCTCGCCATCCGTAGACCTCTAAGTTTTTAAACTGGAAACAGATGACCACTAAGTCGTTAAACTGGAAAACAATGACCTCTAAGTCGTTAAACTGGAAACAGTCGACCTCTGAGTCATTAAACTGGAAACAGATGACCTCTGAGTCATTAAACTGGAAACAGATGACCTCTAAGTCGTTAAACTGGAGACAGTCGACCTCTAAGTCGTTAAACTGGAAACAATAGACCTCTAAGTTTTTAAACTGGAAACAGATGACCACTAAGTCGTTAAACTTGAAAACAATGACCTCTAAGTCGTTAAACTGGAAACGGTCGACCTCTAAGTCGTTAAACTGGAAACAGATGACCTCTAAGTCATTAAACTGGAAACAGATGACCTTTAAGTCGTTAAACTGGAGACAGTCGACCTCTAAGTCGTTAAACTGGAAGCAATTGACCTCTAAGTCGTTAATGTTACGCCACGGCAGCGCCCCGGCCGTCTATCCGAGGCCAAATGCGGAATCAAAATTTTCTTAACTTTTAAACTGGCGCTACCGCGGACAATATACCCGGATCGTAACCATTAACCGATACTAGCAATCAAGAGAAAGGGTGAGAGATATACCGAGTGATCCAAGTCCTCCGGTCTTCTCGTCGTCGTCCCGATCTCCCGCGGAAACTCCGGTCGTCGCATCCTTGCCGGAAGGGCACCACATCGTCTGCATCTTTTACGGGCTCCCACCTCAATACCGAGGCAACTCGGGCGCGAAGTTGGCTAGCCGACGCGCCCAAGATTTGCTGTAGAATGTAGTGTAGAATCATAGTCTCTTTTGGGTTGGTGAAGTTGCCTTGATGGAGGAATCAACATGATATGAACTTGGGGATTTTTGTAGCAATGGAAAGATGAGATGGATGATAAATTTCCCACACCAAATGAAACTCTCTCATTTTTTTTCTCCTCTCCAAAAATGTGGCCGGCCATGATCTTGTAAGAATGGTGGAGGAAAAGAATTTCTAGCATGAAGGGAGGTGAGTGTAGGAAAAAGAGAATGGTGACCATACCCAAACATTATCATTACAAACATACATCCAAACCTTAACCTTTCAAATCTCATTTAATGCAAGTGATGTAAAGAGAATGATGATGGTCATATCATAATCCCACATATGCAAGAAACTTCCTCCCCAAATGTAATTTGCAAAACTGCAAATTACCCCCTCCATCGGAAAAGTCCGGCCGGGAAAGAACAAAGGAAAACCGGCCGGAACGGAATGCAAAATGGCAACTCCAGAAAACTGGTCCCGTAATAAATTACAGGAAAACCCCGATACTGTGCATACACACCCGCATCTGTATTCCGTCCGGATACAAATGCAATGAGACAAAATCTACACTGTACTAAACTAGGAGCCTGCTTAAACCAAAACCGGCTAGTAAAATCCGTTCGATCCTGATCCGTGCAATACCGCACGTATCTGATCGAACCGTGCCATATAACTATACGGCCTCTAGTACAAACCGTCTGATCCTGATCCGTGCAATACCGCACGTATCTGATCGGACCCTGCCATATCTCCATACGGCCTCTACAGCGTTTCGCCCGAAAGCTTGAGTAACTGAAATTGTGGTGGACTCTAAAGACTCGTCAATACGATGGCTGTGGATTTAACCACTAGCACGTCAGAGGTATAAGCCAACACGTGACGGGCCACCAGCTATTGACCAAAAGGGCCGTCGATGAGCAAACTCATCCTGACACCCTACTGAGCCTGTCAGTGACAATATCCGTACAGTCCGGTCCGTTCGTCTATGAGCATCGCATGGCGGGCCTAGGGGGTTGGTAAAAGTCAGACCCCCAAAGGCGGTACAAGTCGTGTCGGAGTGTAGCCCAGAACGCCCTGAGATACTACTGGAATACCCACCAGTAAATCTCCTGCCTCGGCCGAGGGCTTTGCGTAATGGCTCTCCTAGACACAGCGCGACCTCACCCCCAATACCGGGAGAGACGAACCCCTGCAGATCCGCTCACTGCCTCCATATGGCTCAGGACTGTACCCAACTAAAACCTGTTTGCACGACTCCTTTGAGCCGTGGTAGGGTAGTAATCAAAGCACAGTGGGAACTCACACGAGACAAATGACGATCTCAGGTCGATGAACTAACCTGTACACATGTCACCTGGGAACTGCTATCTGACGTCTGGTATAATCCCAACTAGCAGGTTCCCGGCGAGTCCTGTCCGGTGTACTCATAACCCAATGAGCACCTGTATACATCTTAGGTGAACCAACTGACACCAGTGGCTTGTGAGACCGGCCACCGCCCCTCGTCGGGGTCTCGACTGTATACACTAGTCTACTAATGGAGTATCGATGCCCAGTCCCGAAACTCCCACGACTAGGGACCATTTAAGGATGTTCTTATAGACCCCAGCTCCCACGTATATGATCGCTATCATACTGCTGGTCGTCAAGCAAGAATCCTAGGGGCTCTATCAACGTGTAATAGCGACCTGAAAGGTCACCTGAAACAGTACACGATGATAAAGGTAAACCAGATAGCATACTATCATCTCGAGTAAGACTGTCGTCCCGGGATAGGTCCTCCCTCAATCATTGCAATCACGTGCCTGTGATCCAATAATTGACTCTGAGGGCACTATCTCCAACAATCTCCCACTTGCACTCAAGGCTAATTATTGCGATGTCGCATACTCACAGCCCGTGTGATACCGAACACCCAACTCCTCTACTAGTCAGTCTCACAAAGCTCGTTTGCGAGACTATTGCGTTCGAGGAATAGCCTCAGCGAGTGGATCCGCTCTGATGTTTCTTTCTATGTCTCTCTAAATCTCAAGTTCGCGGAGAATACCATCTCCCGAAATGAGCAATACCTATCTTAGAATGTCTGGATGTCTGATGGGACCTAGCTCATAAATGAACTCCAAATCCAAACTTCTTAGACTGTATCGTCAACTGAACTTAATCAGTATCCTGCGCCATGCCTCCCTCAGTATTGCCTTGGATCACCTGTCCAAAATACTGCCCCTCGTCAGAGGGAAAACTATAACTCTGACAGCCACTCTGCTATCCAGGTCACCTTGGAAGCCTGGAATGATAACCGTCTCCTAAAGGAGGCTGCTGCTATCAAATCCCTAGAACATCAACTTATGTTCTAAAACTGCTTCCGATTGTTTCTCAAGGATTGGATCAATATCATCTTATTGCATCTAGTGCAAGAACAACATCTGGTGTGGTACTTGACATCTCATGATTGACTCAATTGCCTAAGCAAGTGATCTGCCAATCATGCACATCCCTCTCTACTTTAGTCTATAAGACACCTTTAGAGAGGGTGACTCCATTACCTGCAGGTACACTACCGTGCCAGGAGTCGTTCATTCGAAATACTCATAGAATGCTGTCAAGGTACCCAGATTAGGAAACCATCCAAATCTAGATCTAAAACCATAGATCTAGTAACCAGAATGTCTGACATAATATCCAAGTCCTGTGTGGAGAAACCACTGTGTGACAACCAAAGTATAACCGATCGTATTATAGGAGTTTCCTTTCCTACTCTGTGTATGTCATCCAAAACCAGGACATCACACCCTACTACCTTCTTAACAGATCCATCTCCTATTCTGATGACGTCAAATCTATGACTGTCACATCAGAAATAGATGATCTATCTCCGCTATATCTGCTTTAGTCTATAGACATAAGCCTGATGTCCACCAATGCTTCCGCTGCTCCCACTGACTACGACAACCCTCTGGCAGAGTCATAAAGACGTGCACTTCTAAAGCTAGTTTAGAGCGACGCTATACTCATCCTCCTGCCGGGTCTCGCAGCCTGGAACAACAACAATGGCAAGTGTGGGTAAACAAGAACTTCCCTGTCACCGTCCTTGAGGCTACCGGAGTACCTCTCGGGTGCCTGAAGTTACCCACCTTATCTGCGGAGTGGCCAATGGAATGTCAAATCAGATTGAATCTTTAGGTTCCTTATCAAATCTTCAGTAATCGTTTGCGGTTCTGGAATCACTTCCAGTTCTACCATACTCCCACTACTGTTTTCTGAAAAATAACCATTTCTTTTTAAAATGTGGCGAGTTAAGAACAATATCACTATTGATCTTCCAGATGGTAGAAAGTCAACCCTCGTCATAGCCTGGGTCAACCCACAAACAGCCATTACAGAAACGTGCCTTGAGTTGTCCAGTGTCTGGTTTTAATCATAAGCCGGACAACTCCCCGTACCTTAACATCGTTAAGATATGAACTGTTCTATATCCAATATAGAACCAGAGGCACTGATTTAAAAGAACCAGATTCAAATCATGCAGCTATCTCCAGTGCATGTCAACTAAATGGAAGGAGGCCGATCAGCGTTACTCAACTTAGGAATGCTTCCAATTATGAGTAACCTGAAAGAGAAGTAATTTCTCTTTATCATTACTATCAACTGAATACCATACACAAGTATCTACATCTTCGATCACTTTGAAGAATCCCGATACTTGCTACACCTGGTACTCAACTCTATTCAAATACCTATAACTCCTCAAAACTTAGACCCTGTGTTTCTACGAAACACATGTCTAAGAACTAGAGAAGTTAAAAGTAAACAGAATATAGTATGAGGACCAACCCCTCTGTCCTAATGGACACTGGACAATACACAATACTCTGTATAAGTCCCCTGAGTCTAATAACTCATTCACTGTGCGTCGTAGTTTGAAAACTGTACTTTTGGTTAAGAAGAATTACACCGCTGTTTGATGCTCCTTACCTAACCATCCACTGATATAGGTAAATGTCATCGACATAATATCAAAAGGTATATCTCACTCTATGAAAATAGACGTACAGATATATCAATTTGAAATTGGTGCACAACAGCGGATATTCAAAACCAAATATTTGCCGACCGGCAAACAGCCCAGGTGATCTCCTCAAATATCACCGATTACAACGAATCCCGATATAATGAGGATGATCACCCTATTCCCAATAACTTACTCCCACTCATCATCTGTAAAACCATACAGATGTGAGAATCAAACCTGGTAAATACATACCCTGGAGCAAGTGTCTAATCAGGAAATCAGTTTTCTTTTAACAGTACACAGTTGAACTGAAACATTGAAATGTTTCGATAGGGTATCCTGGTATTCCTAGTAATGCCTCTACCATCATCCAGATTCATAACTGTAACCGTATATCTTTTTGCCATCTGTCCAAATCCCTTTATATGTCTTTAGTCATTACCGTCTGCACACCCCTTTAGGCCAAATGGTTTTCTTCCTTCCCTACCGTTCGGCACCAGCCTATGGTTTGGAAGAAGACTATCCAATAAGCATAAAAGGTGTACTGTCCTAATCCTAGGAGCACTCGCAAAGCGAGAGAAGGTGAAGATAAAAGACAACCGAATAAACCTTATTCCTATTTCTCCTGAACCAGAATCCATCCCCGAACTGGAACAAGTTCCTTTCGAGTTCGTATATAACCATACGATGGATTATCTAATAAACTTGGGATCTTCGTAGTGATACGGAGTGTCCTGGAGAAATACAAAGGTGATTTAGGATTGGCGAAGAAATACTTGGTTCGGTCGTGAATAGCAGTCGCAATTTACTTTGCCCTCTTACTAATCCCTTGCTTTGTCTTAACTTAATACCTTCTGTACACCATCGTTATGCTAATTGGTTTTCTTCATTCCCTACCGTTCGGCACCTGCCTAAGGTTTAGAAGAAGACTATCCAATTTGCGTAATAGGTGTACTATCTCCTAAACCAAGGAGTACTCGCAATGAGAGAAAGTGAAAAGAAAAGACAACTGAATAATCCTATTCGTTTTCTCCAGAACCAGAAACCATCCTCGAAGTCCTTCGAGTTCGTATATAACCATACGATGGTTTTGTCCAATGGAAGTGGACGTTCGTAGTAATACGGGGTGTCCTGGAGAAAAGGGTATAAGTAGGAGTGGCAATGAGGTTTGCAACTCTGACAATCCAAAAGCCAGTGTTAAGAAGGTTCGGTCAACTTGGTTACTGAGTCATAGTCCAGGGTCGGGTCAATGGTCGCTGCCAAAGTGAGAGAGAAAAGAAACACTCAGCGTGCACTCTAACCTAGATCAGAAAGGTTATCACTTTATCTAATCTGGAAACCTCCCATTGTAACCTCAAATTCTTCCCCAAACCTGAAAGAAGAATTAGTCGGGGTCACCCGAAGAGTAAACCAACTCATCAGTGGGAATCGGGATCCAACTATCATCGCATGATAACATGACGGAATCCACTCACGTCACCACACTCCAGAAGGTATGCGCATGTCTGGCAAGTTTCAGTTCTTTTGAAACTCCCGATGTGATTTTTACCCCAAGCGGTTTATGACCTTGACTAGGTCAACAAACCATAAACCGCCAGTCAAGTTCAACCCGTCATTTTTCTGGATTGCATTAAACCCACCCGTACGTGCCTTTGACTAGGTCAACAAGGCCGCACGACTGTCTTAACCAATCCCACTTATGCAACAAACAAGTACCACTTAGCTACCGAACACCACGTCTTGACTAGGTCAACAAACGCAGCACGAATACCAAATAATACCTGTAGGAAATGACGGAGGGCTACGAATGGTTTTTGGCGAAAAACCTTTAACGTAATGAACTTGATATCGTTGAAGAAACTGCATAGCCTTTTATAAAAATATAGTGACGAAAACCTTCGCTAAAGAGGTCACTCCCGGTGAAGGGATCTCGGCTCTTTCCCCGTAGAATGAGGTGCAGGATATTCCAACTGAATACCACGATGCAAAGCAAAAGTAATCGGCTATAGTGAAGTTAATGCCCTGACGCAAACTTCTATCCAAGGGGTCACTCCCGGTGAAGGGATCTCGGCCCTTGCCTCGTCGACTGAGGAGCAGGATATTCCAAATGAATACCACGATGCAAAACAAAAGTGAACGTCCTTGCAATAACAGCTTTTTGAAAAGTGTTCCAACAACATCAGAATAGGTTTGTTTATCTTGCATTGATCCGAATCAACGTAGTCCCATCAATTGATCACACCACAAAGAACGAAAATATACTGATGTACGTATATGCCATCCGCATTCGCCACTGGGTCCCGTCATTACCCGTTAGGTTAGCTAACTAACGACAGAGCGGGGACTGGACTAGCGCGGATGCAAAACATATACAACATCTACTAATATATATACCAATATATTATATTTCGCTCAAGGCGTGATAAAATGCAACATCACATAAATATACAGCATCACAGAACAATACAGATATCTGGAAGCCCCGGGTTTCACAGAGCCGCTGCTGAAACCCGACATTCCCCTGGTCATGTGGATAGCCTGTGCAATGAAAACCTAGACCCCTACGGGCGCGGCAAGTCACCCGCCAAAACCTGAAGCGAGGCAGCCCCCTTCAGCAACGTGAATAGACCACCCAGCACTTCACGGAATCCGGTAACTCGGGCACCCCTCCTGGGTCAACCTGTACCCCCTACGAGTGCGGCGAATAGCCGCCAATCCTGGAGTGAAGCCCCCTCCGTCCCAATGCCATGAGATGCGGGCTTGTTGCCCTCCAGAACCCGGCTATCCGTGCACCCCACCGCGGGGCAATCCTAGTACAGAAAGTAAAATATACATACACCGGGTACATCGACCGCAACCAGGTCGTGCCCCAAAAGAATAATACAAACAGGCAATGACGGCAGTCCACATGTCGGACGCTCGCCCCGCAATATCAAATGTACATAATACAACCACAACTGTACTAGCATTGCATCCAGGCTATCCCCCACGATCGATCCGCAACAACACAGCAAAATCACAGAACATCAACGTGAAAATCACGTTCGCAAATCCGTCTAACCGGGCTATAGCAGTTAGACAGGATTTACCGATCAAGTGACATTCACGGTCGCAGATATAATGTAAATACTGTGAAATAATGTGTTTAAAATATCCAATCGATCAAAAATTAACAAGTGAGCCCCCAAGTAATACTGTAGCACTCACAGAAATTCTGGGCCCAATATTAATATTCCAAAACCCCAAAAATTAGCCCAGAAGCCCACTGGAAAAATATGATACAGTGAAGACACCAATGCGCGGCGGAACCGCGGCCCAAGGGGGGTTTTGGCCGCGGTTCCGCGCTTGAGTGATCGACTGACTGTGTCGAATTTTTCCAGTAGTCTTAGAATTTCCAGTACATTAGTTTTTTACAACCTGAAAAATTTTTATAGCCCGGAAAAAATCGACAGAAAACTGATGCACACGAAATGGGGTTTTTGGGATTTTGGTCGATCGGATAAGTAAAACGCATTAGAACAAGCTAGGCAAGGTTAATGGCGTGGCTCTGATACCATGTTACGCCACGGCAGCGCCTCGACCGTCTATCCGAGGCCAAATGCGGAATCAAAATTTTCTTAACTTTTAAACTGGCGCTACCGCGGACAATATACCCGGATCGTAACCATTAACCGATACTAGCAATCAAGAGAAAGGGTGAAAGATATACCGAGTGATCCGAGTCCTCCGGTCTTCTCGTCGTCGTCCCGATCTCCCGCGGAAACTTCGGTCGTCGCATCCTTGCCGGAAGGGCACCACATCGTCTGCATCTTTTACGGGCTCCCACCTCAATACCGAGGCAACTCGGGCGCGAAGTTGGCTAGCCGACGCGCCCAAGATTTGCTGTAGAATGTAGTGTAGAATCATAGTCTCTTTTGGGTTGGTGAAGTTGCCTTGATGGAGGAATCAACATGATATGAACTTGGGGATTTTTGTAGCAATGGAAAGATGAGATGGATGATAAATTTGTTGGATATATATGCCCTAGAGGCCTACATTGTATAGGATGCTTGGGATATGTATGTACATGACAGTCTTGCTTGATATGATAGTACGCTATTTGGTTTGACTTTGTCTTAACGTATAATATATTTTACTTGGTATTTATATATATGTTGATAAAGCCCATAGGGTGTTTGTCTGACTACCGGCGTTGTGATGGCAGTCATACTAGTGGGAGCTGGATAGTCAATAGGCACACCCTTAGATGTCCCTGGTCGCAGGAGTATCGAGATTGGGCATCGATACTCCGGAGTAGACTAGTGTATACATATCTAGACCCTGACGAGGGGCAATGGATTGGTCCCGCAACCATTGGTGGTGTTCACCTAAGATTGTATACAGATGCTCACTGGGTGTGAGTACACCGGACAGGGCTCGCCGAGAACTGACTGGATGGTATTATACCTAACGTCAGATAGCAGTTCTCAGGTGACATGTGTGCAGATAGTCCGTTGACTTAAGGTCATCATTTGTCTCGTGTGAGTTCCCACTGTGCTTTGATTGTTACCCTACCACGGCTCAAAGGAGTCGTGCAAACAGGTTTCAGTTGGGCACAGTCCCGAGCCACATGGAGGCAGTGAGCGACTGTTAGGGATTCGTCTCTCCCGGTATAGGGAGTTGATATCGCACTGTGGTCGTTTGGTCATTACCATAAGTCCCTGGCCAGGGCTGATTGAGAATTACTGATAGGTTGATCAGTAGATTCTCGGATGGTGATAAAACCATACCGACACGACTTGTATGGTTATTAGGGGTCTGACGTCCACCACCTCCCTAGACCGTACATGTGATACTCTTAGACGAACAGACCGGACTGCGCGGATATTGTCACAGACAGACTCAGTAGGATTTCAGATGGGTTACCTCATCGGCTTTCTTATCGACAACTACCTGGGGACCGTTACGTACAGCTAGTGCCGCTTGCGGTCTGTGGTTAAACCCACTGCCAGCGTAGTAGTCGAGTCTTTAGAGTCCCACACAGAGATTTCCCAAACCCAGGCGAAAAGATATAGAGGTCGTATGGTTTTTACGACAAAGGTTCGGACGCATACGTGTTTAAACGCACGTACGACATTCGGACAGTTTTTACTAGCCGGCTTTGGTTTAAGCCAGATTCTAGTATCAGGTTATTGGATTTATACAGTCTAAAGTTTTTCCGTGTTTTCACGGATGAGAGGGGCGTTCTCGTAATTTTTCGAGAAGCTTCTAGAAGGATGTGACATAAAGAGAGAGGTGGCATTTTCATTTAATGATTAAGTGACTCATTGTGAGTGATTCATCATATCATTAATGCATCATTAATTGCTTAATGACTCACATGATGAATCACCCACTTGATTAAATGAAACATGATGAATATTCACTTATTATTCATTTCTTTTAAATTCATTATGTTTCATATATATCAAGTGAGAAGCTTTATTCATAATAATATATATCATTATCATCTTCTCACTCTCTCTCTTCAAGTTCTCTCTCCTTCACCAAGCCTAATCCTACCCCTCATGAGTTGAGAACAAGGATTAGGAAAGACTAATTACTCCATAACCTATCTCTACATCACCTTAGCTACTCTATTTAGCAACTAGAGAAACTAAGTAACCTCAAGTTTAGAGGTTATAGCTTGGATTAGGGTTCTCGGGTGGATCATCTATCACGGGAGAAAGCCAAAGAGGACGTGGAGATCCAAAGAGGCCGTAGACAACATCAAGACGAAGGACTAGAACCGTTTGGTATAATCTCTTCGCATAGTAGTTTAAAACTCTATAGCTTTTGTTAAAACTTGTATAGCAAACGATTCATACGGTTAATCGATGTTTGATCATAGAACTTGATTGTTATTCATATTTCCGCCTCCCCACATGTATTGGGGTGTTGAACATCGACTTACAGTGGTATCAGAGCCTAGCTAAACAAGATTTAACTTAATCGCAATTTTGTACGAATTTCGAACGGAAAAACGAAGCCGGAAAACCCCAAAAACATCAAGTTTCTGTCGAAATTTAAATGAAGTCCAAAAATTTTTCAGGTAAGTTCAGAAAGCTTGAGAAGACACCAGAAGAACACCCAAGAAATTTGGGCTCCTGAATCGGCAACACGGCCGCGGAACCGCGGCGGATCGCACCGATCCGCCGCCGAGTTGCCGAGTCAGGAACTCAAATTTCCTGTGCTGCTTCTCTGTGTAATTTGGGATTTTCTGGGATATTTAATATTTGCTCAGGTTTCAGTTTTACAGAGCAGTTTTTGGAGCAATATTAAAGATGTTTAATCGATCGATATTGTACAGTATTTGCATGTTGGATTATATCTGTGATTGTATAATGTGTTCGTAAACCTCCCCTAACTGCTAGTATGACAGTTGGCAGGGGGTTGCACATTTCTGAAATGGATTTTATCTGTTTGTGCATATAAACTGTATTGGACTGTTGTGGTGATTAGCCGGGTTTTGTGATGGGTTATTGTATTAATTTATTTGATGTGATTGTAACAAGTTGTAATATTATTTTGCGGGGCACATCCAGGTTGCGGTTGTAGCCACCGTTGTATTATTTCTTTTTACTGTTTTTGCTCCTAGGACAGACCCAAGGTGGGGTGCACAAACTGCCGGGCGGGTGGTTTGCCGCACCCGTAGGGGTCGTGGGTGGGGTAATGGCTATTCATCACAACTGTGTAATCTGTCTTTTCTTGCAGGCTCAAAAGAAATACAGATTGCTTGCAAATCCAATATTGTTTATCTGTGTTCTGGAATGTATATCATTGCGTCAGACGAATGTAAAATATCTATATATATGATATCTATTTAGACGTCGCTTATGTTTTTCACCCGCGCTAGCCCAGCCCCCGCTCTGTCGTTAGTTAAGTAACCTAACGGGTGATGACGGGACCCAGTGGCGAATGCGGATGGCATAAGAGGACGTCATATTTTCGTTGTTATTTGTAATGATAGGTTAAAGATGGGACGCATTATTATTAATGCAAAGAAAATAAAACCTAAACTGAATCGTTGGAACAATTTCTAAAAACCACTCGGTTTTCTTGAAAAAGCAAATTTTAAATGCGGAGCTTAAACCACTCCTTTTAATAAAAGCTATCTTAGTTCCTTCGATCAAATCAAGTTCATTACGTTAACGGTTTTTTGTCAAAAACCAGCCGTAACCCTCCGTCGTTTCAGATAGACAGCACATCGTATTCATGCTATGCTTGTTGGCTTACGTCAAGGCATAGTGTATGGTAGCAGTGTGTGTGCCTATTTGTTGCATAGATAGATGCATTAGTTTAATACAGACGTACACCTTGTTGGCCTACGTCAAGAGCTTGTACGATGTATTTAAATTGATCAGGACAACGACGGGTAGAACTTGACTTGCGTCTTATGACTTGTTGGCCTACGTCAAGGTCTATAAGAGCTTGGGGTAAAAATCACATCGGGAGTTTCAAACATAAAGGAAACTTGCAGATTTAGCTTACCTTCTGGAGTGTGGTGACTAGAGTGGCTTCCATCTAGGGCATCATGCAATGATAGTTGGATCCCGATCCCACTGATGAGTAGGATTACTCTCGGGAATTTCTCTCACTTAACAATCAATGCTATAAACCAAGTAGGTGCCTAGAAAGGTGTTAGAGGGGCTACGCCTCCAGGGAAAAGAGGTTCTTTAATTAAGGAACTTCGCGAAAGCGTTGGAAAACCTCCCTCGAAGTACCAACACCAGCCGGCTGAAAGGTTAAGCAAGTATTGTGACGTGTGATTATATCCTGACTAGTTCTTCTTTTAGGTTTTGAAGAAGGATTTGAGGAAACAGTGGGAGCCATCCTGTTTAGATAAATTAATAAACCAATCTAAACTTGCAAGAGCATATGCTGAGTGTTTTCTTTTCTCTCTCTCTGGCAGCTACCATGACTGGACTAAAACTATTACTTGAAAAGAATATACTAACCGGGCAGAACTATAAAGACTGGCTAAGAAACGTCAATATTGCGCTGACTTATGACAAAGTTGCATATGTTACCACCGCTGTTCCTCCCCTTATCCCACGACCAGATTCCTCAGTTGCGGACAAGGAAGTTCGTAAAACCTGGGATCTAGACTGTGAGAGAGCTAAGTGTATCGTGCTGGCGTCCATGAATAATGAACTCCAGAAACAGCACGAGAGTATGGATATTGCATCCATATTCCTCCATTGCAAGGAATTGTATGGTGAACACTCCCGTATCGCGAGGTACGAAACCTCAAGGAAACTCTTCCAGATGAGGTTAGCTCCAGGATCGCCTGTTGGAGAGCACGTCCTCAAAATGATCACCCTCATTGAGGAACTCGCAAACCTGGGATGCGTGCTAGAGAATGATTTGTATATCGACTTGATTTTGCAGTCCCTTCCCCACACCCTCTCTCAGTTCGTGCTGAACTTCAACATGCACGAAATGGAAGCGGATCTTCCAAAGCTCCTCAATATGTTGAGGGTGGCAGAGACCTCCTTGAAAAAGGAGAAGACCCCCGTTCTGTATGTTGGCCAATCATCTTCTTCTAAATCTAAAGCGAAAGCAAAAGGGAAGAAGAAGATGAAAGCCACCAAACCGAAGGGTGGGGTCAAGAAGGTGCAGGGAACGAACAAGGCAGGAAGGGTGAAGGCAGAAAAGAACGAGTGTTTCTATTGTCACAAGCAGGGGCACTGGAAGAAGGATTGTCAGGCCTTCAAAGCCAAGGACATGAAGCAAGTTGTTGCTTCTACTTCAGGTGTGTTCGTAATCGAAAATTGTCTTTCAGTTAACTCTACTTCATGGGTAGTTGATACCGGTTCTGGTTCTCACATCTGTAATTCTTTGCAGGATCTGAGAAATAGTAGAGTACTGGGGGCAGGTGATATGACTCTCCGGATGGGCAATGGAATGCATGTAGATGCAGTTGCAATAGGGGAATATCACCTAGGGTTGAATAGTGGAAACATTTTGGTATTGTATAACTGTTTTTGTATTCCCAGTATGTTGTGTAATATTATATCAGTGTCTTTATTGTCTAATAAAGGATATAATTTTGTGCTTGAAAGAAATGTCATGAACATTCTCCTAAATCAAGAACTGATTGGGTTTGGCACACTGGAAAACGGCATATACATACTTAATCAACCACAAATTTTCAATATTCAAAACACGCGTAAAAGAAAGGCTCCAGATTCGAATCAAGCCTTCCTATGGCATTGTAGACTTGGTCATATAAATGAAACAAGGTTGACTAAGTTACATAAAGATGGATATTTAGATTCGTTTGAATATTCATCATATGCAACTTGTCAATCATGTATCAAAGGAAAGATGACCAAATCTCCGTTCACCGGACACGGAGAAAGAGCCACCGAACTCTTGGGACTAGTACACAGTGATGTATGTGGTCCGATATCTACACATGCACGAAGTGGTCACTCCTACTTCATCACTTTTACTGATGACTTCTCTAGGTATGGACATGTGTTCTTAATAAAACATAAATCCGAGGCTTTTGAGAAGTTTAAGGAGTATAAAAATGAAGTAGAGAAACAAACTGGTAAAAGCATCAAGACACTTCGATCTGATCGAGGTGGAGAATACTTAAGTACCAGTTTCCTTGAATACCTGAAAGCAAATGGAATACTCTCTCAGCTTACTCCACCTTATACACCTCAGCATAATGGTGTATCAGAAAGAAGGAATCGCACGCTATTAGATATGGTGCGATCAATGATGAGTAGTGCTGAGTTGCCACTTTCCTTCTGGGGATTTGCTCTAGAATCAGCCGCATATCTATTAAATAGAGTTCCAACTAAAACCGTACCTACCACTCTATATGAAATGTGGTGTGGGAAGAGACCATATCTCAAGTATATCAAGATATGGGGGTGTCCAGTATATGTTAAAAAGCATAATCCGGACAAGCTCGAGGCACGATCGGTTTTGTGCAAGTTTGTAGGATACCCCAAGCATTCAAGGGGGTACATGGTCTACCACACTGAAGAACAAAAGGTGTTTGTCGCTCGTCACATTGTCTTCTTAGAAAGCGAATTTCTTGCAAAAGAAATTAGTGGGAGCGCGGTAGAACTGGAAGAAATTCCAGAACCTCAAACTGCAACCGAGGACTTAGAAGAATCTCAGATTTCAATAGAACATGACGAACCAACGCCACTCCGCAGATCTAGTAGGCTTTCTCATCCTCCTGAAAGATACTATGGTTTTCTTCTTGATGGGGATCGAGAGGATTGCATCATCGATGATGATGAGCCTACTAGTTTTCAGCAGGCTATCACAAGTAGCGACTCAGTAAAGTGGCTGGATGCAATGAGATCCGAAATGGAATCCATGTATACCAATAAAGTATGGACTTTAGAAGTTGCTCCTCCTGGGGTAAAACCAGTTGGGTGCAAATGGATCTTCAAAAAGAAGATTGGTACATTTGGACAAGTGGAAACGTACAAAGCTAGACTAGTAGCAAAAGGTTTTCGTCAAAGACCAGGATTGGACTATGATGAAACTTTTTCGCCAGTAGCTATGCTTAAATCCATTCGGATCATGCTTGCCATTGCTGCCTTCCATGACTATGAAATCTGGCAAATGGATGTAAAAACAGCTTTTCTAAATGGACATCTAGAAGAGAGTGTTTACATGGATCAACCAGAAGGTTTCTTGGACAGTGGGAGCAGCGGAAGTGTGTGCAAATTGCTTAAATCCATTTATGGGTTAAAGCAAGCATCGCGGAGTTGGAACATCTGCTTTGATGAAACAGTCAAGGAATTTGACTTTATCAAAAATGTAGATGAACCATGTGTTTATAGGAAGATTGTAGAAGGAGCAGTAGTCTTCCTCGTTTTATACGTCGACGACATACTACTAATAGGGAATGATATCCCTATACTACAATCAGTAAAGCTCTTCTTGTCACAGAAATTCTCTATGAAAGACTTGGGAGATGCATCATACATTCTGGGCATTAAGATCTATCGTGATAGATCTAATAAAATATTGGGACTTTCACAGTCCAGGTATATAGACACTATACTAAAGAGATTTAGTATGGAAGATTCCAAGCGCGGCAATATGCCCGCTTGTCACGGAATCACCCTCTCCAAAGAGATGTCTCCAAAGACTGATGAAGAGAGGGCTCGCATGGGCATTATACCCTACGCTTCGGCGGTAGGATCAATAATGTATGCGATGTTATGTACCAGACCAGATGTAGCTTACGCACTTAGTGTGGTAAGCAGGTATCAATCGGACCCAGGTGAGAAACATTGGATAGCGGTGAAGAACATTCTCAAGTACCTGAGAAGGACTAAGGAGATGTTCTTGATTTACGGCAATAAGGACCTCCAGGTAGAGGCTTTTACCGACTCCGGCTTCCAAAGTGACAAGGATGATTCTAAATCTATTTCGGGTTTTGTGTATACCCTCAATGGAGGTGCGGTAAGTTGGAAGAGTTCCAAACAAGATACCGTCGCAGACTCAACTATGGAGGCTGAGTATATAGCTGCTAGTGAAGCCGCAAAAGAGGCTGTCTGGATAAGGAAGTTCATTTCTGAACTTCAGGTGGTTCCGTCCATTGCTAATCCAATACTTTTGTATTGCGATAACAATGGCGCTGTAGCTTTAGCGAAGGAACCAAGGTCTCATCAGAAATCCAGGCATATCTTAAGGCGGTTTCACCTGATCAGGGAGATCGTGGATCGTCGGGAGATCGAGATACGGAGAGTAGACACAAAAGACAACACGGCAGATCCATTCACCAAGGCCATTCCTCAAGTACAGTTCGAGAGGCTTTTTGAGATGTTGGGCATGCGGTACGCAAGCAACTGGATCTGGTAGAGACAGTGGGTACTCATTGCGCCAATTATAGGCCTTAGTGCAAGTGGGAGATTGTTGGATATATATGCCCTAGAGGCCTACATTGTATAGGATGCTTGGGATATGTATGTACATGACAGTCTTGCTTGATATGATAGTACGCTATTTGGTTTGACTTTGTCTTAACGTATAATATATTTTACTTGGTATTTATATATATATGTTGATAAAGCCCATAGGGTGTTTGTCTGACTACCGGCGTTGTGATGGCAGTCATACTAGTGGGAGCTGGATAGTCAATAGGCACACCCTTAGATGTCCCTGGTCGCAGGAGTATCGAGATTGGGCATCGATACTCCGGAGTAGACTAGTGTATACATATCTAGACCCTGACGAGGGGCAATGGATTGGTCCCGCAACCATTGGTGGTGTTCACCTAAGATTGTATACAGATGCTCACTGGGTGTGAGTACACCGGACAGGACTCGCCGAGAACTGACTGGATGGTATTATACCTAACGTCAGATAGCAGTTCTCAGGTGACGTGTGTGCAGATAGTCCGTTGACTTAAGGTCATCATTTGTCTCGTGTGAGTTCCCACTGTGCTTTGATTGTTACCCTACCATGGCTCAAAGGAGTCGTGCAAACAGGTTTCAGTTGGGCACAGTCCCGAGCCACATGGAGGCAGTGAGCGACTGTTAGGGATTCGTCTCTCCCGGTATAGGGAGTTGATATCGCACTGTGGTCGTTTGGTCATTACCATAAGTCCCTGGCCAGGGCTGATTGAGAATTACTGATAGGTTGATCAGTAGATTCTCGAATGGTGATAAAACCATACCGACACGACTTGTATGGTTATTAGGGGTCTGATGTCCACCACCTCCCTAGACCGTACATGTGATACTCTTAGACGAACAGACCGGACTGCGCGGATATTGTCACAGACAGGCTCAGTAGGATTTCAGATGGGTTACCTCATCGGCTTTCTTATCGACAACTACCTGGGGACTGTTACGTACAGCTAGTGCCGCTTGCGGTCTATGGTTAAACCCACTGCCAGCGTAGTAGTCGAGTCTTTAGAGTCCCACACAGAGATTTCCCAAACCCAGGCGAAAAGATATAGAGGTCGTATGGTTTTTACGACAAAGGTTCGGACGCATACGTGTTTAAACGCACGTACGACATTCGGACAGTTTTTACTAGCCGGCTTTGGTTTAAGCCAGATTCTAGTATCAGGTTATTGGATTTATACAGTCTAAAGTTTTTCCGTGTTTTCACGGATGAGAGGGGCGTTCTCGTAATTTTCCGAGAAGCTTCTAGAAGGATGTGACATAAAGAGAGAGGTGGCATTTTCATTTAATGATTAAGTGACTCATTGTGAGTGATTCATCATATCATTAATGCATCATTAATTGCTTAATGACTCACATGATGAATCACCCACTTGATTAAATGAAACATGATGAATATTCACTTATTATTCATTTCTTTTAAATTCATTATGTTTCATATATATCAAGTGAGAAGCTTTATTCATAATAATATATATCATTATCATCTTCTCACTCTCTCTTTTCAAGTTCTCTCTCCTTCACCAAGCCTAATCCTACCCCTCATGAGTTGAGAACATGGATTAGGAAAGACTAATTACTCCATAACCTATCTCTACATCACCTTAGCTACTCTATTTAGCAACTAGAGAAACTAAGTAACCTCAAGTTTAGAGGTTATAGCTTGGATTAGGGTTCTCGGGTGGATCATCTATCACGGGAGAAAGCCGAAGAGGACGTGGAGATCCAAAGAGGCCGTAGACAACATCAAGACGAAGGACTAGAACCGTTTGGTATAATCTCTTCGCATAGTAGTTTAAAACTCTATAGCTTTTGTTAAAACTTGTATAGCAAACGATTCATACGGTTAATCGATGTTTGATCATAGAACTTGATTGTTATTCATATTTCCGCCTCCCCACATGTATTAGGGTGTTGAACATCGACTTACAAAATTTCCCACACCAAATGAAACTCTCTCATTTTTTTTCTCCTCTCTAAAAATGTGGCCGGCCATGATCTTGTAAGAATGGTGGAGGAAAAGAATTTCTAGCATGAAGGGAGGTGAGTGTAGGAAAAAGAGAATGGTGACCATACCCAAACATTCTCATTACAAACATACATCCAAACCTTAACCTTTCAAATCTCATTTATTGCAAGTGATGTAAAGAGAATGATGATGGTCATATCATAATCCCACATATGCAAGAAACTTCCTCCCCAAATGTAATTTGTAAAACTGCAAATTACCCCCTCCATCGGAAAAGTCCGGCCGGGAAAGAACAAAGGAAAACCGGCCGGAACGGAATGCAAACTGGCAACTCCAGAAAACTGGTCCCGTAATAAATTACAGGAAAACCCCGATACTGTGCATACACACCCGCATCTGTATTCCGTCCGGATACAAATGCAATGAGACAAAATCTACACTGTACTAAACTAGGATCCGGCTTAAACCAAAGCCGGCTAGTAAAATCCGTTCGATCCTGATCCGTGCAATACCGCACGTATCTGATCGAACCGTGCCATATAACTATACGGCCTCTAGTACAAACCGTCTGATCCTGATCCGTGCAATACCGCACGTATCTGATCGGACCCTGCCATATCTCCATACGGCCTCTACAGCGTTTCGCCCGAAAGCTTGAGTAACTGAAATTGTGGTGGACTCTAAAGACTCGTCAATACGATGGCTGTGGATTTAACCACTAGCACGTCAGAGGTATAAGCCAACACGTGACGGGCCACCAGCTATTGACCAAAAGGGACGTCGATGAGCGAACTCATTCTGACACCCTACTGAGCCTGTCAGTGACAATATCCGTACAGTCCGGTCCGTTCGTCTATGAGCATCGCATGGCGGGCCTAGGGGGTTGGTAAAAGTCAGACCCCCAAAGGCGGTACAAGTCGTGTCGGAGTGTAGCCCAGAACGCCCTGAGATACTACTGGAATACCTACCAGTAAATCTCCTGCCTCGGCCGAGGGCTTTGCGTAATGGCTCTCCTAGACACAGCGCGACCTCACCCCCAATACCGGGAGAGACGAACCCCTGCAGATCCGCTCACTGCCTCCATGTGGCTCGGGACTGTACCCAACTAAAACCTGTTTGCACGACTCCTTTGAGCCGTGGTAGGGTAGTAATCAAAGCACAGTGGGAACTCACACGAGACAAATGACGATCTCAGGTCGATGAACTAACCTGTACACATGTCACCTGGGAACTGCTATCTGACGTCTGGTATAATCCCAACTAGCAGGTTCCCGGCGAGTCCTGTCCGGTGTACTCATAACCCAATGAGCACCTGTATACATCTTAGGTGAACCAACTGACACCAGTGGCTTGTGAGACCGGCCATCGCCCCTCGTCGGGGTCTCGACTGTATACACTAGTCTACTAATGGAGTATCGATGCCCAGTCCCGAAACTCCCATGACTAGGGACCATTTAAGGATGTGCTTATAGACCCCAGCTCCCACGTATATGATCGCCATCATACTGCTGGTCGTCAAGCAAGAATCCTAGGGGCTCTATCAACGTGTAATAGCGACCTGAAAGGTCACCTGAAACAGTACACGATGATAAAGGTAAACCAGATAGCATACTATCATCTCGAGTAAGACTGTCGTCCCGGGATAGGTCCTCCCTCAATCATTGCAATCACGTGCCTGTGATCCAATAATTGACTCTGAGGGCACTATCTCCAACAGTTAAACTGGAAACAGATGACCACTAAGTCGTTAAACTGGAAACAGATGACCGCTAAGTCGTTAAACTGGAAACCAATGACCTCTAAGTCGTTAAACTGGAGACATATGACCTCTAAGTCGTTAAACTAGAAACAGATGACCGCTAAGTCGTTAAACTGGGCACAATAGACCCCTAAGTCTTTAATCTGGAAACAGATGACCTCTAAGTCGTTAAACTGGAAACAGATGACCTCTACGTCTCTAAACTAGAAATAGATGACCGCTAAGTCGTTAAACTGGGCACAATAGACCCCTAAGTCATTAAACTGGAAACAGATGACCACCACGTCGTTAAACTAGAAACAGATGACCTCTAAGTCGTTAAACTGGAGACAGTCGGCCTCTAAGTCATTAAACTAGAAACAGATAACCACTCATGTGTCCTCACGATACATGAGGAGAACAAACCTTTGTGGGATCCTTACGACTCACAAGGGAAAAACGCACTTAGGAGTCCTCACGACTCCTAAGGAGAAAATACACCTGCGGGATCCTTACGACTCGTAAGGAGAAAATGCTTTTATGGGACCCTCACGGCCCATAAAATTGAAAAGTCTTAGGTGATAGGGATCTAAACCTGTCTCCTAAGCCATCGCTTTCTAAATCCCCAAGTGGCGAATGATGAGTCGCTCCTGGTAGCATATTCCAGTGCAGCGATACAGACGCCAACCAAATTCCAAACTCAAATTCCCAAGCGGCGAAAGATGAGTCGCTCCTGGTACCATATTCCAGAGCAGCGGTGCAGACGCCAACAAAGTCCCAAAATGTTTCTGGCCCTACAGTCTGGATCATACATCCCACAAAACCGTATACAATCCACGGGCGTAAAACTAATTCTCAAATCCTCCCGGGGCAAATGATGAGTTGCTCCTGGCATTATTCCAGTGCAGCAATGCAGATGCCAAACAAAAACCAATTCCCAAATCCTCTCAAAAACGGATGATGATTCGCTCCTGGTGCCATATTCCAGTATAGCGATGCTGATGTCAACTCAAATCAAACAAATCAAACCAACAGCCCCTGCGGCGGAATCATGCTTCGTACCAGAATATACCCCATGTCAAAATCATGCTTCGCCTCAGGCATATCTGCCTTCCATGTCGGAATTATGCTTCGACTCGGAATCAACCAGCGACACTCCGTGCCGGGGACAGGTCGATCAGCGACACTCCGTGCCGGGGAAAAGTCAACTCGACACTCCGCGCAGGGGAAAAGTCGATCAGCGACACTCCGCGCCGGGGAAAAGTCAACCAGCGACACTCCGCGCCGGGGAAAAGTCAACCAGCGACACTCCGCGCCGGGGAAAAGTTGATCAGCGACACTCCGTGCCGGGGAAAAGTCAACCCGACACTCCGCGCCGAGGAAAAGTCGGGGAAAAGTCGATCAGCGACACTCCGCGCCGGGAAAAAGTCGATCAGCGACACTCCGCGCCGGGGAAAAGTCGAGCAGCGACACTCCGTGCAGGGGAAAAGTCGACCATCGACACTCCGCGCCGGGGAAAAGTCAACCAGCGACACTCCGCGCCGGGGAAAAGTCAACCCGACACTCCGTGCCGGGGACAAGTCGATCAGCGACACTCCGCGCCGGGGAAAAGTCAACCAGCGACACTCCGCGCCGGGGAAAAGTCGATCAGCGACACTCCGCGTGGGGGAAAAGTCAACCCGACACTCCGAGCCTGGGAAAAGTCGATCAGCGACACTCCGCGCCGGGGAAAAGTCGACCCGACACTCCGCGCCGGGGAAAAGTCGATCAGCGACACTCCATGCCGGGGAAAAGTCAACCTGACACTCCGCGCTGGGGAAAAGTCGATCAGCGACACTCCGTGCCGGGAAAAGTCAACACGACACTCCGCGCCGGGGAAAAGTCGATCAGCGACACTCCGTGCCGGGAAAAGTCAACACGACACTCCGCGCCGGGGAAAAGTCGATCAACGACACTCCGCGCCGGGGAAAAGTCAACCTGACACTCTGCATCGGGGACACGTCAATAAGCGACACTCTGCATCGGGGAAATGTCCAACACAGACACTCCGCATCAGGGAAACGTCCGACAACGACACTCCGTGCCAGGGAAACGTCAAGCAGACACTCCGTGCCGGGGACACGTCAACAAGCGACACTCTGCATCGGGGATACGTCCAACACAGACACTTCGGGTCAGAGAAACGTCTACCACGGACACTCCATCTTGGAGACACGTCAAGCGCCGACCGTCCAAGTCGCAAAAAGGGCAGAACCGGTCGTCCATGTCGTAAAAAGGGCAGTGCATCCCAAAAAGTGGGTCCAAAGCAAGTCGCCTCCACGCAAAAGAAGATCCATCAATTTCATGCACACGACCCACATATGCTGTGTGCATTTATTGATGGGAGGCAATTTGTTGAGGTAAAAATTTACACCCCGGTTGACCAAGTCAAAATCAAAGTCAACCGCAAGCCAGGTGGGCCTAAGCCCAGGTCAAGCGGGCCCATGCCCAAGTCGAGCCCACGGCCAGCCTCCCCGTGCCAACAACAAAATCATGTAATAAATAATTTTTATGTAATTGTTTATGCATGAATGTAAACAAAATGGGCATAAAGCCAATATTTTGTAAGCCCATGGCTTATATGCAAAAATGAAATGGCACATGAGCCATGGGATGGCTAAAATGCCATTTTTGTAAAGCCCAAGGGGCTATATGTAAATATGTAAGTCTATATAAGGCAACATGATGATGAATAAAATAACACTTTTCCATTCCCTCAAAAAACTAGGGTTTGTGTCTCCACTCTCTCTTTTTCAAGTTCTTTCTCTTCCTTTTCATTTTCCAAATAAATCAAGAGCTTAGCTCTCTTTTTTTTAAACTAAACAAAGTTTTACCATAAATCCACCTCCCAAGACTCTATCAAGAGAGGAAAAATGATCTCTTTTTTTATCATCCAAGATCTAGATCTTGGAGTTTCAAGAGAACCCATTTTGGGTTTCTTCTTAAAAGAGAAAGGAGAAAATCTTTTGGAGTTCAACTCCACAAATAAAATTCTTTTGGAGTTCAACTCCACCACTACAAAAATTATTTTGGAGTTTAACTCCATTACAAAAATTCTTTTGGAGTTTAACTCCACAAATAAAATTCCTTTGGAGTTCAACTCCACAAATAAAATTCCTTTGGAGTTCAACTCCACTACAGAAATTCTTTTGGAGTTTAACTCCATAAAAAATACTTTTTTTTGGAGAGTCTAACTCCACATTATATTTTTTTAGTCATATAAAATTCTTTTGGAGTTGAACTCCACGTTTAAAAAAAAAATCAAAATCTGGAGCCCTTTTTGCCCCCAGCATGTGACCCCCCTCACATGCTAGCATGTGACCCTCTTTCACATGCTAGCATGTGAGGGGTCACATGCTAGCATGTGACTCCCCCTTAGCATGTGAGGGGTCACATGCTAGCATGTGACCCCCCTTACATGAGTGGTCACATGCTAACATGTGACCCTCCATGTCACATGCTGGCATGTGACCCCCCCATGAGGGGTCACATGCTAGAATGTGACCCTCCTCATATGAGGGGTCACATGCTAACATGTGACCCCACTTTTTAAAAAAAAATTCTCTTTTCTTCTTTTCTTCTTTCTTCCTCCATTTTTTTTAAAAATAAAAATAAATAAATATTAAATAAATAAAAATAAATTATAAATAATATTTAAAAATAAAAAAACATAATTATTTTCTTTTCTTCTTTTCTTTATTTAATCCCTTTTTTTATTTAAAAAAATACAATATAAATATTAAATAAATAAAATTAAATTATAAATAATATTTTAAAATTAAACAAAAATAATAATAAATTAAAAAAAAATTCTCCAAATATTTATTTACTTATTTATTTTTGTTTTTATATATAGAAAATATATATATATATATATATATATATACAAGTGGTATATATATATATACAAGTGGAACAAAACAAAAAAAATACACACGCACCAACGCACTGCATATTGAGTTCGCATGACCTGTTTAACCCGTCAATCGGAGATTCCTTCACTCCAAATGTGAGGGGTAATTAACAGCAGCTTAGTTCGCGGCTGCCGGAGATTCGGATCCCCACAATCAATAAACCCCAGCCTACCCTAGGCAGGGGGAATCTGTAATACGCTTGACAAGCGCGCGCGTATTCCCATCTCAATGGGATGACGAAAAACACCCTACAGACCCAAGTGCAAGCAACCCGAGCTCAAGACCAAGCAAGTGGGCCCACACCCAAAAATGTCTCAAGCCCAACCGAAACAGGCCGGTCATCCAAGAAGACGAAAGAGAAAAAAAATCCGTAATACATAAATTTTGTATACAAATAAGTGTGAAAATGTAATGCAAATATAAAAAAAACCAAAATTATGTAAAACCCAGGATTCATGTGTTGAAAGGTAAGCACGTAAAGGGCCAAGTGTAAGATGTAATGAGCATTTAAACTCAACCATAACAAGAAATTTTAAGTTTTTCCCATTCCCGCAAAATACGATTTGTGCCTCCATCCTATCTCTCTCTCTCTCTCTCTCTCTCTCTCTTCTTCTTCTTCTTCTTCTTCTTCTCCTTCAAATAAATCAAGAGAAAAACCTCTCTTTTTCTAAAATAAATATAAAAAAAACTCATAAATCCATTATAGGGAGGTTCTTTCTTCCATCAAATCTCATAAAGTGGAGCTTTTAGGCCTCCTCCTTTATCTTCTTTCTCAGATTCAAAAAAAACGAGGAAGAATAAAAACGAACCCATTTCCCAAAACACCACTACTTCAAAATTCAAGGCATAAAAGAGGGAAAAAGAGACCCTTTTCTCTCATCCAAAATCCCAATCTCAACTTCTCAAGAATCAAGATAGCATTTTTGACAAAAATATAAAGAAATTTGAGAGTGACCCCACCAAAGAGAAAGTCTTTGGGCTTCTCCATTGGGGAAACCCTCGGAGATGCGGATTTCGATCCGTACTCCCTTCTTGAACGCGGATTTCCATCCGTACTTCACCCAAATGGAAATATAGGCTCAGGTCTATATTTCAAGAAACGAAAACCGACAAAATCTAACGGTTCTGTCGCCGATATTTCGTCAAAATCCCACACTTGGTCATTTTAAAAACAAATTTAGAAAAAAGAAAAACTAAATAAATATAAATAAAATAAAACGAAACAAAACGCTGCAGGGGCGGCCGACCCGGACACCCCCATCAAGCCTAGCACCGCCGGGTAACCCAAAAGGGGCACCCGCTTCCTTTAAAGGGAGCCGGCTCCCTCCCCAAAAAGGGGAGCTGGCCCCTAAAGGGAGCCGACCCCTCCTCGGGGGGATACGACCCCTAGGGGAGCCGACCTCGGTTTCCCCCCAAAGCGGGGCCCTATCCATGGGCCCAGGTTTCCCCCTCGAGGTATTCAGACCTTTCTCTTTAATTAAAAAAAGAAATAAATAATAAAAATGAAATCAAATATAAATAATCAAAAAAATGAATGAACAAACACATATTCTTTCTTTTCAAACACACACGTTTCACATTGAGTCCGCATGATCGCAAGATTAGTTAATCGGAAGTTCTCTCACTTCAAAACGAGTGAGAATTAACGACAGTTTTATCCGTGGCTGCCAGATATTAGAATCCCTATAATCAATAAACCCCCATCCACTATTGGATTGGTGGAATTTATACAACGTTTGACAAGCGAGCGCATCCATCCTAATAGGTGACGAAAAACACTCTACAGATTTTGGCTCGTTCAGTGGGACTTATCTCTTCTCCTATCTTTCATGTCAAACGATCATGTAAACTCATTCAACATATAAATTGTTGTTTGTACTAAAATCATGCTTCTTTATGAAGCAACTAACTTTCAACGATCAACGACGAACAACAATCAATATCGCTCAACGATATCTCAGTAAACAAGTTCAGCTTGCAACCTAACCACAGTCGCGTACATGCTTAAGTCAACTACCAAAGTGTCTTTTCCGTCAAGTCTCATGTAGCAGTGGACGGAACCACCAGTATAGTTCGAGTGCATCATATTCTCCTTGGTCTCTACCAACGCTTTTCACCGTAGAGGCGCAAATGAATCAAATGGACAAACCGGCTGTTAGTTATATGTATGCCCTACAGGCCATTACTGTACATGCGATGTATATTGTAGTTGATACTTTGACATATATAGAAAGGACTTTCTTGCTCGACATGACAGTATACTATCTGGTTGCTCTTTATCTTATCATGTACACTTATTATCTCTCTATTATATGTTGATAAAACCCTTAGGATGAGTACTTGACTACTAGGACTATGATGCAGATCATACTAGTAGGGCAGAGGTAGTCGGTAAGTATATCCTTCAATAGTTCCTAGTCGTGGGAGTATCGAGACAAGACATCGACTCTCCAGAATAGACTAGCGTATACGCTTCTCAACCCATGTGATGGGTAATAGATGATCGCATATCCATTGGTGTTTGGCATCAGAGAAAGTATACGGGTGCTCAGTGGTGTAACATTTCAGAAAAATAAAATATTATTTTTGGGAATTTAAATAATTAAATAATAAATTTCAGGAATATTATTAAGTGCAAAGATTGGTTTTAATGATATGGTATAATTATATATCAATAAATTGGGAAACTTTTGGAAAATTAAATTGAATGTTGATTTTGAAAGGGATTATAAGAATGGAGCATTCATAGATTTTCTTATAATTAATTATATTCTATATTAATGTTAAACTCGATTAATTTCCACTAACCTTGCATTAAGCATGATTATGCATCATGACATGCAACAAAACTTGTTTCATTTTTTAGAACCATGGCTTCATTGTTATTGCTATTGTTTTGTTTACTTTTAAAAGAGTTAATGGAAAGGAAAATAGGAAAAGAAAAGAAAAGGATAAAGAATAGAGGTACGGGCAAGAGAGAGAAGAGAGAGAGAAGGTGAGGGGTTTCCTTTTACCATGGCCATTTTTCTTCATTTCATTCTCTACATCATTTTCTTCTCCTCCTTCACTCATGGCTGCCCTCTTCCCTCCACCACCTCTACCCCTCACAACACCACCAAAACTACATCAAAATCTTGCATCCTCTTCATAAAATTCATGCACAAGCTCACTACAAGCATGGTAGACCAAGAAAGTTGGGATTTTGAGTACTTGGGGCAACTCAAGAAAATTCTTGAGTTGTCAAATGAGATATTTTCTTCACCATTAGTGTAGTAGTTCATTTCCTTTAGCTTCTATTTTAGTTTAGAATCGTTTTAGTGAGGTTCAGTGAGGTTTGAAAATTCCAAGATGAGGTTTTGAGGATTTCATGAGTTATGATGGTGCAATTGAGAGTAATTGGTGACTACAAACTCCTTTAGTGTTAAAAACCTAGACCAAAACAGAAACAAAACCAAACTTGGGTAAGATATTTCAAAATGTCGGTTTTGTGCGTAAATTGTGCCTACAGGGAATCTGGAGTGACCTGGAACCTTTACTAGAAAAACTAGCAATACCATTAACCTAGATGGACCACTAGAAGACCATCCTGAAAATACGAGCCCAAACAGAGCAAGCAGGGCCGAGCAGGCCGATTTTGGGAGTGATGTCGCCGGGTCTTTTGTGGGTTTTGTTAGTTATGTATATACCCTAGAGGCCATTGTTGTACATATGATGTATATTATAACGGATGCTTGGATATATATATAGAGAGGACTTTCTTGCTCGTCATGATAGTATGCTATTTGGTTTCTCTTTATCTTAACATGTTGACTTATATTAGTTTACTGTCTTACTCCCACATGTTGATAAAGCCCTTAGGATCTGTACTCGACTACTGGGACTATGATGAGATCATACTAGTGGGGCCACGGTAGTCGATGAGTACGTCCTATAACTGTTCCTAGTCGAGGGTGTGTCGAGACAAGGCATCGATACACCAGAGTAAACTAGCGTATACGAATCTTGACCCATATGATGGGCGATGGATGATCCCATATCCATCGGTGTTTGACATCAAGGATGGTGTACGGGTGCTCAGTGAAGACTGGGTACACTGGACGTACTCGCCGAGAACTCCCAGTGGAATTATACCTCACGTCAGATGGCAGTTCTCTGGTGACACTGGTACAGGGTAGTCTGTAGACCCGAGATCGTCATAGAGTCTTATGTTATTCCCACTGTGCTTTGATTTCCACCTTACCACGTCCAAGAGGGCGTGCAAACGGTGGCTTTTGGGTGCAGTCCCGAATCACATGGAGGCAATGAGCGATAGGAGGGGATTCGTCTCTCCCGGTATAGAGAGTTGATGTTGTGCCGTGTTCGATTGGCTATAACTGGAAGTCCCTGGCCAGGGCTGATATAGAGATTTACTGGTAAGTGTTACCAGTAGTTTCTCGACCCGTTATGAGCCTCATATCGACACGACTTATCGGTTACTGGAGTCTGACGTATACCACCCCTAGACTAGATATGCGACATATCAGACGAAGAGACCGGACTGTACGGGAGTGTTACTGATTGGATTCACAGAAGAATATACAGGCTTGCTTGTTGATCTTCTGATCGCTCAATACCTGGGTGGCTGTTATATTTAGCTGACCTCTTACAGCTTGTGGGTGTTTGATATGATCATCACCTGCTACCGGCATATTGATGATTCTTTAGAGTCCTACACGGAGGTTTTTTGACTCAGGCAAAATGGAGTAGGAGCACATATGTGATATGTGTAGGACCGAGGATAATGCGATATGAGATACCGTATTATATTCTCGCGATATTTTGATATGAGCCGGGTCATCGGATCAAGTATTGATTCGATGAATTGGTACGTGATATATTAGTCGGTTATATTCGATATAGCAGGATTGTCGGATCAAGTGTTGATTCGATAATTTAATATATAATTATATATGCGATATATTACATCACATTATCTAATATTGGCTCGCTTTATTGATTCATTTTCTCATCGGATAATACATTGATATATATGCGATATATGTTAATTGTATTATTTACTTTTATTACAAATATATATTATATATGTGATATATAATATTGTAACATGATATGATCACTAATACAACATGTTTAGTAGAGATTAAACAAGGTTAGGGTTTGATTTGGGTTAGTTTTTTCTTGATACTTCTAGAAGGTTTTACTTTGTTTCTAACAAAAGATATTATGCTTGATATTTTGCTAGATATTTCTAACCCAATCCAAACCCTTCACCCTAGGTTAAATCTCTATATGGGTTAGCCTTGTCATCCTTGACCATGGTTACATTTGTAATCATATTAACATTTCATTATTCATCACAAAAGGAATTATTCATTTTTGATATTCTTCTTCTTTTTCCTTGAGCTTAGAAAAAGCTTTCTAGGTTTTCTTTATGTGATGATTTAAAGTGAGAATATGATAATAAAAGAGAGTATAAATCCTACTTCATCACCCTCATCTAATCTAGCCAATTAGATTAGGGTGTTCACCTCATTAGTAAGAAAGAGCTTGAGTTAAAGGAACTTCAAGGTAGATCATCGGAGAAAAGGAAGACTACAAGCTAGCATGGATCATTCGGGTTGTGGAGCCTCTCTTGAGTCCGGGAGATCTTGGATCGCGGCGAAGGGACTTCTACTTGGAGCTTATGAAGCGAAGGAGCGGACTACAAAGGTTGTAATCCCCCACTCTTAGTTGTAAAGATATTTACTTGCATGTTAAACCCTAATTATCTAGCAAAGATCCCGGCTTTGGGTTGTTCGGCATGTCTAAATTTTAAATCGGGCATGGTTGATACCTTATAGATCCTTGTATGACTGCCTAGTAATCCTACAGTGGTATCAGAGACTAGCTAGAGCATTAGGCGACGTGTATATGAAGTTAAAACTCCGATCGAACCTCGAAACATCGAACTTGACCCCCTCTCTGGAAATTTTGTAAAAATGTGATTTTTTCTGCATTAAAAATACTCAAAAAAATCAGCAGGGAATTCTAAGGGTTACTGTGAAAAACGACACCCAAATTCCACTAAAGCGCCGCGGGACCGCGGCAGAACCATACCTTGCGCGGCGGTTCCGCGGCGGAACTGTAGAATTAGGGTTAGATTTTTCGCACAGTACATCCGTAGGTACTTGTATATGATTCTGGATATTTTTAATCTTACTCGAGTGTTGAGTGTTCTGGGGATTATTTTGTATTCGTTGAATCGATCGGAAAATTTAATTTCGTTTTGTTTTCCGGATATTTTAGAAACTGTTAAAATGTTCGAACGAATATCATTAACTCACTTTTTCCCGGCACGAAAAACTTTCAAGTGTTGAATTTTTCTTGAGTTTAAATCTTTCGGAAAAACGTGCAAATAACGCGGTGGACCCTCTAGAAGAACACAAACCTTAACTCGATTATGTGACCGTCTGAACCGCCTCTAAATCTTAGGGTTTGGGGCAGTACGGCGTTGCCACATGTGAGGCGTTGGCTTGACCCTTCTACGGCTGGACCATTGGTACTATGACATATTCTGGGACTTTTTGAACTCCACTCAAGTGTTGAGCAATTAAGGAAATCTTGGGTATTTGATTATTTGATCGGAAAGTTTAATATTGTTTATTTATCTGGAATGTGATACAATATGTGGAATTCATATAGTTAGGCATGAAATGCGAAGTATATAATATTTCGGATTTACGATGTCTAAAGAGATTGTGGATTCCAAATGTTGTAGTTTTACACTTTTTTTTCTGTGACCGTAAGTGTAGTATGTAGTTGTATTACCGGTTTTCGTTGCTATATATCAACGACGATCGGTGTATGCATACTTACTTACGTTGATAATATGAGATATTATGTGTTGCTGTGATATGTTATATTGGATCTTCTTGTTCTGAATAGCCGGGGGGTTTATGTGAGATGAGGGTTTTTATTTTCATTCATGTAAAATTCATTTGTATGTAATATTCTTTTATTGGGGCACTTCCAGGATGAGGTTGATGTCACTAGTGTATATTATTTACTTTTCCGCATTAGGTAGACCCAAGGAGGGGAGCATAAGTGACCGGGTTCTAGGATCCAGTGGGAGGCCATCTCGAGGAGTCGAGACCGGGTCTCCTAACCCTAGAATTGGCAGTGTTACTTGCCGCTCTCGTAGGGGTCTAGGGATGTAGGTTTGGCTATTCATCACGACCGTGGAATCCGTGTTTTATACAGGCTCGTATTAAAACACGGACATCGTAGTATATCCAATATTTCATATATGTTCTTCTACTGCAATGTTCTGTGATGAGATCATATTACTGCCTATGACGAATGCTTATACTATATATATATATGCTGATATATAAATATTACTACTTTCGTTTCTACTGTGATGCTTAGGAAGCATAAACTGATGGGATATATTAATGAGATTAATAAAAGAAAAGAAACCTAAAAGATATTGTAGAATCAAAACTTTATAAAAGGGGTAGCTACAGTTTTGCTTTGCACAGCGGTATATATGATATACCTTGCACCTTATTCGATGAGGAAAGAGCCGAGATCCCTTCACCGGGAGTGACCTCTTTAGCTAAACTGGCAGATGCTACAAACTCGCGGTTTAGTTTTTGACAACTTATATAGTTCTTGCTTTGCACAGTGGTATATATGATATACCCTGTACTTTATTCGATGGAGAAAGAGCCGAGATCCCTTCACCGGGAGTGACCTCTTTAGCGAAACTAGAAAAGCCTAAAAAACACTCCTTTTCGAAATCACTTGTTTCTACAACGATATCAAGTTCATTACGCTCATGGTTTTCTGAAAAACCTACGTAGCCCTCCGTCATTTCAGATAGAGACTGGTTAGTATTCGTGCCGCGTTTGTTGACCTTAGCCAAGGCGTAGTGTATGGTAGCTAATTAGTGTTTATCTGCTAAAATATGAGATGTGATTGAGTTAAGATAGTCGTACGACTTTGTTGACCTTAGCTAAGGATCGTACGGGTGAGTTTAATTCAATCGGGAAATGACGGGTTGAACTTGTCTAGCACTTATGATTTGTTGACCTTAGCCAAGGTCATAAGTTGCTAGGGGCAAAAGCATTATCGGGAATTTCAAGTATTGAAATTTGCAATGAGATTGCATACCTCCTATGAGATAGTTCGATCCCGATACCCACTGTGAGTAAGAGTTACTCGTGGGAGAATTTTACACAGGACAATTACCCGATCAAGTAGGTGTCTAGAAAGGTGTTAACGGGGTTATGCCTCTGGGAAAATGAGGTTTACTTTAATTAGGTCCGTGCGAAAGCACGGGGAACCTCCCTCAAGTACCGACACTGATCTGGCTGAAAGATTGACAAAATTGTAGGGTGTAATTAATCCCGGCTAATCTTACCTTTTAGGATTTGAAGGAAGATTTGATAAAACCAGTGGGAGACATCCTGATTAGATAAGATAATAACCAATCTAATCTTGCAAGAGCATACGCTAAAGTGTTTTCTTCTCTCTCTCTCCAGGTAGCGACCATGTCAGGCTATAATCAAGATAATAATATGGATGTATTGACTGAACCCACTTATTATACTGAGCAGGGGAACGTTGGTCCCGTTCTTTCTTATAAGAGTTACAAGACTGAACATAAACAGGAGAAAATCTGGATTCTCATACTGCCCAAACGAAGAACAAGCATGCTGATGCATCTTCTTCGGGTGTGTTAGTAATTGAGAACTGTTTCTCAGTTCACCCTACGTCCTGGGTATTAGATACCGGATCGGGATCCCACATATGTAAATTGTTATGTGGGCTACGTAAAGGTAGAGAACTGGGAAAAGGTGATCATTCCGTACAAGTAGGGAATGGAGCAAGTATTGCAGCCAAAGCAGTTGGCGAATATCACCTTGTATTACCAAGCAGTAATACAATGATTCTGAACGAGTGCTATTATATACCGAACATGATGTGCAACATTATATCAGTTTCTTTATTAAGTAAAGAATGATATAATTTTGTAGTACAGGATAATGTTATGAACATCTTCCTAGATCAAAAGTTGATTGGATCAGGCTCGTTAAATAATGGCATATTCATTCTCAATCAAAATACAGTCCTTAATATACAAAATACACACAAGAGGAAGAGTTCAGAAATAAACGAATCCTTCTTGTGGCATTGTAGACTTGGTCATATCAATGCGACACGGCTAGCTAAGTTACATAAGGATGGATATTTGAATCTGTTCGAATTATCATCTTATGATACTTGCCATTCATGTCTCAAAGGAAAAATAATCAAAACTCCGTTTAGTGGACACGGAGAAAGAGTTACGGAACTCTTAAGGCTGGTACATAGTGATGTATGTGGTCCCATGTCTAGACTTGCCAGGAACGGTTCTTCCTACTTTGTTACATTCACTGACGATCTCTCTAGATACGGACATGTGTTCCTGATGAAACACAAGTCTGAAGCTTTTAAGAAATTCAGAGAATATAAGCACGAAGTAGAGAACTAAACGGGCAAAAGTATTAAGATTCTTCGATCTGATCGAGGAGAAGAATACTTAAGCAATGAATTCCTAGACTATCTAAAAGAGAATGGGATTCTCTTTCAGCTTACTCCTCCTTATACACCACAGCACAACGGTGTATCGGAGCGAAGGAATCACACCCTATTAGATATGGTACGCTCTATGATGAGTACAGCAGAGTTACCTATTTCCTTCTGGGGGTATGCGCTGAAGACAGCCGTATACCTATTGAATAGAGCTCCAACCAAATCTGTGCCTACCACTCCATATGAGATATGGAATGGGAAGAGACCATCTCTTAAAAGAGTTAAGATATGGGGTTGTCCGGCCTAGGTTAAAAAGCAGAATCCGGACAAGCTCGAGGCACGATCAGTTCTTTCTAAGTTTGTTGGATATCCAAGCAATTCGTATGGATATCTATTCTACCACAGTGAACAACAAAAGGTGTTTGTTGCTCAACATGCCACCTTTTTAGAAAATGAATTTCTTGCAAAAGAAATTAGTGGCGATGAGGTAGAGCTGGAAGAGGTTCCAGCACCGCAAACTACAACTGATGATTTATTGGAACCAGAGGATTCAGTAGTACCCGACGAACCCCAGCCTCTCTGCCGATCTAGTAGGGTTTCTCATCCACCTGAGAGTTACTACGGTTTTCTCATTAATGGTGGAAGCGGGGATTGCATCATGGAAGATGATGACCCGACTAGTTTCGAGTAGGCCATCACAAGTGGTGACTCTGTGAAATGGCTGGATGCAATGCGATCTGAGATGGAATCCATGTACACCAACAAAGTATAGACTTTGGAAAATGCTCCTGAAGGGGTAAAACCCATTGGGAGCAAGTGGATCTTTAAGAAGAAAATTAGTGTAGATGGAAAAGTTGAGACTTTCAAAGCTATACTTATTGCAAAGGGTTTTCGTCAACGACCAGGTATGGATTATAACGAAACCTTTTCTCCAGTGGCTATGCTTAAGTCCATCCGGATCTTACTTACCATTAATGCATACCATGACTACGAAATCTGGCAAATGGATGTTAAGACCGCCTTTCTAAACGGTGATTTAGAAGAGTGCGTGTACATGACTCAGCCAGAGGGCTTCGTAGATAGTGGGAGCAGCGGAAAAGTGTGCAAACTGCTTAAATCCATCTATGGGTTAAATGCTTTGATGTTGTAGTCAAAGAGTTTGACTTCATCAAAAATGTAGATGAACCTTGTATATATAAAAAGGTTGCAGAGAGTAAGGTTGTCTTCCTCGTATTGTACGTCGATGACATACTCTTGATAGGAAATGATGTTCCTATGCTGCAATCAGTCAAGCTCTTCTTATCACAAAGATTCTCAATGAAAGATCTAGGTGATGCCTCCTGCATATTGGGAATTATGATCTATAGAGATAGATCTAAATGGATACTGGGATTGTCCCAATCCAGGTACATTGACACCATACTAAAGAGGTTTAGTATGGAAGAATCCAAGCGTGGTAACCAATCCACGATCTCTGGACTCACTCTCTCCAAAGAGATGTCTCCCAAGACTGATTTGGAGAGATCTCGCATGCAAGGGATACTCTATGCTTCGGCAGTAGGCTCTATCATGTATACGATGCTATGTACGAGACCCGATGTAGCATACTCACTAAGTGTAGTGAGTCGGTATCAAGCAGATCCTGGAGAGAGTCACTGGACAGCTGTGAAGAACATTCTCAAGTACTTACGAAGGACTAAAGAGATATTCTTGGTGTATGGTAACAGAGAACTCCAGGTGGAGTCCTTTACCGATTCCAGCTTCCAAAGTAATAAGGACGACTCTAAGTCGCACTCGGGATTTGTCTTTACCCTCAATGGAGGGGCGGTATGTTGGAAGAGTTCCAAACAGGATACCATTGCAGACTCGACGATGGAGGCTGAATACATCGCTGCCAACGATGCTGCCAAAGAGGCTGTCTGGATAAAAAAAAGTTCATTAGTGAACTTGGTGTGGTTCCATCCATTGAACATCCAATACCTCTGTATTGCGATAACAATGGAGCTGTGGCTTTGGCCAAGGAACCCAGGTCCCATCAGAAGTCCAGACATATTTTGAGGCGGTATCACCTGATCAGGGAGATAGTTGATCACCGGGAGATCGAGGTCAGGAGAGTAGATATGAAGGACAACACTGCGTATCCACTCACGAAGGCCATTTCACAGATACAGTTTGAGAGATTATTCAGGATGCTAGGTATGAGATACTACAACAGCTGGCCTTAGTGCAAGTAGGAGATTGTTAGTTATGTATATACCCTAGAGTCTATTGTTGTACATATGATGTATATTATAATGGATGCTTGGAAATATATAGAGAGGACTTTCTTGCTCGTCATGATAGTATGCTATTTGGTTTCACTTTATCTTAACATGCTGACTTATATTAGTTTACTGTCTTACTCTCACATGTTGATAAAGCCCTTAGGATCTGTACTCGACTACTGGGACTATGATGAGATCATACTAGTAGGGCCACGGTAGTCGATGAGTACATCCTATAACTGTTCCTAGTCGAGGGTGTGTCGAGACAAGGCATCGATACACCAGAGTAGACTAGCGTATATGCATCTTGACCCATATGATGGGCGATGGATAATCCCATATCCGTCGGTGTTTAACATCAAGGATGGTGTACGGGTGCTCAGTGGAGACTGGGTACACTGGACGGACTCGCCGAGAACTCCCAGATGGTATTATACCTCACGTCAGATGGCAGTTCCCTGGTGACACTGGTACAGGGTAGTCTGTAGACCCGAGATCGTCATAGAGTCTTGTGTGATTCCCACTGTGCTTTGATTTCCACCTTACCACGTCCAAGAGGACATGCAAAACGGTGGCTTTTGGGTGCAGCCCCGAATTACATGGAGGCAATGAGCGATAGGAGGAGATTCGTCTCTCCCGGTATAGGGAGTTGATATTGTGCTGTGTTCGATTGGCTATAACTGGAAGTCCCTGGCCAGGACTGATATAGAGATTTACTGGTAAGTGTTACCAGTAGTTTCTCGACCCGTTATGAGCCTCACATCGACACGACTTATCGGTTACTGGGGTCTAACGTATACCACCCCTAGACTAGATATGCGACATATCAGACGAAGAGACCGGACTATACGGGAGTGTTACTGATTGGATTCACAGGAGAATGTACAGGCTTGCTTGTTGATCTTCTGATTGCTCAATATCTGGATGGCTGTTACGTTTAGCTGACCGCTTGCAGCTTGTGGGTATTTGATATGATCATCACCTGCTACCGGCGTATTAACAATTTTTTAGAGTCCTACACAGAGGTTTCTTGACTCAGGCAAAACGGAGTAGGAGCACATATGTAATATGTGCAGGACCGAGGATAATGCGATATGAGATATCGTATTATATTCTCGCGATATTTTGATATGAGCCGAGTCATCGGATCAAGTGTTGATTCGATGAATCGGTACATGATATATTAGTCGGTTATATTCGATATAGCCGGATTGTCGGATCAAGTGTTGATTCTATAATTTAATGTATAATTATATATATGATATATTACATTACATTATCTAATATTGGCTCGCTTTATTGATTCATTTTCTCACCGGATAATACATTGATATATATGCGATATATGTTAATTGTATTATTTTCTTTTGTTACAAATATATATTATATATGTGATATATAATATTGTAACATGATATGATTACTAATGCAACATGTTTAGTGAAGATTAAACAAGGTTAGGGTTTGATTTGGGTTAGTTCTTTCTTGATACTTCTAGAAAGTTTTACTTTGTTTCTAACAAAAGATATTATGCTTGATATTTTGCTAGATATTTCTAACCCAACCCAAACCCTTCACCCTAGGTTAAATCTCTACATGGGTTAGCCTTGTCATCCTTGACCATGGTTACATTTGTAATCATATTAACATTTCATTATTCATCACAAAAGAAATTATTCATTTTTGATATTCTTCTTCTTCTTCCTTGAGATTAGAAAAAGCTTTCTAGGTTTTCTTTATATGATGATTTAAAGTGAGAATATGATAATAAAAGAGAACATAAATCCTACTTCATCATCCTCATCTAATCTAACCAATTAGATTAGGGTGTTCACCTCATTAGTGAGAAAGAGCTTGAGTTAAAGGAACTTCAAGGTAGATCATCGGAGAAAATGAAGACTACGAGTTAGCATGGATCATTCGGGTTGTGGAGCCTCTCTTGAGTCCGGGAGATCATCGATCGCGGCGAAGGGACTTCTACTCGGAGCTTATGAAGCGAAGGAGCGGACTACAAAGGTTGTAATCCCTCACTCTTAGTTGTAAAAATGTTTACTTGCATGTTAAACCCTAATTATGTAGCAAAGATCCCGGCTTTGGGTTGTTCGGCACGTCTAAATTTTAAATCGGGCATGGTTGATGCCTTATAGACCCTTGTATGACTGCCTAGTAACGCTACATGTTTTGGTGTCTAGGTTTGGTCTGTAGCTCAGTTACCTCATAATCTGGCCTTTGTAGTTGTTTGTTTAGCCTAATTTCGGCTGACCAAAAATCTGGGACCATTTTCCTGAGTTGCTGTTTTGATTTCCTTGATGTTCATGACTTGAAGTTTTGATATTGTGTTTTGTATCGGTCACTTGACATTTGTACGTCGATATCGGGTATTGTTTAGTTCTTTTGCATGCGTAGACCATAGGTTTTAAGCTATGTGTGATTCGTGTGCCGTTTTGGTTTGCGTATGCGATTCTGTTTATAATACGATATATATATATGATATGTAGGTACCCTCAGGTGGATTTCGTATGACAAGGGAAGGAGCATAGCGGCATCAATTTCAGTAAGCGAGGATCGAGGTGAGTAGATATATATCTATGGGGGAAGTCGGGTGGATGGTGTATAGCACCTCCACAGTTTCATAGTGTAGTATGTGAATACATTAAATATATATATAATTATGTGTATTGTGATACGTGGATAATTAGCAAGAGCAGCTCTAGGAGATCATAGGTTAGTTTAGTGTAATTGGAAGATAACGCTTTTAGTTAGTTCTTAGTTGCGAAACCCTAGAGTAAAGGTATACACACACACATGCACACACGGGATATGTTTTTTGGTGTATATGATATATGCATATATGTATATGTGTGTGGATATGGTGACACACACACACACACACACGGATGGTGAGGATAGTATATGATACTCGAAGGAGAGTCGATATGATCGGGCATGATGCCGTGAGATCGGTTATGCGATTTAGGTCGTGTTATGATATACGACATGATATTATAGTGGATCGATGGGTGATGTGTTTTCATACACACGCGGATATATATGTTGATGGTATTGGGTTGTAGTAGACTTTATATCAGTACCCCTAGTTTATGATATTATGATAATGATACCATGTGAATTATGAGGTAAATGTGATATTGACCGTACCCCGATTTTGGGATGCCGTACGATGGATTTTACCATACGAGGTATAAATATGATGATTGATCCGCACTCTTGACTCGAGAATGTCGTATTATATATTTTATCGTACGTGACGCTATTGAGGCGAGATCGCTGACTACTAGATATATCGACTCGGACTTTAGGTGGAGTTCCATACCTTTTTGACTAGTCTCTTAGTTAGTCCTGTAGTTATTTGGTAGATGTTAGACTAGGCTCGAGTCACACTTATTTTCAGGAACTAACGAATCATGGGTATTTTCAAAAGACAACCCGGGGGATATTACGAATTTTCAAAGGACGTACCTTTTCTTAAGAACACTGTAGCCCCTATTTTCTAAAAATCACGATTCGTGCTATTTCAATGCCAAAACCGTATCACTCGTACATATAAATGCATATTCTTATATGTTGCGGTGATTATATCTTTTTCCATATATACATGTTGTTCTTGTCGCATTGCATGCTTACAAATGCGGTTTCTTTAGTTGTTATGAACCCTGTTGTCAGGACACCAGCACCATTACCGATGATGCGTATGTCCACGAACACTTGCTTTCTGGCTCACACACATCATCATCGGTAATTGCCATACCACGTACACTTTAGATAATATTACTTCATTGACATCGCTTGCTAGCTGATAGTTCTGATATATCATTATTGTGCTAGTTTAGATATTGCATTCTTTACTTAGATACCCGTGCATCTATATATATTCATTGTCATGCAATATTAGGGGGCTTTATGCCGGTATTTCACAGTTATTTACTCTGGAGTTTGGGATTTCGCATTTTCCATGAGATTTCTTGATTTGGAGAAACCGCAAGGATTTTATAAACTCATTTTCATTTCAAAAGATAGAAATTTGCGGTTTTCTCGTGATATGATGTGAGAGGTGTCCACCATGAGTTTTCTCGGCTCTTGAGCAGTATCATACACCCGATTCGAGGAGGAAAATGAACCATCAGTGGGTGCCTGGTAGACCCGGTGCAGTACTCCGGGACAAGATGGTCGCAGATGATGGCGTTGAGCCCGGCAGGGGAACACTACCGACCGGTTATTGTGATGCGGCGGATATCCAGAGGATACCGATGTAGTTATTGTAGGGTTCCTAGGCACTCTCAAGAGGTCTCACAAGGTATCAACCTTGCCAATTTCAAATTTTACAAGTGCCGAGAAACTCTAATACGGATCGTTAACTAGAATTTTAGGCGAAACAATAAACTAGTTAACGACTTAACTAAAAGTGAGAAGCTACAACCTTTGTAGATCCGGTTCTCCACTTCCTTAGCTCCACGTATACTTCCTCCCGCTGTCCAAGTCAGATCTCGGACCCTAGCATCGGCTTCATCGGAGAAATGAGCGGAATAGTCGTCGGCTACGATGCTGAAGATGATCTACGTCGAGACTTTACAAGATCAAGCTCCGACTTCACCAAGTTGTGAAACTTGTGAAGAAAACACCCTATACTACTTGGCAAGAGGTAGAGGGTGAAGAAATAGGAGGTGGGTTCACTTTAGAATTGGATTTCTCACTTGTTTACTCAAGATGCCATTAATGGTGGCAAGCTTTTTCTTGAACTCAAGAAGAAGAAGAAGATCAAGATGATTATGATAAGTCTTTTTAAAATGCAAAAGAAATGAATACTTATCATAATATGAACCATGGTTAGGTGTAGAGAATTGACTAAGCTTAGATGAATGGTTAGGGTTAAGCATGAAGACAAAATGGTCACTTTGGTCAAAGCTTCATGAAGCTTCAACAAGCTTCAAGAAAGAAAGCAACCATATTGCTTTCTTTTGCAATTTCTTTTGCAATTTCTTTTTAATCCATATTAAAAAGATAAATGAATGAATAAATAAAAACCCTAACCATTTACTTAACCAAGGTTTAATTCTTTACACTTAACCAAATGAGCAAGCATCATCAAACATGATACAAACATGTGCACAAAAGTATATCACATATATAACTTGCACATCAAGTGAGAAAATCCATTTAAAGTGAACCAATACTAGTTAATGCAAAGTAATATATCAAATATATAATTATACAATAAATCATTAAATCAACACTTGATTTAACGATCCGGTCATATCGCATATAACCGACTAGTATTCTATGTATCGGCTTATCGAATCAATCCTTGATTCGATATCTAGGTTATATCGCAAATAACCAATCGATACAATCATCGCGAGAATGGAATACGGTATCACATACACGTATTATTCTCGGTCCTGCACATATCTCATATGCGCTCCTATTTCGTTTCGCTTGAGCCAGGAAACCTCTGTGTAGGACTCTAAAGACTCGTCAATACGCCGGTAGTAGATGATGATCATATCAAGCACCCACAAGCCGCAAGCGGTCTGCTAAACGTAACGGCCATCCGGGTATTGAGCGATCAGAAGATCGACGAGCTAGCCCGCTCACATTCCTGTGAATCCAACCAGTAACACTTACCGTACAGTCCGGTCTGTTCGTCTGATATGTCGTATATCAAGTCTAGGGGTGGTAAACGTCAGACCCAATAACCGATAAGTCGTGCCGATGTGAGGCCCATAACGGGTCGAGAAACTACTGGTAACACTTACCAGCAAATCTCTGATCAGCCCTGGCCAGGGACATCCCTGTTACGGCCAATCGAGCACAGCGCAACATCAACCCCCAATACCGGGAGAGACGAAACCCCTTCTATCGCTCATTGCCTCCATGTGACTCGGGACTGTACCCAAAGACCACCGTTTTGCATGCCCTCATGGACGTGGTAAGGTGGAGATCAAAGCACAGTGGGAATCACACAAGACTCTATGGCGATCTCGGGTCTACAGACTAACCTGTACAAGTGTCACCTGAGAACTGCCATCTGACGTGAGGTATAATACCATCTGGGAGTTCTCGGTGAGTCCGTCCAGTGTACCCAGTCTCCACTGAGCACCCGTATACCATCTTTGATGTCAAACACCAATGGATATGGGATCATTCATCGCCCATCTCATGGGTCGAGAAGCGTATACGCTAGTCTACACTGGTATATCGATGCCCCGTCTCGATACACCCATGACTAGGGACCTTGAAGGATGTACCTATGGACTACCATGTCCCCACTAGTATGATCTGCATCATAGTCTAGGTAGTCAAGTACACATCCTAAGGGCTTTACCAACATGTAACTACAAGACAGTTTAAAAAGACTAGTATACATGTTAAGATAAAGAGTAACCAGATAGCATACTATCATATCGAGTAAGAAAGTCATCTCTATATATGTCCAAGCATCCAATATAATAAACATCATTTGTACAATACTGGCCTCTAGGGCATACATACAACTAACAATCTCCCACTTGCACTAGGGCCAGCTGCTGTAGTATCGCATACCGAGCATCCCGAAGAGTCTCTCAAACTGTGTCTGGGGAATGGCCTTCGTGAGTGGATCCGCCGTGTTGTTCTTCGTGTCAACCCTCCTGACCTCGATCTCCCGGCGATCAACTATCTCCCGGATCAGGTGATACCGCCTCAGAATATGCCTGGATCGCTGATGGGACCTGGGTTCCTTGGCCAAAGCCACCGCTCCATTGTTATCGCAATACAAAGGTATTGGATGCTCAATGGATGGAACCGCTCCAAGTTCAGTAATGAACTTCTTGATCCAGACAGCCTCTTTGGTAGCATCGTTGGCAGCGATGTATTCAGCCTCCATCGTCGAGTCTGCCATAGTTTCCTGCTTGGAACTCTTCCAGCTAACCGCCCCTCCGTAAAGGGTAAAGACAAATCCCGACTGCGACTTAGAGTCGTCCTTATCACTCTGGAAGCTCGAATCGGTAAAGGACTCCACTTGGAGTTCTCCGTTACCATACACCAAGAGCATCTCTTTAGTCTTTCGCAAGTACTTGAGAATGCTTTTCACAGCTGTCCAGTGACTCTCTCCAGGATCAGCTTGATACCTGCTCACTACACTTAGTGAGTATGCTACATCGGGTCTGGTACATAGCATCGCGTACATGATAGAGCCTACAGCCGAAGCATAGGGTATCCCTTGCATACGAGCTCTCTCCAAATCAGTCTTGGGAGACATCTCTTTGGAGAGAGTGACTCCAGAGATCGTGGGCAAGTTCCCACGCTTGGATTCTTCCATACTAAACCTCTTTAGTATGGTGTCAATATACCTGGATTGGGATAATCCCAATATCCGTTTGGATCTATCTCTATAGATCCTAATTCCCAATATGCAGGAGGCATCACCAAGATCTTTCATTGAGAATCTTTGTGATAAGAAGAGCTTGACCGATTGCAGCATAGGAATATTATTTCCTATCAAGAGTATGTCGTCCACGTACAATACGAGGAAGAAAACCTTACTCTCTGCCACCTTCTTGTAAATACAAAGTTCATCTGGGTTTTGACGAAATCAAACTCTTTGATAACGACGTCAAAGCAGATGTTCCAACTCCGCGATGCTTGCTTTAATCCATAAATGGATTTAAGCAGCTTGCACACCTTCCCGCTGCTCCCAATGTCTACGAAGCCCTCTGGCTGAGTCATGTACACGCTCTCTTCTAAATCACCATTTAGAAAGGCGGTCTTAACATCCATTTGCCAGATTTCATAATCATGATATGCAGCGATGGCAAGTATGATCCGGATGGATTTAAGCATAGCCACTGGAGAAAAGGTTTCGTCATAGTCCACACCTGGTCTTTGATGAAAACCCTTTGCAACAAGTCTAGCTTTGAAAGTCTCCACTTTCCCATCTACACCAAGTTTCTTCTTGAAGATCCACTTGCTCCCAATGGGTTTTACCCCTTCAGGAGCAACATCCAAAGTCCATACTTTGTTGGTGTACATAGATTCCATCTCGGACCGCATTGCATCCAGCCATTTCACTGAGTCCCTACTCGTGATGGCCTGCTCGAAGCTAGTTGGGTCATCATCCTCTATGATGCAATCCTCGCTCCCACCATCCATGAGAAAACCGTAGTATCTCTCAGGTTGGCGAGGAACCTACTAGATCGGCGGAGAGGCTGGGGTTCGTCGGGTACTACTGAATCCTCTGGTTCCACTAAATCTTCAGTTTGAGTTTGTGTAGCCGGAATTTCTTCCAGTTCTACCTTATCCCCACTAATTTCTTTTGCAAGAAATTCCTTTTCCAAAAAGGTGGCATGTCGAGAAACAAACACTTTTTGTTCCTCTGTATGGTAGAAAAGATATCCATGTGAATGTTTGGGATATCCCACAAACTTGCATAGAACTGACCGTGCCTCGAGTTTGTCCGGATTTTGCCTTTTGACATAGGCCGGGCAACCCCATATCTTAACTCGTTTAAGACATGGTCTCTTCCCACTCCATATCTCATATGGTGTGGTAGGTACAGATTTAGTTGGAACTTGATTCAATAGGTATGCTGCTGTTTCCAGCGCATATCCCCAGAAGGAAATAGGTAACTCAGTTGTGCTCATCATAGAGCGCACCATATCTAATAGGGTGCGGTTCCTCCGTTCTGATACACCATTGTGCTGTGGTGTATATGGAGGTGTCAGCTGAGAAAGAATCCCATTCTCTTTTAGGAAGTCCAGGAATTCATTGCTCAAGTATTCACCTCCTCGATCAGATCGAAGGATTTTAATACTTTTTCCAGTTTGGTTTTCAACTTCTTGTTTATATTCTCTAAATTTCTCAAAAGCTTCTAATTTGTGTTTCATCAGGAACACATATCCGAATCTAGAGAGATCGTCAGTGAATGTAATGAAGTATGAAGAACCATCCCTGGCATGTGTAGACATGGGACCGCATACATCATTATGTATTAGTCCCAAGAGTTCGATAACTCTTTCTCCGTGTCCCGTAAACGGAGTTTTGGTCATCTTGCCTTTGAGACATGACTGGCAAGTGTCATAAGATGAAAATTTGAACGGATTTAAATATCCATCCTTATGCAACTTAGCCAATCGTGTCGCATTGATGTGACCCAGTCTACAATGCCACAAGAACGATTCGTTCAGTTCAGAACTCTTCCTCTTGTGTGTGTTTGTTATACTTTGAACTGTGGATTGATTTAGAACGTAAATGCCATTGCACAACGTGCCTGATCCAACCAACTTTTGGTTACGGAAAATGTTCATAACATTATCGTGTAATACAAAATTATATCCCTCTTTACTCAATAAAGAAACTGATATAATGTTGCATATCAGGTTCGGCATGTAATAGCATTCGTTCAGAACCAATGTTTTACCAGTTGGTAATACAAGGTGATATTCCCCAACAGTCTTAGCTGCAACAATTGCACCATTTCCAACTCTAATGTCTTTATCACCTTCTCCAAGTTCTCTACCTTTCCTAAGCCCATGTAACTGATTACATATATGGGATCCTGACCCGGTATCTAATACCCAGGACGTAGAGCAAATGGAGAAACAGTTCTCTGTAACGAACACACCCGAAGAAAATGCATCATCATGTACTTTCTTCATTCGGGTGGCATGGGAATCCTGGTATTCCCCTATATCCTGCTCAGTCCTATAACTGTTATAGGAAAGAACGGAACCAACGTTCCCCAGCACAGTATAACATGCGGGTTCGGTCAATACATCCATATTATTATCTTTATTAGGGCATGAAATGGTCGCTACCTGGAGAGAGAAAGAAGAAAACACTTTAGCGTATGCTCGTGCAAGATCAGATTGGTTATTATCTTATCTAATCAGGATGGCTCCCACTGGTTTTTATCAAATCTTCCTTCAAACCCTAAAAGGAAAGACTAGCCGGGATTAATTACACACTACAAGTTCGCCAATCTTTCAGCCAGGCCAGTGTCGGTACTTTGAGGGAGGTCCCCCGTGCTTTCGCACGAACCTAATTAATGTAAACCTCATTTTCCCAGAGGCGTAACCCCATTGACACCTTTCTAGACACCTACTTGATCAGCTAATTGCAATGTGTAAAACTCTCCCAGGAGTAACTCTTACTCACAGTGGGTATCGGGATCCAACTATCTCATAGAAGGTATGCAATCTCATTGCAAATTTCAACACTTGAAATTCCCGATAATTTTTTGCCCCTAGCGTCCTATGACCTTGACAAAGGCCAACAAATCATAGGATGCTAGTCAAGTTCAACCCGTCATTTCCTGATTGAATCAAACCCACCCGCACGACCCTTGACAAAGGCTAACAAGGTCGTACGACTACCCTGAAACAATCTGCATCATATGCACAAGCAGATAAGCACTATTCAGCTACCGCACACTACGCCTTGACAAAGGCCAACAAACGCAGCACGAATACTAAACAGTTCTTATCTGAAATGACGGAGGGCTACGACAGGTTTTTCTGAAAACCTATTGCGTAATGAACTTGATATCGTTGTAAATCGAATGAAGTTTTGAAATGGAGTGATTTTGAGGCTTTTCTAGTTTTGCTAAAGGGGTCACTCCCGGTGAAGGGATCGTCGGCCCTTTCCTCGTCGAATGAGGTGCGGGATATATCATATATATCGCTGTGCAAAGCATAAACTATAGAAGCAATCAAAAGTCAAACCGAGTGTGTAGCATCTGCCAGTTATTGCTAAAGGAGTCACTCCCGGTGAAGGGATCTCGGTCCTTTCCTCATTGAATAAGGTGCAGGGTATATCATATATACCGCTATGCAAAATAAGAACTGTAGCTACCTGTTTTGTTTAAAATTTGATTCTACAACATCTTAGGTTTCTTTTCATTCATTAATCACATTAATGAAGTCCCATCATTTATGTCACCTAAACATCACAGATAAATACGACGTACACTTATGCCATCCGCATTCGCCTGGATGTCCCCTCGTGCACCGTTAGGTTAGGTAACTAACGGCAGAGCAGGGCATGGCTAGTGCGGGTGCAAAACATAAGTAACGTCTATATAATATATCATATATACTGTATACTGTATCTATCACAGAACATCACATGATCACATCACAGAAATCGCAGCAGAAAATATCATATGAAATATTGGATACACTAAGACGTCCATGTTTTCAATATGAGCCAGTATAAAACACGGATTCCACGGTCGTGATGAATAGCCAATCCCACAGCCCTAGACCCCTACGAGAGCGGCAAGCAACCCTACCAATTCTAGGGTTAGGAGACCCGGACACGACTCCTCGAGATGGTCTCCCACTGGACCCTAGAACCCGGTTACTTGTGCTCCCCTCCTTGGGTCTATCCTAATGCGGAAAAGTAAATAATATACAAAAGGTGACAGCTTCCGCAACCTGGAAGTGCCCCAAATAAAAGAATATTACATACAAGTTTTTACATGAATGAAAATGAAAAACACTCATCTCACATAAAAACCCCCGGCTATTCGAACACGACGATCCAATATAACATATCCAGCAACACATAACATCACATGTCATCAACGTAAGTAAATATGTGCATCCCAATTGTCGTTGACATATAGCAACGAAACCGGTGATATCACATATTACACTTACGGTCACAGAAAAGAAAGTGTAAAACTACAACAGTTGGAATCCGCAACCTCTTTAGACATCGTATGCCTAATCAAATGAAATACTTAGACATCACATGCCTAACAATTATAAACCCCGCATTCTAGTCCCATTATCGAAAACTCTTTTCAATATCAAATGAGACTAAACCGCTAGATTTATAACATTCATTCAGTTATCTCATAACTGTTTGTGAATTCCAATTATTGTATCCCATTCCGGATAAATAGAAAATATTAAACTTTCCGATCGAACATTCGAACACCCAAATTTTCCCGAAACTGTTCAACACATGAAATAGGTTCAAAGACATTCACTTCATGCCTCAGTACCAACGGTCCAGCCGTAGAAGGGTCAAGCCAACGCCTCACATGTGGTACGCCGTACTGCCCCAAACCCGAAGGTTCAAAGGGCAGTTCAAGACGGTCACATAATCGAGTTAAGGTTTGTTGTCTTCTAGAGGGACCATCACGTTACTTGCACTACTTAGAACGTCTTTAAACCGCGGAAAAATCCAACAATTGGAAATTTTCCGGCAGGGGAAAAGTTGGGTATTTATATCCGGTCGAACTTTTTAACATATTCGAAAATTATCCGGAAAACCACACAGACAAAATTTGAAAATCCGATCGAATCTTTGATTCCCAATACAACCCCAGAATACTCAACTCTTGAGTCAAATTAAAAATTCCCAGAAAACTCAGCATAATAAAATAGGAGTTACTGTGCAAACAGGGAAGGATGACGTCATCATACGGCCGCGGAACCGCCGCAGAAGCCAGGCTTCTGCCGCGGTTCCGCCGCGCTTTGAACTCATCATTGGTCAAATTTTGCACCGTAATTCTTATAATTCCCTGCTGAATTTTTTAAGCATTTTTAATCTGGAAAAAACCCAGTTTTTGAAAAAAGTCCAGAGAGCGTGAAAAATATAGGGTTTCGGGTTCGATCGGGTTTCAACCATCGTCTAAGCATCGCCTAAGGCTCTATCTAGGCTCTGATACCACTGTAGAGTTCCTAGGCACTCTCAAGAGGTCTCACAAGGCATCAACCATACCAATTTCAAATTTTACAAGTGCCGAGAAACTCTAATACGGATCGTTAACTAGAATTTTAGGCGAAACAATAAACTAGTTAACGACTTAACTAAAAGTGAGAAGCTACAATCTTTGTAGATCCGGTTCTCCACTTCCTTAGCTCCACGTATACTTCCTCCCGCTGTCCAAGTCGGATCTCGGACCCTAGCATCGGCTTCATCGGAGAAATGAGCGGAATAGTCGTCGGCTACGATGCCGAAGATGATCTACGTCGAGGCTTCACAAGATCAAGCTCCGACTTCACCAAGTTGTGAAACTTATGAAGAAAACACCCTATACTACTTGGCAAGAGGTAGAGGGTGAAGAAATAGGAAGTGGGTTCACTTTAGAATTGGATTTCTCACTTGTTTACTCAAGATGCCATTAATGGTGGCAAGCTTTTTCTTGAACTCAAGAAGAAGAAGAAGATCAAGATGATTATGATAAGTCTTTTTAAAATGCAAAAGAAATGAATACTTATCATAATATGAACCATGGTTAGGTGTAGAGAATTGACTAAGCTTAGATGAATGGTTAGGGTTAAGCATGAAGACAAAATGGTCACTTTGGTCAAAGCTTCATGAAGCTTCAACAAGCTTCAAGAAAGAAAGCAACCATATTGTTTTCTTTTGCAATTTCTTTTTAATCCATATTAAAAAGATAAATGAATGAATAAATAAAAACCCTAACCATTTACTTAACCAAGGTTTAATTCTTTACACTTAACCAAATGAGCAAGCATCATCAAACATGATACAAACATGTGCACAAAAGTATATCACATATACAACTTGCACATCAAGTGAGAAAATCCATTTAAAGTGAAACAATACTAGTTAATGCAAAGTAATATATCAAATATATAATTATACATTAAATCATTAAATCAACACTTGATTTAACGATCCGGTCATATCGAATATAACCGACTAGTATCCTATGTATCGGCTTATCGAATCAATCCTTGATTCGATATCTAGGTTATATCGCATATAACCAATCGATACAATCATCGCGAGAATGGAATACGGTATCACATACACGTATTATTCTCGGTCCTGCACATATCTCATATGCGCTCCTATTTCATTTCGCTTGAGCCAGGAAACCTCTGTGTAGGACTCTAAAGACTCGTCAATACGCCGGTAGCAGATGATGATCATATCAAGCACCCACAAGCCGCAAGCGGTCTGCTAAACGTAACGGCCATACGGGTATTGAGCGATCAGAAGATCGACGAGCTAGCCCGCTCACACTCCTGTGAATCCAACCAGTAACACTTACCGTACAGTCCGGTCTGTTCGTCTGATATGTCGCATATCAAGTCTAGGGGTGGTAAACGTCAGACCCTAATAACCGATAAGTCGTGCCGATGTGAGGCCCATAATGTTGGAGATAGTGCCCTCAGAGTCAATTATTGGATCACAGGTACGTGATTGCAATGATTGAGGGAGGACCTATCCCGGTAGGACAGTCTTACTCGAGATGATAGTATGCTATCTGGTTCATCTTTATCATCGTGTACTGTTTGAGGTGACCTTACAGGTCGCTATTACACGTTGGTAGAGCCCCTAGGATTCTTGCTTGACCACCAGCAGTATGAGGGCGATCATATAAGTGGGAGCTGGTAGTCTATAAGCAAATCCTTAATTGGTCCCTAGTCGTGTGAGTTTCGAGACAGGGCATCGATACTCCAGCGTAGACTAGTGTATACAGTCGAGACCCCGACGAGGGGCGGTGGCCGGTCTCACAAGCCACTGGTGTCAGTTGGATCACCTAAGATGTATACAGGTGCTCATTGGGTTATGAGTACACCGGACAGGACTCGCCGGGAACATGCTAGTTGGTCATATACCAGACGTCAGATGGCAGTTCCCTGGTGACATGTGTACAGGTTAGTTCATCGACCTGGGGATCGTCATTTGTCTCGTGTGAGTTCCCACTGTACTTTGATTACTACCCTACCACGGCTCAAAGGAGTCGTGCAAACAGGTTTTAGTTGGGTGCAGTCCCGAGCCACATGGAGGCAGTGAGCGTATCTTCAGGGGTTCGTCTCTCCCGGTATTGGGGGTGAGGTCGCGCTGTGTCTAGGAGAGCCATTACACAAAGCCCTCGGCCGAGGCAAGGAGATTTACTGGTAGGTATTCCAGTAGTATCTCAGGGTGTTCTGGGCTACACTCCGACACGACTTGTACCGCTTTTGGGGGTCTGACTTTTACCAACCCCCTAGGCCCGCCATGCGATGCTCATAGACGAACGGACCGGACTGTACGGATATTGTCACTGACAGGCTCAGTAGGGTTGTCAGGCTGAGTTCGCTCACAAACGTCCCTTTTAGTCAATACCTGGTAGCCCGTTACGTATTGGCTTATACCTCTGACGTGCTAGTGGTTAAATCCACAACCAAGGTGTTGACGAGTCTTTAGAGTCCCCCACATTCAGTTACTCAGCTTTCGGGCGAAAAGTTGTAGAGGCCGTATGGAGATATGGCAAGGTCCGATCAGATACGTGCGGTATTGCACGGATCAGGATCGGACAGTTTGTACTATAGGCCGTATGGTTATATGGCAGGGTTCGATCAGATACGTGCGGTATTGCACGGATCAGGATCGAACAGATATTACTAGCCGGTTTTGGTATAAGCCGGATCCTAGTATAGTACAGTGTAGATTTTGTCTCATTGCATTTGTATTTCGGTCGAAATACAGATGCGGGTGTGTATGCACAGTATCGGGGTTTTCCTGTAATTTATTACGGGACCAGTTTTCTGGAGTTGCCAGTTTGCTTTCCGTTTCGGCCAATTTCCTTTGTATCGTTCATTGGCCGAAGATTGGTGGAGGAGGGCTTATTTGCATTGTTGCAAATAAGTGTTTGTGGAGGGGGTTCCTTGCATATTTCCTTGTATCATGATGGTGCACCATTCTTTTGACCTTGACTTCTTCTTTCATGATTGCTTGACTTTGTGAGCAATCATGGTTGTAGTAGGTGGGTTTTTGGAGTATGGGTTTGTTTTGGTGATCATTGCTTTTCATGATAGCCTTCTCTCTCTCTCCCTTTTGGATTATGAGATGGCTCCCATTATTTTTGTGGCTCCTCCTCATTCTCACTCTCCCTCTCCTCTAGTGATGGCCGGCCACCATGAGGGTGGGCTGTCCAAGTTTTTTGTGGTGTGGGGTTTTGTTCATTTCATGTTCCAAAATCCCTAAAAGTCCCTCCACATTGTTCTTGTATCATCCCTCCACAAAAGGCAACTCCATAATCCCAAATGAGACATGTAATCCACATTATATTCTACAGCAAATCTTAGGCACGTCGACTACCCAGCTTCGTGCCTGAGTTGCCTCGGCATTGAGGTGGGAGCCCGTAAAAGAAGTAGGCGATGTGGTGCACTTCCGGCGACGAGGAGGAGACGGGACATTCCACAGGAGATCGGGACGACGACGAGAAGACCGGAGGACTCGGATCTGTCGGTATATCTCTCGTCCCTTTCTTGTAGTTAGCTAGGACTAGTTAGTGGTTCGATCCGGGTATTAGTGCGCGGTGGTTTGCCAGTTCAAGAAAATTTAAGTTTATCACCGCTTCCGCATTTGGCCGTCGGATTGACGGCCGGGGCGCCGCCGTGCACTTACAGTAGTATCAGAGCCTCGCCATTAACTTAGTCTAGCTTGGTTTAATGTGTTTTGCATTTCCGATCGACCAAAATTCCAAAATCTACATTTTTCAAAGCGACAGTTTTCTGTTGAATTTTTTTGGTCTCCAAAATTTTTTCAGGTTGTATAAAATTGATGTACTGGAGATTACAAGGCTACTGTAGAAATTCGACAGGGTGAGTCCACTGTGGAAGCGCGGAACCACGGCCAAAACCCCCTTTGGGCCGCGTTTCCGCCGCACACTGTTGAGATCCCTGCACCAAATTTCTACAGTATCTTTCTGGGGTTGAAATTGGGGTTTTGGAACATTAAAATTGGGCCCAGAATTTCTGTGAGTTCTACAGTATTGCTTGGGGGCCCACTTGTTAAAGTTTGATCGATCGGATATTTTAAACACATTATTTCACAGTATTTACATTATATCTGAGACCGTGAATGTCACTCGATCGGTAAATCCGGTCTAACTGCTATAGCCCGGTTAGACGGATTTGCGAACGTGACTTTCACGTTGATGTTCTGTTTTTGCTGTGATGTTGCGGATCGGTCGTGGGGGATAGCCTGGATGCAATGCTAGTAGAGTTGTGGTTGTATTATGTACATTTGATATTGCGGGGCGAGCGTCCGACATGTGGACTGCCGTCACTGCCTGATTGTATTATTGTTTTGGGGCACGGCCAGGTTGCGGTCGATGTACCCGTTGTATGTATATTTTACTTTCTGTACTAGGATTGCCCCGGGGAGGGGTGCACGGACAGCCGGGTTCTAGAGGGCAACAAGCCCGCATCTCATGGCATTGAGACGGAGGGGGCTTTACTCTAGAATTGACGGGCTATTCGCCGCACTCGTAGGGGGTACAGGTTGACCCAGGAGGGGTGCCCAAGTTACCGGATTCCGTGAAGTGCCGGGTGGTCCATTCACGTCGCTGAAGGGGGCTGCCTCGCTTCAGGTTTTGGCGGGTGACTTGCCGCGCCCGTAGGGGTCTAGGTTTTCATTGCGCAGGCTATCCACACGACCAGGGGAACGTCGGGTTTCAGCAGTGGCTCTGTGAAACCCGGGGATCCCAGATATCTGTATTGTTTCTATGATGCTGTACATTTTCTGTGATGTTGCATTTTATCACGCCTTGAGCGAATATAATATATTGGTATATATATTAGTAGATGTTGTATATGTTTTGCATCCGCGCTAGTCCAGTCCCCGCTCTGTCGTTAGTTAGCTAACCTAACGGGTAATGACGGGACCCAGTGGCGAATGCGGATGGCATATACGTACATCAGTATATTTTCGTTCTTTGTGGTGTGATCAATTGATGGGATTGCATTGATTCGGATCAATGCAAGTTAAAAACAAACCTAATCTGATGTTGTTGGAACACTTTTTCAAAAAGCTGTTATTGCAAGGACGTTCACTTTTGTTTTGTATCGTGATATTCAGCTAGAATATCCTGCTCCTCAGTCGACGAGGCAAGGGCCGAGATCCCTTCACCGGGAGTGACCCCTTGGACAGAAGTTTGCGTCAGGGCATTAACTTCACTATAGCCGATTACTTTTGCTTTGCACCGTGGTATTCAGTTGGAATATCCTGCACCCCATTCTACGGGGAAAGAGCCGAGATCCCTTCACCGGGAGTGACCTCTTTAGCAACGGTTTTCGTCACTATATTTTCAAAAAACTATCCGTTCCTTCGACGATATCAAGTTCTTTACGTTAAAGGTTTTCTCCAGAAACCATTCGTAGCCCTCCGTCGTTTCATATGGGTGGTCAATAGTATTCAAGCTGTGTATGTTGGCCAAAGTCAAGGCACAGTGATTGGTAGCTATTGGGTATTCATATGCAGCATAGATAGATGCGTTGGTTTGGGACAGTCGTACTGCCATTTTGGCCAAAGTCAAGGGTAGGTACGGGTGGATTCAAATTAACCTGGAGAATGACGGGTAGAACTTGACATGTGACTTATGATATGTTGGCCAAAGTCAAGGTCATAAGAGCATGGGGCAGAAATCACATCGGGAGTTTCAAAAGAACTGAAACTTGCCAGATATGCGCATACCTTCTGGAGTGTGATACCGTGAGCGGATTCCGTCACGTTGTCATGCGATGATAGTTAGATCCCGATTCCCACTGATGAGTTAGTTTACTCCTCGGGTGACCCCGACTAATTCTTCTTTCAGGTTTGGAGGAGAATTTGAGGTACAGTGGGAGGTTTCCAGATTAGATAAATTGGTAACCATCCTGATCTAGGTTAGAGTGCACGCTGAGTGTTTCTTTTCTCTCTCTCTTCGGCAGCGACCATTGACCCGACCCTAAGACTATGACTCAGTGACCAAGTTAACCGAACCTTCTATAACACTGGCTTTTGGATTGTCAGAGTTGCAGACCTCATTGCCACTCCTACTTTTACCCTTTTCTCCAGGACACCCCGTATTACTACGAACGTCCACTTCCATTGGACAAAACCATCGTATGGTTAGATACGAACTCGAAGGGATTTATTCGAGGATGGTTTCCGGTTCTGGAGAAAACGGATAGGATTATTCAGTTGTCTTTTCCTTTTTACCTTCTCTCAAGTTGTGAGTACTCCTTGGTTTAGGGGTAGTACACCTATTACGCAAATTGGATTGTCTTCTTCCAAACCTTAGGCTGGTGCCGACCGGTAGGGAATGAAGAAAACCAATTAGCATAACGATGGTGTGCAGAAAGTATTAAGTTAAGACAAAGCAAGGGATTAGTAAGAGGGCAAAGTAAATTGCAACAGATATTCATGACCAAACCAGGTATTTCTTCGCCAATCCTAAAATCACCTTTGAATTTCTCCTGGACACTCCGTATCACTACGAAGATCCACAGTTTATTGGATACTCCATCGTATGGTTATATACGAACTCGAAAGGAACTTGTTCCAGTTCGGGGATGGATTATGGTTCAGGAGAAATAGGAATTAAGTTCATTCGGTTGTCTTTTATCCTCACCTTCTCTCGCATTGCGAGTGTTCCTAGGATTAGGATAGTACACCGATTATGCTTATTGGATAGTCTTCTTCCAAACCATAGGCTGGTGCCGAATGGTAGGGAAGGAAGAAAACCATTTGGCCTAAAGGGGTGTGCAGAAGGTAATGACTAAAGACATATGAAGGGATTTGGAGAGGTGTCAAAGAATTATACGGTTACAGTCGTGAATCTGGAAGAGGCATTATTAGGAATACCGGGATACCCCATCGAAACATTTCAATGTTTCAGTTTCACTGTGTACTGTTAAAAGAAAACTGATTTCCCGATTAGATACTTACTCCAGGGTATGTATTTACCAAGTATGATTCTCACATCTGTATGGTTTTACAGATGATGAGTGGGAGTAAGTTATTGGGAATTGGGTGATCATCCTCATTATATCGGGATTCGTTGTAATCGGTGATATTTGAGGAAATCACCTGGGCTGTTTGCCGGTTGGCAAATATTTGGTTTTGAATATCCGCTGTCATGCACCAATTTCAAATTGATATATCTGTACGTCTATTTTCATGGAGTGAGATATACCTTTTTGAAATTATGTCTACGACATTTACCTATATCAGTGGATGGTTAGGTAAGGAGCATTAAACAGCGGTGTAATTCTTCTTAACCATAAGTACAGTTTTCAACCTACGACACACAGTGAGTGAGTTATCAGACTCAAGGGACTTGTACAGAGTATTGTATGATGTCCAGGGTCCATCAGGACAGAGGGGTTGGTCCTCGTACTATATTCGGTTTACTTATGACTTCTCTAGTTTTTAGACAGGTGTTTCGTGGAAACACAGGGTCCGAATTTAGAGAAGTTATAGGTATTTGAATAGAGTAGAGAACCAGGTGTAGCAAGTATCGGGATTCTTCAAAGTGATCGAAGATGTAGATACTTGTATATGGTATTCAGTTGATAGTAGTGATTAAGAGAAATTGCTTCTCTTTCAGGTTACTCATAATTGGAAGCATTCCTAAGTTGAGTAACGCTGATCGGCCTCCTTCCATTTAGTTGACATGCACTGGAGACAGCTGCATGATTTGAATCTGGTTCAATTAAATCAGTGCCTCTGTTTCTATATTGGATATAGAACAGTTCATATCTTAACGATGTTAAGGTACGGGGAGTTGTCCGGTTTATGATTAAAACCAGACACTAGACAACTCAAGGCACGTTTCTGTAATGGCTGTTTGTGGGTTGACCCAGGCTATGACGAGGGTTGACTTTCTACCATCTGGATGAACAATAGCGATATTGTTCTAGACTCGCCACAGTTTTATTAAAAATGGATTTTTTCAGAAAACAGTAGTGGGAGTATGGTAGAACTGGAAGTAATTCCAGAACCAAAACGATTACTGAAGATTTCATAGGAACCTAAAGATTCAATCTGGTTTGACATTCCATTGGCCACTCCGCAGATACGGTGGGTAACTTCAGGCACCCGAGAGGTACTACGGTAGCCTCAAGGATGGTGACAGGGAAGTTCTTGTTTACCCACAATTACCATTGCTGTTGTTCCAGGTTGCGAGACCCGGCGGGAGGATGAGCATAGCGTCGTTCTAAACTAGTTTTAGAAGTGTACGTGTATATGACTCTGCCAGAGGGTTGTCGTAGTCAGTGGGAGCAGCGGAAGCATTGGTGGACAGGTAGCTTATGTCTATTTATAGACTAAAGCAGATGTAGCGGAGATAGATCATCTATTTCTGACGTGACAGTCATAGGTTTGACTTCATCAGAATAGGGGATGGATCTGTTGAGAAGGTAGTAGGGTGTGATGTCCTGGTATTTGGATGACATACACAGAGTAGGAAGTGATATTCCAATACTACGATCGGTTATACTTTGGTCGTCACACAGTGGTTTCTCCACAAAGGAAATGGATTTTATATCAGACATACTGGTTACTAGATCTATGGTTTTAGATCTAGATTTGGGTGGTTTCCCAATCAGGGTACCTAGACAGCATTCTAAGAGTATTTAGAATGGACGACTCCTGGCACGGTAGTGTACCTGCAGGTAATGGAGTCACCCTCTCTAAAGGTGTCTTATAGACTAAAGTAGAGAGGGATGTGCATGACTGACAGATCACTTGCTCAGGCAATTGAGTCAATCATGAGATGTCAAGTACCACACCAGACATTGTTCTTGCACTAGATGCAATAAGTTGACATTGATCCAATCCTGGAGAAACGGTCGGAAGCAGTTTTAGAACATAAGTGGATGTTCTAGGGATATGATAACGACAGCCTCATTCGGGAAACAGTTATCATTCCAGGCTTCCAAGGTGACATGGACGACAAGGAGGTTGTCAGAGTTATAGTTTTTCCTTCTAACGAGGGGCAGTATTTTGGACAGGTGATCCAAGGCAATACTGAGGGAGGCATGGCGCGGGACACTGATTAAGTTCAGTTGTCGATACAGTCTAAGAAGTTTGGATTTGGTGTTCATTTATGAACTATGTCCCATCAGACATCCAGACACATTCTAAGACAGGTATTGCTCATTTCGGGAGATGGCTTTCTCCGCGAACATGAGATTTAGAGAGACATAGAAAGAAACAACAAGGCGGATCCACTCACTGAGGCTATTTCTCGAACGCAATAGTTTCGCAAACGAGCTTTGTGAGACTGACTAGTAGAGGAGTTGGGTGTTCGGTATCACACGGGCTGTGAGTATGCGACATCGCAATAATTAGCCTTGAGTGCAAGTAGGAGATTGTTGGAGATAGTGCCCTCAGAGTCAATTATTGGATCACAGGTACGTGATTGCAATGATTGAGGGAGGACCTATCCCGGTAGGACAATCTTACTCGAGATGATAGTATGCTATCTGGTTCATCTTTATCATCGTGTACTGTTTGAGGTGACCTTACAGGTCGCTATTACACGTTGGTAGAGCCCCTAGGATTCTTGCTTGACCACCAGCAGTATGAGGGCGATCATATAAGTGGGAGCTGGTAGTCTATAAGCAAATCCTTAATTGGTCCCTAGTCGTGTGAGTTTCGAGACAGGGCATCGATACTCCAGAGTAGACTAGTGTATACAGTCGAGACCCCGACGAGGGGCGGTGGCCGGTCTCACAAGCCACTGGTGTCAGTTGGATCACCTAAGATGTATACATGTGCTCATTGGGTTATGAGTACACCGGACAGGACTCGCCGGGAACATGCTAGTTGGTCATATACCAGACGTCAGATGGCAATTCCCTGGTGACATGTGTACAGGTTAGTTCATCGACCTGGGGATCGTCATTTGTCTCGTGTGAGTTCCCACTGTACTTTGATTACTACCCTACCACGGCTCAAAGGAGTCGTGCAAACAGGTTTTAGTTGGGTGCAGTCCCGAGCCACATGGAGGCAGTGAGCGTATCTTCAGGGGTTCGTCTCTCCCGGTATTGGGGGTGAGGTCGCGCTGTGTCTAGGAGAGCCATTACACAAAGCCCTCGGCCGAGGCAAGGAGATTTACTGGTAGGTATTCCAGTAGTATCTCAGGGTGTTCTGGGCTACACTCCGACACGACTTGTACCGCTTTTAGGGGTCTGACTTTTACCAACCCCCTAGGCCCGCCATGCGATGCTCATAGACGAACCGACCGAACTGTACGGATATTGTCACTGACAGGCTCAGTAGGGTTGTCAGGCTGAGTTCGCTCACAGACGTCCCTTTTAGTCAATACCTGGTAGCCCGTTACGTATTGGCTTATACCTCTGACGTGCTAGTGGTTAAATCCACAACCAAGGTGTTGACGAGTCTTTAGAGTCCCCCACATTCAGTTACTCAGCTTTCGGGCGAAAGGTTGTAGAGGCCGTATGGAGATATGGCAAGGTCCGATCAGATACGTGCGGTATTGCACGGATCAGGATCGGACAGTTTGTACTATAGGCCGTATGGTTATATGGCAGGGTTCGATCAGATACGTGCGGTATTGCACGGATCAGGATCGAACAGATATTACTAGCCGGTTTTGGTATAAGCCGGATCCTAGTATAGTACAGTGTAGATTTTGTCTCATTGCATTTGTATTTCGGTCGAAATACAGATGCGGGTGTGTATGCACAGTATCGGGGTTTTCCTGTAATTTATTACGGGACCAGTTTTCTGGAGTTGCCAGTTTGCTTTCCGTTTCGTCCAATTTCCTTTGTATCGTTCATTGGCCGAAGATTGGTGGAGGAGGGCTTATTTGCATTGTTGCAAATAAGTGTTTGTGGAGGGGGTTCCTTGCATATTTCCTTGTATCATGATGGTGCACCATTCTTTTGACCTTGACTTCTTCTTTCATGATTGCTTGACTTTGAGAGCAATCATGGTTGTAGTAGGTGGGTTTTTGGAGTATGGGTTTGTTTTGGTGATCATTGCTTTTCATGATAGCCTTCTCTCTCTCTCCCTTTTGGATTATGAGATGGCTCCCATTATTTTTGTGGCTCCTCCTCATTCTCACTCTCCCTCTCCTCTAGTGATGGCCGGCCACCATGAGGGTGGGCTGTCCAAGTTTTTTGTGGTGTGGGGTTTTGTTCATTTCATGTTCCAAAATCCCCAAAAGTCCCTCCACATTGTTCTTGTATCATCCCTCCACAAAAGGCAACTCCATAATCCCAAATGAGACATGTAATCCACATTATATTCTACAGCAAATCTTGGGCACGTCGACTAGCCAGCTTCGTGCCCGAGTTGCCTCGGCATTTAGGTGGGAGCCCGTAAAAGAAGTAGGCGATGTGGTGCACTTCCGGCGACGAGGAGGAGACGGGACATTCCACAGGAGATCGGGACGATGACGAGAAGACCGGAGGACTCGGATCTGTCGGTATATCTCTCTTCCCTTTCTTGTAGTTAGCTAGGACTAGTTAGTGGTTCGATCCGGGTATTAGTGCGCGGTGGTTTGCCAGTTCAAGAAAATTTAAGTTTATCACCGCTTCCGCATTTGGCCGTCGGATTGACGGCCGGGGCGCCGCCGTGCACTTACACATAACGGGTCGAGAAACTACTGGTAACACTTACCAGCAAATCTCTGATCAGCCCTGGCCAGGGACTTCCCTGTTACGGCCAATCGAGCACAGCGCAACATCAACCCCCAATATCGGGAGAGACGAAACCCCTCCTATCGCTCATTGCCTCCATGTGACTCGGGACTGTACCCAAAGACCACCGTTTTGCACGCCCTCATGGACGTGGTAAGGTGGAGATCAAAGCACAGTGGGAATCACACAAGACTCTATGACGATCTCGAGTGTACAGACTAACCTGTACAAGTGTCACCTGAGAACTGCCATCTGACGTGAGGTATAATACCATCTGGGAGTTCTCGGCGAGTCCGTCCAGTGTACCCGGTCTCCACTGAGCACCCGTATACCATCTCTGATGTCAAACACCAATGGATATGGGATCATCCATCGCCCATCTCATGGGTCGAGAAGCGTATACGCTAGTCTACACTGGTATATCGATGCCCCGTCTCGATACACCCACGACTAGGGACCTTGAAGGATGTACCTATGGACTACCATGTCCCCACTAGTATGATCTGCATCATAGTCCAGGTAGTCAAGTACATATCCTAAGGGCTTTACCAACATGTAACTACAAGACAGTTTAAAAAGACTAGTATACATGTTAAGATAAAGAGTAACCAGATAGCATACTATCATATCGAGCAAGAAAGTCATCTCTATATATGTCCAAGCATCCAATATAATATACATCATTTGTACAATACTGGCCTCTAGGGCATACATACAACTAACAGTTATGAGATTTGATGATATGGGCCAGTCCGGATTGCCGGAGCCCGAGATATTGAGATTTGATGATATGGGCCAGTCCGGATTGCCGGAGCCCGAGATTTTGAGAAATTGGGATATATATTTTGTGTCGATACTTGACACGGATTCTCTGTTGATTTCATTGATGATACTTCGGTTTTTACATAAAAATCTTACAGAGATAAGAAAACAGTTTTCTTGTACAAGATGTATTTTACTTTCATTCTTAATACATTCGTACATCATATATTGACATGTTGATACCTGAGGCACTGACACGAGCACTGGGTATTATACTTATGTTTAGATATTTACCCTTGTCATTACAAGATGTTTTCAGGTTATATATTATGAGGATATTATTGTATGACCTATGATAGAGTCATACATGCGATTTCTGCTCGGTGATATTTTCTACTCACGAATTGGCAACTCACCTCCGTTGTGCCACAGTTTCTTGCAGGTTTTGCCGTACAGGTTTTGATGTGGCTTGCTGGCACACTGCTTCCTTCCGGATGATTGTTTTGGTAGGTGGGTTCACTTGCATCGTGACCACCATTATACCTTATTTATATTCTGTTGTATCTAGTAAACTCCATCAACCAGACCTGTATTATTTTGATAGACTTAGAAGGCCAGATGTATATTCTTTCGACCTTAGAGTCGCACGCTTATATTATTATGATTTTTCTCTGGTTTTCTTGAGGATGTTGGTTTTCTTGCTGAGTTTTGATTCTCGTCCTTCGACGTTGTATATTATATTGCTTGCGTGGTTGTTTCCGCCAATTGGCGAAGAGTTAGCTCCCGCTTGGGGATGCCTTTATGCATTGCTCATATATGTTCCCAGTATTTACAAAGGAAACTCTGCCGAAATTTTTGGAAAAGACTTGATGTTTTAAAAATGCTTACTATGACTTTCAAACTGGATTTATATGTAACTTTTAAATAAGTGTTCCTTTACTCCCTCTTTAAAAATGGTTTAGATTTCGGGGCTTTTGGCTTACTTGAATTAGGTGGGGTCCTATAGACTTCACATGATTCAAGTGCCAGTCACGTGCCATTTCGGGTCGTGACAAGTGGAGACTGGGTACACTGGACGGACTCACCGAGAACTCCTAAATGGTATTATACCTATCGTCGGATAGCAGTTCTCTGGTGATACAGGTACAGGTTAGTCTGTCGACCCGAGATCGTCATAGAGTCTTGTGTGATCCCCACTGTGCTTTGATTTCTACCATACCACGATCAAGGGATCGTGCAAAAAGGTGGTTTTTGGGTACAGTCCCGAGTCACATAGAGGCAATGAGCGATAGGAGGGGATTCGTCTCTCCCGGTATTGGGAGTTGATGTTGGGCTATGCTCGATTGGCCATAACATGAAATCCCTGGCCAAGGTTGCTGAGATCTACTGGGAAGTATTATCAGTAGTTTCTCGAACTGTTATGGACCTTGCATCGGCATGACTTATCAGGATGTTAGGGTCTGACGTTATACCACCCCAGGCTGCGATATGCGACATATCTGACGAAGAGACCGGACTGTACGGTAGTGTTACTGATTAGATTCGCAGGAGTATGAGCAGGCTTGCTTGTTGATCTTCTGATCACTCAATACCCGGGTGGTCGTTACGTTTAGCAGGCCGCTTGCGGCTTGTAGGTGTTTGATATGATCATCACCTACTGCCGGCGTATTGACGAATCTTTAGAGTCCTACACAGAGGTTTCCTGGTTCATGCGAAACGGATATGCGGGACCGAGATTAATACGATATGTGATACCATATTCTATTCTCGCGATATGTGATATCGGTCGGTTATATGAGATATAGCCGGGTTATCGGATCAAGTGTTGATTCGATAAGTTGATTACTTTTGATATTAGTCGGTTGTATATGATATAGCCGGATTATTAAATCAAGTGTTGATTTGATAATTTAATTTATAATTATATATTTGATATATTAACTTACATTAACTAATATTTTCTCACTAAACATTTCTTTTTCTCACTTATGTGCATATAATATATATGTGATATATATTAATGTACATTTTATTGTGTCATGCTTGATGATACATGATACATTGGTGTATGAGACTTATACCATACTTGATATAATGTGGGGTTTATATTTATCTAAGTAATTCAAAAATTGGATGGATATTTGGCATGGCTACAAACTTGTAGAAGCTTATGGATTCATTGACCAAGTCCACTCTTTTTGTTTCACTTGTAGATATTTATTAACCCAACCATTATACTAACCATAGTCAAGTCTCTACATGAGTTAGTGTATGGCACTAACTTACCCATGGTTCATATTCTCACCTCATGAGTTCATTCTTCTCTTCATCACTTCGTCTTCTTCCTCATGAGAAAAAGCTTGCTAGCTTTTTCTAAGTGAGAAAATATTGTGAGAAAAATAAATCTAAAGTGAGCCAATTTCCTACTTCATCATCCTCTACTATTAGCCATTAAGTTTAGGGTGTTGTTCACCGCTGAAAGACGCGACCGGGACGTTGGGACGTCTGGCCTGAATTTTGGGGGCAGATACTATTTGGTTTTACCCGTCCACCTCTCCGAAGATACCAAGTTAATTTATGGCACCGTGTTTCGGAGGTTTGAACGGATGCGGCCGTTGTAGCAGACTTCGTCAGATTCCCCTTCGTTTGCGAGGGGTTTTTTTTATTGTGGGGACGCTCTTCCCTGCAGGCGCAATCCCCTACAGTTAATTACGCTACCGCATCGCGGTAACCATTTTCTCCTTCTCCAGATGTTCACTTCATGTCATGTGTGTTTATTTTATTTTTGGTTGCCCGTGGATTGTATATGGAGACTAATTTATGTTGTCGCCCGTAGGGCGGGGATTAGTCCAAATCCGTATTTTCTTAGATTTGGGTTTGGGTTGGTTTAAGGATCGTTAATCTCGTTTGAGACTAAAATCAAGTTAGACGGTTGTTGAGGATACGTTAGTCTAATTTTAGACTAAGATCTACTCAACAGGATTTTAGGATCATTTAGATCCAACGAAAGAGCATTTGGGCTCTATAATTTTAGTTTAAAGACGTTGCGGTCTATTGGGTTTAAGAACATCATAGTCCATGTTTAAGAACATCATAGTCCATAGAATTTAGTTTAGGGACATTGCGGTCTATTGGGTTTAAGGACATCATAGTCCATAGAAGTTTAAGGACATCACAGTCTATGGAGTTTATTTTAGGGACATTGCGGTCCAGAGATCACCATTTTTTAAGGTGAGGGTTTAGTTTAAGGACATTACGATCTATAGTTAGTTTAAGGACATTACGGTCCAGAGTTAGTTTAATGACATTACGGTCCAGAGTTTTGGCTCATCGGTTTGGGGGTGCACCAAGAGTTGTTGGTTGTTGGGACCCTCCACCTCTCTGAAGACGTTGAAGAATTACAACGACATGTATCAGAGGTGTGGAGAGATGTACCCTTGAACCAAATTTCATATTGAGGAATCATCAGTCATGAGCATGGAGGCTCGGTTTATTTAGAGATTTAATCTCGGGAAAGACTTAGCCAATCTGGGGTTGAAGTTGGCCTCTATAGTGTTAAACACTAGTGTATGCTCAGTGCCCACGTGCTCCTACATGATATTCTAAGGCAGTGTTAAACACTGAGATCTGGGATGCTCACGTATGGCACGTGAGGCGCTATAGCAGTGTTAAACACTGAAAGTTAGGGCGCTCACGTATGACATGTGAGGCGCTAGAGTTGGGCGCTGCCTCTTTTATTCTCTTATTCTAGTGCTGAGCACTGTTAGGGGGTCACATGGGATCATGTGAGGTGCCTTAAAAATAAGGTTTATTCCCTTTTCTCTTTTATAAGTGCTGAGCACTTCTCAGGGGTCATGTGGGGTCACGTGGGGCGTCCCCAAAATAGGGTTTATTCCTATTTTTCTTTTTGAAAGTGCTAAGCACTATCAGGGGGTTACATGGGATCACGTGAGGCGCCCCAAAATGGGAACTGTCCTTGGTATATTCCCTTTTTCCTCCTGAAAGTGCTAAGCACTATTAGGGGATCACATGGGATCACGTGACTCGATGTCATTTGTTCCTTTTTGTTCCTCAGATATGCTCACGTGGGAACACGTGATCTTTGTTACGTAGCGTTAAGCGCTAATGAATCACCAGGCTGTTCTTCTATAGTTCTGAGGAATCAAGTTCTCCTTTTGTTCTTTGCACGGATTAAATTCTTCTTAAAGGGTTAAACCCTAGTTTCAGAGGAATTAAATTCCCATACATTTTGTAAAAATTAAACTCTTTTGAACTCAGTTCTTTCCCCTAGGATTTGAATCTGCATGACAGAATCTCTCCGATGAGAATTAAATTCTCAACTTGTGGGGAGATCTGTTTCTGCAGATCTTAACCAGAGGAAGAACTAAGTTTTTTGAGAAGAGTTAAACTCTTGGTTTGAGAATTAAATTCTCTTTTTTGTTTTGTAAGAGCTTTTTGGGAGGGGTTCCCCTTCTTTCTAGAGAATTAAAATCTCTCTCTATATTTTTCTTCCCCTATCTCTGTTTTTAAAGCTCTTTTTGCTTGCTCCCTTTTTTTGAACTTGAAGTTTATGGGGGGTTCCTCTGTTTAAGACTTGAAGTCTTGGGTCCTTTATATAGGGAAGGCTGATTTGTTGATTCAGTTGAGTAAATCTCTCATTGAGAGGTTTCTTAATTGATTTAGAGATTTTATCCACCGTTGGATCTTTGATCCAAGGACTTCTGTTTTACAGAAGACATTTTTCTTGTTATTAACAAGATTGGAAAAATATTTTCCCATACAGAACTTATTCTGTATCTTGGTGATTTTTAATCACCATTGGATCTTTGATCCAACGGTGCTCTGATTTACAGAGAACGGTCTTTCTTATTTAGAAAGATTGGTAAGATATTTTCCTCTACAGAGCTTATTCTGTAGCTTGGTGATTTTTAATCGCCATTGGATTTTTGATCCAACGGTGCTCTGATTTACAGAGCACAATCTTTCTTGTTTAGAAATATTGGGAAATTATTTTCCCATGCAGAGCTTATTCTGTATCTTGGTGATTTTTAATCACCATTGGATTTTTGATCCAACGGTGCTCTGATTTACAGAGATTAACCTTTCTTGTTTTAGGAAGATTCGAGAAATATTTCGTCAACAAAATTTAATTCTGTATTTTGATGATTTATCATCTTCGTTGGGTCTTTGATCTAAGGGTGGAGAACTTTTAGTTCTGGAGCTGGCGCTCTCGTGCTTTGCACGTGAGGCGCTGCCTCAGAGTTTTTAACTCTTGGCACTGGCGCTCTTGTGTTTTGCACGTGAGGCGCTGCCTCAGAGTTTTTAACTCTTATTTAATAGATTTCTTTTTGTGCTTTGCACATTGGCGCCCGCGTGAGGAGCATGTGAGGTGCCATCATAGGATTTAATTCTATCCGAGACAGTACCTACATGCTTTGCATGTGGAGCTTTCCCTTTATTTTTATTTTTATTTTATTGTTATTATTTTATAAGAGAACAGGTTTTGAGCCAAAATTTTGGCGGGAACAAATGCCCCCCACTACTTTGCCCACGTAAGCATGTACGTGGGTGAAGTAGTGCAATGTTATGCGTGGCCAGAGAATTGATGGCTTAGGAGACAAGTTTAGGATTCTTGTAGCCTAAGACTTTTTCCGTCTTCATGAGCCGTAAGGGTCTCAAGAAGGTTTTTCTTCCTATGAGTCGAGAGGATCTCATAAGTGCATATCCTCTCTAGAAATCGTGAGGATTTTTAAGTGTTCATCGCCTCCGTGAGTCGTAAGGATCCCACTCGGGTATTTTATCTTACGAATCGTGAGGATCCGTAAGTAGCTTCTTTATTTCATTGGCGAATATGGTTTTGGCAAATATGGCCCGTAGATAGTCCATCATGACCTCCTTGTAGGGTAGTGATAGCTTAGGAGACAGGGTTAGGATCTGCCACTTAAGACTTTTCAACTTTATGAGCCATGAGGGTCTTATAAAGACTTTTCTCCCTACGGGTCGAGAGGATCCCGCAGGTGTATTTTCTCCTTAGGGGTCGTGAGGACTCCTAAGTGCGTTTTCTCTTGATAGTCGTAAGGATCTCACAAGAGAATTTTCTCCCTTACAAGTCGAGAGGAATCGTAAGTGGTTGTTTCCCTCCTTGTCGATATTCGACTTGGGAGAGTGTGGCCCGTGGATAGTCCATCTTGACCTCCTTGCAGGGCAGCGATGGCTTAGGAGACAGGGTTAGGATATGCCACTTAAGACTTTTCAACTTTATGAGCCATGAGGGTCTCATAAAGACTTTTCTCCCTTCGGGTCGAGTGGATCCCGCAGGTGTATTTTCTCCTTAAGGGTCGTGAAGACTCCTAAGTGTGTTTTCTCTTGAGAGTCATAAGGATCTCATAAGAGAATTTTCTTTTCATGCGCGGGGACACTAATTTCCCTGCCGGTCGAGACGAATCGAGAGATTCTTGCAAAGACACTGATTTCCTTGCGGGTCGAAACAGATCAAGAGATTCTCGCCAAGGACACTGATTTCCCTGAATCGAGAGGTTTTTGCCAAGGACACTGATTTCCCTGGGGGTCGAGACGAATCGAGAGATTCCTGCAAAGACACTGATTTCCCTGTGGGTCGAAACGAATCGAGAGGTTCTCGTCAAGGACGCTGATTTCCCTGAATCGAGATATTTCGCCAAGGACACTGATTTCCCTGGGGTTGAGACGAATCGAGAGATTCCTGCAAAGACACCGATTTCCCTGCGGGTCGAAATGAATCGAGAGGTTCTCGTCAAGGACGTTGATTTCCCTGAATCGAGATATTTTGCCAAGGACACTGATTTCACTGGGGTTGAGACGAATCGAGAGATTCCTGCAAAGACACTGATTTCCATGCGGGTCGAAATGAATGGAGAGGTTCTCGTCAAGGATGTTGATTTTCCTGAATCGAGATATTTTTCTAAGGACACTGATTTTCCTGGGGTTGAGACGAATCGATAGATTTCTGCAAAGACACCGATTTCCCTGCGGGTCGAAAAGAATCGAGCGGTTCTCGTCAAGGAAGCTGATTTCCCTGAATCGAGATATTTTTCCAAGGACACTGATTTCCCTGGGGTTGAGACGAATCGAGAGATTTCCTGCAAAGACATTGATTTCCTTGCGGTTCGAAACGAATCGAGAGGTTCTCGTCAAGGACGCTGATTTCCCTGAATCGAGATATTTTGCCAATTGACTTGATTTCAAGACGGAGCGTTGTTCCGGCGGGGAGGTCGTTGGCTGACTTATTTCCGCTTTCTGCAGTATCGGGGTTGACTTTCTCCATTTTCTACGGTGTCAGGGTTGACTTTCTTCGTTTTCTATGGTATCTCGGTTGACTTTCTCCGTTTTTACAGTGCCAGGGTTGACTTGCTCCATTTTCTATGGTGTCAGGGTTGACTTGTTTCCGAGTCGAAGCGTTGCTCCGACAGGGAGATCATCGGTTGACGTATTTCCGAGACGGGGTCATTGGATGACGTATTTCCGAAACGGGGTCATTTGCTGACGTGTTTCCGAGACAGGGTCATTGGATGTCGTATTTCCGAGACGGGGTCATTGGATGACGTATTTCCGAGACGGGGTCATTTGATCACGTATTTCCGAGACGGGGTCATTGGATGACGTATTTCCGAGACGGGGTCATTTGCTGACGTATTTCCGCGACGGGGTCATTTGCCGACGTATTTCCGAGACGGGGTCATTTGCTGACGTGTTTCCGCGACGGGGTCATTGGATGACGTATTTCCGAGACGGAGGTCATTGGCTGATGTATTTCCGAGACGAAGGTCATTGGCTGACGTGTTTCCGAGACGGGGTCATTGGATGACGTCTTTTCGAGACGGAGGTCGTTTGCTGACGTATTTTCGAGACAGGTCACTGGCTGACTTGCTCCGCTTTCTGCGGTGTCGTGTTGACTTGCTCCGCTTTCTGCGGTGTCGGGGCTGACTCTAGGTTGTCTGTGAACCGTAGAGTCTTGGAACGAGGATGAACGCCGTTGCTGATCTCCTGGGATGCTGATATTGCCGTTGAGATCTGACTCTCTCTTTGACAGAGTCTATCGGGAAATGTGGTTCTCTTTCCATTTATACCCATGGATTGTATACAGGGGTCAGTATGGACTCGCATGTAGGGTAAAAGTTTCATTCTTTTTTATTTCTTTCCGCGATACTCTATCATTTCAGCATTTTATATTGCTAAAGTCGCGATTTCCCAATCATTTCGGCTATTTTTTCGCGGTGCCCAATCATTTCGGCTATTTTTCTTTTTACTCGCTGCTTTTTATTGTAAGTTGCCCAATCATTTCGGCTATTTTTGTATGCATATGTTTTACTGGTTGATTTTGCTGCAAGTTGCCCTATCATTTCGGTTATTTCATATGCATTTATATATATTTTGGCTTGCTGATTTTGTTGCGAGTATGGTCCTGAGATCTGATACCAATCTTAGCATCAGCATCACTGCGACTGGAATATTGCCAGGAGCGAATCATCATTTGCCGTGAAAGGACTTGGAATTTATTGACGATTTAGGCATCAGCATCGCTACAATTGGGATATTGCCAGGAGCGAATCATCATTTGGCTCTGTCGATTCGAACAAAGGTGGCTTAGCAAATAGGGTTAGAATCCTATCGACTAAGGCTTTTGACTTCATGAGCCGTAAGGGTCTCATAAAGGCGTTTCTCCTTATGAGTCATGAGGATCTCGTTGTAGGGTGTTTTTCGTCACCCCATTAAGATGGGAATACGCACGCGCTTGTCAGGCGCATTACAGATTCTCCTTGCCTAGGGTAGGCTGGGGTTTATTGATTGCGGGGATCCGAATCTCTGGCAGCCGCGGACTAAGCTGCCGTTAATTACCCCTCGTCTTTGGAGCGAGAGAACCTCCGATTAACGGGTCAAACAAGTCATGCGAACTCAATATGCAGTGTACGTGTGTTGTGTTTTGAAAAAGGGTTTTTGATATATCGGGGGCCCCGCAGAGTTTTTACGGGGGCCCCGCAGAGTTTTTACAGTGTTATAGAGTATGTGTGTGTGTGTGTGTGTGTATACATATACATATATATACACACACACATAAGGGAAAAGGGCATCCAAAGGATGCGGGGGAGAAAACGCTCGGGCGCTAGCGCTTTGAGCGCTAGGGCGCTGGCGCTTTGGGCGCTAGTGCCTCACGTACCAGGCATGTGGGCACTCGGGCACTAGTGCTTTGAGCGCCAGGGCGCTAGCGCCTCACGTGCCAGGCATGCTGGCGCTCGGGCGCTAGCGCCCCATGTGCCAGACACGTGGGCGCTCGGGCACTAGCGCTTAGAGCACAAGGGCACTGGCGCTCGGGGCGCTCGGGAGGCAAAAGAGACTTGGTCCCTGCAACGGGAGTTGTACTCGCAGAAAGGAACACTTATTATTTTGTGTGTGTGTGTGTGAGTATGAGGAGTTAAACTCCTAGGATATTTTGAAGCTGATGAAGGGGCTTCTCCCCTTGAGCTCTGGATCTTCCCCAAAGTGGGGTTTCTGGAGATGGGTGTAACACCCTAGTTCATTTATACCAGTTCTAGTTTATGTATTTCTTTATTTATGGTGTTTTCCTGATTTACTGTGTTTTGAGTGCGAATAGTGTAGTTGGTATTTTTATTTGCATCCAACCCGACCCGCTTTGCTTGAAACCTAATTTGATTCATATTTATAATTTATCCTGACTTGATACGTGGACTCGTGCACTTTCATTTTAATTTATACATTTTGCATACTGGCATTTAATCTGGCATTTGCATTTTTACAATATAACATTTTAAATCACATAAAATATTTTTAAAATATATCTTGTATGGCCTGCATGATGCCCCTGACCCTGTGGTAGCATCTGCGCATCCTGTTCCTATCCCGTTCAGTGAAACGGACTCGTTTGGATAGCTACGTGCACGCTACGTGCATCCGTTCTTGGGGGTATACATTTTCGTTACCCGGTTATCCAATTTTGGTTTTGGTTGACACGTATATTTTCCGTGTTTTAAAACTGGATTTTTAGATACGACCCGGGCATATTTTGGACTATTTTTGTATTATCCAAAATCTCAAAATTAACTAATATTATATTGATATATTTTTCTAACTGTTATTATATGTTACGTTTAAATTTTTTATATAACTAAATTATTATTTTTTTATTCAAATCCTAACAGTTTTGATCTCTCTCTCCTCTATTTAAATATATTAAATATATTAAATATTTTTTTTCCTTAACCTTTAATAGTCCACGTTTCTCTCTCCCCCCCTTCTTCTCAAATTTTTTCACCCGCGTAAACCCATACCTCCGACCCCAGCCTCGTGCCCTCGTCGCCGTCGCCGCCTCCAGCCTCCACCCCGTCTCTCCTCCTTCGTCCTCTTATCCTCCTCGATCACTTCATCTCTCTCTTCTCCCTCTCCTCACCGCCCAAGAACTCACTGCAACCCTACACCGAACACACGGCCTATGCCTGCACCCTGCCTGCTTCGCCGTGGCCGGCACCCTCTCGCCACCATCCTCACCGTCGTTGTCTCCTTGGCTTTACCCTCTTCTACCTCACCTCCTACTTCATTCCCGATGTGAACCCATCTGCAAACCCTAGAACCTCCACTGCACTTCCTACCTCTCCGGAGACCTCCTCGACCACCGTACCCCATCGTCGTCGTCATGTTCTTTGCTTCGCCTCACATCCCTTCTAAACCCAGAACACCAAATCCCTAGTTCCCTCTTCTTCTTCTTCTTCTTCTTCTCTCTTTCTTTATCTTTCTTGATCTTTTCCGGTGATCGCCGGAGACCCGTTGCCGATGTCACCCTATCACCATAACCTCCTCTGACCAAGAGTACCACACCCTAGAGACCAACTTCTCCTTCTTCTTCTCTTTTCTTCTTCTTCTTCATTTCTTTTCTTCTCTTTACTTCTTGATTTCTTGCTTTCCGATCATCGCCGGAGCCGTGCCGCTGCTGACGATCCGAGCAACCTAGTGGACGTTCCCAGCCAGCGTGGTCACTCTCTTGCATTGCCTGGTCCTGTTCCGTACGCGCGAGTGTGCATCGAGACTTTTACCGACATTGGACGCTGCGTACGCATCCCATTTTGTGATCCGTCTAGGCAAGTTTATCTTGCTATATGCTACATTACTTTATATACGTCTATTTTAATAATTATAACACTGGTATTTTAAATCATGCATCCCAAGTTCTCGTTTTACAGTTTTCCGACATCCGTATACATTCGTACATATTGTTTTACATCTAGCGCATGCAAACCTATCTTATTACATATTATACTACAGTATACTGCCCCAATGGAATATTTATATCTCATATTGCTTAGTTGTACATCCCACATTACCATTTTATAGTTTTACTGTTTTCGGATACCCGTTTGCATCTATCTCATTCAACATATATATAACTGCATTTATAGATCACATTAATACATAATACTATGATATTAACACCCCATGTTTAATATAGTGCATCCTAATTAATATTGGAACTATAAATGTAACCCTAATCGATAATTGTGCATCCATATCATTGATTTTATCTCTATTTACATACCATGTCACATTATTTCATTTTAATGTTATATTAGCACTCCATACTTGATTTTGTGCACCCATACTTATTACAGTTTGATTATGAGCACCCGCTTGATTCTTGTGCACTACCTGACATGACCTAATACACTACTTGACATGACTTGATACCTGTGCACTACTTGACATGACCTGATATACCACTGCTTGACTTGATACCTGATCTTGTTACTAATGCCGACGGTCTTGACCTGTTGTCCCTACGGACATATCCTGTTGTCTATACAGACAAACCTGTACCTGCTTGATCCTGTGTTGGCATTAGCTCCAGACTTATCAATACCCGACTTACACATATAACTTGGGGGTATGGGGAAATCAAGATTGTAACTGAACGTAACTCAAAGGGCTATTACGTCCTGTACCGTGGTCCCGTGGGGTATGAACGGGACATAGACTCACAGTCTATTATATATTGTACCGTGGTCCCGTGGGGAATGAACGGGGCATAGACCGATGGGTTACGATGAGGATTACATTTATTGATTTTGAATAACCTTAGAGTAGATAACCCTATAGCACAGTTTAGACTACTCACTGCACTTCACCTGTTTATATCCTGTTCACTGATCTATATTCATGTTACTGTTACTTGTTACTGATGACTTGTTACTGTTCATACTAATGCCTGCATGACTTGTTACCCCCTGATTATATTATTGTTGATATTATGACGCACTGACGTCTGGGTTTTGCATGGCCCAGATCCGCTACCCTTGTCGCAGGCCGAGCAGGAGTACTTCAGCCGACAGGCCGAGTAGTGATGATCCAGTTAGTTTAGTTATTTCCATATTTTCCAGATTATTATTGTATTTAGATCTTTTGCTTCCGCATTATATTATTTCTTGACTCGTTTATTCTGGCATATGGATATGTACTAGATAGTTTACTATATTTTCTTATTCTTGATATCTCTAGACAACCGTAATGTGACTGTGGAGGGATGTTTCTTATCCACAGGTTGCATGGTTGGCTCTGTCACGTGCCTATCTTAGCGCACTCTGGGAAGCGGGGCGTGACAATGGGTCTCCTTCTTCTTCCTGTCGTTTGGCCGGATATTGGAGAAAGGGGTGAGATTTAAAAATCTCCCCTTTTTGAGATCTAATGGATGATCCAATCTTCCCTTTATGGGTTTTGTGGTGAAAAACTATTTAGTTTTGGAAAAGAAAGAGTAAAACTCTTGATTTAATTCAAAAGAAAGAAAAAGGTTTAGAACCTTGAGGGAGGAGAAGGAGGCACAGACCTTGATTTTTTTGGAGAGAGAAAAAGTTGTTGAGATATTTTCATTATCTTTGCCTTTATAGGCTATACACTTTACATATAGCCCCTTGGGCTTTACAAAAATGGCATTTGCCCATCCCATGCCTCATGTGCTATTTCTTTTTACACATAAGCCATGGGTTTTACAAGAATTTGGAATTGTGCTCCATTGGGAAGACCCACTCATGTATCTTCACGATGCACGAGGAGAACAAACCTTCGTGGGATTCTTACAACTCACAAAGGAAAAACACACTTGGGGGTCCTCACGACTCCTAAGGAGAAAGTGCACCTACGGAATCCTTATGACTCGTAGGGAGAAAATGCTTTTATGGGACCCTTACGGCCTATAAAATTGAAAAGCCTTAGGTGATAGGGATCTAAACCTGTCTTCTAAGCCATCGCTTCCCAATAGGCAATGGCGAATGATGAGTCGCTCCTGGTACCATATTCCAGTACAGCGATGCAGACGCCAACCAAATTCCAAATCGCATACCCCAAGTGGTGAATGATGAGTCGCTCCTGGTACCATATTCCAGTGCAGCGATGCAGACGTCAACCAAATTCCAAAACCCATACCCCAATGGAAAATGATTAGTCACTCCTGGTACCATATTCCAGTGCAGCGATTCAGACGCCAACAAAGTCGCGAAATGTTTCCGGCCCTACGGTCTGGATCATACATCCTGCAAAACCGTATATAATCCACGGGCGTAAAATGATCCCAATCTCTCCCAAGTCCTACCGGCGATACCACATTCAAAGTCCCACCGGCGATGAAGATAAAAAATAAAAATAAATAAAAAAAGGGTATGTCCACAAGCAAAATGGGCACGGATGAAAACCCGAAAGGGCTCCGTGAGTAAAAACAGCAGGACTGCCGGCGAGTTTGTGAAAACCCGAAAGGGCCCAAACTCGTGAAAAAGAGATAAAATGCACTCGCAAAGTCCTCTCGACTTTGTGAGGAGAAAATTCCCACGTGAGATCCTTACGACTCACAAAGGAGAAACACACTTGGGAGTCCCCACGACTCCTAAGGAGAAAATACACCTACGAGATCCTTTCGACTCGTAGGGAGAAAATGCTTTTATGGGACCCTTACGGCCCATAAAATTGAAAATCCTTAGGTGATAGGGACCTAAAACCTGTCTCTTAAGCCACCAATTTCCAAATCCTCCCGGGGCAAATGATGAGTTGCTCTTGGCATTATTCCAGTTCGGCAATGCAGATGCCAAACCAAAACCAAATCCTCAAATCCTTTCATGACAGATGATGATTTGCTCCTGGTACCATATTCCAGTGTAGCGATGCTGATGTCAACCCAAATCAAATCAAACCAATAACCTCTGCGGCGGAATCATGCTCCGTCATAAAATTTACCCCGTGTTAAAATCATGCTTCGCCTCGGGATATCTACCTTCCCTGCCGGAATTATACTCCGCATCGGAATCAAATCAACCAACCAGCTCTGCGCCGGAATCATACTTCGTCTCAGAGTGTACCCCGCGTCGAAATCAAGCTTCGCCTCAGTGTATCTGCCTTCCCTGTCGTCGGAATTAAGCCCCGTCTCGGAATCAAGTCGACCAACAAGCTCTACGCCGGAATCATGCTTCGTCTCAGAATATACCCCGTTTCAAAATCATGCTTCACCTCGGAGTATCCACCTTCCCTGTCGGAGTTATGCTTCAGCTCGGAATCAACCAGTGACCTCCTCATCGGAATTAAGCTCCACCTCGAAATCAAGTCGACCAACAAGCTCTGCGCCGGAATCATACTTCGTCTCAGAGTGTACCCCGTGTCGAAATCATGCTTCGCCTCGGCGTATTCACCTTCCCTGTCGGAATTATGCTTCGGCTCGGAATCAACCAGCGACCTCCTCATCGGAATTAAGCTTCGTCTCGGAATCAAGTCAGCCAACAAGCTCTGCGCCGGAATCATGCTTCGTCTCAGAATGTACCCCGTGTCGAAATCATGCTTCGCTTCGGAGTATCTGCCTCCCTGTCGGAATTATGCTTCATCTGGGAATCAACCTCTGCATCGAAATTATGTTATGTTTTGGTCAGAATGTCTGCCGCTCTTCGGAATTATGCTCCAACCCCTGGAATCATGCTCCGATCCTCGGAATGATGCTCCGATCCTCGGAATGATGTTCCGATCCCTGGAATCATGCTCCGCTCTTCGGAATGATGCTCCGATCCTCGGAATGATGCTCCGATCCCCGAAATGATGCTCCGATCTCTGGAATCATGCTCCGCTCTTCGGAAAGATGCTCCGATCCCTGGAATCATGCTCCGTTCTTCGGAATTATGCTCCGACTCTGGAATTATGCTCCGCAAATCGGAACGATGCTCCGATCCCCGGGAATCATGCTCCCCGAGGAATGCTCCGCCCCCGGAATGATGTTCCACCTCAAAGTCCAGCTTCAAGATCCATCAATTTCATGCACACAACTCATATGTGTGGTGTGCATTTTTTTGATGGGGGGCACTATGTTGGGGTCGAAAATTGCACCCCGGTTGACCAAGTCAAGGTCAACCCCAAGCCAAGTGGGCACAGGCCCAGATCAAGTGGGCTCATGCCCGAGTCGAGCCCGAACTTGAAGCGGCCGGCCTCTCCCATGCTGAAATAAAAAATCATGTAATAAATAATTTTGGTATAATTTTTTATACATGAATGGGCATAAAGCCAAATTTTTGTAAGCCCATGGCTTATGTGCAAAAAGAAATGGCACATGAGCCATGGGATGAGCAAATTGCCATTTTGTAAAGCCCAAGGGGCTATGTGTAAATGTGTAAGCCTATAAGGCAACATGATGAAAATATCTAGGAGAACATTTTCATTCTCAAAAATTAGGGCATGTGCCTCTTTCTCATCCTCATGGTTCTAAAACCTTTTTCTTTCTTTTGAATTAAATCAAGAGTTTTACTCTTCCTTTTCCAAAACTAAATAGTTTTTCACCACAAAACCCACAAAGGGGAGATTGGATCTTCCATTAGATCTCAAAAAAGGGAGATTTTTAAATCTCACCCCCTTTCTCCAAGATCCGGCCAAACGACAAGAAGAAGAGGGGGACCCATCTCCAGAAACCCCATGTTGGGGAAGATCCAGGGCTCAAGGGGAGAAGCCCCTTCATCAGCTTCAAAATATCCTAGGAGTTTAACTCCTTTTACATACACACACACACACACACACACAAATAAGTGTTCCTTTCTGGGAGTACAACTCCCATTGCAGGGACCAAGTCCCTTTTGCCTCCCGAGCGCCCACGTGCCTGGCACGTGAGGCGCTAGCGCCCAAAGCGCTAGCGTCCGAGCACCCACGTTCCTGGCACATGGGGTGCTAGAGCCCTTGCGCTCAAAGCGCTAGCGCCCGAGCGCCCACGTGCCTGGCACGTGAGGCACTGGCGCTCAAAGCGCTAGCGCCCAAAACGCTAGCGCCCGAGTTCCCACGTGCCTGACACGTGAGGCGCTAGCGCCCTGGCGCGCAAAGCACTAGCGCCCAAACCGCTAGCGCCCGAGCGCTTTCTCCCACGCATCCTTTGGATGCCCTTTTCCCTTACACACACACACACACACACTTCACGACATTGTCCCTGTTAGAAAAAAAATTCTAACGGGACGCTGCCCCATACCCCGCAAGGAGGCTGTTAGCCGCCTTGACCCCCAGCCCGCTATTCGGGTAGTGGGACCCCCGTAAAAACTCTGCGGGGCTCCCGTTATATCCAAAACCCCTCCAAAACACAACACTGCATATTGAGTTCGCATGACCAGTTTAACCCGTTAATCGGAGGTTCTCTCGCCCCAAATGCGAGGGGTAATTAACGTTAGCTTAGTCCGCGGCTGCCGGAGATTCGGATCCCCACAATCAATAAACCCCCGTTTACCCTAAGCAGGGGGAATCTATAGTACGCCTGACCAGCGCATGCGTATTCCCATCTCAATGGGGTAATGAAAAACACCCTACAAGTTGATTTCTGCACGAAAAAAATATTATTTCAGTACAAACATTAACATATATGTTAAATGAGTTCGCATGAACACTTGACCCGAGATATGGAGAGAAAGGTCTTACCGGGCATGATAGAATCTGTAGAGTGTTTTCGTCACCACATTGAAATGGGAATATGCGCGCGCTTGTCAGGCGCATTACAGATTCCCCCTGCCTAGGGTAGGCTGGGGTTTATTGATTACGGGGATCCGAATCTCCGGCAGCCGTAGACTAAGCTGTCGTTAATTACCCCTCGCCTTTGGAGCGTAAGAACCTCCGATTAACGGGTCAAATAAGTCATGCGAACTCAATGTGCAGTGTACGTGTGTTGTGTTTTGAAAGGGGGTTTTGGATATATCGGGGGCCCCGCAGAGTTTTTACGGGGGTCCTGCTACCCGGATAGCGGGCTGGGAGTCAATGGGCTAGCAGTCCCCTTGCGGGGTGCAAGGTAGCGCCCCGTTAGAAATTTTTTTCTAACAGGGACAGTGTCGTGAAGTATGTATGTGTGTGTGTATGTACACACACACACACACACACACACACATAAGGGAAAAGGGCATCCAAAGGATGCGGGGGAGAAAGCGCTCGGGCACTGGCGCCTTTGGACGCTAGGGCGCTGGCGCCTAACGTGCCAGGCACGTGGGCGCTAGCGCTTTGAGCGCCAGGGCGCTAGCGCCTCACGTGCCAGGCACGTGGGCGCTCGGGCGCTCGGGCGCTAGCGCTTTAGGCGCTAGCACTTTAAGCATAAGAGCGCTAGCGCCCCACATGCCAGACACGTGGGCGCTCGGGCGCTAGCGCTTCGAGTGCAAGGGGGCTGGCGCTCGGGGCGCTCGGGAGGCAAAAGGGACTTGGTCTCTGCAACGGGAGTTGTACTCCCAGAAAGGAACACTTATTATTTTGTATGTATGTATGTATGTATATATATGTGTATATATATATATATGTATATATATATATATATGAGGAGTTAAACTCCTAGGATATTTTGAAGCTAATGAAGAGGCTTCTCCCCTTGAGCCCTGGATCTTCCCCAAAGTGGGGTTTCTGGAGATGGGTCTCCTTCTTCTTCCTGTCGTTTGGCCGGATCTTGGAGAAAGGGGGTGAGATTGAAAATTCTCCCCTTTTTGAGATCTAATGGATGATCCAATCTCCCCTTTGTGGGTTTTGTGGTGAAAAACTATTTAGTTTTGTTAAAGAAAGAGTAAAACTCTTGATTTAATTCAAAAGAAAAAAAGGTTTAGCACCTTGAGGAATGAGAAGGAGGCACAGACCTTGATTTTTTTAGAGAGAGAAAAAGTTGTTGAGATATTTTCATTATCTTTACCTTTATAGGTTATACATTTTACATATAGCCCCTTGGGCTTTACAAAAATGGCATTTGCCCATCCCATGCCTCATGTGCTATTTCTTTTTGCACATATGCCATGGGTTTTAAAAGAATTTAGCTTTATGCCCATTTTCTTACATTTATTCATAAAATAAAATAAAAGAAATACAACAAAATTATTTATTACAAAAATTTTATTTTGGCATGGGGGGAGGCCGGCCGCTTCATGTTCGGGCTCGACCCGGGCATTGGCCCACTTGACCTGGGCTTGGGCCCACCTGGCTTGGGATTGACTTTGATTTTGACTTGGTCAACCGGGGTGTAAATTTTTACCCCAACACTCGTAAGTGCATTTACTCCTTAAGAATCATGAGGATTCTTAAGTGTATGGTCTCTTATAAGTCGCAAAGATCTTACAAGAGTGCTTTCTCCTTATAAGTCGAGAGAACTTACAAGTGTCTGTTCACCAAATGAAGACATTTCGCACCATCGGTGGAACTTAGTGGGGGAGGCGTTTATTTGTGCCCGTGGATTGTATACAAGGGTCAACATTGAACCGTTTGTAGGGCAGTCTGGGAAATGTGATGGCTTAAGAACAGGTTCAGATCGCTGTAGCTTAAGGCTTTTGAATCTTATGAGCCGTGAGGGTCTCGTAAGAGGGTTCTCCTTACAAGTCGTGAGGATCTCGTGAGTGTAATTTCTCCTCAGGAATCGTGGGGATCCCTAAGTGTGTTGTTCCCTTGTGAGTCGTAAGGATCTTACGCAGGTATTTTCTCCTTACAAGGTCGAAAGGACCTTGCAAGTGAGCATGAGTTTTTTTTATGAGTTTGCGGCCTTTCGGTTTTCACAAACATCGCCGGTAGCATTGTTGTTTTTACTCACGGAGCCCTTTCGGGTTTTCATCCGTGCCCATCTTTCTTATGGGCGTACCGTTTTTTTTTTGCGTCAGCCCAAGGATGCTGCGGTTTGTAGTGGTTTAAAGATGTTTCGGTCCGTAACTAGTTTCAGGACATTGTGGTCCATTGTTAGTTTAGGGACGTTTCGGTCCGTTGTTAGTTTGGGGATGTTTCGGTCCGTTGTTGCCATTTTGGAGACAACGGTTTCGCTGGATACTACTTATAGAGTTTGGGCTTGGGAAGATAGCGAGCGGACATAGGCGCCGTCATCTATCGTTGACTTAAGCCACGACTCCTTAGGCGTAGTATTTTTTTCAGGAACCGGCCGTTTATTGGCCTGAAGGGTCTTTCACCATGCATATCCATGAGCAAGTAAGCTCCCCCTTGATAGACCTTATCGCATAATCCAAGGATTTTGGTACTGCTCCTGCCCCCAGCTCCTCTATGTTATCTTCTAACGCCGAGTGAGCTTCTTCGTTATTTAGCGACGAATGAGAGATCATGTGGCAACTTGCCACATAATCTTCGGGTTCTTCTGACGAGTCGTCTCTATCATCATTATCGTTATCTCCACTTTTAAGGATATGGTTGAGAAACTCTCGGAGCGTGACTGGGGTTCGCGCCTTCTGGCTGTATTCCTCGAGCGCGTCAATATGCTTTTGCAGATCCGTGCGCTTGTCGTCAGGCTGTGCGGGCTTCTTGGTCTTCTTCTTTTTCTTCGAAGACTTTGACGGCTGAGCCTGGGTATTTTGCCTATCGCTACCAACTCTCGGTGTTGGGCGCGGTTTCAGCATCTCTTCAATAATCTCTGGCTCTAGCGGGATTTTCCATCTGATCGCCGGACATGTTTGAAGCACGTGGCGCGCTTGGCACTGAGCGCCAGCCCATGAGCGCAGTACGCTGTTCCAGAAGCGCAAAGCACAAGTTGCATACGTGGTTGACATGTGGCACGTTTTGGCGCTGAGCGCCGGTCCAGGGAGCGCAAAAGCGCAGTTCAAGAGTGCAAGACACTTTTCAATAGTGCAAAGCGCATCTGATCAAATTTATGATCTATGAACAAATTTATGTTCTTTTTAAAGGAAGTTTTGCCTCAAGATTCAAGAACAACAGTTCTTATTTTTGAAAGGACTTTGCCTTTGTAGATCAATGATCTGTGAATGAAATAAATACTTCTTTTGTTTTTATGATGAGATCTTTTGATCTTTTATAAAAGACCTTGGTCTTTATAGATTTATGATCTTTTTTAGAAGATAGTTCTTCTTTTCATGAGATGATTTCATCCCCGCGTTCATTGTTCATGTTCTTTACCTTGAAGAAATGATCTTCTTTTGCTAAAAGCTTGCTTTTCTTTCTTTGAGTTTTCTCAAAATTTGTAGGGGGTCTCACTATATCTGACTTGAAGTCTTGGGGCCTTTATATAGGGCAAATTGATTTGTTCAATCAGTTAAGGAGATTTTTTCTCCAATTGATTTGGGGATTTCCCCACCGTTGGATCTTTGATCCTAGGGCTTCTGATTTACAGAAGGCAATCTTCTTGTTTTTTAACAAAATTGGGAAATCTTTTCATACAGAGTTTATTCTGTATTTTGGTGATTTTTAATCACCTTTGGATCATTAATCCAACGGTGTTCTGATTTACAGAGCACAATCTTTTTGTTTGGAAAGATTTTGAGGAATCTCTCATCAACAGAATTTTATTCTGATTAATTGATGATTTATTATCTTTATTAGATCTTTGATCTGACGGTGGGGAGCCTTTAGTTATAGCGCTAGCGCACCCGTGCTTTGCACGTGGTGCGCTACTTAGAGTGCAGCGCACTTAGCGCTAGCGCACCTACGTTTGACACGTGGCGCGTAGCGCAGAGCGCAGCGCATCTGGCGCTAGCGCCTCCATGTTTGACACGTGGCGCGCAGCGCGTCTAGCGCTGGATTTGAAGCGTTGCTTCAACTTTTAAATTTTGAATTTTAAAACAGAGCTTTACTCTGATTGGGGGAAACAAATGCCCCCCACCGTTGCGCTCACATGGCCCACACGTGAGTGCAACGGTAGCGACATTTGCGCCCTTGGATCAACTCAGAAGTTGAAGAGGCGTTTCAATGCCTATAAATAGGTCCTTTGGTCCCTTAGATGATTTTCATCTTCTTCTTGAGAATTTCATTCTCCCACAGAGCATAGCTCTCCTGTTTAAAACTTTTTTAAAAGTAAAACTCTGTCAAAACTTAGGTAAAGTTAAGAACTTTTAATAAATTAGGGTTTTACCCATTAACAGAGCCTTGCTCTTCATAGATATTTGATCTAAAGAAAACCCATTTAGGGTTTCATTAACAGTGCTTTGCTCTTTTGAATCATGTGTAGATTTCTTAATTTTTGATGAAGAACTCTTAAGAGTTTTTTCATGAGAAGATCAAAAAATGAAATTTTATTTTTGATGGATCATCTTCTCAGAGCGAGGCTCTTCTTGAGGAATTTTATTCCTTCATCATTAGACTTTGACAGATGTCTGTCTAGTAAAGAGCGCTGCTCTCAATGGGAGTTTTACTCCTCTGCCCGAGGGATTTCTCTCATTTAATGAGAATCTCTTGAGGATTTCCTCTTTCAATGACAGCCTCATCCAATGATGAGGCTGTTTTATTAATGATGAACTGTAATCTAGATTTTGTGGGTCCCCTTTGGTCCCTTTTAACTGCATTGCAGTGCGGTACCGACTTAGAGTAATTTGCAATAGAATTTAATTTATAGCATGGACAGCTGAAAATTCACTCTTTTGTGCGCAGGCATTATGTCTTCCGACACCTCCTTCCCGTTCATTCGCTCAGAAGGCGGGTTCCCTAAAGCACCCGTCGACCGTGAGGTTTTTGCGTTGATAAAAGACCATGACCCGGAGCACAAGAGTCTTCATTTATAGGATAAATGGTATGACCAAATTATCATGGGTCGACGGAGCTTTTCCTGTGCGACACCCTCGGAGCCTATTTCAGCGATTGCTTATGCAGATGCGCCTTCGATAAATTACACTATGGAGGAGGTCAACTGGACCTCGGAAGCTCTCCTTCGGCCTTCTATCGCCGCAATACCCGTGCAGCCGCCGGTAGCTTTGGACATCCAAGGGCGATGCATATATCAAGGCGAGTCGCGTCCTTAGGGACAGCCGTACAATGTAGGACTAACTCCCCGCCACCTAGCCGGATATTTGCAGTAGGCCCGGTATATTTTATCGGCGAGGAAATCACAGTTGATGAAGCTCGGATTGTATTCCGCCGTTTATGCTTCTTTGTTTCAATATTCCACACCCCCTACATGGTGGGTCAGGGCATTTCCGGAACAGTAGAACATTCCAACCCACACCTTCCTCCTATCAGATCGAGAAGTCTCCATTTCTTTGGAGGAGTTTGCAGAGGTCTCAGGTTTACCCGTTAGGGGGGAATATTATGAGGAATTTCTTCTCCCGGATGAGTATGTTTTCGCTACCAAATCCATGGTAATGGGCTTTACTCCCGAGAATGCCATCCAACATCAATTTCCGAGCTTGATAAAGGTGTTGAATATGTATGAAAACCTCTCTCTCGCATCCGAAGGTTGTGGAGTTAATTTTACGGCTTTTATCGCTGATTTTCATCGCCCGGAAATGTTGAAAGAAGAAGTCGATAAATTCGCCAGTCTTGAAGACCCCTTCAGCTTGGGTTTAGGCAATCTGCCAACGGCGGAGATAGATCAGAAAAGTTTCTTTCTACCTGATACCCCGGTCATCTCTATTGCAGAGTTGGCGGCTCGTGGGATCGATGAAGAAACGTTTTTTTTAGGGTTCCTTGGGTTGTGGCTGAGTTGGTTCGCGCTTCCCATGCACCCTCGCCGCATGAGGCCATTCGTCTTCTATCATGCGCATCGAATGGTTGTCGGGATACAAGTGGCTGTGTGGATTGCTGGGTTAGCCCATATGTATCACGGCCTCAGCTCGGCAGCTGATACTACCGAGCCAGGGGTGTAGTTGGTAAATTTTCCGATGCATTATTTCACGTCATGGCTCGAGTAACACGTGCTAGGCGTCTTTGGCATCAACAAGAGGCCGAGTATTTATGGCAGGTGCAGGTTCCCTCGGATCATGCAACTGGTTGGCGCTTCTATCGTGACTCCGACGCAACGGGAAGCTAGAGGCTTGCTTCTTCCCCCGCGCACGGTTGGGGCTGGCATGTCCTTTACTAATAAAGTTTTGACCGTCGGCCAAGAGTCGGGGAAAACGGTGCTGCCACTGCAGGATATATTTAAAGACAGCGCCTCTGTGTTGAAAGCTCGGGAGATCCTTCATCTGTACTCCATCAGGCCGGGCTTTCTCGTATTTAGGCAAAATGATGCGGCGTTATTCATGAGATACAACCCGCATCGTTTTGCCCACAGCTGAGTTATAATAAGGGCGTCCTACTTGAGGATTTCTTGGCCGAGCCTGTTGCTACCGAAGTGGGAATGCGGAGCGCACTGCATCATTTCAAGTGCTTGAACACAAGGTCCAACTTCTTTATCAGCGAGCCGAGCTGCGTCCCAACGATCCTTAATGCATACGTGGCGTGGTATCAGCATTCAATGGGCGCCGTCATCAGGGAGGAGAAGCGATTGTTGCTCGATCGCAAGGGTGCAGTGCCGGATGGTGATCAAAATGTTCCTTTGAAGCGACGAAACATTGTTCAACCTCCCTTGAGAGAGGTCACTGTAGTTGAGCTTCCACGCGTGCTAAGCCCTATACGCGGGTTGCCCCCATCCAGCGTGCCTGAAAAAGAAGTGGTTGCCGCGTCCCCCGAGTCGGAAGTAAGAAAAGAAATTAGGACTCATCGTCCAAAGGCATCGTCCAAACGCAAACTCGTGTCATCGGCCCCCGGCGCCCGTCCTCAGAAGAAGAAGAAGCAAGTACTTTCTTTGGACATCATATTAGGCTCGACGCCCCCTGCTCCGTCTAGCGAAGGCTTGAGCGAATATGGGACCAATGAGGGTGTAGGGTTCCTAGGCACACTAATGAGGTCTCACAACAGATCAAACATGCCCAATTCAAATTTTTTCATGTGCCTGCAAACCCTAATACGGATCGTTAACTAGATGATAAGGCGATGCAAGCAAATAAACAACTTTATTGCTAAAGGAAAGTGACTACAACCTTTGTAGATCCGGTCCTCCACATCCTAGGCTCCGTAGTGACGTCCCTCCGCTGTACCTATCGGAATCCTAGACTCTCGCGGTGGTTTCATCGGAGAAAAGATCGGGCTAGGTCGTCGACTTCAATGCCGAAGATGATCTACATCGAGGCAACTCAAGATCAATCTCCAACTTCACCAAGTCATGAAACTTGTGAAGAAAACACCCCATACTACTTGGCAAGTGGTAGAGGATGAAGAAATAGGAAGTGGGTTCACTTTAGAATTGGATTTCTCACTCTTTTTCTCATGTTGCCATTGAAGCTAGCAAGCTTTCATAAAGCTTGATGAAGATGAAGATGAAGATGATGATAGAATAAAAAGGATTGTGTTTAAAAAAGAAAATCCCATTCATTCTTATCATAATGCAACCTTGGTTAAGTGTAGAGAATAAACTAGGGTTAGTTGAATGGTTAGGTTTAGGAGATGAAGACAAAATGGTCACTTAGTCAAAGATGCATGAAACATCAAGAACCTTCTTGTATGAAAGCAACCATTTAGTTTTCCCTTTTTTTTCTTTTAACCAAAATAAATAGATAAACAAATAAAGCAATGGAAACCCTAATCATTAACTAAACATAGTGTATAGCATACACACACCCAAGGTTGCATGTATCATCAAACATGATACAAACAAGTGTACAAAAATATATCACATATACAATGTGCACTTCAAGTGAGAAAATCCATTTTAAGTGAACAAATACTAGTTAATGCAAAGTAATATATCAAATATATAATTATACATTAAATCATTAAATCAACACTTGATTTAATGATCCGGTCATGTCGCATATAACCGACCAGTATCCAATGTATCGACTTATCGAATCAATCTTCAATTCGATAACTAGGTTATATCGCATACAACCAATCGATACATTCATCGCGAGAATAGAATACGGTATCACATACACGCATTATTCTCGGTCCCGCACATATCTCATATGTGCTCCTATTTCGTTTCGCTTGGGCCAGGAAACCTCTGTGTAGGACTCTAAAGACTCGTCAATACGCCGGCAACAGGTGATGATCATATCAAACACCCACAAGCCGCAAGCGGTCTGCTAAACGTAACGGCCACCCGGGTATTGAGCGATCAGAAGATCAATGAGCAAGCCCGCTCACACTCCTGTGAATCCAACCAGTAATACTTACCGTACAGTCCGGTCTGTTCGTCTGATATGTCGCATATCTCGCCTAGGGGTGGTAAACGTCAGACCCCAATATCTTGATAAGTCATGCTGACGTGAGGTCCATAACATGTGTGAAACTACTGATAACACTTACCAGTAGATCACTGCAACCCTGGCCAGGGATTTCCAGTTATGGCCAGTCGAGCATAGCGCAACATCAACCCCCAATACCGGGAGAGACGAATCCCCTCCTATCACTCATTGCCTCTATGTGAATCGGGACTGTACCCAAAAACCACCTGTTTGCACGCCTCGGTAGAGCCGTGGTAGGGTGGAAATCAAAGCACAGTGGGAGACACACAAGACTCTATGACGATCTCGGGTCAACAGACTAAGCTGTACCAGTGTCACCAGAGAACTGCCATCTGACATGAGGTATAATACCATCTGGGAGTTCTCAGCGAGTCCGTTCAGTGTACCCAGTCTCCACTGAGCACCTGCATACCATCTCTGATGTCAAACACCAATGGATATAAGATCATCCATCGCCCATCACATGGGTCGAGAAGACATGCGCTAGTCTACTCTGGAATATCGATGCCCCGTCTCGATATTCCCACGACTAGGAACATTGAAGGATGTACTCATGGACTACCCAGGCCCCACTAGTATGATCTGCATCATAGTCTTGGAAGTCGAGTACACATCCTAAGGGCTTTATCAACATGTAACAGAGAGACAGAAAGTATACATGTTAAGATAAAGAGCAACCAGATAGCGTACTATCATATCGAGCAAGAAAGTCCTACCTATATATGTCCCAGCATCCATTACAATATACATCCAATGTACAGTAATGGCCTCTAGGGCATACATATAACTAACAATCTCCCACTTGCACTAGGGCCATCTGTAGCAGTGGTTGCAGTATCACATACTCAACCATCCCATATGAGCCTCTCTCTGGGAAAAAGCCTTTGTGAGTGGATTCGCCGTGCTGTCCTCTGAGTCTACTCTCCTAACCTCGATCACCCTAGAGATCATCTATCTCCATGATCAGGTGATGCTGCCTCAGAATATGTCTGGGTCACTGATGGGACCAGGGTTCCTGGGCCAAAGCCACACTTCCATTGTCACACAATGGTAGGAACCTAGTTCTTCTTATGAACCAATATACACCTAAACTGCCTCATTGGTAGTATCTTTAATAGCGATGTTACCAGCCTTTATCGTCTAGTTTGCCATGGTATCTAGCTTGGAACTCTTCCAACATACCGTCCCTTTACTGAGGGTAAAGATAATGCCTGCGACTGACACTCAATCGTCCTTATCACCCTGGAACGTTTCCAGTGATTCTCCCCAGGATCAACTGATACTATCTCACTATAGTTAGTGAGAATCCTAACATCCATTTAGATCTATCTCATAGATCCAAAATCCAAGATTTAGGAGGTATCACTTTTATCCTATTGGAGAATCCATGTGATAAGAGGAGATCGACCGATCGTAGTATAGGAAACTCTTTTCCTATCAAGAGTATGTCATCTACGCACTCTACGAGGATCACAACCATACTCCCTACTACCTTTTTGTATATACAAGGTTCATCTACCATTTTGATGAAGTCAAACACTTTGACTATCACATCAAAACAGACGTTCCAACTCCGCGATGCCTGCTTTATCATGTAGAGAAACTTGCACACGTTTCCGCTGCTCCCACTATTTACGAAGCCCTCTGGCTGTGTTCTTATAGACGTTCTCTTCTAAATCATTATTTAGAAAAGTAGTCATGGCACCCAACCACCAGATATCGCAGTCATGGAATGTAGCCGTGGTAAGTAGGATCTGGATGGACTTAAGCATAGCCACTGGAAAAAGGTTTCATCATTATCCACGCCTGGTCGATGACGAAAACCTTTAACAAGTCTAGCTTTGAAAGTCTCAACCTTTCCATATACACCAAGTAATCTTCTCAAGATATACTTGCTTCTGATGGGGATATAACCCTTCAGATATAGCAACCAAAGTCCATACTTTATTGGTGTACATGGATTCCATCTAAGATCGCTAAGCATCCAGCCATTCTTACAGAGTCCCTACTCTCGATGGCCTGCTCGAAACTAGTTGGGTCATCATCTCATGATGCATTCCTCGCTCCCACTGTCATCGAGAAATCGAAGTATCTCTCAGGAGGATGAGAAACCCTACCAGATCGGCGAAGAGGCTGAGGTTCGTCGGGAACTATTGAATCCTTTGGTTCTGTCAAATCATCAGCTGCAGTTTTGTATAGCTGGAACCTTTCCAGTTCTACAGAACTGACCTTACCTCGATCTTGTCCGGATTTTGCTTTTGACATAGGCCGGACAATCCCAAATCTTAACTTACTTAAGAGATGGGCTCTTCCCATACCATGTCTTATATGGAATGGTATGCACTGATTTGATTCGAATCCAATTCAATAGGTATGCAACTTCTCAAGTGCACAACCCCAAAATGAAATAGGTAACTCAGTAATACTCATCATAGAGCATACCATATTTTAATATTATGCGATTGCTCCGCCCCGATACACCGTTGTGCTGTGGTGCATTCAGAGGAGTAATACTGAGAGAGAATCTCATTTTCTTTTAGAATAGTCCAAGAATTCCATGCACAAGTATTCTCCTCCCTGATCTTATCATAGGACATAATACTTATACTCGGTTTTTGGTTCTTTACTTCTAACTTATATTCTGTGAATATCTCAAAAGGTTCGGACTTGTGTTTCAACAGGAACACATGATTGAATCTTGAGAGATCATCAGAGAACATAATGAAGTATAAAGAACCGGTCCTGGCATGTGTAGACAGGGGACCTTACATACATCATCATGTATCAGTCCCATGAGTTTACTAACTCTTTCTCTGTTTCCAGTAAACGGAGCTATAGTCATCTAATCTTTGTGACATGACTGGCAAGTTTCACAAGATGTAAATTCAAACTGATTTAAATATGCATCTAAAATGTAACTTCAGCCAGTCGGGTCGCATTGATATGACCTAGTCTACGATGCCTCAAGATGGATTCGTTCATTTCTGAACTCTTCCTCTTGTGTGTGTTCTGTATACTAGGAACTGTAGTTTGATTTAGAACGTCAATGCTTTTAGATAACGTGCCTGAACCGATCAACTTTTGATATAGGAAATGATCAAAACATTATCCATCAATACAAAATTTTATCATTTCTTTAATAAAGAGATTGATATGATTTTGTATATCAGGTTCGGTATCTAACAACATCTGTTCAGAATCAATGTATTGGTAATATAGGGTGACAGTGACCAACAGACTTGGCTGCAACACTTGCCACGTTTTCTGTCTCATGAAACTTATCACCCGTTCTCAGTTTTCTACCTTTTTGTAGCCCTATGTAACAGATTACATATCTGGGATCCTGATCCGGTATCAAATACCCAGGATGCAGAGGATACTGAGAAACAGTTCTGTGTGATGAACACACCCGAAGGAGATGCATCATATGCACTTTCTTCGTTTGGGCGGCATAGGAATTCTGGTATTCCCCTATATCCTGCTCTGTCTTATAACAATTATAAGTTGGAGCGGGACCAACGTTCCCCAGCTCAGTATAACAAGCGGGATCGGTTAATACATCCATATTATTATCTTGATTAAGGCGTGATATGGTCGCTACCAGGAGAGAGAGAGAAGAAAACACTTTGCGTGCGCTCTTGCAAGATTAGATTAGTTATATATTTTATCTAATCAGGATGGCTCCCACTGTTTTTATCAAATCTTCCTTCAAACCTTAAAAGGAAAGACTAGCCGGGATTAATTACACTCTACAAGTTCGCCGATTTTTCAGCCAGGCTAGTGTCGGTACTTTGAGGGAGGTTCCCCGTGCTTTCGCACGGACCTAATTACAGTAAACCTCGTTTTCCCAGAGGCGTAACCCCGTTGACACCTTTCTAGACACCTACTTGATCGGCTAATTGCAAAGTGCAAAACTCTCCCAGGAGTAACAATTACTCGCAGTGGGTATCGGGATCCAACTATCATATAGAAGGTATACAATCTCATTGCAAATTTGAACACTTGAAACTCCCGATAATGGTTTTTACCCCTAGCACTTATGACCTTAACTATGGTCAACAAATCATAAGCACTAGTCAAGTTTTACCCGTCATTTCATGATTAATTAGACCCACCCACATGACCCTTAACTAAGGTCAACAAAGTCACGCGACTGTCCTAACTAATCGCATCATATGTGGTATAGGAAGACATCACTTAGCTACCGTACACTGTGCCTTAACTAAGGTCAACAAACACAGCACAAATACTAAGTACTCTACTTCCTAAAATGACGGAGGGTTGCGAATGGTTTTTAATAAAACCTTTAACGCTTTGAAATTGATCTCGTTGCGGAATCAAATGGTTTTTAAATGGAATGTTTTTTAGGCTTTTCTAGTTTTGCTAAAGGGGTCACTCCCGGTGAAGGGATCATCGGCCCTTTCCTCGTCGAATGAGGTGTGGGATATATCATATATATCACTGTGCAATGCAAAAACTATAGAAGCTATCAAAAGACAAGCCGAGTGTGTAGCATGTGCCAGTTATTGCTAAAGGAGTCACTCCCGGTGAAGAGATCTCGGTCCTTTCCTTATCGAATAAGGTGCAGGATGTTCTACAAGAAACACCGTGATGCAAAGCAAGAACTGTAGCTACCCGGTTTTATTTTGAAATTCGATTCCACAACATCAATTAGGTTTATTTTCTTTCATTAATCTCATTAATGAATATCCCATCATTTAAGTCCACCTAAACATCACAGATAAATATAACGTACGCTTATGCCATCTGCATTCGCCTCGATGTCCCGTTTGCACCGTTAGGTTAGGTAACTAACGCCAGAGCGAGGCAGGGCTAGCACGGGTGTAAAACATAAGCAACGTCTATATAATATATCATATATACTATATACAATATCTATCTGAACAAATCACATAATCACATCATAGATAACGCAGCAGAAAATATCATATGAAATATTGGATATACTAGGACGTCCGTGTTTTTAATACGAGCCAGTATAAAACACGGATTCCACGGTCGTGATGAATAGCCAATCCCACACCCCTAGACCCCTACGAGAGCGGCAAGCAACCCTACCAATTCTAGGGTTAGGAGACCCGGACTCGACTCCTCGAGATGGTCTCCCACTGGACCCTAGAACCCGGTTACTTATGCTCCCCTCCTTGGGTCTATCCTAATGCGGAAAAGTAAATAATATACAAATGGTGACATCATCCGCAACCTGGAAGTGCCCCAATAAAAGAATATCACATACAAGTTTTTACATGAATGAAAATGAAAAACACTCATCTCACATAAAAAAAACCCCGGCTATTCAAACACGACGATCCAATATAACATATCCAGCAACACATAACATCACATGTCATCAACGTAAGTAAATATGTGCATCCCAATTGTCGTTGACATATAGCAACGAAACCGGCGATATCACATATTACACTTACGGTCACAGAAAAGAAAGTGTAAAACTACAACAGTTGGAATCCGCAAACTCTTTAGACATCGCATGCCTAATCAAATAAAATACTTAGACATCGCATGCCTAACAATTATAAACCCCGCATTTTAGTCTTATTATCGAAAACTCTTTTCAATATCAAGTCGGGCAATTCCACAAGATTCCCGACATCCTGATCGAATGCTCGTCGCAAACTTTAGTAGGCGGCCGCACCCCCGGCGCCGTCGACGAAGTGCACCAAGGCGGAACACCGCTGCCGCGAGCACCCGAACGAATGCTTTCGGCGACGGGGTTCTCCTATAGTCACTTGGTCGAGGCTATGGGGTGAGGCTGTCTATTAAGTTTACCCGGCGAGTATCCGCGTACGCTACGTGATTGCGACGGACTTTCGATCATATCAGAATTCCGTGGCAACCGATCAAGTGAGACTAAACTGCTATGTTTATAACATTCATTCAGTTATCTCATAACTACTTGTGAATTCCAAATGTTGTATCACATTCCGGATAAATAGAAAATGTTAAACTTTCCGATCGAACAATCGAACACCCAGGTTTTCCCGAAACAGCTCAACACATGAAATAAGTTTAAAAACATTCACTTCGTGCCTCAGCACCAACGGTCCAGCCGTAGAAGGGTCAAGCCAACGCCTCATATGTGGCACGCCGTACAGCCCCAAACCCTATGGTTCAAAGGGCAGTTCAAGACGGTCACATAATCGAGTTAAGGTTTGTTGTCTTCTAGAGGGACCATCGCGTTACTTGCACTACTTGGAACGTCATTAAACTACGGAAAAATCCAACAATTGGAAATTTCCCGGCAGGGGAAAAAGTGGGTATTTACATCCGGTCGAACTTTTTAACATATTCTAAAAAATACCCGGAAAAAACACAGACAAAATTAGACAATCCGATCGAATCTCCGAACTCCCAATATAACCTAGAAAACTCAACTCTTGAGTAAGATTTAAAAATTCCCAGAAAATACAGCACCAAAATATAGGAATTACTGTGCAAAAATCAATGAAAGAGGAGACCGTACGGCCGCGGAACCGCCGCACATGCAAGGCTAGGGCAGCGGTTCTGCGGCGGTTTAATCGAGTTAGGCCCTCGTTTTTCACAGTAATTCATATGAGACCCTGCTTATTTTTCTGCATATTTTTAATTCATAAAAATCCCCGATTTCAAAAAATGTACAGAGATTGGATTTGGATTAGGGTTTCGGGTTCGATCGGGTTTCTAACTTCGTCTACTCATCGCCTAAAGCTCTAGCTAGACTCTGATACCACTGTAGGGTTCCTAGGCACACTAATGAGGTCTCACAACAGATCAAACATGCCCAATTCAAATTTTTTCATGTGCCTACAAACCCTAATACGGATCATTAACTAGATGATAAGGCGATGCAAGCAAATAAACAACTTTATTGCTAAAGGAAAGTGACTACAACCTTTGTAGATCCGGTCCTCCACATCCTAGGCTCCGTGATGACATCCCTCCGCTGTACCTATCGGAATCCTAGACTCTCACGGTGGTTTCATCGGAGAAAAGATCGGGCTAGGTCGTCGACTTCGATGCCGAAGATGATCTACGTCGAGGCAACTCAAGATCAACAACTTCACCAAGTCATGAAACTTGTGAAGAAAACACCCCATACTACTTGGCAAGTGGTAGAGGATGAAGAAATAGGAAGTAGGTTCACTTTAGAATTGGATTTCTCACTCTTTTTCTCATGTTGCCATTGAAGCTAGCAAGCTTTCATAAAGCTTGATGAAGATGAAGATGATGATAGAATAAAAAGGATTGTGTTTAAAAAAGAAAATCCCATTCATTCTTATTATAATGCAACCTTGGTTAAGTGTAGAGAATAAACTAGGGTTAGTTGAATGGTTAGGTTTAGGAGATGAAGACAAAATGGTCACTTAGTCAAAGATGCATGAAGCATCAAGAACCTTCTTGTATGAAAGCAACCATTTAGTTTTCCCTTTTTTTTTCTTTTAACCAAAATAAATAGATAAACAAATAAAGCAATGGAAACCCTAACCATTAACTAAACATAGTGTATAGCATACACACACCCAAGGTTGCATGTATCATCAAACATGATACAAACAAGTGTACAAAAATATATCACATATACAATGTGCACTTCAAGTGAGAAAATCCATTTTAAGTGAACAAATACTAGTTAATGCAAAGTAATATATCAAATATATAATTATACATTAAATCATTAAATCAACACTTGATTTAATGATCCGGTCATGTCGTATATAACCGACTAGTATCCAATGTATCGACTTATCGAATCAATCTTCGATTCGATAACTAGGTTATATCACATACAACCAATCGATACATTCATCGCGAGAATAGAATACGGTATCACATACACGCATTATTCTCGGTCCCGCACATATCTCATATGCGCTCCTATTTCATTTCGCTTGAGCCAGGAAACCTCTGTGTAGGATTCTAAAGACTTGTCAATACGCCGGCAGCAGGTGATGATCATATCAAACACCCACAAGCCGCAAGCGGTCTGCTAAACGTAACGGCCACCCGGGTATTGAGCGATCAGAAGATCGACAAGCAAGCCCGCTCACACTCCTGTGAATCCAACCAGTAACACTTACCGTACAGTCCGGTCTGTTCGTCTGATATGTCGCATATCTCGCCTAGGGGTGGTAAACGTCAGACCCCAATAGCTTGATAAGTCATGCTGACATGAGGTCCATAACATGTGTGAAACTACTGATAACACTTACCAGTAGATCACTGCAACCCTGGCCAGGAATTTCCAGTTATGGCCAGTCGAGCATAGCGCAACATCAACCCCCAATACCGGGAGAGACGAATCCCCTCCTATCGCTCATTGCCTCCATGTGAATCGGGACTGTACCCAAAAACCTCCTGTTTGCACGACTCAGTAGAGCCGTGGTAGGGTGGAAATCAAAGCACAGTGGGAGACACACAAGACTCTATGACGATCTCGGGTCAACAGACTAAGCTGTACCAGTGTCACCAGAGAACTGCCATCTGACGTGAGGTATAATACCATCTGGGAGTTCTCGGCGAGTCCGTTCAGTGTACCCAGTCTCCACTGAGCACCCGTATACCATCTCTGATGTCAAACACCAATGGATATGGGATCATCCATCGCCCATCACATGGGTCGAGAAGACATGCGCTAGTCTACTCTGGAATATCGATGCCCCGTCTCGATATTCCCACGACTAGGAATATTGAAGGATGTACTCATGGACTACCCAGGACCCACTAGTATGATCTGCATCATAGTCCTGGAAGTCGAGTACACATCCTAAGCGCTTTATCAACATGTAACAGAGAGACAGAAAGTATACATGTTAAGATAAAGAGCAACCAGATAGCGTACTATCATGTCGAGCAAGAAAGTCCTACCTATATATGTCCCAGCATCCATTACAATATACATCCAATGTACAGTAATGGCCTCTAGGGCATACATATAACTAACAGAGGGTTTATTCGGGCTGCTTGATAATACCGATTTGGAGGTTGCCATTGAAGCTTCCAAACAATCAGCCACCCTCGAAAAGGAACTGGCCGCCCTTGCGCAGTCAGGTATACTTTATCCTTATTTCTCCGCTGTTTATTTCACTCTTCTTTTTTTTTTATCATACTTTGACTGACGCCTCTTGTTTTAACAGGTGCCTCTACAGAAGAAGCCATTGCTGCTTCGCTTAAAACCTTTGAAGAGGAGGAAAGGCTTCGCGCCTCTTAAACGACTGATGATGGATACCGTAACGGTTCCGGAGGTAAAACCTAGCCCTAGTGATAATATCTCCTTAGCGAAGGTCCTGAAGAAGTATCCTCTTCCTATCAAAACCGAGAAGCAGCCCAAAAAACATACGGCCAAGGGAAAGAAGCGATCTTCTGCAATCACTAGTTCTAGATCAAAGCGGGGGAAGAAGACCGTTACTAATCCACCGGAAGACGGTCTTCTTTTTCCTGGTTCATCTGCCGAGGAAGCCGCACAATTGGCTGAGGCTATAAGACGCTCACAAGACGAATCCGAGAATGTAAAGATCCCGAAAAGGCCTTACCCTGCTGTCATCTTTTATGAAGACCCTCCATGGATACGGCGATTATTCATAGGCCCTCTGGAAGAATGGGGCGAAAGGGCTCTTAAGCAGGCCGTCTCAGCCGACGCCGAGGATGCACTTTCATTTTGGACTGGTGGCCACGAGTCTACTCTCGAACCTCGGCTAGTGTACCTCTTCAGGAAGGAGCGTCGGCTTGAACAAGCCATACTAGAAGCCCCCTTGCGCATCGGTATGTTCATGTATCTCTTTGTAATATTTTGTATTGCTTGTATACATATATATATATATATATATATCTCCTTATCCTCGTACAAACTTAGCAGGGACTTCAGCGATGGCAGAGAAGCTGAGTCCAAGCCGCGCCCTGACTATGGACTTCGCAGATAACCCCGATGAGGCACTAAACAGTGTGGAGGGGGTGGACGCCATTGTTGTTCCTGAGACGGAGCTTCCCTTGGTGATTCCTGCTCTCCAGGTGATTGCTCCTCCGGAAGAGGCATTTTCATTGGCTGTGGATCCAATGGATCTTTCTGGGGACGGCCCGACGACTGTGGGACAGGTGGTCGAAGCCACTATCGTTTCATTGGAGCGTGTAACGATGGTCATTGTTTCTCCACCGGACGTTATTATACCGGCCAACATCCCTGATGATGTGCTCGGGAACACGGAGGAGAGTGAGGCAGTCGTTGCATCTAGTGATGCCCTTGTCGTGGTCTTGACCGGTGACTTACCAGGTAAATTTCAGGTTATTGCTTTCTTCTTATTCTGTAATCCTTTTCAATCTTTCCTGACAGTATTTATCTCGTTTCTAATACACGTGTGGCGAGCGTTGAGGTCGCGCTACCCGTGGCAGCGCCTTCAGTTACCGCCTTGACGGTGACTACTCCTCTACCTTCTCTCGTACCGTCTCAGATGTTAGAAGGTACGGATTTGTAACCCATCAGTCTTACTTCCAGGCTGTATAATTTATGTACTGACGTTGCATTACCGCGTCTTTGCAGGAGTTCTTTTTGACCACCTGTATCAGGTGCTGCACCCACACTTCTCCTTCCTGTCAGAGATTAGTCCGCCTGATGGTGTCGGTGAGTATCTTTTCTAAACGACGTCCTCTCTTTAACGGACAGTCACATTATTGCTAACCCCTCTTTGTATTGCTTGTAGCCTTACAAATCGAAGGTGGGGACGCGGCTATCATTGCGCCACCAGTACTCCCAGCTCTGCCCCATGTTGCAGCCGATATAGTAGACTCTATTTTTTCATGTATTTTCTTTATTTCTTGAGCCGTCATCTGATTGTGATTTGTTTTGCAGCGGTCAAATCGACTCCAGCCCCATTCGAGTCTCGCGTCATAATGCCGGCCGGACCCTTTTTCAGACGTCCATCCTTGAAAGGCGCCGCGAATAGTCTGCGCATGGTGAGCGACTATATTGAAGAGCTCGACGTAGAGACTCCTACATCTGCCGCGGATTTTGCCACGGAGGTTAACCAAATACTAGCGATGCTTATAAACTTCCATAACGAAGGCGTCGTCGAGTCTTGGGTTAACCACTGCCGGAAGATTGAGGCCTGCCTGCATGAGCTCGAGCTTATGCGTCCTGCTCCTGAGATTTAGGTTTTGAACTCCCAGCGGGCTGCATGGGTTGAGCAGACTGTGTCCTTCCTCCGCCATTTTGAACAAGAAGCGACCTTGAGGCGGAAGGAACGCGAGGAGGCTTCCGCTGAGTCTGTTCAATTGCGTGCCCAGGTTGAAGCGAGCGCCGCGCAACTGAGAGCCGTCTTTGATACCTTGCAGCAGTGTATTTCGGACGGGCTTGTATTGAGACAGAAGCTCGACTCTATCGAGCGGATTGTGCAGAGTCGCAAAGCTTCTCAACGGGAAATCGATGAGAAAATTTCATCATGCTTGCAGCAAAGGACTCGAATCGAAGCGGAGCTGGCAGCGACGGCTGATCAAGAAGAGAGGCTGAGGGAGGTGCACGAGCGGCTGATCGAACTATTGAAAGCGCTTCCCTCTCAATAAATTTTTTTGTACCATTTATAATTTTGAATAAAATGTATTCATTCTTTTATTCTTTCATATGATGTATTTTGTACCTAATTGAATTCATGAATAAAAGATACATTTCTTTCGCACCATCTTGTGTCATCTCTCTGCTTTCTTCTTTCTTTTGTTGTCAGCATGTCACCTTAGTAAACGTAGCTTGTAGATGACAGTGAGCATTCTGTCTTGAACTCTTCGAGAGTTGGTGATGGCTTAGGAGGCAGGTTCAGATTTGCTGTCTAAGACTTTTCAACTTCATGAGCTGTGAGGGTCTCATGAAGACTTTTCTCCCTACGAATCGTGAGGATCTTGCAGGTGTCTTTTCTCCTTAGGAGTCGTGAGGATTCCTAAGTGTGTTTTCCTTTATAAGTCGTAAGGATCATACAAGAGAATTTTCCCTCTTACAAGTCGAGAGAACCCGTAAGCGGTTGTTTCTCTCCTTGTCGAGATTCGACTTTGGAGAGTGTGGCCCGTGAATAGTATGCAAGAGTCCATTTTGGACCGACTTGCAGGGCCCCAGTGCTTAGGAAACCGGTTCTTATCCCCATTGCCTAAGTCTTTTCCTACAAGTCGAGACGAATCGAGAAGTTCTCGCAAAGACACTAATTTCCTCACGAGTCGAAACGAATCGAGCAGTTCTCGCAAGGATATCCTAACGTCATAATTAACCTCTGCACTTTACGACAGGAATCTGTTAGGGTTTGTGGTACTAGGGTTTTGTCCATCGTACCGTCGCGTTGGCTGATGTATTCCTCGATAGGCAACCTTACTGTTCGAGTAGCCTTACGACTGTCGTGTCTCTGATCCTTTCGGGGGCTGGACAAGACGTCTTCAAGCAATCTTCCTAGGCAGTTTGACCGTCGGAAGAGCAAGCGTTAGGAATTTTGCCATGCCGCTTTTTACTTGAGGTTAGGCTCATTTTGGAGAGCCCCGATGAGTCATAACCATTCCGCGTTGGGGTGGGATGATCTCCGATAGTCTTTCAGGCTTTATATAAGTTGCCGTCAAGACCCTGAAGCTAGGAATTTGGCCTTCGCTTCGTTTGCTTTGGCATGTCCGAATCCAGTTGGAGGAAGGACGCTGTAGTGACATTTCGTCTGCTATATCGAGAAGAACGTTGAGGTGGTGACCACTTCACGCTGGTGTGGGACAATCTTCGATAGTCTTTTAGGCTTTATATGAGTTGCCGTCAAGACTCTGAAGCTAGGAATTTGGCCTTCGCTTCATTTGCTTTGGTGTGTCCGAATCCTGTTGGAGGAAGGACACTGTAGTGACATTTTGTCTGCTGTATTGAGATGAACGTCGAGGTGGTGACCACTCCATATGGGATGATCTCCGGTGGTCTTTCAGGTTTTATATGAGTTACCGTCAAGACCCTGAAGCTAGGAATTTGGCCTTCGCTTCGTTTGCTTTGGCGTGTCCGAATCCTGTTTGAGGAAGGACGCTGTAGTGACATTTTGTCTGCTGTATCGAGACAAACATCGAGGTGGTGACCACTCCATATGGGATGATCTCCGATAGTCTTTCAGTTTTTATATGAGTTACTGTCAAGACCCTGAAGCTAGGAATTTGGCCTTTGCTTCGTTTGTTGGCATTGCGTCTGCTGTATCGAGACGAATGTCGCGGTTGTCTCTACGTTGCTGGTGAACAGTCGAGGTTTGGAACTAAGGATTTTACCATGGCTCCGTTGTTTAATTGTCGCGTCTGAATCCTGCTGGAGGAAGAATGCTGTGGTGACATCTCGTCTGCTGTGTCGAGAAGAACGTCGAGGTGGTGACCACTCCACGCTGGTGTGGGATGATCTCCGATAGTCTTTCAGGTTTTATATGAGTTGCCGTCAATACCCTGAAGCTAGGAATTTGGCCTTCGCTTCGTTTGCTTTGGCATTGCGTCTGCTGTATCGAGAAAAATATCGCGGTTGTCTCTAGGTTGCTGGTGAACCGTGGAACTAAGGATTTTGCCATGGCTCCGTTGTTTGATTGTCGCGTCTGAATCCTGCTCGAGGAAGAACGCCGTGGTGACATCTCGTCTGCTGTGTCAAGACGAACGTCGAGGTAATGACCACTCCACGCTGGTGTAGGATGATCTCCGATAGTCTTTCAGGTTTTATATGAGTTGCCGTCAAGACCCTGAAGCTAGGAATTTGGCCTTCGCTTCGTTTGCTTTGGCATTGCGTCTGCTGTATCGAGACGAATGTCGCGGTTGTCTCTAAGTTGCTGGTGAACCGTCGAGGTTTGGAACTAGGGATTTTGCCATGGCTCCGTTGTTTATTGTCGCGTCTGAATCCTGCTGGAGGAAGAACGCTGTTGATGATCTCTAGGCTATCCCTGAACCGTCGAGATTTAGCTTCGTTTTCTGATGGAGCCTGGGAAGGGAAGGTGTGATTCCTTCTTTGTTTGCACCCCTGGATTGTATACAAGGATTGATGTGATATCACCTGTAGGGCAAAAATTTCAATCTTTAAAAATTTTTATTTTATTTTATTTCTTTCCGCGATGCTCTATCATTTCAGCTTTTATATCGCGAGGGTCGCGATTGCCCAATCATTTCGGCTACTTGTCGCGGTGCCCAATCATTTCGGCTTTTTATTTTATTTTTACTCGCTGCTTTTTATTGCGAGTTGCCCAATCATTTCGGCTATTTTGCATGCATATATTTTTTTTTACTTGCTGATTTTGTTACAAGTTGTCCTATCATTTCGGCTATTTTGCATGCATGTGTGGCTCGCTGGCTTTTTGCTGCAAGCTTGGAATTAGACACCGATTTCGGCATCAGCACCGCTACAACTAGAATGTTGCCAGGAGCGAATCATCATTTGCCTCCGTCGATGTCGAACAAAGGTAGCTTAGCGAACAAGGTTAGGATCCTGTCGACTAAGGCTTTTGACTTCATGAGCCGTAAGGGTCTCATAAAGGTATTTCTCCCTGCGAGTCGTGAGGATCTCGTAGGTGCATTTTCTCCTTAGGAATCGTGAGGATTCCTAAGTGCATGATCTCTTATAAGTCGTAAGGATCTTATAAGAGTGTTTTCTCCTTATAAGTCGAGAGGACTTATAAGGACTGTTCACTATGCAAACATATCCCCAGTCACGGATGGGACTTTGTTAGGGAAATGTTTATTCACGCCCGTGGATTGTATACAAGGGTCAATATTGAGCCGCTTGTAGGGAAGTACTGGAGTTATGGTGGCTGCTTAAGAACAGATTCAGATTTCTGTAGCTTAAGACTTTTGAATCTTATGATCCGTGAGGGTCTCATAAGAGGGTTCTTCTTACGAGTCGTGAGGATCTCGCAAGTGTAATTTCTCCTTAAGGATCATGGGGATCCCTAAGTGTGTTTCTCCCTTGTGAGTCGTAAGGATCTCACGCAGGTGGTTTCTCCTTACAAAGTCGAGAGGACCTTGCAAGTGTCTTTTAACGAGATTGCACCCTTTCGAGTTTTCACAAAACTCGCCGTTAGCCCTGCTGTTTTTACTCATGGAGCCCTTTCGGGTTTTCATCTGTGCCCTTTTGCTTATGGACATACCGTTTTTTTTGTTTTTTTACCACGTCAGCCTGAGGATGCTGCGGGTTGTTAGTAGTTTAATGACGTTTCGGTCATAAGTCAACTTACGATTACGCAGCTAGATTTTGCCGCAAATCTTCGCATATTTTGTGTCGGAGGTGGATTCCTTGAAGAGAGGGTTGAGGGCAATTTCTTCGTCAGAGTTGCTTCCAAAGGTGATAACTTGCGAATCCTTGGTGTCGACTATATGACAGTTGCCAGCAGCTTTTTCGCGCTCATCTGTCGTGCTTTTCTGTTCCCGACGAGCCTTGCGCTTCAGTCGTTGAACGCGTCGTCGATGGGCAACATATCCCTGTCACCAGTTTTTAAAGGTTATACACTCCTCGGTAGGATGTGCAATCCTCTGATGGTATAGGCAGAAGTTAGGATGTATGTCCGCTTTATCAAGACATATATTGCCAGGGGAATTTCCTTTGAAAGAGAGCAACTTCATTCCTATTGCCAAGGCCCTAGCGAATCGTTTCCTTACCTTAAGCTTGCTTTTGCTGGAGATAGGGATGCTTTGCTCCGGTTGTGGTGTCTCGACCTTTTCATCCAGTCATCGGCGTTTGGCTTTTTCGAATATAGCCAGTTCGCGCTCTCGATTGGTTTTGCTTTTCTGACGGGCTTCGTTCAGTAGCAAGTCGATCATCTCGTCAGACGGTTCCAAGGGTTTTGGCTCCGATCCTGCCCCCAGCTCTTTTATGCCGTCTTCTATCGCCGAGTGTGTTTCTTCGTTAGTCAAGGCCGAATGAGAGATCATGCGGTAACTTGCCATATAGTCCTCAGATTCTTTTGATGAGTCATCCCTGTCGTTATTGTCGTTATCTCCGTTCTCAAGGATATTGCTGAGAAATTCTTAGAGTGTGACCGGGGTCCGCGTCTTCTGGTTATATTCTTTCAGAGCGTCAATCTGCTTTTGCAGGTCCGTGCGCTTGTTATCAAGCTTCACGGGCTTTTGGCACTTCTTCTTATTCGAAAATTTTGACGGCTGGGTGCGAGCGCTTTGACTATCACCACCAAGTTTTGTAGTTAGGCGCGGTATGAGCATTCCCTCGACTATCTCGGGTTCCAGTGGATTTTTCCATCTAGTTGCCGGGCACATCTGGAGATCCTTCAGCATTCTTTTCGTCTTTGCCGAAAAAACAACTTCCCCTGGGGCTTCCCTTATGAATGAGCACGATGCCCCCGGCACGTCCACTGTTTTAGGGGCATGAGGTTGTGGCAGGTTCACCTTCCAGTTTTCGGATAATGCAAACTTGCCTTGTTGGTATTGGTCTTCAATCCAGCCTTTGAAGATGAAGCAATCTTTGATTGGATGGCTTACTGCTTGGTGGTAAGGGCAGTAATTAGGATTGTTGACATCACCTAGCTGTAACGGACGTTTTGGATCCGGCAAATTTATGAGCCTGTTGCGCACCGCCAGCTCAAACAGTCTCCTTGTTTTATCCTGGGGAAACGAGCAAGGAAGTCCTAGTCTCTCCTCGAGGGATGGGCGTGGACGCATATTGTTTTGGCGACCAACCGACTTTAAATTGCTCTGCTGTTGTTGAGTATTGGCAACGAAAGTCGCTTTTCCTTTCCCCTTTTCCTTCCGAGTATCCGTCTTTGAAGGAGATGGTCTATGGCCCATCTGGTCCATTTGGACCAACTTGTCAATCAATGCCTGGAACGTAGTCGTCTTGAAGAACATCATGAATTGGGAGATAGTCGACTGAGGGTCAATGGTCCACATGAACATGCCCACGGCAGAAGTTTCTTCTATGCGTTGGTTGCATCTCGACCATAGGTTCCGCCACCGGATTGCATACTGCACCCACGTCTCTCCCGGCTTTACTCTGGCGTTGATCAATGCTGTGATTGGGGTGCGTTCACCGGTGCTTGCGAACCATTGAGTGAATAGCAACTCCATTTCTGTAAACGTTTTGATGGAGTCGTCGGGAAGATCCGAATACCATTCAAAAGCTGTGTCTGCTAAACTACCGATGAACTGGCGAAGTAGAAGTTTATCATCACCTCCAGTATTGCCGCAAAGAGCCCTGAACTGAGCGATATGTTGATGGGGATTGCCTGTCCCTTTGTACACATGGAATTTGTGGATTGTAATCCCGGCGGGTAACTTATTTGATCATACCAGCCTGGATATGGTCGCCCAGTTTTAACGACTTGGCCAGCCGCTTCGTTCGCTCGGTGAGCTCGTATTTTTTGAGCTATATAATCATCGAGCGTGGCTTTTGAGATGGTTTCCTCCTTGGCTGCTGACAGAGCCGGCAGAGGGTTCTATGTCTCCCCTCTGTCGTCTTCAATGATGATCGGAGGGTCTTCAGCTGGAGGTTCCGGCTGTAACATCATCCTGACCATGTCTTGGAAGAGAAGCGCCATTCGTTTTATATTAGCCGCTTGTTCTGCTGCTTCTCTGTCCTTCTTTTCGAGGACTCTGCGGAGGAAGTCAGCATCGGTTTCTTGTTCTTGACGCTGCTCTGATGACGCCTCCGGGCTTTCTTTTGGCCCGATGAGTGCGGCCATTTGCGTCAGCATTTCCTGAAGCTTCTGTTGCTGCTCCCGGGCTTTTGTCATGGATCGGGTAAGCGGTCGGTGACCCGTAGAAGCGCAGCTTTTCTCTTTTCCGAAAGCCATATAAACAGTATGCATCACCATGCCCCCAGACCTGGGGCGTTTAGATTCAGTGTTCTTGCAACTCGTCGTAGACTCAGGGATTTTCTCCGGCCTTCTTTTCTTGTGAGCGGTTGAAGTTGAGGGGGCCGTTGCAGTGGGCACCCAAGTAGCTGTCGCCTTTTGTGGCTTGACAGGACGGTCCTCTTCCTGCTGAACTTTCACCTTTTTCTGTCGGCAGGGATAATCCTGATCAATTACCGATTCTTGGATTTGTCGCCAGACCTTGTAGATTTTAGAAGACAGCCGTTGAGGGGGCTGCTCCAGCTTCGCCTTTATGATCTTCTCAACAGGTGGAGGAGATCTTTTCAGCACAGCAGTCGGAGAGTTCTTGCGGACCCTCCTAAGTGGTTCAAAGTTGTTCCCAGTTGGAACAGCAGCATCAACTTCCACTGTTGGGGCTGGCGGAGTCAGTCCAGAGGGTGAATTGCCCCCAGCTTTTCTCACTCGGCGCCAGTTATGACGTCGAGCATGTCGTGCGTCCGGGATCACCTCCGCTGCTGGATGAACTTCCTCTTGCCCCCTGCTTTGAGGAGAGACTGTTATTGGTGCTAGCCTGTCGAAGACTGACACCCGTTGAGAGGAGGTAGTCAGTCTTGCGAAAGCCGATTTCCGAACATGGAAAACAGCCTTTATGACTTCACGTGGAGTAGGAGCTGAAACGGCCAGTCTTGTGAAGACCGACCCTTTAGCCGGAGAAGCCGCCTTGGTGACTTCAAGAGTAGGAATGGCTATCCGCTTCGGGATAACGCATTTTGGTATTGCGGGCTTCTTCACGGGCCCATCTGAGCTTCGATCCAGTCTGTTGAAAACCGAGGCAGTGGACTTAGGCGACCTGTTGAGAGGGGCCGCCGTAGTGGTAAGTCGATCGAAGACCGACTTCTTGGGGCTTCTTGTGTTGGTATAGGAGTGCTGAAGCTTGTTAGCGGGATCATGGTCCCGAAAAACAATCCAGTGGTGGCCTGAGTCACCTGTTCCACCGGCATAGTGAAAATAGAGGCCGCTTGGGGCTCGTAAGTCACTCCTTCGGACGGGACGGAGCGAGAGTTGCAGTTGCAGTTAGTGCAATTTGAAGCCATTGATCTTCTGTTTTCTGCACGGAGCAAGATACCAAATCTTAGTACCTCGAATCCACAGGCAACCATAGCAAAACGCGATTCGTTCACGAACACGACACACGAAGTGTGGAGTGGAAAGAGGAAAAGGTCCCAGCGGGCGTGCCAGAATCTGTTCCCCGCTGAACACAGAGACGCGACCGCGCAGCTCCGTCTTTCCTGAAATTCGGGGCAGATGCTAATTGGTGCTATCCGTCCACCTCTCCAAAGATGCTAAGTTGATTTATGGCACCATGTATCGAAGGTTTAAACGGATGCGACCGATGTAGCAGACTTCGTCAGATTCCCCCTTTTTTGAGGGGTTTTTGATTGTGGGGACGCTCTTCCCTGCAGGCGCAACCCCCTGCAGTTAATTACACTACCGCATCGCGGTAACAACTTTTTCCTTCTCCACATGGTCACTTCGTGTCATGTGTGTTTGTTTTGTTTTTTGTTGCCCGTGGATTGTATACGGAGACTAATTTATGTTGTCGCCCGTAGAGAGTGGATTAGTCCAAACCCGTATTTTCTTAGATTTGGGTTTTGGTTTGGGTTTAAGGATACATCAGTCTCATTTGAGACTAAGATCAACTTAAACGTTAGTTAAGAATACGTTAGTCTAATTTTAGACTAAGATCAACTTAACACTTATTAAGGATACGCCAGTCTAATTTTAGACTGAGATCAACTTAACGGGATCGTTTAGATCCAACAAAAGAGCATTTAGACTTTATTGTTTAGTTTAGGGATATTGAGGTCAATTACCAGTTTAAGGACAATGGTTGTCCATACCAAATTAAGGACATGGTGGTCCATTACCAGTTTAAGGACATGGTGGTCCAAGGTTAAGGACATGGTGGTCCATGTTTAAGGACATCGTAGTCCATAAGGTTTAAGGACATCGTAGTCCATGGGTTTAAGGACCCCACAGTTCAGGTTAAGGACATCGTAGTCCATAAGGTTTAAGGACATCGTAGTCCATGAGTTTAAAGACCCCACAGTCCAGTTTAGAGACATCGTAGTCTATAAGGTTTAAGGACATCGTAGTCCATGAGTTTAAGGACCCCACAGTCCGTGAAATGTGTGGTTGTCGGGACCTGTCATCTCTCTGAAGACGTTGAAGGATTACAACGACAGATATCAGAGGAGTAAAGAGATGTACCCTCGAACCGATGTGAGTTGGTTGAACGATCTGTAGTCCAGTTTGGGACTGGGATCTGTTAAATATTCATGAGCGGATGGGCTCAGTTCAATATAAGTTGAGGACTTATGGCCAATATTGGGCTAAGTCCAATTAAAATGTTTAACATTTTATTGTTCTGGGCTGTTGAGCCTTTATTTGGGCTGGGCCCTTTTAATAATACTGAGCATTAGATCCTGACACATTTTTTTGTCCTGTATTGAATGCATAGCATTCATCAGAACAATGTGTGTTCTGACAAAGCGTATGTTCAGTTGATAAAACTGCACATTTAATATGACATTTTTCCTACTATTTCTATATAGTAAAAGGTGTTTATTATAAATATGACACATATGAAGGTTTATTTGCAAAAATACTATTTTCATGTGTTTATATATTATAATTATCATTATGTAGGAAAAAGTAAGCATATAATATCCATGTAACATTTGGTCTAGTTAAATATGCTTACCTTATTAAATATCTTTGACCAATTCTCTTAAAACTAAAATATCATGGCAAATGGTTAAAAATAATATCTCAATAAAAACAAATTCTACTAATATCATTTATTGAGATAATTGTGCAGGAATTATATCATGACTAAAATCAAGGAAATCCGAGTTGGCAAGATCAAATCTGCCGAAAATATTCAAGTAAATTGAAAAAACTAATTCTGGCAGAAATGTAGAAAAGATTTTCAAAGTCTAGATACTCAAAAGATTACCAAGTATTACAGATATGAATCTACAAAAATTAGAGGCCATGATCTCACCAAAAGGGGGCAGATCCGCGGCCAAACCTATCCAATGGCCGCGGTTCCTCCGCGGATTTGAGGAGTTGAAATATGAGATTTTGGTGGTTAGGATCCTAACAACTAGTTTTCATATTAGGAAACTAGGGTTCTGGCTCTGTGACTATAAATAAGGACCGAGGGCCTCTTGGAAAAATCATCAAGCTGAAGAGATCACGAAGTCCACGACAGGCTCACGCATCTAGGATGATCATCAACAGTTCATCTACCTCCTTAGAAGAGATCGAGAAGCAAACTAGTATTTTGTAATCATTTTCTAAGGGAACAAAGTGTAAATGATTTTTGTTGATTAATAAAGGTAGTAGTTTTCTTATTCTATCTCTTTGTAGTTTTTAATATGATTTCTCTCTCCATCTCTTCTTCTCCCAACATGCGCGAGTAATTCTTCACTTTTTAGGGTTCATAGGATTAGGGTGTGTTAATGGATGATGAAGATCTTTAAACTCTTTTTAAGTCTTATAAAGTTTATAAACTTTATCAAAAGAATAGTTAACATCCTAATTGGGTGCGCTATCAATACATCGATAATCGCGACCACGATTGGAGATTAGATTAACTATTGTTTTGGTAAAGGCTAGATATGAACGGAGTTCCATGTCATGATAGGGGTTAAGAGTGGGAATCCTTTTTCCCTCCAGAAACCCTAATCTACATGCATCACTGTCGTTCTAGTTTTAAATCTATTAAAGGATAAAAAGAGCAATTTTTAATTAATCGTCCATAACTACTAAATCCCAATGAACCCTACAAGCCCCTTTTAATATTAAACTTACATCCGTAGTTAATCTAGATCTATATTTTGCATCCGTATTTAACGTAGATCTAAAACCTACAATCATTCTTCACCATTCTTTATTATTCCTCCTTCCTTTTTCAACACGTCTAAAGTAAGATTAAATGATTCAACGTTTTCCTGAGGACGACCCGTACTCATCTCGGTCTAGCTACACGCGACACCGTTATTGATTGCGGTTAACTAGTACACATAAAATCAGATCAATCAGCGCCACAAGGCGCGCCAGGCGCTTTGCGCCAATTAAAGAGCGCATTGCGCTTCTGCCAAGTAGCGCACACGAAAACGACACGTGTCACGTTCTGCGCCAGTTGATGAGCGCTGAGCGCTAATTTATGAGCGCATTGCGCTAGTTTTGTGGTGCACCAGTGAGTGACACGTGGCGTGCTTGGCGCTGAGCGCCAGCCCATGAGCGCAGTGCGCTGTTCCAAAAGCGCAAAGCGCAAGTTGCATACGTGGTTGACATGTGGCACGTTTTGGCGCTGAGCGCCGGTCCAGGGAGCGCAAAAGCGCAGTTCAAGAGTGTAAGGCACTTTTCAATAGCGCAAAGCGCATCTGATCAAATTTATGATCTATGAACAAATTTATGTTCTTTTTAAAGGAAGTTTTGCCTCAAGATTTAAGAACTACAGTTCTTATTTTTGAAAGGGCTTTGCCTTTGTAGATCAAAAATCTGTGAATGAAGTAAATACTTCTTTTGTTTTTATGATGAGATCTTTTAATCTTTTATGAAAGACCTTGGTATTTATAGATCTATGATCTTTTTTAGAAGATAGTTCTTCTTTTCATGAGATGATTTCATCCCCGCGTTCATTGTTCATGTTCTTTACCTTGAAGAAATGATCTTCTTTTGCTAAAAGCTTACTTTTCTTTCTTTAAGTTTTCTCAAAGTTTGTAGGGGGTCTCTCTATATCTGACTTGAAGTCTTGGGGCCTTTATATAGGGCAAATTGATTTGTTCAATCAGTTAAGGAGATCTTTTCTCCAATTGATTTGGGGATTTCCCCACCATTGGATCTTTGATCCTAGAGCTTCTGATTTACAGAAGGCAATCTTCTTGTTTTTTAACAAAATTGGGAAATCTTTCCATACAGAGTTTATTCTGTATTTTGGTGATTTTTAATCACCTTTGGATCATTGATCCAACGGTGTTCTGATTTACAGAGCACAATCTATTTGTTTAGAAAGATTTTGAGGAATCTCTCCTCAACAGAATTTTATTCTGATTAATTGATGATTTATTATCTTTATTAGATCTTTGATCTGACGGTGAGGAGCTTTTAGTTGTAGCGTTAGCGCACCCGTGCTTTACACGTGGTGCGCTGCTTAGAGTACAGCGCACTTAGCGCTAGCGCATCTACGTTTGACACGTGGTGCGTAACGCAGAGCGCAGCGCATCTGGCGCTAGTGCATCCGTGTTTAACACGTGGCGCGCAGCGCGCCTAGTGCTGGATTTGAATCATTGCTTCAACTTTTAAATTTTGAATTTTAAAACAGAGTTTTGCTCTGATTGGGGGAAACAAGCATTTTCTTGGTCTTAGCCGAAAGAACAACTTCCCATGGAGCTTCCTCTATAAATGAGCATGATGCCCCCGGCATGTCCACCCTTTTAAGAGCGTGCGGTTGTGGCTGGTTTACCCTTCAGTTTTCAGACAACGCGAACTTACTGTTGGAAATAGTGCCCTAAGAGTCAATTATTGGATCACAGACACGTGATTGCAATGATTGAGGGAGGACTTATTCCGGTAGGACAATCTTACTCCAGATGATAGTATGCTATCTGGTTTATCTTTATCATCGTGTACTGCTTTAGGTGACCTTACAGGTCGCTATTACACGTTGATAGAGCCCCTAGGATTCTTACTTGACTGCCAGCAGTATGAGGGCGATCATATACGTGGGAGCTGGGGTCTATAAGCACATCCTTAAAAGGTCCCTAGTCGTGGGAGTTTTCGAGACAGGGCATCGATACTCCAGAGTAAACTAGTGTATACAGTCGAGACCCCGACGAGGGGCGGTGGCCGGTCTCACAAGCCATTGGTGTCAGTTGGTTCACCTAAGATGTATACAAGTGCTCATTGGGTTATGAGTACACCGGACAGGACTCGCCGGGAATATGCTAGTTGGTCTTATACCTGACGTCAGATAGCAGTTCCCTGGTGACATGTGTACAGGTTAGTTCATCGACCTGAGATCGTCATTTGTCTCGTGTGAGTTCCCACTGTACTTTGATTACTACCCTACCACGCTCAAAGGAGACGTGCAAACAGGTTTTAGTTGGGTACAGTCCCGAGCCACATGGAGGCAGTGAGTGGATCTGCAGAGGTTCGTCTCTCCCGGTATTGGGGGTGAGGTCGCGCTGTGTCTAGGAGAGCCCTTACACGAAGTCCTTGGCCAAGGCTGGAGATTTACTGGTAGGTATTCCAGTAGTATCTCAGTGTGTTCTGGGCTACACTCCGACACGACTTGTACCGCTTTTGGGGGTCTGACTTTTACCAAACCCCTAGGCCCGCCATGCGATGCTCATAGACGAACGGACCGGACTGTACGGATATTGTCACTGACAGGCTCAGTAGGGTGTCAGGATGAGTTCGCTCATCGACGTCCCTTTTGGTCAATACCTGGTAGCCCGTTACGTATGGCTAATACCTCTGACATGCTAGTGGTTAAATCCACAACCAAAGTATTGACGAGTTTTTAGAGTCCCCCACTGACCATTTTCTCAAGTTTCGGGTGAAACGCTGTAGAGGCCGTATGGAGATATGGCAGGGTTCGATCAGATACGTGCGGTATTGCACGGATCATGATCGGACGGATAATACTAGCGGGCTTTGGTTTAAGCCGGATCCTAGTATTGTACAGTTTAGATTTTGTCTCTTTGCATTTGTATTCGGTCTGAATACAAATGCAGGTATGTATATACAGTCGTAGGGTTTTCCTATAATTTATTACGAGATCAGTTTTCTGAAGTTGCCAGTTTGCTTTCCGTTTCGGCCATTTTCCTTTGTTTCTTCCCTTGACTGAAAATTGGTGGAGGAGGGCTTATTTGCAATTGTGCAAATTAGCATTGTGGAGGGTGGTCTTTACATATTTTTGCTTCATGATGGTTGCACCATCCATTGACTTCATCATGGCTTGACTTTTGTGGTGACATGGTTTTCATAATAGGTTTATGAGTGTTGGACTTGGTTTGTGATCATGATTCATCATGATAACCTTTTCTCTCTCTTGCATTATTTGGCTCACTCTCATTTTTGATCCATACACTCTCTCCTCTCATTCTCTCCTTGATGAGGCCGGCCATTCCCTTTAGGGGCTGTCCCAAATTTTTGTGAAGGAAATTGGTCTCATTTGCTTGCTAAAAAATGGTCTTGGTTCATCTCAAAAGCTCACTACTTGATTTCTATCTTCACCTCCACTAAAAAGGGCAACTTCAACCCCAATAGAGACAAAGAGCGCTACACTTATTCTACAGCAATTCTTGGACACGTCGACTCGCCAACTTCGTGCCCGAGTTGCCTCGGTCCAGAGGTGGGAGCCCGTAAAAGAACCCGGCGATGTGGTGCCCTTCCGACGAGGAGATGAACACCGGAGATTCCGCGGGGAGGTTGGGACGACGACGAGAAGACCGAAGGACACGGATCGCTCAGTATATCTCTCGACCCCTTCTCTAGTTAGCTAGGAGTAGGTTAATGGCCCGATCCACGATTTTTGTGCGCGGTGGTGCCGGTTCAAAAGTTTTGTAAAAGTATCGTTTCCGCATTTTGGCCTCGGATTGACGGCCGGGGCGCCGCCGTGGACTTACACTGGTATCAGAGCCACGCCATTAACCTAGTCTAGCTTGCTCTAGCGTGTTTAAAGCTTCGATCGAACAAATATTCCAAAACCGCATTTTCAAAATATCAGTTCTCTGTCGAAATTTTTTTTGGCTCGAAAATTTTTTCAGTACATTGCAGAAATTTGTACAGGGAAATATAAGAAGTCTGTGAAAAATTGGTAGCGTGATACTGTAGATTGACTGCGGAACCGCGGCCAAACTCCTCTTTTGGCCGTGGTTCCGCTGCAATACAGTGTCTTCACTGTACCATTTTTCCACAGAGCTCTTTAAATTTGTAAATAGGGTTTTCTGTATATTCTTTTTGGGTCCAGATTTTCTTTGAGTGTTACAGTTGTGCTTGGGGCCCACTTCGGTAAATTTGATCGATCGAAAATTTTAAACATGTTAGTTCACAGTATTTACATTATATCTGCGACCGTGAATGTCATTTGATCGGTAAATCCAGTCTAACTGCTATAGCCCTTTTAGACGGATTTGCGAACGTGACATTCACGTTGATGTTCTGTGTTGTGCTGTGATGTTGCGGATTGGTCGTGGGGGATAGCCTGGATGCAATGGTAGTACAGTTTGGTTTATTATGTACATTTGATATTGTGGGGCGAGCGTCCGACATGTGGACTGTCGTCACTGCCTGTTTGTATATTATTCTTTTGGGGCACGACCGGGCTGAGGTCGATGTACCCGTTGTATGTATATTTTACTTTCTGTACTAGGATTACCCCAAGGTGGGTGCATGGATAGCCGGATTCTAGAGGGCAACAAGCCTGCATCTCATGGCATTGAGACGGAGGGGGCTGTACTCTAGAATTGGCGGGCTATTCGCCGCACTCGTAGGGGGTACAGGTTGACCCAGGAGGGGTGCCCAAGTTACCGGATTCCGTGAAGTGCTGGGTGGTCCATTCACGTTGCTGAAGGGGGCTGCCTCACTTCAGGTTTTGGCAGGTAACTTGCCGCGCCTGTAGGGGTCTAGGATTTCATTGCACAGGCTATCTACACGACCAGGGGAACGTCGGGTTTCAGTAGCGGCTCTATGAAACCCGGGGATCCCAGATATCTGTATTGTTTTGTGATGCTTATTACATTTCTGTGATGTTGCGTTTTATCACGTCTTGAGTGAATATTATATATTGATATATATACTAGTAGATGTTGTATATGTTTTGCATCCACGCTAGTCCAGTCCCCGCTCTGTCGTTAGTTAAGTAACCTAACGGGTAATGACGGGACCCAGTGGCGAATGCGGATATCATATACGTACATCATTATTTTCGTTCTCTATTGGTGTGATCAATTGATGGGACTGCATTGATTCGGATCAATGCAAGTTAAACAAACCTATTCTGATGTTGTTGGAACATTTTTTCAAAAAGCTGTTATTGCAAGGGCGTTCTCTTTTGTTTTGCACAGTGGTATTCGGTTATAAATATCCAGCACCTCAGTCGACGAGGCAAGGGCCGAGATCCCTTCACTGGGAGTGACCCCTTGGACAGAAGTTTGCGTCAGGGCAATAACTTCACTATAGTCGTTTACTTTTGCTTTGCATCGTGGTATTCAGTTGGAATATCCTGCACCTCATTCTACGGGGAAAGAGCCGAGATCCCTTCACCGGGAGTGACCTCTTTAGCAAAGGTTTTCGCCATTATATTTTTATAAAGCTATCCAGTTCCTTCAACGATATCAAGTTCATTACGTTAAAGGTTTTTCGCCAAAAACCATTCATAGTCCTCCGTCATTTCAGAAAGGTAGCACTTAGTATTCATGCTATGTATGTTGGCCTTCGTCAAGGCATAGTGTATAGTAGCTATTTGTTACTTTTCTGCAGCATAGATAGATGCGTTGGTTTGGGACAGTCGTACTGCCTTGTTGGCCAAAGTCAAGGGTATGTACGGGTGGGTTCAAATTAACGTGGATAATGACGGATAGAACTTGACATGTGACTTATGATATGTTGGCCTTCGTCAAGGTCATAAGAGCATGGGGCAAAAATCACATCGGGAGTTTCTAAAGAAACTGAAACTTGCCAAATATGCGCATACCTTCTGGAGTGTGATAACGTGAGCGGATTCCGTCACGTTATCATGCGATGATAGTTGGATCCCGATTCCCACTGATGAGTTGGTTTACTCCTCGGATGATCCCAACTAATTCTTCTTTCAGGTTTGGAGAAGAATTTGACGTTACAGTGGGAGGTTTCCTGATTAGATAAATTGATAACCATTCTAATCTAGGTTAGAGTGCACGCTGAGTGTTTCTTTTCTCTCTCTCGCTGGCAGCGACCATGACTCGACCTAGACTATGACTCAGTGACCAAGTTGACCGAACCTTCTTAAACACTGGCTTTTGGATTGTCAGAGTTGCAAACCTCATTGCCACTCCTACTTTTACCCTTTTCTCCAGGACACCCCGTATTACTGCAAACGTCCACTTCCATTGGATAAAACCATCGTATGGTTATATACGAACTCGAAGGAATTTATTCGAGAATGGTTTCTGGTTCTGGAGAAAACGAATAGGACTATTCAGTTATCTTTTCCTTTTACCTTCTCTCAGGTTGCGAGTACTCCTTGGTTTAGGAGACAGTACACCTATTACGCAAATTGGATAGTCTTCTTCCAAACCTTAGGCTGGTGCCGAACGGTGGGGAATGAAGAAAACCAATTAGCATAACGATGGTGTACAGAAGGTATTAAGTAAAGACATATCAAGGGATTAGTAAGAGAGCAAAGTAAATTGTGACTGCTATTCACAACCAAACCAAGTATTTCTTCGCCAATCCTAAATCACCTTTGTATTTCTCCAGAACACTCCGTATCACTACGAAGATCCACAGTTTATTGGATACTCCATCGTATGGTTATATACGAACTCGAAAGGAACTTGTTCCAGTTCGGGGATGGATTCTGGTTCAGGAGAAATAGGAATAAGGTTTATTCGGTTGTCTTTTATCTTCACCTTCTCTCGCAATGCGAGTGCTCCTAGGATTAGGACAGTACACCCATTATGCTTATTGGATAGTCTTCTTCCAAACCATAGGCTGGTGCCGAACGGTAGGGAAGGAAGAAAACCATTTAGCCTAAGAGGGTGTACAGAAGGTAATGACTAAAGACATATGAAGGGATGTGGAGAGATGGCATAGAATTATACGGTTACAGTTGTGAATCTGGATAATGGAAAAGGCATTACTATGAATACCCGGATACCCCTACGAAACATTTCAATGTTTCAGTTTCACTGTGTACTGTTAAAAGAAAACTGATTTCCCAATTAGCACTTGCTCCAGGGTATGTATTTACCGGGTATGATTCTCATATCTGTATTGTTTTACAGATGATGAGTGGGAGTAAGTTATTGGGAATTAGGTGATTGTCCTCATTATATCGGAATTCGTTGAAATTGGTGATATTTGAGGTAGTCACCTGGGTTGTTTGCCGGACGACAAATATTTGGTTTTGAATATCCGCTGTTATGCACCAGTTTCAAATTGATATATCTGTACGTCTATTTTTATAGAGTGAGATATACCTTTTTGAAATTATGTCTATGACATTTACCTATATCAGTGGATGGTTAGGTAAGGAGGATTAAACAGCGGTATAATTCTTCATAACCATAGTACAGTTTTCAACCTACGACGCACAGGGTTTGAGTTATTAGACTCAAAGGATTTATATAGAGTGTTGTATGTTGTCCATCGTCCATGAGGATAAAGGGGTTGGTTCTCGTACTATATTCGGTTTACTTATGACTTCTCTAGTTTTTAGACAGGTGTTTCGTAGAAACACAAGGTCTGGGTTTTGAGAAGTTATAGGTATATGAATAAAGTAGAGAACAAGGTGTTGCAAGTATCGGGATTCTTCAAAGTGATCGAAGATGTAGATACTTGTGTGTGGTATTCAGTTAATAGTAATGATTAATAGAACTTGCTTCTCTTTCAGTTTACTCATAATTGGAAGCGTTCCTAAGTTGAGTAACGCTGATCGGCCTCCTTCCATTTAGTTGACATGCACTGGAGACAGCTGCATGATTTGAATCTGGTTCAATTAAATACGTGCCTCTGGTTCTATATTGGATATAGAACAGTTCATATCTTAACGATGTTAAGGTACGGGGAGTTGTCCGGCTTATGCTTAAAACCAGACTCTGGATAACTCAAGGCACGTTTCTGTAATGGCTGTTTGTGGGTTGACCCAGGCTATGATGAGGGTTGACTTTCTACCGTCTGGAAGATCAATAGTGATATTGTTCTAGACTCGCCACAGTTTTAATAAAAATGGATTTTTTCAGAAAACAGTAGTGGGAGTATGGTAGAACTGGAAGTGATTCCAGAACCGCAAACGATTACTGAAAGTTTGATAAGAACCTAAAGATTCGATCTGATTGACATTCCATTAGCCACATTGCAAATATGGTGGGTAACCTCAGGCACCCGAGAGGTACTCCGGTAGCCTCAAGGACGGTGACAGGGAGGTTCTTGTTTACCCAGACTTGCCATTGCTGTTGTTCCAGACTATGAGACCCGGCAGGAGGATGAGTATAGCGTCGTTCTGAACTGGCTTTAGAAGCGTACGTGTATATGACTCTGCCAAGGAGTTGTCGTGGTCAGTGGGAGTAGCGGAAGTATAGTGGACAAGTGGCTTATGTCTATTTATAGACTAAAGCAGATATAGCGGAGATAGATCATCTATTTCTGATGTGACAGTCATAGGTTTGACTTCATCAGAATAGGGGATGGATCTGTTAAGAAGGTAGTAGCGTGTGATGTCCTGGTATTTGGATGACATACACAGAGTAGAAGGTGAAATTCCTTTAGTACGGTTGGTTATACTTTGGTCGTCACACAGTGGTTTCTCCACAAAGGAAATGGATTTCATATCAAACATTCTGGTTACTGGATCTATGGTTTTAGATCTAAATTTGGGTAGTTTCCCAATCAGGGTACTTAAACAGCATTCTAGAGGTGCTTTAGAATGGACGACTCCTGGTATGGTGGTGTACCTGCAGGTAATGGAGTCACCCTCTCTAAAGGTGTCTTATAGACTAAAGGGGAGAGGGATGTGCATGATTGGCAGATCACTTGCTTAGACAATTGAGTCAATCATGAGATGTCAAGTACCACACCAGATGTTGTTTTTGCAATAGATGCAATAAGTTGATATTGATCCAATCCTGGAGAAGCAGTCGGAAGCAGATTTAGAACATAAGTGGATGTTCTAGGGATATGATAACATCAGCCTCATTCAAGAGACGGTTATCATTCCAGGCTTCCAAGGTGACCTGGACGGCAGAGAGGTTGTCAGAATTATAGTTTTCCTTCTAACGAGGGGCAGTATTTTGGACAGGTGGTCCAAGGGGATACTGAAGGAGGCATGACGCGGGATACTGATTAAATTCAGTTGACGGTACAGTCTAAGAAGTTTGGATTTGGAGTTCATTTATGAGCTAGGTCCCATCAGATATCCAGACACATTCTAAGACAGGTATTGCTCATTTCGGGAGATGGCTTTCTCCGCGAGCTTGAGATAAAGAGAGACATAGAAAAAAAACATTAGAGCGGATCCACTCACTGAGGCTATTCCTCGAACGCAATAGTTTCGCAAACGGGTTTTTGTGAGACTGACTAGTAGAGGAGTTGGGTGTTCGGTATCACACGGACTGTGAGTATGCGACATCGCAATAATTAGCCTTGAGTGCAAGTGGGAGATTGTTGGAGATAGTACTCTCAGAGTTAATTATTAGATCACAGGCACGTGATAGCAATGATTGAGGGAGGACCTATTCCTGTAGGACAATCTTACTCCAGATGATAGTATGCTATCTGGTTTATCTTTATCATCGTGTACTGCTTTAGGTGACCTTACAGGTCGCTATTACACGTTGATAGAGCCCCTAGGATTCTTGCTTGACTGCCAGCAGTATGAGGGCGATCATATACGTGGGAGCTGGGGTCTATAAGCACATCCTTAAAAGGTCCCTAGTCGTGTGAGTTTTCGAGACAGGGCATCGATACTCCAGAGTAGACTAGTGTATACAGTCGAGACCCCGACGAGGGGCGGTGGCCGGTCTCATAAGCCATTGGTGTCAGTTGGTTCACCTAAGATGTATACAAGTGCTCATTGGGTTATGAGTACACCGGACAGGACTCGCCGGGAACATGCTAGTTGGTCTTATACCTGACGTCAGATAGCAGTTCCCTGGTGACATGTGTATAGGTTAGTTCATCGACCTGAGATCGTCATTTGTCTCGTGTGAGTTCCCACTGTACTTTGATTACTACCCTACCACGCTCAAAGGAGACGTGCAAATAGGTTTTAGTTGGGTACAGTCCCGAGCCACATGGAGGCAGTGAGCGGATCTGCAGGGGTTCGTCTCTCCCGGTATTGGGGGTGAAGTCGCGCTGTGTCTAGGAGAGCCCTTACATGAAGTCCTTGGCCAAGGCAGGAGATTTACTGGTAGGTATTCCAGTAGTATCTCAGGGTGTTCTGGGCTACACTTCGACACGACTTGTACCGCTTTTGGGGGTCTGACTTTTACCAACCCCCTAGGCCCGCCATGCGATGCTCATAGACGAACAGACCGGACTGTACGGATATTGTCACTGACAGGCTCAGTAGGGTGTCAGGATGAGTTCGCTCATCGACGTCCCTTTTGGTCAATACCTGGTAGCCCGTTACGTATGGCTAATACCTCTGATATGCTAGTGGTTAAATCCATAACCAAACTATTGACGAGTCTTTAGAGTCCCCCACAGACCGTTTTCTCAAGTTTCGGGCGAAACGCTGTAGAGGCCGTATGGAGATATGGCAGGGTTCGATCAGATACATGCGGTATTGCACGGATCATGATCGGACGGATAATACTAGCGGGCTTTGGTTTAAGCCGGATCCTAGTATTGTACAGTGTAGATTTTGTCTCTTTGCATTTGTATTCGGTCTGAATACAAATGCAGGTATGTATATACAGTCACGGGGTTTTCCTATAATTTATTACGGGATCAGTTTTCTGAAGTTTCCAGTTTGCTTTCCGTTTCGGCCATTTTCATTTGTTTCTTCCCTTGGCTGAAAATTGGTGGAGGAGGGCTTATTTGCAATTGTGCAAATTAGCATTGTGGAGGGTGGTCTTTGCATATTGTTGCTTCATGATGGTTGCACCATCCATTGACTTCATCATGGCATGACTTTTGTGGTGACATCGTTTTCATGATAGGTTTATGAGTGTTGGACTTGGTTTGTGATCATGATTCATCATGATAACCTTTTCTCTCTATTGCATTATTTGGCTCACTCTCATTTTTGATCCATACACTCTCTCCTCTCATTCTCTCTTTGATGAGGCCGGCCATTCCCTTTAGGGGCTGTCCCAAATTTTTGTGAAGGGAATTGGTCTCATTTGCTTGCTTAAAAATGGTCTTGGTTCATCTCAAAAGCTCACTACTTGATTTCTATCTTCACCTCCACTAAAAAGGGCAACTTCAACCCCAATAGAGACAAAGAGCGCTACACTTATTCTACAGCAATTCTTGGGCACGTCGGCTCGCCAACTTCGTGCCTGAGTTGCCTCAGTCCAGAGGTAGGAGCCCGTAAAAGAACCCGGCGATATGGTGCCCTTCCGACGAGGAGATGAAGACCGGAGATTCCGCGGGGAGATCGAGACGACGACGAGAAGACCGAAGGACACGGATTGCTCGGTATATCTCTCTACCCCTTCTCTAGTTAGCTAGGAGTAGCTTAATGGCCCGATCTGGGATTTTTGTGCGTGGTGGTGCCGGTTCAAAAGTTTTGTAAAAGTATCATTTCCGCATTTTGGCATCGGATTGACGGCCGGGGCGCCGCCGTGCACTTACACTTACCCTGTTGGTACTGGTCTTCAACCCAGTTTTTGAAGACGTAGCAATCTTCGATTGGGTGACCCTCTACTCTGTGGTAGGGACAATAGTTAGGATGGTTAAGATCACCAGGTTACGATGGGTGTCTCAGATCCGGCAGAGTGATGAGCCCGTTGCGCACTGCCAGTTCGAACAGTCTCCTTGTTTTATCCTGAGGGAATGAGTAAGGACGTATCAACATCTCATCGAGGGATCGCGGCTTGTTACTTTGGCGAACAGCTGGTTTCGGATCACTCGGCTGTTGCTGAGCGTTGGCGACAAAAGTCGCTTTCCCTTTGCCCTTTTCATTCCGAGGATCCGTCTTTGAAGAGGACGGTCTATGGCCCATCCGGTCCATTTGGGCCAGCTTGTCGATCAAGGCCTGGAAAGTGGTCGGCTTGAAAAACATCATAAACTGGGATATAGTCGCTTGCGGGTCCAGGGTCCTTACAAACATGCCCACGGCAGGAGCTTCTTCTATGCGTTGTTCACATCTTGACCATAGGTTTCGCTACCGGATTGCATACTGAACCCATGTGTAATACCCAGTCCTTTTGAAAACCAATATCCGTATTTTTGTCACTCTCAAAATTTATTTATTTTACAATTATTATTTGTATTATTCTAAAAATCCAAATCCTAATCTAATCTCATATCTTTTAATTTTCCCTAACCCAAACTCTCATTCCCTTCCTCTTTTATTATCCCCTTTCTTTTTCATTTTTAGCCCAGCCGTTACTTTCCCCAAGCCAAGAGCAGGCCCACTCCTCTAATCCTTTTCTCATTCATTTAAAATCCCAAGCCCGGCCCCTTTCTTTTCCCTACTATCTTATCCCTTGGCCCGAGCCCATTTTCCCTCCCCAGCCCATTAAAATAACAATTATTCCACCTCATTTCTTTTAAATCCCTTCAAATCCAAACCCAAATCTCCTCTATAAATTCCTATTAAACCACCAAGTTAATGCCTCTTTAATCCCAATTAATTTCCCCCATTAATCCCTTTTAAAATCCTATTAATCACCACTTAATTCTCATTCATTCTATTCCCCCTCTCTCATCTCACCCGTGTTCTTTCTCTCTAATTCCCTCTCTCTCTCAATTTCTCTAATTCTCTCTCTCTCTCTAATTCCCTCTCTCTCTCTCTCTAATTCTCTCTTCCTCTCTCTCTAAATTTCTCTCTCTTTATCAGCGTCTCATCCTCCCTCACATCAAATCAAGGAACAGCGTGAAGCAGCGAAGAAAAGGAAGGCACGAAGAGCAGCTAGATCGAGTGAAATTGTCGGATTCCAAAGGACTGAGCCGGTGCTGCGTTCGTGGCATGATCGTGCTGATACCACCGCAGTATTATTGTCGACACATTTCCAGGCAAGTTCTCTACTTGCTACATGCTACTTATGATAATCACAAATTACAATAGTGCATATCCCATGTTTTACTTTTCTGTTAAATATTACGACGCAACTGTTCGATACATGTTCTCATAGGAAATCATCAATTAATTTAACGGAACTCAATTTTATAAGCTGGCCCGTATGGCTTTGAATCTAGTGTGTGAATTTCGTTGGAAAATATGACCGTTAACGACTAAAACGACTACCCTCAAGTTTACTTGTAAAACTGGAATCTTCTTGTACCTGAAAACCGTTAAAATCACCATAAATTATATACTCACTGGAATGATGCGTTCGAGGGCTTAAATCGAAGCCGACTCGACGAACTATATCCCTATGTAAATTTCTAATTGTTTCTGTGCTTAAACTATGACCATATTTGGATCGGAGTGCGACTCTGGACTGCAGTCCAGAGCGACTCTGTTTACTGTGTGGTGTCCCGTGATGAGCACCACCCTGTTTCCTTAACCCGTAGGTTGCGGAACTCTATTGTTTATGAAAGGTGAATCTAATAGCTAGACAACAGAAGTGTTTTCCTTCTGTTTCGTTATCGTTTGTTATTTAATCTGTAATTTAATAGATAGGGACGTATAACAGTCCCAACAGAATCAGAATTGATATACTAGTATTGAACAGTGTGTATCTCCTGACGTACAGACGCGATTGAAGGTCCGTCTGTTGCGTTGAAAACCTTACTGAAAAATCTAGATTTCATTCAACTGTAGAGTTGCTAAAATCTGATCCCAATTAGGATTAAAATGCGTTGCGAAACGGACTTCCGATTCTGAAACCGGATTTCCAGCCGTGAACGCTTAAAATGAAATGGCTATAATTAATGATCCTGGAACCCGATTGGCATGAAACCAAACTCGCTGGATAGATAACTGAACATACTATTTATTCCCTGTTCATCGTTTCACTAAACTGTAACCGTATAATTTATGATAAATTATGCAAGTGGTAGATTATTGATTCATGACACCTTAATTATGCCTTACATACTGTTTACGCATCATATCATACACATGTCACTGCATTGATAACCTAGTGATAACGTGCATTACCCAGTGATAGATATTAGCGATGATTGTGGTAAGTACGTTAGTGTTTGTGTATCAGTGAATAAATGAAAGTGACACGTACTTGTACACAATCAGTGAACCTTATTATTCTATTGCATTGTCGACGTCTGTGGGACGCGTGTACGTATGACTATAAGTGGTATGGGACACTTATGGAAGCTCTTGCACGGGTGTCACAGATAAGGCACCAGACACTGCCATTTATCTTAGGTATTAGTCGGGACGTGCTTGATGGAGGTCCTGCCTCCAGTTCTCGCGCAGACTTGTCACAGACCGATTGGTAGTTGAGGTTATGGTTAGCGTTTGATGTAGACCACGGGATGTGGGGTAGTTTAAGTGTGAGTTCAACAGAATCTCGGGAGTCCCATGCCGGCTTATATATATATGGAGATATATGGAGATTTACAGGGTACATGATTATTACCGTGAGTTACATGTTGGGCCCGTGGTCCCTTGCCCTTGGGTTCTACCCTTGGGTGGAGAACACTCGCGAGTGGTTGACTCTCACACTTGGACTGACGATAGGCTTAGTGACCTGTACAGTAAAACTTAGAGACTGATAGGATGATAGCATCGATATACATACTTACTGTGTTGACATACGTGGCATATCATTCTACTGCTTTTATTGTTCCGCCGCATTGATTACTGCATATTCATACCCATACTGTCATTGATTTACTGTTATACATATCTATTATCACTGTTAGAATTGTCACATGAATTTATATATTATGTTGCTATTGTGTCGCTCTGACGACCTGAGTATGCATGCTCAGTGTGAGGAGAAGATTTAGCCTGGACCAGGACTAGACGTATATCACAGACACCTCGACTTGCTATCCAGAGTTATACTCGTTTGTTTCCCCTCAGGTCAGTTCTTTACCTTGTTTCATTCAGTTACTGCATTTCTCATTACCTGCGCATCATTTACTGTTTACCATGAAAAACTAGAAGCCGAAGTGTGACTACGGCAGGACATTTCCTTGACCGTAGGAGCATGGCTGGCCTTGTCTACCCCTCGTATTCCGTATTTTGGGAAGCGGGGCGTGACATGGTTTAGTTGGTATCAGAGCTCAGGTTTTGCTTCGATTGGGATTGCAGTTTTCCGTGTAAAGCTTGACAATCTAAGACGTCCCTCAGTCTAGACTATAAATTTGATATCCTTGATTCATGTTCACATTAAGTGTTCTGCTATCCATTCGCTAGGGTTTCAGGTGACTTGGCAAAGTTTCGTGATTGTAATTGTGAACTACATCACGGTTACACTACCATACTCTGTTTAAGTGACTTAGATTCATACAGTTGATTTTTCCCATTGTAAAGAATTTAATCACATATGATATTCTTGAATCTTTGTCCAATCCATATTATATTTGATTCTTATAACTTGTGCCTCATATCATCTTCAAAATTATCGTTTCAGGATCATGTCTTCCAATGACTCTTCCTCTATCTCCATTTCCCAGAATCAGACCGTCGAGATCCTGAGTGTACTGCAAGGTTTAAAGGAAGCCCAGGAGCGAACGAATGACTTATTAGCTGAAGGACTGAGAAGGCAGGTGAATCAGGCACCAGCGGGAGTCTTAAATCATAAAGGGATTCCCGTTAGACGAGGAAAAGAGAAGAAGATGAAGCGCCAATTTGTTTCCCCGCGACAGAAGCAGCAGAAGACCCCATGTTGTGGGTACTGTAAGAGGCCAGGACATCTTCAGAGGGATTGTCGCCGCGCCCAAGGGAAATGTCTGATTTGCGGATCCAGCGAACATCTTATCAACGGTTGCCCAAAAAGGAAGGAGCTGCAAGGAGGAGACTCGTCCACTCTCCCCACTTCTGCCAAGTGATGATTATTGCGTAGTTCGAACTTTGAGAATAAAGCGGACCCAACACAGGATTCAACTCGCGTAACGAGAATGCAGCGGTCTAGCAATCAAAGAAGAATTTTCATGTTTTCTAATTTCAGTAATAATGTTGTCATCCTCTTATAAATATTTCTTTCCATTTGAAATCTTGTATCCGTCGAACTTTTAGTTGAATGCAATAATACTTTGAATCGTAATATATGTATCATTCTCTTGTCTTTCCCCTTATTTATACTATTCATTATCACAGCATTTTTATCCTGATTTTTCAGTTCCTGCCACCGTATATTTTCCTATACTTCGTACCCTGAGCTATTCTCTTGATGTATTTCACTGTCTAATCATGACCCTTTCCTTTCAGGCTATGGCCCACCCTGGAGCAGCGCCGCATCTAGATGAGGATGCACAGTCATGCGTTTCCTTAGACCGCACGCTGATGAGTTCTGACGATGAGATCAACGATCCCCAGGTCATTTTCGGAAACAGCGATTCAGAGGACGAAGGAGCAGTCGCCCCAGAGTTTAACATGATAGACGATTCCGACGAAGAGGAAGGAGACCCTGAAGAGAACCCGATAGAGGAAGATCCTGAGGAAGACCCGATAGAAGAAAACCCAGTGGAGGAAAATCCCATGGAAGAGAATCCAGAAGAAGAGAATCACATGGAAGCAGGTCCTGATGAAGGAGCTCCAGTCGAGGAAGAAGGGCCAGAAGAACAAGACCCTGCTGTGGAAGAACTCCCAATGGCGGTCCCCGCGAGGCGCTATGGAAATGGACGTCCCTACCTGAGTGCGCGAGCCTACCGCAACCTGCTGAATCTCCACAACTGCGACTGACGGGATTTTTTTAGATGTTGTCTTCTCTGGCCAATTAAATTTATGTATAGTTTAGGGCCACCTTCGTTTTTCGAAAGTGCTTTGTTTCGAATATTCTTGAATAAAATAAATCTTCTGAGTTCGCAAATCTTTTGTTTACTGGTTCACTCGATGCTTTGATTTTTCCCTTTACTGTTTTCCTCCTGAGACCCCTTACTGTCCACACCTATACCTTGTGATGTTTCGACCCTCACTCAGATTAACCAGTACCGCACTCAATCTTTTTAGAGGTCCACCCTCCATCCTTTGTCTGTGCTTCGTTTGAGATCCTTCTGGGAGGGGAAATTGATGGTAAAATTTCCGAGTTAGCTGATCCTTCGGATTTTTTTCGCTTGATGTGTCGACTGTTTCCTTCCCATACATTCCCTCCCCTCCTGAGGTTCATTACTGTTCACCCTTACACACTGGGCTGAACCGACCCCAACCTCTTCGACCTTCAGTCTAAAGCCGTCACACTCCAACCTTTTGAATGAGCCACACTCCATTGTAATCCCTACCCTAGCTAACCATATACATTTTTGTGCTTTTCCCTGTTACCCTAACTATAGTTAGGGACATCATTATTCGAAAATTTAGTTTCATTATTTTGTATTTATCGAAGAGTGCGTGATATTGACTACTCCGTTTTATGTATTTTAAGTACACTACTATTCTCCTCATTTTTCGGTAGCGCGACCATATGTATTACACATATTATTTTGGTGCTATGTTTCTTATTTTCACTATATAGTTTTCTAAGTTATGTTAAAATGGTTTGACTGATACGTTATTCTAAAAATGTTTTAAACCACCGTCAAGTCCTTCACTGCTTCATTATGATTATACCTTATACTTACTATTTCTACTGTGCTACTTTTGATATACTTATATGTGCATATATTTAGGTTTCGATTTTATCGAACACGCCTCGAAAATTATTATTCGTTATTGTTATTTATATTCACGTATGCATGTAGTTTTCCCTTATAGTTGTTCCTACCTTATACTTATTTAGACCTATCCTTTTGTATGTTGTTCTTACATATATAGACCTTCAAAATTTTATCCACCCGTTTTAAGTAAATCACTATGTATTAGTGTTCGATGTGGTAACTTTTCGCTTACTATTTTATAGCTTGTCGTTTCTTTTAAATTTCGAGGACGAAATTTTTTGTAATGGTGGTATGATGTAATACCCAGTCCTTTTGAATACCAATATCCGTATTTTTGTCACTCTCAAAATTTATTTATTTTATAATTATTATTTGTATTATTCTAAAAATCCAAATCCTAATCTAATCTCATATCTTTTAATTTTCCCTAACCCAAACCCTCATTCCCTTCCTCTTTTATTATCCCCTTTCTTTTTCATTTTTAGCCCAGCCGTTACTTTCCCCAAGCCCAGAGCCGGCCCACTCCTCTAATCCTTTTCTCATTCACTTAAAATCCCAAGCCCGGCCCCTTTCTTTTCCCTACTATCTTATCCCTTGGCCCGAGCCCATTTTCCCTCCCCAGCCCATTAAAATAACAATTATCCCACCTCATTTCTTTTAAATCCCTTCAAATCCAAACCCAAATCTCCTCTATAAATTCCTATTAAACCACCAAGTTAATGCCTCTTTAATCCCAATTAATTTCCCCCATTAATCCCTTTTAAAATCCTATTAATCACCACTTAATTCTCATTCATTCTATTCCCCCTCTCTCATCTCACCCATGTTCTTTCTCTCTAATTCCCTCTCTCTCTCTCTCAATTTCTCTAATTCTCTCTCTCTCTCTAATTCCCTCTCTCTCTCTCTCTATAATTCTCTCTTCCTCTCTCTCTAAATTTCTCTCTCTTTATCAGCATCTCACCCTCCCTCACATCAAATCAAGGAACAGCGTGAAGCAGCGAAGAAAAGGAAGGCACGAAGAGCAGCTAGATCGAGTGAAATTGTCGGATTCCAAAGGACTGAGCCGGTGCTGCGTTCGTGGCGCGATCGTGCTGATACCACCGCAGTATTATTGTCGACACATTTCCAGACAAGTTCTCTACTTGCTACATGCTACTTATGATAATCACAAATTACAATAGTGTATATCCCATGTTTTACTTTTCTGTTAAATATTACGACGCAACTGTTCGATACATGTTCTGATATAAAATCATCAATTAATTTAACGGAACTCAATTGTATAAGCTGGCCCGTATGGCTTTGAATCTAGTGTGTGAATTTCGTTGGAAAATATGACCGTTAACGACTAAAACGACTACCCTCAAGTTTACTCGTAAAACTGGAATCTTCTTGTACCTGAAAACCGTTAAAATCACCATAAATTATATACTCACTGGAATGATGCGTTCGAGGGCTCAAATCGAAGACAACTCGACGAACTATATCCCTATGTAAATTTCTAATTGTTTCTGTGCTTAAACTATGACAATATTTGGATCGGAGTGCGACTCCGGACTGCAGTCCAGAGAGACTCTGTTTACTGTGTGCTGTCCCGTGATGAGCACCACCCTGTTTCCTTAACCCGTAGGTTGCGGAACTCCACTGTTTATGAAAGGTGAATCTGATAGCTAGACAACAGAAGTCGTTTCATTCTGTTTCGTTATCGTTTGTTATTTAATCTGTAATTTAATAGATAGGGACGTATAACAGTCCCAACAGAATCAGAATTGACATACTAGTATTGAACAGTGTGTATCTCCTGACGTACAAATGCGATTGAAGGTACGTCTATTGCGTTGAAAACCTTACTGAAAAATTTATATTTCATTCAACTGTAGAGTTGCTAAAATCTGATCTCAATTGGGATTAAAATGCGTTGCGAAACGGACTTCCGATTCTGAAACCGGATTTCCAGCCGTGAACGCTTAAAATGAAATGGCTATAATTAATGATCCTGGAACCCGATTGGCATGAAACCAAACTCGCTGGATAGATAACTGAACATACTATTTATTCCCCGTTCATCGTTTCACTAAACTGTAACCGTATAATTTATGATAAATTATGCAAGTGGTAGATTATTGATTCATGACACCTTAATTATGCCTTACATACTGTTTACGCATCATATCATACACATGTCACTGCATTGATAACCTAGTGATAACGTGCATTACCCAGTGTTAGGTATTAGTGATGATTGTGGCAAGTACGTTAGTGTTCGTGTATCGGTGAATAAGTGAAAGTGACACGTACTTGTACACAATCAGTGAACCTTATTATTCTATTGCATTGTCGACGTCTGTGGGACGCGTGTACGTGTGACTATAAGTGGTATGGGACACTTATGGAAGCTCTTGCACGGATGTCACAGATAAGGCACCAGACACTGCCATTTATCTTAGGTATTAGTCGGGACGTGCTTGATGGAGGTCCTGCCTCCAGTTCTCGCGCAGACTTGTCACAGACCGATTGGTAGTTGAGGTTATGGTTAGCGTTTGATGTAGACCATGGGATATGAGGTAGTTTAAGTGTGAGTTCAACAGAATCTCGGGAGTCCCATGCCGGCTTATATATATATGGAGATATATGGAGATTTACAGGGTACATGATTATTACCGTGAGTTACATGTTGGGCCCGTGGTCCCTTGCCCTTGGGTTCTATCCTTGGGTGGAGGACACTCGCGAGTGGTTGACTCTCACACTTGGACTGACGATAGGCTTAGTGACCTGTACAGTGAGACTTAGAGACTGATAGAATGATAGCATCGATATACATACTTACTGTGTTGACATACGTGGCATATCATTCTACTGCTTTTATTGTTCCGCCGCATTGATTACTGCATATTCATATCCATACTGTCATTGATTTACTGTTATACATATCTATTATCACTGTTAGAATTGTCACATGAATTTATATATTATATTGCTATTGTGTCGCTCTGACGACCTGAGTATGCATGCTCAGTGAGAGGAGAAGATTTAGCCTGGACCAGGACTAGACGTATATCACAGACATCTCGACTTGCTATCCAGAGTTATACTCGTTTGTTTCCCCTCAGGTCAGTTCTTTACCTTGTTTCATTCAGTTACTGCATTTCTCATTACCTGCGCATCATTTACTGTTTACCATGAAAAACTAGAAGCCGAAGTGTGACTACGGCAGGACATTTCCTTGACCGTAGGAGCATGGCTGGCCTTGTCTACCCCTCGTATTCCGTATTTTGGGAAGCGGGGCGTGACACCATGTCTCTCCCGGCATCACTCTGGCGTTGATCAATGCCGTGATCGGAGTGCGTTCGCTGGCACTTGCGAACCTTTGTGTAAACAGTAGCTCCATTTATGCAAATGTCTTGACAGAGTCATTCGGGAGCTCAGAATACCATTCAAATACCGTCTCCGACAAGCTGCCAACAAACTGGTGAAGCAGCAGTTTGTCGTCACCCCCAGTATTACCGTACAAAGCTCTGAATTGAGCAAAGTGTTGATGGGGATTGCCCGTCCCCTTATACACATTAAATTTAGGGATCGTATATCCCGGTGGGTACTTTATTTGATCGTACCAACCCGGATAGGGTCGTCCAGTCTTGACGATTTGGCCGGTCGCTTCGCTTGCCTGATGAGCTCATATCTGTTGAGCTATATAGTCCTCAAGCGCAACTTTCGAGATCATCTCCTCCCTGGCTGCTGATAAAGCCGGAAGAGCGTTTGATGTCTCCCCTCTGTCGTCTTCAATGATTATTTGGGGATCTTCGGCTGGAGGGTCCGGCTGGATCATCATCCCCACCATATCTTGGAACAGGAGCGCCATTTGTTTTATATTAGCCGCTTGTTCCACGGCCTCTTTATCTTTCTTTTCGAGCATTCTTCGGAGGAACTCGGCATTGGTTTCCTGCTCCTGGCGTTATTCCGACAACGCTTTCGGGCTTTCTTTCTGCCCAGTAAGTATGGCCATCTTTGTCGGCATCTCCTGGAGCTTTTGCTGTTGCTCCTGAGCCTTTGTAATGGTCGAGTGAGTGGCCGATGACTCACGGAAGCACGACTATTCTCTTTTCCGGAAGCCATGTAGACGGTGTGCACTACCACACCACCATGCCCGCAGACTTGGGGTGTTTGGTTCAGCACCTTTGAGATTTGTCACAGACACAGAGATCTTCTCCGGCCTTCTCCTTTTATAGGAGGTCAAAGTCGAGGGGGCTGTTGCAGCCGATGCTTTCCGTGGTATGACGGCGGTGCGATGGTCCTCCTCTTGCCGGACCTTTGTTTTCTTTGATCGGCGAGAGTATTCTTTGTCAATTACAGAGTCTTGGACTCTTCGCCAGACCCTATGAACTTTGGAGGACAGCCGCTGAGGGGGCTGCTCCGGCTTCGCCTTTATGATAATTTCAGCGGGTGGAGGAGACCTTTTCAATACGGCAGTTGGAGAGTTTTTGCGAACCCTCCTGAGCGACTCAAAGCTGTTCCCGGTTGGAACAGCAGCATCAACTTCCACCGTTGGAGCTGGTGGGGTAAGTCCGGAAGGGGAATTGCCCCCAACTTTCCTCACTCGGCGCTAGTGGCGACGTCGAGCATGACGCGTAGTCAAGATCACTTCTATTGTCGGGGTAGCTTCCTCATACCCCCTTCTTTGAGGAGAGGCTGTTGTTGGTGCCAGCCTGTCGAAGACTGACGTCCTCTAGGGAGGAATGGTCAATCTGTTGAAGGCCGACTTTCGAGTAGGGGAAGTAGTTTGGATGACTCCACACGCAGCGGGAGTTAGAACGGCCAGTCTTGCGAAGACCGGCCCCTTAGCGGGAGATGCCCCTCTGATGACTTCGTTTACCAGAGCTGGAATGGCTATCCTCCTTGGGATAACTCCTTTGGGTATTGCAGGCTTCTTCACGGGCCTACTTGAGCTTTGGCCTAGTCTGTTAAAGACCGAGGCATTGGACTTGGACGACCCGTTGAGAGGGGCCATGGTATTGGTAAGCCGATCAAAGACCGACTTCTTTGGAGCTTCCTGTGATGGCACTGGAGCGTTGAAGCTCATTGGCGGGAGCATGGTCCCGAAGAACAATCCAGTGGTGGCATGTGTCACTTGTTCCACCGGCATTGCAAAGATAGAGGACGCTTGGGGCCCGTAAGTTACTCCTCCAGACGGGGCGGAGCGGGAGTTGTTGTTGCAGTTGGTGCAGTTGGAAGCCATTGACGCCATCTTCTCTTCTAGGGAGCAAGACATCAAATCTTAGTATCTCAAATCCAGGGGAAAACATATTAAACCGCGATTCATTCGCGAACACGACACACGAAATGTGGAGTGGAAAGAGGAAAAGGTCCCACCGGGCGTGCCAGAATCTGTTCACCGCCGAAAGACGCGACCGGAACGTTAGGATGTCTGGCCTGAATTTTTGGGGTAGATGCTATTTGGTTTTAGCCGTCCAAATCTCCGAAGATACCAAGTTGATTTATGGCACCGTGCTTCGGAGGTTTGAACAGATGCGGCCGTTGTAGCAGACTTCGTCAGATTCCCCCTTGTTTGTGAGGGGTGTTTGATTATGGGGATGCTCTTCCCTGCAGGCGCAAGCCCCTGCAGTTAATAACGCTACCGCATCACGGTAACCACTTTCTCCTTCCCTAGATGTTCACTTTGTGTCATGTGTGTTTATTTTATTTTTGGTTTCCCGTGGATTGTATATGGAGACTAATTTGTGTTGTCGCCCGTAGGGTGGGGATTAGTCCAAATCCGTATTTTCTTAGATTTAGGTTTGGGTTGGTTTAAGAATCGTTAATCTCGTTGGAGACTAAGATCAACTTAAACGGTTGTTGAGAATACATTAGTCTAATTTTAGACTAAAATCTACTCAACAAGATTTTGGGATCATTTAGATCCAACGAAAGAGCATTTGGGCTCTATCATTTTAGTTTAAAGACGTTGCGGTCCATTGGGTTTAAGGACATCATAGTCCATGTTTAAGGAAATCATAGTCCATAGAATTTAGTTTAGGGATATTGCGGTCCATTGGGTTTAAGGACATCATAGTCCATAGAGGTTTAAGGACATCATAGTCCATGGAGTTTAGTTTAGGGACATTGCGGTCCAGAGATCACCACTTTTTGAGGTGAGGGTTTAGTTTAAGGACATTACGGTCCATAGTTAGTTTAAAGGTATTACGTTCCGTAGTTAGTTTAAGGACATTACGGTCCAGAGTTTTGGCTCATCGGTTTGGGGGTGCGCCAAGAGTTGTTGGTTGTTGGGACCCTCCACCTCTCCGAAGATGTTGAAGAATTACAACGACATGTATCAGAGGTGTGGAGAGATGTACCCTTGAACCAAATTTCAGATTGAGGAATCATAGCATGGAGGCTCGGTTTATTTACAGATTTAATCTCGGGATAGACTTAGCCAATCTAGGGTTAAAGTTGGCCTCTATAGTGTTAAACACTAGTGTATGCTCAGTGCCCACGTGCTCCCACGTAATATTCTAAGGCAGTGTTAAAAACTGAGATTTGGGATGCTCACGTGTGGCACGTGAGGCGCTATAGCAGTGTTAAACACTGAAATTTAGGGCGCTCACGTGTGACACGTGAGGCGCTAGAGTTGGGCGCTGCCTCTTTTATTCTCTTATTCTAGTGCTGAGCACTGTTAGGGGGTCACATGGGATCACGTGAGGCGCCTCAAAAATATGGTTTATTCCTTTTTCTCTTTTATAAGTGTTGAGCACTTCTCAGGGGTCACGTGGGGTCACGTGGGGCGCCCCAAAATAGGGTTTATTCCCTTTTTTCTTTTTGAAAGTGCTAAGCACTATTAGGGGGTCACGTGGGATCACGTGAGGCGCCCCAAAATGGGAACCGTCTTGGGTTTATTCCCTTTTTCCTCTTGAAAGTCTAAGCACTATTAGGGGGTCACGTGGGATCACGTGACTCGAAGTCAGTTGTTCCTTTTTGTTCCTCAAAGATACTCACATGGGAACACGTGATCTTTGTTACGTAGTATTGAGCGCTAATGAATCACCAGGCTGTTCTTCTATAGTTCTGAGGAATCAAGTTCTTCTTTTATTCTTTGCAGGGATTAAATTCTTTTTAAAGGGTTAAAAATTAGTTTCAGAAGAATTAAATTCCCATATGTTTTGTAAGACTTAAACTCTTTTGAACTCAGTTCTTTCCCCTAAGTTTTGAATCTGCATGACAGAATCTTCCCGATGAGAATTAAATTCTCAACTTGTGGGGAGATCTGTTTCTGCAGATCTTAACCAGAGTAAGAACTAAGTTTTTTGAGAAGAGTTAAACTCTTGGTTTGAGAATTAAATTCTCTATTTTGTTTTGTAGGAGCTTTTTGGGAGGGGTTCCTCTTCTTTCTAGAGAATTAAATTCTCTCTCTATGTTTTTCTTCCCCTATCTCTATTTTTAAAGCTCTTTTTGCTTGCTCCCTTTTTTTGAACTTGAAGTTTATGGGGGGGAGGGGGTTTCTCTGTTTAAGACTTGAAGTCTTGGGTCCTTTATATAGGGGAGGCTGATTTGTTGATTCAGTTGAGAAAATCTCTCATTGAGAGGTTTCTTAATTAATTTGGGAATTTTATCCACCGTTGGATCTTTGATCCAAGGACTTCTGTTTTACAGAAGACATTTTTCTTGTTTTTAATAAGATTGGGAAAATATTTTCCCATACAGAACTTATTCTGTATTTTGGTGATTTTTAATCACCATTGGATCTTTGATCCAACGGTGCTCTGATTTACAGGGCACAATCTTTCTTGTTTGGAAAGATTGGGAAGATATTTTCCTCTACAGAGCTTATTCTGTAGTTTGGTGATTTTTAATCACCATTGGATCTTTGATCCAACGGTGCTCTGATTTAAAGAGCACAATCTTTCTTATTTAGAAAGATTGGAAAATTATTTTCCCATACAGAGCTTATTCTGTATCTTGGGGATTTTTAATCACCATTGGATGTTTGATCCAACGGTGCTCTGATTTACATAGATTAACCTTTCTTGTTTTAGGAAGATTTGAGGAATATTTCGTCAACAGAATTTAATTCTGTATTTTGATGATTTATCATCTTCGTTGGATTTTTGATCCAAAGGTAGAGAACTTTTAGTTCTGGAGCTGGCGCTCTCGTCCTTTGCACGTGAGGCGCTGCCTAAGAGTTTTTAACTCTTGGTGCTGGCGCTCTCGTGCTTTGCACGTGAGGCGCTGCCTCAGAGTTTTTAACTCTTATTTAATAGATTTCTTTTTATGTTTTGCACATTGGCGCCCGCGTGAAGAGCACGTGAGGCGCCATCATCGGATTTAATTCTATCCAAGGCAGTACCTACATGCTTTGCATGTGGAGCTTTCCCTTTATTTTTAGTTTTATTTTATTGTTATTATTTTATAAGGGAACAGGTTTTGAGCCAAAATTTTGGTGGGAACAGGTGTTTGCTTCACTAAACCCTAATTTAGTGAAGAGATAGCATGAGCTTGAGTCTTCTCGACATAGATCATCTTCGGTCTCGAAGACTTCAAGCAATTTGCATCTTTCACCTTGTGGATCCTCTCGAGAGTTTGGGAGATCATTACTCGCAGCGAAGGGACGTCTACACGGAGCATTTGAAGTGAAGGACCGGTCTACAAAGATTGTATTCCGCATTCACTTAGTTATAGAGTTGTTTACATATTGTTTCGTTTAAAACTCTAGTTAAGATTCTAGGATTAGTTTTCTTTAGAACGGCAAAAAATTGAAAACGGCATGGACGATGCCTCCCGAAACATTGCTACCGCGCTAAGTAACCCTACAGTGGTATCAGAGACAAGCTAGAGATTTAAACGATGTTTGTTAGATTACGAAACCGAAACGACTCTGAAACTTGAAACACGATAACCTAGTTTCTGTCGAATTTGAAAAGTGCTCTAAAATTTTTTTAAGCAACTGCAGAATGTTATATGTGATATAACATGAACACCATGAAAATTCGAGGTAATTTGAGCACAAAGTGGACGGTCCCAATGGTGGAAAGACCGGCGAGCTCAGGTCATTTGTGGAGTTCTGGCTTCAAATTTTCAGGGTGTTCCATTCTCTGGGTTTTAGCGTTTCAGGTGTTGCTAGTTTTTGCTAAATTTGCATGTGATGTTAACTTTCTGCAAAGGCAATTCAGAGTGTTTCATAATCGTAATTCTGACATGTATTCGGGTTATTTAAACGATGTTAAAAAGTTCAAACGGATATCAATAACTCATATTTTCTCTCGCTGGAAATTTTCCAAGAGTTGGATTTTTTTCAAGTTTGAAATCTTCAGAAAATCATGCAAGCAATTTTGTGGACCCTCTAGAAGAACGATACCCAAATTCAACTTTTTGGATCGCGAAACCGTGATAATACCGTAGGGTTTGCGGCAGTTCCGTGGCGACATGAGTGAGGCATGGTCGGCCCTTCTACGGATGGTTCATAGGAGCTGTGGTATGTTCTGGATACTTTTTGAACTCCGCTGAAGTGTTGAGCTCTTTGGGAAAGTTTGGGTGTTTGTTTATTCGATCGAAAAGTTTAACTTCGTCTATCTATCTGTGATTGTGATACAATATTTGGAATCCACAAATAGTTATTAGATAATTAGTTTGAATTTTATAAATTTAGCAGTTTAGTCTCATTTGATCGGTTGCCACGGGATTTTGATGTTGATCAAAAGTCCGTCGCAATTACGTAGTGTACGCGGATACTCGCCGGGTAACCTTACTAGATAGCCCCCGACCAAGTGACTGTAGGAGAACCCCGTCGCCAAAAGCATCCGTTCGGATGCTCGCGGCCGCAGTGTTCTGCCTTAATGCACTTCGTCGACGGCATCGGGGGTGCGGCCGTCTACTAAAGTTTCCGACGAGCATTTGATCTAATTATCGGGAATCTTGTTGAATTACCTGGCAGGTTATTGGAATGTGTTTTCAATATCGAGGCTAAAATGCGGGGTTTATAATTGTTAGGTATGAGATGTCTAAGGAATTCATTTGGTCGGGCATGAAATCCAAAGTATGTGATACGTTGGGTTTATGATATCTAAGGTGGTTGCGGATTCCAGTTGTTATAGTTTTTCACTTTCTTTTCTGCGACCGTAAGTGTAATATGTGGTGTATTACCGGTTTCGTTGCTATACGTCAACGACAATTGGGATACGCATATTTACTTACGTTGATGACAAGTGATGTTATGTATTGCTGTGATATGTTATATTGGATCGTTGTGTTTTGAATAGCCGGGGTTTTTTATGTGAGATGAGAGTTTTTCATTTTCATTTATGTAAAAGCTTGTATGTAATATTCTTTTATTTGGGTACTTCCGGGTTGAGAATGATGTCACCATTGATGTATATTATTTACTTTTCCGTATTGGGATAGACCCAAGGCGGGGAGCATAAGTAACCGGGTTCTAGGGTCCAGTAGGAGACCATCTCGAGGAGTTGAGACCGAGTCTTCTAACTCTACAATTGGTAGGGTTGCTTGCCGCTCTCGTAGGGGTCTAGGGATGTGGGTTTGTCTATTCATCGCGACCGTAGAATCCGTGTTTTATATTGGCTTAATTAAAATACGGAATTCCTAGTATATCCAATATTTCATATGTGTTCTTCTGCTGCTGATATTTTGTGATGTGATCACTTGATATGTTCTGAGACGAATGCCTATATTATATATATGATATATAATAACTATTGTTGCTTTCGTTTTTTCTGTGATACTTGTGAAGCATAATTAATGGGACTTCATTAATGAGATTAATGAAATAAAAGAAACCTAAAAAGATATTGTAGAAACTTTTTTAAAAACTGGTAGCTCTAGTTCTTGCTTTACATAGCGGTATTCCTTTTAGAATATCCAGCAGCTTATTCGATAAGGAAAGAGCCGAGATCCCTTCACCGGGAGTGACCTCTTTAGCGAAACTAGCAGATACTACAACCCACTCGGTTTGTCTTTTGATAGCTACTATAGTTTTTGTTTTGCATAGTGGTATTTGTGAAATATCCTGCACCTTATTCGATAAGGAAAGAGCCGAGATCTCTTCACCGGGAGTGACCTCTTTAGCGAAACTAATAAAAGCCTAAAAAACACTCCTTTTTCAAAATCACTCGATTCTACAACGATATCAAGTTCATTAAGCAAAATGTTTTCTTAAAAACCTGTCGTAGCCCTCCGTCATTTCAGATAAGTACTACTTAGTATTCGTGCTACGTTTGTTAGCCTCCGTCAAGGCGTAGTGTGCGGTAGCTAACTATTGCTTATCTGCAACATTAGATGAGATTGGATTAGGGTAGTCGTGCGACTTTGTTGGCCTCCGTCAAGAGTCGTGTGGGTGGGTTTAATTCAATCATGAAATGTACGGGTTGAACTTGACTAGCAGTCTATGGTTTGTTGGCCTCCGTCAAGATCATAGGAGGCGAGGGGTAAAATATTATCGGGAATTTCAAGTGTTGAAATTTGCAATGAGATTGCATATCTTCTATGAGATAGTTGGATCCCGATACCCACTGCGAGTAAGAGTTACTCCTGGGAGAGTTTTACACATTACAATTAGCCGATCAAGTAGGTGTCGGGATCCAACTATCTCATAGAAGGGATGCAATCTCATTGCAAATTTCAACACTTGAAATTCCCGATAATATTTTTTACCCCTAGCGTCCTATGACCTTGACGGAGGCCAAACTATCCATAGGGCGCTAGTCAAGTTCAACCCGTTCCTTTCTTGATTGAATTAGACCCACTCGCACGACCCTTGACGGAGGCCAAACAACGCCGTACGAATACCCTAATCCAATCGCATCTCATGCTACAGATAAGTACTAATCAGCTACCATACACTACGCCTTGACGGAGGCCAAACTATCGTAGCACGAATACTAATATTACTTATCTGAAATGACAGAGGGCAACGTCAGGTTTTTATGAAAACCTCTTGCGTAATGAACTTGATATCATTGTAGAATCGAGTAATTTTGAAAAGGAGTGTTTTTTAGGTTTTTGCTAGTTTCGCTAAAGAGGTCACTCCCGGTGAAGGGATCTCGGCTCTTTCCTTATCAAATAAGGTACAGGATATTTCACAAATACCACTATGCAATGCAAGAACTATAGAAGCAATCAAAAACAAAACCGTGGGTTGTAGTATCTGCTAGTTTTTGCTAAAGAGGTCACTCTCGGTGAAGGAATCTCGGCTCTTTCCTTATCGAATAAGGTGCTGGATATTCTACAAGGAATACCGCTATGCAAAGCAAAAACTAGAGCTACCATTTTTGAAAATTTGATTCCACAACATCATTTTAGTTTTCTTTCTTTTTCATTAATCTCATTAATGAAGTCCTATCATTTATGCTTCCTAAGCATCACAGAAGAAACGAAAATATAACGTACGTTTATGTTATCCGCATTCACCACAGTGTCCCGCTATGCACCGTTAGATTACTTAACTAACGGTATAGCGGGACGGGACTAGCGCGGGTGCAAAATATAAGCAACGTTTATTATATATCATATACATAATAATAAAGCATTCGTCTCAGGCATATAAAGTGATCACATCACAGAATATCAGCAGCAGAAGATAACATATGAAATATTGGATATACTAGGATTTCCGTATTTTAAATTAAGCCAGTATAAAACACGGATTCCACGGTCGAGATGAATAGCCAAACCCACATCTCTAGACCCCTACGAGAGCAGCAAGCAACCCTACCAAATCTAGAGTTAGGAGACCCGATCTCGACTCCTCGAGATAGTCTCTTACTGGACCCTAGAACCCAGTTACTTGTGCTCCCCATCTTGGGTCTATCCTAATGCGGAAAAGTAAATAATATATAACAATGGTGACATCATCCTCAACCAGGAGTACCCCAATAAAAGAATATTACATACAATGAATCTTACATGAATGAAAATAAAAACTCTCATCTCATATAGAACCCTCGGCTATTCAAAACACGACGATCCAATATAACATATCACAGCAACACATAATATCACATGTCATCAACGTAAGTAAATATGCGTATCACAATTGTCGTTGATATATAGCAACGAAAAATGCGATACAATACATATTACACTTACGGTCGTAGAAAAGAAAATGTCAAACTACAACATTTGGAATCCACAATCACCTTAGACATCATAAACCCGAAATATCACATACTTCGGATTTCATGCCTAACAATATGAATTCTAAATATTGTATCACATTCCACAAATAGCTAGACGATATTAAACATTCCGATCGAATCAACAAATACCCAAAATTTCCCAAAAAGCTCAACACTTGAGCGCAGTTTAAAAATACTCAGAACATGCCACAGTACCTATGGACCAACCGTAAAAGGGTCAACCGTTGCCTCACCTATGGCGCCGCGGAACTACCGTAAACCCTAGGGTTTGGCGGCGGTTCTTACGGTTATAGAATCGAGTTAAGGTTTCGTTCTTCTAGAGGGTCCATCGCATTACTTAAATGATTTTTGAATGTTCTTTAACTTAGAAAAATCTAACTTTTGGAAAATTTCCAGCGAGGGTTAAAGTGGGTATTTGATATTCGTTCGTACTTTTTAACGCCGTCTAAATAACCCGAAATAATGTTAGAATTAAGACTACGAAATACTCTGAATTGCCTTTATAGAAAATTAACATCTCATGCAATTTTAGAAAAAAAATAAGCAACACCTGAAACACCAAAACCTAGAGACCAGAACACAAAACAAAAACGAACCCCAGAAGCTATCTTAGGGCCGGCCAGCTCGGATTTTGGGGCCCTGTCACTGGGTCAAATCGGCCCAATTGTGTTTGTTTTTGTCCAGTGTTCATGTTACATCTCATATAACATTCTGCAGTTGCTTAAAAAAAATTTCGACGACTTAAAATTTTTGACAGAAACTGGGATTTAGTTTCGAGTGTTTCAGAATTGTTTCGGTTTCGTAATTCTACAAACATTGTCTAATTCTCTAGCTTGGCTCTGATACCACTGTAGAATTGCTTGGCACGACAGCAAGGTTTCGGAAGGTATCGTCCATACCATTTTCAAAAATTTTGCCATTCTAAACAATCATAACCCTAGAATCTTAACTAGAGATTTATACAATACAAATGTAAACAACTTTACAACTAAGTGAATATGGAATACAACCTTTGTAGATCGGTCCTTCACTTAAATAGCTCCGTGTAGTGGTCCCTTCGCTCCAAGTTGTGATCTTCCAGACTCAAGAATGGCTCCACAAGATGAAAGGAACGAGCTTGCACGAAGTCTTTGAGGCCGAAGATGATCTACGTCGAGGAGACACTAACCCAAACTAGCTCTTCACTAATTAGGGATTAGTGAAGCTAACACCCTAAACTAAATGGCTAATCTAGTAGAGCGTGATGAAATAGGAATTTTGCTCACTTTAGAATTAATCTTCTCACTCTTTTTCTTCTCCTCTCAAAAACCTAGAAAACTGTTGGATATAGTGCCCTCAGAATCAATTATTGGATCACAGGCACATGATTGCAATGATTGAGGGAGGACCTATGCCGGTAGGACAGTTTTACTCAAGATGATAGTATGCTATCTGGTTTATCTTTATTATCGTGTACTGTTTTAGGTGACATTACTGATCACTATTACACGTTGATAGAGCCCCTAGGATTCTTGCTTGACTGCCAGCAGTATGATGGCGATCATATACGTGGGACCTGGGGTCTATAAGCACATCCTTAAAAGGTCCCTAGTCGTGGGAGTTCCGAGACAGGGCATCGATACTCCAGAGTAGACTAGTGTATACAGTCGAGACCCCAACGAGGGGCGGTGGCCGGTCTCACAAGCCACTGGTGTCAGTTGGTTCACCTAAGATGTATACATGTGCTCATTGGGTTATGAGTACACTGGACAGGACTCGCCGGGAACATGCTAGTTGGTCTTATACCTGACGTCAGATAGCAGTTCCCTGGTGACATGTGTACAGGTTAGTTCATCGACCTGAGATCGTCATTTGTCTCGTGTGAGTTCCCACTGTACTTTGATTACTATCCTACCACGCTCAAAGGAGTCATGCAAACAGGTTTTAGTTGGGTACAGTCCCGAACCACATAGAGACAGTGAGCGGATCTGCAGGGGTTCGTCTCTCCCGGTATTGGGAGTGAGGTCGCGCTGTGTCTAGGAGAGCCATTACACGAAGTCCTTGGCCAAGGCAGGAGATTTACTGGTAGGTATTCCAGTAGTATCTCAGGGTGTTCTGGGCTACACTCCGACACGACTTGTACCGCTATTGGGGGTCTGACTTTTACCAACCCCTAGGCCCGCCATGCGATGCTCATAGACAAACGGACCGGACTGTACGGATATTGTCACTGACAGGCTCAGTAGGGTGTCAGGATGAGTTCGCTCACAGACGTCCCTTTTGGTCAATAGCCGGTAGCCCGTCACGTATGGCTAATACCTCTGACGTGCTAGTGGTTAAATCCACAGCCAAAGTATTGACGAGTCTTTAGAGTCCCCCACAGACAGTTTCTCAAGTTTCGGGCGAAACGCTGTAGAGGCCGTATGGATATATGGCAGGGTTCGATCTTATACGTGCGGTATTGCACGGATCATGATCGGACGGATAATACTAGCGGGCTTTGGTTTAAGCCGGATCCTAGTATTGTACAGTGTAGATTTTGTCTCTTTGCATTTGTATTCAGTCGGAATACAAATGCGGGTATGTATATACAGTCGCGGGGTTTTCCTGTAATTTATTATGGGATCAGTTTTTTGAAGTTGCCAATTTGCATTCCGTTTCAGCCAATTTTCCTTTGTTCCTTCATGGCCGGATTTTTCTGATGGAGGGGCTAATTTGCATATTTGCAAATTAGCAATTGTGGAGGGTGTCTTTTGTGATTTGAGGCATTATAATGGGTATAACATTATTAGATTCTCTTTGAGTCAATTCCTTTGCATTAATGAGATGGGCTTTGTGAAAGGATGGGATTGGAAATTGATGTGATCCTTTTTTCTCATTATCATACACTTTCCCCACTTGTATTCTTTGATCATTTTTTCTCCCTTCACCATTGTCTTTGGCCGGCCACATTTTTGAGGATGGATGGGAGAAAATTCTTTTGGGTGTGAGAAAGATTATTCATATCATTTCTTAGCTTGCAATAAAATACACCACCATTCTCCAAAGTTCATTTTCTCCTCCAAATCAAAACATGGCAACTTCAATTACCCCATTGAGACAAACCACTCTACACTAGCCTACAGCATTCTTGGACACGTCGGCTCGCCAACTTCATGCCCGAGTTGCCTCAGTCCAGAGGTGGGAGCCCGTAAAAGAACCCGGCGATGTGGTGCCCGTTCCGACGAGGAGATGAAGACCGGAGATTCCGCGAGGAGATCGGGATGGAGGCCGAAGACCGAAGGACACGGATCGCTCGGTATAGCTTTCTACCCATTCTCTAGTTTGCTAGCATTAGGTTAATGGCCCGATCCGGGTTTTATAGTGCGCGGTAGTGCCGGTTTACAAGTTTTGTAAAAGTTTCGTTTCCGAATTTTGGCCTCGGATTGACGGCCGGGGCGCTGTCGTGCACTTACATTGGTATCAGAGCCACGCCATTAACCTAGTCTAGCTTGCTCTAACATGTTTACAAGTTCGATCGAACGAATTTTCCAAAAACCACGTTTCCATGTCAAGTTTCTGTCGAATTTTTCCAGTGCTCTAAAAATTATTTAGTAAATTGTAAAAATACGTGCAGGGTTTTTTATGCATTCTGTGAAAATTTGGTAGCTCGATGGCACTTTTCCACCGCGGAACCGCGGCCAAACCCACGCATTGGCCGCGGTTCCGCCGCCATTTAAACTGTTCACAGCACCAAATTTTTACAGTGGGCTTCTGACATGGAAATAGGGTTTTTGGTATGTTCTGTTTGGGCCCAGATCTATTTTGAGTGCTACAGTTGTGCTTGGGGCCCACTTCGGAAAATTTAGTCGATCGAAAATTTTAAACATGTTAGTTCACAGTATTTACATTTTATCTACGACCGTGAATGTCATTTGATCGGTAAATCCTGTCTAACTGCTATAGCCCTTTTAGACGGATTTGCGAACGTGACATTCACTGCCTGTGTTGTGCTGTGATGTTACGGATTTGTCGTGGTGGATAGCCTGGATGCAATGTTAGTACAGTTTGGTTGTATTTGTACATTTGATATTGTGGGGCGAGCGTCCGACATGTGGACTGCCGTCACTGCCTGTTTGTATATTATTCTTTTGGGGCACGACCGAGCTAAGGTCGATGTACCCGTTGTATATATTTTACTTTCTGTACTTGGATTACCCCGCGGAGGGGTGCACGAGTAGCCGGGTTCTAGAGGGCAACGGGCCCGCATCTCATGGCGTTAAGACGGAGGGGGCTTTACTCTAGAATTGGTGGGCTATTCGCCGCACTCGTAGGGGATATAGATTGACCCAAGGAGGGGTGCCCAAGTTACCAGATTCCGTAAAGTGCTGGGTGGTCCATTCACGTTGCTGAAGGGGGCTGCCTAGCTTCAGGTTTTGGCGGGTAACTAACCGCGCCCGTAGGGGTCTAGGATTTCATTGCACAGGCTATCCACATGACCAGGGGAACGTCGGGTTTCAGTAGCGGCTCTGTGAAACCCGGGGATCCCAGATATCTATATTGTTCTGTGATGCTTATTACATTTCTGTGATGTTGCATTTTTATTACGCCTTGAGCGAATATTATATATTGATATATATACTAGTAGATGTTGTATATGTTTTGCATCCGCGCTAGTCCAGTCCCCGCTCTGTCGTTAATTAAGTAACCTAACGGGTGATGACGGGACCCAGTGGCAAATGCGGATGGTATATACGTACATCATTATTTTCGTTCTTTATTGGTGTGATCAATTGATGGGACTGAGTTGATTCGGATCAATGCAAGCTAAACAAACCTATTCTAATGTTGTTGGAACATTTTTCAAAAAGTTGTTATTGCAAGGGCGTTCTCTTTTATTTTGCACAGTGGTATTCGGTTATGAATATCCAGCACCTCAGTCGACGAGGCAAGGGCCGAGATCCCTTCACCGGGAGTGACCCCTTGGACAAAAATTTGCGTCAGGGCAATAACTTCACTATAGCCTTTTGCCTTTTGCTTTGCATCGTGGTATTCAGTTGGAATATCCTGCACCTCATTCTACGGGGAAAGAGTCGAGATCCCTTCACCAGGAGTGACCTCTTTAGTAAAGGTTTTCGTCACTATATTTTTATAAAAAGCTATCCGGTTCCTTCAACGATATCAAGTTCATTACGTTAAAGGTTTTTCGCCAAAAACCATTCGTAGCCCTCCGTCATTTCAGAAAGGTAGCACTTAGTATTCATGCTATGTATCTTGGCCTTCGTCAAGGCATAGTGTATGGTAGCTATTTGTTACTTTTCTACTGCATAGATAGATGCGTTGGTTTGGGACAGTCGTACTACTATTTTGGCCTTCGTCAAGGATATGTACGGGTGGGTTCAAATTAACCTGGATAATGACGGGTAGAACTTGACATGTGACTTATGATATGTTGGCCTTCGTCAAGGTCATAAGAGCATGGGGTAAAAATCACATCGGGAGTTTCTAAAGAAACTGAAACTTGCCAGATATGCGCATACCTTCTGGAGTGTGATAACGTGAGCATGCAATGATAGTTGGATCCTGATTCCCACTGATGAGTTGGTTTACTCCTCGGGCGATCCCGACTAATTCTTCTTTCAGGTTTGGAGGAGAATTTGAGGTTACAGTGGGAGATTTCCTGATTAGATAAATTGATAACCATTCTGATCTAGGTTAGAGTGCACGCTGAGTGTTTCTTTTCTCTCTCTCTATTTGGCAGCGACCATGACCCGACCCTAGACTATGACTCAGTGACCAAGATTAACCGAACCTTCTTATAAGACTGGCTTTTGGATTGTCAGAGTTGCAAACCTCATTGCCACTTCTACTTCTACCCTTTTCTCCAGGACACCCCGTATTACTACGAACGTCCACTTCCATTGGATAAAACCATCGTATGATTATATACGAACTCGAAGGAATTTATTCGAGGATGGTTTCTGGTTCTGGAGAAAACGAATAGGACTATTCGGTTGTCTTTTCCTTTTACCTTCTCTCAGGTTGCGAGTACTCCTTGGATTAGGGGATAGTACACCTGTTACGGTTATTGGATAGTCTTCTTCCGAACCATAGGCTGGTGCCGAACGGTGGGGAATGAAGAAAACCAATTAGCCTAACGATGGTGTGCAGAAGGTATTAAGTTAAGACAAATAAAGAGATTAGAAGGAGGGCAAAGTAAATTGCGACTGCTATTCACGACCAAACCAAGTATTTCATTACCACTCCCGCTTCACTTTTGTATTTCTCCAGGACACTCCGTATCACTACGAAGATCCACAGTTTATTGGATATTCCATCGTATGGTTATATACGAACTCGAAAGGAACTTGTTCCAGTTCGGGGATGGATTCTGGTTCAGGAGAAATAAGAATAAGGTTTATTCAGTTGTCTTTTATCTTTACCTTCTCTCGCATTGCGAGTGCTCCTAGGATTAGGACAGTATACCCATTATGGTTATTGGATAGTCTTCTTCCAAACCATAGGCTGGTGCCGAACGGTAGGGAAGGAAGAAAATCATTTAGCCTAAGAGGGTGTGCAGAAGGTAATGACTAAAAGACATATAAAGGGATTTGGAGAGATGGTAAAGAAATATATGGTTTCTGTTGTGAATCTGATAATGGAAGAGGCATTACTAGGAATACCCAGATACTCCATCGAAACATTTCAATGTTTCAGTTTCACTGTGTACTGTTAAAAGAAAACTGATTTCCCAATTAGCCCTTGCTCCAGGATATGTATTTACCAGGTTCGTTTCTCACATCTGTATGGTTTTACAGATGATGAGTGGGAGTAAGTTATTGGGAATTAGGTGATCATCCTCATTATATTGGAATTCGTTGTAATTGGTGATATTTGAGGAAATCACCTAGGTTATTTGCCGGACGGCAAATATTTGGTTTTGAATATCCGTTGTAATGCACCAATTTCAAATTGATATATCTGTAAGTCTATTTTTATAGAGTGAGATATACCTTTTTGAAATTATGTCCATGACATTTACCTTATATCAGTTGATGGTTAGGTAAGGAGCATTAAACAGCGGTGTAACTCTTCTTAACCATAAGTACAGTTTTCAAACTACGACATACAGGGAATGAGTTATTAGACTCAGGGGACTTATACAGAGTATTGTATATTGTCCAGTGTCCATTAGGACAGAGGGGTTGGTACTCGTACTATATTCTGTTTACTTGTGACTTCTCTAGTTCTTAGACATGTGTTTCGTAGAAATACAAGATCCGAGTTTTGAGAAGTTATAGGTATAAGAATAAAGTAGAGAACCAGGTGTTGCAAGTATCAGAATTCTTCAAGGTGATCGAAGATGTAGATACTTGTGTATGGTATTCAGATGATAGTAATGATTAAGAGAACTTACTTCTCTTTCAGGTTACTCATAATTGGAAGCATTCCTAAGTTGAGTAATACTGATCGGCCTCTTTCCATTTAGTTGACATGCACTGGAGACAGCTGCATGATTTGAATCTGGTTCAATTAAATCAGTGCCTCTGTTTTTGTATTGGATATAGAACAGTTCATATCTTGATATTGTTAAGGTATGGGGAGTTGTCCAGCTTATGCTTAAAACCAGACACTGGACAACTCAAGACACGTTTCTGTAATGACTGTTTGTGGGTTGACTCAGGTTATGACGAGGGTTGAATTTCTACCATCAGGAAGATCAATAGTGATATTGTTCTTGACTCACCACGGTTTTAATAAAAATGGATTTTTTCAGAAAACAGTAGTGGGAGTATGGTAGAACTGGAAGTGATTCCAGAACCGCAAACGATTACTGAAGATTTGATAAGAACCTAAAGATTCAATCTGATTTGACATTCCATTGGCCACTCCGCAGATATGATGGGTAACCTCAGGCACCCGAGAGGTACTCCGGTAGGCTTAAGGACGGTGACAGGGAGGTTCTTGTTTACCTAGACTTTCCATTGCTGTTGTTCCAGACTGTGAGACCCAGCAGGATGATGAATATAACGTCGTTCTGAACTAGCTTTAGAAGTGTACGTTTATATGACTCTGCCAGAGGGTTGTCGTGGTCAGTGGGAGCAGCGGAAGCTAAGTGGGGACTTGACACTACTGTTGTTCCAGGCTATGAGACCCGGCAGGAGGATGAGTATAGCGTCGTTCTAAACTAGCTTTAGAAGTGTACGTCTATATGATTCTGCCAGAGGGTTGTCGTAGTCAGTGGAAGCAGCGGAAGTATAGTGTATAGGTGGCTTATGTCTATTTATAGACTAAAGCAGATATAGCGGTGATAGATCATCTATTTCTAATGTGACAGTCATAGGTTTGACTTCATCAGAATAGAGGATGGATCTGTTAAGAAGATAGTAGGGTGTGATGTCCTGGTATTTGGATGACATACACAGAGTAGGAAGTGATATTCTTATACTACGATCAATTACACTTTGGTTGTCACACAGTGGTTTCTCCACAAAGAATATAGACTATATATCAGATACTCTGGTTACTAGATCTATGGTTTTAGATCTAGATTTAGGTAGTTTTCCAATCTGGGTACTTAGACAACATTCTACAGGTGTTTTAGAATGGACGATTCCTGGCACGGTAGTGTACCTATAGGTGATGGAGTCACCCTCTCTAAAGGTGTCTTACAGACTAAAGGGGAGAGGGATGTGCATGATTGGCAGATCACTTGCTTAGGCAATTGAGTCAATCATGAGATGTCAAGTACCATACCAGATGTTGTTTTTGCATTAGATGCAATATGTTGATATTGATCCAATCCTGGAGAAACATTCGGAAGCGGTTTTAGAACATAAGTGGATGTTCTAGAGATATGATAACGGCAGCCTCTTCTAGGAGACAGTTATCATTCCAGACTTCCAAGGTGACCTGGATGACAGAGTGACTGTCAGAGTTATAGTTTTCCTTCTGACAAGGGGCAGTATTTTTGTCACGACCCGAGAGTACGGAACGTGATCGGCACTTAGATTACGAAGCGTCTAGAGGCGCCACGTAACCTAAGTAAGCCGAAGCCCAGAAATCTAAACCATATAAAAGAAGAAGAAGTAAAAGAAACATGAAGAAAAACAAGTTTAAAAGTATCAGCAAATTTTCCCAAAAATTTCGGCAGAGTCTCCTCTGTAAAAACTGGCCCCCAAATGGGTACAACAAGTATAATATACATAAACAATAAAAAGCATCCCCAAACGGGTGCTAGCTCAACGCCAACTGGCGGAAACAACCACAACGAGCACAATAATATACAACGCCAAAAGGCGAGGCTCAAAACTCAAAATAAAACAAAACCACCAGATCAGAATAATATATGCGCGACTCTAAGGTCAAAATAAAAGACTGGTCCAATAAACTTATCAAGTAATACAAGTATGGTTGATGGAGCTTACTAGATACAAATGAATGAATAAAAGTACAATGGTGGTTCGGATACAAATGAACCAACCTACCGTGCAAATCACCCTGAAAGAATAGATGTGCCAGCAAGCTGCCAGGGAAACCTGTACACCGAACCTGTAATAAAATTTGGCACAACGGGGGTGAGTTGCCAACTCGTGAGTAGAAGACATCTACGAAAAGAAATCGAATGCACGACGCTATCCTAAGTCATAATAATACACTACTAAGTCCCAATCGTTTAGTAATAGCAGGGTAATACTACGTGTAAGTGCAGATACTCCGTGCTCGTGTCAGTACCTCATATAATACTATGTCATATGAATAAAATGCATGCACCATGAATGTAAAGTAACAAATCCTGAAATCCAGATATATATGTATAAGAAATCTTTAGCTGTTATCATAGTAGAATGTGTATAAGAATCTGAAATCTCAATAATAAAATCCATGGAAATCCGTGTCAAGCATCGACACAACACATGTAATCTCAAGTCTCAATATCTCGGGCTCCGTCAGTCCGGATCGGCCCATATCATCAAATCTCACGACAACGGTCGGTATCCTCCGGATATCCGCCGCGCCAGACATCACCGGTAGGTAGCCTTCCCCTGCCAGGCTCATCGTCTACAACTCGATCTTCTTGCCCCGGGGTACCATACCGGGCCCACCATGTACCCGAGACGGTTCATCCACTCCTCGAATCGGGTCTCGAAATCCAACAGAAAACATGAAATACTCATGGTGGACGACACATACATCACGAGAAAACCGCATCTTATTTTAAAAAGAGAAGAGGAGAGAGAGAGAAGTTTTTATATATTTTTGCGGTTTTCCCCAAAAATCCAGAAATCTCATAGAAATCCAAATCTCAAAATCATGAGTAACTATATGATAAGTGTCGGCATATGCCCATAATACTGCATGATAACATGAAAATATGAATGCATGGATGTCTAAGTAATAAATATCATGTCTATACTAACATCAGAGAATAATCACAATATTATATCGGTCTAGTTGTTAACTGATTCTATCCATAAAAGACAATATGATCTAAAGTGTATGTGACATAGCAATTACCGATGATGATGTGTGTGAGCCGGCAAATAAGTATGCGTGGAATATGCGCATCATCGGTAATGGTGCTGGTGTCCTAACAGGTATGGTTTGTACTGATTATTGCAACATATGTAAGAACATGCACCATGATGATTACAGTATGGATGTAAAGACAGATGTGCATTATCCACTCCTCTGCGAAATACGAGTACAACTACCACTATGTGAGTCGAACCTAAACTAGTGTCCATCTAACATCCTAAGGAACTAAACCTAATAGACTAGTCAGTAAGAAACTAGAGTCTACCTAAGGTTTGAATCAATATCTCTAATAGTCGGCGATCCCGCCTCAATAGCGTCACGTACGTAGTACGGCTTCCTCGAATCAAGAGTGCGGATCAATCATCAAATCTAAGCCTCGTACGGTAAAATCCATCGTACGGCATCCCAATATCGGGGTACGGTCAAGTATCTCCTAGGTGTCTCCTCATTCGTATAATGTCATCATCAACACATCTCATGATCAAGGTGCTAAACTGTGATCGCATACATCAATCATATATCATTGCCATCATGATAAGCATCATTAGTTTATCCTCAGAAATATCATGTCATATGTATCATATTGTGATTAAGTCATACCGATATCTTATCGTCATCAAGTCACAAGCTACAGCCCAGGTACTATTTTAGCGTCCCATGTACCTTAATATCACCACCACCCTTCATAATTTATATATTCATGTTCATTATCTCTTTCTCTAATGATCCGCTAACACTTTAGTACGACTGTATAGTCAAGAATCACGGCATCAAGCCAGTCATACTGTTTCATCATACCTCAGATATCATATCACATCAACGAATCCCATATACGTGTTGTGTATATATATACAACTATACCTAGTTTTATATATACACACATATACGTATATGCCATGTCAAGTTTTAATGTGTGCGTGTGTTTTTCTATCAGAAACCTACGAACCTCTCCCAAAGTATTCATCCTCAGGTATGGTTTTCCTAAATCAGTCTAGTCCCGCCTAGGGTCATTACTAGGGTCCTGCTCAGTAAGAATCTAGGGTCACATCGGGTTTCCTAATGTCAATAAGTACTATTCCTATTCTACGTTGCGGGGGTGCTAAACGCCATCCATCCGACTTCCCCCCGTAGATATGCATCTACTCACCTGGTCCATGTCTGCCGAAGACGGTGTCGCCATCCTCCTCTTCATCGCCCGCAGTCTACGTGAGGGGTACCTAAACGCAAACATAATAATAGTATCGTAAACTGAATCACATACAAAAGTCAAAACGACGCAAGGAACAAGCATAGGTTAAAACCTATGTCCCGTCCATGCAAAAGAACCAAATATCGCTCGATATCGGCGTACAAACTCCGATGGATCGAGATAAACATCAACAAACAGCTTGTAGTTTAGAAAACTCGTTACTTATAATATAAAACATGATTTAATCCATCAAAACCCTAAAATCAATCAAATCGTCCGTTTTCGAAAAACCAGAAAATGCCAATTTACCGTTTTTCATCAAAACTTGACATTTAAATAAAACCAATGGTCATAAAACTCATTAAATAGCATCACTAGACTATACAAACCATTACTATATTTTTATTACACAATTTTGTATAAATTTGAAATTTCTAGTTTGCACCCTTTAACAATTTTCAACATTTTTCAAGCAAAATACCACAATTCCACCACAAAACATGATTTTGCATAAATTAATGACTTAAACCACAATTCATGATGATAATGATATAATGAAACCATAATTATATTTTTAATCTCATTTATATAGGAATTTCTAAAATCTAGTTTACAAAATTAGCAATTTTTATCACAATTTATCAATTAACCATAGAAACTAGCAATCACACTAAGTTTTTCTTTCCATTAACATGCTAATATTTCCACTAAAACTATAATCCAATGATAACAACCCAAATTAGAATTTTATATTAACCACAACCACATTTTGCAAAAACCTAGTTAACTAAATTCCTAATTTAAAACAATTTTTGAATAACAATTTGTTAAACAATAACCATGCAAGATTTCCTAATACTAAAAGTGTTAAACTAACTACTATAACCCTAATTAATTATTAAAAATCATAACTTGAATTTAGAACCCTAGCTTGCATTTTTAAAAAAAAGAACATAGAATTAATTCATTAAATCTAATTAAGCTTAATATGAACATCTAATAACAATAAATCAAAAGAAAGAAAATTATACCTTCAAAATGTGAAATACAAACAAGAATTGAGCCTCCAAAATGTATGCTTTGCATCTCCAAATTTCATATAAAAATGAGCAAGGAATAAAGAGTATGGAATAAATATGATTTTGTGGAATTTTAATTGAATTTTTGATGTGTTTTTGATGAATTTTGAATAAAAATGAGGTGGAAAATGGGGGGGGGCAGCCATGGGGGGTTTGTGGCCGGCCCTAGAGAGGTGAGGGAGAGAAAGAAGAGAGTGGGAAAAGTGTGTAGAAGTTTTAAGAGAAGAAACATCAATAAAAGTCTTTTCATGCTTTATTTATTTATTTATTTATTTCTTTACTATAACAACTCAAGAAAGCTCTAGAAAATAGGAAAAATTTGCAAATAATTTTTGCATGATACACCCTAAATTCTAATATGCCATGGTTCATTTTTACAAATTAAAACCATTCAAATTTGTAATTTACACAAATTTAGTGTAAAAATAAAGCTTATGTTAATATTTAAAATAATTAATTTAGGAAAAATATTTTATTAAACTAAAAATTTATAAGTGGCTAAATAAACACCATTTACTAGTAATTTCATAATTAAAATAGATATTTTTAAAATTTTAATGAAAAACAATCACGGTTTGGTTTTACGAAAAATACATTTTACTTTACCGAAAATCCTAAAATTCACTTAAACACTTTTATTCATTTAATTATTTATTTAATCATTTTTAAAACGTTACAATCTTCCCCCTTTTAAGAAATTCGGTCCCCGAATTTAAATTAAAACTCCCCCTCCAAATACTAAAACGTTTAGCAAAACATTCAAATCGTCGGGGCTCCGAAATCATCAATACATAACTAAAATCAACTCCGTCAAGCATAACGCAATCATCGGAGTTATGGCGAGAATAAAATATCATAACCAAATGTTAAAACCATCATAATATACATCAATCTATAACTTATATATATTTCGCATCCTAGTAAAATCGCCTAAGCCTCATAATAAAGAAGCATATAAAAACCCCTCTTGAAAATTCGCCGTGCAATGCACGTGTCACGGTATAAGTAGCGGACGTTTAATTTAAAAAAATAGCTATATATATATATCTTTTATTTAACATACAAGTCCCGCCTGGTTACTAAATCAAATAATAATGACTATGAAAACATACTGCTCAAACTGAAATCAATCCCAATCACATCATAAAAATATTATGTGCGTCCGGTGCGCACTGAAATCGAAACCAACTAAAGATACCATGAATACACACAAAAAAAAACTAAGTGCAACAGGTGTGCACCAAAAACATCTGTCAAGTGCAACGGGCGTGCACGACTCAATATCAGGTGCATCTAATCTGCACAAAACCCCGATTTAGTGCATCTGGTGTGCACAAAATCGCATCAAGTGGGCCAAGTATGCGCAAGAATCCTAATCAGGTGCACATGGTGCACGAAAACATACATCGAATATCAAAATTAAAATCACAGTACAAAAATGCATGAAAACTAGGTCGAAACATATATCAAAATCATGTGTAACCCCTATGCACGAAATCAAATCAAAAATCTCAAAATATATAAAACCAAATCAAATGTACTGGGTGTGTACTAAACAACATCAATACAATTGATATATGAAACACAGATAGAATAAAGGTACACACATGAAATACCAATCGTAGAACAAAGTCCTCAAAATACAAAAATCCAATCTACGAAAATATGAAATTCAAATAACTAAATCCCAATCGTAAACACTATCGTCAATGCGCGCCTCTTTCTTCTGATGTCGATTGCTTCGAACTCGTCTCTTTGTAGCTGTGCTGACTGCGCTACCAACGAAAATCCTCATATCTAGAGTCTCCCACGTAGTCGATCCCTTCACTTGATATCCGGACTACATTAAATCTTTCGATCGATCCATCAAAATCCCATAATTTCCCGAGAGCTCAACACTCAAGTACAGTTTAAAAATATCCGGTACATGCCCCAGCATCGATGATCCAGCCGTAGAAGGGCAAACCCAAACCTCACTAATGGCACAGCGGAACTGCCGTAAACCCTAAGGTTCAAGGGCGTTCTCGTGGTCATTATGTCGAGTTAGGGTTTCATTCTTCTAGAGGGTCCATCGAAATACCTGCATGTTCTTCCGAATACTTTAAACTTGGGAAAATGGTTTTCTGATAATCGTTCGAACCCTTTAACTTCATCCGGACGGCACGTGAATACCCTTCGTCCGCACGCTAAGCAATGCTTCAATCCTAAAGAATAACCAATACTCTAATGGTTATCGCATTCGAGCCGCAGCTTCCTCTGCCCGTGGTAACAGAAACCACCATCCGATATCGACGAAGATAGATCAAAGGAACGAATGAAATACGGTGCAAACAATGTACATCCTAAGGCTCCTTAAGCAGAGTAGCGTATCGTAAGTATGCCGCGGACCATACCCATGGTACGTTACTCTACCTAAATCGCCTACTCCATCAACCAAGGGTCACCTAGACTTATACAAGGTTAAACCTAGCGCTCTGATACCAACTTTGTCACGACCCGAGAGTACTGAACGTGACCGGCACTTAGATTACGAAGCGTCTAGAGGCGCCACGTAACCTAAGTAAGCCGAAGCCCAGAAATCTAAACCATATAAAAGAAGAAGAAGTAAAAGAAACATGAAGAAAAACAAGTTTAAAAGTATCAGCAAATTTTCCCAAAAATTTCGGCAGAGTCTCCTCTGTAAAAACTGGCCCCCAAATGGGTACAACAAGTATAATATACATAAACAATAAAAAGCATCCCCAAACGGGTGCTAGCTCAACGCCAACTGGCGGAAACAACCACAACGAGCACAATAATATACAACGCCAAAAGGCGAGGCTCAAAACTCAAAATAAAACAAAACCACCAGATCAGAATAATATATGCGCGACTCTAAGGTCAAAATAAAAGACTGGTCCAATAAACTTATCAAGTAATACAAGTATGGTTGATGGAGCTTACTAGATACAAATGAATGAATAAAAGTACAATGGTGGTTCGGATACAAATGAACCAACCTACCGTGCAAATCACCCTGAAAGAATAGATGTGCCAGCAAGCTGCCAGGGAAACCTGTACACCGAACCTGTAATAAAATTTGGCACAACAGGGGTGAGTTGCCAACTCGTGAGTAGAAGACATCTACGAAAAGAAATCGAATGCACGACGCTATCCTAGGTCATAATAATACACTACTAAGTCCCAATCGTTTAGTAATAGCAGGGTAATACTACGTGTAAGTGCAGATACTCCGTGCTCGTGTCAGTACCTCATATAATACTATGTCATATGAATGAAATGCATGCACCATGAATGTAAAGTAACAAATCCTGAAATCCAGATATATATGTATAAGAAATCTTTAGCTGTTATCATAGTAGAATGTGTATAAGAATCTGAAATCTCAATAATGAAATCCATGGAAATCCGTGTCAAGCATCGACACAACACATGTAATCTCAAGTCTCAATATCTCGGGCTCCGTCGGTCCGGATCGGCCCATATCATCAAATCTCACGACAACGGTCGGTATCCTCCGGATATCCGCCGCGCCAGACATCACCGGTAGGTAGTCTTCCCCTGCCAGGCTCATCGTCTAGAACTCGATCTTCTTGCCTCGGGGTACCATACCGGGCCCACCATATACTCGAGACGGTTCATCCACTCCTCGAATCGGGTCTCGAAATCCAACAGAAAACATGAAATACTCATGGTGGACGACACATACATCACGAGAAAACCGCATCTTATTTTAAAAAGAGAAGAGGAGAGAGAGAGAAGTTTTTATATATTTTTGCGGTTTTCCCCAAAAATCCAGAAATCTCATAGAAATCCAAATCTCAAAATCATGAGTAACTATATGATAAGTGTCGGCATATGCCCATAATACTGCATGATAACATGAAAATATGAATGCATGGATGTCTAAGTAATAAATATCATGTCTATACTAACATCAGAGAATAATCACAATATTATATCGGTCTAGTTGTTAACTGATTCTATCCATAAAAGACAATATGATCTAAAGTGTATGTGACATAGCAATTACCGATGATGATGTGTGTGAGCCGGCAAATAAGTGTGCGTGGAATATGCGCATCATCGGTAAGGTGCTGGTGTCCTAACAGGTATGGTTTGTACTGATTATTGCAACATATGTAAGAACATGCACCATGATGATTACAGTATGAATGTAAAGACAGATGTGCATTATCCACTCCTCTGCGAAATACGAGTACAACTACCACTATGTGAGTCGAACCTAAACTAGTGTCCATCTAACATCCTAAGGAACTAAACCTAATAGACTAGTCAGTAAGAAACTAGAGTCTACCTAAGCTCTGAATCAATATCTCTAATAGTCGGCGATCCCGCCTCAATAGCGTCACGTACGTAGTACGGCTTCCTCGAATCAAGAGTGCGGATCAATCATCAAATCTAAGCTTCGTACGGTAAAATCCATCGTACGGCATCCCAATATCGGGGTACGGTCAAGTATCTCCTAGGTGTCTCCTCATTCGTATAATGTCATCATCAACACATCTCATGATCAAGGTGCTAAACTGTGATCGCATACATCAATCATATATCATTGCCATCATGATAAGCATCATTAGTTTATCCTCAGAAATATCATGTCATATGTATCATATTGTGATTAAGTCATACCGATATCTTATCGTCATCAAGTCACAAGCTACAGCCCAGGTACTATTTTAGCGTCCCATGTACCTCAATATCACCACCACCCTTCATAATTTATATATTCATGTTCATTATCTCTTTCTTTAATGATCCGCTAACACTTTAGTATGACTGTATAGTCAAGAATCACGGCATCAAGCCAGTCATACTGTTTCATCATACCTCAGATATCATATCACATCAACGAATCCCATATACGTGTTGTGTATATATATACACCTATACCTAGTTTTATATATATACACACATATACGTATACGCCATGTCAAGTTTTAATGTGTGCGTGTGTTTTTCTATCAGAAACCTACGAACCTCTCCCAAAGTATTCATCCTCAGGTATGGTTTTCCTAAATCAGTCTAGTCCCGCCTAGGGTCATTACTAGGGTCCTGCTCAGTAAGAATCTAGGGTCACATCGGGTTTCCTAATGTCAATAAGTACTATTCCTATTCTACGTTGCGGGGGTGCTAAACGCCATCCACCCGACTTCCCCCCGTAGATATGCATCTACTCACCTGGTCCATGTCTGCCGAAGACGGTGTCGCCATCCTTCTCTTCATCGCCCGCAGTCTACGTGAGGGGTACCTAAACGCAAACATAATAATAGTATCGTAAACTGAATCACATACAAAAGTCAAAACGACGCAAGGAACAAGCATAGGTTAAAACTTATGTCCCGTCCACGCAAAAGAACCAAATATCGCTCGATATCGGCGTACAAACTCCGATGGATCGAGATAAACATCAACAAACAGCTTGTAGTTTAGAAAACTCGTTACTTATAATATAAAACATGATTTAATCCATCAAAACCCTAAAATCAATCAAATCGTCCGTTTTCGAAAAACCAGAAAATGCCAATTTACCGTTTTTCATCAAAACTTGACATTTAAATGAAACCAATGGTCATAAAACTCATTAAATAGCATCACTAGACTATACAAACCATTACTATATTTTTATTACACAATTTTGTATAAATTTGAAATTTCTAGTTTGCACCCTTTAACAATTTTCAACATTTTTCAAGCAAAATACCACAATTCCACCACAAAACATGATTTTGCATAAATTAATGACTTAAACCACAATTAATGATGATAATGATATAATGAAACCATAATTATATTTTTAATCTCATTTATATAGGAATTTCTAAAATCTAGTTTACAAAATTAGCAATTTTTATCACAATTTATCAATTAACCATAGAAACTAGCAATCACACTAAGTTTTTCTTTCCATTAACATGCTAATATTTCCACTAAAATTATAATCCAATGATAACAACCCAAATTAGAATTTTATATTAACCACAACCACATTTTGCAAAAACCTAGTTAACTAAATTCCTAATTTAAAACAGTTTTTGAATAACAATTTGTTAAACAATAACCATGCAAGATTTCCTAATACTAAAAGTGTTAAACTAACTACTATAACCCTAATTAATTATTAAAAATCATAACTTGAATTTAGAACCCTAGCTTGCATTTTTAAAAAAAAGAACATAGAATTAATTCATTAAATCTAATTAAGCTTAATATGAACATCTAATAACAATAAATCAAAAGAAAGAAAATTATACCTTCAAAATGTGAAATCCAAACAAGAATTGAGCCTCCAAAATGTATTCTTTCTATCTCTAAATTTCATATAAAAATGAGCAAGGAATAAAGAGTATGGAATAAATAGGATTTTGTGGAATTTTAATTGAATTTTTGATGTGTTTTTGATGAATTTTGAATAAAATGAGGTGGAAAATGGGGGGGGGCAGCCATGGGGGGTTTGTGGCCGGCCCTAGAGAGGTGAGGGAGAGAAAGAAGAGAGTGGGAAAAGTGTGTTGAAGTTTCAAGAGAAGAAATATCAATAAAAGTATTTTCATGCTTTATTTATTTATTTATTTATTTCTTTACTATAACAACTCAAGAAAGCTCTAGAAAATAGGAAAAATTTGCAAATAATTTTTGCATGATACACCCTAAATTCTAATATGCCATGGTTCATTTTTACAAATTAAAACCATTCAAATTTGTAATTTACACTAATTTAGTGTAAAAATAAAGCTTATGTTAATATTTAAAATAATTAATTTAGGAAAAATATTTTATTAAACTAAAAATTTATAAGTGGCTAAATAAATACCATTTACTAGTAATTTCATAATTAAAATAGATATTTTTAAAATTTTAATGAAAAACAATCACGGTTTGGTTTTACGAAAAATACATTTTACTTTACCGAAAATCCTAAAATTCACTTAAACACTTTTATTCATTTAATTATTTATTTAATCATTTTTAAAACGTTACAATTTTGGACAGGTGGTCCAGGTGGATACTGAGGGAGGCATGGCGCATGATACTGATTAAGTTCAGTTGACGATACAGTTTAAGAAGTTTAGATTTGGAGTTCATTTATGAACTAGGTCCCATCAAACATCCAAACATATTCTAAGACAGGTATTGCTCATTTTGGGAGATGGTTTTCTCCGCGAACTTGAGATAAAGAGAGACATAGAAAGAAACATCAGAGCGGATCCACTCATTGAGGCTATTTCTCGAACGCGATAGTTTCGCAAATAGGCTTTGTGAGACTGATTAGTAGAGGAGTTGGGTGTTCGGTATCACACGGGCTGTGAGTATGCGACATCGCAATAATTAGCCTTGAGTGCAAGTGGGAGATTGTTGGATATAGTGCCCTCAGAGTCAATTATTAGATCACAGGCACGTGATTGCAATGTGTAAATCCCCGTTGCCATCTTAATAAAAGTTTTCTATTTTCTAAATCCCAGAGATTTTCCTTCTTTTTTTTTCCCTCGTATATTTTGTAGGAGGGTGGTGGCTTGAATTCCAATATTTAAAATTTCCCTAACCGTAAAAGTCAAGACCCAGAATTAAAACCAATTTGGAAAACCAAAACTAAAACAAGTAAAATATTTTACTTTAAACCCTCAGCCCATTTAAACTTTTCCCTTTTAAAATTTACCCAGCCCGTTCTAACCTCAGCCCACACACCCAAAAATTTAAAGTTTAAAATGAAATCCCTATTTAAAACCTTCAGCCCAATGAAATAAAATAAATAAATAACCCCGACCCACTCTTCATCCCAGCCCAGCCCGTCTCCCTTTGTCCCGCCTCCTCAACAGACCCGACCCGACCCGCTACTATTCCCTTCCCTCTCCAACGGCTCTCCTTCTTTCCCGCTCCCCACTTCAATCCGCGACCTGCCTCCTCCGCCGCAGCTCGCGCCTATGCCCTCGCAGTGCCGTTGCCCCGTCGCTTCCTATCACATCCTCACCTCTCTCTTCTCTTTCATTTTCGAAATCCCTAACTCTCTCCATCCACCAAAAACCCACCGAGCACCCAACTTCCCTCGAACCCACTGCACCCTCGACGCCGGCGATCACCCCATCACTTCGCTCAACCCCCACGACGACGACAGCCCCTTGGCGACCCCTCATTCACCCTCCTTCTCCCTCTACGACTCCACCCTCCATCAACCCAACTCCCCTGCACACCAACCTCTGCACCGAGCTCAACCCCAACCCTGCACGCTCGACGCCGGCGATCTCCACACCACACCATCGACCCCAACACCCTCTGCATCTTCTCCTCCTCCTCCAAGATCCACACCCGAGCTCTCTCTCTCTCTCCCTCTCCCTATCTCTTCAAGAAAATCCCATAACCCATTTTCCAAACACCCTCTGCGGCTCGTCGCCGGAGCGACGCCGTCGACCATCGTCAACCCCAGCACTTCTCAGGTAAACCACAGAGCACCCCCTCCACTTCCAGCGAGTACAAGAAGTCTCCGGACAACTCCGACGCAAATTCCGTACCTCGAGCCAAGCTTGCTCAAATCGCTTCACGACGTACACCGCGCGTTCGTGACGCCGCTGCTGCCGTGCAACCCCGAAATGTTTCCAGGCAAGTGTTTTACTTGCTACATGCTAATATAATTATGATACAAACTTAAATCATATAGTTTATAATTTACCGATTCCCGATATATTTTGCGACCTATGTGTTCGATGCTAGACCCCAATGAAAATATTTGCTTAATTTGACGGAAATAGATGTTTTCTGTTGGCCCATATAATGATGAATATCGTGTATAAATCTCACTGGAAAATACGATTGTTAGTGACTAAAATTGATACCCCCAAATATGCCGATAAAGCTAGAATTTTTCCGCATCTGAAAACGATTAAAATCACTGTAAATTATGTACATACTGGAATGATGCGTTCGAGGGATTAAATCGAAGCCGACTCGACGACCTTTAACTCTATGTAAACTTCTAATGATATTTAGATCGGAGTGCGACTCTGGACTGCAGTCCAGAGCGACTCTGATTACTGTGTACTGTCCCAAAATGTGTGTCCCTTCGTTTCCTGCATTCGTATGTTACGGAACTCTGTAGTGGATTGAAGATGGATCTGTTAGCTATACAAAACAAGTGGTTTCATTCCGTTTCATTGCCGTTTGCTATTTAAATTGTAAATAAAAAGGGCAGAACGTATAACTGTCCATAACAGATTCAGAAGTGACATATCAATGTTAAACAGTGTATAACTTTCGACGTACAGACGCGATTGAGGATCCGTCTATTGCGTTGAATACCCTATCGGAAACCCTAGATTTTATTCAACTGTAACATCGCTAAATTCTGAACCCAACTGGGTGCAATTCGTGTCGCGAAACGGACGTTCAGTTCTGAAACTGAATTTCCAGCCGCGAGCACTTAAAGTGAAACAGCTGTATCTTGAATACCGGAAACCCGATTGGACTGAAACTAATTTTGATGAATTGGTGACTGAGTGTTCTATTTATCGTATTTGTATCATTTCATTGAATTCTAAACAGATGAATTTATGCAATTTTTGTAAGTTAATGACATGCATATTAATTCATAACATACTTAGCTTATTGATGGCATACATACATATATCGCACCTCATTTGCCATATACTTAGTGTGAGCACGCGTTAGAGGCAGTGGAAATTGCATTATCGTGCGTGATTGATGTTGGTTTAGAAGTGACAAGTACACTAATGGGAAGTGAATATTCGTGACAGTGATTGATACAGTGAACAGTGATAAAACCGTGCCATTGGTATACTTGTACACGACTAAATCAAGATTACAAATAGTGTAAACCTGGGGATAAATGGGAAATTGAAGTGGAAAGAGAATCGTATTTAGCGGTACCGTGTTTTAGAGGATGATCATTCGAGCAGCGATATATATAGTAGGTAGGATCTAGCGATCCGGCTGACAGGGTTATGTCCCGGGCATGTGGGCCGTTGTCTCGGGTATGTACGAGACTCCTGTTAAACATGATCCTCCTTCCACTATGCGATTTCAAACATGACCTAGAGACCGATAGGGACACAGATCATATTCTGCATCATATAGTAACATAGTGGTTACTCGCATTGTACCTTCACTAGTATTACTTCTTTTACCTGTTTCATCTTATTATAATAATATTGCTATTGTGTCGCTCTGACGACTTGAGTATGCATGCTCAGATTCCGTGGAAGGACCAGCACAGGAGACGGATCTACCTTTCGAGTTCACAGAGATATAGTCTGGTGTACTTTCTTCCTTTACTGCTTTCCATAAAAGTGATCGTGAGATTAAACTTGGTTAGTAATTGTTCTTGTTATCTGTAATTTATGAACAATGGATTTTAATGAAATAAATTAGTGATGTGATTCCTTTACTACTGTGCTTTATTTACTGATTACCATATAATGCTAGAAGCCGAAGTGTGACTACGGCGGGATGATTCCTTGACCGTAGGAGCATGGCTGGCCTAGTCATCCCTCGTTTTCCGTATTTTGGGAAGCGGGGCGTGACATGGTTTAGTTGGTATCAGAGCCTTGTTTAGTATCAAGGGATAACATTAACTATACTGTATTACGTTATTCTTGTTTCACTACTCTTGATTTTCATCCTTGAATCTGATCTTATCCTTTGAATCTTTCAGTGATATGACGTCTCCGAATGACCCCTCCTCGGACTCCAGCTCTCAGGACCGCACGGAAAGAATACTTAATGCACTGACCACTCTCGCGGAAGCTCAGGAGAGGAAGACAGATTTACTCGCTGAGGGACTCAAGGCGATTACCGCCGCAGGAGGACCCTCCGCACTCATTACCGCTCCCGAGGGCGCTACTCCACCAGCTTATCATGCTAGGGCTGGTACCGTATCGGACTTCCGACGGTTACATCCAGCTGCATTCACAGGGCTAGCTGAACCCCTTGAGGCCGAGCAATGGCTGGTGAACATGGAGAACTTACTGACAGCCGCCAGGGTTCCAGAGGAAGATAGGGTGGACGTGATAAAGATTCAATTAGAAAATGAAGCCCGTACATGGTGGTCGGTGGAAGAAAGCAGGCTAGACGAACCGATTGAATGGGCCAAATTTAAGGAATGTTTCCTAGATCATTATTTTCCTTCCACAGCCAAGGCAGAAATGGAGGAAAGATTTATTCTTTTGAAGCAGAATGGACGCCCAGTAGACGTATATGCGGCAGAGTTCAACCGTCTGAGCCGTTTTGCTCCATACATGGTCGTCTCAGAGGCCACCAGGGCCAGACGCTTCCTTCAGGGGTTAGATTTCGAGTTGCAGCAGTTGATTGCATCGTTGGATTTGCAGACTTTCGCACAGGTACTCAACGCGGCGGGAGTTCAGGAGCAATTGATTAACAAGTTCAGGAGACCCCCAGTCGTTCCAGCACGTACCCACGCACCTTCTCGAGGAGCCATATCGGTCCACAGGCCTGGAACGACATAAATGAAGCGCTCGTTCGTACCACAGCATTGCCCCCAGAGACAGGGCGTAGTTTGCTGCTATTGCGGTAGAGGTGGGCATACCCAGAAGGACTGTCGCCGTGCCAAGGGACAGTGCTTGATTTGCGGATCCAGTCAGCACAAGATTAGCGGTTGCCCTGAGCGAGCAGAAATACAGGGAGGTTCTGGACCGCCACAGCAGAGGCCACAGGAGCAGAGGCCATAGGAGTAGAGGCAGCCTTTTACAGGTCGCGGTCAGGGACGGGCTTTCACTTTGACCGCCGAGCAGGCAGAGGCGTCAGGAGACGTGGTTACAGGTACTCTACTCATACATTCCTTGCCAGCTAGAGTACTATTTGATTCTGGAGCATCGCATTGTTTCTTGTCTGAGCATTTCACTGATACACACTCCATACCACATGAACCACTAACCAAGGGATGGGAAATACATACGGGTAACGGCATTATAATATCTAGTCGAGAATGTAGGTTATGCCCGATTGTAGTGTATGGCAGGGAATTCTATGCGAATTTCCTTCTGATTGGGACAGGCAGTTACGACGCAATTCTCGGGATGGATTGGATGAGCACTTTCCATACTGTTATCGATTGTCGTGCAAGGAATGTGATCTTCTGCATTCCCAATCACCCGGAGTTTATTTTCGAGGGTGGAAGCGAATCTTTGGAGCCAGTTAAGTACAGAGCAAAGCCTAAGGAGCTGACAGCTATGGAGATTGATAAGAGCCCAGTCCCAGAAATTGTTCGGGACTTTCTGGATGTATTTCCTGAAGATCTACCGGGTCTACCACCTCTTCGAATCTTGGAGTTCTCAATCGATTTGACTCCAGGTACAACCCCAGTATCCAGAGCCCCATACAAAATGGCACCAGTTGAGTTGGCGGAATTGAAGAAGCAGGTTGAAGAACTATTGGAGAAGGGATTTATTCGGCCAAGCGCTTCACCGTGGGGTGCACCAATTCTGTTAGTAAAGAAGAAGGATGGATCGCTGCGAATGTGTATAGATTATCGGGAGCTGAACAAGGTCACAATAAAGAACAAGTACCCAATTCCGCGCATTGACGACTTATTCGATCAGCTAAGTGGAGCCAAGGTATTCTCGAAGTTGGACCTCCGTTCTGGATATCATCAAATCAGAGTGGCAGCCGAGGATGTATGCAAGACGGCTTTCAGGACCCGATACGGACATTATGAGTTCCTGGTGATGCCGTTCGGTGTTACCAATGCCCCAGCAATATTCATGGACTTGATGAACAGGGTGTTCGCAAAGTACTTGGACACGTTTGTCGTTGTGTTTATCGACGACATACTTGTCTACTCGAAGACCCGAGAAGAGCATGCTGAACATTTGTGCACGGTCCTACAAATTCTTCGGGAAAAGAAGTTGTATGCGAAACTAAGCAAGTGTGAATTCTGGCTCGACAAGGTTCAGTTTTTGGGACATATTGTTTCGGGCGAAGCCATCTCGGTGGACCCGGCAAAGATAGAATCCGTCAGAGATTAGCCAACGCCGAAGTCAGTGACCGAGATCAGGAGTTTTCTGGGATTGGCAGGTTATTATCGGAGATTCGTCCAAGATTTCTCAAGAATCGCTGAACCATTGATGAGGCTGACACGGAAGGACGTACCGTTTACGTGGACAGGGGAATGCACTCAGGCATTTAACACACTAAAGCAGAAGTTAACCACGGCGCCTATTCTTACATTACTAGATGATTCCGGTGGTTTGGTGATACACAGTGATGCCTCAGGGAAGGGATTAGGCTGTGTTCTAATGCAGCACGGCCGAGTGGTTGCTTACGCCTCTCGACAACTGAAAAACCACGAGAAGAACTACCCTACGCATGACTTGGAGTTAGCTGCGGTAGTCTTTGCGTTGAAGATTTGGAGGCACTATCTATTGGGTGAGAAAGTGGAGGTGTACACAGACCACAAAAGTTTGAAGTATGTTTTCACTCAGAAGGAACTAAACATGAGGCAGCGCCGATGGCTAGAACTGATGGCAGATTATGACTTGGACCTTCAGTATCACTCGGGGAAGGTGAATGTTGTACCAGATGCGCTCAGTCGCAAGCCAGCGATCATGATATTGACCGATCAGAGGAACATTATTGAGGACTTTCAGAGACTCGAACTTGAGGTAGTTACGCCGAACGCACTCAGTCAACTTTGGCAACTACAGGTGCAATCTTCCCTGGTGGATCGCATCAAGATTGCACAAGCGGATGATCCCCGATTGCAAAAGTTCAGAGAGCAAGTGGAAGCCGGACTGGGAACGGATTTGATTATACATGAAGATGGCTCTCTAAGATTCGGTAGCAGACTCTGCGTACCCAAGGGAGATGTTCGAGAAGAAGTTTTAGCTGAAGTATACAGTTCAGCTTATTCTGTGCATCCGGGAAGTACAAAAATGTATCAGGACCTAAAGCAGCATTTTTGGTGGAACGGGATGAAGCGAGAAATTGCAAGGTTCGTATCCAGGTGTTTGGTATGCCAGCAGGTGAAAGCGGAGCATCAGAGGATAGCAGGATTATTACAACCACTGCCGATACCTGAATGGAAGTGGGAGCACATTACTATGGATTTCGTGACGGCCTTACCACGGAGCCCTAGGGGCAATAACGCCATTTGGGTTATCGTCGATCGCCTCACAAAAGCTGCACACTTCCTACATTTCCGAGTGGGACAGTCGACAGAATCACTGGCAAAAAGATATATGCAAGAGATTGTACGACTTCACGGTGTTCCAGTCAGCATTGTGTCAAACCGGGACACGAGATTCTTGTCGCACTTTTGGAAGAGTTTACAGGAGAGCTTGGGTACCCGCCTTAAATTCAGCACAGCTTATCACCCACAAACGGATGGACAATCTGAGCGTACGATTCAGACGCTCGAGGATATGTTGAGAGCTTGTATGTTAGACTTTCAGGGTTCCTGGGAGGACCATCTGCATCTAGTCGAGTTCTCTTATAACAATAGTTATCAGGCTAGTATTCAGATGGCTCCTTTTGAAGCACTATACGGGCGGAAGTGTCGATCCCCAGTATGTTGGGATGATGTAGGAGAACGAAGATTACTGGGCCCCGAACTCATTGTTCAGACAGTCGACAAGGTCCAAATGATCAGGCAGCGTATTAAGACAGCTCAGGATCGACAGAAGAGTTGGGCGGATACCAGCAGGAGGGCACTAGAATTCGAAATCGGAGATCACGTGTTCTTGAAGATTTCCCCTACCCGTGGAGTTATCAGGTTTGGAAGCCGGGGAAAGCTCAGTCCCCGTTTTATCGGACCTTTTGAGGTGCTAGAGCGAGTAGGAGAGGTGGCCTATCGACTTGCCTTGCCTCCATCGCTAGCTGGTGTGCACAATACCTTCCACGTGTCACAGTTGCGGCGTTATGTTCGGGATGAGAGCCATGTCCTGGACCATTCGGAGCTAGTTTTGGGTACCGATCTATCGTACGAGGAGCAGCCTACTACCATCCTCGACCGTAGAGAGAAAGTGCTAAAGAATAAGATCATTCCTTTAGTCCGAGTGTCTTAGGACGGTCGTTCCCCAGGAGAATCCACCTGGGAGCGGGAGGAAGATATCCGTGATCGTTATCCACATCTCTTTGTTTAGTACATTGTTTCCTTGTATCCTTGTTAAATTTCGAGGATGAAATTTTTGTAAAGGGGGTATGATGTAAATCCCCGTTCCCATCTTAATAAAAGTTTTCTCTTTTCTAAATCCCAGAGATTTTCCTTCTTTTTTTTCCCTCGTATATTTTGTAGGAGGGTGGTGGCTTAAATTCCAATATTTAAAATTTCCCTAACCCTAAAAGTCAAGACCCAGAATTAAAACCAATTTGGAAAACCAAAACTAAAACAAATAAAATATTTTACTTTAAACCCTCAGCCCATTTAAACTTTTCCCTTTTAAAATTTACCCAGCCCGTTCTAACCTCAGCCCACACACCCAAAAATTTAAAGTTTAAAATGAAATCCCTATTTAAAACCTTCAGCCCAATGAAATAAAATAAATAAATAACCCCGTCCAGCCCGTCTCCCTTTGGCACGCCTCCTCAACAGACCCGACCCACCCCGCTACTATTCCCTTCCCTCTCCAACGGCTCTCCTTCTTTCCCGCTCCTCCCCTTCAATCCGCGACCCGCCTCCTCCGCCGCAGCTCGCGCCCACGCCCTCGCAGTGCCGTTGCCCCATCGCATCCTATCACACCCCCACCTCTCTCTTCTCTTTCATTTTCGAAATCCCTAACTCTCTCCATCCACCAAAAACCCACCGAGCACCCAACTTCCATCGAACCCACTGCACCCTCGATGCCGGCGATCACCCCATCACTTTGCTCGACCCCCACGACGACAACAGCCCCTTGGCGACCCCTCATTCACCCTCCTTCTCCCTCTACGACTCCACCCTCCATCAACCCAACTCCCCTGCACACCAACCTCTGCACCGAGCTCGACCCCCACCCTGCACGCTCGACGCCGGCGATCTTCACACCACACCATCGACCCCAACACCCTCTGCATCTTCTCCTCCTCCTCCAAGATCCACACCCGAGCTCTCTCGCTCTCCCTCCCTCTCCCTCTCTCTTCAAGAAAATCCCATAACCCATTTTCCAGACACCCTCTGTGGCTCATCGCCGGAGCGACACCATCGACCGTCGTCAACCCCAGCACTTCTCAGGCAAACCACAGAGCACTCCCTCCGCTTCCAACGAGTACAAGAAGTCTTCGAACAACTCCGACGCAAATTCCGTACCCCGAGCCAAACTCGCGCAAATCGCTTCACGACGTACACCGCGCGTTCGTGATGCCGCTGCTACCGTACAACCCCGAGACGTTTCCAGACAAGTGTTTTACTTGCTACATGCTAATATAATTGTGATACAAACTTAAATCATATAGTTTATAATTTACCGATTCCCGATATATTTTGCGACCTATGTGTTGGATGCTAGACCCTAATGAAAATACTTGCTTAATTTGACGGAAATAGATGTTTTCTGTTGGACCATATAATGATGAATATCGTGTATAAATCTCACTGGAAAATACGATTGTTAGTGACTAAAATTGATACCCCCAAATATGCCGATAAAACTAGAATTTTTCCGCATCTGAAAACGATTAAAATCACTGTAAATTATGTACATACTGGAATGATACGTTCGAGGGACTAAATCGAAGCCGACTCGACGAACTTTAACTCTATGTAAACTTCTAATGATTTCTGTTATGTAACTGCGATGATATTTAGATCGGAGTGCGACTCTGGACTGCAGTCTAGAGCGACTCTGATTACTGTGTACTGTCCCAAAATGTGTGTCCCTTCGTTTCCTGAATTCGTATATTATGGAACTCTGTAGTGGATTGAATATGGATCTGTTAGCTACACAAAACAAGTGGTTTCATTCCGTTTCATTGCCGTTTGCTGTTTAAATTGTAAATAAAAAGGGCAGAACGTATAACTGTCCATAACAGATTCAGAAGTGACATATCAATGTTAAACAGTGTATAACTTTCGACGTACAAACGCGATTGAGGATCCGTCTATTGCGTTGAATACCCTATCAAAAACCCTAGATTTTATTCAACTGTAATATCGCTAAATTCTGAACCCAACTGGGTGCAATTCATGTCGCGAAACGGACGTTCAGTTCTGAAACTGAATTTCCAGCCGCGAGCACTTAAAATGAAACAGCTGTATCTTGAATACCGGAAACCCGATTGGACTGAAACTAATTTTGATGAATTGATGACTGAGTGTTCTATTTATCATATTTGTATCATTTTGTTGAATTCTAAACAGATGAATTTATGCAATTTTTGTAAGTTAATGACATGCATATTAATTCATAACATACTTAGCTTATTGATGGCATACATACATATATCGTACCTCATTTGCCATATACTTAGTGTTAGCGTGTGTTAGAGGCAGTGGACATTGTATTATCGTGCGTGATTGATATTGGTTTAGAAGTGACAAGTACACTAATGGGAAGTGAATATCCGTAACAGTGATTGATACAGTGAACAGTGATAAAACCGTACCATTGGTATACTTGTACACGACTAAATCAAGATTACAAATAGTGTAAACTTGGGGATAAAGGGGAAATCGAAGTGGAAAGAGAATCGTATTTAGCGGGACCGTGTTTTAGAGGATGATCATTCGAGCAGCGATATATATAGTAGGTAGGATTTAGCGATCCGGCTGACAGGGTTATGTCTCGGGCATGTGGGCCGTTGTCTCGGGTATGTACGAGACTCCTGTTAAACATAATCCTCCTTCCACTATACGATTTCAAATATGACCTAGAGACCGATAGGGACACAGATCACATTCTGCATCATATAGTGACATAGTAGTTACTCGCATTGTACTTTCACTAGTATTACCTCTTTTACCTGTTTCATCTTATTATAATAATATTGCTATTGTGTCGCTCTGACGACCTGAGTATGCATGCTCAGATTCCGTGGAAAGACCAGCACAGAAGACGGATCTACCTTTCGAGTTCACGGAGATATAGTCTGGTGTACTTTCTTCCTTTACTGCTTTCCATAAAAGTGATCGTGAGATTGAACTTGGTTAGTAATTGTTCTTGTTATCTGTAATTTGTGAACAATAGATTTTAATGTAATAAATTAGTGATGTGATTTCTTTACTACTGTGCTTTATTTACTGATTACCATGTAATGCTAGAAGCCGAAGTGTGACTACGGCGGGATGATTCCTTGACCGTAGGAGTATGGCTGGCCTAGTCATCCCTCGTTTTCCTTATTTTGGGAAGCGGGGCATGACACAATGATTGAGAGAGGACCTATACCGGTAGGACAGTCTTACTCAAGATGATAGTATGCTATCTGGTTTATCTTTATCATCGTGTACTGTTTTAGGTGACATTACTGATCACTATTACACGTTGATAGAGCCCCTAGGATTCTTGCTTGACTGCCAGCAGTATGATGGCGATCATATACGTGGGAGCTGGGGTCTATAAGCACATCCTTAAATGGTCCCTAGTCGTGGGAGTTTCGAGACAGGGCATCGATACTCCAGAGTAGACTAGTGTATACAGTCGAGACCCCGACGGGGGGCGGTGACCGATCTCACAAGCTACTGGTGTCAGTTGGTTCACCTAAGATGTATACAGGTGCTCATTGGGTTATGAGTACACTGGACAGGACTCGACGGGAACATGCTAGTTGGTCTTATACCTGACGTCAGATAGCAGTTCCCTGATGACATGTGTACAGGTTAGTTCATCGACCTGAGATCGTCATTTGTCTCATGTGAGTTCCCACTATACTTTGATTACTACCCTACCCGGCTCAAAGGAGTCGTGCAAACAGGTTTTAGTTGGGTACAGTCCCGAGCCACATGGAGGCAGTGAGCGGATCTGCAGGGGTTCGTCTCTCCCGGTATTGTGTCTAGGAGAGCCATTACACGAAGTTCTTGGCCAAGGCAGGAGATTTACTGGTAGGTATTCCAGTAGTATCTCAGGGTGTTCTGGGCTACACTCTGATACGACTTGTACCGCTATTGGGGGTCTGACTTTTACCAACCACCTAGGCCCGCCATGCGATGCTCATAGACGAACGGACCGGACTGTACGGATATTGTCACTGACAGGCTCAATAGGGTGTCAGAATGAGTTCGCTCACAGACGTCCCTTTTGGTCAATAGCTGGTAGCCCATCATGTATGGCTAATACCTATGACGTGCTAGTGGTTAAATCCACAGCCAAAGTATTGACGAGTCTTTAGAGTCCCCCACAGACAGTTTCTCAAATTTCGGGCGAAACGCTGTAGAGGCCGTATGAATATATGGCAGGGTTCGATCTTATACGTGCGGTATTGCACGGATCATGATCGGATGGATAATACTAGCGGGCTTTGGTTTAAACCGGATCCTAGTATTGTACAGTGTAGATTTTGTCTCTTTGCATTTGTATTCGGTCGGAATACAAATGCGGGTATGTATATACAGTCGCGGGGTTTTCCTGTAATTTATTACGGGATCAGTTTTTTTAAGTTTCCAGTTTGCATTCCGTTTCGGACAGTTTTCCTTTATTCCTTCATGGCCGGATTTTTCTGTTGGAGGGGCTAATTTGCATATTTGCAAATTAGCAATTGTGGAGGGTGTCTTTTGTGATTTGAGGCATTATGATGGGTATAGCATTATTAGATTCTCTTTGAGTCAATTCCTTTGCATTAATGAGATGGGCTTTGTGAAAGGATGGGATTGGAAATTGATGTGATCCTTTTTTCTCATTATCATACACTTTCCCCACTTGTATTCTTTGATCATTTTTTTCTCCCTTCACCATTGTCTTTGGCCGGCCACATTATTGAGGATGGATGGGAGAAAATTCTTTTGGGTGTGAGAAAGATTATTCATATCATTTCTTGGCTTGCAACAAAATACACCATCATTCTCCAAAGTTCATTTTCTCCTCCACATCAAAACATGGCAACTTCAATTACCCCATTGAGACAAACCACTCTACACTAGCCTACAGTATTCTTGGACATGTCGGCTCGCCAACTTCATGCCCGAGTTGCCTCGGTCCAGAGGTGGGAGCCCGTAAAAAAACCCGGCGATGTGGTGCCCGTTCCGACGAAGAGATGAGAACCGGAGATTCTGCGAGGAGATCGGGATGGAAGCCGAAGACCGAAGGATACGGATCGCTCGGTATAGCTTTCTACCCATTCTCTAGTTTGCTAGCATTAGGTTAATGGCCCAATCCAGGTTTTATAGTGCATGGTAGTGCCGGTTTACAAGTTTTGTAAAAGTTTCGTTTCCGCATTTTGGCCTCGGATTGACGGCCGGGGCGCTGCCGTGCACTTACAAGAACTAAGCTCTTGATGAAGAAGAAGAAGCAAATAATGGATGAGAGAGTGAATGGCAACCATGGGTGAGAGATATCTCATATAACTCTTGTAGAGATTTAACCATGGCTTAAAATAAAGGTTGGGTTAATAAATATCTAATACAAGACAAATTTAGTGGGCTAAGTCAACAGTTTCCACAAGCTTCCATAGCTTGCAACCATGCTTAATTCCCACCAATTTATATTTGCATTAAATAAATAAAACCCTAATTATCTAATGGCATGGTATGAGTCTCATACACCCATGTAGTGTGTATCATCAAGCATGACAAAAAAAAAAGAAAACACAAATAATATATATCATATATATATTAAGTGTGCACATGTGAGAAAAGAAATGTATAAGTGAGCAAATATTAGTTATTGTAAATTAGCATATCAAATATACAATTACACATTAAATTATCAAATCAACATTTGATTTAATAATCCGGCTATATCACATATAACCAACTAATATTATATGTATCATTTTATCGAATCAACACTTGATTCAATAACCCGGTTATATCACATATAACCGACCGATATCACATATCGCGAGAATAGAATACGGTATCACATACTCGTATTAATCTTGGTCCCGCATATATCACATATGTGCTCCTACTTCGTTTTGCCTGAGCCAGTAAAGCTCTGTGTAGGACTCTAAAGACTCGTCAATACGCCAGCAGTAGGTGATGATCATATCAAGCACCCACAAGCCGTCAGCGGTACAAGCTGGACGTAACGGCTATCCAGGTATTGAGCGATCAGAAGATCAACAAGCAAGCCTGCTCATACTCCTGTAATCCTGTCGGTAACACTACCGTACAGTCCGGTCTCTTCGTCTGATATATCACATATCTAGTCTAGGGGTGGTAAACGTCAGACCCCAGTAACCGATAAGTCGTGCCGATGTGTGGCTCATAATGGGTCGAGAAACTACTGATAACACTTACCAGTAGATCTCCGTATCAGCCCTGCCCAGGGACTTCCTGTTATAGCCAATCGACCACAGTGCAACATCAACCCCTAATACCGGGAAAGAATAACCCTTCCTCTCGCTCATTGCCTTCATGCGATTCGGGACTGTACCCAAAATCCACTGTTTTGCACGTTCTATTCAACGTGGTAAGATGGAAATCAAAGCACAGTGGGAATCACACAAGACTCTATGACGATCTCGGGTCTACAGACTAACATGTACCAGTGTCACCTGAGAACTGCTATCTGACGATAGATATAATACCAATTAGAAGTTCTCGGCGAGTCCGTTCAGTGTACCCAGTCTCTACTGAACACCCGTATACCATCTTTGATGTCAAACACCAATGGATATGGGATCATCCATCGCCCATCATATGGGTCAAGAAGCGTATACGCTAGTCTACTCTGGAGTATAGATACCCTGTCTTGATACACTCTCGACCAGGAACAATTATAGGATGTACTTGTAGACTACCCCGGCCCCACTAGTATGATCTCCATCATAGTCCTAGTAGTCAAGTACACATCCTAAGGGTTTTATCAACATGTGAGAGCAAGACAGTATCACAATACAAGTGTACATGTTAAGACAAAGAGCAACCAGATAGTATACTATCATGTCGAGCAAGAAAGTTATCTCTATATATATTCAAGCATCCACTATAGTATACATCATATGTACAATAATGGTCTCTAGGGCATACATATAACTAACAATTTTTGCATCTTGGCATTGTTCTTTACGTAGTTTGTAAAATTTATTATGTAGTTTGTAAAATTTGGGGCTTTTTGCATATAGTAATTTATGACATTTTGCTTATGTACTTTGTAAATTTTATTTGACGCGAAGAGTTGAAAATAGGGTTTAGTTGAAATTAATGGATTTAGTTAAAAAAAACATATTGAATTTGTTTGCTATTATTTTATATTCTGGTATTTTAATTATTGACATAGGTTTTTGATGTGCATGATATATTACTTTTTTTTAAAAATTTACAAAAATCAAACCATACAAATTGATTCAAAAACAAAAAGAACGCATTAACGAACTGACAACTATAATAGACGTGTTTGTTAAAAAATAAACCAACTATATCCATATAATAAAAAACTACAAAAGCCATTAACGAAACCAACAACGACGTGTAAGGGCCCGTTTGGTTCGGCAGTTAGGAAAAGCGCTTTTGGCAAAAGTGTTGTTTCAAAAAGCTCTTTTGGCAAAAGTGCTGCTGTAGAAAGTGATTGTTAATTTGAAAAGTTGTTTGATTCGAAAATCTGTTAGGAGTTGTAGAAGTGCTGTTGACTATTTAAATTATCATAAAGGGCATTTAGAAATAGCACTAACATGTTTTCATTCCATCTCACCTTTTCTTTTCTTTGAACTCCTTCAATAACCAACTCTGCCATATATGCTATAGGAAAAATAAGTATAAAATATTATTCCTAACATTTAAATATAAAAAGGTGAACAATCACAATTTTATCAAACCTTTAAAGTTCTAATTATATCATCAGAATCATACCATAAATATAGAGCCAGAATGCAAAATATTAACAAAGAAATCGAGAGAATGTTGAAACTAATCAATTCTAACATCTTCAAATCAAACTACTGCAAGACCACAAAAAAAAACAGTCTCAAATTTCTCTATTAAAAATCCAATCTTTCTTTACCTAATGAATCAAGTATCTAATTATATCATTAGAATCATACAAAAACCATAGAGTTGCAATTTAAGCTAAAACCCCACGACAATATTTCATGAGACCTAAAACCCGTCAAGTCAAGATCTAAATTTTTATGCAATTTATATGAAAACCCAATTTATAGAAATTCCAAATTAGAAGAACCCATCAAGTCATATTCTAAAAACCTAATAAAAAAAAGATATGTGCAAATACCCTTGATCTTGAGATTCTCATAAGTGTGCGATCGAAATCAGTGGACGCTAGTGATCGAAAGAAGGAATCGTGGTCGCGTTGCGTGCGATCGGAAACAGGAATCATGGTCGTGTTGCTTTCCCTCTCCTTGGTGTTGTAGTCGGAGAACTGCCTAGGGTTTTAAAGAGAGAGAGAAGAGAAAAGACTGCAGTTATGAGAGGAAAGGGAAAGGGAAAGGAGAACGGAAAGGAGAAGGGAAAGGGAAAAGCATGGGCTGGGTTTTGGGAACTGGATAGAACAGAAATGCGATAAAGCTTATTTTCCTTACGCTTTATTGTTTGGCTTCTCCAAAAAGAAGATTTTCTTCTTCTGCTTATCCTGCAAAAGAGCTTTTTTTCTAAAAGCATGTTTGGTATTAATTTTTTAGAAGTGCTTTATTAGTTTCAAAAGAGCTTTTAGGAGCTAAAAAAGCCCAACCAAATGGGCCCTAGTAAAAAATTAAACCAACTCTATCAATATAATAAAAAACTACACTAAATGCATAACTCGAGAACAAAATCAAGTCCATTAACATAACTTACAAAAAATATATTCCTATTAAACTAATAACGAGCCGTAGACCTAGTCTATCAGTATATCAGCTATCATGTGTGCATTTTCATCATGAGATACAACTACGCGATGATTGTCGACATCAAATGTTAATCATTCGGTGTTAACAATCATCTCGTAGTTTATGCGACGAGAGACTTTCCGTATGATACCTGATAGATTTGTCCAGTGTGGATAAATTAGGAATGTAGAAAGCATACACCTGTATGCGCTTGTATTTTCATTCGTTTTGAAAAGTGTTTCGTTAGCACCTTTCCGCTTGTTCTACGTATACAGAGATAGATTAGATGGTCATTTCAATGTACGTGATGCATTGAAATATTTATCTAGTCTATTGCAGTTTACTCGAAGAACAACGGAAAGATGCTGCCGAAATTTTCTCGAAATGAATGAAAACACGAGTGCATGGGTGTATGCTCTATATATTCTTAATGGGATAGAAGTCTTACCTCTGACAGCCCTCTTAGTTCTACCAATTTGAATATCAATAAATCAAATCCAAAAGATAATTGTGAAAGACTTCATAATCCGATGATTAATGTCAATTAAGTTTAACTCCTCAGCGGCTAAATGGAAGATACATACCTACACGATAAAATTTTAAGTTGTCACGGATAGTTTTGATTTAGATGATGTTAACTGATTATCCAAGTGAACTATTTGCAGATGCAACTTCATGAAAAGAAAGGGGATACGCAGTTTGGGCTCGGTGGCTCGATGAAGTATCTCCCCTCCATCTTCGATACCATCCACCCACATCACAGAGGGTATTATTATTGCTATGGTATCGGGGACTATCTACTCAGGAGTTCGGGTGGCAAGAGGGGATGGGAGAGATTAAAGCGGAGGTGAAGGAGGACTTTCAAGAAATGGTGTCTAAACCGACGAAAGCAACGAACAAGAAGTTCAAAGAGCATGACGAAAACGAACAAGAAGTTCAAAGAGCATGACGAACAAATGCGTTAGTTTTCCGAGTTATTAAGACAACAGACCTAAAATTCGCAATCACAACCCAGTCAATGGAACGTCCTACCCCCCAATTGGTGTCCACCACAATCACAAGCTATTGGTATGGTGGGAACCAATGGGGTCAACCGCCGACCCCTAATGCTGGGGGTGGTGGAGCTTTATGTAGTTGAGATCGTTATTATTGATGTATACTCTGTTGTTGATTTGTATTTGTGTTTGACGTATATTTTATGTTTGAATTAGTTATAACCCCTATATTATTTTGTCTATTTATATGTTGTGGTGTTGTTTATATATATGATGTGTTTGGTTATATATTTGTTTAATATAAACTATATATCATAAGGAGGACGGAAAATTTATAATGGATTAAAAAAATATGTTGGTGGGGAACGGTTTAGACCGTTCCCAAAACAACTATAGAAGAAATAATATTGGGATGGAGAACGGTTTCAACCGTTCCCCACCAATATAGAAAAAATAATATTGGGATGTGGAGCAGCTAAAACTGTACCTGTTATGAAATTGACTTGTGTTCAACATGTCTATGCGTCAGATGTCTAAGCCATAATACTTCAGACGTCTGTAGTGTAAATTCTAAGAACCACAGAGAGCGATCAGACATTTGAAGGTTGTTCTTCAGACGTCTGTCGACACTCTGTGTTTTGGGCTGTCGTTTGGATAGACGTCCGCATCACTTTCTTCAGATGTTTACTCACGTATTGGGCCGAATTCTGGTGTATTTAGAAAATTTGGTTGCAAAATAATTTGAAGATTTACTTGAAAATTTGTTTAAAGATTATTTTGAAGATTTGATGAGATCTTAATTGGTATCCAAGTAAGATTAGGTTTAGGATTTCTAGGCCTATAAATATAGATTGATTAAGGTATTTAGAAATGGAAAAGAAGAAAAAGAAGAGTTAGAGAAAAGTTTTTTTGTAGGAAGAGAGATTTTGCAATTTATATTGAAGTTTGAATAAAGAAGAGAAGTTGGAAGTATTTCTTGCGTTTGATTGTGTCTTTTCTTTTATTTCATTCTTCTCAAAGATATTTTGTTTGTTTCTTGAATTGTTGGGACCTAAAAATCATAACAATTGGTATCAAAGTATTGGTTGTGAGAAGAATGACGATAATGGAGACAACTTAAATCGCAATAAAGATGATATGTTTGAATAGCACAAATTGGTCGATATGAAAGTCGAGGATAGAGGACATGGTATGCCTCAAACATTTAGATGTGCCTCTTTATGAATTAGCGTCAATCCAGAGAAGATGTCTGATAAAGATTGGGTGAGGATGGATCGAAAGAGGAGGAGTCTTATTCGCGGATGGATAGAAGATTCAGTTTTCCACCATGTATCGTCAGAAAGCACTGCAGAAACTTTATAGAAGAAATTGACAGATCTCTACAAGAGAAAGACGGATACAAACAAGACTTTTCTGATAAGAGAATTGATGAATTTGAAGTTCAGGAAGATTTCTCAATAGAAGAGCACTTGAACGAACTTCAGAATATTGTGAATCAATTTGCAGCCATGAAGATATTGATTGAAGACGAGATGCAAGCATTTATCGTATTAAGTTCTCTTCCTAGAAGTTGGGAAACTCTCGTGGTTTCTTTGAACAATTCGTTTCCTGACGGAGTTATTTTTATGAGTGCAGTAACAAACCGTCTTTTAAATGAAGAATTAAGAAGGAAATCATCAAGTAGATGATCTGATTCATCTGCACTTATTACAAGAGAGGGTCTGAAGTGGAGGAAGAATAGAGAAACTATGGAAGAAATCAGGGATTGTGACCTGCAAGAGATGTTTCGAAGATAACATGTCATTACTGCAACAAGATGAGTCACTATATATCTGATTGCCTCAATATGAAGGAGGATTTAGATGATCTAAAGTGATGTAGAGAGGAAGAGCAAACGAATATGACTCACGATATTGAGATAGAGTGCGATTTGCTTATGACTAGTGATGAAAAAGTCAAGAAGGAAGATATGTGGTACATGGATTCGGGAGCATCCTTTCACGTATGTTCAAATAAGGAATGGTTCGATGAGATTAAGAAGAAAAAGAGACGGCGACGTTAGCAGATAATTCTGAAGTGGAAGTGGAAGGCGTGGGCACCGTGAAGATGAAGATGTTCGATGGGAAGCAGAGAGTTCTTAGAGATGTCAGGTATGTCCCAAAACTGAAAATGAGTCTAATTTCTCTTGGGAGATTGGATACGAAAGCTTATACAATTATTGCTCAAGGTGGAGTGATAAAGGTGTGCTAGAAGAATTATGTCGTGATGAAAGGAGTCAGAAACTCAAACGATATATACCAAGTTCTGAGGAAACCTTTGTATGGAAGAACAAAGTTGGAGCAAAGTGGAGGTAACTTGAGTTAAGGTGGAGCTTTGTGCAAAGCTCAGAAGATATCGTGGGTGGATTTTACGAAGAGAAGATAGAATACGGCTTGTTGAATACAAGTCAATATGAAGATTTTTATGAAATTGACTTATATTCAATAGGTCTGTGCGTTAGATATCTGAGCCATAGTGCTTCAAACATCTGCAGTGCAAATTCGAAGAACCATAGAGAGCGATTAGACGTCTGAGGGTTGTTTTTCAGAAGTCTGTTGATGCTATGTGTTTTGGGCATCGTTTGGACAGACGCTTGCATTGCTTTCTTCAGACGTTTGCTCACGTATTGGGCCGAATTCTTGTGTATTTAGAAAAGTTGGTTGGAGAATAATTTGAAGATTTATTTGAAAACTTGTTTAGAGATTATTTTGAAGATTTGATGAGATCTTAATTGGTATTTTAGTAGGATTAGGTTTAGGGTTTCTAGACTTATAAATATAGATTGATTGGAGTATTTAGAAATGGAGAAGAAGAAGAGTTGAAAAGAAGTTTTTTGTAGGATGAGAGATTTTGTAAATCATATTGAAGTTTGAATAAAAAAAGAGAATTTGAAAGTATTTCTTGCGTTTGATTGTGTCTTTTATTTTACTTCTTTCTTCTCAAAGATCTTTTGTTTATTTTCTGAATTGTTTGGGACCTAAAGATCCTAACAATACGCCACCCATATATAATAAAAATTGGATAAATTATAATTGGTTGAAAACCGTTCTCCATCCATCCATTAAAAAAATGAAAAAAAAAATAATATTCGAATGGGAAACAATTTTGACTGTTCCCCACTAATATATAAATAAATAATAATGTGTATAGGAACGAGCAAACCAGTTCCCCAACCAATCATAGAAAAATAAGAAAAGTAATAATATGGTGGGAAACCGGCAAAACCGTTCCCCATCCAATTATGAAAATAATTTTAAAAATAATATTGTGGTGGGGAACGACTTTTAAAAAAATTAAAATTGATATTATTGGTTGGGGGAACAATTTTAACCGTTCCCCATCCTAAAATTGTTAAAAAATCAAAAAAGTTGGGGACCCATTTCAACGGTTTCCAGCTGAAAATGGAGAACCATTTCAACCGTTCCTCAAATATTTGGAGAATCATTTTAACCATTCTCCGATCGGGGGAATGCACTCTTCTAGAACAAACGAATTTTTTCTCAGAGCTCTTAAAACCGTTCTACGATTGGGGGAACGCACTCTTCTAGAACAGATGAATTTTTTCTTCGACCTCTTAAAACCGTTCCCCAATTTAATTTGGAGAACCGTTTCAACCATTCCCAAAGGCCGACCATGTAGTAGTGAAGATATGTGCTGAACAATGCCATGAAGTTTGAGGTACTTTGTGAATATGGTGGTTGTGAATTCACCTCCATAATCAGAATGAAATATTTTGATGTTTGAACTAGATAGATTTTCAACGCACGGTATAAGAGAAACAAAAGTTGAAAAAACTTCTGATTTAAAATGTAAAAGAAACAAGAAAGTATAGCGTGAGCGGTCATTAATAAAAATCAAATAATATTTAAGACCCGAAAATGAAGTTGCAGGTGATGATCCCCACAAATCACAATGAATAGGTTTTAAAGTTTTAACAGCACATGAATTAATTAGAATAAGAAAATGAATTTTTTCTATTTTTTCCAAGTTGACAAGCAGAACAGAAAAGCCATGAATTATTTATTGATACTTAATATATGAAAAAATAGCTTGTTGAACAGTACTAGATGGATGCCCGAGCGATGATGCCATAGATTTGACGAAATATGTTGACCCAAAAGCAAGTACGGTGACGAAGACAATGATGAAAATCATTGATGATGCCTGATATCGTCAGTTTCCCAGATCGTGACACATGGCAGATGACGTGTCCCGAAGCTAGCAAGAAAGGACCAGGAACGGTGCGTCGGTAGATGATGATGCTCAATATTGACGATCTCCAAGATCCGGACACGTGGCAGATGACGTGTCCCAGGACTCAGAAGAAAGGGCTCACAGGGGCCGACCAGGCTACCCTGTACTCGACCTGCAAGCACAAGCGGACCCTTCTCGGGCCCCCCTGCAAATTGGCCTCCTCGGCCCCTCAGCTCGCCCCGAACCGTCACAAGACCAAGACTTCTCGGCCTTCTCGCTCGTCCCCGAGCCACCCAGCCGAGGCCGTCTTCCTCGGTCCCTCCGACCAGCTCCACCGCTCACAGGCGTAACCGTCGCTCCGCGAATCTCGCCATGCACGGATTCTCCGCCAGCAACATCCCACGTTCCACACCTCCGCGATCCCTATTAATGGGCGATCCGCTCTCTACGCGGACGTAACGTTTCGGAGCGTAACTGCTGGCGAGATTCTCGCGCCTACTGCTGCATGCCATCAACGTTATATAAACCCCCATCACAGAGGGGTCAAGTAAACCATATTTGACTCTACTAAGCCGTTACTCTACTCGGATCTCATCACTAACTTGATCGTCGGAGGGTCCTTGGTGGTACCAAACCACCCCAGGACTTCTTCACAGGTATTCGGCGCCAAACTCCTCATATGGCGTCGTCTGTAGGAACATAACTCCACAAAACACAAAGTTGGCCTTTCGATCTCTGCCCACATGGCAAGCAACCATCCCGAAGATCCCGGTACCAGCCGCCGCCTTCCACTCACCGAAGGCGGAGATGAGCCTCCTCCAGCAGCCATCATCAACGCCCTCGCAGGCTGGATAGATCGGCTACAGTCCCTCGTAGAGGCACTCGTCCACGTCCAAACGGCCGGGCCTGGGCCCCAGATCGCCGCTCCACCGCCTCCAGAAGTCTCTGCCCCTGTCTGGACGGCGGACCACCAGCAGGCTACGACTCCTGGCCACCGATCTCTCGAGCCGGTACCCCCTGAGGCCCGCTGGGTGCCCCACGGCTCCACACCCAAGTCCGCCGCCAGAATGCCTCTCCTCGAGCCTCCTCGCGACCCTTATCCTCCTGAGGAGATGTCAGTCACCTCGCCTATCCACAGGCATGGTCGACACCACCACCCTCGGCGGGGCCGCATAGAAGGGGTTCATCTCAGCGGCTCGAGAGCCACCTCGTCCAGGGATCTGAGACACCTCATCGAGAGGAACCGGGGCCGCTCCCAGATGCAGGTTACCCGCAGCGGAGGCCGAGGATCCCAAGGCGCCGATTCCTCGGGATACCATGGTCGGCTCGACGCCCTCGAGAAGAAAATCGAGAGCATGCGCCGGGAGGCTCACCTCTCGAGCGACGGGGCTAAGTACGCCTCCGATTCGCTCATAAAGCCGTTGACCGAGGAATTGCTCGCCGTCCACGTCTCCTCACGCAACAAGCCTCCAAAGGTCTCTCTGTTCGAAGGGAAAACCGACCCGAAGGACCACTTGGATGCTTTCACCGCGGGGATGAGCTTCCAGAACCACTTCGACGCCGCCCAATGCAGGGCCTTCCCGGCTACCCTTATCCGCGCAGGTCGAGACTGGTTCCGGGGGCTCAAGCCCCGCTCGATCTCGATCTTCGACGAGCTGAATACTCAATTCCTCGGCCATTTCGTTGGGAACCGTCGACAAAAGCGCACGGTCGACTACCTCTTCACGATTAAGAGTGGAGACAAGGAAACGTTCAAGGCCTATATTACCCGTTTCTACAACGCCCTTCTCGAGGTGCCCGAGCATTGGGATGAGACCGTCATCACGGCGCTTAGATCTGGTCTGAGGCACAAAGAGTGGTTACGCTCCTTCGCGTTGGCACAACCTAAGACCATGGCCGAGGTCAAGGCGTGGACCGAGCGCGAGGTTCAGCTAGAATCCGAGGTGAACGCCAACCTCCCCTGAGCGGAACGATCTAACCAGAAGAAGAGGGCTCGGGAGGAGAGGCCGGAATGTCAGTAGCCCTACCACCCGAAGTTCCAGGAGTATACCCCCTCAACGTCTCTCTTGCAGTATTGCTAGAGGAGGCCCAGAATGAGGGGTTCTTCAAGTTCCCTCCGATCATGCGTCAGGCCGCAAAGCGAACCTGGGGCCCCTACTGCGCTTTCCACCGGGTACTGGGCCATGCCATGGAGGACTGCAAGCAACTCAGGGACTACATCGAAGAGCTCATCCGATCTGGGCACCTAGCCGCATACTTGAGGGACAATCGACAGGCCGACCGCGAGCAAGAGCAACATCGCCCTCCCATCGACCTGACCATTGGTCAGATCATGCTCGTTTCAACGGACGGCCAGCCAGGAACTCAGGGAGCCCTATACCCTGTGCTGAGCACGGGGGCCAACAGTCCTTCAGGAAGCTCGGGCCGAGCCAATAAAGTCATCTACTAGCCTGTATTTTTCTTTTAGAGCAATGTAAACTCTTCCTAGGGTCTGTTGTTAATTTAATAAAGATCAATGGGACATTGCGGAAAAGAAGGAAAAACCTTGTTTTTTCAAAAGGTATTATGGGCTCCTCGGCCGTACAAGCAAAAAGGAAGAGGAAATTACAACCGTGGCGGGTAGCTTCCCTACCGCAACGCCAAGGACCAAAAAGCCCTCCCAGAGGTAGTCGAGCCCGAGGATCCCTCGCTCGGCTATCCCCAGCGGGCAGCTTCCCTGCCGCAACGCCGGGGATCAGAAAGCCCTCCCAGAGGCAGTCGAGCCCGAAGATCCCTCGCTCGGCTATCCTTCAAGACAAAAGCCCTCGCCAAGAGGCACCAGGTAGTAACCCTGCCCGGCCAAGGGTCCTTGGTAGGCTTCTACAGCCCCTCCCGCGCTATGGACCAAAGTCCTCCCAGAGGCAGTTGAGTCCTTGCTCGGCTATCCTCGGCTGGTAGCTTCCTACCACAACCGACAGGGATCAAAGTCCTCGCCAAGAGCCACTGGGCAGTAACCCTGCTCGGTCCCCGTCCTGAAGGATCAAAGCCCTCTCAAGAGGCAACTGAGCAGCTACCCTGCTCGGTCAACTCCGGCTGGTAGCTCCATAACTACGACGCCATGGATCAAAAGCCCTCACAAGAGGCACTAGAGCGGCTACCCCGCTCGTTCATCCCAGGCTGGTAGTTGCCTACCCACGACGCCAGAGGTCAAAGCCCTCGCCAAGAGGCAACCGCGCAGCCTCACTGCCCGGTCATCCTTAGCGGGCTTCTTACAGCCCCTCCAGTGCTAAGGACCAAAGTCCTCCCAGAGTCAGTCGAGTCCTTGCTCGGCTATCCCCGGCTGGTAGCTTCCTACCACAACCGACAGGGATCAATGCCCTTGCCAGGAGGCAACCGCGCAGCTTCACTGCCCGGTCATCCTTAGTGGGCTTCTTACAGCCCCTCCAACGCTAAGGATCGAAGCCCTCACTAGAGGCAACCGAGCAGCTACCCTGCTCGGTCGTCTCTGGCGGGTAGCTTCCCTACCGCAACGTCAGGGATCAGAAAGCCCTCGGAAGAGGCAAACGAGCAACTACCCTGCTCAGTCACCCCGGCTGGTGGACGATGCTAGCATTCACAGAAGTCAAAAGATGGTACCACCCATGGAGCCACCGAGCAGGTGCCCACTCACGCTCGGCTCAAGTACGGTGAACAGCGCTCTGCCAGTCACCCGCAGAGGATCCGCTACCCCAGTGAGGGGCATCAGATCTATCTAGGTCTAAGCGATCTCCCCTCGACTTCGGACCCCATAGGGATACCTCCTCAGCAGCGCTTGGCATATTCGTCGGCAAGTGCTCGAAATCAACCTGACGGGCGATTGCTAGACAAGTGGCAAACCTGACATGAAAACACAACGGAGCAAGCAGAGATATCTTACAAGCATTCTTCACAAACAGATGGTAGAGCGCGATTCGATGAAGCCAAAGAAAATTTTTATTACTATTAAAGACAAAAGCTTTACAAAGGGTATTTTTTGGGGCTCCCCAGCCTTACAAAATTCAAAAACAAAATAAAAGGAGGAAAACGGGGGCTCTACACCTCGGGGCCAGGTACAACCTCGAGGTCCTTGACCTCCACCACGTGATGCGCGGGGTTCTCGGCGGCTTCCTCGCCAGGAACCTCTTCCCCCTGCTCATCGGCGTCCACGAGGGGGAACTCGACCCGGAGATCTCCGTCGGCAAACTCCGGCATCCGGGCCTTAACGGCATCGAGGGCGTCGTGCCAAATGCGGGTCGTAGCCACGGCCAAGTCGTCATAGAAGTCCTTCGACTTCTTATAGCCCTCTACCGCCCTCAATTCGGCCGACTTGGTCGCCTCGGCCGCCGCCCCAAGCTCCTTTCAGAGGGTCTTCACCGTCCTCTTCAGGTTGCCGTCGAGCACCTGGGCGTCCTCGAGCTTGACCTCGGCAATCACGGTAGCCTCGCGATGCCGGGCTACCTCCCGCTTCCCGGCCTCAACCTCGCCTTCCAAGGCGGCAACCCTCGCCGTCATCGCCTCCAGCTCCCGCCTGGAGCTCACCTCCAGCGAGGCGAGCCGGCCCGCAGCCTCTAGCACGTGGGCTACCACCTCGGCTTCTATACGCAGAGCGAGGGCCACGTGCTGGAGAACCTGGAAGACACGAAAAAGATCAGAAAGATGAAGGAGGCACCGAATCTCACAATGAACCAAACACTTACCTGCACGGACTCCTGGGCGATGGACGCCGGCTGAGCCCTGAAGGTCCTCCTGGAACTGTACCCCCGGCCGAGGTCTCTATCTCATGCAGGAGGCTATCCGCAACAGATAGCCCCGATGGCACTGCGAACCGGAGGCCCCCTTCCTCCACCATAGTCGGCGAGGACTGGCCCCGGGAAGGTCTCTGGGAGCTCCTCTTGAGTAGCTCCGAGGGAGAGCCGATCTCCTCTTCCAAGGCCGGGTCCTCCAGAATCAGGGCCCACTTCCGGCCCGACACTCTGCTGGGACTTGGGGTGGGATCCGTCCCCAAGCGCTCGTGGGGCACCACCACCGGAGCAGTAGGAGCCGGGGCGGGCTTCACGCGAGAAGAGCCGGCGCCCCCAGCCTTCGTAGCCTTCCTCGGCTGGCGTATGGAGGTTTTAAGCGAGTCAAAGTCCATGAATCCTGCACGAAATAAATACCCAACAAATCAGCGACACGAACAAAACACAAGCCAAAAACCAAGCCTAACTTACCGACGAACTCAACGGTGCTAAGCCCAGCCCAGCTCAGGACCCTCTCAGACAGCAGCACGTCAGGTCGGGGGATGGGCTCCCATGACGCCACTCTCACGGCGGCGGGGTCATCGGACTGGTTCCCCGGCAAACATTTCTCCCTCGACCACTTGGTAAGCACGGGCCAGTCCTCGCCTTCGGGAGGGGAAACGAAGAAAAATTTCTTTTTCCAATCATAGATAGAAGAGGGCAAGGTCACGACCCCGGTCCCGGCAGCACCCCCCGGCCGCTTCCTAAAAGAGAGATAACCTATCTCGGGTCACCCGCCCGACTACCAGGGTGACTTTTGAAGACGAGAGAAGAATCGAGAAGGGAAAGGCTGAAAGGAACTGCCTGTAACTTCAGGCGGATCAAGAACCCGAGAAGGATCCTCCACGAGTTTGGCACTAACTGGCCAGGGGCCAAACCGAAAAAACTCAGCGCAGTGACGATCTCGGGAGAGAAGGGCAGGCACATTCTGCCCCAAAAAGTTTCCAAGTACAGGGCGATTTCCCTGCCCCGTACTTGATCCGCCCTCTCTCCCTCCTTGGCCAGTCAGAGCGTGTAATGTGAGGGGATGTGGAAGCGAGCCCGAGCATTGGCGAGCTCTTCCTCATGCCTCACCCAGCACGAGGAGCCAGGGGCCGCATTTGCCTCCTCCTCCCTGGAGGCTGCCCCCGCCTCACGATCCCGGGGAAAGGATCCAATCCATGCTCCCCGGGGAGACTCAGACACAACTAAAAGGACCCTAGAGCCCACTCCTACAACATCTACTGACTCTACAAAGGAAGACATCTAACCTTGGAAAAGGGAATCTTCAGGGGCCGAAAATTGGAGAAAGGAGACGAGCGCCGAGCAACTAGGACTTAAGAGAGGGAAATATGGGAAAGTAGGGGCCCTAGGGTGGACCCCGCCCCTGTTTATTGCTGTGAGTGGCCTCATCCAACAGCGCCCGTCATCTTCCGCCGAAACGACTCCTCGCGTCCAGCGGCTCCGATCGCCCCACGTGTCGATCCTGCGCTGGACCACGTCCCATCAGACGCCGCAGGCCTGCATACGTCGCGTCAGCCAATTGACACTTGACACATGGACCGCCACTTCAGTGGAAAAGTGCACGAACCGGCGCACCTTCTTTAAATGCAAAGATCTCTCCCCGATTCGCTAACAGGAAAGACAACTGACAGCCCGAGGACTCGTCCCGACAAAGCCTTAAGAAGAAGCTCACCTCGGGAGGCCTAGCAGTCCACTCCTGACCCGACCCACTGTCTGGTCGGGACAAGAGTGGGGGGCTAATGATGATGCTCAATATTGACGATCTCCAAGATCAGGACACATGGCAGATGACGTGTCCCAGGACTCAGAAGAAAGGGCCCACAGGGGCCGACCAGGCTACCCTGTACCCGACCTGCAAGCACAATCTGGCCCTCCTCGGGGCCCCCTGCAAATTGGACTCCTCGGCCCCTCAGCTCGCCCCGAGCCGCCACAAGACCAAGACTCCTCGGCCTTCTCGCTCGTCCCCGAGCCCCCCAGCCGAGGCCGTCTTCCTCGGCCCTTCCAACCAGCTCCACCGCTCACAGGCGTAACCGCCGCTCCGCGAATCTCGCCATGCGCGGATCCTCCGCCAGCAACATCCCACGTTCCACGCCTCCGCGACCCCTATTAATGGGCGATCCTCTCTCTACGCGGGCATGACGTCGGGAGCGTAACTGCTAGCGAGATTCTCACGCCTGCTGCTGCGTTCCATCAACGTTATATAAACCCCTATCACAGAGGGGTCAAGTAAGCCATTCTTGACTCTACTAAGCCGTTACTCTGCTCGGATCTCATCACTAACTTGATCGTCGGAGGGTCCTTGGTGGTACTAAACCACCCTGGGACTTCTTTGCAGGTACTCGGCGCCAAATTCCTCATATCATCTTTCTCACCAAAACCCATTGAGATCCACACGCAATAGAAGATCACCACTAAAATCCACCAGGAGATCAACGGAAGACAACATCTGACGGAGACCTGAAAAGGACCTCCATCAGTAGAATACCCCGGGTATGTGGTCCATGAACATGGCCGACCTTCTGCGACCGACCACACAACTCCTGTGCCCGCCTTACAAACAACCGTTGGCTCACCTCCGAGCCACCCACACAACTGGCCTCCTCGGCCCTCTCAGCTCGTCTTCAGGCTTTAGCAGAACCAGGATAGGCCTCCCGCTCACCCCTGAGCCTCCCGCTGAGCTTATCCTCCTCGGTCTCATCCTGACCGACCCGCAGCACTGATCACAGGCTCCCGCGCCATGGCTCAACGAATCTCGCCATGCGCGAGATATCCTCCGCTCATGATCCCACGTTCCACGCCATCACGATCCCCCATTAACGAGCCTGTCTCTCCATTAATGCAGGATCTCGCTTATCACGCGGGCGTGACATCGAGAACGTAACGGCAGGCGTGATTCTCGCGCCTGCCTGTCCATCGCTGCCGCTGTATAAACCCCTCTCTTAGATGATCGAGGTACGCAATTCTCTCCTCACTAGGTCGTTACTCTGCTCGAATATCTGGTCTAACTTGATCATCGGAGGTCCTCGATGGTACAACCATCCCGGGACTTCCTTGCAGTTAGCTCGGCCTCAACCACCTCAAACCCATTGAGATCCACACGCCTCAGGAGGCAACCCCCAACTCAATCTCCGCCGTCCATCGTCGCTCGCAGCAGATCTACGAAAGGTAACATCTTAACGAGATCCGACATCCGTCAGCTGGCGCCGTCTGTGGGAAAATCTTGATTCCACTGAACAAAGTTCACCTTCCAATCTCAACTCAATGGCGAGCTATCACCGCGACGATCCAAGCGCTAGCCGCCGCCTCCCCCACAACGGAGGCGCGGACGAATCTCTTCCCCCGAACGCCATCAACGCCCTAGCCCCTCGGATAGATCAACTCGCGTCCGTCATGGATGTGCTCGTCCGTGTCCAAACGGTAGGGCAGGCTCCCCAGGTCGTCGCTCCCCCACCTCGGGACCGGGACGCATACCGAGGGAGAGAAGACACTACTCGCGTCGGCACGGCCGACTACCGCTTCGCTGTCTCCCACGGCCGCAGATCTCCCGGCTAACATATTCTATGACCCACTGGGCGCCCCACAGTTCAACATCGAGGTCCGTCGCCAGAACGCCTCGCCCCGAGCCCCTTCGCGCCCCCGTCCCTTCCAAGGAGATGTCGGTCAGCTCGCCTACTCCCAGGCATGACCGACACCCCCTCCCTCAACGGGGTCACGCGGACGAGACTCGTCATGGCAGCTCGAAAACTAACTCGCCAGGGGACCTAAGGAACCTCATCGAAAGGAACCGGGGCTGCTGTCAGACACAGGTCTCCAACAGCAGAGGCCAAAGATCAGAATGTGTCGAATCGTCGGGATACCACGGTAGACTCGACGCTCTCGAGAAGAAGATCGAAGGTATGCATCGAGAGGGTCATCATGCGAGCGACGGGGATAAATACGCTGCCGACTCGCTCACAAAACCCTTCACCGAGGAGCTACTCGCCATCCATGTCTCCTCCCGGAACAAGCCCTCGAAGGTCTCTCTCTTCGACGGTAAGTCTGACCCGAAGGACTATTTGGACGCATTCACCGCAGGAATGAGCTTCCAAGAAAACTCTGACGCCACCCAATACCGAGCTTTCCCGGCCACTCTCATCCGCTCCGGATGAGACTGGTTCCGAGGACTCGCGCCATGCTCAATCTCAACCTTTGACGAAATGGCCACCCAATTCCTCGACCATTTCGTCGGGAACAGACGGCAGAAATAGACCGTCGACCATCTCTTCACAATTAAGAGTGGGGACAAACAAACATTCAAAGGGCACATCACCCGCTTCTACAATGACCTTCTCGAGGTCCCAGAACATCGGGATTAGACGGTCATTACAGCACTTAGGTCTGGTCTTAGGCACAATGAGTGGTTACGCTCCTTTGCATTAGCGCAACCTAAGATCATGGCCGAGGTAAAGGCCTGGACCGAGCGTGAGATTCAGCTCGAGTCCGAGGTGAACGCAAATCTCCCCGAGGAAGAGCAAACTGACCAAAAGAAAAGGGCGAGGGAAGAGAGAATGAGACTTGAGCGGCCAAAGTACTCCCCGAAGTTTCAGGAGCACACCCCACTCAACGTCTCCCAGACGGTACTGCTTGAGGAGGCTACGGGCGAGGGGTTCTTCAAGCTCCCTCCGATTTCGCACATGGCTGCAAAGCACACCCGGGGACCCTACTGCGGTTTCCACAGGTCGCAAGGCCACTCCACAGAGAGCTGTAAACAGCTCCGAGACTACATCGAGGAGCTCTTCCGTTCAGCACACCAGGCAGCGTACTTGCGGGACAAGCGTCAAGCTGACCGCGAGCAAGAGCAGCGTCCCTCTCCCGGCGAGTTAACAATCGGCCAGATCATGGTCACGTCGGCGGGTGGTACGTCGGATACCTACGAGTCTCAGCACCCCACGCCGTACGCGGAGGCCAACAGACATCCGAGGAGCTCAAACCGTACCAATAAAAAGAACATCTACTAGCTTGTACTTCTTTTACTAAGACAATGTAAACTTTTCTCAAGATCTTTCTGTTTATATAATAATAAGGGATCAATAAAACATTGCCAAAAGAAGATTTTGTTTATTCAAAGGGTACTATAGGCTCCTCAACCGTACATCAAAAAAGAAAAATTACAATAGCGGGGGAAGGGGGTGCAGAGAACATTGCTCGTGGTACTCCGAGGATATTTCCTCCAGCCGAGCCCCCGCGGCCTCAGACCCCTACCTTTGATGCCACCCATGAACGCCGGCATCGTGCCGTAATTAGTAGCACTCAAGGATGAGCGCCACCGAGCGATCCCGTCGACCCGCGGAGATCATGCCGAAGCACCGCAAAGACCTTAGCTTACCAACCGCCTCATCCCTCAGCTGTTCGGACAAGGGGTTGTAGAGCCCTCCAGATGGAGTACATCAACAGCTAGAGCATAGGGGAGCGCCGGGGAAGAAGTCGGCCAAAATGATCCTTAATGCGGCCTATAACTAACTGCACCGTGTCCTCGGTACAGTACTGGTCGTAGAGGTAAACGTCCTCGAAATTTACGATGTCGGGGATGGTAAAAGGAAAGTCCTCCATTCTTACATTTTGGGTGTGAAGAAAGGAGCGATCAACGCTCCCTCCGCTTTATAGCCCCGCTACGCCCTCAAGAGTCCAACAGTCGCCCATTTCACCCACAACTGTGCCGCCACACGGCAGACATCGAACCTTTCTCGGCGAAATCGAAACAACGCGGCTCCGGCGCTTCGCCTCCCTCACGTGTTCATTACATGTGTCGCTTTCGACTGTCCCTATTCCCCATACTCATGCCGGGAAGGTCGGACAGAAAATTGCCAAGAGGAATCGGGCAGCAACCCTGCTTGGCCCATCCTTAGCAAGCCCTTTACGGCCCCTCTCGTGCTAAGGATCAAATCCCTCATCAAGAGGCAACCGGGATCGTCTTTGCTCGGTTATCCCTGACTGGTAGTTCCCTACCCCACAACGCCAGAGATTAAAGCCATCGCCAAGAGGCACCGGGCAGTAACCCTGCTCAGCCCGTCCTTAAGGATCAACGCCTTCGCCAAGAGGCACCGGGCAGCAACACTGCTCGGCCCGTCCTTAGCAGGCCTGTTACGGCCCCTCCTGCGCTAAGGATCAAAGCCCTCATCAAGAGGCACCCGGGCCCGCCCTCACTCAGTTATCCTTGGCTGGTAATTCCCTACCCCACAACGCAAGAGATCAAAGCCCTCGCCAAGAGGCACTGGGCAGTAACCCTGCTCGGCCCGTCCTTAAGGATCAACGCCCTCGCCAAGAGGCACCGGGCAGCAACACTACTCGGCCCGTCCTTAGCAAGCCCATTACGGCCCCTCCCATGCTAAGGATCAAAGCCCTCATCAAGAGGTAACCGGCCCCGCCCTTGCTCAATTATCCCTGGCTGGTAGTTCCCCACCCCATAACGTCAGAGATCAAAGCCCTCGCCAAGAGACACTGGGCAGTAACCCTGCTCGGCCCATCCTTAAGGATCAAAGCCCTCGCCAAGAGGCACCGAGCAGCAACACTGCTCGGCCCGTCCTTAGCAGGCCCGTTATGGCACCTCCCACGCTGAGGATCAAAACCCTCATCAAGAGGCAACCGGACTCACCCTTGCTCGGTTATCCCTGGCTGGTAGTTCCCTATCCCACAACTTTAGAGATCAAAGCCCTCGCCAAGAGGCACCGGACAGTAACCCTGCTCGGCCCGTCCTTAAGGATCAAAGCCCTCGCTAAGAGGCACCGGGCAGCAATCCTGCTCGTCCCTAAGGATCAAAGCCCTCATTAAGAGGCAACCGAGCTCGCCCTTGCTCGGTTGCCCCTGGCTGGTAGTTCTCTCCCCCACAACGCCAGAGATCTAAGCCCTCGCCAAAAGACAATCGAACATCTTCATTGATCGGTCCATACTTAAAGGAGAACCCCGACAAATGTTCAATACGCGACCCCACGTTGACTTCGGGGCCACGAAGATACCGACTCTTCACCAGTCTTTGCACACTTGGAAAATGGTCGAATTCAACTCGACGTGTGATCGCCAGACAAAGAACCGACCTGACATGAAAGCAGAACCGTGCAAATACGAACGTTCTCCGCAAACAAAAGGATAGTATGCACGCAAAGAAACTGCAAAAAGATTTTTTTTATTCACAAAAATCAAAGGTCTCTACAAAGGTATTATGGGCTCCCCAGCCTAATAAAAGTGCCCGGAGGCTTACAAAATTTCAGAGCAAAGAAAAAATATAAGAAGACGAGAGGTTTCAGGCCCCAGGGTAGGGGAAACCTCAAGGAGCATTGCGTCCACCATGATCGGGGCTGCGTCTGGGGGATCGGCGCCCATCACAGGAGCCTCGGCGCTACCCTCACCGATGGCCTCCTCCCCGGCAGCGCTTCCAGGGGCATCCCCCTGCGCGTCGCCCCCGCGAGGATACTCGTCCTGGAGCTCTTCATCAGGGAACTCCGGCATCCGAGCCTTGACGGCGTTGAGGGCATCATTCCAGATGAGGGTAGAGGCTGCGGCTAGGTCGACGTAAAAATGATCCGACTTCTTGTAGTTCTCCACTGCCTTCGACGTCCTAAGCTCAACTCACTTCATCCCCTCCATCGCCGCCTCCAGCTCATTCCGGAGGGAGCTCACCGACTTCTTCAGAGTGCCAACGAGCACCTTGGAGTCCTGAAGCTTGGCCTCGGCGGCCCGCGCGGCCTCACGGTGCCTGGCAACCTCCTGCTTTTCGGCCGCCACCACCTTCTTCCCGGCCGCCACCTCGTCCTCGAGGATGGCGACCTTCGCCATCGCCTCCTCAAGCTCCAACTTTGAGCTCTCCTCCAGCAAGGAGAACTCCCCCGCGGCTCGCATTGCCAGGGCAATTTCCTCGTTCTCCATCTGGACGATGAAAGCGACGTGTTGGAGGACCTGAAGGAATCAAAGGAGGGTCAGAAAGAAAAGGGAGGCACCAAATCTTATGAGTAGTAAGACGCTGAATGAAAAACCAAGTAAAATGCGAGCACCTACCTGCACGGCCTCTTGGGCGATGGCCGCCATTTGCGCCCTGAGAGTCCCTCGAAGGACCTTGCCCCCGGCCGATCTCTCCATCTCTGTCAGCAGGCTGTCAGCGACGGAAAGTTCCGAAGGCACCTCAAAGTGGAGGTCCCCTCGTCCACTAAGATCGGGGAGGCCGGGGTATGCGGAACCGTCCAGTGGAACCTCTTGAAGGACGGCACCGGGGAGTCGGTCTCTACCTCCGAAGCCCGGGCCTCTTGTTCCCGAACCCGCTTTCGGCTCGGCGTCTGGCTGGACTCCAGGGCACGGGCCGTACTCAAACGCCTAGGTGGAGCGGCTACCGGGGGAACCAGGGCTGACGTCAGACGGGAGGAGCTGGCACCTCCAGCCCTCGATCCCTTCTTCTACTCTCGCATGGCTGCTCGAAATTTTCTCGCATCCATGGGTTCTGCACAAGAGAAGGTACAATAGAGTCAGCCACGCAAGTAGAAATGAAAATAAACGCAAGTCTAAACAGATCGCCTATAAACTCCCAACTTACCCGTGAACTGGACGGGGCTGAGCCCAGCCCAACTAAGGGCCTGCTCGGAAAGTAGCACGTCAGCCCGGGGAATGGGCTCCCACTCCGCCACTTTCACCGCGCCAGGATCGTTCGACTGACGCTCCCGCCGGCAACTATCCCTAGACCAATGGGTGGGCATGGACCAGTCCTCACCCTCCGGCGGCCCAAAAAAGAAAAACTTCTTCTTCCAATCGTGGATGGAAGAAGGCAGCACGACGACCCCCGACCCGGCAGCACTTCCCCGTTGTTTCTTAAAAGAGATGTATACCCACCTCGGCTCGCCCGCCCGAGTGCCGGGTGACTTTTGTAACAGAGAGAAGACGCCAGGGTGCTCAACCTGAAAAGGATCATGTGCAGCTTCAAACGGACCAGGAACCCAAGGAGAATCCTCCAGGAGTTCGGCACTAGCTAACCCGGGGCTAACCTAAAATGATTCAGCGCTCTGACAACCTCAGGAGAGAAGGAAAGGCGCATTCCGGCCTAAAAAGCTTCCAGGTACAGGGCAATCTCCTTACCCCGTACCTGATCTGCCCTCTCCCCTTCCTTGGCCAAACGAAGCGTATAGCCGGGAGGAATATGGAAACGAGCCCGAGCGGTGGCGAGCTCATCCTCGTACCTCACCGTGGATGACACGCCAAGGGCACTCGCAACCTCCGCTCGGGAAACCGCTCCCATCGCATGGCCCTGGGAAGAGGATCTGACCCTAACTTCCCGGGAGGACTTCGACTCAGTGGAAGAAGAAGAAGAAGAAGAAAGGGAATCCACGGGGGGCTCCCTAGACTCTACCTGATCTATTTCTACAGACTCTTTATAAGAAGACATCTAACCCGGTGGAGAGGATGAGTCATCGGAAGAGAAAACATAGGGATCCGACCTAAAAAGGAGAGCGCCGAGCTAATGAGACTCTGGACGAGGAAATTATGAAGAGATATAGGCCCGGATGGGGACCCCAACTCTATTTATAGCTGCCGGCGTACACATCCAACGGCGACAATCATCTCCCGCCGAAACGACTCATTGCATTCAACGGCCACCGTCACTCCACCTGTCGCACGCGCATTGATCGCATCCCATCGGATGCCGGAAATCTGCGATCCGTCGCATCAGCCAACCAGCACCAGACACGTGGGCTGTCGCTTCGGTGAGCGTACGCACGATCCGGTGCATCCTCTTTAATGCAAGATCTAGCCCCTGATCCGCTAACGTCATCAAGAAAATACTGCTGATTGCCCGGGGATGCACGCTTACAATATCTACGAAAAGAAGCTCACCTCGGGTAACCCGGCAGACCACTTTCGACCCGACCTGTGAACAGGTCGGAACGAGAGTGGGGGAATAATGATGATGCTCGATATCGTCAGTTTCCCAGATCATGACACATGGCAGATGACGTGTCCCGAAGCTAGCAAGAAAGGACCAGGAACGGTACGTCGGTAGAATACCCCGGGTCTGCGGCCCATGGACGTGGCCGACCTTCTGCGAACGACCACACAACTCCTATGCCCGCCTTACAAACAACCGTTGGCTCACCTCCGAGCCACCCGCACAACTGGCCTCCTCGGCCCTCTTAGCTCGTCTCCAGGCTTTAGCAGAACCAGGATATCTCGACCTCCCGCTCTCTTCCGAGCCTCCCGCTGAGCTTATCCTCCTCGGTCTCATCCTGACCGACCCGCAGCACTGATCACAGGCTCCCGTGCCACGGCTCCGCGAATCTTGCCATGCGCGAGATATCCGCCGCCCACGATCCCACATTCCACGCCATCACGATCTCCCATAAACGAGCTTGTCTCGCCATTAATACGGGATCCCGCTTATCACGCGGGCCTGACGTCGGGAACGTAACGGCTGGCGTGATTCTCATGCCTGCTTGTCCATCGCTGCCGTTATATAAACCCCTCTCTCAGACGATCGAGGTACGCAATTCTCTCCTCACTAGGCCATTACTCTGCTCGAATATCCGGTCTAATTTGATCGTCGGAGGGTCCTCGGTGGTACGATCACCCCGGGACTTCCTTGCAGGTAGCTCGCCCCCAACCACCTCAAACCCATTGAGATCCACACGTCTCAGGAGGCAACCCCCAACTCAATCTCCGCCATCCATCGTCACTCACAGCAGATCTACGAAAGGTAACATCTTGACGAGATCCGACATCCGTCAATCATGAAGCAGGCAAAGAGAAGAATGTGCAAAGGCCATTGTTAGTTCTCCCTCGGTGCAGAGTCCTCTTCCAATCCTTGTCCTTCTCAATAAAACCATTGTCATCAAACGAAAATATCAAATATTTGTTTTTGGAAAACTTTTGGACTGATATTAAATTAGTGGAAGGTTGAGGACAGTGAAGAATATTTTTTAAGTGAAATTGATGATTTGAATTGTCCAATTTAGATGATCCTATATTGGAGATTGATAGTGCTCGATATCGGCCACCTCCAAGATCATGACACGTAGCGTGTGACGTGTCACAGAACTCAGAAGAAAGGGCCCGCAGGGGGCCGACCAGGCCACCCTGTACCCTATCTGCAAGCATAAAGCTGGCTCACTTCAGAGCCCCCTGCAAATTGGCCTCCTCGGCCCTTTAGCTCGCGCCGAGCTGCCGCAAGACCAGGACTCCTCGGCCTCCTCGCCCGTCCCCGAGCTCCCTATCGAGGTCGTCTCCCTCGGCCTTCCGACCAAGGTCACCGCTCACAGGCGTAACCGCCGCTCCGTGAATCTCGCCATGCGCAGATTCTACGCCAACACCATCCCACGTTCCACGCTATCGCGATCCCCATTAATGGGCGATCCGCTTTCTACACGGGCGTGACGTCAGGGGGCGTAACTGCCGGCGAGATTCTCACGCCTGCTGCTGCGTGCCACCACTGCTAAATAAACCCCCATCACAGAGGGGTCAAGTAAGCCATTCTTTACACTTACGCCGTTACTCTGCTAGGATCTTGTCACTAACTTGAGCGTCGGAGGGTCCTCGGTGGTACCAAACCACCCCGGGACTTCTTTGCAGGTATACGGCGACAGCCTTCTCATCCTACCTTCTCCTCTCAAAACCTATTGAGACCCACACGCAATGAAGGATAATCAGTCAAGTTCACCTCGAGATCAATGGAAGACAACATCTGATGGAAGCCCTAAAAAGAGCTCCATCAGTTGGCGCCGTCTATGGGAGAGTTAAGTTCCACAAAATACAAAGTTGACCTTCCTATCTCCTCTTTCATGGCAGACGACCATCATGGGGATCCCAGTACCAGCCGCCGCCTTCCGCTCACCGAAGGCGGGGATGAACCTCCCCCCATGACCGTCATCAACGCCCTCGCAAGCAGGATAGATCGCCTGCAATCCCTCGTGGAGGCCCTCGTCCGCGTCCAAATGACTGCACCCGGGCCCCAGATCGTTGCTCCTCCGCCTCTAAAAGACTCTGTCCTTATCTGGACGGCCAACCACCAGCAGGCTGCATCTTCTCACCACCGGTCCCTCGAACCGGTGCACCCTGAAGCCCGCTGGGCGCCCCAGGGCTCCACGCCGAGATCCACCGCCAGGGAGCCTCGCCCCGAGCCTCCTCGTGACCCTTACCCCCCTGAGGAAATGTCGGTCACCTCTCTTATCCAGGAGCGTGGCCGAACCCACCATGGTCGGTGGGAACGCACAGAAGGGGTCTACCCCGGCGACTCAAGAGCTACCCCATCCCGGGACCTGAGGCACCTTATCGAGAGAAACCGGGGCCGCTCCCAGACGCAGTCCACCCGCATCGGGGCCCGGGAATCCCGAGGCGCCGATTCCTCAATGTGCCATGGTCGGCTCGATGCCCTCGAGAAGAAGATCGAGGGTATGCGCCGAGAAGCTCACCTTTCGAGCGATGGGGCTAAGTATGCCTCCGACTCACTCACGAAGCCGTTCACCGAGGAACTGCTCGCTATGCGCGTCTCCTCGCGTAACAAGCCTCCAAAGGTCTCTCTGTTCGAAGGGAAAACCGACCCGAAGGACTACTTGGACGCTTTCACCATGGGGATGAGCTTCCAGGATCACTTCGACGCCGCCCAGTGCAGAGCCTTCCCGGCCACCCTCATCCACGCAGGTCGGGACTGGTTCCCGGGGCTCGAGCCCCGCTTGATCTCAACCTTCGACGAGCTGGCTACTCAGTTCCTCGGCTATTTCTTGGGGAACCGTCGACAGAAGTGCACGGTCGACTACCTCTTCACGGTTAAGAGTGGGGACAAGGAAACGTTCAAGGCCTACATCACCCGTTTCTACAACGCCCTTCTTGAGGTACCCGAGCACCGGGACGAAACCGTCATAACGGCGCTCAGATCTTGCCTGAGGCATAAGGAATGGTTACGCTCCTTCGCACTGGCGCAACCTAAGACCATGGCCGAAGTTAAGGCGTGGACCGAGCGCGAGGTCCAGCTGGAATTTGAGGTGAATGCTAGCCTTCCCCGGGCAGAAAGGACCGACCAGAAGAAGAGGGCTCGGGAGGAGAGGCCGGAGCGTCAGCAGCCCTACCACCTGAAGTTCCAGGAGTATACCCCCCTCAATGTCTCCCTCGTAGTGTTGCTAAAGGAAGCCCAGAATGAAGGGTTCTTCAAGTTCCCTCCGATACCGCGTCAGGCCGCAAAGCGAACCCGGGGCCCCTACTGCGCTTTCCACCGAGTACTGGGACACGCCACGGAGGACTGCAAACAACTGAGGGACTACATCGAAGAGCTCATTCGGTCTGGGCACCTCGCCGCCTACCTGAGGGACAAACGGCAGACCGACCGCGAGCAGGGGCAGCATCACCCACCCACCGACCTGACCATCAGCCAAATCATGCTTGTCTCGGCGGACGGCCAGCCCGAGGCTCAGGGGGCCCATGCCCTATGCCGAGCGTGAGGGCTGATAGCCCTTCCCGAAGCTCGGCCCAAGCCAGTAAAGTCATCTACTAGCCTGTACCTTTCTTTTAAGGCAATGTAAATTCTTCCTAGGATCTATTGTTAATTTAATAAAGATCAATGGAGCATTGAGAAAGAGAAAGAAAAGCTTTTTTTATTCAAAAGGTATTGTGGGCCCCTCAGCCTTACATCCAAAAAAGAAAAAAAATTACAATAGTGGGGGAACGGGGTGCAGCGAGCACTGCTCATGGTATTCGGTAAAAATCTGCACCAACCGGGGCCTCGTAAGTTCCAGCCTCTGTTCCCGGTTCCCTCCACGGGCATCGACCCCGAGCCTCAGCTCATAGCATTCGTGGACCAGCGCCTCTGAGCGGGCCAGCCGATTCGCGGAGATCAAGCCAAAACGCCTCAAAGACCGCAGCTTGCCTACGGCCTCATCAAAGAGCAGCTCAGACAGGGGGTTGTAAAGCCCCGGCGATGCCCTCCAGATGGAGTACATCAGCAGCTGCAGCAGGGAGGAACGTCTGGGAAGCAGCCGGCCGAAATGGTCCTCAATGCTCCCGTAGACCAACTGCACTGTGTCCTCGGTGTAGTACGGGTCGTAAAGGTAGACTTCCTCAAATTGGACAATGTAGGGAATGGTAAAAGGGAAGTCCTCCATTCTCGGCGGCCTGTTTATGAAGGATGAAGGACCAATGCTCCCTCAACCTTATATAGCCCACTGTGCGGCCCAACATTCGCCCGTTTTCACCCAGGGGATGCCGCCACGCGGCAGCCATCGAGCCTTCTCCGGTGAAGTCGAAGCGGCGCGCCCATAGCGCTTCGCCTCCCCCTGCATTCAATGCGCTGGCTACGATCGTTCCCATTCCCCGCGCCTATAGCTGGACGAGCGGGCTGCACCTCATCAAAGATTCAACCCAGCAGCTACCCTGCTCGGTCGTCCCCAGCTGGCAGTTTCCCTGCCACAACGCTGGGGACCAAAAAGCCCTCCCAGAGGCAGTCGAGCCCGAGCTTCCCTCACTCGGCTATCCCCGGCAGGCGGCTTCCCTGCCATAACGCCGGGGGATCGAAAAGCCCTCTCAGAGGCAGTCGAGCCCGAGGTTCTCTCGCTCGGCTATCCCCAACGGGCAGCTTCCCTGCCACAACGCCGGGGATCGAAAAGCCCTCTCAGAGGCAGTCGAGCCCGAGGTTCCCTCGCTCAGTTATTCCCAGTGGGCAGCTTCCCTGCCTCAATGCTGGGGATCAAAAAGCCCTCCCAGAGACAGTCGAGCCCGAGGTTCCCTCGCTCGGCTATCCCCTGCGGGCAGCTTCACTGCCACAACGCTTGGGATCAAAGAAGCCGTCCCAGAGGCAGTCGAGGCCCGAGGTTCCCTTACTCGGCTATCCTTCAGGACAAAAGCCCTCGCCAAGAGGCACCGGGCAGCAACCCTACCCGGCCAAGGGTCCTTGGTAAGCTTCTTACAGCCCTATAGCTTTTTCTCGCGCCAGGGACCAAAGTCCTCCCAGAGGCAGTCGGGTCCTTGCCCGGCTATCCCCGGCTGGTAGCTTCCTACCACAACCGACAGGGATCAAAGTCCTCGCTAAGAGGCACTGGGCGGTAACCCCGTTCGGTCCCCGTCCTGAAGGATCAAAAGCCCTTGCAAGAGGCAAACCAAGCAGCTACCCTGCTCGGTCATCTCCGTCTGGTATTTGCCTACCCAAGACGCCAGAGATCAAAGCCCTCGCCAAGAGGCGACCGCACAGCTTCACTGCCCGGTCATCCTTTGCAGGCCTCTCACGGTCCCTCCGGCGTCAAGGATCAAGGCCCTCGCCAAGAGGCACCAAGCAGCTACCCTACTCGGCCATCCTTCGCAGGCCTCTCCCGGCCCTTCCAGCGCTAAAGGTCAGAACCCTCGTCACGAGGCCGCCGAGTTCCTTCCTACTCGGCGCATCCCGGCGAGTAGCTTCCTACCCAACAAGAGACATCAGGTCTGTCCAAGCCTAAACGATCTCCCCTTGACTCCGAGGCCCAGTGAGTACCTCCTCGAAAACGCTCATCGGCAAGCGATTGCAGTCAACTCGACGGGCGATCGTTAGACAGAGGGCCAACCTAACATTAAAACACAAACACAACGGTGCAGGAAAGAAAAAATAACATTCTTCACAAACAGGCAGAACGTGGGAGCTAAGGAAAAACTTTATCACTACCTACAAAAACAGTTTTTGTTTACAAAGGGTATTTTTTGGCTCCCCAGCCTTACAAAATTCAAAGGAATACAACATAAAGATAGGAGAACGGGGGCTCTACGCCTCGGGGCCGGGCGCGACCTCGAGGTCTTCGACCTCCACCACCGGGGGCGCCGGGTCCTCGGCCACCCCCTTGCCGAGGACTTCTTCCCCTCGCTCGTCGGCGCCTACGAGGGGGAACTCAGCCCGCAGGTTCGCGTCGTCGAACTCTGGCATCCGGGACTTGACGGCATCGAGGGCGTCGTGCCAAATGCGGGTCGTGGCCATAGCCAGGTCATGGTAAAAATCCTTCGACCCCTTGTAGGACACCACCGCCCTCGACTCGGCCGACTTAGCCGCCTCGGCCTCCGCCCCCTTCTTCAGGTTGCCGGCGAGCACCTGAGAGTCCCCGAGCTTGCCTTGGGCGATCACGGAGGCCTCGCGATGCCGGGCGACCTCCCTTTTTCTGGCGTCCACCTCGCCCTCCAAGGCGGCGATCCTCGCTAACATCGCCTCCTGCTCCCGCTCGGAGCTTTCTCGCAACACGGCAAGCTGGCCCGCGGCCTCTACCGCCGGGGCTACCACCTCGGTCTCCACGCAAAGGGTGAGGGCCACGTGCTGGAGGACCTGGGAAGAAATATCTAAAAAAAAGAGAAAGAGAAGAGATCAGAGAGACGAAGAAGACAACAAGTCTCACAAGCGAACTAGGGGCTTACCTGCATGGACTCCTGGGCGATCGACGCCAGCTGATCTCTGAGGGTTCCCCCGGGGACCCGAGCCCCGACCGAGGCCTCTATCTCATGCAGGAGGATATCTACGACCGACAGCCCCGACGGCACCGCGAACTGAAGCCCCCTTCCTCCACTACGGTCGTCGAAGACCGTCCCCGGGGGGGTCTCCGGGAACCCCTTTTGAGCGAATCTGGGGGAGAGCCGGCCTCCTCTTCCGAGGCAGTGTCCTCCACAATCAGGGCCCGCTTCCGACCTGACGCTCAGCTGGGGCCCGGGGCGGGATCCGCCGCCGATCGTCCTCGGGGCGACGCCACCGGGGTGGTACGAGCCGAGGCAGGCTGCACCCGGGAAGAGCTGGCGCCCCCGGCCCTGGTAAGCTGCCTCGGATGGCGCATAATATCCCTGAGAGCTTCAAAGTCCATGGATCCTGCATGAAACAAACACCCAACTTATCAGCAACGCGAGTAAAACATAAACCCAATAAGCAAGCCTAACTTACCAACGAACTCGACGGGGCTAAGCCCGGCCCAGCTCAAGACCCTCTCGGACAGCAGCACGTCATGTCGGGGGATGGGCTCCCATGATGCCACTCTCACCGCGGCGGGGTCGTTGGACAGGCTCCCCGGCAGGCACTTCTCCCTCGACCATTTGGTGGGCACTGGCTAGTCCTCGCCCTCGGGAGGGGAAACGAAGAAAAACTTCTTTTTCCAATCATGAATGGAGGAGGGCAAAGCCACGACACCGGACCCGGCAGCAACCCCGGGCTGCTTCCTAAAGGAAAAATACACTCACCTGGGGTCGCCAGCTCGACCACCAGGGTGACTCTTGAATGCAAGGGATGAATCGAGAAGGGAAAGACTGAAAGGAACCGCCTGCAGCCTCAGGCGGATCAAAAACCCAAGGAGAATCCTCCATGAGTTCGGTACTAGCTGGCCGGGAGCCAAACCGAAGAAGTTTAGAGCGGCGATGACCTCAGGAGAGAAGGGCAGGCGCATTCCGCCCCAAAAAGCTTCCAAGTATAAGGCAATCTCCCTGCCCCGCACCTGATCGGCCCTCTCTCCCTCCTTGGCCAGGCGAAGCGTGTAGCGCGGGGGAATGTGGAAGCGAGCCCGAGCGTTGATGAGCTCGTCCTCATGCCTCATCCAGCACGGGGTGCTGGGGGCCATGTCTGCCACCTCCTCCCTGGAGGCGGCCCCCGCTTCACGGCCCCGGGGAGATGGACCAGCCCCTGCCCCCCGAGGGGACTCAGACACAGCTAAAGGAACCCTAGCATCTACTCCTATAACGTCTACTGATTCTACAGAAGAGGAAGACATCTAACCTTGGAAAAGAAATTCTTCAGGGGCTGAAGCGAAAGAGGGGAGACGAGCGTCGAGCAGCTGGGGCCTGAGAGAGGAAAATATGAAGAGTAAGGGCCCTAGGATGGGCCCCACCCAAATTTATCGCCGCATACGGCCTCATCCAACGACGCCCATTGTCTACCGCCGAAACGACCCTCGCGCCCAGCGGCTCCGATCGTTCCACGTGGCAGCTCAGCGTTGGGCCGTGTCCCTTCAGGCGCCGCAAGCCTGCGCGCGTCGCATCAGCTAATTGACGCTCGACACGTGGACTGTCGCTTTGACTGCAGAGCGCACGAACCGGCGCACCTTCTTTAAATGCAAAGATCCCGTTTTGATTCGCTGGCGAAAAAGACAACCGATGACCCGAGGACTCGTCCCGACGAAACCCTAGAAGGGATCTTACCTCGGGAGGCCCGGCAGTCCACTCCTGACCCAACCACTATCTGGTCGGGACAAGAGTGGGGGGCTAATGATAGTGCTCGATATCGGCCACCTTCAAGATCATGACACGTGGCGTGTGACGTGTCCCAGAACTCAGAAGAAAGGGCCCGTAAGGGGCCGACCAAGCCACCCTGTACCCGACCTGCAAGCACAAAGCTGGCTCACCTCAGAGCCCCCTGCAAATTGGCCTCCTCGGCCCTTTAGCTCGCACCGAGCTGCCGCAAGACTAGGACTCCTCGGCCTCCTCGCCCGTCCCCGAGCTCCCTGTCGAGGTCGTCTCCCTCGGCCCTCTGACCAAGGTCACCGCTCCCAGGCGTAACCGCCGCTCCGCGAATCTCGCTATGCGCAGATTCTATGCCAACACCATCCCACGTTCCACGCCATCGAGGTCCCCATTAATGGGCGATCCGCTTTCTACACGGGCGTGACGTCGGGGGGCGTAACTACCGGCGAGATTCTTGCACCTGCTGCTGCGTGCCACCACCGCTATATAAACCCCCATCACAGAGGGGTCAAGTAAGCCATTCTTTACACTTACAACGTTACTCTGCTCGGATCTTGTCACTAACTTGAGCGTCGGAGGGTCCTCGGTGGTACCAAACCACCCCGGGACTTCTTTGCAGGTATACAGCGACAGCCTTCTCATCCCACCTTCTCCTCTCAAAACCTATTGAGACCCACATGCAACGAAGGATAATCAGTCAAGTTCACCTCGAGATCAACGGAAGACAACATCTGACGGAGGCCCTAAAAAGAGCTCCATCAGAGATAGCCCAATCTTCCCCATTGCCGACTTGAAAGCGATCACTTCGTTGATACAGAGAGTCGATGGAGAGATTTCTAAGATTAGCGGTGATATGATGTGTGGCTGATGATGCTCTATATTGGCAATGCAGCAGGAAAGGACACGTGGCAGATGAAGTGTCCCAGAACTCAGAAGAAAGGGCCCACAGGGGCCGATCAGGCCACCCCTGTGCCCAACCTGCAAGCGCAAGCTAGCTCTCCTCAGAGCCTCTGGAAATTGGCCTCCTTGGCCTTTCAACTCACCCCGAGCTGCCACAGGACCAAGACTCCTCGGCCCTCTCGCTTGTTCCCGAGCTCCCCAGCCGTGGCCATCTGCCTTGGTCCTCCGACCAACCAACAGTACCGCTCACAAACGCAACCGCCACTCCGCAAATCTCGCCATGCGCAGATTCTCCGCCAGCAACATCCCACGTTCCATGCCGTCACGATCTCCATTAATGGGCGATCCGCTCTTTACGCGGGTGTGACGTCGGGAGCATAACTACCGGCGAGATTCTCGCGCATGCCGCTGCGTGCTGCCGCCGCTATATAAACCCCCATCACAGAGGGGTCAAGTAAGCCATTTTTTACACTTTTATGCCGTTACTCTGCTCGGATCTCATCACTAACTTGAGCGTCGGAGGGTCCTTGGTGGTACCAAACCACCCCGGGACTTCTTTGCAGGTACTCGGCAACAGCTTCCTCACCTCACCTCTTCCTCCAAAAACCCATTGAGACCCACACGCAACGAAGGATAATCAGCTAAGTTCACCGCGAGATCAACGAAAGACAACATTTGACGGAGGCCCGAAAAGGAGCTCCATCAGTGGCCCTCTTTAAACATGTATTGGAGTACCAAGTAGTGTCATTAGTAGGTTGATGAAATATAACCATAGCGACAATCCGTTGAGGAGTTGCTCATTGTTTTTAGGTATGATCCACTTGATGATAGCAGCCGATTGCAGAGTTGCCAATGCGGATGAAGATCTGACAAGTGGGCCAACTGGCTAGGATTTGGATCAGAGCCACGGCTGTTGGTAAGATAGCAGTTGTCGTTGCCTTATTGCCGATTTTGATTTGACTAGTTAAGGTTGTAACCTCTTGTTGAACTCTGTTATGGACTACAATTGACACTGACGCAACCTGGATCACGCCAAGATGTTACCTTCTGTTGATCTACTGACGGCGGCCATGAACGGCTGAGATTGGATCCGGAGGCAGGCTCCTGAAATGTGTGGATCTCAATGGGTTTGAGGTTGTTGGCGCTGAGCTACCTGCAAGGAAGTCCCAGGGTGGTTGTATCACCGAGGACCCTCCGACGGTCAAGTTAGAGAGGAAATCCGAACAGAGTAACGGCTTAGTGGAGTAAAAATGGCTTACTTGAACCGTCTGAAAAATTGGTTTATATAGCGGTGGCAGCAGGCAGGGCAGGCGCGAGAATCACGCCGGCCGTTACGCTCCCGACGTCGCGCCCGCGTGATGAGCAGGATCTCCCATTAATGGAGAGACAGACTCGTTAATGGGGGATCGTGATGGCGTGGAATATGGGATATGGCCGGCGGAAATCTCGCGCATGGCGAGATTCACGGGATGGCGGTTGCGCCTGTGAGTGGTGATGTTGATCGGTCGATGAGACCGAGGAAGATGACCTCGGCGGGAGAGATCGCGGACGAGCGGGAGAGCCGAGTTATCTTGGTTCTGTGGTAGCCCAGAGATGAGCTGGGAGGCCGAGGAGGCCAATTGTGCAGGGGGCTCGGAGGCAAGCCAGCGTTTGTTTGTGGGACGGGCACAGGAGTGGCCTGGTCGGCCACTGTAGGTCATTTCTTGTGAGCTTTGGGACACGTCATCTGCCACGTGTCATGATCCGGGAGATCACCGATATCGAGCATCATCATTAGCCCCCCACTCTCGTCCCGACCAGCTGACGGGTCGGGTTGAGAGTGGTCTGCCGGGTCACCCGAGGTGAGCTCCTTTCGAAGATATCGTCAGAGCGTGTTCCCGGGCAATCTATTGTATTTTTTGGATGACGCCAGCGAATCAGGGGTGCGATCTCTGCTTTAAAGAGGGTGTGCTAGATCGCGCATACTTCCGCTGAAGCGACAATCCACGTATCGGGCGCTGGTTGGCTGACCCAACGGGCCGCAGACCTCTGGCGTATGATGGGATACGGCCAATGCGCGTGTGACTGGTAGAGCGATCGCGGCCATCGAATGTTAGGAGTTGTTTTGGCTGGAGTTGACTGTCGCAGTTGGATGAGGACGCCGGCAGCTATAAATAGAGGTGGGGTCTGCTTCAAGGCCCATATCTTTTCATATTTTCCTCGTTCTGAGTCTCGTTAGCTCGACGCTCTCCTCTTTAGGTCGGATCTTTGCGTTTTCTCTTCTGAGGACTTCTCTCTACCAAGTTAGATGTCATCTTTTGAGAAGTCTGTAGATGTCGTCGGGGTAGATTCTAGGGATTCTTCCACTGAATCGGAGTCTTCCCGGGGAGTTAGGGTCAAATCCTCTTCTCGGGGTCGCGCGACTGGGGTGGTTCCCAGAGTGGAGACGGCGGACGCCCCTGGTATGCCGTCCTTGGTGAGGTATAAGGACAAGCTTGCCACCTCTCGGGCTCGTTTCCATATCCCTTCCGGCTATACGCTACGTTTGGCCGAGGAAGGAGAGAGGGCAGATCAGGTACGGGGTAAAGAGATTGCCTTGTACCTGAAAGCCCTTTAGGCCGGAATGCGCCTGCCTTTCTCTTCCGAGGTTGTTAGAGCGCTAAATTACTTCGGACTGGCCCCGGCCCAGCTAGTGCCTGTTAGTTATATGTATGCCCTAGAGGCCATTGCTATACATAGGATGTATATTGTAGTGGATGCTGGGACATATATAGGGAGGACTTTCTTGCTCGACATGATAGTATGCTATCTGGTTGCTCTTTACCTTAACGTGTATACTGATTGTCTCTCTGTTACATGTTGGTAAAGCCCTTAGGATGTGTACTTGACTATCTGGACTATAATGCAGATCATACTAGTGGGGACAGATAGTCTATAAGTACATCCTTCAAAGTCCCTAGTCGTGGGTGTATCGAGACGGGGTATCGATATACCAGAGTAGACTAGCGTATACCTTCTCGACCCATACAGATGGGCGATGGATGATCCCATATCCATTGGTGTTTGACATCAGGGATGATATACGGGTGCTCAGTGGAGACTGGGTACACTGGACGGACTCGCCGAGAACTCCCAGATGGTATTATACCTTACGTCAGATGGCAGTTCTCAGGTGACACTGGTACAGAGTAGTCTGTTGACCCGAGATCGTCATAGAGTCTTGTGTGGTTCCCACTGTGCTTTGATTTCCACCTTCCCACGTCCAAGAGGGCATGCAAAACGGTGGTTTTTGGGTACAGTCCCGAATCACATGGAGGCAATGAGCGATAGGAGGGGATTCGTCTCTCCCGGTATAGGGAGTTGATGTTGCGCTGTGTTCGATTGGCTATAACCGGAAATCCCTGGCCAGGGTTGCTGAGATTTACTGGTAAGTGTTACCAGTAGTATCTCGAATTGTTATAGACCTCATATCGACACGACTTATCGAGCTATTGGGGTCTGACGTTTACCACCCCTAGGCGAGATATGCGACATATCAGACGAACAGACCGGACTGTACGGTAAGTGTTACTGGTTGGATTCACAGGAGTGTGAGCGGGCTTGCTCGTCGATCTTCTGATCGCTCAATACCCGGGTGGCCGTTACGTTTAGCAGACCGCTTGCGGCTTGTAGGTGTTTGATATGATCATCACCTGCTGCCGGCGTATTGACGAGTCTTTAAAGTCCTACACAGAGGTTTCCTGGCTCAAGCGAAACGAAATAGGAGCGCATATGAGATATGTGCGGGACCGAGAATAATGCGTGTATGTGATACCGTATTCCATTCTCGCGATGAATGTATCGAATGGTTGTATGTGATATAACCTAGTTATCGAATCAACGATTGATTCGATAAGTCGATACATTGGATATTAGTCGGTTATATGCGATATGACCGGATCGTTAAATCAAGCGTTGATTTAATGATTTAATGCATAATCATATATTTGATATATTACTTTGCATTAACTAATATTAGTTCACTTTAAAAGGATTTTCTCACTTGTATTGTGCAAGTTGTATATGTGATATACTTTTGTGCACAAGTTTGTATCATGTTTGATGTTACATGTTTCCTTGGGTTTGTGTAAAGATTAAACCATGGTTATATGAATGGTTAGGGTTTTCTTTTCTTATTCATTTATTTATTTGTTTATTCATTTTGGAAAAGCATAAAGAGAAAATGGTTTCTTCTTTGTTTCTTTCTTGAAGCTTCTTGAAGACTTTGACCAAGTGACCATTTTGTCTCATACTTAACCCTAACCATTCCACTTAACCATGATTCATTCTCTACACTTGACCATGGTTTGATTATGATAAGTATTCATTTTTCTTTTCAATTTAAATCAACTTATCATATTCATTCTTACTTCTTCTTCTTCATCACATGAAGAAAGCTTGCTACAACAATAGCAACTTGAGGAAACAAGTGAGAAATCCAATTCTAAAGTGAACCCACTTCCTATTTCTTCATCCTCTACCTCTTGCCAAGTTGTATAAGGTATTTTCTTCACAAGTTTTCATGACTTGGTGAAGTGGGAGCTTGATCTAGCGATGCCTCGACGTAGATCATCTTCGGCACGAAGCCGACGACCTTGCCCGCCCATTTCTCCGATGAAGCCGACGCTAGAGCCCGGGTTTCCATTTGGACAGCGAGGAGACTTCATTGCAGAGCTATGGAGGTGGAGGACCGGATCTACAAAGGTTGTATTTCTGTTCTTTTAGTTAAATTGTTAACTTGTTGCATGTGTTCGCCTATATATCTAGTTAACGATCCGTATTAGGGTTTCTCGGCACCCGTAAAATTTTAAATTGGCATGGTTGATGCCTTGTGAGACCTCCTTAGTGTGCCTAGGAACCCTACAGTGGTATCAGAGCCTAGCTAGAGCCTTAGGCGATGCGTAGACGAAGTTTGAAACCCGATCGAACCGAAACCCTAAAACGAATAAGCTCTCTGGACTTTTTCTAAAAACTGGGTTTTTTCCAGATTAAAAATATGCAGAAAACTCAGCAGGGGATTATACGAATTACTGTACAAAACGGGACCCATGATTCAACAAAAGAGCGGCGGAACCGTGGCACAAGCATGGCTTGTGCGGCGGTTCCGCGGCAAAATTGTCACATCAATTTATGAATTTTGCACAGTAATTCATGTTTTCAGGTGCTGGTTTTTCTGGGAATTTTTAATATTTATTCAAGAGTTGAATATTCTGAGTTGTTTTAGGGATTCGTTTATTCGATCGGATTATCAGACTTTGTCTATGTGGCTTTCCGGATAACTTTAGAATATGTTAAAAAGTTCGACCGGATATAAATACCCAACTTTTCCCCTGCCGGGAATTTTCCAAGTGTTGGATTTTTCTGTGGTTTAAAGACGTTCTAAGTAGTGCAAGTAACGCGATGGTCCCTCTAGAAGACAACAAACCTTAACTCGATTATGTGACCGTCTTGAACTGCCCTTTGAACCTTCGGGTTTGGGGCAGTACGGCGTGCCACATGTGAGGCGTTGGCTTGACCCTTCTACGGCTGGACCGTTGGTACTGAGGCATGAAGTGAATGTCTTTGAACTTATTTCATGAGTTGATCTGTATCAGGAAAACTTGGGTGTTTGAATGTTCGATCGAAAAGTTTAACATTTTCTATTTTATCTGGAATGTGATACAATAATTGGAATTCACAATATGTTATGAGATAACTGAATGAATGTTATAAACATAGCAGTTTAGTCTCACTTGATCGGTTGCCACGGAATTTTGATGTGATCAAAAGTCCGTCGCAATCACGTAGCGTACGCGGATACTCGCCGGGTAAACTTAATAGACAGCCTCACTCCATTGCCCCGACCAAGTGACTGTAGGAGAACCTTGTCGCCGAAAGCATCCGTTCGGTGCTCGCAGCAGCGGTGTTCCGCCTTAGTGCACTTCGTCGACGGTATCGGGGGTGCGGCTGCCTACTAAAGTTTGCGACGAGCATTCGATCTGAATGTCGGGAATCCTGTTGAATTGCCCGACTTTTATATTGAAAAGTGTTTTCAATTTTGAGACTAAAATGCGGGGTTTATAATTGTTAGGCATGCGATGTCTAAGGAATTCATTTGATTAGGCATGCGATGTCTAAAGAGGTTGCGGATTCCAACTGTTGTAGTTTTACACTTTCTTTTCTGTGACCGTAAGTGTAATATGTGATATCGCCGATTTCGTTGCTATATGTCAACGACAATTGGGATGCGCATATTTACTTACGTTGATGACATGTGATGTTATGTGTTGCTGGATATGTTATATTGGATCGTCGTGTTTGAATAGCCGGGGGTTTTTATGTGAGATGAGTTTTTTTTTTTCATTCATGTAAAAACTTGTATGTAATATTCTTTTATTGGGGCACTTCCAGGTTGCGGAAGATGTCACCGTTTGTATATTATTTACTTTTCCGCACTAGGATAGACCCAAGGAGGGGAGCACAAGTAACCGGGTTCTGGAGTCCAGTGGGAGACCAACTCGAGGAGTCGAGTCCGGGTCTCCTGACTCTAGAATTGGTAGGGTTGCTTGTCGCTCTCGTAGGGGTCTAGGGGTGTGGGTTTGGCTATTCATCACGACCATGGAATCCGTGTTTTATACTGGCTCATATTGAAAACACGGACGTCCTAGTATATCCAATATTTCATATGTTTCTTCTGCTGCGATATCTGTGATGTGATCATGTGATGTTCTGTGATAGATACAGTATATAGTATATATGATATATTATATAGGCGTTACTTATGTTTTACACCCGTGCTAGCCCTGCCCCGCTCTGTCGTTAGTTACCTAACCTAACGGTGCACGAGGGGACATCGAGGCGAATGCGGATGGCATAAGTGTACATCGTATTTATCTGTGATGTTTAGGTACTTAAATGATGGGACTTCATTAATGTGATTAATGAAATAGAAGAAACCTAAGATGTTGTAGAATCGAATTTCAAAATAAAACAGGTAGCTACAGTTCTTGCTTTGCACAGCGGTATATGTGATATATCCTGCACCTTATTCGATGAGGAAAGGACCGAGATCCCTTCACCGGGAGTGACTCCTTTAGCAATAACTGGCAGATGCTACACACTCGGTTTGTCTTTTGATTGCTTTTAAGAGTTTTTGCTTTGCACAGTGATATATATGATATATCCCGCACCTCATTCGACGAGGAAAGGACCGACGATCCCTTCACCGGGAGTGACTCCTTTAGCAAAACTAGAAAAGCCTCAAAAACACTCTATTTTTTAAAATCATTTGATTCTACAACGATATCAAGTTCATTACGCAATAGGTTTTCAGAAAAAACCTGTCGTAGCCCTCTGTCATTTCAGATAAGTTGTATATAGTATTCGTGCTGCATTTGTTGGTTTTCGTCAAGGTGCAGTGTGCGGTAGCTATATGCTGCTTATCTGCTGCATACGATGAGATTGGATTAGGGTAGTCGTGCGGCTTTGTTGGTTTTCGTCAAGGGTCGTGCGGGTGGGTTTAATTCAATCAAGAAATGTACGGATTGAACTTGACTAGCGGGCTATGGTTTATTGGCTTTCGTCAAGGTCATAGCACGTTAGGGGCAAAATATTATCGGGAATTTCAAGTGTTGAAATTTGCAATAAGATTGCATACCTTCTATGAGATAGTTGGATCCCGATACCCGCTCCGAGTAAGAGTTACTCCTGGGAGAGTTTTACACATTACAATTAGCCGATCAAGTAGGTGTCTAGAAAGGTGTTAACGAGGTTACGCCTCTGGGAAAACGAGGTTTACATTAATTAGGTTCGTGCGAAAGCACGGGGGACCTCCCTCAAAGTACCGACACTGGCCTGGCTGAAAGATTGGCGAACTTGTAGTGTGTAATTAATCCCGGCTAGTCTTTCCTTTTAGGGTTTGAAGGAAGATTTGATAAAAAGCAGTGGGAGCCATCCTGATTAGATAAAATAATAACCAATCTATTCTTGAAAGAGCGCACGCTGAGTGTTTTCTTCTCTCTCTCTCCATGTAGCGACCATATCACGCCTTAATCAAGATAATAATACGGAATATTGACCGAACTCGCTTGTTATACTGAGCTGGGGAACGTTGGTCCCGCTCCAACTTATAATTGTTATAAGACAGAGTAGGAAATTGGGGAATACCAGATTTCCCGTGCCGCCCAAACGAAGAAAGTGCATATGATGCATCATCTTCGGGTGTGTTCATTACAAAGAACTGTTTCTCTGTATCCTCTACGTCCTGGGTATGTGATACCAGATCAGGATCCCTGATATGTAATATGTTACATAGGGCTACAGAAAGGTAGAGAACTGAGAACGGGTGATAAGTTTCATGAGGCAGAAAACGGAGCAACAGTTGTAGCCAAGTCTGTTGGTCACTGTCACCCTGTATTACCAATACATTGATTCTGAACAAATGTTATTAGATACCGAACCTGATGTACAAAATCATATCAATCTCTTTATTAGTAAAGAAATGATAAAATTTTGTATAGTTGGATAATGTTTTGAACATTTCCTATATCAAAAGTTGATCGGTACAGGCACGTTATCTGAAAGCATTGATGTTCTAAATCAAACTACAGTTCTTTAGTATACTGAACACACAAAAGAGGAAGAGTTCAGAAATGAACAAATCCTTCTTGAGGCATTGTAGACTAGGTCATATCAATGCGACCCGACTAGCTGAAGTTACATGTAGATGCATATTTAAATCAGTTTGAATCTACATCTTGTGAAACTTGCCAGTCATGTCACAAAGATATAATGACACCAGCTCTGTTTATTGGAAACAGAGAAAGAGTTAGTCGACTCTTGGGATTGATACATGATGATATATAAGATCCCCTGTCTACACATGCCAAGAACGGTTCTTTGTACTTCGTTACATTCTCTGATAATCTCTCAAGATTCAGACATATGTTCCTGTTGAAACACAAGTCCGAACCTTTTGAGATATTCACTGAATATAAGTTAGAAATAGAGAACCAAAATACGGGTATAAGTATTATGTCCTATGATGAGATCAGGGAGGAGAATACTTGTGCACGGAAATCCTGGACTTTTCTAAAGGAGAATGAGATTCTCTCTCAGCATTACTCCTCCGTATACACCATAGCACGATGGTATATCGGGACGGAGCAATCACACCCTATATGATAAGGTGTGCTCTATGATGAGTACTACTGAGTTACCTGTTTCCTTTTTGGGAGTTATGCGCTTGATAAGCTGCATACCTATTGAATAGGGTTCAAATCAAATCCGTTGCCTACCACTTCATATTTGATATGATAAGGGAAGAGCCCATCTCTTAAGTTGGTTAAGATTTGGGGTTGTCCGGGCTATGTCTAAAAGCAAAATCCGGACAAGCTCGAGGTAAAGTCAGTTATGTAGAACTGGAAAGGTTTCAGCTATACAAACTAACAGCAGATAATTTGGTAGAACCAAAGGATTCAATAGTAACCAACGAACCTCAGCCTCTCCACCGATCTAGTAGGGTTCCTCATCCGCCTGAGAGATACTTCGGTTTCTCGATGACAGTGGGAGCGAGGATTGCATCATGGGATGATGACCCAACTAGTTTCGAGCTGGCCATCAGGAATAAGACTCTGTAAGAATGGCTGGATGTTTAGTGATCTGAGATGGAATCCATGTACACCAGCAAAGTATGGACTTTGGCTGCTATATCTGAAGGGTTAAATCCCCATCAGGAGCAAGTATATCTTGAGAAAATTACTTGGTGTAGATGGAAAAGTTGAGACTTTCAAAGCTGGACTTGTTAAAGGTTTGCATCATTGACCAGGCATGGATTATGTTGAAACCTTTTTCTAAGGAGCTATGCTTAAGTCCATCCAAATCCTACTTGTCACGGCTACATACTATGACTACGATATTTGGTGGTTGGGTGTCATGACTGCTTTCCTAAATGATGTTTTGGGAAAGAGCGTCTATAAGTACACAGCCAGAGGGCTTCGTAGACAGTGGGAGCAGCAGAAACGTGTACAAGATGCTTTATAGGATAAAGCAGGTATCGCGGAGTTGGAAGATCTGTTTTGATGAGTTAGTCAAAGAGTTTGACATCATCAAAATGGTAGATGAACCTTGTATAAACAAAAAGGTAGTAGGGAGTATAGTGACGATCCTCGTAGAGTACATGGATGACATGCTCTTGATAGGGAAGGAGTTTCCTATGCTACGCTCGGTCAATCTCCGCTTATCACAATGATTCTCCATACAGGATCAAATTGATACCTCCTAAATCCTGGGTTTTGGATCTATGAGATAGATCTAATTGGATGTTAGGATTCTCACTAGTTGTAGTGAGATGGTATCAACCGATCCTGGGGAGAATCACTGGAAGGGTTCCAGGGTGATACAGACGACTGAATGTCAGTCACAGGCATTGTCTTTACCCTCAGTAAAGGGACGGTATGTTGGAAGAGTTCCAAGCTAGATACCGTGGCATATTAGACGATAAAGGCTGGATACATCGCTACTAAAGATGCTACCAAAGAGGCAGTCTGGATGTATATTTGTTCATAAGATGAACTTAGTTCCTCTCATTGTGTGACAATGGAGTTGTGGCTTATGCCAAAGAACGCCCGTCCCATCAGTGATCCAGACATATTCTAAGGCAGTATCACCTGATCATGGAGATGGTTGATCTCCAGGGTGATCGAGGTTAGGAGAGTAGACTCAGAGGACAACACGGCGGATCCACTCACAAAGGCCTTTTCCCAGAGAGAGACTTTTATGGGATGGTTGAGTATGAGATACTGCAACCACTGCTATCAGATGGCCCTAATGCAAGTGGGAGATTGTTAGTTATATGTATGCCCTAGAGGCCATTGCTATACATAGGATGTATATTGTAGTGGATGCTGGGACATATATAGGGAGGACTTTCTTGCTCGACATGATAGTATGCTATCTGGTTGCTCTTTACCTTAACGTGTATACTGATTGTCTCTCTGTTACATGTTGGTAAAGCCCTTAGGATGTGTACTTGACTATCTGGACTATGATGCAGATCATACTAGTGGGGACAGATAGTCTATAAGTACATCCTTCAAAGTCCCTAGTCGTGGGTGTATCGAGACGGGGCATCGATATACCAGAGTAGACTAGCGTATACCTTCTCGACCCATACAGATGGGCGATGGATGATCCCATATCCATTGGTGTTTGACATCAGGGATGATATACGGGTGCTCAGTGGAGACTGGGTACACTGGACGGACTCGCCGAGAACTCCCAGATGGTATTATACCTTACGTCAGATGGCAGTTCTCAGGTGACACTGGTACAGAGTAGTCTGTTGACCCGAGATCGTCATAGAGTCTTGTGTAGTTCCCACTGTGCTTTGATTTCCACCTTACCACGTCCAAGAGGGCGTGCAAAACGGTGGTTTTTGGGTACAGTCCCGAATCACATGGAGGCAATGAGCGATAGGAGGGGATTCGTCTCTCCCGGTATAGGGAGTTGATGTTGCGCTGTGTTCGATTGGCTATAACCGGAAATCCCTGGCCAGGGTTGCTGAGATTTACTGGTAAGTGTTACCAGTAGTATCTCGAATTGTTATAGACCTCATATCGACACGACTTATCGAGCTATTGGGGTCTGACGTTTACCACCCCTAGGCGAGATATGCGACATATCAGACGAACAGACCGGACTGTACGGTAAGTGTTACTGGTTGGATTCACAGGAGTGTGAGCGGGCTTGCTCGTCGATCTTCTGATCGCTCAATACCCGGATGGCCGTTACGTTTAGCAGACCGCTTGCGGCTTGTAGGTGTTTGATATGATCATCACCTGCTGCCGGCGTATTGACGAGTCTTTAGAGTCCTACACAGAGGTTTCCTGGCTCAAGCGAAACGAAATAGGAGCGCATATGAGATATGTGCGGGACCGAGAATAATGCGTGTATGTGATACCGTATTCCATTCTCGCGATGAATGTATCGAATGGTTGTATGTGATATAACCTAGTTATCGAATCAACGATTGATTCGATAAGTCGATACATTGGATATTAGTCGGTTATATGCGATATGACCGGATCGTTAAATCAAGCGTTGATTTAATGATTTAATGCATAATTATATATTTGATATATTACTTTGCATTAACTAATATTAGTTCACTTTAAAAGGATTTTCTCACTTGTATTGTGCAAGTTGTATATGTGATATACTTTTGTGCACAAGTTTGTATCATGTTTGATGTTACATGTTTCCTTGGGTTTGTGTAAAGATTAAACCATGGTTATATGAATGGTTAGGGTTTTATTTTCTTATTCATTTATTCATTTTTTTATTCATTTTGGAAAAGCATAAAGAGAAAATGGTTTCTTCTTTGTTTCTTTCTTGAAGCTTCTTGAAGACTTTGACCAAGTGACCATTTTGTCTCATACTTAACCCTAACCATTCCACTTAACCATGATTCATTCTCTACACTTGACCATGGTTTGATTATGATAAGTATTCATTTTTCTTTTCAATTTAAATCAACTTATCATATTCATTCTTACTTCTTCTTCTTCTTCATCACATGAAGAAAGCTTGCTACAACAATGGCAACTTGAGAAAACAAGTGAGAAATCCAATTCTAAAGTGAACCCACTTCCTATTTCTTCATCCTCTACCTCTTGCCAAGTTGTATAGGGTGTTTTCTTCACAAGTTTTCATGACTTGGTGAGGTGGGAGCTTGATCTAGCGATGCCTCGACGTAGATCATCTTCGGCACGAAGCCGACGACCTTGCCCGCCCATTTCTCCGATGAAGCCGACGCTAGAGCCCGGGTTTCCATTTGGACAGCGAGGAGACTTCATTGCGGAGCTATGGAGGTGGAGGACCGGATCTACAAAGGTTGTATTTCCGTTCTTTTAGTTAAATTGTTAACTTGTTGCATGTGTTCGCCTATATATCTAGTTAACGATCCGTATTAGGGTTTCTCGGCACCCGTAAAATTTGAAATTGGCATGGTTGATGCCTTGTGAGACCTCCTTAGTGTGCCTAGGAACCCTACAGTGCCGAACTCCTGGAGGATTCTCCTTGGGTTCCTGGCCCGTTTGAAGTTGCAGATGATCCCCTTCAGTCTGTCCATCCTTGCCTCCTCTCTCATTTACAAAGGTCCCCCCGGCACTCGTGCGGGTGACCCGAGGTGGGTTTACCTCTCCTTTAGGAAACAACGGGGGAGTGCAGCCGGGTCGGGAGTCGTCGTCTTGCCTTCTTCCATCCACGATTGGAAGAAGAAGTTTTTCTTTGTTGGTAAACACTTGTATTTGCATAGTACTGCCTTCGTGTTATGTTGGTTCTTCATCTAGCGATTACGCGTCGAGTTGAATCTGTTCACTTGCCAAGTGTGCAAAGACCGGCGGGAAGACGGTATCTCCATGGTCCCGAAATCGAGGTGGAGATCGCTCAGACGTAGATAGACCGGATGCCTCATGGTGAGGTCATGTTCCTTAGCGTGGAAAGCTCGGAGAGGCATGCTAAGGATGGATCGAGTAGGGTAGCAGCCCGGTGCCTTTAAGCGAGGGCTTCGATCCCTGGCAGCAGTGAAGCTGCTAAGTTGCCTCTTGGTGAGGGCTAAGATCCTTAGCGTGGGAGGGGCCGTAAGGGGCCTACTAAGGACGGGGCCGAGCAGGGTAGCTGCTCGGTGCCTCTTGACGAGGGCTTTGATCCCTGGTGTGTTGGGGTAGGGAGCTACCAGCCAGGGATAACTGAGCAAGAGCGGGCCCGGTTGCCTCGTGCGAAGGCTTTTGATCCTTAGCACGGGAGGGGACATAAGGGGCCTACTAAGGATGAGGCCGAGCAGGGTAGCTGCCCGGTGCCTCTTGGCGAGAGCTTTGATCCCTGGTGTGTTGGGGTAGGGAGCTACCAGCCAGGGATAACCGAGCAAGGGCGGGCCCGGTTGCCTCTTACAAGGGCTTTTGATCCTTAAGGACGGACCGAGCAGGGTTGCTGTCCGGTGCCTCTTGGCGAGGGCTTTGATCCCTGGTGTGTTGGGGTAGGGAGCTACCAGCCAGGGATAACTGAGCAAGGGCGGGCCCGGTTGCCTCTTGCGAAGTCTTTTGATCCTTAGCGCGGGAAGGGCCGTAAAAGGCCTACTAAGGACAGGCCAAGCAGGGTTGCTGCTCGGTGCCTCTTGGCGAGGGCTATGATCCTTAAGGATGTCCGGGAAGGGTTGCTGCCCAGTGCCTCTTGGCGAGGGCTTCGATCCCTGGCGTTGTGGGTTAGGAGGCTACCGGCCAGGGATAGCCAAGCAGGGTAGCCGCTCGGCTGCCTCTTGGTGAAGGCTTTGATCCCTGGCGTTGTAGGGTAGGGGAGCTACCGGCCAGGGATAGCCGAGCAGGGTAGCCGCTCGGCTGACTCTTGGTGAGGGCTTCAATCTCTGGCGTTGTGGGGTAGGGGAGCTACCAGCCAGGGATAGTCGAGCGGGGTAGCCGCTCGGCTACCTCTTAGTGAGGGCTTAGATCCTTGGCGATGGAGGGGCCGTGGGAAGCCTGCCAAGGATGGACCGAGCAATGAAGCTGATCAGTTGCCTCTTGGTGAGGGCTTTGATCCTGGTGTTGTGGGGTAGGGAGCTACCAGCCAGGGATAGTGGAGCAGGGTAGCCGCTCGGCTGCCTCTCGGTGAGGGCTTCAATCCTTAGCGCTGAAGGGGCCAGGGAGGCCTGCTAAGGATGGACCGAGCAGTGAAGCTGCTTAGTTGCCTCTTGACGAGGGCTTTGATCCCTAGCATTGTGGGGTAGGGAGCTACCAGCTAGGGATATCTGAGCAGGGTAGACGCTCAGCTGCCTCTCGGTGAGGGCTTCGATCCTTAGCGCTGGAGGGGCCGTGGGAGGCCCGCTAAGGATGGACCGAGCAGTGAAGTTGCTCAGTTGTGTCTTAACGAGGGCTTTGATCCCTGGCGTTGTGGGGTAGGGAGCTACCATCCAGGGATAGCCGAGCAGGGTAGCCGCTCGGCTGCCTCTCGGTGAGGGCTTCGATCCCTGGTGCTGCGAGATAGAGAACTACCAACCAGGATAGCCGAGCAGGGAAGCCGCTCGGCTGCCTGTTGATGAGGGCTTCGATCCTTAGCGCTGAAGGGGCCGTAAAAGAGGCCTGCTCAGGATAGACCGAGCAGTGAAGCTGCTCAGTTGCCTCTTAGCGAGGGCTTTGATCCCTGGCATTGCGGGGTAGGGAACTACCAACTAGGGATAGCCGAGCGGGGAAGCCGCCCGGCTGCCTCCTGTTGAGGGCTTTGATCATAAAGACAGAACTCCTCTTTTTGCAATATTCTAACGTTCCCTTCTTGTTATTTGAATGGAAAGGACTTCTTAGAAAAATTTACATCGTCTTTGTGAAAGGAGAGGTACACACTCGTAGGCATTGATTTCACTGGTATAGCTTGAGCTTCTCGCGTTGTAAGGCCGCGGAAACTTGCGCCCGTCCGCGTTCTGTAAGCAGTAGGCCCCGCCGGGAAGTACCTCGGAAACGAGGAAAGGACCATCCTATTTTGGGGAAAACTTGTGCAGCCTGCCTTGATCGACGAACTCGTTTCGCCGTAAGACTAGATCTCCGGTCCTGAAAGAGCGACGCTTAACCCGCACGTTGTAATATCAGGCAGTTTGCTGCTGATAGGCGGTAGCCCTGATCTGAGCCCGGTCTCGCTTCTCCAACAAAATGTCCAGGTTGGTTCGTAGTGCCGTGGTATTTGCTTCATCGTCGAAGTGTTCGACCCGATGACTGGGTAGCTCGATCTCCGCCAGGACCATTGCCTCGGTCCCGTAGCAGAGGCTGAAAAGGGTTTCCCCGGTGGGGATCTTATTTGACGTGCGCAAGGCCCATAAGACCCGGGGCAGTTCCTCTACCCAACTGCCTTGGCATCCTTCTAGGTGGGTCCGGAGACCTCGGAGGATGTCCTGGTTAGCAACTTTGGACTGCCCGTTGCATTGGGGATGTGCGACCATGGCAAACTTCATGAAGATATGATATTCATTGCAGAAATCCTTCACTTTCTCGTTTTCGAAGTTCGTCCCGTGGTCAGTGATGATACACCTCGGGATACGGAACCGGAGTATCAGGTTGTTCTGCAGGAACTTGATGGTCATGGCGGCATCCGGTTTCCTGATGGGGACGACCTCGATCCACTTTGTGAAGTAATCTACTGCGACAAGGACATATTTGTGCCCACCCGCACCGGTAGGGAACTGGCCTATCATGTCCAATCCCCACTGGGGGAATGGCCATGGGGAGGTTAAAGCGGTCAGCTCGGTAGCCGGAAGGCAAGATATGCTTCCGTGGAGTTGGCAACTTTTGCATCTCTTGACGAGCTTCTGGGCGTCTTCGTGAACAGTTGTCCAATAGTACCCCTGGAGCAATGCCTTCTGGATTAAGGTTCGGGCCTCTTGGTGTGCGCCGCCGACCCCTTCATGGATTTCACGGAGGACGTAGTCGGCTTCGTGGTGGTCGACGCACCGGAGCAGGGGCTGAGTGAAGGATTTCTTGTAAAGGTTCCTATTGCTCCAAACGAAGTGACGGGCTTTGGCTCGGAGACGGCGGGCTGCTCCCCGATCTTCTGGGAGCGCGGCACCCCTCAGGAATTCCACGAAGGGCTTCCTCCAGTCTTGGTCATCTTCCTGTGCCGTATATACATGAAGTATTGTCGCTCCGTCTTCCACGCTGGGCCGTGGCAAGGTCTCGAAGAGAATAGATCGCTTGTTGTTGGTCGAGTAGGACGAAGCCAGCTTGTTGTTGGTCGAGTAGGACGAAGTCGGCTTAGGCATTGAGCTGCCTGGGTATTTTCTCTACTTGGACTTCATCAAAGTTCTTCCGAAGTTTTCTTACTTCGGCCAGGTACTTCACCATTAAAGGTTCCCGAGCCTCGAAGTGGCCGGTCACTTGGCCGACGACTAGGGCTGAGTCACTGCGGATTCGAATTTTTTTCAGCCTCAGCCCAGAGGCCATACATAGTCTAGCCAGCAGGGCTTCGTACTCTGCCGCGTTGTTTGAGGACTTGAATTCGAGTTTTAGAGAGTACTCCATTTCTGCCTCGTTCGGGACCTGAATGATGAGGCCGGCACCACAGCCTTCCTCGGTTGAAGACCCGTCGACGTAAATGACCCACTCAGGGATTGAGTCGGGCCTCCCCACGATTGGGTGTTGAGCTGCGAAGGTTGGCGTAGACTCCGGTTCCTTACTGGAGATGGTGCATTCGACGATAAAATCGACTAGGGCCTGTGCTTTGATGGCCTGCCTCGGGCGATATTTTCTGTCAAATTGGGACAGCTCCCACCTCCACTTCTCTAAGCGGCCCGAGGATTCCGGTGACATGAGGATAGCCCCCAGCGGACGCTCGGTAAGAACGAGGATGGTGTATGCCTGGAAGTAGCGCTGTAGCTTCCTTGAGGCCACGATGAGTGCCAAGACGATCTTCTCTATGGCTGGATAGCTCGTTTCCGCGTCTTTGAAGACGTGGCTCACGTAGTATACCGTCTTCTGCACTCCGTCGACCTTCCTGACGAGCACTGAGTCTGCTGCTTGGTCGGATACCGCCAGATACAGTGATAGCTCGTCTCCTTCAACTGATCGGGTGAGCAGCGGTGGCGTCGCAAGGTGCCTTTTTAATTGGTCAAAGGCGGTCTGGCACTCTTCTGACCACTCGAACCTCGGGATTTTTCTTAGAGCTTTGAAGAATGGGAGGCACTTTTCCCCAGACCTCGACATGAAGTGGCTCAGAGCGGTTACCCGCCCTGTCAGTCGCATGATCTCGACGTTGGTCTTGGGTGCGTTCATGTTGAGGATAGCGTCAATTTTTTCCGGGTTAGCCTCGATCCCACGGTGGGTGACCATGAAACTGAGGAACCTTCCCCCGGTGACCCCGAATGCACACTTGGCGGGGTTCAGCTTCATCTTGAACTTGCGGAGTACCTCGAAGGCCTCGCCCAGGTCCTTGGCGTGGTCGGTCGACGAAACTGATTTGGCGAGCATATCATCGACGTAAACTTCCATGCTCCTGCCAATCTGTAGCTTGAACATGCGGTTGACCAACCGTTGGTATGTGGCCCCGGCGTTCTTGAAGCCGAAGGGCATCACCTTGTAGCAGTATACCCCCCGGTCCGTCGTGAATGCGGTAAGATCTTCGTCTGCCGGATTCATACGGATCTGATTGTAGCCGGAGAAGGCATCCATGAAGCTCAATAGCTCGTGGCATGCCGAGCTGTCGACGAGCTGATCTATCCGAGGTAGGGGATAGTTGTTCTTGGGGCAGGCCTTGTTGAGGTCGGTGAAGTCGACGCACATGCACCATTTCCCGCTCGACTTCTTGACCAGGACTACGTTCGCTAGCCATTCCAAATAGGGCACATTCCGAATGAAGTTAGCAGCGAGGAGACGATCTATCTCGTCCTCGATAGCCTTCTGTTTGACCGGGACGAAGTTTCGCTTTTTCTGTCTGACGGGTCGGGCCGTAGGATCTACCCCGAGTTTGTGAGATATAACTTTGGGGTCGATCCCAGGCATGTCAGCAGGCGCCTAGGCAAACACGTCGGAGTTGTTCCTGAGGAAGTGAACCAGGTCGTCTCGCTGAGTTATTGTCAGAAGTGATCCGATCTGGACGATCTTTTCATCGTCCCCTTCTACCAAGGGGACCTCTGTCAGAGGTTCGACCGGGGTTCCTCGGACCTCTTTTTGCTCGTCTCGAGTGTCCATAGAACCCCTGATGTTGCCTTCACCCTCGACATCGTCGGTCGGCTTCTCAGACGAAGATGTCGCTGTGAAGCATACCTTTGCAATCCGTTGGTCCCCATAGACCCAACCTATCCCTCCCTGATCGAGAGGGAACATCATCACCAGGTGGTAGGTCGATATCTGGGCTTGGAGGGAGTTCAGCGTCCGGCGGCCGAGAAGGATGTTGTAGGGCAATGGGATTCTTGCTATGATGAATTCCACAGGCACTGTTCTCATGCGACCGGCCTCCCCGACATTAAACTGCAGAGTGACTACCCCTTCCGCCAGGATAAAGTGGTTGGTGAATCCCTGAGTCGACCAGTATCCTGTGCACCTCGTATTGGTGAACCCGAGTCGTAATCACCAGAGGGTCGTTGTGGGGCAGGGATATGCCGTGGAAGTCCCCTTCGTCAAAAATGATTGGCTCGGTCTCCTTGGCCTTCTTCCTCGGGCGGCTGTCGGCCTCCACGGTTGGCGCGGTGCACTGAGTCTCGTAGGAGCTCGACGGACCCCCCGCTGACATGACCATGATTTTTGATGAGCCTCGGTTCCTTTCGGTGAGGTTCCTTACGCTCTCCGGTGAGGTTGTTTTTGAGCTGCCTTGGCGAGTCTCGCGTGCGCGACCCCGTCGAGAGAGGGGGTGCCTGTCATGCCTGCAAACAGACGAGCTGACCACAACCGCCTCGGGAGGGACAAGAGTGCGACGAAACTCGGGTCGAAGCTCTCTGGTGTATGACCTCGGAGCCAAATGAAGCGGTGCCCACCGGGTTCTTGAATATGTCGGCCCGGGGGACCCACGGCTGTTGGAAACAGTGAGGCAACGATCGGCCGGGCCTGTACGAGTGGAACCTTCTCTCCCTCTGTAGGGGTTCCGGTCCCGAGGCGGGAGGGTGACCTGGGGATCTTGTCCTGCCGTTTGGACATGGATGAGCGCCTCCACGACGGACGCGAGTTGGTCTATCCGGCCGGCAAGAGTGTTGATGGCATTCGGCGGAGGAGGTTCGTCCGCGCCTCCGTTGAGGGGGAGGCAGCGGCTGGTGCTTGGATCGTCTTGATGATCGCTCGCCATTAGATTGAGATCGGAAGATGAACTTTTGTTTTTGTGAAATCAAGGTCTTCTCACAGACGGCGCCAACTGACATGATCTGGATCATGCCAAGATGTTACCTTCCGTTGATTTGCTGACGGCGGCGATGGACGGCTGAGATTAGATCCGGAGGCAGGCTCCTGAAGCGTGTGGATCTCAATAGGTTTAAGGTTGTTATTGCCGAGTTACCTGCAAGGAAGTCCCGGGGTGGTTGTACCACCGAGGACCCTCTGACGGTCAAGTTAGAGAGGAAATCCGAGCAGAGTAACGGCTTAGTGGAGTAAAAATGGTTTATTTGAACCGTCTGAAGAAGGGGTTTATATAGCGGTGGCAGCAGGCAGGACAGGCGCGAGAATCACGCCGGCCGTTACGCTCCCGACATCACGCCCACGTGATGAGCGGAATCTCCCATTAATGGCCATACATGGGATGTGGCCGGTGGAAATCTCGCGCATGGCGAGATTCGCGGGATGGCGGTTGCGCCTGTGAGCGGTGCTGTTAATCAGTCGATGAGACCGAGGAAGATGACCTCGGCGGGAGAGCTCGCGGACGAGCGGAAGAGCCGAGGTATCTTGGTTCTGCGGTAGCCCAGAGACGAGCTGGGAGGCCGAAGAGGCCAATTGTGCAGGGGGCTCGAAGGCAAGCCAGCGTTTGTTTGTGGGACGGGCACAGGAGTGGCCTGGTCGGCCACTGTAGGTCCTTTCTTGTGAGCTTTGGGACACGTCATCTGCCACGTGTCATGATCTGGAAGATCACCGATATCGAGCATCATCAGACACCAAATGGGATATATGATTTGAGTTCTCCATTTGTAATATCATCTGAGCATGGACAAATGATTGAAGAGAATGATAGGAATAAGGGAGACCATGTAAGGTTTGATAAATAACATCCAAACTGCCAACACCACATGCCGCTGGTTGATCTATAACGCTTTTTATTTGTAGGAGATAATCTTGCATCGAAGCTTGTACATCCAATCTATCGGCATTCAGGTTGCGGGCCTGTCCTGAAACCCGCCCAATCAAGTGGATGGGTCAAGGGGGTCGGTGACCTGACCCGAGTCATGCCCCACTGAGCCGAGCCATGGGGAAGCGGCTAAGGGTTGAGGTCAAACCCTTTAAGGGTTTGGGCCCCAACTCATCCTAGCCGTCCGTTCTGTTCCTCTACCTATATATACATTAAGTAAAGGCTGAGGTTTGCAACTAATAGATGGACTCATATTTTGATAGAGAGAAATCCACAAGAGTATACCACCTTTGGAGAACTAGGGTTTTAAGGTTCTTGGTCGTCTTCCTCAAAATCTCTAGCAATCGCACGGCCATCCGAAAAAGAAGATATCATAGAGACCGGATCAACGGTATTTTAGGTAATCTACTATCCTGCAAAGATATGCAGATCTTAGTATTTACTGGATACTAATTGATTATTTGCTTCCGCTATTTATATTAGATTCTTTTGCGGATCGAATCTGCATGAGTTGATCGGCGATTGAGAAAACGCTCCACCGTTATCCTATACAATCCTCAAGCCTGCTACCATCACTCTTTAGGTGACAAAGTTATAAGACTTGTGATGGGTGTAGTTCTTTATGGACACTGTTTTGGTTGACTGTGCAAGTGGGGTTTAATCAGTAAGAAATAGCTATGGATACATGTTCATGAACGTTTGTTTTTGCTTAAGCCTATACTTAAAGGATGTTAATAATCTTCCATAACTTCAACTGTAGTATATATCCACTGATTCTAATTCATATGGTCTCACGCTATTTTTTCCATTAGGATTTTGGTGCTTATTATTAATCAGATGATCTTTATATAAATTATATGAAATAATTTAGCATTGAGATCTATTGATCATTATCGATCTTGTTTCTTATCTGTAGATTTTGTTGAAGAGATGCATAGGTGATTCAAGTTGCAGATAGCTAGCTACTTAAATTAACGCTTATCTTGGATTTTGACTTATAAAGCCGATGATGCTTGATATCGGTGATCTCGCAGATCGTAACACGTAGCAGACGACGTGTCCCAGGGCGTGCAAGAAAAGACCTACAGTGGCCGTCCAGACCATTCATGTGCCCGTCCTACAAGCAATCCCTGGCTCGCCTCCGAGCCCCCAGCACAATTGGCCTCCTCGGCCTCACAGCTCGTCTCCAGGCTACCGCAGAACCAAGATACCTCGGCCCTCCCGCTCGTCCGCGGGCTCTTCCGCCGAGATTATCTTTCTCGGTCTCATCGACCGACCAACAGCACCGTTCACAGGCGCAACCGCCATCCCGCGAATCTCGCCATGCGCGAGATATATGCCGGTCACATCCCACATTCCACGCCATCACGATTCCCCATTAACGAGCATGTCTCGCCATTAATGGGAGATCCCGCTCATCACGCGGGCGTGACGTCGGGAGCGTAACGGCCGGTGTGATTCTCGCGCCAGCCTTGCCTGCTGCCACCGCTATATAAATCCCTTCTTCAGACGGTTCAAGTAAGCCATTTTTACTCCACTAAGCCGTTACTCTGCTCGGATTTCCTCTCTAACTTGACCGTCGGAGGGTCCTCGGTGGTACAACCAACCCGGAACTTTCTTGCAGGTAGCTCGGCGCCAACAGCCTCAAATCCATTGAGATCCACACGCTTCAGGAGCCTGCCTCAAGATCAAACATCAGCTGTCCATCGCCGCCATCAGCAGATCAACGGAAGGTAACATCTCGACGCGACTCCGTACGCGTCAGCTGGCGCCGTCTGTGGGAAACCTTGATTCCACAAAAACAAAAGTTCATCTTCCAATCTTACTCTAATGGCGAGCGATCATCACGACGATCCCAGCACCAGCCGCCGCCCCCCTCAACGGAGACGCGGAAGAACCTCCTCCGCCGAATGCCGTCAACGCCCTTGCTGGCCGAATAGACCGACTCGAGTCTGTCGTGGAGGCACCCATCCGTGTCCAAACGGTAGGGCAAGTTCCCCAGGTCGTCGCTCCTCCGCCTCGAGACCGGGACCCCTATAGGGGGAAAGAAGACTCCGCACGCGTCGACACTGACGACCACCGCCTTGCTACATCCCATGGCCGCAGATCTCCCGAGCCAGTACCTTCTGCGACTCGCTGGGCACCCCACAGTTCAACACCGAGGTCCGTCGCTAGAGCACCTCGCCTCGAGATCCTCCACGCACCTGTCCCTCCCGAGGATATATCGATCAGCTCGCCTGTTACCAGGCATGACCGACACCCCCTCCCTCGACGGGGTCGCGCGGACGGGACTCGCCACGGCGGCTCGAAGACTACCTCGCCGGGGGATCTAAGGAACCTCATTGAGAGGAACCGGGGCCGCGGCCAGACACAGGCCTCCAACAGCAGAGGCCAGGGATCAGAATGTGCCGAGTCGTCGGGGTACCACATTCGACTCGACGCCCTCGAGAAGAAGATCAAGGGTATGCATTGGGAAGGCCACCGATCGAGCGACGGGGCTAAATACGCCGCCGACTCGCTCACCAAACCATTCACCGAGGAGCTGCTCCGCGTCCACGTCTCCTCTCGCAACAAGCCCCCCAAGGTCTCCCTCTTCGACGGTAAATCTGACCCGAAAGATCATTTGGACGCGTTCACCACGGGGATGAGCTTCCAAGATAAATTCGACGCCACCCAATGCCGAGCTTTCCCAGCCACTCTCATCCGCGCCGGACGAGACTGGTTCCGAGGGCCTCGCTCGATCTCAACTTTCGACGAGCTGGCCACTCAATTCCTCGGCCACTTCGTCAGGAACAGGCGGCAAAAACGCACAGTTGACCACCTCTTCACGATCAAGAGCGGGGATAAGGAGACGTTCAAAGCATACGTCACCCGCTTCTACAACGCCTTTCTTGAGGTCCCAGAGCACCGGGACGAGACCGTCATCACAGCACTTAGGTCCGGTCTTAGGCACAAGGAGTGGTTATGCTCCTTTGTATTAGCGCAACCTAAGACCATTGCCGAGGTAAAAGCCTGGACCGAGCGCGAGGTCCAGCTCGAATCCGAGGTGAATGCAAATCTCCTCTGGGCAGAGCAAGCCGACCAGAAGAAAAGGGTAAGGGAAGAAAGAAGGGGACCTGAGCGGGCAAAGCCCTATCTCCCGAAGTTTCAGGAATACACCCCGCTCAACGTCTCCCAGATAGTGCTACTAGAGGAGGCCAAAGACGAGAGATTCTTCAAGCTTCCCCCGATCTCGCAAATGGCCTCAAAACGAACCCGGGGCCCATACTGCGGTTTCCACAGGTCGCCGAGCCACTCCACGGAGAGCTGCAAGCAGCTCCGTAACTATATTGAGGAGCTCATCCGTTCGGGATATCTCGCAGCATACTTGAGGGACAAGCGGTAAGCTGACCGCAAGCAAGAGCAACGTCCCCCTCCCGCCGAGCTGACCATCGGCCAAATCATGGTCATGTCAGCGGAGGATACGTCTGGCACCAACGAAGCTCGGCACCCTATGCTGGGCATAGATGCCAACAGACATCCGAGGGGCTCAAGCTGCACGAATAAGAACATCTACTAGCATGTATTTTCTTTCCAAAGCAATGTACACCTTTCTTGAGATCTTTTGTTTATATAATAAAGGGATCAATAAAGTATTGCAGAAAAGAAAAAGAATCTTATTCATTCAAAAGGTACTATAGGCTCCTCAGCCGTACAATATATATATATATATATATATATATATATATATATATATATATATATATATTACAACAGTAGGGGAATGGGGTGCAGAGAGCACTGCTCGTGGTAAACTGAGGATATTTCCGTCAGCCGAGCCCTCGTGGCTTCTAACCTCTGCCTTCGATGCCCTCCACTAGCGTCGGCATCGAGCCTCAATTGGTAGCACTCAAGGACAAGCGCCTCCGAGCGGTTTAGCCAGCTCGCAGAGATCGGGCCGAAGCGCCTCAGAGAGCTTAGCTTGCCAATGGCCTCGTCTTTCAGCTCCTCGGATAAGGGGTTGTAGAGCCCCGGTGACGCCCTCCAGATGGAGTACATCAACAGCTGAAGTAGGGAGGAGCGCCGGGGGAGTACCAAAATGATCCTCGATCCGGCCTATCACCAACTGCACCGTGTCATCAGTACATTACTGATCGTAGAGGTATACGTCCTCGAACTTTATAATATCTTGGATGGTGAAAGGGAAGTCCTCCATTCTTTCGTTTTGGGTGTGAAGAAAGGAGCGATCGACGCTCTCTCCGTTTTATAGCACACAACGCCCCCGGAGTTCAACGGTCACCCGTTTCACCTGCAACTGTGCCGCCACGCGGCAGACATCGCGCCTCTCAATGCGAAATCGAAACGACACTCTGGCACTTCGCGCTCCCCACGCGATCATAACACGTGTTTACAGCGACTGTCCCTCTTCCCGGTCCTCGCTCCAAGGAGGACGGGCAAAGCCCTCGCCAGGAGGCAACCGAGCAGCTTCACTGCTCGGTCTATCCTTAGCAGGCCTCCTATGACCCTTCCAGCGCTAAGGATCTAAGCCCTCACTAAGAGGCAGCCGAGTGGCTACCTGCTCGGCTATCCCTGGCTGGTAGCTCATCTACCCCACAATGCCAGGGATCGAAGCCCTCACCAAGAGGCAGCCGAGCGGCTATCCCGCTCGTCTATCCCTGGCTGGTAGCTCACCTACCACGCAACGCCAGGGATCGAAGCCTTCGCCAAGAGGCAGCCGAGCGGCTTCATTGCTTAGTCAATCCTTAGCAGGCCTCCCATGGCCCCTCCAGCGCTAAGGATCTAAGCCTTCATGAAGAGGCAGCCGAGCGGCTTCACTGCTAGGCTATCCCTGGCTGGTAGCTCCCCTACCACGTAACGCCAGGGATCAAAGCCCTCGCCAAGAGGCAACCAAGCAGTTTCACTGCTCGGTCGATCCTTAGCAGGCCTCCTACGGCCCCCTCCAGCACTAAGGATCTAAGCCCTCACTAAGAGGCAGTCGAGCGGCTACCCTGCTCGGCTATCCCTGGCTGGTAGCTCCCCTACCCCACAACGCCAGGGATCGATGCCCTCACCAAGAGGCAGCCGAGCGGCTACCCTGCTCGGCTATCCCTGGCTGGTAGCTCCCCTACCCCACAACGCCAGGGATCAAAGCCCTCGCCAAGAAGCACCGGGCAGCAATCTGCTCGGCCATCCCTAAAGATCTAAGCCCTCACTAAGAGGCAGCCGAACGGCTACCTGCTCGGCTATCCCTGGCCGGTAGCTCACCTACCCCACAACGCCAGGGATCGAAGCCCTCACCAAGAGGCAGCCGAGAGGCTACCCCGCTCGGCTATCTCTGGCTGGTAGCTCACCTACCATGCAACGCAAGGGATCGAAGCCCTCGCCAAAAGGCAGCCGAGCGGCTTCACTGCTTGGTTAATTCTTAGCAGGCATCCCATAGCCCTTTCAGCACTAAGGATCTAAGCCCTCACGAAGAGGCAGCCGAGCGGCTTCACTGCTCGGCTATCCCTGGCTAGTAGCTCCCCTACCACGCAACGCCAGGGATCAAAGCCCTCACCAAGAGGCAACCAAGCTGCTTCACTGCTCGGTCGATCCTTAGCAGGCCTCCTACGGCCTCTCTAGCGCTAAAGATCTAAGCCCTCACTAAGAGGCAGCCGAGCGGCTACCCTACTCGGCTATCCCTGGCTGGTAGCTCTCCTACCCCACAACGCCAGCGATCGAAGCCCTCACCAAGAGGTAGCCAGCGGTTACCTTGCTCGGCTATCCCTGGCTGGTAGCTCCCCTACCCCACAACGCCAGAGATCAAAGCTCTCGCCAAGAGGCACCGGGCAGCAACCCTGCTCGGCCATCCTTAAGGATCAAAGCCCTTGTCAAGAGGCACCGGGCAAAAACCCTTCTCGGCCATCCTTAGTAGGCCTCTTACGGCCCCTCCCGCGCTAAGGATAAAAAGCCCTCGTAAGATGCAACCGAGCCCACCCTTGCTCGGTTATCTCTGGCTGGTAGCTCCCTACCCCAACATACTAGGAATCAAAGCCCTCGCCAAGAGGCACCGGGAAGCAACCCTACCCGGACCATCCTTAAGGATCAAAGCCTCCGCCAAGAGGCACCAGGCAGCAACCCTGTTCGGCCATCCTTAGTAGGCCACTTACGGCCCCTCCCGCGCTAAGGATCAAAAGCCCTCGAGAAAGGCAACCGGGCCCGCCCTTGCTCGGTTATCCCTGGCTGGTATCACCCTACCCTAACACGCCAGGGATCAAAGCCCTCGCCAAGAGGCACCAGGCAGCAACCTTGCTCGGCCATCCTTAGTAGGACACTTACGGCCCCTCCCGCACTAAGGATCAAAAGCCCTTGAGAGAGGCAACCGGGCTCGCCCTTGCTCAGTTATCCCTGGCTGGTAGCTCCCTATCCCAACACGCCAGGGATCAAAGCCCTCACCATGAGGCACCGGGCAGCTACCCTGCTCGGCCCATCCTTGGTAGGCTACTCACGGCCCCTCCTGCGCTAAGGATCAAAGCCCTCACCAAGGGGCACCAAGCAGCTGCCCTGCTCAGCTCCGTCCTTTGCATGCCTCTCCGAGCCCCCACGCTAAGGAACATGACCTCAACACGAGGCATTCGGTCTGTCTACTTCTGAGCGATCTCCGCCTCGACTTTGGGGCCATGGAGATACCGTCTTTGCACACTGGGCAAATGAACATATTCAACTCGACACGTAATCGCTAGACGAAGAACCGACACAACATGAAGGCAATACTGTGCAAATACAAGTGTTCACCGACAAAAGACAAGCACAAACACTACTGCAAAAACAAAAATCTTTATTCATAAAGTCAAAGCTTTTACTAGGGTATTGTAGGCTCCCCAGCCTTACAAAATGCCTGGAGGCCTACAAAATAACCGACGCAACAAAAAGAAGACAAAACAATAAGACAAGGAGCTTCATGCCTCGGGGCCAGGCGCAACCCCGGGAAGCTCAACGCCCACCATAGGAGCCTTGGCGTCGTCCTCGCCGGATATCTCTTCCCCGGCCTCGTCCCCGGGGCCATCGCCCTACTCGTCATCCCCGCGAGGATATTCGGCTCGGAGATCTTCGTCAGCGAACTCCGGCATCCGAGCCTTAACGGCGTCGAGGGCCTCGTGCCAGATAGCGGTGGTGGCCGATGCAAGGACGGTGTAGAACTGTTCCGACTTTTGGAAGTTCTCCACCGCCCTCACCGCTCTAAGGTCGGCTCGCTTCGCCGCGTATGCCGCAGCCTCCAACTCCTTCCGGAGGGCGCTCGCTGACTTCCTCATGGTGCCGACGAGCACCTTGGAGTCCTGAAGCTCGGCCTCGGCGGCCCTGGCGGCCTCGTGGAACCTGGCAACCTCCTGCTTCGAGGCCGCAGCCTCCTGCTTCGCGGCCGCTGCTTCCTGCTTCCCGGCCGCCACCTCACCCTCAAGGGCAGCGACCCTCGCCAACGCCGCCTCCAGCTCCCGCTTCGAGCTCTCCCCCAGCGAGGAGAGCTCGCCCGCGGCTCACATCGCCGGGGCTATCTCCTCCTCCTCCATCCGGACGACGAGAGCGACGTGCTGGAGGACCTGAACAAAGCAGAGGGGGGTCAGAAGGAAAAGGAGCACCAAATCTTGCGAATGACCAGACGCTGAATGAAAAAACAAGTGAGGTACGAGCACTAACCTGCACGACCACTTGGGCGATGGACGCCATTTGCGCCTTCAGAGTCCCCCCAGACCCCGGCCGACCTCTCCATATCGGACAACAAGCTGTCAGCGACAGAAAGCCTTGAGGGCACCTCAAAGCAGAGTTCTCCCTCGTCCACCAAGATCGGGGAGGCCGGGGTCCACGGGACTATGCGGGGGAACCTCTTGAGAGGCGATGGCGGAGATCCGGTCTCCACCTCCGAAGCCCGGGCATCCTTCCCCCGAACCCGTTTTCTGCTCGGCGCCTGGATGGGCTCCGGGGCTCGGCCCGCAGTCGAACGCTGGGGCGGGACGGCTGCCAGGGGAACCGGGACAGACGTCGGACGAGAAGAGATGGCACCTCCAGCCTTCGGTCCCTTCTTCGGCTTGCGCATGGCTGCTCGGAAGTGGCTCAAGTCCATGGGTTCTGCACAAGACAGAAATGAAGACGAACGCAAGCTCCTAACTTACCGATGAATTGGGCGGGGTTGAGCCTAGCCCAACTAAGGGCCCGCTCGGAAAACAGCACGTCGGCCCGAGGAATGGGCTCCCACTCTGCCACTCTCACCGCGTCGGGATCATTGGACAAACTTCCCTGCCAGCACCTATCCCTAGACCACTGGGTGGGCACGGGCCAGTCCTCACCCTCTGGCGGCCCAACAAAGAAAAACTTCTTCTTCCAATTGTGGATGGAAGAAGGCAAGACGACAACTCCTGGCCCGGCTGCACTCCCCCTTTGTTTCCTAAAACAGAGGTAAATCCATCTTGGGTCGCCCGCGCGAGTGCTGGGGTGACTCTTGTAAATGAGGGAGGAGGCAAGGATGGACAGACTGAAGGGATCATCTGCAACTTCAAGCGAACCAGGAACCCAAGGAGAATCCTCCAGGAGTTCGGAACTAGCTGGCCCGGGGCTAGCCCAAAGTAATTTAGCGTTGCAACAAGCTCAAGAGAGAAAGGCAGGCGCATTCTGGCCCAAAAGGCATCCAAGTACAGGGCAATCTCCTTACCCCATACCTGATATGTCCTCTCCCCCTCCCCGGCCAAACGCAACGTGTAGCCGGGAGGAATATGGAAGCGAGTCCGAGCATTGGCAAGCTCCTCCTTGTGCCTCACCGTAGACAGCACGCTGGGCGCATCCGCGACCTCCACTCGGGGATCCGCCCCCGTCGCACGACCCTGGGAAGGAGACCTAACCCTAACTCCTTGGGAGGACTCCGATCCAGAAGAAGAGGAGGAGGAAGACTCTACAGAGGGCTCCCCGGACTTTACACCAACTACATCTACAGACTCCTCATAGGAAGACATCTAACCTGATGAAGAGGTGTCCTCGGAAAAGCAAACGCGGAAATCCCGACCTAAAGAGGAGAACGCCGAGCTAACAAGATCAAAGACGAGGAGATTATGAAGAGGAATGGGCCCTCATGTAGACCCCACCTCTACTTATTGCCACCGGCGTTCTTATCCAACGGCGACAGTTATCTCTCGCCGAAACGGTTCAGTACACTCGACTGCTACGATCGCTCCACCTGTCGCATGCACATTGACATATCCCCTCAGACGCCAGAGCGCTGCGTCCCGTCGCGTCGGCCAACCAGCGCCCGACACGTGGACTGTCGCTTCAGTAAACGTACACACGATCCGACGCACCTTCTTTAATGCAAAGATCTCGCCCTGATTCGCTGGCATCATCCAGAATATACAACAGGTTACCCGGGGACACGCCCGACGATATCTTCGGAAAGGAACTCACCTTAAGTGACCCGGCAGACCACTCTCGACCCGACCTGTCAACTGGTCGGGACGAGAGTGGGGGGGGCTAATGATGATGCTTGATATTGGTGATCTCCCAGATCATGACATGTGGCAGACGACGTGTCCCAGGGCATGCAAGAAATGACCTACAATGGCCGACCAGACCACTCCTATGCCCGTCCTACAAGCAATTCCTGGCTCGCCTCCGAGCCCCCAGCACAATTGGCCTCCTCGGCCTCACAGCTCATCTCCAACCGCAGAACCAAGATACCTCGGCTCCCCGCTCGTTCGCGAGGTCTCCCACCGAGGTCATCTTCCTCAGTCTCATCGACCGACCGACGACACCGCTCATAGGCGCAACCGCCATCCCGCGAATCCCGCCATGCGCGAGATATCCGCCGGCCACATCCCACGTTCCACGCCATCACGATCCCCCATTAACGAGCCTGTCTAGCCATTAATGGGAGATCCCGCTCATCACACGGGCGTGACGTCGGGAGCGCAACGGCCGGCGTGATTCTCGCGCCAGCCTTTCCTGCTGCAACCGCTATATGAAGCTCTTCTTCAGATGGTTCAAGTAAGCCATTTTTACTTCATTAAGCCGTTACTCTGCTCGGATTTTCTCTCTAACTTGACCGTCGAAGGGTCCTCGGTGGTACAACCATCCCGGGACTTCCTTGCAGCTAGCTCGGCGCCAACAGTCTCAAACCCATTGAGATCCACACGCTTCAGGAGCCTTCCTCCAGATCAAACATCAGCTGTCTATCGCCGCTATCAGCAGATCAACGGAAGGTAACATCTCGACGCGACTCCGCACTCGTCAAAAGCACTTGATATGGTTTGCATTTTATTTAGTTTTAATTAAGCTTTATAAATAGATCTCTTTCATTGACTATAAATTTTGATGCTTGGCATGGATTTTAATGGAATATATAGTTTTGGTCGTTTTGGTCGGTCAATATTTGATTGTTTATTTAAATATTTGATATTACTGTTATGTTTCATGTGTTGCTGATAAGTGTCGCTAAAAATAATATTGTGATGGTCTCAAAAAGTGTCGCAGAAAGTATGTTATTTTGATTTGTATTTTTTGGCGGCAATAAAAATGTTGTGAAGGTCATTCATAAGTGCCGGCAATGAAATACACGTGTTGCTAATAATTTTATAATGGCAGTTAATGCTGCTAATACTTTATAATGGCGGTCACTGAGTGCCCCTAAAAGATAATTTTTTTGTGGGGGAAATCGTCGCTAAAAGTATTTGTTGCCACAGTCGACAAATGTCATTATACCTTTATAACAGCAGCCAACGAGGTGCATTAAAGGTTAAAATTTTGAAGTTGAAAGATTAGCGGCGTTCAAAAAGTACCGCAACAAGTATTACTTCTTAGTGGCGGTAATGACGACATTCATAAATGAGTGGCGCTGGCTCTTTGGCGACTCAATAATAGTTGACACATGGACAAATGTTGGCGTTTTCTTTTTGTGGCGTTTTTTTCAACTTTTAACGGCACTTTTGAGTGCCGCCAAAGACTGTTTTTCTTGTATAGACCATCGCTCAAGAGTATCCCGTACTTTTTTGGATATGGCAAGATCATACAAGGAAGAGCTGATTCAGATACCGTGGCATTGATCCACACAAGCAGCAGCATCTGATCTTTCTCAAACCATTTGCTGTAGGTTGGATACATAGTTAGAGATTTATCAGCCGCCGTGATCTCTAACTATCAATTCGTTCCTCCAAGGAAATTGAAATTCATCAGAGAAGGATAACACAATTATCAATTCGTTCCTCCAAGGAAGAACCAAATAAGTCTTGGTCAAATTCATGTTTAAACTGGCCTAATCCAAATCGAACAGTTTGATGTTCTTGGGTTATCGTTTGAAAATGCTCTGCTTGGACAATGATCGTGTTTATCTGGTCTGGAAAGGGTTTTTCTTAACGTAAACTATGCAAATTCGAAGGATGGCGGGCATCATTTCTAATTCAACGGGTACCGTAGATTTCATGTGTGTTTTATATGGACATAGAGGGTCTCTTGATACCTAAGGAAAGAGCATCGTAGAAGATGTAGTCTACATTGTTTTGAACTCCTACCGCTTGTCCCTTTGCTGGGTGAGCCGAATTCTCAAAAGTTAAGTTGTGGGTGATTAGACCAATCGCTGCTCACTACATGAAATTAAGCATATTTTTTCTTAAGAAAATGCAACAATTGTTATAGAAATGATCTTTAAAATTGTGGACATAACGAGCCTCAAATTTTCCGACGGTCATGTTTGACTTTTGCAATAACGATTGTTTGATTATACGAAATATTGTTGATGATACTGATAGGGATCATAAATTTGCATATGGCACAGATCTTGAATCAGTAAATAGTATCTAAATATTACAGGATAAGAAATGATCACTGGTCATTTACTTTGGAATTATTTTAATATGTTTGAATGACATATGAGATGATATATATTGGGGCGACCAAAGCCAAAGGTTTGACCAATCTAAACTAATCAAGACTGTTTACCGTCGACGGTATGATACACGAATAAACTACTAAGATTAAAGCACCAATCAAATCCTATTATTAATAATATTTTTTCTCTTTTATCAAATATTAACCATTCATTTATCATACCATGCCCGATAGATACCCGGCCCAAAATTTATGGAACGGTCCGAATGGATAAGAATCAAGAGAGACAGCATCCACTGAAACACCATGGCCATGGCCTTCGTATCCACCGCCTCTCCTCTCACAATCATCAAACCTCTCTCCCCTTCACGCTGCAGCAGAAACCCCCTGGCTGTCTGCTGCGTCTCCGATGGTGCTGCGCTCGAAATCATATATTTCTTCTCTCTCCCTCCCTGCAGCATTTAATCAAACACTTGGTGTGCCGTCTCATTAACATTCGATTCTGCGTGCGCTTTGCAGCTGAAGAACCCCGAAAGAAGTGGAGGGCGCTTGTTTCGTCGGCGCTAGCCGCGGCGGTCATCAGCTTTAGTGGGAACGGGCCGTTGCCAGCGATCGCTGATCTCAACAAGTACGAAGCGGAGCAGAGAGGCGAGTTTGGGATTGGTTCCGCTGCTCAATTTGGCTCTGCGGATCTCAAGTACAGTTCTTGGACTCTTGATGCTGCATCTCATTAGTTATGATTTTTGAAATTTTATTGATATATTTTATTTCGTTTTCTTGGGCAGGAAAGCTGTACATACCAACGAGAATTTCAGGTGAGAGTGTCTTTCCATAGCTTTTTTTTCCTTCCTGTTTTTATATATGAATGATAAACTATGTATTTTCGAAGATGGAGAAATCATGGGAATGTGTTATTTACCTCATTGTTGAATGTAATCGATTATAGGAAAGATATCGGCTGCCCCCTTAAGGCACTTACCATAAGGCCTTTACAATTCGGAAAACCCATTTCTTTCTCCTAATTTTATCGGAAACTTGAGGAAACTTGGCATCATGATTACAGCCAGTCAAACAACTTTGGTCCATATGCTCCATAGCTGACCCCATTTTGATGGGAAGCGGCATGGATGATTATTACTATTAAGATTAAGGAGGAGAAAATGCCACTGCCTTGTCCTTGTTATGCTCACTCATTGGCATTCCGAATTCATCGATTTAGTTTTCTTCCACACAATTATGTTTGACAATCTGCAGACGTGATTGGACCAAATCTGAACCTTATATATCCCTTATGGAATCGACTCCACCACAATGCAATTGAATCATATAAAAGAACTGAGTTTGAAGCCTATATGGAAAGCTCAAGTTGGGTCCATATGATTCTGCTGACTAGAATTGAGCAGGCATCTGAACCTAACTATAAAATAGACGCCAAATAAATCTGCACTTAATAAATTAGCACTAGACCAATTCTATTTGCGCACAATGTTATGTTATTTCATATGCATATTAAATAAGGTCCAAATTTGATTTTCTTAGGTTCGTTGGATTGTAATTTGATGAATAGCAATTCTCATAGTTGAACAAGAAACTGGATCCAACCGAAACAGGATGAAAATGATGGATTATTGCTCAGTCTAGTTCTAGATTGGACTGTTCTTATATTTGCATTAGGGTTTCATATGACTTCGCTTTTATAACAAATGAAGTCTGAATTCAATAATCTTTTCCTCGTTGGATTCAGGATTTGATGAGGAATAACTTTTTACTTGTAAACATCAGTTGTTTTAAGCCAAACATATTGAAATAATTAAATGATTAGCGCAGACTGCATTTATTCATGCATGAACATTTTGTTTGATTTCGAAACTATAATAATGAAGTTCAAATTCAGTTATCTTATACTCGTTGGATTCGGAATCTAATGAAGGAACAACTTTTAGCTGAACTCAATTACTGAATTAAAGCAGAATATGATGAAATAATCGAATAAGTAGTCCTTATAATTTTGAATGCATTTATTTCTACACAAATGTTTTGTTTATATAAGTATCAATATTTGAATTTAAGAATATTACACTCACTAGATTCAAAATTAGAGAAGAGACAACTCTAGAGTTGATCTACCGACAAATTCCAATTGAAGTCGAGTAAAAGACTAGGAAACAAAGGGTATTGTTAAGAAAGCTACATCTCCTCCATGCTTCATTAAACCTACATTACCGATCTCAAGGTAACATCCTCTATTCCCATTTGATACTTCGACAAACATATAGAGGCGACAAACTTCTCTGGGCCCTTGATGCTTCAATAGTATCTATTTGCAAAACAAATAATCCTGTAATCCCTTATGGTCCAAGAGCTTGGTCATACTCATCCTTTGGCACGTAATAAAGCAAAATCAAGAAGTTATCATCATAATTTGAGAAACATCCCCAAAAAATATAAGCGCTACAAGTGTAGCTATGAGAGGTATAAGTGATATGGAGTCATACAAATCACTCCCTCTAATCCTGGCATGACACTTCTCACAATTAGTTTTTCATGATTACCGGTAAATTGAGGTCTCCTCTTTCGTTTTGGGCACACAAAAAGTCACAAGAAGAAAGAACACAAGAAAAATAGTAAGAAAAGATAGAGAGAAACATTAGACTTTTTGTGAAGACTCGTCAACTAAGGTGAGGGTCCTAGGCCTTTAAGCCTAGATTCCCGAGACCCTTTCTCTACTTATATTTCTTTTTTTATGATAGTACTGACTTATTTGTAACAATTTTTATGTTAATGAAGATATACAATATACTGTGTTGCTTACGTCTAGACTTGCTTAATCAAGAGTATTCTTTTGTAGATGTACGTAACAAGGGATAAAGAGTTCTACTCCTTGATTACTGGCCTCCGGACAGCTTTCTTGACTAGCATTAAATTCTTTGGAAGTGTGTTATGCCAAAATATTTTATTTATTTTATATGGTCATGGCTTGTTTGGATCATTGCCAAAATAAGATCCATTGGCATCGCTGAAATTCATTCAAGATTGGTTTCGATTGCCCTACTTGATGGAGACAAGTGTGGACTTTCCCTTCATGGTTCTCTATCTCTAGTAATGATTTAATCACACCCATACCAAATCAATTTTACAAATTTAAAGACAATTTTTAATATGAGGAATGTGTTGCTCATGGGCAATCCTGTGGCTCGGTGCATAGACCTGGGAACTCTTCAAGGTCAATTTGCTCTATACTTGAGCTAGATCCAACCGACCATCTCGCATTTCCGATGAAGATCATGACTTTTGTATTTGAGTTGTATGTAATAACCTAGTTTGTGTATGCATAGCTTCAAGGGAATTCAAGTGGGAAGTCTAGCTTCTTTAATTCAAGTTCTCATTGAAACATATGTAATCTATTGAATGATTTATTTTATTCAATTTGTGGATTCTGAAGTCAGAATAAAATTAATTGTAGTATTTTGACTTCTTACTTGTCATAACTACATGTTGTTATTGTATTGGTGGATGGTGCATCAAACATTTTATTTGAAATAGTTATATTTTTTCATTGTGAAATTATTTGAAACCGTGACCTAATATTGTAAGATGTTGTAGAGGCAGGGAGCTACTACTGCATGCTTTAGAAGCTTGCAATGGTAATGCTCTCTTGCATCCATGCAATGATCTTAAACAAGTCCTTTTTGGTCTCATTTACTTCTATCTGCAGCTCAATTTATTATTCTAACCTTGCTGACTGATGTAGACGAGCAAACTTCACATCAGCTGATATGAGGGAATCTGATTTTAGTGGCTCCACATTCAATGGTGCTTATCTAGAGAAGGCCGTTGCATACAAGGCAAATTTTTCAGGTAATGATCCGAACTCTATCTGTTGCACTAGTGATTCTGTCCTTCCATTCTTTTCAACAGCATTCTTCCCAGTACTTGAATTTCATATAATTCTATGTGGGTACCACCTTTGTAAATAATCAAAAGTGTAGTTGAAATGAGAATGTTGAAATGGATGGGAGGTGATGCTCCGTGTGTGTGTGTGTGTGTGTGTGAGAGAGAGAGAGAGAGAGAGAGAGAGGATAAGAAATGAATATATATGGAAGAAGTTAAAGTAGCTCCCATTTCCCAAAGATAATAAAATGGGAAGAAGTTAAAGTAGCTCCCATTTCCCAAAGATAATAAAATGGGAAAATAGATTAAAATAGTTTAGATATGGATAGAGGCGAATTAGGAGTGCCATTTAAAAGGAATAATAAAATTATAGTTTACTAGCATTTTGCACGTGTTATGAAGTTGAATATCTAAGTATCAGTTCATAAAAAGATCTTGTTGTTTCATACGTAGAAAATCCAAATAATTAAAGTTTCTGAAAAAACTTGAGACAGTTAATTTTTTATTTTTTTTACATATACTAAAAAATGAAAATGTTTAGTTTGAGAACATTTTATGCAATATATCATGTTAAGGAAATTTAGGATTTTAAAATAAGAGCCGCTTCTCTTTTTAATTGTAACGTTATAATGGATTATTTATAGTGGATAGATATGAAAATTTAGTATTATATATAAAATTGTAAAAGGTGAGGGGGGTATATAAAACCTTCCATCTACTATTAAATGGTACCTTTGATGCAAACTCAGGCGCTTACACATATGTCGGGGGTGGGGGCACTTGATGAAGCTTTGTAGGCTGATTAAAAAATTCATCTTTTTCTAAGTTTTTCCTTTAAAAAAAAGGAGAACAAAACATGTGGCACCCCAGTTTAGGTTATAATAGTAGAGATATTGTTGTAAATTAGTATATTGCATTTGTGACCATGTGATTCCCTTATAGCTTTGCAGATCAAACTTTAATTTGACTAAAATAAATTTCTAGTCCTGTTGGACTATTTTACATAAGAGTAAGAACAAAATTCTAATAGCTAAATCTCCACTAATACTAGTATAGTACACGTGCGATGCATGTTTCCAACATAAAATTTATCATTTTATATGAATGAAGATATTATTGAAAATGTGTTCACTCACCCTTGAACAGTGATGAATAGGGAACTCACCCTTGAACAGAGATGAATAGGGTCTTATAAACTAATGTCTTCAATTTAAAGCAATTATCAATATATATCAAATTAAAAACAATCCAACCAATCATAAGTACATGATCGTATTTTTGGCTCACATATAATCGTAGTCAGTGTTTTAAAAAAAGCGTTAGCTTAATTTAATGGAGAACTGACCCCTCCTTCCTCTTCTTATTATTCTACTGAAGTATGAATAATAATAAATATTAAATGAATATAATCCATGCTCAAATTAACAGGGATAGGTTCCAAGAAGAAACACAAAAAAGGACATGAGAGAACATACCTATGCGTATGCTTCTTCATATTTTGTTGTTGCTACTGTTGGAATCGATGGAAATTTTAGACTCGTTTTTGGATGTCAATTTAGATTGTGGAATTCTTTTGATCTAGTTTGAATTTTAAATTGTAGGGGAACTTAGGATCTTTGGTTTCCTCATTTTCTCTGGTTCATATTGTGGGGGAGAGAGGAGAGGGGAGTGGGTTAATAATATTTTACATTTGTAGTTATGAGGCGGGCACTCTAGTTTGCCAACTTTAGTTGCAAGATTTATATTCTTGGATTTTTTTGACAAGGTTGAAAGTGGAAATTATTTTGTTATGCTACATAAGAAACATAACCTCTTGAGGGATGTGGAAATTTGTTAGGTGCCAAAGGTAATAGCCCAGCGGTACTACTTTCCCATCCAAAGTGAAAGTTTGCTAGTTCGAGTCCAACGAGTCTCACAAACCCACCTTTAAATTGAGTATCCGTTTCCCTCCTTTTCCCACGCCACCCCTTAAAATAAAAAAAAACCCAAAAAAAAGAGAAGAAAAGAAGAAAAGTCATCTGGAATCATGTAGATTCTTAGATGTGATGTTAATGAACCAAAGATTTTGCTGCTCATTTTCTACAAGTTAGGCAAGGCTAAAAAATTTCCCTTAGTGCATAGACCTTTTAAAGTTGATTTGAGCCACAAGGAACAGTCTCCATTTCTTTTGGATGTCCATCAAGTGCTTCTGCACCGATAGAACCTTCATTCTAAATTTCTTAGTCTTTTAATTACCAGGTCTACTCTAATAGTCACCTGATTCATTCTTTTCTACGTGCAGGTGCTGATTTGAGCGATACTTTGATGGATCGCATGGTAATAATATTAATCTATAGCTCTTAAACCAGTAACAGGTATAGTTAATCTTTCATAGCATATATGGAAACCTGAAACGGTACAGGTATTGTCAGGCAGCGGCATGTGTTGACTCATGACAAGTTCACAACTTATCAGAAGTAATTTGAATTATGCAAATCTGATGAGCTTGTGGAGCATATATTTGATTGATGTGAAATCCTAAACCATTAGGACACCGAATGAAAAATGTACTTATTCTTTTGGGATATCTTAGTGTGGGTGTCAAACCGTTCTATGTCCGATCCAATTTCACTTTCCTGCTTTACCTCATGTTTTATTGCTCATTTCCTTACTAACTACTTTAACCTGCATAACAAGTCAGACTTTATATCCTAATTAAGTTAGGGGGTGTTGAACTCTCTTACTCATTGTGAATATGTTGTTCTTTTGAAAATATATTAATTATCTAGGACATTCAATCTAAATGGTACTAATAATCATATCATAATCAATTTCTGAATTAACAGACAGGAAGCAACATAAATATAATTTTACTATCAGTTCTCTAAGCTTTAACTTATTTCCATCATATTATATTTGACAGTTTGTTACACTAATAACATCGTTGTATTCAATATTGAGGTATTGACTAGCAAATATAACCTTCCGATACAATCCAGTTCCTTGTTCTTTGAAGGCAAGATGGTGGCTTCCGAGGCCCAAAGTACTCCATCTTTTGTTGTTTTAGACTTGAAGTGTCCCCAGCCTTTCGGAAATAGTATGATTAATAATTTTTATTTGAGGCAGCTCATTAGTCAAGCTATAAATTGTTCTGCAAGCATATTGAGCCTAATTTTGTTCAAACTATTTTTATTTTATTTTATCGAGTGTGCTTTTCTCAATTGATCTTACAAATGAAAGTCTTGTTTCCATCGGAGAATATTTTAGAGAAGCCAGCCCGCATATGCAGTGTATATATACTAGTTAAGCAAACAAGCTTCTATGATGTCATGAACTTGAACATCTTGCTTTTGTCTAAATTATTTGTTATCAGTTATGTAGTTCCCTCGTTCCTATTAAGTCCGAACATGCATGGAGTATCTAATCTTAACATGTCTTTGTGATTTGTAAATACCAGATTTGCAATGGAAACCTCTGCTTATCTCTGAAATTATGATTGTCTTATCAATTGCTAGTTTCCAGTGAAACTATCTTTTATTCTGATATCAACGATGAGAGCTAAATGCCTTGAATAGGTTCTCAATGAAGCTAATCTGACAAATGCGGTGCTTGTGAGATCAGTTCTCACTCGCAGTGATCTTGGTGGTGCGACCATTAAAGGTGCTGACTTCAGTGATGCTGTTTTGGACCTTGCCCAGAAACAGGTACCGACTTCTGCGACGGTCCATCAATTTTCTTGGATATTTGTATAAAAGGGCCAGTTTGCAATAAACTACCTTGAATTTTTGTATAAAAATAACATAAATACTTATGTTTGAGAGAAAATTGCTCAACAAAGGAAAGGGATTTAGCAATTTCCGGAAAGTCCATACTTTTGTATTATTAATATTTTCTTCCCCTTTTGCTGAGGAAAGCGATTCATTCTATTACCAACTTAGCTGGTCATTTAAAGATTAAAAAAAAGGTCATCTAAAGGATGTTGTTAGGCCGCGTAGGAGTTATAGTGGTAGCTGCACATAATAGTTTAATGGTATAAAAATTTAAGCATTCGTCAGACCTCAACTCTCTCTTTTACATGTTTCTGTTATTCATATAACATCCCGGCACCTTGCTTTGACGTTACATTTTGTTTATTTACTTTAAAGAATTTTTTTTCTTTGATGTCCTACATGTTGCTTCGATTTTACCTTCTTTTTTTTAATAAAAAATTTATTCCCTTAGTTTATTTCTCTTCGATGCCGAACATCTTGCTTAAGCTGATATTGCAGGCATTGTGCAAGTATGCAAGTGGGACCAACCCAACAACTGGAGTGGACACCAGAAAGAGTCTGGGATGTGGAAACACACGTCGTAATGCATATGGGAGCCCTTCTTCCCCTCTTCTGAGCGCACCGCCTCCCAAGCTTCTTGACCGGGATGGGTTCTGCGATCCTTCATCTGGGCTTTGTGAAGCAAGCTGAACAAGGATCTTTCAACTTAAGAGCAGTTGTACATACAACCACGAAAACACCGGGCAAAGGAAAATACAAGTGAGAATTCCTATGAAGCTATAGTACCTTTTGAACATTTGTGATCACACATTGTTGGAAAGGTGATATAATATTCAACCTCATGATTACTTGTAAGTGAAGAGTTTTCTTTTCGGCAACTTATCCTACAGTTTATTCACCAATGTGTAACTATAGTTGTGCAATATGATGGCTCATGAAATTGTAACATTTCGGATTCCTGCTGAATTTCCGCCTGGACAAAATCTTTGAGGGGAATTGTGGTTGCTCTAAGCTTTTTACATTTTGATAGCTATAACTGGCATTGCTTGGGCTTTTTTTGGGAACTTTCCATAAGCCATATGTCAGTTACTTGATATTAACTGTTGAACAAGTTTGCATTTCTCTATCTTCATGAGACAGTTTTGATAAATTTGCTCATGAAGAGAGTCTGTGAGTCTGCACATGGGAGTGATCTATTGCAAACCGGTATGTGTTTTTTAAAAACGAGAACTTTCGATCCACGACATATTTGAACGATCCGAACCGTTCAAGTTGATCATCCAACCCTCAAATGTATGTGTATGGAAATTCAAAGGATTTGAAGATCTCTAACCTATGTATTGAATGAGTGCAAAATGAACGTCTTTCAATATAGAAACATAAACTCCATCCAATGCATAGGCTAGAAGTCTTCAAATCTCATACACATTGACTTGAAGGTAGAGTGATCAACTTGAACGGTTCGGATCGTTCAAATATGTCGTGGATTGAAAGTTCCCGTTTTTAAAAAACGCGGACCATTACAAGCAGCAGACCAAGATGACTTTGGGTCATGTAGGTGTATAAGTACTACATATCCCCTCTAGGAACTCTGTATTTTTTTGGAATCTGTTGGGGGTCCTAGCGTTCTAACCGCCACAACCGCGGCCTATGCGGAACGAAAAACAAAAATTCTAGAGCCGCTACAAACTACAGACCTTTGAATCGAACCAAACACTTAAACTAAACAAAATACAAAGAGAGTAACTACCATGCTAGAAGTGTTATATCAAAACATTCGTGTCCTTCGATCTTCTACCCTCTTCCTTAGCTCCATGGGATTTCTGTGATCGAGTTTGACCGCCGGTCTTCCTTCGTCGAAGATGATCCATCCGAAAGATGCGGTTCATGGCTTTAACTTCACACTAAAAATCAAGTGAAGCAACTAAAGGTTTTAGATTGCTAATCTTCATGGGATTTCTGTGATCGAGTTTGACCGCCGGTCTTCTTTCGTCGAAGATGATCCACCCGAGAGATGTGGTTCATGGCTTTAACTTCACACTAAAAATCAAGTGAAGCAACTAAAGGTTTTAGATTGCTAATCTAGAGTGTCTAGTGATGTAGTGAGTTGTTCTAGTATTTTTTCTATCTCTCTTCATTCTTAATTCTCAACTCATGAGAGTGTAGGGATGAAGAGGAATGAGCTCAAGAAAAGAGAGAGAAAGAGAATGGTGAAATGAATCAAAACTTATCACAATAATAATGCAAGCATGGTTTTGATCAAATGATTTTTGCAATATAAAAAACCAACCATACTTGAATATTATAGACAAATGGATTATAAATTAATTTGTCTACCCTGTTCATCCATACCTCACACCATTCTCATGCCACCTTACCTCTTTACCTCATTTCTAATTTCTTGAAAAGAAAAACCGAGAAAATGAGGTGTCCTCATTCTAGAACGTTTTCTGTATAAATACGGGATACAATCTACCGTATATACATACCCGTATTCGTATCAAAATACGAATATCCAAAGAGGTAGAATAATACAAAGAACATAATATTAGAATATACATATCAAAATATGTATATATATGTAAATTATTAAATCAATACCTGATTTAATAATCCGGCTCAATCCTAAGCCGTCTAATATTATCAAAATACGGCTACTGTATCATTTCGCATGAACCAGGAAAACCCTATGTGTGGGAGTCTAAAAACTCGACGGTACGCCGGCAGTGAGTTACTGGATAAATCCATAACCACAAGCATGTTAGCGACATTAGATGTACGTAACGGCTACCCGGGTACCTATCGAAAAGGAAGTCCGACGAGAAACTCATTCGAACCCCTACTGAGCCTATCTGTGACGATCTCCGTACAGTCTGGTCTCTTCGTCTAAGAGTATCGTATACTGGGTCTAGGAGTAGGTAAACGTCAGACCCTAATAACCCGATAATTCATGCCGATGTGGCTCAGGACCAATCCGGGAAACTACTGATCTAACTATCAGTAAATCCCAACTGTCTTGGCTAAGGTCTTATGGTGCTGGACAACCTAACACAGCGCGATATCGACTCCCTATACTGGGAGAGACGAATCCACAACAATCGCTCACTGCCTCCATGTGGTTCGGGACTGTACCCAACGAAAATCTGTTTGCTCGACTCTGGGGAGCCGTGGTAGGGTAGTAATTTATGTACAGTGAGAACTCACATGAGACAAATGACGATCTCAGGTCTAAAAACTAACCTGTACTCATGTCACCTGAAAACTGCTATCTGACGATAGTATACTACCATCTAGAAGTTCTTGGTGAGTCCGTCCGGTGTACTCATCCCCAGTGAGCACCTGTATACGATTTTAGGTGTGAAAGACCAATGGCTGTGGGACCAACCATCGCTACTCGTCGGGATCTAGAAATGTATACACCAGTCTGCTCCGGAATATCGATACCTAGTCTCGATACTCCCATGACTAGGGACATTTAAAGATGTACTTATGGACTACCCAGCCCCCATATGTATGATCGCCATCAGAACGTTGATAGTCAAGCAATAATTCTACGGGCTTTATCAACATGTATTAACGATACGTAATAACGAGTAAAACATATACACATGTTAAGATAAATACAAACCAAATAGCATACTATCATATCGAGAAAGATTGTCCTGTACATACATATGTCCAAGCATTCACTACATACACACACACATACACATACAATAATGACCTCTAGGGCATACATATCCAACAATCTCCCACTTGCACTAAGGCCATATATTGGCATATCAAATACCCAACGTCTTTTCTAGGGCCAGTTGTTGACGTATCTCATACCCAACATCTCAAATAGTCTCTCGAACTGTGCTTGAGGGAGGGTCTTGGTGAATGGATCCACCATGTTCTCTTTTGTGTCTACTCTCCACACCTTGATCTCCCTGATCAGGTGATACTGCTTCAAGATGTGTCTAGATTTCTGATGGGACTGCAGTTCCTTCGCTAAAACCATAGCCCTATTATTGTCGCAATACAAAAGTATTAGATCAACAATGGACGGAACTACCTCAAGTTCAGTAATAAAATTCTTTTATCCAAAGCGCTTCTTTTGCGGTATCGTTGGCAGCAATGTATTCAGCCTCCATCGTCGAGTCTGCGACAGTATCTTGTTTGAAGCTTTTCCAACAGACCCTCCCTCCATTGAGGGTAAACATAAAATCCGAGACAGACTTGCTGTCATCCTCGTCACTCTGAAAGCTCGAGTCGGTAAAGGACTTAACCTGGAGGTCCCCATTACTGAACACTAAGAACAGTTCCTTAGTCCTTTTCAGGTATTTAAGAATGTTCTTCACTGCTGTCCGGTGGTTCTCTCCTGAGTTTGACTGATACTGGTTCACCATGCTAAGCGCGTAAACTACATCTGGTTTGGTACATAGTATTGCATACATTATAAATCCTGCCGCCGAAGTGTATGGTATAATGCTCATGTGAGCCCTTTCCTCATCGGTCTTGGGAGAATCTCTTTGGAGAGGATGATTTCATACAATGCAGGTATATTACCGCATTTGGAATCTCCATACTAAATCTCTTTAGTATGGCTTATATGTATCTGAATTGTGAAGTCCCAACAATCTCTTGGATCTATATCTGTAGATCTTAATCTTCAGAATGTAGGAGGCATCACTCAGGTCTTTCATGGAGAACCTTTGTGATAAGAACAGTTTGACCGATTATAACATAGGAATGTCATTTCTTATCAAGAGAATATCGTCCACGTACAAGACTAGGAATACGACAGTTCTTTCTACAATCGTCTTATAGATAAAAGACCCATTCTCATTCTTGATGAAGTCAAATTCCTTGACTGTCTTATCAAAACAGATGTTCCAGTTCCACGATATCTTTAATAAATAAATAGATTTAAGCAACTTGTACACCTTCCCGCTGCTCCCACTGTCTACAAATCTCTCCGGCTGATCCATGTAAACGCACTCTTCCAAATTTCTGTTTAGAAAAGACGTTTTTACGTCCATCTGCCAGATTTCATAGTCATGAAAGACAACAATGGTAAGTAGGATCCGAATGGATTTTATCATAGCAACTGGAGAAAAGGTTTTGTCATAGTCCACACCAGGTCTTTGACGAAAACCTTTTGCAACAAATCTGTAAGGTGTTTTTCGTCACCCCATTGAGATGGGAATACGCGTGCGCTTGTCAGGCGCATTACAGATTCCCCCTGCGTAGGGTAGGCAGGGGTTTATTGATTGTGGGGATCCGAATCTCCGGCAGCTGCGGACTAAGCTGCCGTTAATTACCCCTCGCCATTGGAGCGAGAGAACCTTCGATTAACGGGTTAAACTGGTCATGCGAACTCAATGTGCAGTGTTGTGTTTTGAAGGGGGGTTTGGATATATCGGGGGCCCCGCAGAGTTTTTATGGCGGTCCCGCTACCCGGATAGCGGGCTGGGGGTCAAGGGGGCTAGCTGCCCCCTTGCGGGGTGCGGGGCAGCGCCCCGGCCCAAAAATTTTTTTTGAAGGGACAGTGTTGTGGAGTGTGTGTGTATCTATACATATATATACATGTATATAAAAAAAGGAGAAAAAGCGTCCAAAGGACGCGTGGAGCCAGCGCCTTGAGCGCTGGGCGCTTAGGTGCTGTGCGCTTAGGCGCTAGCGCGCCACGTGGGTGCTGGGCGTTCGAGTGCTACCGTGCCACGTGTCGACACGTGGGCGCTTGGCGCTTGAGCGCTCGGGCGCTAGCGCGCCACGTGTCGACACGTGGGCGCTTGGCGCTCGAACGTTAGCACGCCACGTGTCGGCACGTGGGCGCTGGGCGCTCGAGCGCTGGGCGCTGGGCGCTCGAGCGCTAGCGCGCCACGTGTCGGCACGTGGGCGCTGGGCGCTCGAGCGCTAGCGCACCACGTATTGGCATGTGGGCGCTGGGCGCTTGGGCGCCGGCAAGAAAAAGAGGCTTTTAGCCCCAGAAACTCCCGAAAGAGAAATTAGAGTGGAGTTGAACTCCTAAGATGTTTTGAAACTGATGAAGGGCTTCTTCTTTGGAGCCCTGGGTCTTCCCAAAAAATGGGATTTCCGAAGATGGGCCTCCTTTTTCCTTCTCTGTTAGCAAAATCTTGAAGATCAAGAGATGTGAAATTTTAAAAATCTCTCATTTCTGAGATCTGATGGCAGATCTGAGTTCTCCTTTGTGGGTTTTGTGGTGAAAAACTATTTAGTTTTATAAAAGGAAGAGTAAAACTCTTGATTTAATTCAAAAGAAAAAAGAAGGTTTAGAACCTTCAGAAAGGGGAAAGAGGCACAAACCTTAGATTTTTGAGGGGAATGAAAAAGTATCTTTTTTATTCATCATCATGTTGCCTTATATAGGCTTACATATTTACATATAGCCCCCTGGGCATTACAAAATGGCGTTTTGCCCATCCCATGGCTCATGTGCCATTTCTTTTTGCGCATAAGCCATGGGCTTACAAAAATTTGGCTTTATGCCCATTTTGTTTACATTCATGCATAAAAAATTACATAAAAATTATTTATTACATGATTTCATTTTGGCATGGGGGAGGGCCGGCCGCTTCATGTTCGGACTCGACCTGGGCATGGGCCCGTTTGACTTGGGGTTGACTTTGACTTTGACTTGGTTAACCGGGGTGCAATTTTCGACTTCAACAAAGTCTACCTTATAGGTTTCCACCTGTCTATCTACACTAATTTTTTTTTTGAAGATCCATTTGTATCCAACGGGTTTTACCCCATGAGGAGCAATATCCAAGGTCCAAACTTTATTGGTGTACATGGACTCTATTTCGGATCGCATAACATCCAGCCATTTTATCAGAGTCTCTACTGGTAATGGCTTATTTGAAACTAGTAGAATAATTTTCTTCTAAGATGCAATCCTTTCGATCCTCGTCTATGAGAAAACCATAGTATCTTTCAAGCGGATGAGAAATCCTACTAGATCCGCGAAGTGGCTGAGATTCGTCGGGTTCTATTGAATTCTCTGGTTCCACCAATTCTTTAGTTTCAATTTGTGGTTTCAGAATTTCTTCCAGTTCAACTGTGCTCTCACTTATTTCTTTCGTAAGAAACTGCCATTCTAAAAACGTGGCGTGACGAGCAACAAACACCTTCTGTTCCTTAGTGTGGTAGAACAGATATCCCCGTAAATGCTTGGGGTATCCCACAAACTTACATAGAACCAAACGTGCCTCCAGTTTTTCCGGATTTTGTTTTTTAACATGAGCCGAACAAGCCCATATCTTAATGAATTTAAAACATGGTATCTTACCACTCCATATTTCATATAGAGTAGTAGGTACGGATTTTGTCGGAACCTATTCAATAGATATATCGCTGTCTCAAGTGCATATCCCCGGAAAGAAAGAGGCAAATCAGCATTACTCATCATGGAGCGAACCATATCTAATGGAGTACGATTCCTCCGCTCCGATACACTATTATGCTGTGGTATATACAGAGGAGTAAGTTGAGAGAGCACACCATTCTCTTTTAGAAAATCATGGAATTCCATACTTAAGTACTCCCCTTCTCGATCTGTTCGAAGGATCTTGATAGTTTTTCCTGTCTGGTTCTCTACTTCACTTTTATATTCTTTGAACTTCTCAAAAACTTCAGATTTTTGTTTCATGAGAAAAACATATTCAAATTTAGAGAGATCATCAGTGAATGTAATGAAGTCCAAGAACCTATCCCTTGCATGTATAGACATTGGACCACATACATCACTGTATATGAGCCCCAAAAGCTCTATAGCTCTTTCTTCGTGTCCCGTGAATGGAGATTCGGTCATCTTTCTTTTGAGACAAGACTGACAAGTTTCATAAGATGAAAATTCGAATGGATTCAAATATCCATCTTTATGCAACTTAGACAGTCTTTTCTCGTTGATATGACTAAGTCTACAATGCCACAATTAGGATTCGTTCACTTCTGAACTCTTCCTCTTACGTGTGTTTTGTATATTCAAAACTGTGTTTTGATTTAGAACGTAGATACCATTATATAGTGTACCTTCTGTAACCAATACCTGATTAAGATAAATGTTCATGATATTTTTATCTAGAACAAAATTATATCCATCTTTATCAAGTAAAGAAACTGATATGATGTTGCAAAGTATGGTAGGTACATAGTAGTAGTTGTTCAATCATAGTAATGCCACTTAGCAATACTAGGTGATATTCACCGACAGCAGCAGCATCAACTTGTGCTTCGTTTCCTACTCTAAGGGACATATCATCAGGTCCAACCATCCTACTTTTTCTCAGTCCCTATAATAAATTACAAATATGAGATGCTGATCTGGTATCTAGTACCCATGAGATAGGACTCACCGAAAAACAGTTCTCAATAACAATAACACCCGAAAAAGATGCATTAGCATACTTTTCCTTCATTAGGGTCATGTGGAAGTCCATGCAATTCTCTTTTCTTTGCTCATACTCGTGATAGTTGTCATAAGTTAGAGCCGAACCGACGTTGTCCAGTGCCGAATAAGAATCCGGGTCGGTCAAGTCATACATTTTATTATCTTGATTAAGGCATGAATTGGTTGCTATCTGGAGAGAGAGAAAAGAAACACTCAATGTGCGCTCTTGCAAGTTTAGATTGATTATTATTTTATCTAAACAGGATGGTTGCCATTATTTTCTTGAATTCTCCTTCAAATCTTAAAAAGAGAACTTGTCGGGATTATTAACACCTTACAAGTTCGTTAACCGTTCAGCCAGGTTGGTATTGGTACTCCGAGGGAGGTTCCTCGTGCTCTCGCACGGACCTATTTAGAATAAAGCTCGTTTCCGCAGAGGTATAGCTCTGTTAACACCTTTCTAGACACCTAATAGGTTAGTTAATTGTGAAATGAAAAATATTTTCCAAGAGTAACTCTACTCATCAATGGGATCGGAATCCAACTATCATCGCGTGATAACCTAGATGGAAGCCACTCTAGTTACCATACTCCAGAAAGTATGCAACACCAGTAAGTTTACTGTATATTTGAAACTCCGAATGTGATTTTTGTTGGCTATAGTGTCCTCAAGGTAATTATCATAGTCACAGGTAGGTGATTATGATGGTTGAGGGGGGGCCTATACGGATAGAACAATTTTACTTGAGATGATACTATGTTATCTGGTTTATCTTTATCATCATGTACATATTTTATGTGGTATTACAGATCACTATTACATGTTTATAGAGCCCATAGGATTCTTGCTTGACTACCAGCATTATGATGGCGATCATATACATGGGAGATGTGTGGTCTATAAGCACATCCTTAAATATCCCTAGTCGTGGGAGTTTCGAGACTGGGTATCGATACTCCAGATTAGACTAGTGTATACTGATTGAGACTCCGACGAGGGGCGGTGGCCAGGCCTCATAAGCCATTGGTGTTAATTTGTTCACCTAAGATAGTATACAGGTGCTCATTGGATTATAAGTACATCGGACGGACTCGCCGGGAACCTGCTAGTTGGTACTATACCTATTGTCAGATAGCAGTTCCCAGGTGACATGTGTACAGGTTAATCTGTCGACCTAAGATCGTCATTTGTCTTATGTGAGTTCCCATTGTGCTTTGATTACTACCCTACCACGGCTCAAAGGAGTCATGCAAACAGGCTTTAGTTGGGTACAGTCCCGAGCCACATGGAGGCAGTGAGCAGAACATCGGGGATTCGTCTCTCCCGGTATTGGGGGCTGATGCCACACGGTGCACGGGTGGCCATCACCAGAAATTCTTGGCCAAGCCAGTCGAGAATTACCGATTTGGATCAGTAGTTTCTCAGGTGGTGATGGACTTCATACCGACTCGAAATGTCGCGTTATTAGGGGTCTGACTTTATCCACCCCTAGACTCGATATGCGATATTCTTAGACGAACAGACTGGACTGTATAGATATTTTCACTGTCAGGCTCAGTAGGGGTTTCAGGATGAGTTTGCTTGTCGGCCTCCCTTTTGCTCAATACCTGTGTAGTTGTTACGTACAGCTAGTGTTGCTGACGTGTTTGTGGTTAAACCCACTGCCAGTGTATTGACGAGTCTTTAGAGTCCCACACAGAGGGTTTCCTTGCTTCGGGCAAAACGATGTAGAGGCTGTATGGTTTTACGGTAGGGTTCGATCATTTACGTGCACTTGTGCATGTATCAGGATTCGGACGGATATTACTAGTGGCTTTGGTTTAAGCCGGATCCTAATATTATATTGTTGGATTATTTTCGTCTCATTGTATTCATATTCTTCGGACTATGGATGCAGGTATGTATATACGGATGATGGGTATTCTTGTAATTTATTACAAGATTACTTATGGAAGATTACACCTCATTATGGTTTAGACCTTTTTGGATTAAAAGGTTATTGAGGTGTAGGATGAGGTGTTTATTGCATTTTTGGTGGCATGGCTTATTAGTGACCCATGGTTACTTTTCTAAGCATGATTAAGTTTTTGTTTGTTGTGAGATTTTGTTGACTTGAGATATTTTTGGTTGACTCTAGATATTTTAGAGCCATGAGATATTTATTAGATGGCTTCAATTACTGCAAACAACCACAACAAAAAGAAATCTCACAACAAAAGAAAACACTTAGCCATTTCTTTCTTGAGTTGCCTCTCACTCTCATTCTCATGGCATCTTTTTCTACCTCCACCCTAACCCTCTCATGTGTTGAGAAACCTAGGGTGCATTGAGACAAATTAATCCTTCATCACTCTCTACTTCTTCTACGGTATCTAGTGTAGCGATCTAGATACCCTAGTTACCTCGGATGTGAGGTTGGAGCTTGTTTCATAGACTCTCAGGTGGATCATCTTCGATGGAGGGAGACCGGAGTTCAAGCTTGATCAAGAAGGCCTCTAGGAGCTTGGGAAGGTGGTTGAAGACCGAAGGACACGGATCAATTCGGTATAACCATTCCTAACTCTTTCTAATTTTCTAGTATAGGATTAATGGTAGATCCGGGTAATGGGTTCCGTTAGCGCCGGTTTTTATAAATTTTTATTCCGCATTTGGTCACAGATTGATGCCCGGGACGCTGCCGAAACACAACAATTGTTTCCCCCGACGCTTATAACCTTGACGTAGGCCAACATATCATAAGTCGTTAGTCATGTTCAACCTGTCATTTCCTGGATTAATTTAGATCCACCCGTACAAGTCCTTGACGTAGGCCAAAATAATTGTACGACTGTCCTAAATAATCGCATATCTATGCAACAAACAAGTATTACCTAGCTATCATTCACTATGCCTTGACGTAAGCCAATATACATAGCATGAATACTAGGTGATACTTATAAGAAATGACGGAGGGTTACGGCTGGGATTTTGGCGAAAAAACCCTTTAACGTAATGAACTTGATATTGTTGAAAGAACCGAGCAGTTTTGAAAATGAGTGGTTTAGGCTCCTCTTTTGAAAACCATTGGTTTTGAAGAAAACCAAGTAATCTATAGTAATGTAAATTTTTTCTCAAGAGATCACTCCTCGTGAAGGGATCTAAGCTCTTGCCCCCTCGAATGAGGTGTGGGATATTCATGACCGAATATCTCTATGCAAAGCAAAAGAATATGACTAAAGTTTTTCAAAAAAATTGTTCCGACATCTTTTAGGTTTATTTTTCCTTGCATTAATCAAAATCAATACGGTCCCATCAATTAATTCCTATCACACCAGAAAAGAACAAAAATACAATGTACGTATATGCCATCCGTATTCGCCACCGGGCCCCATCATGCACTGTTAGGTTACTTGACTAACGGCAGAGCGGGGGCTGGGCTAGCGCGAATGCAAAACATATACAACATATATATATATATATATATATATATATATATATATATATTCCATTCATCCCAGTCATGATATAAGCAACATTACAGAAAAACGATAAGCAATATGAAAAAGCGGACAATTTAGGAGCCCTGGGTTTCATTTGAGCCGCAAATGAAATCCGACGTTCCCAGTCGTGTGGATAGCGTGTACAATGTAAAACCAAGATCCCTGTTCCCCTCCGAACGGCGGCCGGGACATGGGCTGTCTCGCCTGAGGTTCGGGGCAGATGCTAATTGGTGCTATCCGTCTACCTCTCCGAAGATGCCAAGTTGATTTATGGCACCATGTATCGAAGGTTTAGACGGATGCGTCCGATGTAGCAGACTTCGTCAGATTCCCCCTCGTTTGAGGGGTTTTTGATTGTGGGGACGCTCTTCCCTGCAGGCGCAAGCCCCTGCAGTTAATTACGCTACCGCGTTGCGGTAACAACTTTCTCCTTCTCCAGATGGTCACTTCGTGTCGTGGGTGTTTGTTTTGTTGCCCGTGAATTGTTTACGGAGACTGAGTTATGTCGTCGCCCGTAGGGCGTGGACTAGTCCAAATCCGTATTTTCTTAGATTTGGTTTTGGGGTTTTGGTTTGAGGACACGTCAGCCATACTTGAGGCTAAGATCAACTCAAACGTTTGTTAAGGATACGTTAGTCTCACTTTGAGACTAAGATCAACTTAACAGGATCGTTTAGATCCGACAAAAGAGCATTTGGGCTCCATTGTTCCAGTTTAGGGACATAGTGGTCCATTAAATGTATGGCCGTCGGGACCCATCACCTCTCTGACGACGTTGAAGGATTACAACGACAAATGTCAGAGGAGTTCAGAGATGTACCCTTGAGCCAGAGTTGATTAGGGGATTTATAGTCCGATTTGGGACTAGAGTCTGTTTGAAAGTTTAAGGATACGTTAGCCATTTTTGAGGCTAAGATCAACTTAAACAGGATCGTTTAGATCCGACGAAAGAGCATTTGGGGCTCTATTGTTCCAGTTTAGGGACATCGGGGTCCAATGCCAGTTTAGGGACGTAATGGTCCATCTCCAGTTTAGGTTCCCCTCCGAACGGCGGCCGAGACATGGGCTGTCTCGCCTGAGGTTCGGGGCAGATGCTAATTGGTTTTATCCGTCTACCTCTCCGAAGATGCCAAGTTGATTTATGGCAACGTGTATCGGAGGTTTAGACGGATGCGGCCGATGTAGCAGACTTCGTCAGATTCCCCCTCGCTTGAGGGGTTTTTGATTGTGGGGACGCTCTTCCCTGCAGGCGCAAGCCCCTGCAGTTAATTACGCTACCGCATTGCGGTAACAACTTTCTCCTTCTCCAGCTGGTCACTTCATGTCGTGGGTGTTTGTTTTATTTGTGGTTGCCCGTGGATTGTATACGGAGACTGATTTATGTCGTCGCCCGTAGGACGTGGATTAGTCCAAATCCGTGTTATCTTAGATTTGGGTTTGGTGTTTTAGTTTAAGGATACGTTAGCCATATTTGAGGCTAAGATCGACTTAAACATTTGTTAAGGATACGTTAGTCCGATTTGAGACTAAGATCAACTTAACGGGATCGTTTAGATCCAACAAAAGAGCATTTAGGCTCTATTGTTCCAGTTTAGGGACATAGTGGTCCATTGCATGTATGGCCGCCGGGACCCGTCACCTCTCTGACGACGTTGAAGGATTACAACGACAGATGTCAGAGGAGTTCAGAGATGTACTCTTGAACCAAAGTAGATTAGGGGGATCTATAGTCCAATTTGGGACTAAAGTCTGTTTGAAGGTTTAAGGATATGTTAGCCATATTTGAGGCTAAGATCAACTTAAACATTTGTTAAGGATACGTTAGTCCAGTTTGGGACTAAGATCGACTTAACGGGATCGTTTAGATCCGACAAAAGAGCATTTGGGGGCTCTATTGTTCCAGTTTAGGGACATGGTGGTCCATCTCCAGTTTAAGGACATGGGGGTCCATTGGTAGTTTAAGGACGCATAAGTCCATGGGCTTAAGGACCCCACAGTCCATATGGGTGTGTTTAAGGACGCATTAGTCCGTTAGTTTAAGGACGCATAAGTCCACGGGTTTAAGGACCCCACAGTCCGTATCTTGGTTTAGGGACGCATAAGTCCATGAGTTTAAGGACCCCACAGTCCGTGTTGATGTGTGGTTGTCGGGACCCGTCACCTCTCTGAAGACGTTGAAGGATTACAACGACAAATATCAGAGGAGTTCCGAGATGTACCCTTGAACCAATGAGTTGGTTGAAAGAGCAGATGTGCTCAGTTCAAGATGATTTGAGGACTTATGGCCAGTTTGGGCTAAGTCCAATTATGTTTGAAATATTGGCCCTCTGTTAGTCCATTGAAGGAGAGGCTTTGCCTCTAAAAACTTAGCCAATTGGGCTAAAGCTAGTGTTAAACACTACAGACCAACAGTGTTGAACACTGGGAACAGAGTTTTTAAATTAGTGTTAAACACTAAGCAGATCAGTGTTAAACACTGCAAATAGAGTTTTCCAATTAGTGTTAAACACTAAGGAGGGAGGGGTCACGTGCGGACACGTGAGAGCACCCTGATTTCCCTTATTTTATTCAGCAGGTAAGTATTTAACACCTTTAATTTCCTAGCCATCACGTGTGGGCACGTGATAGGCATCCATCCATTAGATATTAAAGGGATTCGTTAGGGGTCACGTGGGGACACGTGAGGGCGCCCTAAATGTGAAGCCAGATCTCCTTTGTTTTATCTTCAAATCTGCGAATAAGTGTTAAACACTTTTCATCTTTATTTTAGAGCATCACGTGTTAACATGTGATGGGGGTTTAAGCATCGAATATTACAGCACTTGCTGAGGGGTCACGTGGGGACACGTGAGAGCGCCCAAAGCTTCTTTTCCTTTGTTTTGCCATTAAGTGTTAAACACTTTCATTTTTATTTTAGAGCATCACGTGTTGGCACGTGATGGGGATCTGTGCGCCAATTGTTAAAGCATTTGCTGAGGGGTCACGTGATAACACGTGAGAGCGCCCAAAGCTTTCATTCCCTTTGCTTTTTTTTTCTGCGTCCTGGGAGTCACGTGGGAGCACGTGGGGTGATGCTTCAAAGTTTTTTGCAGGGGATCTTTTCAAGGGTCACGTGGGGGCACGTGACCCTAGTTCTTTTCATGAACAGAGATCTTTTAAGAATTGAATTCTTTATAGGGTTAAACCCTAATTATGATTTTGGAGGAATTAAATTCCTATCGTGAAAGAATTAAATTCTTATTTAGAATGAAACCCTGATTTCTTTTCAAAGGAATTAAATTCCCAGATCTGTAAAAGAATTAAATTCTTGATTAGGGTTATACCCTAGTTTTGTTTTAGGAGAATTAATTCTCAAAACTCAATTCCCCTTCTAAGTTTAGGATCTGCATGGCAGGATCTCAACCCGATGAGAATTAAATTCTCATCCTATGGGGAGATGTGCTCTGTACAGATCTTCAACCAGAAGAAGAACTAAGTTCTTTTTGTATAAGAGTTAAACTCTTGGATTTTGAGAATTAAATTCTCTGTTTGAAGTTTATCTTTTTCCCTTTTCTTACCTAGGGTTTTCTTTGTTGAGAATTAAATTCTCCTTTCTTTTCTTCCCTCTTGAGAATTAAATTCTCCTCTCTCTGTTTTTCTCTCCCAAAAAGTAGATCCCCTTTTCTTCTCTTCTTGGCTCCTATTTATAGGAGAAGGCAGAGAATCAATTTGTTTAGCAAATTTCTCATTAAGAGATTTGATTTGTATGTTGAGAGATTTGATTTGCATTCATCATTAATCTGGGCCTTTAGATTGTTCAGTGAATTTTATTCACCGTGGATTTTAAATCCAAAAGATATTCTATTTGTTATCTCGGTTAGATTTAGGGGGAATCTTTCCTTATTTAAGATTTTTCCATAAATTGGTGATTTTTTAATCACCCTTGGATCTTTAATCCAACGGTTCCCCATGACCCTTTTCCATTTGGAAAGATTCAGAACTTTTAGAATTTAATTCTATTAAATTATAATGCTTTTAAAGCCAGTCACGTGCTGGCACGTGACCTTTGGTCACGTGTGAGCACGTGACCTCCAATTGGGTTCCTTTCTCAGCTGCTTATTTATGTTTCAGTTTTAACCATCACGTGTCAACACGTGACCATTGGTCACGTGTAAGCACGTGATACCTCGTTGAGGTATTTTCTGACTTTTAGAATTAAATTCTATTCATTATTTTAGAGGCTTTAAAAGCCCATCACGTGTCTGCACGTGACCCATGGTCACGTGTGAGCACGTGATGCCCCATTGGGGTCTTTTCTGAGTTTTTATTATATTTTTTAACTCCTCCAGCGGGTTTTTAAAAGCCCATCACGTGTGGACACGTAATTCCTCATAACTTTTGATCCCGGATGAATTACGAGGTCCATAATATATCAAATCGAAGGATTTTTCGAGCCGCTTTCGATACCATCAGAATTTATCTATTTCTTATTCGGGAGTTTATCAAGAAACAGCCCGGAAGATACTGGTTCCCATTTTCTTAAGCGTATCGCCGCCATTTGATACCTTGGGCTCTTTCGCGCAGAAATTTTCGGCGGGAACAAATGCCCCCCACTACTTTGCCCATGTAAGTATATACATGGGTGAAGTAGTGCAAAGTAATGCATAGCGTATGACCAATTTCGGGTTGGTATATAACTTTCAGAATCTTGATCTGAGAAGATAACGAGCGGACACAAGCGTCGTCATTTATCATTGACTCAAATCTCGACTCTTAAGAGATATAGTTCCAAACCCTTAACTCCATGAGCCGCACCCTTCTATCTCTTTATATCTTACTCTGGAGTGAAGTAGTTTATATGCTCATGAGTAGCTTTTCCATTTCAGTGGCATGTAGCTTTGGCGAGTGTGGCTCATAGATGGTCCATCTTAACCTCTTTGTAGGGCAGTGATGGCTTAGGAGACAGGGTTAGGATCTGCCATCTAAGACTTTTCAACTTTATGAGCCGTGAGGGTCTCATAAAGACTTTTCTCCCTACGAGTCGAAAGGATCCCGCAGGTGTATTTTCTCCTTAGGGGTCGTGAGGACTCCTAAGTGTGTTTTCTCTTGAAAGTCGTAAGGATCTCACAAGAGAATTTTCCCCTCTTACGAGTCGAGAGGACCCGTAAGCGGTTGTTCCCCTCCTTGTCGAAATTCGACTTCGGAGAGTGAGACCCGTGGATGGTATGCAAGAGACCGTTTTGGGCCGACTTGCAGGGTCTCAGTGCTTAGGAAACAGGTTTTTTAATCCCTATTGCCTAAGGCTTTATCTCACGAGTCGAGACGAATCGAGAAGTTCTCGCAAAGACATCAATTTCCTCACGAGTCGAAACGGATCGAGCAGATCTCGCAAGAATATCCTAACGTCACAATTAACCTCTGCTCTTTACGACAGAAGTCCGTTAGGGTCTGTGGTACTTAGGGTTTTGGCCGTCGTACCGTCGCATGAGCTGATATATTCCTCGATAGGCAATCGTGCTGTTCGAGTAGCCCTGCGACTGCCGTGTCTCTGATCCCTTCGGGGGCTGGACAAGACTTCTTCAAGCAATCCTCCTTGGCAGTTTGACCGTCGGAAGAGTAAGCGCTAGGAATTTGCCATGCCGCTTTTTACTTGAGGTTAGGCTCATTTTGGAGAGCCCCGATGAGTCATAACCACTCCGCGCTGGTGTGGGATGATCTCCGATAGTCTTTCAGGCTTTATATGACTTGCCGTTAAGACCCTGAAGCTAGGAATTTGGCCTTTGCTTCGTTTTGTTGGCATTGCGTCCTCTGTATCGAGACGAATGTCGCGGTTGTCTCTAGGTTGCTGGTGAACCGTCGAGATTTGGAACTAGGGATTTTGCCGTGGCTCCTTTTGGTGATGTTGTGTCTGCTGTGTCGAGACGAACGTCGAGGTGGTGATCACTCCATGTTGGTGTGAGATGATCTCTGATTGTCTTTCCGGTTTTATATGACTTACCGTTAAGACCCTGAAGCTAGGAATTTGGCCTTTGCTTCGTTTGCTGGCATCGCGTCCTCTGTATCGAGACGAATGTCATGGTTGTCTCTAGGTTGCTGGTGAACCGTCGAGGTTTGGAACTAGGGATTTTGCCGTGGCTCCTTTTGGTGATATTGCGTCTGCTGTGTCGAGACGAACGTCGAGGTGGTGACCACTCCGCGCTGGTGTAGGATGATCTCCGATTGTCTTTCAGGCTTTATATGACTTTGCTGTCAAGACCCTGAAGCTAGGAATTTGGCCTTCGCTTCGTTTTCTTTGGTGTGTCCGGATCCTGTTGGAGGAATGATGCTGTAGTGACATTTCGTCTGCTGTATCGAGATGAATGTCGTGGTGGTGACCACTCCATGTGGGATGATCTTTGTTTGTCTTTCCGGTTTTATATGACTTACCGTCAAGACGTTGAAGCTAGGAATTTGGCCTTCGCTTCGTTTGCTTTGTCGCGTCCGAATCCTGCTGGGGGAAGAACGCTGGGGTGACATTTCATCTGCTGTATCGAGACGAACGTCAAGGTGGTGACCACTCCATGTGGGATGATCTCTGTTTGTCTTTCCGGTTTTATATGACTTACCGTCAAGACGTTGAAGCTAGGAATTTGGCCTTCGCTTCGTTTGCTTTGTCGCTTCCGAATCCTGCTGGGGGAAGAACGCTGGGGTGACATTTCATCTGCTGTATCGAGACGATCGTCGAGGTGGTGACCACTCCGTGCTGGTGTGAGATGATCTCCGATTGTCTTTCAGGCTTTATATGACTTGCCGTCAGGACGTATGAAGCTAGGAATTTGGTCTTTGCTTCATTTGCTTTGTCATGTGCGAATCCTGTTGGAGGAAGAACGCTGGGGTGACATTTCATCTGCTGTATCGAGACGAACGTCAAGGTGGTGACCACTCCGCGCTGGTGTGGGATGATCTCCGATTGTCTTTTAGGCTTTATATGACTTGCCGTCAAGACCCTGAAGCTAGGAATTTGGCCTTCGCTTCGTTTGCTGGTATCGCGTCTGCTGTATTGAGACGAATGTCGCGGTGGTGATCACTCTATGTTGGTGTGAGGACCAGGATCCGCTCTGGACGTTCCCCATGGGATCGAAGAGTGACGTTGTCCGCGTTCCACGTGACCAGGAATTTTGCTCTAGATGCTTCACACGGGTTCACTGCCGTGTTAGGCGAGGACTAGGCTCCGCTCTGGATGCTTTGCACGGGTTCACTGCCGTGCTCTGCGAGGACCAGGATCCACTCTGGACGTTTTCCACGGGGTCAAAGAGTGACGTTATCCGCGTTCCACGTGACCAGGAATTTTGCTCTAGATGCTTCACACGGGTTCACTGCCGCGTTAGGCAAGGACTAGGCTCCGCTCTGGATGCTTCGCACGGGTTCACTGCCGTGTTCTGCGAAGACCAGGATCCGCTCTGGACGTTTTCCACGGGGTCAAAGAGTGACGTTTTCCGCGTTCCACGTGACCAGGAATTTTGCACTAGATGCTTCACACGGGTTCACTGCCGCGTTAGGCGAGGACTAGGCTCCACTCTGGATGCTTCGCACGGGTTCACTGCCGTGCTCTGGGAGGACCAGGATCCGCTCTGGACGTTTTCCATGGGGTCAAAGAGTGACGTTATCCGCATTCTACGTAACCAGGAATTTTGCTCTAGATGCTTCACACGGGTTCACTGCCGCGTTAGGCGAGGACTAGGCTCCGCTCTGGATACTTTACACGGGTTCACTGCCGTGCTCTGCGAGGACCAGGATCCGCTCTGGACGTTTTTCACGGGGTCAAAGAGTGACGTTATCCGCGTTCCACGTGACCAGGAATTTTGCACTAGATGCTTCACACGGGTTCACTGCCGCGTTAGGCGAGGACTAGGCTCCGCTCTGGATGCTTCACACAGGTTCACTGCCGTGCTCTGCGAGGACCAGGATCCGCTCTGGACGTTTTCCATGGGGTCAAAGAGTGACGTTATCCGCGTTCCACGTGACCAGGAATTTTGCACTAGATGCTTCACACGGGTTCACTGCTGTGTTAGGCGAGGACTAGGCTCCGCTCTGGATACTTCGCACGGGTTCACTGCCGTGTTCTGCGAGGACCAGGATCCGCTCTGGACGTTTTCCACGTGGTCAAAGAGTGACGTTATCCGCGTTCCACGTGACCAGGAATTTTGCACTAGATGCTTTACACGGGTTTACTGCCGTGCTTGGCGAGGACTAGGCTCCGCTCTGGATGCGTCACACGGGTTCACTGCCGTGCTCTGCGAGGACCAGGATCCGCTCTGGACGTTTTCCACGGTGTCAAAGAGTGACGTTATCCGCGTTCCACGTGACCAGGAATTTTGCTGATTGTATCCGCATTTCACGGGATGGAGGTTTCACTGTTGGCGATATGTATACCACCGAGCCATGGAACTGGGAGTTGCCGCTATTCCGCTTAGCTTGAAGTTGTGTCCGTTGTAATGAGACGAGTGTTGAGACGATCTCTAGGTTATTTGTGGCCCGTCGAGATTCGGCTTCTTCTTCTGATGAAACCTGGGGAGGAGGAGTATGATCCTTTTTTCGTTTGCGCCCCTGGATTGTATACAGGGATTGATGTAGCATCACCTGTAGGACAGAAATTTCATTTTTATTTTATTTCTTTTTCCGCGATGCTCTATCATTTCAGCTTTTATATCGCGAAGGTCGCGATTGCCCTATCATTTTGGCTATTTTTCGCGGTGCCCAATCATTTCGGCTATATTTTTTTTATTTTTACTCGCTGCTTTTTATTGCGAGTTGCCCAATCATTTCGGCTATTTTTCATGCATACATTTTTTTTACTTGCTGATTTTTATTGCAAGTTGCCCCATCATTTCGGCTATTTCGTATGCACGTATGGCTCGCTATTTTTTATTTTTTTTTGCGAGTGTGGAACTTGGAATCTGGTGCCAATCTCAGCATCAGCATCGCTACAACTGGAATATTGCCAGGAGCGAATCATCATTTGCCATGACAGGACTCGAAATTTAATACCGGTTTAGGCATCAGCATCGCTACAACTGGAATGTTGCCAAGAGCGAATCATCATTTGCCTCTGTCGATGTCGGACAAAGGTGGCTTAGCGAACAGGGTTAAGGGTCCTGTCGGCTAAGGCTTTTGTCTTCATGAGCCGTAAGGGTCTCACAAAGGTATTTCTCCCTACGAGTCGTGAGGATCTTGTAGGTGTGTTTTCTTCTTGGGAATCGTGAGGATTCCTAAGTGCATGTTCTCTTGTAAGTCGTAAGGATCTTACAAAAGGGTTTTCTCCTTATAAGTCGAGAGGACTTACAAGTGTTGTTTGTTGTACAAGCATATCCCCAGTCACGGGTGGGACTTTGTTAGGGAAATGTTTATTCGCGCCCGTGGATTGTATACAAGGGCCGGTATTGAGCCGCTTGTAGGGCAGTATCGAAGGTTGTGGGGGTTGCTTAAGAACAGGTTAAGGTCTCTGTAATTTAAGACTTTCAAATCTTATGAGCCGTGAGGGTCCCATAAGAGAGTTCTCCTTACGAGTCGTGAGGATTTCGCAAGTGTAATTTCTCCTTAGGAATCGTGAGGATCCCTAAGTGTGTTGCTCCCTTGTGAGTCGTAAGGATCTCACGCAGGTGGTTTCTCCTTACAAGGTCGAGAGGACCCTATAAGTGTCTTTTAACAAGGTTGCGCCCTTTCGGGTTTTCACAAACACTCGCCGGTAGCCCTGCTGTTTTTACTCACAGAGCCCTTTCGGGTTTTCATCCGTGCCCATTTTGCTTATGGACATACCGTTTTTATTTATTCTCTTCTTTTTTTTCTCTCTTTTTTTTTAACGAGGTCGCACCCTTTCGGGTTTTCACGAACACTCGCCGGTAGCCCTGCTGTTTTTACTCACGGAGCCCTTTCGGGTTTTCATCCGTGCCCATTTTGCTTGTAGACGTACCGTTTTTTTTTTTATTTTTTTTTTACCACGTCAGCCTGAAGATGCTACGGGTTGGGAGTAGTTTAACGACGTTTCGGTCATTTGCAAGTTTTAGGACATTGCGGTCCGCCGTTAGTTTAAGGACGTTTCGGTCCGACGCCAGTTTTAGGACATAGTGGTCCATCGTTAGTTTAACGACATTTCGGTCTAATGTCGCCGTATTTGAGGCGAATTTCTAGTGTACTGACTTTTCGGTCTAGGAGGCCTTCTCTATGAACGAGCATGATGCCCCCGGCATATCCACCTTTTTCGAAGCATGTTGTTGTGGCGGGTTTACTTTCCACTTTTCGGGTAACGCGAACTTGCCCTGTTGGTATTGGTCTTCAACCCAGTTTTTGAAGACGTAGCAATTGTCGAGTGGGTGACCCATTAATCTGTGGTAGGGACAATAGTTAGGATTGTTAACGTCACCTGATTGCAATGGACGTTTTGGATCTGGCAGAGTGATAAGCCCGCTGCGTACTGCTAGCTCGAACAATCTCTTTGTTTTATCTTTGGAAAACGAGTAAGGACGTTTCAACTTCTCATTGAGATATCGCGGCTTGTTGTTTTGACGACAAAACGGTCTCGGGTTACTCATCTGTTGTTGAGTGTTGGCAACAAAGGCCGTTTTTCCATTCCCCTTATCCCTTTTGTTCGATCCCTTATTTGCGGGTCCGAGATTCTTTTCGGGTAGCTTGCGATTGCGCAGCTGAACGTTCTCGCGGCTCTTCTTTTCTTCCTCTTTTCCTGAGGTGGATTCTTTGAAGAGAGGGCTAAGAGTCATTTCTTCTTCAGAATTGCTCCCGAATGTGAGAGCTTGCGATCTTCTGCCGTCAACCATGTGACCGTTGCCGGCAGTTTTCATATGCTCATTTGTCGTGCTTCTCTGTTTTCGACGAGCTTTGCGCTTCAATCGCTGAACGTGCTGCCGGTGAGCAACGTATCCCTGCCACCAGTTTTTAAAGGCATTGCACTCTTCGGTTGGGTACGCAATCTTTCGATGATATAAGCAGTAGCTAGGATGTACATCCGCTTCATCAGGAGTGTTTTCTTCAGAGGGTGGCAGCTTCATTCCCATCGATATGGCTTTGGCGAATCTTTTCCTCATCTTAAACCTGCTTTTATTTGTGGCGGATGTACTTTGATCCGGTGGAAGTGTTTTGACCCTTTCATCTAGTCGTCGGCGTTTGGCTTTCTCGAATATGGCCATCTCACGCTCTCGATCAGCTTTGCTTTTAAGACGGGCTTCATTCAGGAATGCATTAATCATCTCGTCTGACGGCCACAGAAGTTCTAGTTCAGGACCCGCCCTCGGTTTCTCGGTGCAAGGAGCCTCTTCATCATATATCAATGAGTGAGAGATCATGTGACAACTTGCCCCCGGTGTGTCCGTCTTCTTTGGAGTGTGCGGCTGTGGTGGGTTTACCTTCCACTTTTCAGACAGCGCAAACTTACCTTGTAGGTACTGATCCTCGATCCATCCCTTAAAGACGAAGCAATCTTCGATTGGATGGCTTACTGCTTGGTGGTAAGGGCAATAATTGGGATCGTTGACATCGCCTGGTTGCAACGGACGTTTCGGACTCGGCAGATTGATGAGTCTGTTGCGCACTGCCAGCTCGAACAGTTTTCTCGTTTTATCCTGAGGAAATGAGTAAGGACGTCCCAGTCTTTCCTCGAGGGATGGGCGTGGTCGCACATTGTTCTGGCGAACAACCGGTTTTAAGTGGCTCGGCTGTTGTTGAGTATTGGCGACGACGGTTGCTTTCCCTTTGTCCTTTTCATTCCAAGGCTCTGTCTTTGAAGGAGATGGTCTATGACCCATCTGGTCCATTTGGGCCAGCTTGTCAATCAAGGCCTGAAAAGTGGTCGGCTTGAAGAACATCATGAATTGGGATATGGTCGCTTGAGGGTCGAGAGTACCCATGAACATGCCCACGGCAGGAGCTTCTTCTATGCGTTGTTCGCATCTCGACCATAGGTTCCGCCACCGGATTGCATATTGCACCCACGTCTCTCCCGGCTTCACTCTGGCGTTGATCAGTGCCGTGATCGGGGTGCGCTCGCTAGCGCTTACAAATCTCTGTGTAAACAGCAGCTCCATCTCCGCAAATGTTTTAACAGAGTCGTTAGGTAGCTCCGAATACCATTCAAAGGCTGTTTCTGCTAAGCTGCCGACGAATTGACGTAGCAACAATTTGTCATCGCCTCCAGTATTGCCGCATAAGGCCCTGAATTGAGCGACATGCTGATGCGGATTCCCTGTCCCTTTATATACGTGGAATTTAGGGATCGTATATCCCGGCGGGAAACTGATTTGGTCATACCAGCTCGGATAGGGCCGTCCGGTTCTAACAATTTGCTCAGCCGCTTCACTTGCTTGATGAGCTCGTATTTGCTGAGCTATATATTCCTCCAGGGAAGCTTTGGAAATTGTCTCCTCCTTGGCTGTTGACAGAGCCGGTGGAGGATTCGATGTCTTTCCTTTGTCATCTTCAAGGACAATCAGAGGATCTTCAGCAGGAGTATCTTGCTGGATCATCATCCCTACCATATCTTGGAAGAGAAGTGCCATTTGTTTTATGTTAGCCGCTTGCTCTGCGGCTTCTTTGTCCTTCTTTTCGAGGACTCTGCGTAGGTAGTCGGCGTCAGTTTCTTGTTCATGACGCTGCTCTGATGATGCCTCCGAGCTTTCTTTTGGCCCGGTAAGTGCGGCCATTGCAGTCATCATCTCCTGAAGCTTCTGTTGCTGCTCCTGGGCTTTCGTCACGGATCGGGTGAGCGGTCGGTGACCCGTCGAAGCACGGCTTTCCTCCTTTCCAGAAGCCATATAAACAGTGTGCACCACCATTCCCCCAGACTTGGGGTGTTTGTGCTCAGGGCTTTTGACATTTGTCGCCGGTACAGGGATCTTCTCCGGCCTTCTTTTCTCAGGAGCGGTCGAAGTTGAGGGAGCCGTCGAGGTGGGCACCCAGACAGCTTTTCGTGGCTTAGCAGGATGGCTGACTTCCTTTTGGACCTTCAGTTTCTTGTGCTGGCGGGAGAAATTTGGATCGATCACCGAGTCTCGGGCCTGGCGCCAGACTTTATAGATCTTGGAGGACAGCCGTTGAGGGGATTGAGACCGTTCTGGCTTTGCTTCCGTAACCTTCTTCAGTGGAGGAGGATACCTCTTCAGTACAGCGGTAGGAGAATTCCTACGCACTTTATTTAGCAATTCAAAGCTGTTCCCAGTTGGAACAACAGCATTAATTTCCACCGTCGAGGCTGGAGGAGTTAGCCCGGAAGGGGAGTTGCCCCCGGCCTTCCTCACTCAGCGCCAATGACGACGTCGAGCGTGTCGTGCGGATGGAGTTGTTTCGGCTGTAGGGGCGACTTCGTCATGCCCCCTGCTTTGAGGAGAGACCGTTATTGGTGATAGCCTGTCGAAGACTGACACCCGTTGAGAAGCAATGTCTAATCTGTCAAAGACAGACCTCTGGGCAGAGGAAGCAGCTTTGAGGACCTCGCCTGGAGCAGCAACTGGAATGGCCAGCCTTGTAAAAACTGACTTCTTGGAAGGAGGAGCCTTTCCGATAATTTTGTCCGCTTGAGCCGGGATGGCTATCCGCTTTGGGATGGCAGCTTCGGGTATCACGGGCTTATAGACGTTCTGGCCCGGTCTGTTGAAAACTGAGGTATTGAAGTTGGGCGACCCGTTGAGAGGGGCCGCGGCAGTAGCAAGCCAATCGAAGACCGACTTCTTTGGAGCTTCTTGCGATGTCATTGGGGCATTGAAGCTCATTGGTAGGAGCACGGTCCCGAAGAATAGTCCAGCGGTGGCTTGAGTTACCTGCTCCACTGGCATTTTGAAAAGGGAGGCCGCTTGGGGCCCATAAGTCACTTCTCCAGCAAGGATGGAGCGAAAGTTGCAGTTGCAGGTAGTGCAGTTTGAAACCATTGATCTTCTGTTTTCTGCACGGTGCAAGACACCAAATCTTAGTACCTCGAATCCACAAGCAACCACATCAAACCGCGGTTCGTTCGCGAACACGACACACGAAGTGTGGAGTGGAAAGAGGAAAAGGTCCCACCGGGCGTGCCAGAATCTGTTCCCCTCCGAACGGCGGCCGGGACATGGGCTGTCTCGCCTGAGGTTCGGGGCAGATGCTAATTGGTGCTATCCGTCTACCTCTCCGAAGATGCCAAGTTGATTTATGGCACCATGTATCGAAGGTTTAGACGGATGCGTCTGATGTAGCAGACTTCGTCAGATTCCCCCTCGTTTGAGGGGTTTTTGATTGTGGGGACGCTCTTCCCTGCAGGCGCAAGCCCCTGCAGTTAATTATGCTACCGCGTTGCGGTAACGACTTTCTCCTTCTCCAGATGGTCACTTCGTGTCGTGGGTGTTTGTTTTGTTGCCCGTGAATTGTTTACGAAGACTGAGTTATGTCGTCGCCCGTAGGGCGTGGACTAGTCCAAATCCGTATTTTCTTAGATTTGGTTTTGGGGTTTTGGTTTGAGGACACGTCAGCCATACTTGAGGCTAAGATCAACTCAAACATTTGTTAAGGATACGTTAGTCTCACTTTGAGACTAAGATCAACTTAACGGGATCGTTTAGATCCGACAAAAGAGCATTTGGGCTCCATTGTTCCAGTTTAGGGACATAGTGGTCCATTAAATGTATGGCCGTCGGGACCCATCACCTCTCTGACGACGTTGAAGGATTACAACGACAAATGTCAGAGGAGTTCAAAGATGTACCCTTGAGCCAGAGTTGATTAGGGGATTTATAGTCCGATTGGGGACTAGAGTCTGTTTGAAAGTTTAAGGATACGTTAGCCATTTTTGAGGCTAAGATCAACTTAAACAGGATCGTTTAGATCCGACGAAAGAGCATTTGGGGCTCTATTGTTCCAGTTTAGGGACATCGGGGTCCAATGCCAGTTTAGGGACGTAATGGTCCATCTCCAGTTTAGGTTCCCCTCCGAACGGCGGCCGAGACATGGGCTGTCTCGCCTGAGGTTCGGGGCAGATGCTAATTGGTTTTATCCGTCTACCTCTCCGAAGATGCCAAGTTGATTTATGGCAACGTGTATCGGAGGTTTAGACGGATGCGGCCGATGTAGCAGACTTCGTCAGATTCCCCCTCGCTTGAGGGGTTTTTGATTGTGGGGACGCTCTTCCCTGCAGGCGCAAGCCCCTGCAGTTAATTACGCTACTGCATTGCGGTAACAACTTTCTCCTTCTCCAGCTGGTCACTTCATGTCGTGGGTGTTTGTTTTATTTGTGGTTGCCCGTGGATTGTATACGGAGACTGATTTATGTCGTCGCCCGTAGGACGTGGATTAGTCCAAATCCGTGTTATCTTAGATTTGGGTTTGGTGTTTTAGTTTAAGGATACGTTAGCCATATTTGAGGCTAAGATCGACTTAAACATTTGTTAAGGATACGTTAGTCCGATTTGAGACTAAGATCAACTTAACGGGATCGTTTAGATCCAACAAAAGAGCATTTAGGCTCTATTGTTCCAGTTTAGGGACATAGTGGTCCATTGCATGTATGGCCGCCGGGACCCGTCACCTCTCTGACGACGTTGAAGGATTACAACGACAGATGTCAGAGGAGTTCAGAGATGTACTCTTGAACCAAAGTAGATTAGGGGGATCTATAGTCCAATTTGGGACTAAAGTCTGTTTGAAGGTTTAAGGATATGTTAGCCATATTTGAGGCTAAGATCAACTTAAACATTTGTTAAGGATACGTTAGTCCAGTTTGGGACTAAGATCGACTTAACGGGATCGTTTAGATCCGACAAAAGAGCATTTGGGGGCTCTATTGTTCCAGTTTAGGGACATGGTGGTCCATCTCCAGTTTAAGGACATGGGGGTCCATTGGTAGTTTAAGGACGCATAAGTCCATGGGCTTAAGGACCCCACAGTCCATATGGGTGTGTTTAAGGACGCATTAGTCCGTTAGTTTAAGGACGCATAAGTCCACGGGTTTAAGGACCCCACAGTCCGTATCTTGGTTTAGGGACGCATAAGTCCATGAGTTTAAGGACCCCACAGTCCGTGTTGATGTGTGGTTGTCGGGACCCGTCACCTCTCTGAAGACGTTGAAGGATTACAACGACAAATATCAGAGGAGTTCCGAGATGTACCCTTGAACCAATGAGTTGGTTGAAAGAGCAGATGTGCTCAGTTCAAGATGATTTGAGGACTTATGGCCAGTTTGGGCTAAGTCCAATTATGTTTGAAATATTGGCCCTCTGTTAGTCCATTGAAGGAGAGGCTTTGCCTCTAAAAACTTAGCCAATTGGGCTAAAGCTAGTGTTAAACACTACAGACCAACAGTGTTGAACACTGGGAACAGAGTTTTTAAATTAGTGTTAAACACTAAGCAGATCAGTGTTAAACACTGCAAATAGAGTTTTCCAATTAGTGTTAAACACTAAGGAGGGAGGGGTCACGTGCGGACACGTGAGAGCACCCTGATTTCCCTTATTTTATTCAGCAGGTAAGTATTTAACACCTTTAATTTCCTAGCCATCACGTGTGGGCACGTGATAGGCATCCATCCATTAGATATTAAAGGGATTCGTTAGGGGTCACGTGGGGACACGTGAGGGCGCCCTAAATGTGAAGCCAGATCTCCTTTGTTTTATCCTCAAATCTGCGAATAAGTGTTAAACACTATTCATCTTTATTTTAGAGCATCACGTGTTGGCACGTGATGGGGGTTTAAGCATCGAATATTACAGCACTTGCTGAGGGGTCACGTGGGGACACGTGAGAGCGCCCAAAGCTTCTTTTCCTTTGTTTTGCCATTAAGTGTTAAACACTTTCATTTTTATTTTAGAGCATCACGTGTTGGCACGTGATGGGGATCTGTGCGCCAATTGTTAAAGCATTTGCTGAGGGGTCACGTGATAACACGTGAGAGCGCCCAAAGCTTTCATTCCCTTTGCTTTTTCTTTCTGCGTCCTGGGAGTCACGTGGGAGCACGTGGGGTGATGCTTCAAAGTTCTTTGCAGGGGATCTTTTCAAGGGTCACGTGGGGGCACGTGACCCTAGTTCTTTTCATGAACAGAGATCTTTTAAGAATTGAATTCTTTATAGGGTTAAACCCTAATTATGATTTTGGAGGAATTAAATTCCTATCGTGAAAGAATTAAATTCTTATTTAGGATGAAACCCTGATTTCTTTTCAAAGAAATTAAATTCCCAGATCTGTAAAAGAATTAAATTCTTGATTAGGGTTATACCCTAGTTTTTTTTTAGGAGAATTAATTCTCAAAACTCAATTCCCCTTCTAAGTTTAGGATCTGCATGGCAGGATCTCAACCCGATGAGAATTAAATTCTCATCCTATGGGGAGATGTGCTCTGTACAGATCTTCAACCAGAAGAAGAACTAAGTTCTTTTTGTATAAGAGTTAAACTCTTGGATTTTGAGAATTAAATTCTCTGTTTGAAGTTTATCTTTTTCCCTTTTCTTACCTAGGGTTTTCTTTGTTGAGAATTAAATTCTCCTTTCTTTTCTTCCCTCTTGAGAATTAAATTCTCCTCTCTCTGTTTTTCTCTCCCAAAAAGTAGATCCCCTTTTCTTCTCTTCTTGGCTCCTATTTATAGGAGAAGGCAGAGAATCAATTTGTTTAGCAAATTTCTCATTAAAAGATTTGATTTGTATGTTGAGAGATTTGATTTGCATTCATCATTAATCTGGGCCTTTAGATTGTTCAGTGAATTTTATTCACCGTGGATTTTAAATCCAAAAGATATTCTATTTGTTATCTCGGTTAGATTTAGGGGGAATCTTTCCTTATTTAAGATTTTTCCATAAATTGGTGATTTTTTAATCACCCTTGGATCTTTAATCCAACGGTTCCCCATGACCCTTTTCCATTTGGAAAGATTCAGAACTTTTAGAATTTAATTCTATTAAATTATAATGCTTTTAAAGCCAGTCACGTGCTGGCACGTGACCTTTGGTCACGTGTGAGCATGTGACCCCCAATTGGGTTCCTTTCTCAGCTGCTTATTTATGTTTCAGTTTTAACCATCACGTGTCAACACGTGACCATTGGTCACGTGTAAGCACGTGATACCTCGTTGAGGTATTTTCTGACTTTTAGAATTAAATTCTATTCATTATTTTAGAGGCTTTAAAAGCCCATCACGTGTCTGCACGTGACCCATGGTCACGTGTGAGCACGTGATGCCCCATTGGGGTCTTTTCTGAGTTTTTATTATATTTTTTAACTCCTCCAGCGGGTTTTTAAAAGCCCATCACGTGTGGACACGTAATTCCTCATAACTTTTGATCCCGGATGAATTACGAGGCCCATAATATATCAAATCGAAGGGTTTTTCGAGCCGCTTTCGATACCATTAGAATTTATCTATTTCTTATTCGGGAGTTTATCAAGAAACAGCCCGGAAGATACTGGTTCCCATTTTCTTAACCGTATCGCCGCCATTTGATACCTTGGGCTCTTTCGCGCAGAAATTTTCGGCGGGAACAATCCCTACGAGTGCGGCAACTTACCCGCCAATCCTGGAAGCGAGGCAACTCCAATCAATGAAGTGAATGGGCCACCCAGCACTTCACGGAATCCGATAACTTGAGCACTCCACTGTGGGTCATCCTATACCCCCTACGAGTGGCGTATAGCCCGCCAATTCTATAGTAAGACATCCCGGTCTCAACACCATAAGATGGAGGCCCGTTGCCCTCTAGAACCCGGCTACTCGAGCACTCCTCCGTGGGGTAATCCTAGCTCAGAAAAGAAATATATATATAGGGATGATATCGACCTCAATCCGGCCGTGTCCTAATAAAAGAATATACAAACTGGCAGAAACGGCAGTCCACATGTTGGACGCTCATCCCGCAATAAAGAATATACAAATGAATTCAAAATTGTATTACAAACATTGCACAAAAGGCTATCCAATACGACAATCCGTCGAAACCATCACAAAGATATCACAAGCATCATCACAGATAAACAAGATACGTGTAATCCCTTCTAATCGACGTATAGAGATTAGAAGACATTAACAACACATGAACGCATCATAGAAGCACGTAACAAAAACTACGACAATAAAATTCCACGTACAAATAGCAAACAAAGCAAGTTTTCCAAAGCCGAAAAAAATAGTTTACCAAGTCCCAAAAAACCATCGTTTTAGGCTAATCCGGGAATCGAAACGAACTCGAAACTCGTCCGAACCTTCATGGCATCGAAGTACCCAAAATTAACTATCGCTCAGAGGCCTAGAGGGATACCCACCCCTGAGGGCCACCACGAAGTGGCCCACAAGGATAGCCAAACCCGAGCCTACCCTTATGGGGTAGGTCTTGTGTCTCCACCCCCAAGGCCACCTTATGGTGGTCTTGGGGGTTGGGCCCAGCCTTCTTCCTTATGAGGTGATCCCCGGGGTATCCACGCAATTCTACGCGGCTTCTCAGTCCAAACCGTTGTAAGACTACGGTAGCGCCCCGGCCGTCTTTGCGAGGCCAAAATGCGAAAACGAAAACTTTTTCAAAACTAGAAACCGGCGCTATCATATGCTTAAAACCCGGATCGAACCATTAAGCTACAACTAGCAACTAGAGAAAGGGTTGGAAAGCTATACCGATCGATCCGTGTCCTTCGGTCTTTGGCCACCATCCCAAGCTCCTCGCGGCATCTCCGGTCTCGATCTCCTCGTCGGAAAGGGCACCACATCTTCGAGTCTTTTTACGGGCTCCCGTTTCATCCGAAGCAACTCGGGCACGAAGTGTGCTAGCCGACATGTCCACGGTGTTATAGAGAATGTTTGTGATCACTTTGTCTCTTGCATCCATTGTATGGATGGAGGTTAGAGATGATGCCATTGGTGGATGATGTAAGCTAGAGGAAGAAGAAGAAGAAGAAGCTTTCTTTTTCTTTTGTTGTATGTGTGATAAAATGAGAGAGAGTGAGAATGAAAATAATCCAAGAGCCAACCCTTACCATGGCTGCCTTTCCTCTCTCCTCCTCTCATTTCATCCACAAATCAATCACACCATGTGACACATGCACAAAGAAAGAGACCATGAGTCACCACTTGTGCATGTGTCACAATTAATGCTCCAAATCATGATATCTAGCTGACAATTTCCATTTGTAAACATTAACCCAAATGTTTACAACAATAAAAAGATACGGCAACATCTAAAGTAAACTCGTGACGGATCACAAGGATACCCCTCACCTGTATATACATACCTGCATCCGCATTCCGACTGAATGTGAATCCGATGAGACTAAAGTAATCCAACAAATCTAATACTAGGATCCGGCTTAAACCAAAGTCCACTAGTATGATCTGTCCGATCATGATCCGTGCACTACTGCACGTATATGATCGAACCCTGCCATATATCATACGGCCTCTACAACGTTTCGCCCGAAACTTGAAAACTGTCTATGGGGGACTCTAAAGACTCGTCAATATTTTGGCTCTGGATTTAACCACCAGCACGTCAGAGGTACTAGCTGTACGTAATGGGCTACCAGGATTGACCAAAAGGGAGGTCGATGAGCCAACTCATCCTGACACCCTACTGAGCCTGTCAGTGACAATATCCGTACAGTCCGGTCCATTCGTCTATGAGCATCGCATGGCGGGTCTAGGGGGTTGGTAAAAGTCAGACCCCCAAAAGCGGTATAAGTCGTGTCGGAGTGTAGCTCAGAACACCCTGAGATACTACTGGAATACCTACCAGTAAATCTCCTGCCTTGGCCAAGGACTTCGTGTAATGGCTCTCCTAGACACAGCGCGATCTCACCCCAATACCGGGAGAGACGAAACCCCTGCCGATCCGCTCACTGCCTCCATGTGGCTCGGGACTGTACCCAACTAAAACCTGTTTGCACGACTCCTTTGAGCCGTGGTAGGGTAGTAATCAAAGCACAGTGGGAACTCACACGAGACAAATGACGATCTCAGGTCGATAAACTAATCTGTACACATGTCACCAGGGAACTGCTATCTGACATCTGGTATAATACCAACCAGCATGTTCCCGGCGAGTCATGTCCGGTGTACTCATAACCCAATGAGCACCTGTATACATCTTAGGTGATCCAACTGACACCAATGGCTTGTGAGACCGACCACCGCCCCTCGTCGGGGTCTCGACTGTATACACTAGTCTACTCCGGAGCATCGATGCCCTGTCTCGAAAACTCCCACGACTAGGGACCACTTTAAGGATATGCTTATAGACCCCAGCTCCCACGTATATGATCGCCATCATACTGCTGGCCGTCAAGAAAGAATCCTATAGGCTCTATCAACGTGCAATAGTGACCAGTAAGGTCACATAAAGCAGTACACGATGATAAAGATAAACCAGATAGCATACTATCATTTCGAGTAAGACTGTCCTACCGGTATAGGTCCTCCCTCAATCATTGCAATCACGTACCTGTGATCTAATAATTGACTCTGAGGGCACTATATCCAACAATCTCCCACTTGCACTCAAGGCTAATTATTGCGATGTCGCATACTCACAGCCCGTGTGATACCGAACACCCAACTCCTCTACTAATCAGTTTCACAAAGCCCGTTTGCGGAAATATTGCATTCGAGGAATAGCCTCAGTGAGTGGATCTGCCATGATGTTTCTTTCTATGTCTCTCTTTATCTCAAGTTTGCGGAGAAAGCCATCTCCCGAAATGAGCAATAGCTGTCTTAGAATATGTCTGGATATCTGATGGGACCTAATTCATAAATGAACTCCAAATCTAAACTTCTTAGACTGTATCGTCAACTGAACTTAATCAATATCCTACGTCATGCCTCCCTCAGTGTCCGCTTGGATCACCTGTCCAAACTACTGCCCCTCGTCAGAGGAAAAAATACAACTCTGACAGTCACTCTGTCATCCAGGTCACCTTGGAAGCCTGGAATGATAACCGTCTCCCGAAGGAGGCTACCGTTATCAGATCCCTAGAACATCCACTTATGTTCTAAAGCTGCTTCCGATCGTTTCTCCAGGATTGGATTAATATCAATTTATCGCATCTCATGCAAAAACAACATCTGGTGTGGTACTTTATATCTCATGATCAACTCAATTGCCTAAGAAAGTGATCTGCCAATCATGCACATCCCTCTCCCCTTTAGTCTGTAAGACACCTTTAGAGAGGGTGACTCCATCACCTGCAGGTACACTACCGTGCCAGGAGTCGTCCATTCTAAAACACCTTTAGAATGCTGTCTAAGTACCCGGATTGGGAAACTACCCAAATCTAGATCTAAAACCATAGAACTAGTAACCAGAATGTCTGATGTAATATCCAAGTCCTTTGTGGAAAAACCACTGTGTGACAACCAAAGCATAACCGATCGTAGTGTAGGAACTTCACTTCCTACTCTGTGTATGTCATCCAAATACCAGGACATCACACCCTACTACCTTCTTAACAGATCCATCCCCTATTCTGATGAAGTCAAACCTATGACTGTCACATCAGAAATAGATGATCTATCTCCGCTATATCTGTTTTAGTCCATAAATAGACATAAGCTACTTGTCCACTATGCTTCCGCTGCTCCCACTGACTACAACAACCCTCTGGCAGAGTCATATACACGTATACTTCTAAAGCTAGTTTAGAACGATGCTATACTCATCCTCCTGCCAGGTCTCACAGTCTGGAACAACAGCAATGGCAAGTCTGGGTAAACAAGAACATCCCTGTCACCGTCCTTGAGGCTACCAGAGTACCTCTCGGGTGCCTAAGGTTACCCACCATATCTGCGGAGTGGCCAATGGAATGTCAAACCAGATTGAATCTTTAGGTTCTTATCAAATTTTCAGTAATCGTTTGCGGTTCTGGAATCACTTCCAGTTCTATCATACTCCCACTTACTGTTTTCTGAAAAAATCAATTTTACTAAAACTGTGGCGAGTCAAGAACAATATCACTATTGATCTTCCAGATGGTAGAAAGTCAACCCTCGTCATAGCCTGGGTCAACCCACAAACTGCCATTACAGAAACGTACCTTGAGTTATCCAGAGTCTGGTTTTAAGCATAAGCCGGAAAACTCCCCGTACCTTAACATTGTTAAGATATGAACTATTCTATATCCAATATAGAAACAGAGTCACTGATTTAATTGGAACCAGATTCAAATCATGCAGCTGTCTTCAGTGCATGTCAACTAAATGGAGAGAGGCCTATCAGCATTACTCAACTTAGGAATACATCCAGATACGAATAACCTGAAAGAGAAGCAAGTTCTCATAATCATTACTATCAACTGAATACTATACACAAGTATCTACATCTTCGATCACCTTGAAGAATCCTGATACTTGCAATACCTGGTTCTCTACTTTATTCATATACCTATAACTTCTCAAAACTTAGACCTTGCATTTCTATGAAACACATGTCTAAGAACTAGAGAAGTCACAAGTAAACAGAATATAGTACGAGTACCAACCCCTCTGTCCTCATGGACACTGGACAACATACAATACTCTGTATAAGTCCCCTGAGTCTAATAACTCATTCCCTGTGTGTCGTAGGTTGAAAACTGTACTTATGGTTAAGAAGAATTACACCGCTGTTTAATGCTCCTTACCTAACCATCCACTGATATAGGTAAATGTCATAGGCATAATTTCAAAAAGTTATATCTCACTTTATAAAAATAAACGTACAGATATATCAATTTGAAATTGGTGCATAACAACGGATATTCAAAACCAAATATTTGCCGTCCGGCAAACAACCCAGGCGAATTCCTCAAATATCACCAATTACAACGAATCCCGATATAATGAGGATGATCACCCAATTTCCAATAACTTGCTCCCACTCATCATCTGTAAAACCATACAGATGTGAGAATCAAACCTGGTAAATACATACCCTGGAGCAAGGACTAATTGGGAAATCAGTTTTCTTTTAACAACACACAGTGAAACTGAAACATGTAAATGTTTCGAAGGGGTATCCTGATATTCTTACTAATGCCTCTTCCATTATCAGATTCACAACTGTAACCGTATATTTCTTTGCCATCTCTCCAAATCCCTTTATATGTCTTTAGTCATTACCTTCTGTACACCCCTTTAGGCTAAATGGTTTTCTTCCTTCCCTACCGTTCGGCACCAGCCTATGGTTCGGAAGAAGACTATCCAATAAGCGTAAAAGGTGTACTCTCCTAATCCTAGGAGTACTCATAACCGGAGAGAATGTGAGGATAAAAGACAACTGAATAAAACCTTATTCCTATTTCTCCTGAATCAGAATCCATCCCCGAACTGGAACAAGTCCCTTCGAGTTCGTATATAACCATACGATGGAGTATCTAAATAACTGTGGATCTTCGTAGTGATACGGAGTGTCCCGGAGAAATACAAAGGTGAAGTAGAAGTGGCGATGAAATACTTGGTTTAGTCGTGAATAGCAGTCGCAGTTTACTTTGCCTTCTTTCTAGTCCCTTTATTTGTCTTAACTTATTACCTTCTGTACACCATCGTTAGGCTAATTGGTTTTCTTCATTCCCCACCATTCGGCACCTGCCTATGGTTTGGAAGAAGACTATCCAATTAGCGTAATAGGTGTACCGTCCTAATCCAAGGAGTACTCGCAACCTGAGAGAAGGTAAAAGGAAAAGACAACTGAATAGTCCTATTCATTTTCTCCAGAACCGGAAACCATCCTCAAATAAGTTCCTTCGAGTTCGTATATAACCATATGATGGTTTTATCCAATGGAATTAGATGTTCGTAGTGATACGAGGTGTTCTGGAGAAAAGGGTAAAAGAAGGAGTGGCAATGAGGTATACAACTCTGACAATCCAAAAGCCAATATTATAAGAAGGTTCGGTCAACTCGGTCACTGAGTCATAGTCAAGGGTCGGGCCATGGTCGCTGCCAAAGAGAGAGAGAAAAGAAACACTCAGCGTGCACTCTAATCTAGATCAGAATGGTTATCAATTTATCTAATCAGGAAACCTCCCACTGTAACCTCAAATTCTCCTCCAAACCTGAAGGAAGAATTAGTCGGGATCACCCGAGGAGTAAACCAACTTATCAGTGGGAATCGGGATCCAACTATCATCGCATGATAACGTGACGGAATCCACTCACGTTATCACACTCCAGAAGGTATGCGCATGCCTGACAAGTTTCAGTTTCTTTAGAAACTTCCGATGTGATTTTTACCCCTGGGATCCAAGTGACCTTGACGAATAATCAACAAATCAAAAGGTCCTAGTCAAGTTCAACCCGTCATCATCTTGATTGCGTTAAACCCACCCGCACGACCCTTGACGAATAATCAACAAAGTCGTACGATCGTCCTAACCAATCCACATATCCATGCGATAGAAAAGCACGACAGAGCTACCGCACACTACGTCTCGGCGAATAGCAACGACAAACGTAGCGCGAATACTAAGCAATACTAATCTGAAATGACGGAGCGCTGCGGCTGGTTTTTGGCGAAAAACCTTTAACGTAATGAACTTGATATTGTTGAAGGAACCGGATAGCTTTTTATAAAAATATAGTGGCGAAAACCTTTGCTAAAGAGGTCACTCCCGGTGAAGGGATCTCGGCTCTTTCCCCGTAGAATGAGGTGCAGGATATTCCAACTGAATACCACGATGCAAAGCAAAAGGCAATCGGCTATAGTGAAGTTATTATCCTGACGCAAACTTCTGTCCAAGGGGTCACTCCCGGTGAAGGGATCTCGGCACTTGCCTCGTCGACTGAGGTGCAGGATATTCCAACTGAATACCACTGTACAAAACAAAAGAGAACGTCCTTGCAATAACAGCTTTTTGAAAAATGTTCCAACAACATCAAACAGGTTTGTTTAGCTTGCATTGATCCGAATTAACGCAGTCCCATCAATTAATCACACCACAAAAGAACGAAAATATGATGTACGTATATGACATCCGCATTCGCCACCGTCATCACCCGTTAGGTTACTTAACTAACGACAGAGCGGGGAATGGACTAGCGCGGGTGTAAAACATATACAACATCTACTAGTATATATATGGATATATAATATTCGCTCAAGGCATGATAAAATGCAACATCACAGAGAGTAATAAGTATCACAGAACAATACAGATAATCTGGGATCCCCGGGTTTCATAGAGCCGCTACTGAAACCCGACGTTCCCCTGGTCGTGTGGATAGCCTGTGCAATGAAATCCTAGACCCCTACGGGCGCGGAAAGTTACCCGCCAAAACCTGAAGCGAGGCAGCCCCCTTCAACAACGTGAATGGACCACCCAGCACTTCACGGAATCCGGTAACTTGAGCATCCCTCCTTAGGTCAACCTATACCCCCTACGAGTGCAGCGAATAGCCCGCCAATTCTAGAGTGAAGCCCCGTCCGTCTCAAAGCCATAAGATGCGGGCCCGTTGCCCTCTAGAACCCGGCTACCCGTGCACCCCTCCGCGGGGTAATCCTAGTACAGAAAGTAAAAATATATATACAACGGGTATATCGACCTCAGCTCGGTCGTGCCCCAAAAGAATAATATACAAACAGGAAATGATGGCAGTCCACATGTCGGACGCTCGCCCCTCAATATCAAATGTACAAATATAACCAAACTGTACTAACATTGCATCCAGGCTATCTACCACGACAAATCCGCAACATCACAGCACAACACAGAACATCAACGTGAATGTCACGTTGGTAAATCCGTCTAAAAGAACTATAGCAATTAGACAAGATTTACCGATCAAATGACATTCATGGTCGCAGATATAATGTAAATATTATGAACTAATATGTTTAAAATTTTCGATCGACAAAATTTCCCGAAGTGGGCCTCAAGCACAATACCCAGTACTCAAACAAATCTGTGCCCAAACAAAAATTACCAGAAACCCAAATTCCAACTCAGAGACCACTGCAGGAAAAATGGTGCAGTGATGCTACAGTTCGGCGGCGGAACCGCGGCCAAAACTAGGGTAAGGCCGCGGTTCCGCGGTGCAACAGTAAGCTCACTTCACGAAATTTCACCAGCGGTCTTAGAAAAGCCTGCACGAATTTCTGCAACACTCAAAATAATTTTTCGATGACAATAAAAATTCGACATAAACTGCACAATTGGAGATGCGGTTTTTGGAAATTTCGTCCGATCGAAGTTCTAAACACGCTAGAGCAAGCTAGTAAAGGTTAATGGCGTGGCTCTGATACCATGTAAGACTACGGTAGCACCCCGGCCGTCTTTCTGAGGCCAAAATGCAGAAACGAAAACTTTTTCAAAACTAGAAACCGGCGCTATCGTATGCTTAAAACCCGGATCGAATCATTAACCTACAACTAGCAACTAGAGAAAGGGTTGGAAAGCTATACCGATCGATCCGTGTCCTTCGGTCTTTGGCCACCATCCCAAGCTCCTCGCGGCATCTCCGGTCTCGATCTCCTCGTCGGAAAGGGCACCACATCTTCGAGTCTTTTTACGGGCTCCCGCTTCATCCGAAGCAACTCGGGCACGAAGTGTGCTAGCCGACGTGTCAAAGGTGTTGTAGAGAATGTTTGTGATCACTTTGTCTCTTGCATCCATTGTATGGATGGAGGTTAGAGATGATGCCATTGGTGGATGATGTAAGCTAGAGGAAGAAGAAGAAGAAGAAGCTTTCTTTTTCTTTTGTTGTATGTGTGATAAAATGAGAGAGAGTGAGAATGAAAATAATCCAAGAGCCAACCCTTACCATGGCTGCCCTTCCTCTCTCCTCTTCTCATTTCATCCACAAATCAATCACACCATGTGACACATGCACAAAGAAAGAAACCATGAGTCACCACTTGTGCATGTGTCACAATTAATGCTCCAAATCATGATATCTAGCTGACAATTTCCATTTGTAAACATTAACCCAAATGTTTACAACAATAAAAAAAATACGGCAACATCTAAAGTAAACTCGTGACGGATCACAAGGACACCCCTCACCTGTATATACATACCTGCATCTGCATTTCGACTGAATGCGAATGCGATGAGACTAAAGTAATCCAACAAATCTAATACTAGGATCCGGCTTAAACCAAAGCCCACTAGTATGATCCGTCCGATCATGATCCGTGCACTACTGCACGTATATGATCGAACCCTGCCATATATCATATGGCCTCTACAACGTTTCGCCCGAAACTTGAAAACTGTCTGTGGGGGACTCTAAAGACTCGTCAATACTTTGGCTGTGGATTTAACCATAAGCACATCAGAGGTACTAGCTGTACGTAACGGGCTACCAGGTATTGACCAAAAGGGAGGTCGATGAGCCAACTCATCCTGACACCCTACCGAGCCTGTCAGTGACAATATCCGTACAGTCCGGTCCGTTCGTCTATGAGCATCGCATGGCGGGCCTAGGGTGTTGGTAAAAGTCAGACCCCCAAAAGCGGTACAAATCGTGTCGGAGTGTAGCTCAGAACACCCTGAGATACTACTGGAATACCTACCAGTAAATCTCCTGCCTTGGCCAAGGACTTCGTGTAATGGCTCTCCTAGACACAGCGCGATCTCACCCCCAATACCGGGAGAGACGAAACCCCTGCCGATCCGCTCACTGCCTCCATGTGGCTCGGGACTGTACCCAACTAAAACCTGTTTGCACGACTCCTTTGAGCCGTGGTAGGGTAGTAATCAAAGCACAGTGGGAACTCACACGAGACAAATGACGATCTCAGGTCGATAAACTAACCTGTACACATGTCATCAGGGAACTACTATCTGACATCTGGTATAATACCAACTAGTATGTTCCCGGCGAGTCCTGTCCGATGTACTCATAACCCAATGAGCACCTGTATACATCTTAGGTGATCCGACTGACACCAATAGCTTGTGAGACTGGCCACCGCCCCTCATCGGGGTCTCGACTGTATACATTAGTCTACTCCGGAGTATCGATGCCCTGTCGAAAACTCCCACGACTAGGGACCACTTTAAGGATATGCTTATAGATCTCAGCTCCCACGTATATGATCGCCATCATACTCTGGCCGTCAAGCAAGAATCCTATGGGCTCTATCAACGTGCAATAGTGACCGGTAAGGTCACCTAAAACAGTACACGATGATAAAGATAAACCAGATAGCATACTATCATTTCGAGTAAGACTGTTTTACCGGTATATATCATCTCTCAATTATTGCAATTACGTGCCTGTGATCCAATAATTGACTCTGAGGGCACTATATCCAACAACCGTAAGCCCGCGCGGAGTGCAAACATACTAAAACTCGGATTTTTAGGACTGTTTTCGTTGACAGTATTTGCGCAACGAAAACGGCGGATTTTAAATGTCGTAATAAGCTAGTTAATGTGTTTGGGTGGCTCTGATACCATATTGAGATTCCTAGCGACCTAACCGCCACAACTGTGGCCTTTGCGAAATGAAAAACAAAAATTCTAAAAACGCTAGAAACTACAAACCTTTGAATCAAAACCAAATATTTAAACTAGACAAAATACAAAGAGGTTAACAACTATAATAAAAGTGTTGTACCAAAAGATTCGTGTTTTTCGGTTTTCTACCCTCTTCCTTAGCTCCATGGGGTCTCCGAGATCGAGCTTAACCGTCGGTCTTCCTCTGTCGAAGATGATTCACTCGAAGGACGTGGTTCATGGTTTTAGCTCTGCACTAAAAATCAAGTGGAGCAACTAAAATCTCTAGATTGCTAATCTAGAGTGTCTAGCGATGCAGTGAGTTGTTCTAGTATTTTTTCTACCCCTCTTCATCCTTAATTCTCAATTCATAAGAGTGTAGAGTTGAAGAGTAAGAAAGAGCTCAAGAAAGAAAAGACAAAGAGAATGATGAAATGAATTAAAACTTATCACAATAATAATGCAAGCATGGTTTTGATCAAATGATTTTTGCAATATAAAAAACCAACCATACTTGAATAGTGTAGACAAATTGATTATAAATTAATTGGTGTACCCTATTCATCCATGCCTCATATCATTCTTATGCCACATCACCCCTCCACCTCATTTCTAATTTCTAGAAAAGAAAAACCAAGGAAATGATGTGTCCTCCTTCTAGAATGTTTTCTGTATAAATACGAAATACACTCTACCGTATATATATATATCCGTATTCGTATCAAAATATGAATACCCAAAGAGATAAAATAATACAAAGAATATAATACTAGAATATACATATCGAAATATGTATATGTAAATTATTAAATCAATACCTGATTTAATAATCCGTCTCAATCCTAAGCCGGCTAGTATTATCAACCGTCTGATCGAAAGTCTGGATAGATAGTACAATCGTTCGATCAGAACTCTGAACGTATCAAAATACGGCTACTATATCATTTTGCCTAAATCAGGAAAACCTATGTGTGGAACTCTAAAGACTCGACAGTACGCCGGCAGTGAGTTACTGGATAAATCCATAACCACAAGCACGTCAGCGACACTAGCTGTACGTAACGGCTACCTGGATACCTGTCGAAAAGGAAGGCCAATGAGCAAACCCATCCGAATCAATACTGAGCCTATCTGTGACAATCTCCGTACAATTTGGTCTCTTCGCCTAAGAGTATCACATACCGGGTCTAGGAGGTGGTAAATGTCAGGTCCTAATAACCCGATAATTCGTGCCGATATGGTTCAGGACCAATCCAGAAAACTACTGATCTAACTATCAGTAGCTCATATTGGTGACGTTATTGTTGCTGTAATCAAAGAAGCAGTGCCCTCTAGAAAGATCAGAAGTAAATCCCAACTGCCTTAGCTCTTATGGTGCTGGCCAACCGAACACAGTGCTGTATTGACTCTCTATACCGGGAGAGACGAATCCCCAACAATCGCTCATTGCCTCCATGTGGCTCGAAACTATACCCAACTAAAACCTATTTGCACGACTCTGGGGAGCCATGGTAGGGTAGTAATCTAAGTACAATGGAAACTCATACGAGACAAATGGCGATTTCAGGTCTAAAAACTAATATATACTCATGTCATCTGAGAACTGCTATATGACGATAGGTATAGTACCATATAGAAGTTCTCGACGAGTTCGTCTAGTGTACTCACTCCCCAGTGAGCACCTGTATACGATCTTAGGAGCGAAAGACCAATGGCTGTGGAACCAACCATCGCCCCTCGTCGGGGGTCTAGAAACGTATACACCAGTATACTTCGGAATATCGATGCCCAGTCTCGATACTCCCATGACTATGGACATTTAAGGATGTGCTTATGGACTACCCAACCCCCACATGTATGATCGCCATCATAACGCTGATAGTCAAGCAATAATCCTACCAGCTTTATCAACATATATTAATGACGTAATAATTAATAAAACATATACACATATTAAGATAAAGATAAACCAAATAGTATACTATCATATCGAGCAAGATTGTCCTGTACATACATATGTCCAAACATCCACTATATACATATACAATAATGGCCTCTAAGGCATATATATCCAACAGAACAGTCCCTTTCGGGGATCAAACTTGCGAACTCTCACAATGGAGAAGAAATTGGTACCAACCGAGCTAAACCCAGTTGGATCTAGCAACTCTGTAGTTCTCTACCAATTGGGCTTAACTCGGTACCAATTTCCTCTCTAATGTGAAAGGTCGCAAGTTCGATCCCTGAAAGGGGTTGATTTCAAAAAAAATATAAATAAAAAATAATAATAATCTGTAGTTCTCTACTTAGCTTTTTATTCTTATCATAGCATAGAATTATTTCCTAATATCTAAATAGTTTCTTATAGTGAATATATACTAGTTTCACTACTACAACTAGGTCCGATAGCAACGAGGAATTAGTCGCGGTTCGCGGTTAAATCCGTGACCATTTCCTCATCACGGTTTTATGAGATATGGTCGCGGTTAAATCCGTGACCATTTCCATTATTAGGCGGCCCCCTTCCACTCGTGATTAAAATCCAAATCTTTTCTTTCCCCCTCTCCAAGCCTTTCATTTTCCCTCAAAAAAGTCCCCCTTCTTTTCTTCCCCAAAATTTCTCGCCCTAGGTCGCCGCTTCGCCTCACCAAATCTCGTTGCTCCGTCAAAGCTCTCTCCTCGCTTGTCCCAGCGAAGCCCCGGTCCGTTGATTGGGCTCGTCATCGAAGCCTTAGGTTGGCGTCACTGTCGATTGAAGTCTCGCCAGCCCTAAATTGCTGGCGTCGTCTAAAGGTAAGTAAACATGGTTAATTTTTAATTTTTTGGTTTAACTTTAGTTTTTGTTGCATTATCTCAAAAAAATTCTTCTTTTGCCCTAGGTTCTCTCATCGTCGGCCCAGTCTTGTCGTCGACCTCTTGATCTGCCGCAATAACTCGTGTATCAAAGTCCTTGCCACTCCCGTCATCGCCGATCGTGAAGAGGTAAGTTTGAATTTAATTTTTTTGGTTTAATTTTATTATTCCATTAATTAAATTAAATTTTCTGTTGTAGATTGAAATGTTGTTGTTGATGCTGTTGTTAAATTGTTCCGGGTGTTGTTAATTAGTGATGGTGTTGATTTTGTTGGTATTGTTTGTTGGTGGTGGTGTTGGTGTAATTAGGGGAGAGTTAGGGTTTTGGTTGAGGGTTAAGGAGGGTTTGGGTTGAGGGTTGAGGTGAGAATTAGGACTAAGTGTTAGGGTATTTTAGTGTAAAGTTATAACATTAGTAGTTAGAAGTATTTTAGTGAAATTGCAACAATAGTTAAAGGTATTTTAGTGTAAAAAAGGTAATATTGAGCAAAAGAGGTTTTTAGTAAAACTTTAAGGTAGCTTAGTGTAAAACTAACAATAGCTAAGGGTGTTTCAGTGAAATTTGTAGTAATCAAGTAAGTTTAAGAAGATGATCGAATTGTTTATTTAAATTTGTTAAGATAGTTTAGTGAAAAATCAACAACAGTTAAGGGTATTTTAGTGAAAAATCAACAACAGTTAAGGGTATTTTAGTGAAAAGCAACAACAATTAAGGGTATTTTAGTGAATACCGCACACACACAGAGACACACATACACACACATAAAAAAAATAAAGCCAAACTTTATTTCATCATTCTCCTTTATATTAAACTCTTATCAAATCCCACTCTAAAACCAACCCTAAATATAAAATATCAAACTTCATTAAAAAAAACTAAATCTAAAATCTTAAATTCAATTAAGAAAACCCTTAATTTTAAAAAACTTTACCTTAAACCAAAAACTTCGAAACGTAAATGTAAAACCATTCCAAATTAAATCTTAAAGTAAGTGTATGATATTCGATGATAATATGAAATTTTCATATTCTCATCGATAATCATATGCGAAAATAAAAACGCGACTTAGTTCCCGTCTATCGGTTAATATACGTGACATAAAACTACACGAAGAATGTTAAATATCGGACAGTATCATTCGGTTTCTAACAACCGTCGTATAGTCTATGTGACAAGAATTAATATTCAATCGTATGATAACCGATAGATTTGTCTCATATGGACAAGTTAGAAATGTATAAAGCAGACACATGCATTCACTTGTGTTTTTCATTTGTTTCGAGATATTTCGTCGGTACCTTTCCGCTGGTTCTCCGTATACAACGATAGATTAGATACTCGTTTTAATATTGTTTGACAGCATACGGTGTACTTGGAGAATAGCTGGGAGGTGCTGCCGAAATTTTCTTAAAACGGATGAAAACGCAAGTGAATGAGTGTATGCTTTATACATTCTTAATGGGATAGGTGGCTTATCCCCGACAGTCGCTACCCTTGACATCCAATATAGAACATTTAATATCATCATCATCTTTCTTGGAAGAAAAATCCAACCCCCTAACTATGAGCATTTGCTCTCGGTCCTCGATAATCTTTATAGCTAAATCGTCAATTGAAACTTAAATTAACCAAGTCGTCAATTAAATCTAACACTAACGCTTCTTAGTATCTCATCTATTGTATATCTCTCAAGAAATCTTAATCCAATGCGTCTTGTCTATAGAAACCTTATTTCGTCCGGACTAATCTAATATGGCATTCCCGTACCTCCAAGACAAGAGTTGGATGTACGTCGATACTCTCTCGAGAGTCCACCGCTTTTTCGTTGACGGTGTTAGCTTTTTCACCAATTTTGCTTACGCGCTTCTTAGGTTACCGAAAGAGCACGAAATCCATTATCCCTCCTCTAAGTGTATGAACAAACGATTGCTTAAGAAGTCGGAAGTTGAGTTACATATCGTGAGATACAATTTAGTTAGAGAGTACACTACATAGGAACTTCACGGAGAAAAAGTCGTTGTAACGGAAGATGAGACATGGGTGCAAGAGATGGAAAATGAATTCATTGAAACGAAAACCGCAGAATGGTAAGGGATAGTAAAAGAAGAGGAGGAAGAAGAATGACAGTTTGAAGAAGACGAAACCGTCGAAGAAGATGATGTTGTATTCGCGCCAATCAATGACATGGATGAGCTTATAAATACCACTAGACTTCCTTATGATACGGAAAGCACCGAACCCTCGTTACTGGAGAAGTATAAGACTGACTCTAAGATCCCGCTATATCTAAATTACAAATGGTTTTCAAAACTATCCTTTTTCGTACGTCTCTTCCAGATTAAGTGTAAGAATAGATAGAGTAATCAGTCCTTCACCGAAATCCTAAAATTGCTGAAGGAACCTTTTCCCGATGGAAATGAAGTGTCACCAAGCTGGTACGAAGTGCAAAAGATAATCACAAATATCGTCCTAAAGTATCATAAGATACATGCATGTGAGAATGATTGTATTTTGTTCCGGAATGAACATGCCACGCTCGGAAACTTCCCCATGTGCGGGACCAGCCGATTCAAGCCTAAGAAAGACCCTCAGTCGAGTGATGTGCCTGTGAAGATTCTTCGTCATTTTCTATTAATATTAAGATTACAACAGTTATTTATGTGTGAGGAGACGGTGTCCGAAATGTAATGGTATCATAAAACGCCTCGTGAAGAGGGAAAAATGAGTCATCCCAGAGATTCGATATCGTGGAAAGTTTTAGATGAAAAACATTCTTTATTCAGTACAGATCCTCATAACGTGAGGCTGGGAATTGCGAATGACGGTTTCAGTCCATTTGGGATGGTTCGCAGCGGGCGTACTCACAGTATTTGGCTCGTTGTGGTGACTATATACAACATTCCGCTATGGAGGGCTATGATGCAGTCTTATTTTACGTTGGTGATTTTAATAGACGGTCTCTCATCTCCTAGAAAAAATTTCGACGTGTACCTTCAACCCTTGATCGATGAGTTAAGGTTGTTGTGGGAACCCGGCGTAAGAACCTACGACGCAGATGGTAAACAATTTTTTCAGAAGCGGGCTTCTTTGTTGTGGACTATTAATGATTTTCCTGCCTACGACATACTGTCGGGGTGGACAACTCAAGGTAAGCTTGCGTGGCCCAGTTTTCATATTCATACGAGTATCGTACGCTTGAAGTTTAGCGGGATATTGTAGTTTATGGGTCACCGACGTTTCTTGCCTATAACTCATAAATTCAGAAAAAAATAAAGAATTGTTCAACGGTAAGACGGAGACCGGTAGGCCTCCTAAACCGTTGTCTAGTAACGACAAATTGCAACAATGGAGAGGTTATCAGAATATCACATTCAGAAATAAACAAAACAAAGATGCAATATCATGCCCAACCGGTTAAAAGAACCTAAGTTGTTTATTTCAACTTTCATACTGGTTCGATCACCGCTCCGCCACAATTTAGATGTTATGCATATCGAGAAGGTTGTCTCTGAACACGTCATCAATCTTTTGCTGTGTTAGGATGGAAAAACGAAGGACAATCTCAACGCCCGCCGTGATTTAATGGATTTGAATGGTTTGTACATTAAAGAAGAACTGCATCCTCAGCCTGTGGCTGGTAAATCAGGTTATTACAAAATTCCACCAGCAATCTAAAAACTGGACAAAGAGAAGAAGTGGCGGTTCCTGCGGGTGTTGAAAGAATTGAAAGTCCCCGATGGTTTTTCATCCAACATTTCCAAACAGGTACAAGTAGAAAATGGAAAAATTATAGGACTCAAAAGCTACAACTACCATATGTAGATGTAACATCTTCTTCCTTTATGCCTGAGAGTATAGGTAAAATCCGAAATTGGTCTCGTTCTTAATAATTTTTGCATGTATTTTCGCCAACCGTGTTCCAAAAACGTGGACGTCAATGAGATGGCAGAGCTCGAAAAAGATATTCCTATGATCCTTTGCAAGATCGAAACTATCTTTCCATCTTCTTTTTTCGACATTGTTCACACGTCCGTCCATTTGGTAACCGAGGTCAAGATTAGCGGTCCAGTGTATTACTGTTGGATGTATTCCATCTAGAGGTATAAAAATATTTATTATTAATCATTTAAATTGCAAAACATTTCGTGGATTTTTAATATCTATTAAATTTTAAAAAACTATATCCACAATAAGTATCGTCCTGAAGGTTCGATTGCGGAAGGCTGTTTCTCGGAAGAAGTCACGTCTTTCTATACTCGTTTCCTGAACGACGATGTCAGGATGAAACTGATCAAACCGCCGTGTGTTCCTGATGGTCCAATTGGAGCAGGAAGGCTAGGCTATTAAGAGGAAACACCAATATGAAGTAAGGAAGTATCATTACATACCCTGGGCCGCGGCGACTGAGGAGGAGCGGGAGGCGATGATGGAGGCCATCTTTAGGGATGTCCCGAATGAGGATTGGCCGCTGCTGGTCGCGTATTATGAGCGTGATGATGATGTTCATGTATAAATTTAATTTTTAAGATTATAATAATATAACATGAAATCATATTTTGTGATATATAATATTATCTTCTTTATATTTGTAAGGTGACGTCGGTTCGCAACAGGGAGAACCGGAATAACGGTGTCAGAGAACGTGCTATCCCGATCCAAGGGAAGCGGTCGCATGCCAGCGCTCAACACCAGCTCGTGAGTATTTCGACGTTTAAGAATATATATTTTTTTTGTCGCAAATTACTTATTGAAATAAATCCTAATTTTATCGCAGAAAAAGAAATAACCCGCCAACTATACTGCTGCCAGGAGATGGTCCGCGGTTACATAGGGGCACGGGCGAGTACATGGTAAGTTTCATATAATCAAGTCGAGTTCTGGATTTGATATCCGGCGGATATCACGGTGACTATGAGCGCGGGGTTGGTCCCGGAGCCCACCGACACTTTACTTGATGTTCGTCCGTCCACGAGTACGTTGTGGCCCAGACGCGGACATATGCGGCCGCTGCGTCACAGGAGGAGATTCATCGGCTCCAAGATTGGGTAGAGCAGCAGAATGTGCAAGTGGATATGCTTGAGACGCAGATCGAGGAGTTGAGGCGGTCGAAAGCGGAGACCATCAAGCAGGCCATATGAGATGAGTTTGGGAGTATGTTCAGGCCATAGGACGATGGATTTGGATCGTCCCAACGACCATAGATTATTAATTTTTTGATACAAACATTTGATTTGTTGATACAAATATTTGTTTTATTGGTTTATTGATTATACTATTTGGTGTATATATTTTGTTTATAATTGCGTTTGATTCTAATCATATTACTTCTTGATTGTTATAATTGCGTGAGATTTGATCATATTATTATTATCTATTGCTGGTTGTAATTGAAAGTAGCGCGCGTAGGGTACGTAGATTTCTGTTTTAAAAAAAAATTGATAATATATTTGGTCACGGTTTTAATCGTGGCCAAATATCATACGGTCACGGTTTTAACTGTGACCATAAGATATAGTCGCGGTTACGTGCTAGTAGCATGTGACTTTCACCATGGTTTCCCCTTATGGTCACGGTTTAAACCGTGACTACAGGATTTATACATTTACGGTTACCTGCTATAGCAGGTATCTTACATTATGGTTTAACCTTTTGGTCACGGTTTAAACCGTGACCGTAGGAGATATATGATTATGGTTTAAACCGTGACCATAAAATGGTCACGGTTATAACCGTGACCATATATATGGACCCCGCACAGATTTCATTTAGTTGTTTGAACCGTTTTAGCTAAAGCCACGTATATGGTCACAGTCTTATCCGTGATGAAAAAGAGATATGATCACAGTTAAAGGTATAACTAGATTTCTTGTGACGGGATTTTAGGCAACGGGTGTGTCACGGTTTTAACCATGACCAAAAATGTCTTCGGTCACGGTTAAGCCCGTGACAAAATCCGTGCTCTGTTGCAGTGCTTACAGGGAGAATATAAAACATTCACAATGTCAAAAATTGATGAAAGACTAATAAAAAAAACACAAATCAATTTCAAGTGATACAGAAAGTATAGTACACCTACACATCTTTTGTAGGCACCATTTTTGCTGGCAGCTAACAAATATGGCTGCCAAACAATTAATACATGGACTGTATAATAAAGTCCACTAATTACCTTATCAACAGCAGATTAGTTTCGTCTAACCATTCTGCTGTTAGTAATAATAATCAATCATATACAAAGATTGAAAGCTGCGCGCCTGGCTCTACCATTTTCATTTTTATTATGTACAGATGCATACCTGTAACCTAAGATAATTAGTACAATATGTGTTTATATAAGAATCAAATTAATAGGAGCAAAGGATCACTACTAATTCCATGGCTCAATTTGGCTACTGGAGTTGGATGTGGATGCATATTCAGCAACTGCTTCTTGTTTGTTGGAGGCTTGGAAGTCATGGGCTGAGTTGGAGGGTGCATCATTGGTATCTTGGCTAAGCTGAGATGCGACAAATTTGTCGAGTACCCTCCAATCCGTAACATGTTCTTCTTCGAGCGTGACGGTATATGAATCGCTAGCATTTTCCTGGTTCATATTAGAGGTACCGGAGAGATTGATACTGGGGCTCTCTAATAAGTGAGGGAGGTGGAGGAATAACGAGGGGTCATGAGGCATATTATTGTAGTGTAGTAGCTCGAGCTCGGGCTTGCAAGAATAGATATGATGGCCGTAGTGGTACGGAATGTTACTTTGAGGTGGGGGAGTCGATCTTCTTGGGGAATCGAGGTTTGGCATGAAGGAGACATGCTCGTCGGCATACCAACCACAAGGCGACTCGAGGTCGCTTGGCCTTCTTATGGCGGCCACTCTCTTCTTGAATACCCGACACACCACCCATCCTTCTTCCTGAAAATGAAAAGGCTTGGCTAAGTAAAGCCCGCTAGCTTAAAATACATGCTTAGTTAATTAGAGGTTTGTCAGTCAATTGCTGAATGAAGTATGCATAGTTTGCAGCATTTGCTGTATATATGAAAGTCCCGGATTTTTGTTTGACTTCCCTAGTATGTTGGCTGAAAGTGAAATCAGTTATTTTGCATTTATGGTTTTAGAAATGATTTAGGGACAGGTTAGGCAAGAGGCAGTTCCAATTTACAATGATGCTGAGCAAATTAATACAGAAAGGCAAAAGCGGCGCTGCGCAACGCACACTTGATAAGGGTCTCATATGGAAATTAGAAAAAAAACTTCTCAAACCAGGAAATGATACATGTAACTTCATCACTATCTACCTAATGGCCTTTAAGCAAAACTTGCCCCAAAAAAATGCTTTAGACAAAGAAATTTGGTGAAATAAAAGACACACAAATAGTACATTATAAAATTAAGGTTTAATATATTGCACAAAAGACCCTTGTACGTAGTTTAACCCACATAGCACTAATTAAAAACCCCTCACGTAGTTTATTGGCATGCACAAACATCCCCACATCTCATAACTAAAAACCCTTTAAAACAGTCAAATTCAACTTTAAACACTTAAATGATTATATAACTTAATGCTAGAACTTGTTTGAGTTCTTTAGAGTAGAAATTTGAATGATTTTTTTTATAGGATTTTGGTCCATGAAAAACGCCTAAAATTAAAGAGGTGGTTTGTGGTAATAACATGCTTTATGGTTAAAGATTGGATTCTCTATATAAATATTAATAATATGTACAGTTGGATGATGTAGATATCAGATATCAGTTCTCATTTTTGAATCTTATATAGCTAGCATAGTATATAATTTAAGGGTTATATGAAATAAATTCTGAATTTAAATGATATTGTTTCTTATAAGCATTTTAATTTAATAGAGAAAGCAACTCATACAAAATTTAGGGCACCACAGACAATAGTCTATCTTTAATGAAATAGAATACTAGTCCTTCTACGAGTTTTATTCTTTCTTTAGAATGATATTTGGTACTTTAATTAAAACAATTCTGATAAATTTATTTAGTAATTAATTGCTATTGCATTTAGAGCCTTTTTTTATTTTGAAAGTTTATTTAGGAAGTATTGTCTATTATTTTTAGGACTAGATTAATCTGAACTCCTATATACAAAAGTAATATAAGACTTTCGAGGACAAGATTAATTTGGAGTTTATTAATGCTATTGAAAAGTTGAGCATTTTACTTTGAGGAAGCAATTACCTCTTCTTCATTTATGTGCAAGTGATTTATGATTTCTTTTGTGGTTTTCTTTAGATATCGAGCAATCTAGTAACATGAATTCATCATAACCCTCGCTAACACTTAATATATTAGTGAAATTTATATATGAAAAACCATTTTTAAGGTACTGTAATCCAATTTGTTTGACAATCTAGAAACTCCAGATACAATATGTTTATATCTTTCTATGAATTAGGCATGATGGTTATAAATGACAAAATTAAAATGAAGAATGTCAGGTTACCATACCTTATTGCGGTTACTTTTTTTAAAGGTTAAATCTACGACTAGAAAAATATGTAAATTAAGTATTCAGGGCGTTATCATTAAGAAGTAAATGGATGCAAACTTTTTTCTAAGAAGTAAATGGATGCAAACTTTTTTCTCCTCGGGCATATATATGTATGTTTATATATGTATGTACTCATATATACCTGAGGAACGGCATTTTCATTTGTTTCCAATCGATACTCATGCATGATCCAGTCTGACTTCTGCCCATTTGGCGCCCGACCTTTATAAAAGACCAAGGTCTTTCTCATTCCAACTAAGTTGTTCTTCGAGTAGATTGGCTTATCCCTTCCCGTTGCTTTCCAAAATCCTGCCGTGGTTGCTCTATTCGTTCGAGTTCCAGTTGGATATTTCTTATCTTTATGACTGAAGAAGTACCAATCATTCTGCTCTTCTGTACCTATCTTGCATTTTTCTGTTTGAATATGGAAATACGGTATAATATATGTATCCATATACAAACTGATTATAAATCGAAGTACCTTTGATAAGGCAAAGAAATGAATTATATATATAATACCTTGGAGATCCCATGGCTCAATTTTGTATAAATCAACATCTTTTATAACATCCAGGTCTATTTTTCTTGATGCTACTTTCTTTCTAAGATAGTAGTCAACAAGTTCTTCATCGGTAGGATGGAATCGGAAGCCTGGAGGAACATGAGAAAATGTATTCATGTTCTTGGGTTTCTGCTATTAAGTTCCTGCCGATACATCGATCACATATATGTCAACTTCATAACTAGAAATCACATATATGAACATATAATAATATTTATCACTCGAACATAAACATAAATGATATAACAAGGTTATAATAATTATAACTATCAATTATATATGTAGTCTTAAATCAAAATAATGAATGTCAAAAACTTTAAGAGTGATTTAATTTGTGATCAAATTCAAGTTATCTTCAGAGTGATTCCTCCTTACAATTGCATAAGCATTAACAAAAAAAAATAAAAATATCTAAAATTGTGAAATAATTCCTATGAAACTTGAAAGGATCGATATACAATGAGCTACATATATAAAGGTCAAAATCCACTCATGAAGCTAGCCAAATCAGTGGCACTAGAATATATTTAAGGTTCAGATTAATTATTTTAATAGATATACATTTGTGTGAAAAAATAAGTATTTCTGTGTAAGAAAGATTCATATAGGCTATAATGTCGAATCAGAAACAAAGCAACATAGAAGAGTATGAAACATAGTATTAGATGTCATCATCGATCGAACTAAAGCATACCCTAGTTAGAGATGAATTAGATCATGAGGCCATGATAGCCAAAACAAAGAATTAAAACATGAAACAATAAAATTGAAATAAAACAAGATATGATTTGTTGATCGTGGACCATAATATTATGAGAGTCTCTATCTAATCACTCTCAAGCTCCCTTCTTCAACATCCACATATATAGAAGTTTGCACAGAGTACAACATATGGCCTCTGCATAATTTGTGTGTGTGTGTGTGTGTGTGTGTGAGAGAGAGAGAGAGAGAGAGAGAGAGAGAGAGAGAGAGAGGACGAACCTTTTGCTTTTATGTTAGCCTTGAATCCTCCAGTTCCAAGAACAAATAACAGATTGCAATAGAAAGATTTAATTGATTCTCTTCTTTTTTGTTCTTGGGATCAAAGAAAGCATAAAAGCCCCCACTTCCTTGAATCTATCTTTCTTCTGTTTTATTCTCTTTGCTTTCCAAAATAACCTGGTCGGCCAAATTGATCGTATCAAAGAAACGAGAAAGATACTATCGAAATATATATGATTCAAGAGTTCCAATCTTGAGGAATGGGAGCAAAGAGAAGGTTGCTTTAGCTATATAATCGGGCAAGATCAGGATATTTATATGAATATATTTATAGATGTTTGATGGATTGCTGGAAAAGGCTTTTTTTGGAGAGAACAATGGCGGAAGTGCCGGAACTAAAGAACCGCCACCACTTCCACCAGCTACCGACAGCGATGTTGAAATCTCCCTTTCTCACACACACACACCAAAGATTATAACAATAAATTTATTCCAATTGCTCGCTTTAACAGTAACAAAGAAGAGTGCTAGCAGAGAGATATATAAATATATAACAAGCAAGCTTCTTAAACACAACACACACCCTCCGCCACCCTAGAGATCGGCGAAAAGCTCAAATAAAACAGAAATAATAGCAAACAACTATAACAATGGCGTAACTCAACAGCCTCTGCCCTTCAATCACTTTCTTCATCTTCATTCTTCCCATATTTGCCCTTTATTATAGATTAATTAAATTTCATTACCTCTTGAATGATTATATTGTTGGTGCTCTAGGGTTCGATGCTACAACGTGAATACTTAAGAACAGAAGGCGGTGAGGGCATTTGGGTAATATCAGAAGGAATAAAATCTAATAGAGCCAGTTATCCAGCGATTGTGTGGTGACAACAAGTGGACAAGGGGACCACCAGCAATGGAGTCATGATGTCATGTCATTTCACTCTTCCCGCACTCTGGTTGGTTGGCTTGTTTGTTACAAACCCATCATGATTCTTTTCTTACTGTCGCTTTCACTCCGCGTGGGGCCCACGTCAACTGACCCTGGAGCATTTGGAAAGAGACTCTCCTCCCAAAGACATATGCAAATAAAACAAAGATTATAAAGAGCTAATTAGGGTTTTTAATATAGCACAATTAAACTTTAATTTAACCGGTATTTTGATCGAAAAAATGCCATATTCGGTTTTATCCTGGAGATAATTAGTACACAAACAAGTTCATTGTGTGGAATAAGCTGCATTTATTCGGTCCTTACTCGGTCATGTCCTTAATGAGTTAATAAAACTATCATTTTCAAACAAGATTATCTGTTTAAGAGAGGTTCATGATATTATTAGAGCTCAATGCCGCAATACTAAAAACCTTAATTCGGTGTTGTTGTATAAAATATACGTTAAATCTTGAATTTTGCTTCGGAACCTCCTTTTTCTTATGCAATTTAGCCATTGTCGGTTCCGTTCAATCAAACAGTGTCACATTTTGGTTTTCATCTTTCTTTTCTCCTTTATTTTGACATCTACACCTCAATTTTCTTCTTTTCTTCACAATTAAAAATCAAGTCAACATTTTGATCCATGCCTCCTAAAATATACCCTAAAACTTGGAATTTTCTTTGTTACCTCTTTTTCTTATGCATCTAGCCCTTCGTCACTTTTGCCAAATCAAATAGTGCCACTTACTTCGGTTTCCACCTTTCTTTTCACAAATTTTCTTTTTTAAAATGGTCCGTATGCCTCATTCAAGCACACAGCATAAACACGCACCCAAGGAATCCATGCATTTGAAACGTTAGTTTGTGACCGTTTCTCCTCCTGGGGTTTGAACCCCGCATTCTCCTCGGAAAGTGAAATATTATAACAACTAAGCTATTAATCATTGGTCCTTTCCACAAGTTATACATGTCAATTATCTGTTTAAAAAATACAAATCAAGTTAACTTGTTGAACCGGATCAATGGCACGACTGATTAAAATAATCAAACAAGAGGCACCCAAAGAAAACTCGTACGAATTAAAAATAGAAATGAGAATATTTGGCGCGCGCCAAGCCGTATAATTAAGCCAAGGAGGGAGCGTGTGAGGGGGAAAGGGAAGGGGTTAGGGGCCCACAAGCCGTTATGGGGGCACGCGGGAGTCGGTACGTGGCGGCTCATGGTCCGGCATGAGCTGGACCTGATCATTTGTGTGCTGGCCTGCTGTCTCCTTGGGCCCCACATCCCTCTATTGCGGGCCCCACTCCTGTGTTTGTCAATTCCCCACGCTCCTCTTCTATAGCCTACACTATTAAGTCGAAATTCCACTTAAAACTTAATTAAGATGTATTATTTATAGGCGTTCAAAAACTTGCAGTAATATCCGGCGAAACATAAACCTAATCAAGAAAAACTGAAGAATTTGACAGACACGGATCCTAGATGGCGGAAAAGACTCATCGACGAGAAATCACTAAGAAGCAGATGCTATATCATCGGAATCGTCTAAGGTTAACAATCGTACCAAAACATTTTTGGAGAATGGCCGGTACTCGTATTTGATGTAATTTGGAGCCTTCTCAGTTGTATTTCTTTTCTATTTCTTTGTACTAGCAAGTTTCCTTAAACTGTCCATAGAATGAAGCGTGAAGGTATTTACTTTCATTTTAGGAGTAAGAAGAAAGATGTATTAAAATATTTTTTAACTTGTCTTAATTTGCAAAAATGCAAATATAATAGGAGCTTGGTATATGTACATAATAAAATATGGGTACCAGAGGTAGAAAAGTGAAGCAAAAGACACGTGATCCTGTAGTCATCCATTGGCGAGGCCACCAGCAACCAGAATCATCCCAAATATTATAACGCATTTTTGAACAAGGGTTCAATACTAATTGATTTGTCAAAAAGGTTACTCTTTTGTGTAATTTTATTATATTATTAGCCGAATAACAATTCTGGCTACTGTACCAAAACACCAAAGTTGAGATGAGATCCACCGAATATATAATTATATTCTAAATAACAAGGCACCATGGGTTGAGGGTTCTTTGAGATAACACCTGAATTTTTTTGAGCAGCGGTAACTTTTAAGTATTCTACAATTTAATTAGGTTATTTAGGTCATTCGATAATAATCAAACCTGGATGCTTTGGCCACAACAGAACTCCAGAATTGTGATAAAGATCAAGAGATGTATTATTTTATTTTAACACTGACTTCTAATATGAGTAATGCTAGAGCGTGGATTAGAGGCAGCTTGGGTTTTATCAATAAATTTATATGGTGGTGTTGTTTGAGTAAAGACAACAAAGCTCCGGATCCGAGAACCTGCAAAATCAAGGATCTTCCGGGTTCGAACCCAGGGCATCTCATCCGATACTTAAGTCAGTAAAGATGTATCATAGGTATAAAGCATATAAAGTAAATGTTTAGCAGACGGTGGGAGAGCCGAAATCTTCTCGACGGCGGAAACCCTAGGTCGGGCCATCTCTTCTCTATCCTTTTAGGGGTTTTCCCCTTTGGGCCTTATTTTTGGTTTTCCTATTTTCAGGGTTTTATGTGTTGTATTTATAGCATGCATAGCAGGGTTGATGTGGATTCTCTATATTATTTATTAGTCAAGATCAGTGGTTATATGCGAGCTTTGGGTCTTATAAGGCCTCCAGGCCGAATGAATATACGGGTTCGGATCCCATAAATAAATTCGGTAAATCTATGCTATATCGGTACTCCTTGCTTTGAACTCTTCACATGCGAGTGAGAGGTCAAAACATAGAGAGTATACGGTTTAGAGTTATCGTTGTATTGGATTCATAGCATCCGAGCATGGGTTGTGTGATATACTCGTCGAACACATCGAGTGAAGCTCGATCTTGTCTTCTCGCTGAGCGATGCCTTTATTTTTTCTGTTTTGAAGGGTAGCTTGGTTTTTTCTTCGCTCGAGCAATGGTCGGTTTTCTTTTTCTTCGTGTCGAGGGATGCTCGGTCTTTTCTTCATTTTAGGACGTGTTCTAAGGGAAAGAGAGTTTCGCTGGTCTTCGTGCCTTTGGCAGGTTGGCTCGGGGCATCGCGCCTTTTGCAGGTTTGACTCTCGGGGCTTCATGTCTTTAGTAGGATTGGCCCTCGGGGTTTCATGTTTTAGCGGCCATCAACGCTTGTGCCTTTTGTGTATTCACCCCTCGGAGCTTCGTGTCTTTTGCGTGTTCACCCCTCGGAGCTTCGTGTCTTTTACGGATTGGCCTTTTGGAGATTCCGTTCTTTTTGGACCTCGGTAAGTGATGCAACCCTAGCCTATATGGAGCAGCTTGACCGTTCCAAAACACATCACGTCTAGTTCAACCGATAATCCTGAACTGCCAAATCTTACTCGATTTGTGCGTTCTCCCAGCCAAATCGAAACTCTCGCAAAATCGTCTGGGGAAATATTGAAAGCACATTGACGTCTTTCATAATCGCGAAAATCCATCATTTAGGGTCCCGAAATTGCGGTCAAAGATTTGCTTTATAACTTTGACTTTCGAATTAGGGATGATAAACGCCCGGATCAGTTAAGTTTTTACAGGCAGTATCGAGAATCAATTCTGAATGCAATCAAATAATTAATTTCGATTTTTAGCAACTTTCTATTTTAGGCAGTTTTTATTTTATTGGTAAATTTTGTAGGGTTCCTAGGCACACTAAGGAGGTCTCACAAGGCATCAACCATGTCAATTTCAAATTTTACGGGTGCCGAGAAACCCTATACTAGATCGTTAACTAGATTTTAGGCGATACAAACAACTAGTTAACAACTTAACTATATGATAAACGGAAATACAACCTTTGTAGATCCGGTCCTCCACCTCCATAGCTCCGCAATGAAGTCTCCTCGCTGTCCAAATGGAAACCCGGGCTCTAGCGTCGGCTTCATCGGAGAAATGGGCGGGTAAGGTCGTCGGCTTCATGCCGAAGATGATCTACGTCGAGGCATCGCTAGATCAAGCTCCCACTTCACCAAGTCATGAAAACTTGTGAAGAAAACACCCTATACTACTTGGCAAGAGGTAGAGGATGAAGAAATAGGAAGTGGGTTCACTTTAGAATTGGATTTCTCACTTGTTTTCTCAAGTTGCCATTGTTGTAGCAACCTTTCTTCATGTGATGAAGAAGAAGAAGAAGAAAGAATGAATATGATAAGTTATTATCAAAAAAGAATAATAAAATCATTCTTATCATAATATTAACTATGGTAATGTGTAGAGAGTTAACTAAGGTTAGATGAATGGTTAGGGTTTTGGAGATGAAGACAAAATAGTCACTTTGGTCAAAGTTGCATGAAGCTTCAAGAAGCATCATGAAAGAAAGCAACCCTTATGTTTTCATTTCTCCTATTTAATCCAAATAAAAAGATAAATGAATGAATAAATGAAAACCCTAACCATTTACTTAACCAAGGTTTAACTCTTTACACAAACCCTAGCAATCATGCATCATCAAACATGATACAAACAAGTGCACAAAAATATATCACATATACAATGTGCACTACCGAGTGAGAAAATCCATTTAAAGTGAATCGATACAAGTTAATGCAAAGTAATATATCAAATATATAATTATGCATTAAATCATTAAATCAACACTTGATTTAACGATCCGGTCATATCGCATACAACCGACTAATATCCAATGTATCGGCTTATCGAATCAATCCTTGATTCGATAACTAGGTTATATCACATACAACCAATTGATACATTCATCGCGAGAATGAAATACGGTATTACATACACGCATTATTCTCGGTCCCGCACATATCTCATATGCGCTCCTATTTCGTTTCGCTTGAGCCAAGAAACCTCTGTGTAGGACTCTAAAGACTCGTTAATACGCCGGCAGCAGGTGATGATCATATCAAACACCCACAAGCCGCAAGCGGTCTGCTAAACGTAACGGCCACCCGGGTATTGAGCGATCAGAAGATCGACGAGCAAGCCCGCTCATACTCCTGTGAATCCAATCAGTAACACTTACCGTACAGTCCGGTCTGATCGTCTGATATGTCGCATATCTTGCCTAGGGGTGGTAAACGTCAGACCCCAATAGCTCGATAAGTCGTGTCGATATGAGGTCTATAACAATTCGAGAAACTACTGGTAACACTTACGAGTAAATCTCAGCAATCCTGGCTAGGGATTTCCGGTTATAGCCAATCGAACACAGCGCAACATCAACTCCCCATACCGGGAGAGACGAATCCCCTCCTATCGCTCATTGCCTCCATGTGATTCGGGACTGTACCCAAAAACCACCGTTTTGCACGCCCTCTTGGACGTGGTAAGGTGGAAATCAAAGCACAGTGGGAACCACACAAAACTCTATGACGATCTCGGGTCAACAGACTACTCTGTACTAGTGTCACCAGAGAACTGCCATCTGACGTGAGGTATAATACCATCTGGGAGTTCTCGGCGAGTCCGTCCAGTGTACCCAGTCTCCACTGAGCACCCGTACATCATCTCTGATGTCAAACACCAATGGATATGGGATCATCCATCGCCCATCTGTATGGGTCGAGAAGGTATACGCTAGTCTACTCTGGTATATCGATGCCCCGTCTCGATACACCCACGACTAGGGACTTTGAAGGATGTACTTATGGACTACCATGTCCCCACTAGTATGATCCGCATCATAGTCCAGGTAGTCAAGTACACATCCTAAGGGCTTTACCAACATGTAACAGAGAGACAATCAGTGTACACGTTAAGGTAAAGATCAACCAGATAGCATACTATCATGTCGAGCAAGAAAGTCCTCCCTATATATGTCCCAGCATCCACTACAATATACATCCTATGTATAGTAATGGCCTCTAGGGCATACATATAACTAACAATCTCCCACTTGCACTAGGGCCATCTGATAGCAGTGGTTGCAGTATCTCATACTCAACCATCCCATAAAAGTCTCTCTCTGGGAAAAGGCCTATGTGAGTGGATCCGCCGTGCTGTCCTCTGAGTCTATCTCTCCTAACCTCGATCACCCTGGAGATCAACTATCTCCATGATCAGGTGATACTGCCTTAGAATATGTCTGGATCACTGATGGGACGGGCGTTCCTTGGCATAAGCCACAACTCCATTGTCACACAATGGGAGGAACTAAGTTCATCTTATGAACAAAAATACATCCAGACTGCATCTTTGGTAGCATCTCAAGTAGCGATGTATCCTGCCTTTATCGTCTAGTTAGCCACGGTATCTAGCTTGGAACTCTTCCAACATACCGTCCCTTTACTGAGGGTAAAGACAATGCCTGTGACTGACTTTCAGTCGTCCTTATCACCCTGGAACCCTTCCAGTGATTATCCCCAGGATCGTTTGATACCATCTCACTACTTTTAGTGAGAATCCTAACATCCAATTAGATCTATCTCATAGATCCAAAACCCAGGATTTAGGAGGTATCACTTTGATCCTATATGGAGAATCATTGTGATAAGCGGAGATTGACCGAGCGTAGCATAGGAAACTCCTTCCCTATCAAGAGTATGTCATCCACGTACTCTATGAGGATCATCACCATACTCCCTACTACCTTTTTGTATATACAAGGTTCATTACCATTTTGATGATGTCAAACTGTTTGACTAATACATCAAAACAGATGTTCCAACTCCGCGATACCTGCTTTATTCTATAAAGCATCTTGTACACGTTTCCGCTGCTCCCACTGTCTACGAAGCCCTCTGGCTGTGTACTTATAGACGTTCTCTTCTAAAACATCATTTAGAAAAGCAGTCATGGCACCCAACCGCCAGATATCGTAGTCATGGTATGTAGCCGTGGCAAGTAGGATCTGGATGGACTTAAGCATAGCTACTTGAAAAGGTTTCATCATAATCCATGCCTGGTCGATGACGAAAACCTTTTACAAGTCTAGCTTTGAAAGTCTCAACTTTTCCATCTACACCAAGTAATCTTCTCAAGTTATACTTGCTCCTGATGGGAATTTAACCCTTCAGATATAGCAACCAAAGTCCATACTTTGTTGGTGTATAAGGATTCCATCTCAGATCGCTAAGAATCCAGCCATTCTTACAGAGTCACACTCCTGATGGCCTGCTCGAAACTAGTTGGGTCATCATCTCATGATGCAATCCTCGCTCCCACTGTCATCGAGAAACCGAAGTATCTCTCAGGCGGGTGAGGAACCTTACTAGATCGGCGGAGAGGCTGAGGTTCGTTGGTAACTATTGAATCCTTTGGTTCTATCAAATCATCAGCTGTAGTTTGTATAGCTGGAACATTTCCAGTTCTACATAACTGACTTTGCCTTGAGCTTGTCCGGATTTTGCTTTTAGACATAGGCCGGACAACCTCAAATCTTAACTAATTTAAGATATGGGCTCTTCCCTTACCATATCACATATGAAGTGGTAGGCAACTGATTTGATTCGAACCCTATTCAATAGGTATGCAGCTTCTCAAGCGCATAACTCCCAAAAGGAAACAGGTATCTCAGTAGTACTCATCATAGAGCACACCTCATCATATAGGGTGTGATGGCTCCGCCCCGTTATACCATCGTGCTATGGTGTATACGGAGGAGTAATGCTGAGAGAGAATCTCATTCTCCTTTAGAATAGTCCAGGAATTCCGTGCTCAAGTATTCTCCTCCTTGATCTCATCAAAGGACATAATACTTATACCCGTATTTTGGTTCTCTACTTCTAACTTATATTCTGTGAATATCTCAAAAGGTTCGGACTTATGTTTCAACAGGAACAAAGGTCTGAATCTCGAAAGATCATCAGAGAATGTAATGAAGTATAAAGAACCGGTCTTGGCAAGTGTAGACAGGGGACCTACATACATCAACATGTATCATCCCAAGAGTTCACTAACTCTTTCTCTGTTTCCAGTAAACGGAGCTATGGTCATCTTATCTCTGTGACATGACTGGTAAGTTTCACAAGATGTAAATTCAAACTGATTTAAATATGCATCTACATGTAACTTCAGCTAGTCGGGTCGCATTGATATGACCTAGTCTACAATGCCTCAAGTAGGATTCGTTCATTTCTGAACTCTTCTTCTTGTGTGTGTTCCGTATACTAAAGAACTGTAGTTTGATTTAGAACATCAATGCTTTTAGATAACGTGCCTAAACCGATCAACTTTTGATATAGGAAATGTTCAAAACATTATCCAACTATACAAAATTTTATCATTTCTTTACTAATAAAGAGATAGATATGATTTTGTATATCAGGTTCGGTATCTAATAACATTTGTTCAGAATCAATGTATTTGGAATACAGGGTGACAGTGACCAACAGACTTGGCTGCAACACTTGCCCCGTTTTCTGCCTCATGAAACTTATCACCCGTTCTCAGTTCTCTACCTTTCTGTAGCCCTATGTAACAGATTACATATCTGGGATCCTGATCTGGTATTACATACCCAGGACGTAGAGGTTACAGCGAAACAGTTCTTTGTAACGAACACACCCGAAGATGATGCATCAGCATGTACTCTCTTCGTTTGGGCGGCACGGGAAATCTGGTATTCCCCAATTTCCTGCTCTGTCTTATAACAATTATAAATTAGAGCGGGACCAACGTTCCCCAGCTCAGTATAACAAGCGGGTTCGTTCAATATTCCGTATTATTATCTTGATTAAGGCATGATATGGTCGCTATCTGGAGAGAGAAAGAAGAAAACACTCAGCGTGCGCTCTTGCAAGAATAGATTGGTTATTATTTTATCTAATCAGGATGGCTCCCACTGCTTTTTATCAAATCTTCCTTCAAACCCAAAAAGGAAAGACTAGCCGGGATTAATTACACACTACAAGTTCGCCAATCTTTCAGCCAGGCCAGTGTCGGTACTTTGAGGGAGGTCCCCCGTGCTTTCGCACGAACCTAATTTCTGTAATCCTCGTTTTCCCAGAGGCGTTACCTCGTTAACACCTTTCTAGACACCTACTTGATCGGCTAATTGTAATATATAAAACTCTCCCAGGAGTAACTCTTACTCGCAGTGGGTATCGGGATCCAACTATCTCATAGAAGGTATGCAATCTCATTGCAAATTTCAACACTTGAAATTCCCGATAATTTTGCCCCTAGCGTCCTATAACCTTGACGGAGGCCAAACTACCCATAGTCCGCTAGTCAAGTTCAACTCGTCATTTCCTGATTGAATTAAACCCACCCGCACGACCCTTGACGGAGGCCAAACAACGCCGTACGAATACCCTAATCCAATCGCATCATATGCTAGCAGATAAGCACTAGTTAGCTACCGTACACTACGTCTTGACGGAGGCCAAACTACCGCAGCACGAATACTAACTAGTACTTATCTGAAATGACGGAGGGCTACGACAGGTTTTTCTGAAAACTTTTTGCTTAATGAACTTGATATCGTTGTAGAATCAAATGATTTTAAAAATGGAGTGCTTTTGAGGCTTTTCTAGTTTTGCTAAAGGAGTCACTCCCGGTGAAGGGATCGTCGGTCCTTTCCTCTTCGAATGAGGTGCGGGATATATCATATATATCACTGTGCAAAGCAAAAACTCTTAAAAGCAATCAAAAGACAAACCGAGTGTGTAGCATCTGCCAGTTATTGCTAAAGGAGTCACTCCCGGTGAAGGGATCTCGGTCCTTTCCTCATCGAATAAGGTGCAGGATATATCACATATACCGCTGTGCAAAGCAAGAACTGTAGCTACTGTTTTATTTTTGAAATTCGATTCTACAACATCTTAGGTTTCTTTTATTTCATTAATCACATTAATGAAGTCCCATCATTAAAGTTACCTAAACATCACAGATAAATACGACGTACACTTATGCCATCCGCATTCGCCTCGATGTCCCCTCGTGCACCGTTAGGTTAGGTGACTAACGGCAGAGCGGGGCAGGGCTAGCACGGGTGTAAAACATAAGTAACGCCTATATAATATATCATATATACTATATACAGTATCCATCACAGAACATCACATGATCACATCACAGATATCGCAGCAGAAGAAACATATGAAATATTGGATATACTAGGACGTCCGTGTTTTCAATACGAGCCAGTATAAAACACGGATTCCACGGTCGTGATGAATAGCCAAACCCACACCCCTAGACCCCTACGAGAGCGGCAAGCAACCCTTACCAATTCTAGAGTTAGGAGACCCGGACTCGACTCCTCGAGTTGGTCTCCCACTGGACCCCAGAACCCGGTTACTTGTGCCCTCCTCCTTGGGTCTATCCTAGTGCGGAAAAGTAAATAATATACAAACGGTGACATCTTCCGCAACCTGGAAGTGCCCCAATAAAAGAATATTACATACAAGTTTTTACATGAATGAAAATGAAAAACACTCATCTCACATAAAAACCCCCGGCTATTCAAACACGATGATCCAATATAACATATCCAGCAACACAAAATATCACATGTCATTAACGTAAGTAAATATGCGCATCCCAATTGTCGTTGACATATAGCAACGAAACCGGCGATATCACATATTACACTTATGGTCACAGAAAAGAAAGTGTAAAACTACAACAGTTGGAATCCGCAACCTCTTTAGACATCGCATGCCTAATCAAATGAATTCCTTAGACATCGCATGCCTAACAATTATAAACCCCGCATTTTAGTCTCATTATCGAAAACTCTTTTCAATATCAAGTCGGGCAATTCAACAAGATTCCCGACATCCTGATCGAATGCTCGTCGCAAACTTCAGTAGGCGGCCGCACCCCCGACGCCGTCGACGAAGTGCACCAAGGCGGAACACCGCTACCGCGAGCACCCGAACGGATGCTTTCGGCGACGGGGTTCTCCTACAGTCACTTGGTCGGGGCTATGGAGCGAGGCTGTCTATTAAGTTTACCCGGCGAGTATCCGCGTACGCTACGTGATTGCGACGGACTTTTGATCACATCAAAATTCCGTGGCAACCGATCAAGTGAGACTAAACCGCTAGATTTACAACATTCATTCAGTTATCTCATAACTTATTGTAAATTCCAATTATTGTATCACATTCCGAATAAGATAGAAAATGTTAAACTTTCCGATCGAACAATCGAACACCCAAGTTTTCCCAAAACAGATCAACGCATGAAATAGGTTTTAAAACATTCAGTTCATGCCTCAGTACCAACGGTCCAGCCGTAGAAGGGTCAAGCCAACGCCTCACATGTGGCACGCCTCACTGCCCCAAACCCGAAGGTTCAAAGGGCAGTTCAAGACGGTCACATAATCGAGTTAAGGTTTGTTGTCTTCTAGAGGGACCATCGCGTTACTTGCACTACTTAGAACGTCTTTAAACCACGGAAAGATCCAACACTTGGAAATTTCCCGACAGGGGAAAAGGTGGGTATTTATATCCGGTCGAACCTTTTAACATATTCTAACATATCCGGAAAGCCACATAGACAAAGTCTGATAATCCGATCGAATCTACGAACTCCCAATACACCCCAGAAAATTCAACTCATGAATAAATATTAAAAATACCCATAAAACTCAGCACTGTTAAATAGGAGTTACTGTGCAAAAATGGTTGACTGAAGAGGCTAAATGGGCGCGGAACCGCCGCAATAAGCTGCTAATGTCGCGGATCCGCCGCGCTTTAGACAGATCATTAGGTAATTTTTGCACCGTAATTTTTAGAATTATCTGCTGAATTTTTTAAGCAATTTTAATTTGGAAAAAACCACTTTTTCAGAAAAAGTCCAGAGAGGGTTAAAAGTTAGGGTTTCGGGGTTCGATCGGGTTTCAAACTTCGTCTACGCATCGCCTAAGGCTCTAGCTAGGCTCTGATACCACTGTAGGGTTCCTAGGCACACTAAGGAGGTCTCACAAGGCATCAACCATGCCAATTTCAAATTTTACGGGTGCCGAGAAACCCTAGACTAGATCGTTAACTAGATTTTAGGCGATACAAACAACTAGTTAACAACTTAACTATATGATAAACGGAAATACAACCTTTGTAGATCCGGTCCTCCACCTCCATAGCTCCGCAATGAAATCTCCTCGCTGTCCAAATGGAAACCCGGGCTCTAGCGTCGGCTTCATCGGAGAAATGGGCGGGTAAGGTCGTCGGCTTCGTGCCGAAGATGATCTACGTCGAGGCATCGCTAGATCAAGCTCCCACTTCACCAAGTCATGAAAACTTATGAAGAAAACACCCTATACTACTTGGCAAGAGGTAGAGGATGAAGAAATAAGAAGTGGGTTCACTTTAGAATTGGATTTCTCACTTGTTTTCTCAAGTTGCCATTGTTGTAGCAACCTTTCTTCATGTGATGAAGAAGAAGAAGAAGAAAGAATGAATATGATAAGTTATTATCAAAAAAGAATAATAAAATCATTCTTATCATAATATTAACCATGGTAATATGTAGAGAGTTAACTAAGGTTAGATGAATGGTTAGGGTTTTGGAGATGAAGACAAAATAGTCACTTTGGTCAAAGTTGCATGAAGCTTCAAGAAGCATCATGAAAGAAAGCAACCCTTATGTTTTCATTTCTCCTATTTAATCCAAATAAAAAGATAAATGAATGAATAAATGAAAACCCTAACCATTTACTTAACCAAGGTTTAACTCTTTACACAAACCCTAGCAATCTTGCATCATCAAACATGATACAAACAAGTGCACAAAAATATATCACATATACAATGTGCACTACCGAGTGAGAAAATCCATTTAAAGTGAATCGATACAAGTTAATGCAAAGTAATATATCAAATATATAATTATGCATTAAATCATTAAATCAACACTTGATTTAATGATCCGGTCATATCGCATACAACCGACTAATACCAATGTATCGGCTTATCGAATCAATCCTTGATTTGATAACTAGGTTATATCGCATACAACCAATTGATACATTCATCGCGAGAATGAAATAAGGTATCACATACACGCATTATTCTCGGTCCCGCACATATCTCATATGCACTCCTATTTCGTTTCGCTTGAGCCAGGAAACCTCTGTGTAGGACTCTAAAGACTCGTCAATACGCCGGCAGCAGGTGATGATCATATCAAACACCCACAAGCCGCAAGCGGTCTGCTAAACGTAACGGCCATCCGGGTATTGAGCGATCAGAAGATCGACGAGCAAGCCCGCTCATACTCCTGTGAATCCAACCAGTAACACTTACCGTACAGTCTGGTCTGATCGTCTGATATGTCGCATATCTTGCCTAGGGGTGGTAAACGTCAGACCCCAATAGCTCGATAAGTCGTGTCAATATGAGGTCTATAACAATTCGAGAAACTACTGGTAACACTTACGAGTAAATCTCAGCAACCCTGGCCAGGGATTTCCGGTTATAGCCAATCGAACACAGCGCAACATCAACTCCCCATACCGGGAGAGACGAATCCCCTCCTATCGCTCATTGCCTCCATGCGATTCGGGACTGTACCCAAAAACCACCATTTTGCACGCCCTCTTGGACGTGGTAAGGTGGAAATCAAAGCACAGTGGGAACCACACAAGACTCTATGACGATCTCGGGTCAACAGACTACTCTGTACTAGTGTCACCAGAGAACTGCCATCTGACGTGAGGTATAATACCATCTGGGAGTTCTCGGCGAGTCCGTCCAGTGTACCCAGTCTCCACTGAGCACCCGTACATCATCTCTGATGTCAAACACCAATGGATATGGGATCATCCATCGCCCATCTGTATGGGTCGAGAAGGTATACGCTAGTCTACTCTGGTATATCGATGCCCCGTCTCGATACACCCACGACTAGGGACTTTGAAGGATGTACTTATGGACTACCATGTCCCCACTAGTATGATCCGCATCATAGTCCAGGTAGTCAAGTACACATCCTAAGGGCTTTACCAACATGTAACAGAGAGACAATCAGTGTACACGTTAAGGTAAAGATCAACCAGATAGCATACTATCATGTCGAGCAAGAAAGTCCTCCCTATATATGTCCCAGCATCCACTACAATATACATCCTATGTATAGTAATGGCCTCTAGGTCATACATATAACTAACAAATTTGTTGTGATTTTTGATTTTGTATGGGTCTATTTAAGAGATTCCATACAATTGTAATAGGTAGATTTCAATTAATAAAACCTTAGTTTGGCAAATTATCGTTGTCATTGTTTGATTCCTTCAACCTTCTCTAAATTCAGCCTAAAAGTGCAGCATCCTAAATCAGGACTGCACCAAGTGGTATTAGAACGCAACGTTCGATACTCGTCGACAACATCCAATGGCGGCGTGTGGAAATCATGGGGGTCATGGGGTCAGAGAGATGCGATGTCAGAAGATGGAGGTATCTTTTGCGAACAACGCGAACAAAAACTGCGGGATGTCATAGTAGATGACCTGCGAAAGCAGAACACAGAGTTTCTAAAGCAGATCAAGGCCTTGAGAATAGAACAAGTATGTACCCAGAAGAGACGGGCTACCGATTCGGATCATGATGACGATTCAGGGTCCGAAGCGAGTTATCAGGCAAGGCGTAGCTTCCGAGGAGGCTATGAACGACCTTGGGATGACGTGAATGTAGATCTCCCTGATTATGCAGGCGGCTCCCAACCCGAAAAGTTCCTTGATTGACTCAATACGGTGGAACGCGTTTTTGAATATAAAGATGTTCTCCCTAACAGAAAAGGTAAAGTTGGTTGCCATCAAACTTAAAGTCAGGATTCGGTATGGTGGGAACAAGAGCGTCGCGTCCGAGAGAGGCGAGGCAAGCCTAAGATTACGAGTTAGGAAAAGATGAAGGAGAAACTGAAAAAGAAGTTCCTTCCATTTAACTACACCCAAACTATATACCAGCGACTACAATAATTACGGTAGGAGACTCGATCTGTTGACGCCTACACAAAGAGTTCCATCTGTTGATCGCTCGCAACGATCTGGCAGAGACCGAGGAGCAACGAGTAACCCGCTATCTTAGGGGACTCCGTCAGTCGATCCAGGACGAGCTGATTTTCATCCGATGTTCAAGCTCTCCGAGGCTTGTCAGCATGCCTTACTTGCCGAGAAGAAACAGTCCAGAGGCGGAGGCAGAACATATTCACAAGGAGATGTGAGCAACCGCTCTACAGCCCTAATAGCAAATGTGCCAACAACGGTAGCTCAGAACATAAGACCTACAGCAGCAAAGTCTAACTTCTGTTGTTTTGAGTGCGGGGAACCGTAACATCGCACCACAAACTGTCCCAAACGATTGAACAAAGGCAAACGGTTGATGGTCGGTGCTGACGATGAGAGAGAACCCGATGAAGCAAGCGAGGATGAAGGCGAAGACCAAGGGGAGTTCTTGTTGGAGCTGATAGGATCCACACAGCTTTTGTCATTTAAAGGACTCTTCTTGCACCTAGACAAGGGGAGAAGGAGGATTGGCTGTAGACCAACGTCTTCCACACCATATGTACCATCAAAGAGAAATTCTTCAAGGTCATCGTCGATGGTGGAACTTGCGAGAACCTCATCTCTAAGGAGGTGGTCCAAAGGCTCAACTTAGTCATCGTCCGTACAAACTGCACTGGCTCAAGAAGGGTAGCTAAGTGATTGTAGATTCGCGTTGCTTGGTTTCCTTCTCCATGGGAAACAAGTATTTTAATGAAGTCTGGTGTGACGTCATGACCATAGAAGCATGCCATCTACTTTTAGGACGGCCGTGGCAGTATGATCGAAACACAGTGCATAATAGACAGAAAAATACCTTTACTTTTGTGAAAGATGGCCAGAAATTTATGCTCTGGCCCGTGAGAGAAGAGGATGGGCCCAAACCCGCATCGGGGGAGGAAAGTAGTCTTTTTACCAAGATAACACTTACCAATCAGGCACGTCCGTTCGAGGAGGAGGCACACGAAACTGGGGTTATCTATGCCCTGGTAAGCGCGGAAGCACGTGCAACCCTCATAAGTTCGTGATTTGGTCAAGCCACTACTGTAGGATTACGCAGACGTATTCCCGAATGAGCTTCCCAACAACCTCCCACCAATGAGAAACATATAATACTGCATCGACCTTATTCCTGGCGCAAGTCTCCCCAACAAACTAGCATACTGTATAAACCCGAGAGAATACCAGGAGCTAAGGAGGTAGGTAAAGGAGCTACTAGAGAAACGATTTGTGCGACCCGACATGAGTCCTTGCGCCATGCCAGCCTTTTTAACTCCCAAGAAGAATGGCTCATGGCATATGTGCATCGACAGTCGTAGCATCAACAAAATCACCGTGAAGTATCGTTTCCCGATACCGCGAATCGATGACATGCTCGGTCAGCTTGCAGGGGACAAAGTCTTTTCGAAGATAGACTTGAAGAGCTTATATCACCAAATCTGCATTCGACCGGGAGACGAGTGGAAAACCGTGTTCAAGACACAGGATGGACTTTATGAATGGCTGACGATGTCGTTTAGTCTGTCCAATGCACCAAGCACATTCATGAGGGTCATGAACCACCTTCTACAACCATTCTTTGGAAGGTTCGTGGTTGTATATTTTGATGACATCCTTATTTATAGCCCTTTTCGTAAGATTCACTTGCAGGATCTGAGAAATGTTTTCGAGATGTTAAGGGAGCAACAACTCTATGCACATCCGAAGAAGTGTCACTTCATAGCAGATCAAATCATGTTTTTGGGTTTCATCGTCTCTAGTGAGAGGGTGCGTGCAGACCCATCCAAAATACAAGCAGTTCGAGACTGGCCCGCGCCGAGGAACATTCATGAAGCTTGGAGTTTCACGGCCTTAGTTCCTTCTACCGTCGTTTTGTACCAAATTTCAGCGGGGTAATGGCCCCAATCATAGACTGTTTCAAGTCGCGGGTACCTTTCTATTGGAGCAACGAAGTACAACAAGCATTCAACGCCATCAAAGAGAAACTAATTACTACCCCTGTACTGTCTTTGGCATATTTTGAAAAATATTTGAGGTGGCATGTAATGTATCGGGGGGGGGTGTCAGTGGCATACTCAGTCAAGAAAAGCGACTAGTGGCCTTCTTCAACGAGAAACTAAATGGCGTAGGGCTGAGTACAACACCCACGACACCGAGTTCTATACTATCGTCCAAGCCTTGCGACATTGGGAGCACTATTTATTGAGACGCGAGTTCATCCTTCATTCTGATCATGAAGCCCTCAAGTACATTAATGGGTCGCATAAGTTGAATCATCGACATGGTCAATGGGTTGAATATATCTAACAATTCACCTTCTCCTTGGAGCACATCGCGGGGGTCGATAATCGAGTGGCCGATGTTTTGAGCAAAAGAGCGACCTTACTCTCCATAATGCAAGCTCGGATTGTAGGGTTCGATACCTTTCGCGAACTATACCCTGCGGACCTGTTCTTCGGTCCTATTCACAGAGCATTGAAGCAATCTCATCATGGACCTGAACAACGTAAGTCATGCTATCTGCTGATGGACGATTATCTTTTTCGGGGACTGCAACTCTGCATCCCTGAGTGTTCGCTGCGAGAAAAGATCGTGGAGGAACTTCATAACGAGGGCCATTTTGGACGCGACAAACTCCTGGCCATTATCTCTTGTGACTACTACTGGCCTAACATAAAACAAGATGTGATACGTTTTGGAGAGCACTGCTATATTTGGCAAGTGTTCAATGGGACGGCTACGAATGCGGGTTTGTACACCCTACTCCCAGTTCCAGCAGCACCATAGGAAGACGTCGACATGGACTTTGTCCTAGTCCTACCCCGAACTCAAAGGAGCATGGACTCAGTCTGTGTTGTGTTCGATCGATTCTTCAAGATGACACATTTTCTGGTCTGCAAGAAAACTATGGACGCATCTCGGATTAGTGACCTATTCTTCAAAGAAATCATGCGCCTTCATGGGGTACCCAAATCCATCACATCAGATAGGGACACCAAGTTCATGAGCCATTTTTGGAAGACCTTATGGAGGGATCTAGACACTAAACTGTGCTTTAGCACTGCTTATTTCTCTCAAACAGATGGTCAAACTGAAGTGGTCAACAGAAACCTCGGTAATCTCCTCCGTAGCCTAGTTGGAGACAACCCAAGGAAGTGGGACCTTCCCTTCACACTAGTTGAGTTCGTTTACAACCGTTCTATTAACTGCACGACGAAGAGGAGTCCATTTGAGATTGTGTATGGAAGTAATCTCACTGGCGTTCTCGACTTGGCGCCAATTCCCTATATGGGGCATCCCAATGTTAAAACTGAAGACATGACCGAGCACTTGAAAAGAATTCATGATCATGTTCGACAGCGAATTGAAATTGCCAATTCCAAATATGAAGCAGCTGTGAACAAGTATCGTCGTCACGTGGTATTCGAAGAAGGTGACTTTGTTTGGGCCATCCTCACCAAGGACTGCTATCTGGTAGATGAGCATAATAAATTGAGCAACAGGAAAGTGGGTCCCTGTGAGATTCTTAAGAAGATAGGCGAAAACGCGTATCAATTGAAGTTGCCTAGTCATTCAAAGAATTCAGACATATTCAACGTCAAGCACTTGATTTCATATGCGGGTGACGGAAGCTCTTCCGAGGACGTCGGCTTGAGCTCGAGGTTAAGCTCTTTTTATGACGGGGTGGATTATGCAGCCTTAACCTATATGGAGCGGCTTGACCGTTCCAAAATACGTCACGTCTAGTTCAATCGAGAAACCCGAGCTGCCAAATCTTGTCCGATTCATGCGTTCTCCTAGCCAAATCGAAGTTCTCGCAAAATTGTCTAGGTAAACAATGCATGCACATTGACGTCTCTCAGAATCACAAAAATCCATCATTTAGGGCCTAGAAATCGCGGGCAAAGAATTTCTTCGAAATTTTGACTTTCGAATTAGAAATGAAATCAACGCCCGGATCAGTTAATATTTTACAGGCAGTATCAAGAATCAATTCTGAATACAATCAAATAATTAATTTCAATTTTTAGTAACTTTCTATTCTTAGCAGTTATCTATTTTAGGCAGTTTTTATTTTGTTGGCAAATTAGTTATGATTTTTTTTTATTTTGTATGGGTCTATTTAAGAGACTCCTTATAATTGTAATAGGTAGATTTTAATTAATAAAACTCTAGTTTGGCAAATTTCCATTGTTATCGTTTGATTCGTTCAAGCTTCTCTAAATTTAGTTTAAAAGTGCAGCATCCCAAATCAGGGCTGCACCGGTGAGTCTTTTCTTGGTGGTGCTGGGAGTGAAGCTCAACCTATCTTACGACGAGCCTTCTATTTTTCTTGATACATGTTTCTTTCACATTTCTCAAAAGAAAGATTAAAAGCATTTGTGGTATTAAAAATATCTCGCTTTATAATAATTTGATTTTAAATATAAAATTTTACTCGACCACCACCTTATTTGAGGTCTTTTTATTATATGGGCTTGTAAGTGTCAGACTGGGGGCTCAAAGTGTTCGGAGTCATGTTTCGTAGCTTGTGTATGGGTGTTTGCATCCTGTGGATGGCTTCTGGGAGTTCGCAGCTTGCATCTGAGAGCTCGCGGTCTTTTCTGATAGCTCACAACTCATAGCCTGTACTAGGTTGCAGCTTGGAGCTTCGATCCCACAGCTCTCCAGCTCGTAGGTCGCAGCTCGGAGCTCTCCAGCTCACAGCTCACACGTCTCCAGCTCATAGGTCTCCAGCTCGTATCTTATAGGTCTAGCTTGCATTTGCTTCGTCTTGTCGGGCTTGGCCCTGGCGCGGGATTAAATCTCATACCTGAAACCTAACTTAGTAGCCATGTTATTACATCAATCATATAGAAAATCTCTTCTATGATCGAGATTAGTAGACGAGTCTATGCTATCAATAAATTATTCGTTCTATATCGATCAATTTGACTTATTATTTTTATATATGCATCTCGGTGTTTATTGTTTAAAAAATAAAAAATGAGGTATGTACTATCATGTCTTTCCAAAGAAATAATCATGATATAAAAACACTAAATTTGTTGAACAATCTCTTCAAAATCTTCAAAATATGAATAGGTAGAGATCTTCCTAATCTTTTCAAAATATATGACAGAAATATAGCCGAAATAGGATTTCATCAAATCCTCTATATTTAAAATATCTTTTTAGAAAAACATTTGTAATATCATCACATATTAAAAAATTTATACGATGCATATACTCAGTCATATCCTTGATTCAATCATTAAATCAAAATCTGTTTTAAGGTTCTCTTTTTTTTTAAAAAAAAGAGATAAACTCGTCACAAAAGCACAAAATATCAATACCATAGATTTACCGATGCGATTTTATCAAATCTAGCAGAAATGTTCTTAAAAAGATAACCTTTTAATAAAAAAATTTAAATCTTTACGTACCTTGATTATTGCAAATCGATATACCTCTTTATTTCGTCGAGATTTCAATTGAAAAGTCAGGATCTTTTGATCGCAAGCTCAGATCTAAATTCTACCGCGGAGCTCTTTTCCATAGACGACACCAATTGATAGAGCGTGGATCTGAGATAGCTTGGGATTTATCAATAAATTTGTATGGTGGGGTTGTTTGAGCAAAGATGGCAAACCTCCAGATCCGAGAACCTGCAAAGTCAAGAATCTCTAGGGTTCGAAACTAAAAGACCCCCTCTGATACTTCAAACAATAAAAATGTATCATAGGTATAGAGTATGTAAAGTAGACGTTTAGGAGACGGTATGAAAGCCGAAATCTTCTCAACGGCGGAAACCCTAGGTCGGGCCGTCTCTTCTCCTTCCTTTTAGGGTTCTTCCCTTCTTAGAATTCTCCCCCCCACCCCCACCTTTTGATATTATTTTTTGTCTCTCCATTTCTGGGTTTCATGTGTTGTATTTATAGCATGCTTAGAAGGGTTGATGTGTGTCCTTTATAATATTTATTAGTTAAGATTCATGGTTATGTACGGGATTTGGATCTTATAAGACCTCTAGACCGAATGAATATATGGATTCGGATCCGATAAATCAATTCGATAAATCTATGCCACGTCAGATTCCATTATCCTGATTGGAAAACTCTTGTTCGGCTATATACTACTATAAATAGGGGTTGCCCCTACGAATAAAGAAATCCTTAGGGGCAACTTTTTATTGCCCCTACGGATTAATCCGTAGGTCCCCACTGTTGTCCCTACGGTTTTCTACGTTTTAATTTAAAAATATTTAATCGTAATTTGTTGTTTGGCCTTACGGAGCCGCAAACAAAGAACCTACGGGTAAGTCCGTAGGGGCATGTATACGGGTTAATAATAAAAAAAAGGCACAGAAAATCCCTCACCGTTCCCAAAATTTCCTTCTCTCTTATTCTTCCGCACCTCGCGACGATCGTTCCCGCGTCTCGATCCCGACCTCGTCGCCGATTGCGTCCTCATCCCGATCTCGCCACCGCAACCGCGCTTGACTCGTCGACTTCCGCGTCGCAACCGCGCTTGACTCGTCGCCGATTGCATCGTCGACTACCGGCCTCCTCCGTCGTCTCCTACACCGCCCTACAGGTTAGTAAATCTCCAATTTTTACTTCTAATTTAATGCTTTTATTTCTTTCTTTTGATGATGTTAGGGGTAGGGTTCAGGGATCAGGGTTCAGGTAGGGGCGGCATCGGGTTAGTTAGGGTTAGGGTTCGGTTGGGGTTGGGGTTGGGATTAGGGTTAGGGTTCGGTTGGGGCTGGGGCTGGGGTTGGGGTTAGGGTTCGGTTGGGGTTGGGATTGGGGTTGTGGTTGTGGTTAGGGTTATGGTAATTAGGGTTAGGGTTAGTGTCAGGGTTAGGGTCAGGTTTAGGGTTAGAGGCTAGGGTTAATTTGGGTTAATTACAGGGTAGGGTTAATTTGGGTTAATTAGTGATAATTTGAAAGGGTTAAGGTGTTGATTAGGCTTAATTTGGTTAATTTGGGTAAATTTGGTTAAGTTTGGGTTGATTAGGGTTAATTAGGTTAATTTGGGTAAATTGGGTTAAGTTTGGGTTAATTAGTGATAATTTGTGTTAGGGTAACAATTATGGTTAATTGTGGTTAATTTGGGTTATTTAGGTTTATGGTGCACTAGTTTATTTAGTAGGATACACTAGTTCATTGCAATAAGATACTTGATGACAACGTAAACGTACAATTTTACCGCAAACGCAAGAAAAATTTACCCTAAACATGAAATTTCGAACCCTTAATAACGAAATGTAAACGTAAAACTTATTCACGTTAAATGTTCAAGTTAAAACCAATATATGATACTCGATGATAATATGAAACCTTCATATTCACATCGATACTCATATATGAAAGTAAAAGTGCCACTTAGTCCCCGTCTATCGGTTAACATACGTGCGATGCTCGTCGTGACCTAGAACTATACGAAGGTTTTTAAATAACGGACGGTATAGCTCGATACTAACAACCGTCGTATAGTCTACGCGACAAGAAAATTCAATCGTATGGTAACCCATAGATTTGTCCCGTGTGGACAAGTTAAGAATGTATAAAGCAAACGCCTTCATTCACTTGTGTTTTCATCCGTTTCGAGATATTTCGTCGGTACCTTTCCGCTGGTTCTCCGTGTACAATGATAGATTAGATGTTCATTTCAACGTTGTTTCACAGCTTTGAAATGATTATCTATTCTATTACAGTGTACTCGGAGAACAGCGGGGAGGTGTTGCCGAAATTTACTCGAAACAGTTGAAAGCACAAGTGATGGGTGTTCGCTCTATACATTCTTAATGGGATAGAAGCTTACCCCCGACAGCCGGAACACACACATACAATAAGAATACACAACAAATGCATAATTAGAGAGCGATTCGAGATGTTCAACTTAAAACCAATATATGATAATATGAAACCTTCATATTCTCATCGATACTCATATATGAAAGTAAAAGCGCCACTTAATCCCCGTCTATCGGTTAACATACGTGCGATGCTCGTCGTGACATAGAACTATACAAAGGTTGTTAAATATCGGACAGTATAGCTCGATACTAACAACCGTCGTATAGTCTACGCGACGAGAAAATTCAATCGTATGGTAACCCATAGATTTGTCCCGTGTGGACAAGTTAAGAATGTATAAAGCAAACGCCTTCATTCACTTGTGTTTTCATCCGTTTCGAGATATTTCGTCGGTACCTTTCCGCTGGTTCTCCGTGTACAAAGATAAATTAGATGTTCATTTCAACGTTGTTTCATAGCTTTGAAATGATTATCTACTCTATTATAGTGTACTCGGAGAACAGCGGGGAGATACTGCCGAAATTTACTCGAAACGGTTGAAAGCACAAGTGATGGGTGTTCGCTCTATACATTCTTAATGGGATAGAAGCCTACCCCCGACAGCCGGAACACACACATACAACAAGAATACACAACAAACGCATAATTAGAGAGCGATTCGAGATGTTCAAGTTAAAACCAATACATGACAATATGAAACCTTCATATTCTCATCGATACTCATATATGAAACTAAAAGCGCCACTTAGTCCCCGTCTATCGGTTAACATACGTGCGATAATTTATTCTTTTCAACGACAAACGCACACACAAAGCATATACACGGATTTTCTCCTTTGTCAGTAACTATCCCGTTCTTATATTTTTCAATATAGTCAGCATAACCTACAATTTATATGTTATACAGTCTAACATGGCCCATGAGTACGTCAGAGTTAAGGACTGGATGTATGTGGATTGGAAACAACGTATGCAACCTAAGTTTGTCGCAGGAGTTGCTGCTTTCCTTGAATTTGCATGCGCACATAATAAGATCATAATAGAGAAGATTCACTGTCCGTGCGATAGATGTGGCAATAAGTACTGACAGAAGGTAGAATTGGCAAAGCTTCATATTGTAAAGCATGGGTTTACTAGGCTTTATACAACTTGGAAATATCACGGGGAAGGAGAAGAATGCAGTACTGCGGCAGAAGAAGAAGGAGAACACGATAATGCGGCAGGAGAAGAAGAAGAATTCGGTAATGTGGCAGGAGACGGTAATTTATTTCCATCAGAAGAAATGGAGGATATGGTAGAGGCTGCCCTAGGTGAATCTATTCGTACCGAAGATGACATTCCTTCCGGTCAAGGACCGCGTGCGGATAAATATGAAAATTTCGTGAATGATGCTAGGAAACCAATTTATGAGAATGCGAAGTATTCCACCCTCTCATGGTTCATCCAACTTTTCCAGATTAAGTGCCTAAATGGATGGAGCAACAAGTCATTCACAATACTTCTTTCGTTCTTGAAAGATTCTATGCCTCCGGGAAATAATGTGCCCGACAGCTGGTATGAAGCCCAGAAGATGATGTCTGATTTGGGTCTAAAGTGCGAGAAGATTCAAGCATGTCCTAAAAATTGCGTGTTGTACCGGAAAGAGAATTTAGATTTGAAAGAGTGTCCAACATGCGGAGAGGCCATGTATAAGCCGAAAGATTCTGATAAGAAACCTGATATACCTGTGAAGATAGCACGATACTTTCCCATAACACAGAGGCTACAGAGGCTATTCAGGTGCAAGAAAACAGCCGAGGCAATGATTTGGCATCACCGTGCTCCTCCAAGCGAAGATGGAAAAATGAGCCATCCAAGAGATTCACCGGCATGGAAGGATTTCGATAGGAGGCACGCAATATTCAGTAGCGATCCTCGCAATGTCCGGCTCGGACTGGCTACTGATGGCTTCTGCCCATTCAACTATATGGCTGGAAGTCACAGCACATGGCCCGTTGTAATGATAATTTATAATCTGTCGCCTTGGTTGGCTATGGACCAATCATATTTTATGACGCCTCTTCTTATCGACGGACCAAACTCACCGGGGAACAATATCGACGTCTATCTCCGACCTCTGATCGAGGAGTTGAAATCTTTGTTCATTGATGGTGTAGAGACATATAATGCAAACACAAATACAACCTTCATACTGCAGGCGGCTTTAATGTGGACAATTAATGACTTTCCTGCGTATGGAATGCTATCAGGTTGGTCCGTACATGGTCACAAAGCATGTCCTCATTGCCATGAACACACAACATCAAAATTCTTGAATTTGAGCAGGAAGGTCTATTATTGTGGCTATCGACGTTTCCTACCTTCAGACCACCCCTATAGGTTAGACACGGTTCACTTTGATGGTCATCAGGAGCTTCTTGGACCTCCATCCCCATTGTCCGGAGAGGACGTGACTGCTAAATGGGATGGTTACAATAACGTGACCTTCGGGATGGATCCGACGAAACAGGTCAAACCACCATATTGGAACAAGTTAAGCATTTTCTTCGAGCTTCCGTACTGGTCTACAAATTCAGTGCGTCATTGTCTGGACGTCATGCATATAGAGAAGGGAGTATCAGAGCACATACTTAACTTGCTTCTTTGTAAAGACGGGAAATCGAAAGACAACATGAATGCTCGGATGGATCTACAAGAGTGGGGAATAAGAAGTGAATTGCACTCTAGACCGGTAACGGGTAAATCGGGCAAGTTTCTACTTCCCAATGCCGCTTATCATATGTCACAACCAGAGAAGAAAAGATTCCTGCATGTGTTGCATGATTTGAAAGTCCCCACAGGTTTCTCAGGATCATTCAGCAAGAAAATAAAAATTGTGAAGGGCAAGATCGATGGGTTGAAAAGTCATAATCACCATGTTATCGTGGAGCACCTTCTTCCATTAGCCCTCAGGACTTCTCTCCCCGACTCGGTTGGTCTAGTAATCAACGATCTATGTTGTTTTTTCAGGGAGTTGTGTGCTAAAACACTGGAGGTTGCGACGCTGGATAGACTAGAAAATTCTATTGCGTTGATACTTTGCAAGTTTGAGCGTATTTTCCCACCGTCATTCTTCGATGTCATAATACACTTGACGGTTCATCTTACAACTGAGGCGAAATTAGCCGGACCGGTACAATATCGATGGATGTATCCCGTCGAGAGGTACGTGTAATTTTCCATTTCGCGCAATTTATAAATTTATTGTTGTCCTGTATGCCCGTATTTATTTATTCAACATATTTTCATTAGGTACCTCTACACTCTTAAGAAGTATATACGCAATAAAAATCGACTAGAAGGTTCTATCATGCAAGGTTATCTTCTTGATGAAGCAACCACATTTTGTTCCCGCTATCTGGACGAGAACATTGAGAAAAGGCTTAACCGACCACGAAGAATTCAAGACGGGCCATATGGTAAAGCCGAGTATAAGAGGGTAGACACTATATTTATCAACAAGATATACCAGTTTATCTTGCTTAATTGCGCATGTCTTGAACAAATTAGAGAGTAAGTTTTTTTGGATTAATTGTTATATCTGTGTTTGTGTGTGTATGAAATGATATAATATTAATGTCACAATTATTTGTCGAAAACAGAATTTTTTTTAACGAGGTACGTGAGGGGCATCTTGATTGGAACAAAGAACGTTTGGAAAAATACCATCAGGATAATTTTTGTGATTGGATCACAGATCATGTAAGTTATTCGAATAACATTTTATTGCTATAAGTTTTAATCTAAACTTGTATCGTTATGTATTTATCGTAAAATTTGTTTTGTTAGATCCACGATCCGAACTTGTCTGCATCATTTGAGAGTGATTCAAGATGTTTAGCTCAATTTCCTAGTATGGAGGTTGCATATTACAAAGGATTTGGTGTCCTTGGATACAAATTCGAAGTTAAGGACATAGAAACATCTAGAACCACTCAGAATAGTGGGATTGCGACGGTAGGATCGGACGGTGTGATTTACTATGGGTACTTAAATTGTATACTCGGCATCCACTATCCCGGACGATCAGAACCCTTTTATATATTCCAGTGTACTTGGTACGATCCGCGAATCGATACGGACAGGTGGAGAAGCAATCTTGGGACTTGTAAAGATGAATATGGATTGACCAGTGTGAACACACTTCGATTTTACGGTCAGGAAGATCCGTTTATCTTTCCGAACCAAGCGTTCCAAGTATACTACTCACAGTGTTTGAAGCATCCGGGATGGAGTGTTGTATGCCGATGGAAACCCAGAGATGTCTACGATGTCCCAGAATTCGAGGACAGTGATGAGGACGAAGAAGAAAGAAGGCTTAAAGTGCTCCAACGGTCTGTTTCGAAGGATGGGTTGTCTTCGACCGATCATGAAGTTACGTGGGTTAGAAATGACATCGACGATGAAATCCAAGTAGATATGTATAATGCGCCTGTTTCCCCCAATCAGAGCAAAGCTCTGCTGGAAATTCAAAATTCAAATTTTGAAGCAACGCTTCAAATCCCGGGCACAACGCGCCACGTGTCCAGCGCTGATACGCCAGCGCAGCGCCCAAGAAGGCGCGCCCAATCAGAGCAAAGCTCTATTTTACTGAAGCAACGCTTCAGTTGCGCAAGCACTGCGCTGCGCGACACGTGTCAGCGCAGATGCGCTGCGCTGCGCTCTGCGCTGCGCGACACGTGTCACGCGCTGGGGCATTTGCGCCAAACTGAATTAAGATTTTAAAGAAATCTTTCTGTTCTTGTTAAAACAAGAAGATTTTTTTCTGTAAAACAGAAGCCCTTGGATCAAAGATCCAACGGTGGGGAAAATTCCCCAAATCGCTCAGAGAAAAATCTCTTTAACAAATTTAACTAATTTATGGGCACTATAAAAAGGACCCTAGGCCTCAATTCAAAGGCATCAACATTTTTCTAAAAAAAAAAGGGAGAGAGAGAACTTTGAGAAACTCCTCAAGAATATAAAAAAAAAAGGTAAAAAACCTTTAGAAAAAGAGAAAGTTCTCTTATGAACAGATCATAGATCTAAAAAACAAGATCAATGATCTTTATTAAAAATAAAAGAAAATAAAATAGTGCTTTCCACTTTTCATGAACCTTTGGTTCTCTGAGATAAGAAAAACAAGAAAAAAAAACATATTTTTCTTTGATCTAAATTGGATCAAGAAATCAAATAGTGCTTTGCACTTGAAAAATTGCTCTGTTGCGCTTCTTTATTGGCGCGCTCACCAGAGAGCGCCACGTGTCAGCAGCGCAACAGCGCAACGCACTAGCGCAGCGCACTGCGTTGTTGCGTTTGCGCTCACCAGAGCGCGCCACGTGTCAGCAGCGCAACAACGCAACGCACTAGCGCAGCGCACTGCGCTGTTGCGCTTGCGCTCACCAGAGCATGACACGTGTCACCACCATATGAGCTTGCGCTCATTACCTGGCGCAAAGCGCCAGACAAATGCACTGTATTGCTTACAAAAGGGCCAAGCCCAATTAAAGAAGGCCTAACAGGCCTAATAAAAGGCAATGCATTATTTTAAAAAAAAAAGGGCAGAGCCCAAACTAAAACAGATGCTCCGCATCATAAATAAAGGGACAGAGCCCAAATCAAAAAGGTCTAGCAGGCCAGAATAAAATGCAGTGCATTATTAAATATGGGCAAAGCCCTAGCATAGGCCTAATAGGCCAAAGACCAAGAAAAATCTTGAATATTCTCAATGGGACTTGGCCCAATTCTGGCCGTAAGTCCTCAAATTAAATTGACTGAGCATAGCTCTCTCTTAAATCAATTTATATCCGGTTCGAAGGTACATCTCCGAACTCCTCTGACACACGTCGTTGTAATCACTCAACGTCGTCAGAGAGGTGACGGGTCCCGACAACCACACCCTAAACTAATATTGGACCGAAACGTCCCTAAACTAATATTGGACCGAAACGTCCCTAAACTAATAACGGACCACCACGTCTTTAAACTGGAATATGGACCCCCATGTCCCTAAACTGGCCATGGACCGCAACGTCCTTAAACTACCTATGGACCACTATGTCCCTAAACTGGAACAACAGAGCCTCCAAATGCTCTTTTGCCGGATCTAAACGGTCCCGTTTAAGTTGATCTTAGCCCCAAATATGGCTAACGTATCCTTAAACATTTAAATGAATGATAAAACTCCAAATCAACTTTGGTCCAAGGGTACATTTCTGAACTCCTCTGACACCTGTCGTTGTAATCCTTCAACGACGTCAGAGATGTGACGAATCCCGATGGCCATATATTAAATGGATCACCACGTTAAGTTGATCTTAGTCTAAAACAGGACTAACGTATCCTTGACGAACGTTTAAGTTGATCTTAGCCGCAACGCGACTAATGCATCCTTAAACCAAAAACACCAAACCCAAATCTAAGTAAATACGGATTTGGACTAATCCACGTCCTACGGGCGACGGCATTACTCAGTCTCCGTATACAATCCACGGGCAACCACAAACAAAACAAACACACACACGACACGAAGTGAAATTCTGGAGAAGGAGAAAGTTGTTACCGCGATGCGGTAGCGTAATTAACTGCAGGGGCTTGCGCCTGCAGGGAAGAGCGTCCCCACAGTCAAAACCCCCTCAAGCGAGGGGGAATCTGACGAAGTCTGCTACATCGGCCGCATCCGTCTAAACCTCCGATACACGGTGCCATAAATCAACTTGGCGTCTTCGGAGAGGTGGACGGATAAAACCAAATAGCATCTGCCCCGAATCTCAGGCAAGACAGCCCATGTCTTGGCCGCCATTCGGAGGGGAATAGATTCTGGCGCGCCCGGTGGGACTTCTTCCTCTTTCCACTCCACACTTCGTGTGTCGTCTTCGCGAACCAATCGCGGTCTGTTAAATGGTTGCCTTTGGATTTCAAGTTTACTAAGATTTGGTCTCTCATTTGGTGCAGAAGAGAAAATCAAACATCGATGGCCTCAGCCTGTTCGAAGTGCTCCAATTGCGGTTGCAGCTCGCGTCCAGCCTTAACTGGGGGCATAACCTACGGGCCCCAAGCGGCCTCTTTGTTCACTATGCCAGTGGAACAGGTAACTCAAACCACCACTGGGCTCTTCTTCGGGACCATGCTCCCGCCAACGAGCTTTAGCACTCCTATGCCCGGACAAGAAGCTCCTAAGAAGTCGGTCTTCGATCGACTCTCAACTACTGCGGCCCCTGTCAACAGGTCTCCCAATGCCAAGCCAACGGTCTCTGTGTTCGCCAGGCTAGGTCAGAACTCTAAAGTGGCTATCCCAAGGAGGGCAACGGCCGCTGCTCCAGAAGTCGTTAAGGCGGCTTCTCCCATCAAAGAGTCAGCCTTCGCGAGACTGACGATGTCTACTCTTGCCCCTGCTGGTCAAAAGACATCAGTCTTCAATAGGCTGACATCGGCAATCACCCCACACTCAAACAGGGGGCACAAAGAAACTACCTCAATCTTTGAGCCAATCCCAACGGCTCGCCGTGCTCGACGTCGCCATTGGCAACGAGTGAGGAAGGCAGGGGGCAGCTCCCCCTCAGGGATAACTCCACCTGCTCCAATGGTGGAAGTTAACGCTGCTGTTCCAACTGGGAACAGCTTTGAATTGCTGAGGAAGGTGAGAAAGAACTATCCAATTGCTACATTGAAAAGATCTCCGCCTATGGAGAAAGCTCCGGAGACAAAACAGGAACAGCCCCCTCAACGGCTATCTTCAAAAGTTTATAAAGTTTGGCGGTGGGTTCAAGACTCTGTGATTGACCCAGACCAATTTCGTCGCCAGAAAAAGGCGAAAGTGGAAAAGGACAAGGACCGCCCCATTAAACAGCAGGGGACAGTAGTTGCTAGGATGCCCACTTCAACGGCTCCTCCAACCCTAACGGCCCATAAAAGAAGGAGGCCAGAGAAAGCTCCCGCGTCAGCGGCAAAGGTTAAAAATGGTGAACCTAAACGCCCCAAGTCACGGGGCATAACAGTTCATACGGTTTACATGGCATCGGGAAAAGAAGACAGCCGTGCATCAACGGGTCATAGACCGCTTACACGGTCAGTGACCAAGGCTCAGGAGCAACAACAGAAGCTCCAAGAGATGATGAACGCTATGGCTGCACTTACAGGGCCAAAAGAAAGCCCTGAAACCTCTTTAGATGAACGTCAGGAACAAGAGACTGACGCCGAGTTCCTTCGCCGAGTATTGGAGAAGAAGGACAAAGAGGCTGCGGAACAGGCAGCCAACATAAAGAAAATGGCCCTCCTGTTCCAGGATATGGTGAGTATGATGATTCAACAAGATCCACCTGCTGGGGATCCCCCGATCATTCTTGAAGACGATAGGGGAGAGACATCGAATCCTCCACCGACTCTATCCGCAGCTAAAGAGGATACCATATCAAAAACTGATTTGGATGAATACATTGCCCAGCAAATACGGGTGCATCAGGCGACTGAAGCAGCCGGTCAGGTCGTAAAGACGGGGCGGCCATATCCGGGTTGGTACGATCAGATTAAGTACCCGCCAGGCTATACAATCCCTAAGTTCCATGTCTACAAGGGGACGGGCAATCCTCATCAGCATGTTGCCCAGTTCAGGGCACTCTGCGGTAACACCGGCGGTGACGACAAGCTGTTGCTTCGCCAGTTTGTTGGAAGCTTATCAGATACGGCGTTCGAGTGGTATTCTGAACTCCCAAACAACTCTATTAAAACCTTCGCGGAGATGGAGCTGCTGTTTACTCAACGTTTTGCAAGTGCCAGTGAGCGTACCCCGATGACGGCACTGATTAACGCCAGGGTAAAACCCGGCGAGACATGGGTTCAGTACGCTATACGATGGCGAAATTTATGGTCGAAGTGTGAGCAGCGCATTGAAGAAGCTTCCGCAGTTGGTATGTTTGTGGGAACCCTCGATCCACAAGCAACCATATCACAATTTATGATGTTTTTCAAGCCAACTACCTTCCAGGCGTTGATTGACAAACTAGCGCAAATGGATCAAATGGGCCATAAACCTCCTCTTCCAAGGCCGGACTCCCGAAATGACAAAGGGAAGGGAAAAGCGATCGTCGTCGCTAACGCTCAACAACAACCGAGCGACCCGAAGACGGTTGCTCGTCCAAACAATATGCGCCCGTACGTACCCCTTGAGGATAGGATGGGACGTCCTTATTCCTTCCCCCGCGATAAAACGAGGAGGCTATTCGAGCTGGCGTTGCGCAACAGACTCATAAATCTGCTAGGTCCAAAACGTCCGTTGCAACCGAATGACGTCAACGAGCCCAACTACTGCCCTTACCATCGAGTGCTAGGCCATCCGATCGAGGATTGCTACGTTTTCAAAAATTGGCTTGAAAACCAGTACCGTCAGGGCAAATTTGCGCTATCTGACAAATGGAAGGTGAATCCCCCGCAACCCCACACCTCTAAGGGGACGAATATGCCGGGGGCAACATGCTCCGTAATTGAAGAAGCTCCTTGGGAGGTCGTATTATCAGCCAAGACAAAGAGAATGCTGAACGATCTTCAAACATGTCCAGCGATCAAGTGGAAGAACCCCTTGGAACCGCAGGTCATTGAGGGGAGGTTGAAGCCACGTCCAACTCCAAAGACCGAAGGTGGTGGTTCAAGCATTCATAGCCAGCCGTCAAAATCCTTGAAGAAGAAGAAAAAGAAGTCAAAGAAGCCCGTGAAGCCTGGCGACAAGCGCAAAGACTTACAAAAGCAAATTGACGCGCTTGATGAATACAACCAAAAGGCACGGACTCCCATTACGCTCCAAGAGTTCCTCAATCACGTCTTTCAAGAGGAAAGTGAGGGAGAAAGTTCATCGGATGAATCCGAGGAATATGTGGCGAGCTGTCATATGATCTCCCATGCGATAGCGAACGATGAGGAGACTCCTGGCACTAATATGCTGGGGGCAGATACCGAATTAAAAATTCCGGAGCTATCAGACGAAGTAATTGACGCATTCCTTAATGAAGCTCGGTTGAAAAGTAAGGCTGATCGAGAACGCGAGACGGCCATATTTGAAAGGGCCAAGCGCCAGCGACTTGATGAAAGAGCTGAGACGATCCCGCTGGAGCAGAACACCTTCGCTACCGACAAAAGCCAATTCAAGATAAAGAAGAGGTTTGCTAAGGCCATATCAATGGGCATGAAGCTACCATCCTCTGGAGGAAACATCACCGATGAAGTGGAAACGCACCCCTCCTATTGCTTATATCATCGGAAGGTTTCGCACCCTACTCAAGAGTGCAAAGCTTTCGATAGATGGTGGCAAGGGTATATTGCTCGTCGACAACGCTCCAAGCGGGAAAAGCGTAAAACTCGTCGAGAGCAAAGAAATACGACCAAAGAGCTTGAAAGAACTACCGGCGATTGTCACGTGGTTAACGCTGGCGGGTCACAAGTGCCTACATTCGGGAGCGATTCGGATGAGGAGCTGGAACTCGCCCCTCTCTTTAAAAAGTCAACTTCGGGAAAATAAGAAGAGCCAAAGGTCTGCGAAAATATCCGGCTGCGGAATCGGACGCTGCCTGAAAAGAACCTCGGACCCTTGAGCAGAAAAGATAAAGGGAAAGAAAAGGCCTCTGAAGATATCGTCTTAGATGACCAAGTGGTGGAAGAGCTAAGCGCCAACAACCCGCCGAAGAAGAATAAAGTGGATTATAACGTCTTAGCACATCTGAGAAAGCTGCCCTCACAGCTCAGCATTCTTGACGTCCTTTTGCTATCAAAAGAGGCGAGAGATTCATTGAATAAGGCGCTCCAAGACCCGGAACAATTCCAAGCATGCCTGGCCGAGGAAAAGATGAAGGATGAATTGGAGGAAGTGCACACGGCTGATGTTACTTTTGGCGATGAAGACCTTCTACTAGGGACGTGCGAACACAATCGCCCTCTCTATGTCTCGGGATACTGCCATGATATAAAGATAGGCAAAATCCTGATCGATAACGGGTCGTCTGTTAACCTACTCAACGTGCGGGTGTTGAAGGAAATCTGCATGAACGTCCAGCACCTTGCTCGGGACAAGATCACCATCTCCGGGTTCGACTCCCAATCGTCAAAGACTCTTGGATCTGTGATACCGACGCTACGCTTCGGGCTACTCATCACGGATATTAAGTTCCACGTCATAGACGCCAAGATATGCTACAACGCTTTGCTCGGCCGACCATGGTTACACGAGTACAACATCATCCCTTCTACACAACATCAGTGTATGAAGTATTTTAAGGATGGTTTCGAGTATACCGTGACGGGAGAACTGAACCCGTTCTCTGTGAATGAGGTCCGCAAATATGAAGACGCCAAATACTTCTTACCGGATTTCGAAGACACGGAGAAGTGTCACAGGCCGGAGAACAAAACTAACGCAACCATCCCTGTCTTCGGCAGTGATACCGAGGAGGAGGAAGATATAATTTATTCGGGTTCGCCCCAATACACCAAGCCGGGACCATCCGCCCCTTCACTGATCTTTGGTAGTGATTCAGAGGATGAAGTCCATGCTGTATTCTCTGCTCGGCTTTCAATACGAGCTTCTGCTGATGAAGAGCGAAGTCTGCAGATAGCCATGGTGCCGCCTAAACACCATAAAGAACTGGATGCACTTAATATTTACAATGTAGAAGAGCTACAAACATTCTACATCCCTTCCAGGCGAGAGAGCGAGAAAGCAATTTTGTTTTACCGCTTTGAAGAAACCAAGGTAGAAAAAGAAATCTGGCATGGTACGGATTCTACGCTCGACAGGCTTCAGCCTATCCGTCTTCTCAGATATTATACAGAGGGTTTGAGAAAGCTGCTGAAACGCCAGGGGATATCCTTCAAGCAGACTGTTTAAAAAGCCAAATTCTATGACGGGGTCTGGAATGTTCCCGGGACTCAACGCAAGCTGCCTAACGGGAGAATGGAAACAAAAGGGCTTGGATACATCCGGTCAAAGAGACGAGAGTTACTACCTGGCTGTTACGTCGTGTATGACCTTGACGAAGAAGCGGATGCTCAATGGGAGGACGTTAATCCTAAGCCAGTGAAAGTTCCAGATGCAAAGGAGCCCAGTCTGTCGTTCGAGGAACAAATGGGCAAACTCATAAGGGAAGCGGGTCAAAAAGTCCGAGATGATCACAATCGTGAAATGGCAATCTATGAGAAAGCCAAAATGCAGCGCCTCCTTCAACAGGCAGTAAAAGACGAAGATGCTGCCCCATGTCAACCTGATACAAAAAGGGCTCGACGCGGAGGCAGAAACAGGTTGAAAGGCCAAAGAGGCGCTCAACAGCAACAAAGAAGGGCTAAGAAGCCACGCAAACGGGAGTCAAGTGTTATTGATCGATCCCTTATGAAGAAAATGGGTCGAGCATACTCGTTTCCTCGGGAAAAGACGAAGAAGATACTCGATCTTGCCCTAAAGCATCGAATGCTTACATTGCCGGAGTCTAAACACCCCGAACAAGCGGGCGAAGCCTCACACCCGGACTATTGCTCTTACCATCGAGTGATAGGTCATCCTCTTGAAGATTGCTTCACCTTCAAGAATTGGGTCGAAGATCAGTACCAGCTTGGTAAATTCGCTCTGTCCGACAAATGGAGGGTAGCACCACCACAAAAGCACGAACCCAAGGCCACGAAAGAAAAACCAGTTCCACATTGGGACTGGAAGCGAATTCGTACCTGTCACATGATAACAATACTAAAAGGAGAACCCGAGAACATGGACAGCCTTCCTTGGTGCCTCGAAAACAGTAATGATGAGGTAATCTCAGAATTTCCCCCAGCTCCGAAAGAACTGGAGGATGGAATACATACCACTGCAGATAACCTCAAGAAAATCGAGTTGGGGATGGTAAACGATCCGCGACCGACATTCGTCAGCGAGCTGCTGTCTGAAGAGAGGGTGGCTGCGTTAAAGGACGTCCTTGTGTGGCATAAAGATTGCTTCGCATGGAACTATTCCGAGATACCGGGACTAGATCCAGAAGTTGCTGTACATAGACTAGCAATATCCCCGAACATCAAGCCAGTCAAACAGGCGCCGAGAAGAATGCGACTCGAGCTTGAGATGAGCATCAATACCGAGGTCAAAAAGTTAATCGACTCTGGTTTCATCCAGGAAGTTCAATACCCTGAATGGATCGCCAACATCGTCCCAGTAATGAAGAAAAATGGGACAGTGCGCATATGCGTAGACTTCCGGGATCTTAATAAAGCTTGCCCGAAGGATGATTTCCCAGTGCCAGTCACCGAACTGATGATAGACAATACATCCACTCATGAGGTTTTCTCCTTCATGGATGGCTCATCAGGGTATAACCAGATAAAGATGCATCCCGAAGACCAGAAGCACACCGCCTTCAGGACCCCTCTAGGTATATTCTGTTATAAAGTGATGCCCTTCGGTTTAAAGAATGCCGGTGCCACTTATCAAAGGGTCATGACAAAGATCTTCGATGACCTTATACACGAAATCGTCGAATGCTATATCGACGATCTCGTGGTTAAAAGAAAATCATACGAGGAACATCTCGAGCATTTGAAGACCGTATTTCAACGCCTTCGGCAATACAATTTGAAGATGAATCCTCTTAAATGTGCGTTCGGGGTTTCCTCGGGCAAATTCCTGGGATTCATCGTCCGATACCGAGGTATTGAGATAGATCCGTCTAAAATCAAGGCGATCATGGAAATGCCTCCGCCGAGAACTCTTAAACAGTTGCGATCTCTCCAGGGAAAGCTCGCATACATACGGCGATTTATAGCCAACCTTTCAGGCAAGTGCCGTCCCTATAGCCACCTGATGAAGAAGGGAACTCCATTTGTCTGGGATCAAAAATGCCAAGGCGCACTGGATGAGATCAAGCAATATTTGCAAAACCCTCCAGTGTTGGCTGCTCCAGTTAAGGGAAAGCCTCTCATTCTTTACACGGCCGCCCTTGAAGGTTCTTTGGGCGCATTATGGGTACAAGAGAATGACCAGGGGAAAGAAAGAGCACTCTACTACTTAAGTCGAGTGCTGCTAGGGGCAGAAAGCAATTACTCCCCCATTGAAAAACACTGCCTGGCGTTGATCTTCGCAATAACAAAGCTTAGACATTACGCATTAGCGCATGAAGTCCATCTCATTTCAAAGGTGGACCCTCTCAAATATCTAATGTCAAAGGCCATATTGACGGGACGACTCGCTAAATGGGCCCTGCTCTTAATGGAGTTCTCGATAACGTATCAACCTCTCAAAGCAGTGAAAGGCCAGGCCATCGCCGACTTCCTCGCTGAACATCCCATACCCGCCGATTCTCCTCTAAATTGCGATCTTCCAGACGAACATGCGTTTGATGCAATCGACGGTGGTGATACCCGATGGGAACTCTATTTTGATGGTGCATCTTCCATGAAGAAGCGCAAACAAAACACCCCTATAATCAAATCGGGGGTAGGCCTCATCTTTGTAACTCCACAAGGAGGGATAATGCACTTCGCATTTTCCTTAACAGAGCCGAGAATGAATAATGAAGCTGAATATGAAGTTTTGATAGCAGGTCTCGAGATTGCCATTGACATGGGAATTGAAAGCCTTCTCATATATGGGGACTCCCAACTAGTCGTCAGTCAAGTGAACGGCGATTACCAAACATGCAAACCGGAATTGGTAAAATACGGTGAAAAGGTGCAACAACTGCTAACCCAAATTCCCTCCTATACTTTGGAGAGCATACCACGTGCGGAAAACAGCAAAGCGGACGCGTTGGCCAAACTTGCTAAAGAAATGGCTGACGAGAACCTCGATGACGTTAGAATCATGGTACAAAGTCGTCGGGTGCTCGCCCCCGCAGAAATACCTTCGGAATCACCCGAAGAGAAGGGAGTGACTGAACAAGCGACCTTGCAAATAAAAGACCATGAGAAGGTTGAGGATTGGAGGGAAACCTTCATAGATTACTTCAAGTCCCACCGAATGCCTGAAGAAGCGTCCACAAGACATCAACTCGTGAAACGAGCTCTGTCTTTCGCCTTCGTCAACGATACTCTATACAAGAGGTCATTTGATTCTCTGTGGCTGAGATGCCTAGGACCTGACGAAGCGAGAAGGGTCGTCCAGGAAGTTCATGACGGACTCTGCGGTTCTCACCAAGCAGGCCCAAAGATGAAGTTGAAGATCAAACGGATGGGCTACTACTGGCCCACGATGATTCAGGATTGCATCGAATATGCGAAGCAATGCCACTCATGTCAAATTCATAGGGATTTCATCCACCAGCATCCAAATCCATTACATCCAACGGTGGCTAGCTGGCCATTCGAAATGTGGGGAACTGACATAGTCGGCCCCATCGAACCAGCATCGTCTAGAGGACATCGTTTCATCCTGGCGACGACTGACTACTTCTCCAAATGGGCAGAAGCAATACCGTTGAGAGAAGTGAAGACGGAGAATATCCTCCATTTCTTCAAAACGCACGTCATATATCGGTTTGGAACTCCGAGGCGGATCATCTCCGATAACGGGCCAGCCTACCGAAGTCATAAAATCAGCCGCTTCGCACAGCAGCATAACATAGACTGGAGATATTCCTCAGTCTATAATCCACGAGCTAACGGTCTCGCCGAGGCCTTCAACAAGACCTTGACGAAAATTATAAAGAAAACAGTGTCCCGAAGTAAGAAAGACTGGCATGAGAGACTGCAAGAAGCTCTTTGGGCGTATCGAACCACGTTCAAGACAGCCATAAACACAACGCCATACGCGTTGGTGTTCGGTACCGAAGCAGTACTCCCCCTCGAAATAGAGTTACCTTCTCTACGAGTGGCAGTCCATTACGAGCTGACGGACGAAGAAAATGCTCACCTTCGGCTTGAGGAGCTTGACGCCCTTGATGAAACCCGGCTCATAGCACAACAAAATCTGGAAGCTTATAAAGCAAAGATGACGCGCTCATATGAAAGATTAACCCGACCGAGGACATACCGCCAAGACGAACTCGTGCTAGTGGTCAAAAGGCCTATGATCCCCAATCGCGCCAACCGGGGAAAATTCGAGCCAAACTATGAAGGCCCGTACATCATAGATAAGGTCTACCAGGGTGGGGCCTATCTACTCATGGACATGCATGGTGAAAGGCCTTTCAGGCCAATAAACGGTCGCTTCCTAAAGAGATACTACGCTTAATGAGCCACGGCCTAGGTCAATGATAGATGACGACGACTATGTCCGCTCGCTATCTTCCTAAGCTCAAGCTTTATAAGCAGTAGCTAGCCTTCTCAACGGCGGACCGAAACGTCCTTAAACTAACAACGGACCGAAATGTCCTTAAACTAATAGCAAACCGGAATGTCTTTAACTAATACCGCAGCATCCTTAGGCTGACGAGATGAATAAAAATATATATATATATATATATAATAAATAAAAACGGTATGTCCATAAGCAAAAAGGGCACGGATGAAAACTCGAAAGGGCTCCGTGAGTAAAAACAGCAGGGCTACCGGCGAGTGTTCGTGAAAACCCGAAAGGGCGCGACCTCGTAAAAAAAAAGAGAAAAAGAAAATAAAAAGAATAAAAAAAAACGGTATGTCCATAAGCAAAATGGACACGGATGAAAACCCGGAAGGGCTCCGTGAGTAAAAACAGCAGGGCTACCGGCGAGTGTTTATGAAAACCTGAAAGGGCGCAACCTCGTTAAAGGACACTTATAGGGTCCTATCGACCTTGTAAGGAGAAACCAACAGCGTGAGATCCTTACGACTCATAAGGGAGCAACACACTTAGGGATCCCCACGATTCCTAAGGAGAAAATACACTTGCGAGATCCTCACGACTCGTAAGGAGAAATCTCTTATGGGACCCTCATGGCTTATAAGAGTTGAAAGTCTTAAGTTACAGAGACCTAAACCTGTGCTTAAGCAACCCCCACAACTTCCGATATTGCCCTACAAGTGGCTCAATATTGACCCTTGTATACAATCCACGGGCGCGAATAAACATTTCCCTAACCAAGTCTCATCCGTGACTGGGGATATGTTCGTATGACCCTTGTAGATCCTCTCGACTTACAAGGAGAAAACCCTACTGTAGGATCCTTACGACTTACAGAGAAACATACACTTAGGAATCCTTACGATTCTTAAGGAGAAAACACACCTGCAAGATCCTCACGACTTGTAGGGAGAAATAACTTCGTGAGACCCTTACGGCTCATGAAGTCAAAAGCCTTAGTCGACAGGACCCTAACCCTAATCGCTAAGCCACCTTTGTTCGACATTGACAGATGCAGATGATGATTCGCTCCTGGTAATATCCCGGTCGTAGCGATGCTGATGCCGAAATCGGCTTACGGCGAAAAGCCAATAGACCGCATATGCATACGAAATAGCCGAAATGATAGGGCAACTTGCAATAAAAAGCAGCAAGTAAAAATGTATGCATGCAAAATAGCCGAAATGATTGGGCAACTCGCAATAAAAAGCAGCGAGTGAAAACAAAATAAATAGCCGAAATGATTGGGCACCGCGAAAAATAGCCGAAATGATTGGGCAATCGCGACCTTCGCGATATAAAAGCTGAAATGATAGAACATCGCGGAGATAAAACAAAAAAAATGATGATAAAATTTTGGCCCTACAGTTAAGATCGCATCGATTCCTGTATACAATCCAAGGGCGTAAACAAAGAGGGAAACATACTTTTCCCAACAGGCTCCGCCAGAAGACGAAGCTAAATCTCGACAGTTCAGTCCAACTCTGAAGAAATCAGTATCTTCAGCAAACTCCTCGACTCACGGATACAAACACTCCTTGACGAGAGCCTCCTGATCCGCGTCGACTCGCAGAGCCGCCAGTGCCTCCGTGGGAATCCTCGACTCGTTTCAAACCCCAAGGAAACAAATAATCCTTGGCGCTTGGGAAACAAATAATCCCTAGCAAACTCCTCGACTCACGGATACAAACACTCCTTGACGAGAGCCTCCTGATCCACGTCGACTCGCAGAGCCGCCAGTGCCTCCGTGGGAATCCTCGACTCGTTTCAAACCCCAAGGAAACAAATAATCCTTGGCGCTTGGGAAACAAATAATCCCTAGCAAACTCCTCGACTCACGGATACAAACACTCCTTGACGAGAGCCTCCTGATCCGCGTTGACTCGCAGAGCCACCAGTGCCTCCGCGGGAATCCTCGACTCGTTTCAAACCCCAAGGAAACAAATAATCCTTGGCGCTTGGGAAACAAATAATCCCTAGCAAACTCCTCGACTCACGGATACAAACACTCCTTGACGAGAGCCTCCTGATCCGCGTCGACTCGCAGAGCCACCAGTGCCTCCGCGGGAATCCTCGACTCGTTTCAAACCCCAAGGAAACAAATAATCCTTGGCGCTTGGGAAACAAATAATCCCTAGCAAACTCCTCGACTCACGGATACAAACACTCCTTGACGAGAGCCTCCTGATCCGCGTCGACTCGCAGAGCCACCAGTGCCTCCGCGGGAATCCTCGACTCGTTTCAAACCCCAAGGAAACAAATAATCCTTGGCGCTTGGGAAACAAATAATCCCTAGCAAACTCCTCGACTCACGGATACAAACACTCCTTGACGAGAGCCTCCTGATTCGCGTCGGCTCGCAGAGAAACCATTGTCTCCGCGGGAAACTCTCGATTCGTCTCAACTTGCAAATGAAGCCTCAGGCAGCAGGGACTAAAAAAACTTGCTTCCTGAACAATGGGACCCTACAAGTCAATCCAAAATGGTCTCTTGCATACTATTCATGGGTCTCACTCTCCAAAGTCGAATTTCGACGAGGATGGAAACAACCGCTTGCGAGTCCTCTCGACCCGTAAGAGGGAAAAATTCTCTTATAGGATTCCTATGACTTATAAGAGAAAACCACACTTAGGAATCCCCACGATTCCTAAGAAGAAAACCCACCTACGAGATCCTCTCGATCCGTAGGGAGAAAAGTCTCTATGAGACCCTCACGGCTTATAGAGTTGAAAAGTCTTAAGCAGCAGATCTGAACCTGCGGCCTAAGCCATCGCTATTTCTTAAGAAGGTCGGGATACTCGTCCTAATCATCCGTCAACCATGGTTACTAAGGTGGCATACTGATAATAAAAGAAAGAAAAGACGGAGAAAATGACACATTATAAGAAAAAGGTGCATCTTTTATTCATAAACTTGATTAGATACAGGATACATTATGTCAAAGAAAAAAAATATATACATATATACATTTTTTTACCTACGAGTACAAATGATACAAGGATAGATAGCTACTGAGGAGGAAGTGTCTTCAGTAAATTCATAAGATGCTCTCGTACTTCCTTCAGCGCTTTCTCCTGAATGACAGCCGCAGCCACCTCCGCCTCCATCTGGGCCCGCTGCTGCAAGAAGGATGAAAGTTGCTCCTCCGCCGCCTTCTGGGCTGCTTCCTGGTTGGGTGCATCTCGCTCGACAACGTCAAGTTGTTGCCTCAATGATAACCCTTCGGAAAGACATTGCAGAAGGCCCTCAAAGACAACCTTCAGCCGTGCGGCGTTGGCCTCCATCCGAGCATGCAGTTGGGCAGACTTGCTCGAAGTCTCACCACGCTCCTTACGCCTTGAAATGACTTCTTGTTCGAGATGGTGGAAGTAAGGAGCGCTCTTCTCAATCCACGCTGTTCTTTGATTACGGGCAGCCAAGGTCTCGGGAGCGGGGCGCAGCGACTCCAATTGATATAGGCGACCCTCGATCTCCTTACAATGGTTAACCCAGGATGCGATGATGCCCTCATCATGAAAGTTCACGAGTATTGCTAGCATCGGGTTAACCACCATAGCGAAGTCTGCAGTAGATGTAGGAGTTTCAACGACGAGTTCCTCGACGTAGTCACTCAACATGCGCAGACTATTCGCGGCACCTTTTGAAGACGAACTCCTCAGATAAGGACCCGCCGGCATTGTAATGCGAGGCTCGAAGGGCGCCGAAGCCAGAACGACAGCTGAAAGAAACAGGATGCGATCAGATAACAGTATAGAAAATAAAGAGAGGAAAGTTACCAATATGATGGTCATTGTACCAGTTGAGACAGGTGGTAAGGTCGGAAGGGCTGGTGGCGCAGCTGATCTGTTATCCCCTCCTTCAATCTGTAGCACTGCAGTTGAGATGAAAAAAAGAGGTTAGAGGTAATTCCATCAATAAGGAAAAAGAGAGGAAGGATGTCAATGGAAATCATACTCACCAACGTCACCAGAGGAAGAAGCAAGCTCAGATGGGAAGGAAAAGTGTGGGAGCAACATCTGATATACATGATCAAAAAGCACTCCTGAAAACACAACAGTGTGCCTTTAGTACACGAATTATATGTCTAGAAAACAAGATTAATAAATCGTAAACACATACCTTCCAACATCTTCGAGGGTATGAGAGAGGGTTGAGAGGTGACCACCGCCAAGGTAGTCGTTGAAGGCGCTCCCTCGAGCAGTGGGGCATCGGCACTGGCTGCACCTGCGTTATGAAAAGGTGGACTTGTCAGAAAAGATTGTAAAGTAAAGAAAAGCAGCCACTTGGGGTTTACCTGAGGAGCTCCCGGCTGAGACGGAGGCGACTCCCTCCTCTATCGACATGAGACCACCGCCCGTGGCCTCGTCACCCGACTCTATAGGGACCGTCGTCGTGCTCGCAAGACCTGGAGACGGCGGAGGGCCATAGACGGGAAGGGTTATGATTAGAGTATTGCCAGATTCCAGAGAAGGAGCGGTTGGCTCGTACTCGGGAATCATAGCCACCTCACCCACCACTCTCTCAGGTTCAGTAGTTGCGGTTGTATCATCCACCGTCGCCGGGGGATCGCCGGCCTCGAGCGCTTCATTCGCCACCACCCTGGACTCAGTTATGATGATCATATCATCTGCCACCACTTCAGGTTCGGCATCAATGACCTTCTCGGCGGTAGGCCCCTTGACCTCCACTTCAGACTCCAAAGCCACAACGACATTGCCCATCGTCGGCTCGAGTTCGGCAAATACCGCCTCCTCTGTTTCTTTGGGATCAACGGTTTCTGTCTCCCCCTCGATCGGACTTGGCCCTGCAAGATAAGAGATATAAGGACCAATGACATTAAAATCCTTATAACAAAAACTCTGAGAGAAACATTACCTGAAGTGGATTTACCGTTTGCGCTCCGAACTGCGCGCGCCACCTCTCTGCGGGCAGTAGATAGGGCGACAGGGGCCTCTTCGGATGGAGTATCAGCATGAGGGACAGTGCTGGGACCCGCTCCCATAGCCAAGGCAGCCCTGCGTGCCTTCGCCTCACGCCTCAGCCTCTTCCTTTCTTCTCGGGCTGTCGCGATAGACCTTTGTGACGCCTCCTTCAAGGCGTCGTCATCCTCGTTCAGGGATGCCTCCAGAGCCTTTAAGGCATCTCTCATCGGCTCTTCAAGACGAGCCTCCTGCGGTGGCCCAGAGGAAGCAGGAACGTCGGCAGCTGGTAGAACATCTGCGTCACTTGGAGGGAACGACATTGAGGTTCCTGTGATTAAAGGGGAAAGGTTAGATCGACCATAACACAAGGAAAATGAAAACTTGATGAGTCGAAACTTACTAATACCCATAGATGCTCTAAGACGTTCCTCCTCCTGGAAAGTCTTCAGAGAAGCGGCAATGGCTTCTTCATCAGTGATGCCTGTTGAAAGAAAAGAAAGAAAAGCGTTAGTCAAAAGTAATGAAGAGGATATGTTGCAATAAAGAAAAGGCAACTAGTAGTTATCTGATTACGCAAGCTTAGCTAGCCACGCGTCACGCTTCGCCAACCATGCCGAAGCCTTGAGAGCAGCCTCCAAGTCTGTATCGTCCGGCGGCGGCATCACTAATCCTGCGTTAGTCCCATATTCGAGCAGACCTTCAGCATAGGGAGCATGGGGTTCCTGGCCGAACACGACGTCCGCGGCGAAGAGCGACTTCTTTTTCTTTTGCCCTCCGACCCTAGGCTCGCGGGGGATCGACTTCCGCTTAGCAGCCACTTTGGGACGACGGGTCCCGATGTCCGCACCCACGCCAGACTCCGGCGAGGGTACAACCCCTGTCTCCACTGGAGCACAGGGTGCGGGAGGTGCATCTGCGATATCAGGGAGCGACAGCTCACGTGGAGGACTTTGCGCACGTGATGGTCTGCCCCCGACATCTTTTAGAGGGGGAGCCACCAGGATCCTTGGCGCTAAGGGAACGTTAGGGTTGGTGCCGGGGGGTACTTCTTTACGGTCAATCAACACTCGTCTCTCTTCCTTTATAACAGCCCCCGTCGCATGATTGTACCACCCTTTATACACATTAAGGAGTCGTGGAGCACAGGCCGGTGCGCTGATAAAAAAACGAGAACCCGTGTTCAGGCGCATGAAGTGATGTAACGCGTTCTCCATCCCTTCTTCATTGGCGGCAGGTTCCAATAAGAAAGCTTCCAAGGGTACCCCTTGATCGTAGCCCAGTTGTCGGGCGAAATGATGCGGGTTATATCTCATGAAGATTGCCGCACCACCCTGCCTGAAAACTAAGAAGCCCGGTCTAATAGAATACAAGTGGAGGGTCTCCCGGGCCGTCAACACTGAAGCTCCATCCTTAAAGGAATCCTGTAATGGTCGCACCACAGTGGTGGACGCTTTCCCAATGGTTAATACCTTATCAATAAAGGACATCCCGACTCCAACGGTGTGAGGGCGAAGCAGTAAACCCCTGGCATCCCGTGGTGAGGGGGTCACGATTGATGAGCCAATCAACTGTATAATACGAGGAAAACCGCACTTGTCGAAGAATGAAGGCCTTTTATGCATACCAAAGACACCCGCCGTGTGTAGCTCAAGCCACGATGCAAAGTAGTGCATCGGGAAGACCGCGTGCAGTACCCTGGGCTCACTGGCATCCGCTGCTCGGCTGAGGCCATGATATAGGTGCGCCAAGCCAGCGATCCCCACAGCCACCTTTATCCCGATGACCATTCGGTGGGCTGGGTAGAAGACGGAAGGCCGCATGCGATGAGAGTGCATTGGGATCGCGAACCAACTCAGCCACAGTCCGAGAAATCCTAAAAAGAAAGCTTCCTCATCCATTCCAGGGGCCGCAATTTCTGCGAAAGACATAGTTGGGAAGTTAGGAAGAAAAAAGTCCTTTTGGTCTGTGTCTTTCGCTGGCAGGTTATCCAAACCTAAACCAAAAGGGTCATCCAGGGTGGCAAACTTGGCAGATCCTGATGGAATGACGCCTGGGTGAAGGAAACGAGCAATGAAGTCCTCAAAGTTAACCCCCCGACTCCCGTGTTCGATAAAAAGGGACTCGTAGATGTTCAACACCTTGATCAGGCTCGGGAATTGGTGTTGAACGGCATTTTCCGGCGTAATCCCCCTTACCATCGGCTTAGCACCGAAGACGTACTCATCTGTCGGGAGCAGCTCTTCATAGTGTTCCCCCATGACCGGTAGGCCGGATACCTCCGCGAATTCCTCCAAAGAAATGGACACTTCCCGATCCATGTCAAGGAAAGTGTGGGTGGGAATATTCCATTGCTCCAAGAAAGCCTTGAACCACCAGGTGGGGAGCGAGGGATACTGGAAAAGAGAGACGTAGACCGCGGTGTACAGTCCGAGTCTTATCAACTGCGACTTCTTCGTCGACAGGATGTATCGGGCCCACGGCAGATAGCCAATCGGGTGACAGGGAATCAAACCAAGGTTATATGATTGCCCCCAAGGCCGTGCTTCTCCCTGACAAATACGGCGTCCTAGGATATCTAAGACCATGGGACGCTGAACCGGAATCGCATCCATAGCGGGATGAAGAAAGTGTTAGTGTATATGCCCTAGAGGCCATTACTGTATCATACTAGTTTGTATATTACTTAATGGAAGCTTGGGATATTCACCTTGTATATACAATCTTGCTCAAAATAGTAGTATGCTACTTGGTTTGTTTCTACTTCAATGTGTACATATGTTTATTTTTGTATATCGCCTATACACATTAGTGGAGCCATTAGGATCTTTGCTTGATTACCAGCGATGTGATGGCCGTAACACTAGTGGGGCTGGGTAATCCATAAGCACATCCTTATGCAGGTCCCTGGTCGTAGGACTATCGAGACAGGGCATCGATACTCCGGAGTAGACCAGCGCATGCGCTTCTCATCCCAGTGTGGGAGGCGGTCTGTCCCACAGCCGTCAGTACGTCGTACTTGAGATAGTATGCGGGTGCTCGTTAGGTTACGGGTACACTGGGCAGGACTCGTCGGGAACTGACTAGTTGGTATTATGCCTATCGTCAGTTATCAGTTCCCAGGTGACATGAGTACAGCTTAGTCCGCTGACTTGACACTGTCACTTCGCCTCGAGTGTGTTCCCACTGTACTTTGATCACTACCCTACCACGGCTCAAAGGAGTCGTGCAAACAGGTAGTGGTTGGGTGCAGTCCCGAAGCACTTGGAGGCAGTGACGGTTAGACAGGATTCGTCTCTCCCGGTATTGGGGGTTGACATCGTGCTGTGTCTAGGAGAGCCATTACACGAGTAGTCCCTGGCCAGGGCAAACGAGATATACTGGTAGGTTTCCAGTGTTATCTCAGGGTGTTTTGGGCTTCGCGCCGGCACGACTTGTACCGCTATTGGGGGACTGACGTTTACCGCCCCCTAGGCCCGCCATGCGATGTATCAGACGAACAGACCGGACTGTACGGAGAATGTCACACTCAGGCTCAGTAGGAGTTCATATGGGTTTCGCCTCGTCGGTCTTCTTGTCGGCATTACCTGGGGACCGTTACGCACAGCTAGTGCCGCTTGCGGTCTATGGTTAAACCCACTGCCAGCGTAGTGTCGAGTCTTTAGAGTCCCACACAGAAAGATTTTCGCCTTTAGGCAAAAGAGTAGAGGTCGCATGGTATGGCGACAGGTCGTATGGTTTTGCGACAGGGTTCGGTCACATCCGTGCACTTGTGCACGTACAGTGTCTGGACAGTTTGCACTAGCGGGCTTTGGTTTAAGCCAGATCCTAGTGTACGTATTGGGATTGGATTTATCCAGTATGCATTCGTGTTCCTCGGAACGCGGATGCGGGTGTGTATGCACAGTTGATAGGGAGACAGAGGCAGCGGATTCTCATTAGGGTTGTTGACAGTTGACCGTTGACTATTTGACTTTTTGCTCAACCCTAATGAGAATATGATATGTGATTAACTATTATATTAATTAAGTATTATGGTGACATGGTTGTTGACTTGTTGACTTTTGTTGACTTGTTGACTTTTGTTGACTTGTTGACTTTGTTGACCGGTTGACTAGGCTTGACTAGTTGACCATCATGATAACTATAGCCATCATTTCATGGCAAAGACTTTTGTTTGCTTGCTCATTTGTGTAAAATGAGTGCATGAAATGATATGGTTATGGTTGCTTCAACCATCACATAAGACTTTTTTTGATATGATGAGTTATCATGACTTTGGATTATGAGAGGGTGAGAGAAAAAAGACTTGCTCATTTCTTTCTTGCTCATTCTCTCTCTTGTTCTTGAGCTCTCTTGTTTTGCTCTCACCCTCTTGCTCTTTTTCCCTCTCTTTAATCTATGGTTCTCTTGTCTCATGAGTTGAGAATCAAGAACCATAGATAAAATCCCACACAAACTCTTCTCTACTCATTCTAGTTCACAAGGTTTAGCAAACTGAGTGAACTAGTTTCTTCAAAGAACGAAGAAGGAGCCAAAGGTTGGAGTTTTCAGGTGGATCTATCTTCGGCGTACGGAGACGACGGAAAGAAGCCAATCCGGACCACCATCGGAGTTTGAAGACGAAGGAGTTCAAGACAAGCAAGGTATAACCCCCTAACCGAGTAGCTAGAAACTCGTAGTTAGGTTGCTAGATAGATATTTAACCAAGATCCGGGTTTTAGGTCCATGTTACCACCTCCGTAAAAATCGTTTTTTACCAAATTCCGCATTCCCGAAAGTACCGGGAGAGGTAGCATGGACTTACAGTGGTATCAGAGCCTAGTTAAACTCTATCTAACATGTTAGCTAGTAACTAGAAGATCGATCAAAGAAAAATTCCCAAAAACGAACCCCAAAAATTCGAGTTTCTGTCGATTTTTTTACTGTTCAAAAGTTGATTATTTTAACACCTAAAATCGGCTCAGGGTTTTTAAAAGCCACTGTAGAAAAATGACCAGGAGATCCACCTAAACGACCGCGGAATCGCGGCAATAGCTTGCTATTGCCGCGGTTCCGCGGCCTCCTTGCCCCCTCTCTGGTGTTTCTTTGCTACAGTGTGCTTCTGGGGGTATTTTGGGAATTTTGGTACATGTATTTTCAACCCAGATTTTCCAGAACGAAAATTTTATTTTGGGGTCCCGAAAATCCGTATTTTTGATCGAACTTCTATAAGACTTAAGCTAACGGGTTTTTCTGTAATGTGATATTTGTATTGAACATCTACTAATCGCTATATGTCGATTAGTGGGGGTTATACAAATCTGTGATCTGTAATGTTGCTGGAATGTGGATATGAATATGTTGGATTGTCGCGGGTGAATAGCCGGGGGTTGTGAGACGAGAGTTTTCTTTTCTTTCAATTCATGTAAATTTGTAAATTGATGTAATAATTATTTGTATGGCCGCACAACCGGGTCGGGGTTGTAGCCGTCATTGTATAATTTCTTTTTACTGTTTTTGCTCCTAGGATAGACCCATGGAGGGGGTGCACAAACTACCGGGTATGCCGAAGTGTCGAGTGGCCTACTCATGGAGATGAGGGAGGTTACTACGCTTCGGGTACTTGGCGGGTAGTTTACCGCACCCGTAGGGGTCTTGGGTGGGGTATTTGGCTATTCACCGCGACTGTGTAATCTGTTTTTCGTTACAGGCTCGTGCAAATTACAGATTCCTAGTATATCCAATGTATTTATCTGTGATCTGAAATGTTTATCATTGCAGTATATCTATATATGATATTATTTAGGCGTTGCTTATGTTTTACAGCCGCGCTAGCCCAGCCCCCGCCCTGTCGTTAGTTAAGTAACCTAACGGGTAATGACGGGGCCCCGTGGCGAATGCGAATGGCATAAGCGTACGTCATATTTTAGTTGTTTTCTGCAATGGGAGGATTAAATGATGGGACACATTAAAAGAACTAATGCAAGAATATCACGCATTAAAAGAACTAATGCAAGATAATAAACCAAGTTAAAGTCGTTGGAACACTTTCGAAAAACCACTCGGTTCTTTTCAAAACCAACTTTTAAATGCGGAGCTTGAGCCACTCCTTTTAAAAACTATCTCGTTCCATCGACCAAATCAAGTTCACTACGTTCACGGTTTTGCCAAAACCATTCGTAGCCCTCCGTCGTTTCACATGAATAGTCAATAGTATTCAAGCTGTGTTTGTTGGCCAAAGTCAAGGCATAGTGATTGGTAGCTATTGGGTATTCATGTGCAGCATAGATAGATGCGTTGGTTTGGAACAGTCGCACTGCCTTGTTGGCCAAAGTCAAGGGTAGGTGCGGGTGGATTCAAATTAACCTGGAGAACGACGGGTAGAACTTGACATGTGACTTATGATTTGTTGGCCAAAGTCAAGGTCATAAGAGCATGGGGTAAAAATCCACATCGGGAGTTTCATAAGTACTGAAACTTGCTAGATTTGCATACCATTTGGAGTGTGATGATTCTGGTAGGATTCCTTCAGTTTCGTCACGCGATGATATTTGGATCCCGATCCTACTGTGAGTATATGCTACTCCTCGGGAAATTTCTCACTAAACGATCAATGCTATAAACCTAGTAGGTGCCTAGAAAGGTGTTAGCGGGGCTACGCCCCCAGGGAAAAGAGGTTCTTTAATTAAGGAACTTCGCGAAAGCGTTGGAAAACCTCCCTCGAAGTACCGACACCGGCCTGGCTGAATGGTTAAGCAAGTATTATGCGGTGGGATTGATCCCGACTAATTCTTCCTTTATGGTTTGAGGAGGGATTCGAGAAACAGTGGGAGCCATCCTGTTTAAACAAACTAAAAACCACTCTAAACTTGCAAGAGCATCATGCTGAGTGTTTCTTCTTCTCTCTCCTAATTGCAGCAACCAAATCGACATGACTGGACTTAAGTTACTCCTAGATAAAAACAAACTGACAGGGCCAAACTACAAAGATTGGCTCAGGAATGTCAAGATAGCAATCACTTACGACAAACTGGGGTATCTTCTTACCACCAAAGCTCCCCCTGCCCCTGGTCCCACTTCCAGCGTCGCGGATAAGGAAATCCGCAAGACTTGGGAGATTGATAGCGCGAAGGCCAAATGCCTCGTACTTGCCTCGATGGACAACGAACATCAAAGGAGGCACGAGAATATGGACCTTGAATCCATATTTCTCCATACAAAAGAACTGTATGGAGAGCAATCTCGTATCGTAAGATACGAAGCGTCGAAAAAGTTATTCTCGACAAAGATGGCCGTCGGATCATCAGTAGCCGAGCACGTGCTAAAGATGATCAGCTACATTGAGGAGCTCGCGGACCTAGGGACCACATTGGAGAGTGAACTCTATACGGACATAGTTCTCCAGTCCCTTCCTTCCACTTACGCCCAGTTCATACTGAACTTCAACTTACAAGAAAAAGAGGTTGAACTTTCAGAGCTCCTCAACATGCTGAGGAGCGCAGAGGGCACCCTACAGAAAGGTAGGGAAACATCCACTTTGTTTGTAGGAGGATCATCTTCTTCTAGGTCCAAGGCGAAAGTCAAGAGAAAGAAGAAGAAAGCCCCCGCCAAACCAAGGGGCGGTGTTAGTAAAGTGGATACGAAGGGAAAAGCCAAAGCAACAAAGAAAGCGGGGAAGCTTGTGGATAAGGAAGAATGCTTCTATTGTCATAAGAAAGGTCACTGGAAGAATGATTGCAGGGCTTGGAAAGCCAGGACACAGGAATTGAAGCAGGTTGCAGCTTCAGCTTCAGGTGTGTATGTTATTGAAAACTGTCTTTCAATAAACTCTACTTCCTGGGTATTGGATACCGGATCAGGATCTCATATCTGTAATTCTTTGCAGGCGTTGAGAAACCGTAGCGTTTTGAAGGCAGGTGACATGACCCTCAGAGTTGCGAACGGAGCTAGCATGGATGCTAAAGCCGTGGGGGACTATCACCTGGGAATGTCAGATGGACATGTTTTGGTTTTGCGTAATTGCTTTTTTGTACCCAACGCAACTTGTAATATCATTTCTGTATCTTTAGTTTCTAAAGAAGGTTATGAATTTGCGTTTGTAAGTAATGTTGTAAACATTCACCTTAATCAAGTTTTGATTGGGTCAGGTACATTGAGTAATGGTATATACGTATTGAACCAACCACAGATTTTCAATGTCCAGAATACACACAAAAGAAAGTCTCCAGAAATAAATCAGACTTTCTTGTGGCATTGTAGACTGGGTCACATCAATGAGAGAAGGTTGACTAAGTTACATACAGAAAGATATTTGAATGCGTTCGAATATCAATCGTATGCCACTTGTCAATCCTGTCTCAAAGGAAAGATGACAAAGACTCCGTTTACTGGACGTGGAGTAAGAGCGAGCGAGCTCTTGGGACTCGTACACAGTGACGTGTGCGGTCCAATGTCTACACATGCGCGAAGCGGTTATTCTTACTTCATTACTTTTACGGATGACTTCTCAAGGTACGGTTATATCTTCTTAATGAAACATAAGTCCGAAGCCTTTGGAAAATTCCAGGAGTATAAGAATGAAGTAGAAAAACAGACCGGCAAAAGTATTAAGATTCTAAGATCGGATCGAGGTGGAGAATACTTAAGTGCCGAGTTCCTGGACTATTTAAAAGAAAACGGAATTCTCTCTCAGCTTACTCCTCCATACACCCCGCAACATAACGGTGTATCGGAGAGACGGAACCGCACCCTATTGGATATGGTGCGGTCCATGATGGGTAACGCTGAGTTGCCGCGATCATTCTGGGGATATGCGCTAGAATCAGCCGCATACCTTTTGAACCGAGTTCCTACTAAGACTGTGCCTACTACGCCATATGAAATGTGGTGTGGGAAGAGACCCTATCTTAAGCACATTAAGACATGGGGATGTCCGGCTTTTGTCAAAAAGCAGCATGCGGACAAGCTCGAGGCACGCTCAGTACAGTGCAAGTTTGTGGGATATCCAAAGAATTCCAAAGGATATTTCTTCTACTGTGAAGAGGAACAAAAAGTTCTTGTTTCTCGTCATGCCTACTTCTTGGAAACTGAGTTTTTGGAAAACCAGATAAGTGGGAGCACAGTAGAATTGGAAGAAATTCCAGAACCACGGACTATTACTGAAAGTTTAGTGGAACCAGAGGGTTCGAAAGAACAGGACATTCCTACGCCGCTCCGCAGGAGTAGTAGGCAGACTCATCCGCCCGAGAGATACTACGGTTTTCTCATAGACGGGGATAGAGAGGATTGCATCATAGATTATGATGAGCCTACTAGCTTCCAGCAGGCCGTTCAGAGCGTTGACTCAGTGAAATGGCTGGATGCAATGCGGACCGAAATGGAGTCCATGTACACCAACAAGGTATGGACGTTGGACATTGCTCCAGACGGGGTAAAACCCGTAGGATGCAAGTGGATCTTCAAAAGGAAGATTGGTGTAGATGGACAGGTTGAGACCTATAAAGCTAGGCTGGTAGCAAAGTGTTTTCGTCAAAGACCTGGCTTGGACTATGACGAAACCTTTTCTCCAGTAGCCATGCTGAAATCCATTCGGATCCTTCTTGCCATTGCTGCCTTCCACGATTATGAGATCTGGCAAATGGACGTAAAGACCGCTTTTCTAAATGGAAATTTGGAGGAGTGTGTCTATATGGACCAGCCAGAGGGTTTCATTCAGAGTGGGAGCAGCGGAAAGGTGTGCAAGTTGCTTAAGTCCATCTATGGACTGAAGCAGGCATCGCGGAGTTGGAACATCTGCTTTGATGAGACGGTCAAAGAATTTGGCTTTATCAAAAATCCAGATGAACCATGTATCTATAGTAGATTTGTAGTGAGAACTGTAGTATTCCTCGTTTTATACGTGGATGACATTCTCTTAATAGGAAATGACATTCCTATGCTACAATCTGTCAAGGGGTTCTTGTCACACAGGTTCTCCATGAAAGACCTGGGTGATGCTTCATACATCTTGGGGATCCGGATCCATCGTGATAGATCCAAGAGGATATTAGGACTTTCACAGTCCAGGTACATCGACACCATACTGAAAAGATTCAGTATGGAAGATTCCAAGCGCGGTAACCTACCGGCTTGTCACGGGATCACCCTCTCTAAAGAGATGTCTCCCAAGACTGATTTGGAGAGGGATCGAATGTCTATTATACCCTACGCTTCTGCGGTAGGCTCTATAATGTATACGATGTTGTGTACCAGACCGGATGTAGCTTATGCACTGAGTGTGGTAAGCCGGTATCAGTCAAACCCTGGGGAGAAACACTGGATAGCGGTAAAGAACATTCTCAAGTACCTGAGAAGGACTAAGGAGATGTTCTTGGTGTATGGCGTAAAAGACCTCCAGATCGAGGCCTTTGCTGACTCCAGCTTCCAGAGTGACAAGGATGATTCCAAGTCCATGTCGGGTTTTGTCTTCACCCTCAATGGAGGGGCGGTGTGTTGGAAGAGTTCCAAACAGGAAACCGTTGCAGACTCGACGATGGAAGCGGAATACATCGCTGCATCTGATGCCGCAAAAGAAGCTGTCTGGATGAGGAAGTTCTTGAAAGAACTTCAGGTGGTTCCGTCCATTGTTGATCCAATACCTCTGTATTGCGACAACAACGGGGCTATAGCTTTAGCGAAGGAACCCAGGTCCCATCAGAAGTCCAGGCACATCTTGAGGCGGTATCACCTGATCAGGGAGATCGTAGATCGCCAGGAGATCGAGGTTCGGAGAGTCGCTTCAGAAGATAACACTGTAGATCCATTCACCAAGGCCCTGCCCCAGACTCAGTTCGAGCGGCTGATCGAGATGATAGGTCTTCGATACGCCAGTACATGGCCTTAGTGCAAGTGGGAGATTGTTAGTGTATATGCCCTAGAGGCCATTACTGTATCATACTAGTTTGTATATTACTTAATGGAAGCTTGGGATATTCACCTTGTATATACAATCTTGCTCAAAATAGTAGTATGCTACTTGGTTTGTTTCTACTTCAATGTGTACATGTGTTTATTTTTGTATATCGCCTATACATATTAGTGGAGCCCTTAGGATCTTTGCTTGATTACCAGCGATGTGATGGCCGTCACACTAGTGGGGCTGGGTAATCCATAAGCACATCCTTATGCAGGTCCCTGGTCGCAGGACTATCGAGACAGGGCATCGATACTCCGGAGTAGACCAGCGCATGCGCTTCTCATCCCAGTGTGGGAGGCGGTCTGTCCCACAGCCGTCAGTACGTCGTACTTGAGATAGTATGCGGGTGCTCGTTAGGTTACGGGTACACTGGACAGGACTCGTCGGGAACTGACTAGTTGGTATTATGCCTATCGTCAGTTATCAGTTCCCAGGTGACATGAGTACAGCTTAGTCCGCTAACTTGACACTGTCACTTCGCCTCGAGTGTGTTCCCACTGTACTTTGATCACTACCCTACCACGGCTCAAAGGAGTCGTGCAAACAGGTAGTGGTTGGGTGCAGTCCCGAAGCACTTGGAGGCAGTGACGGTTAGACAGGATTCGTCTCTCCCGGTATTAGGGGTTGACATCGCGCTGTGTCTAGGAGAGCCATTACACGAGTAGTCCCTGGCCAGGGCAAACGAGATATACTGGTAGGCTTCCAGTGTTATCTCAGGATGTTTTGGGCTTCGCTCCGGCACGACTTGTACCGCTATTGGGGGACTGACGTTTACCGCCCCCTAGACCCGCCATGCGATGTATCAGACGAACAGACCGGACTGTACGGAGAATGTCACACTCAGGCTCAGTAGGAGTTCAGATGGGTTTCGCCTCGTCGGTCTTCTTGTCGGCATTACCTGGGGACCGTTACGCACAGCTAGTGCCGCTTGCGGTCTGTGGTTAAACCCACTGCCAGCGTAGTGTCGAGTCTTTAGAGTCCCACACAGAAAGCTTTTCGCCTTTAGGCAAAAGAGTAGAGGTCGCATGGTTTTGCGACAGGGTTCGGTCACATCCGTGCACTTGTGCACGTACAGTGTCTGGACAGTTTGCACTAGCGGGCTTTGGTTTAAGCCAGATCCTAGTGTACGTATTGGGATTGGATTTATCCAGTATGCATTCGTGTTCCTCGGAACGCGGATGCGGGTGTGTATGCACAGTCGATAGGGAGACAGAGGCAGCGGATTCTCATTAGGGTTGTTGACAGTTGACCGTTGACTATTTGACTTTTTGCTCAACCCTAATGAGAATATGATATGTGATTAACTATTATATTAATTAAGTATTATGGTGACATGGTTGTTGACTTGTTGACTTTGTTGACTTGTTGACTTTTGTTGACTTGTTGACTTTTGTTGACTTGTTGACTTTGTTGACCGGTTGACTAGGCTTGACTAGTTGACCATCATGATAACCATAGCCATCATTACATGGCAAAGACTTTTGTTTGCTTGCTCATTTGTGTAAAATAAGTGCATGAAATGATATGGTTATGGTTGCTTCAACCATCACATAAGACTTTTTTTGATATGATGAGTTATCATGACTTTGGATTATGAGAGGGTGAGAGAAAAAAGACTTGCTCATTTCTTTCTTGCTCATTTTCTCTCTTGTTCTTGAGCTCTCTTGTTTTGCTCTCACCCTCTTGCTCTTTTTCCCTCTCTTTAATCTATGGTTCTCTTGTCTCATGAGTTGAGAATCAAGAACCATAGATAAAATCCCACACAAACTCTTCTTTACTCATTCTAGTTCACAAGGTTTAGCAAACCGAGTGAACTAGTTTCTTCAAAGAACGAAGAAGGAGCCAAAGGTTGGAGTTTTCAGGTGGATCTATCTTCGGCGTACGGAGACGACGGGAAGAAGCCAATCCGGACCACCATCGGAGTTTGAAGACGAAGAAGTTCAAGACAAGCAAGGTATAACCCCCTAACCGAGTAGCTAGAAACTCGTAGTTAGGTTGCTAGATAGATGTTTAACCAAGATCCGGGTTTTAGGTCCATATTACCACCTTCGTAAAAATCGTTTTTTTCCAAATTCCGCATTCCCGAAAGTACCGGGTGAGGTAGCATGGACTTACAGAAAGCTGTTCGCGGTCCAGTCTATCATCTCCACGGCATACTGCACTGAAGGTGGGGTAGCATAGTGAATTGCCGTGATGGGTTCTGACGGCACCGCGCAGGTGAAGCTCCGTCGGCCCATGATGATCTGATTGTACCACGACCCCCAAAGATGGAAACTCTTATATTCAGGGTCGTACTCCTTGATCATAGCCAGGACTTCACGGTCCAGGGGCGCCTCGGGAAATCCCTCCTCCGTGCGGACGAACGGGAATGAAGTGTCTAGAGACATGGTCGCTGCAAAAAGAACAATTTAGCCGTTAGTGTTGTAATTCCAACGTTTGGCGTTAAAAAGAGGAAAATGCATTTATTAAATTAAATTAAAATTAATTAATTACACCACACAACAGTGCGGTGAGTAGGAGACCAAGGAGGGACCCACAAAATCTGGATGACAATACGTCGGTTAATAAGACAAACTCATTATTGGATGAGATCATTAGTTGGCCCCTAGGAAAACATTCCTATTAATAAATAATCTCTAAAGACAAGGAGGAAATCTCCTCTTTCAGAGCAAAGCTCTGTCACAGAGTGACACTTGTCAAACTCTGGTGTTAGAGGAATAAGATTCTTTAAAAAGAGCTTAGCTCTGTGGTGATAATGAGAAAACTTATTTAAAAATCCTAAAGAAGATTAAAACATTTTTGAAGACCCTTAGAAGTTCTTCATTTTTGGACCTAAAAGATCTATTCTTGGATCCATGAGCAAAGCTCTATTGAGAAAACCCCAATGGGGATCTCTTTAGATCAAAGGATCTGTGAGAGCAAAGCTCTTTGGTTAAGATCAATTTAGATTAATTTGATTTAAATTAAGTTTTACCTAAAGTTTTAACTGTGGAAACGAGCAAAGCTCTTAAGTTCTAAGCAAGAGCAAAGCTCTGGAATCAAAATCTAGAAAATGGTGAAGTTTTCTAAAGGGCTATAGGTCCTATTTATAAGGCGCTTGCGCCCCTTCAGCTCACCCTTTGATCCAACGGTCAGGGGCTTGCCACCGCTGCACTCACGTGCGCGCCACGTGAGCGCAACGGTGGGGGGGCATTTGTTTCCCCCAATCAGAGCAAAGCTTTGCTGGAAATTCAAAATTCAAATTTTGAAGCAACGCTTCAAATCCTGGGCGCAACGCGCCACGTGTCCGGCGCTGATACGCCAGCGCAGCGCCCAAGAAGGCGCGCCCAATCAGAGCAAAACTCTATTTTACTGAAGCAACGCTTCAGTTGCGCAAGCACTGCGCTGCGCGACACGTGTCAGCGCAGATGCGCTGCGCTGCGCTCTGCGCTGCGCTCTGCGCTGCGCGACACGTGTCAGCGCAGTTGCGCTAGCGCCGTTGCGCTGCGCTGTGCGCTGCGCGACACGTGTCACGCGCTAGGGCATTTGCGCCAAACTGAATTAAGATTTTAAAGAAATCTTTCTGTTCTTGTTAAAACAAGAAGATTTTCTTCTGTAAAACAGAAGCCCTTGGATCAAAGATCCAACGGTGGGGAAAATTCTCCAAATCACTCAGAGAAAGATCTCTTTAACAAATTTAACTAATTTATGGGCACTATAAAAAGGACCCTAGGCCTCAATTCAAAGGCATCAACATTTTTCTAAAAAAAAAGGGAGAGAGAGAACTTTGAGAAACTCCTCAAGAATATAAAAAAAAGGTAAAAAACCTTTAGAAAAAGAGAAAGTTCTCTTATGAACAGATCATAGATCTAAAAAACAAGATCAATGATCTTTATTAAAAATAAAAGAAAATAAAATAGTGCTTTCACTTTTTATGAACCTTTGGTTCTCTGAGATAAGAAAAACAAGAAAAAAAAAACATATTTTTCTTTGATCTAAATTGGATCAAGAAATCAAATAGTGCTTTGCACTTGAAAAATTGCTCTGTTGCGCTCCTTTATTGGCGCGCTCACCAGAGAGCGCCACGTGTCAGCAGCGCAACAGCGCGCTCACCAGAGAGCGCCACGTGTCAGCAGCGCAACAGCGCGCTCACCAGAGAGCGCCACGTGTCAGCAGCGCAACAGCGCAACGCACTAGCGCAGCGCACTGCGTTGTTGCGCTTGCGCTCACCAGAGCGCGCCACGTGTCAGCAGCGCAACAACGCAACGCACTAGCGCAGCGCACTGCGCTGTTGCGCTTGCGCTCACCAGAGCATGACACGTGTCACCACCATATGAGCTTGCGCTCATTACCTGGCGCAAAGCGCCAGACAAATGCACTGTATTGCTTACAAAAGGGCCAAGCCCAATTAAAGAAGGCCTAACAGGCCTAATAAAAGGCAATGCATTATTTTAAAAAAAAAGGTCAGAGCCCAAACTAAAACAGATGCTCTGCATCATAAATAAAGGGACAGAGCCCAAATCAAAAAGGCCTAGCAGGCCAGAATAAAATGCAGTGCATTATTAAATATGGGCAAAGCCCTAGCATAGGCCTAATAGGCCAAAGACCAAGAAAAATCTTGAATATTCTCAATGGGACTTAGCCCAATTCTGGCCGTAAGTCCTCAAATTAAATTGACTGAGTATAGCTCTCTCTTAAATCAATTTATATCCGGTTCGAAGGTACATCTCCGAACTCCTCTGACACACGTCGTTGTAATCACTCAACGTCGTCAGAGAGGTGACGGGTCCCGACAACCACACCCTTCAACAATGGACCGAAACGTCCCTAAACTATTATTGGACCGAAACGTCCCTAAACTAATATTCGGACCGAAACGTCCCTAAACTAATAACGGACCACCACGTCTTTAAACTGGAATATGGACCCCCATGTCCCTAAACTGGCCATGGACCGCAACGTTCTTAAACTACCTATGGACCACTATGTCCCTAAACTGGAACAACAGAGCCTCCAAATGCTCTTTTGCCGGATCTAAACGGTCCCGTTTAAGTTGATCTTAGCCCCAAATATGGCTAACGTATCCTTAAACATTTAAATGAATGATAAAACTCCAAATCAACTTTGGTCCAAGGGTACATTTCTGAACTCCTCTGACACCTGTCGTTGTAATCCTTCAACGACGTCAGAGATGTGACGAATCCCGATGGCCATATATTAAATGGATCACCACGTTAAGTTGATCTTAGTCTAAAACAGGACTAACGTATCCTTGACGAACGTTTAAGTTGATCTTAGCCGCAACGCGACTAATGCATCCTTAAACCAAAAACACCAAACCCAAATCTAAGTAAATACGGATTTGGACTAATCCACGTCCTACGGGCGACGGCATTACTCAGTCTCCGTATACAATCCACGGGCAACCACAAACAAAACAAACACACACACGACACGAAGTGAAATTCTGGAGAAGGAGAAAGTTGTTACCGCGATGCGGTAGCGTAATTAACTGCAGGGGCTTGCGCCTGCAGGGAAGAGCGTCCCCACAGTCAAAAACCCCTCAAGCGAGGGGGAATCTGACGAAGTCTGCTACATCGGCCGCATCCGTCTAAACCTCCGATACACGGTGCCATAAATCAACTTGGCGTCTTCGGAGAGGTGGACGGATAAAACCAAATAGCATCTGCCCCGAATCTCAGGCAAGACAGCCCATGTCTTGGCCGCCATTCGGAGGGGAACAACGCCCACGAAACGAAAAAGGTTATCAGTAATATTATATTATTACTTCACATTTTACGCTTTATACATATATATTCAATACTTTTAATGATTGTCTAATGCGTCCACGAATCGTTTATCTAGATTTGATGACGATGTCGGGAGCAGCGAGGGGTGGCAGGAGCTCCAGCCGCGGTAGAGACAGAGGCAGAGGCAGAGCGGTTCTGCCGCCCGGAGAGCTCCGTAGGGAGCTTCAGAGGGTCGGTCTTGCACCCAGATCGGAGACCCCTTCGGATGCTTCCTTTTGTGTGGATTTTGCCACACCTCCAGGTATACTGCACGCATATCCATTTTGAATGTAATATTACAGATATTCATGCCTGTTTATGTCAAAATTACTTATATTGTCAATATTTGATTGTCTAGTTATTGGTGATGCGTCCACATCTGGGACAGAGGCCACTCCCGCTCCTCCAGGTATGTTTATATATCATATAGTGCATGTATATTGATTTAGAATGCTATATCATAAATACACACATTCCTTTTGCTCTTACTTAGCAATTTTTATTATTGTCTAGCTGTAGGTGGTGACACCACCGCACCTGCGGGTATGTTTATATATCCTATAGTGCATGCATATTGATTTAGAACGTTATATTATTGATCTACACATTCTTTTTGCAATTACTTATATAATCTATTTTTAATTGTCTAATTATAGGTGGTGCGTCCACATCTTCCGCAGGAGCCACTCCTGCCGCTTCCATACCTTCCGCATCATCTGCAGGTTAGTATGGATAAATTTAAAATATTTATTCATTTTACATATGCTCTATAGAATAAATATGAACTTCATGGAAATTTAGCGTCGATGTTTATTTTCTAGTTGGAAGGGATGCGTCCGCATCCGGGACCCCGGTTGTTCCTCACCGGAGGAACTATCGTCCCGCTCGTGCTGCTGCCCGGGCCCAGGCTCGTGCGATAGTCACCGGAGGTATATATCACACTTGAATTTTCGTTTAACCTTGATTTCTTAATACAACTTTGTCTTAATATTGATTGTCTTGATATTTCGTGCAGACGCAGGGCCTCCCCATCCCCAGAGGGGGACTCGAGGCCCGAATCAGTCCCATAGGCTGAGGCCTGACAGAGTTAGTGGGGAGGCAGCATTCCCCCTTTTTTAACCCTTGACTATCGCTATACCGGTCCTCATGCCGAGAGGTTCGGCCGGTATATGGGGGACGAGAGCCGGCTCGTGAAGAACTATCCACTTCACGTTGAGTCGGGCGAGCCGCACCAGCGCTCATTCGCCCTCTTCTTTGATCAGGCTCGGGTACGTATTAATATATATTTTCAGTTGATCTATCCGCTTATCATATTTATTATTAACACCTGCAATCTAATAACAATGTTTTTTTTTGTATTTTCAGTTGGATTACGATTTTTAGCCTGTAGCCGACCTTGATCATCCAGGGAGGGTGCTCGACCTTCATGCTCTGTACAATGGCCTGATGAAAAACATGCAGGCCAAGGTCCGATACAACAAGGATGAGCTGAAGGCCGACTGTTACTCCCTGTGGATGGCGACCTCCGAGGCAGAGAGAGCGGCCCTCCTATCTACTCCGGCGTTTGCGAGAGTCGACGTAGAGACATGGCCTCTATTGTGCGAATATTTCGACTCCCAGCGCAAACAAGTATGTATTTTAAATGTAATTCATTATTTAGGATATAATTTATTTTTTGTGTTCCTTAATTAGAAAACTAAATGTTAATGCGTTGTGCAGAAACAGGCCGCTCAGAATACAGAGAACAGGAAGTCGGCGAAGAGGGGTCGCCCTACTTACACAGATGGCTCGAGGAATATTACTCGAGCCATGGAGTTATCGGTAAATTACAATAGACCGACCTTTGTGATATTCTGCAATATTAAGAGTTATTTTCTAATATTTCTAATATTAAGAGTTATTTTCTAATATTGCAGACAGCTCGGACCGTGGCGTCAGGTGGTACACCGAGCGTGTTGTCCGCATATCTTGCCGTCCACTGCACCTCGACAGATCCCGCCACGGGCGAGCTTCGATATCCCGACGTCGCTACCCAGGAGTATTGCGTAAGTGTTAATATTTTTTCTACCCAAATTTGAAATTTTAGTTTTGGAAGGTTCAAGTTTAAATTTTATACTTATACTTTACTGCTTAATGTGGGTGTAGGAGCGGGTGGTTGAGCAGGCCGAGGCCTCGGGGATCGATTTTACCGGAAAGAGCGATCCGAGGCTGCTGATGTAGGGTTTCTAGGCACCCTAATGAGGTCTCACAAGGCATCGATCATGCCAAATTAAAATTTTAACGGTGCCGAGAAACCCGACTACGGATCGTTTGCTAGAAAACTAGGCGAAAAGATAACTAGTTAACACTTAACTAAGGGAATACGGAAATACAACCTTTGTAGATCCGGTGCTCCACCTCCATAGCTCCGCAACGAAGTCCTCTCCGCTGTCCAAATCAAATCCGGGCTCTAGCGTCGGCTTCGTCGGAGAATGGGCAAGCTAGGTCGTCGATGTCCATGCCGAAGATGATCTACGTTGAGGCATCGCTAAATCAAGCTCCGACTTCACCAAGTCAAGAAACTTGTGAAGAAAACACACTCTACTACTTGGCAAGAGGTAGAGGATGAAGAAATAGGAAGTGGGTTAACTTTAGAATTGGATTTCTCACTCAAAAACATCAATCACCATTGATGAGGTAAGCTTTTCTTCCTTGAAGAAGATGAAGAAGAAGAAGCTAATTGTTATGATAAGTTAATTAGAAAATGTAAAATAAAAGAATACTTATCATAATCTTTAACCATGGTAATGTGTAGAGAATCAATCATGGTTAAAGGAATGGTTAGGGTCAAGCTAGAGACAAAATGGTCACTTAGTCAAAAGATCAAGAAGCTTCAACTAGAATCCAAAATTAGCAACCATTTCATTTCATTTTCTTTTATTCATTTATCATAAATAAATGGATAATTAAATAAGATAAATGAATAACAAATAATAAACCCTAACCTATTCATTAACCAAGGTTTAATACTTTACACTTAACCAAAAAGCATGTATCATCAAACATGATACAAGCAAGTGCACAAAATCATATCGCATATGCAATGCGCACACCCGAGTGAGAAAATCCATTTAAAGTGAACCGATACTAGTTAATGCAAAGTAATATATCAAATATATAATTATACATTAAATCATTAAATCAACACTTGATTCAATGATCCGGTCATGTCGCACACAACCGACTAGTATACAATGTATCGGCTTATCGAATCAACGCTTGAATCGATAACTAGGTTATATCGCATACAACCATTCGATACATTCATCGCGAGAATGGAATACGGTATCACATACACGTATTATTCTCGGTCCCGCACATATCTCATATGCGCTCCTATTTCGTTTCGCTTGAGCCAGGAAACCTCTGTGTAGGACTCTAAAGACTCGTCAATACGCCGGCAGCAGATGATGATCATATCAATCACCCACAAGCCGCAAGCGGTCTGCTAAACGTAACGGCCACCCGGGTATTGAGCGATCTGAAGATCGACGAGCAAGCCCGCTCATACTCCAGTGAATCCAACCAGTAACACTACCGTACAGTCCGGTCTGATCGTCTGATATGTCGCATATCTCGCCTAGGGGTGGTAAACGTCAGACCCCAATAGCTCGATAAGTCGTGTCGATATGAGGTCTATAACACTTCGAGAAACTACTGGTAACACTTACCAGTAAATCTCAGCAACCCTGGCCAGGGATTTCCTGTTATAGCCAATCGAACACAGCGCAACATCAACCCCCTATACCGGGAGAGACGAATCCCCTCCTATCGCTCATTGCCTCCATGTGACTCGGGACTGTACCCAAAAACCACCATTTTGCACGCCCTCTTGGACGTGGTAAGATAGAAATCAAAGCACAGTGGGAACCACACAAGACTCTATGACGATCTCGGGTCAACAGACTACTCTGTACCAGTGTCACCAGAGAACTGCCATCTGACGTGAGGTATAATACCATCTGGGAGTTCTCGGCGAGTCCGTCCAGTGTACCCAGTCTCTACTGAGCACCCGTATATCATCTCTGATGTCAAACACCAATGGATATGGGATCATCCATCGCCCATCTGTATGGGTCGAGAAGGTATGCGCTAGTCTACACTGGTATATCGATGCCCCGTCTCGATACACCCTCGACTAGGGACTTTGAAGGATGTACTTATGGACTACCATGTCCCCACTAGTATGATCCGCATCATAGTCCAGGTAGTCAAGTACAGATCCTAAGGGCTTTACCAACATGTAACAGAGAGACAATCAGCATACACGTTAAGGTAAAGGGTAACCAGATAGCATACTATCATGTCGAGCAAGAAAGTCCTCCCTATATATGTCCCAGCATCCACTACAATATACATCCTATATACAGTAATGGCCTCTAGGGCATACATATAACTAACAATCTCCCACTTGCACTAGGGCCATCTGTAGCAGTGGTTGCAGTATCTCATACTCAACCTTCCCATAAAAATCTCTCTCTGGGAACAGGCCTTTGTGAGTGGATCCGCTGTGTTGTCCTCTGAGTCTACTCTCCAAACCTCGATCACCCTGGAGATCAACCATTTCCATGATCAAGTGATACTGCCTTAGAATATGTCTGGATCACTGATGGGATGGACGTTCCTTGGCATAAGCCACAACTCCATTGTCACACAATGGGGGGAACTAAGTTCATCTTATGAACCAATATACACCCAGACAGCCACTTTGGTAGCATCTTAAGTAGCGATGTATCCAGCCTTTATCGTCTAGTATGTCACGGTATCTAGCTTGGAACTCTTCCAACATACCGTCCCTTTACTGAGGGTAAAGAAAATGCCTGTGACTGACATTCAGTCGTTTTTATCACCCTGGAACACTTCCAGTGATTCTCCCCAGGATCAATTGATACCTTCTCACTACAACTAGTGAGAATCCTAACATCCAATTAGATCTATCTCATAGATCCAAACATCAGGATTTAGGAGGTATCACTTTGATCCTGTATGGAGAATCCTAGTGATAAGCGGAGATTGACCGAGCGTAGCATAAGAAACTCTTTTCTTATCAAGAGTATGTCATCCACGTACTCTACGAGGATCACTACCATACTCCCTACTACCCTTTTGTTTATACAAGGTTCATCTACCATTTTGATGATGTCAAACTCTTTGACTAATCCATCAAAACAGATGTTCCAACTCCGCGATGCCTGCTTTAATCCTATAAAGTATCTTGCACACGTTTCCGCTGCTCTCACTATCTACGAAGCCCTCTGGCTGTATACTTATAGACGCACTCTTCTAAAACATCATTTAGAAAAGCAGTCATGACACCCAACCACCAGATATCGTAGTCATGGTATGTAGCCGTGACAAGTAGGATCTGGATGGACTTAAGCATAGCTACTTGAAAAGGTTTCACCATTATCCACACCTGGTCAATGATGCAAACTTTTAACAAGTCTAGCTTTGAAAGTCTCAACTTTTCCATGTACACCAAGTAATCTTCTCAAGATATACTTGCTCCTGATGGGGATTTAACCCTTCAGATATAGCAACCAAAGTCCATACTTTGTTGGTGTATAAGGATTCCATCTCAGATCGCTAAACATCCAGCCATTCTTACAGAGTCTTACTCCTGATGGCCAGCTCGAAACTAGTTGGGTCATCATCTCATGATGCAATCCTCGCTCCCACTGTCATAGAGAAACGGAAGTATCTCTCAGGTGGGTGAGGAACCCTACTAGATCGGCGGAGAGGCTGAGGTTCGTTGGAATCTACTGAATCCTTTGGTTGTATCAAATCATCTGCTGTTGTTTGTATAGCTGGAACCTTTCCAGTTGTACATAACAGATCTTGCCTCGAGCTTGTCCGGATTTTGCTTTCAGACATAGGCCGGACAACCCCAAATCTTAACTAACTTAAGACATGGGCTCTTCCCTTTCCATATCACATATGAAGTGGTAGGCATTGATTTGATTCGAACCCTATTCAATAGGTATGCAACTTCTCAAGTGCATAACACCCAAAAGGAAAAAGGTAACTCAGTAGTACTCATCATAGAGCACACCTTATCATATAGGGTGTATCTGCTCCGCCCCGACATACCATCGTGCAATGGTGTATACGGAGGAGTGATGCTGAGAGAGAATCTCATTCTCCTTTAGAATAATCCAGGAATTCCATGCACAAGTATTCTCCTCCCTGATCTCATCATAGGACATAATACTTATACCCGTATTTTGGTTCTCTACTTCTCGCTTATATTCTGTGAATATCTCAAAAGGCTCGGACTCATGTTTCAACAGGAACATATGTCTGAATCTTGAGAGATTATCAGAGAATGTAATGAAGTACAAAGAACCGGTCTTGGCATGTGTAGACTGGGGACCTACATACATCAACATGTATCATCCCAAGAGTTTACTAACTCTTTCTCTGTTTCCAGTAAACGGAGCTATGGTCATCTTATCTTTGTGACATGACTGGCGAGTTTCACAAGATGTAAATTCAAACTGATTTAAATATGCATCTATATGTAACTCTAGCTAGTCGGGTCACATTGATATGACCTAGTCTACAATGCCTCAAGAAGGATTCGTTCATTTCTGAACTCTTCCTCTTGTGTGTGTTCCATATACTAAGAACTGTAGTTTGATTTAGAACATCAACGCTTTTAGATAACGTGCCTGAACCGATCAACTTTTGATATAGGAAATGTTCAAAACATTATCCAACAATACAAAATTATATCCTTTCTTTACTAATAAAGAGACTGATATGATTTTGTATATCTGGTTCGGTATCTAATAACATTCGTTCAGAATCAATGTATTGGTAATACAGGGTGACAGTGACCAACAGACTTGGCTGCAACACTTGCCCCGTTTTCTGCCTCATAAAACTTATCACCCGTTCTCAGTTCTTTACCTATCTGTAGCCCTATGTAACAGATTACATATCTGGGATCCTGATCTGGTATCACATACCCAGGATGTAAAGGATACTGAGAAACAGTTCTGTATAATGAACACACCCGAAGATGATGCATCAGCATGCACTCTCTTCGTTTGGGCGGCACGGGAATTCTGGTAATCCCCAATTTCCTGCTCTGTCTTATAACAATTATAAGTTGGAGCGGGACCAACGTTCCCCAGCTCAGTATAACAAGCGGGTTCGGTCAATATTCCGTTTTATTATCTTGATTAAGGCGTGACATGGTCGCTATCAGGAGAGAGAGAGAAGAAAACACTCAGCGTGCGCTCTTGCAAGAATAGATTGGTTATTATTTTATCTAATCAGGATAGCTCCCACTGCTTTTTATCAAATCTTCCTTCAAACCCTAAAAGGAAAGACTAGCCGGGATTAATTACACACTACAAGTTCGCCAATCTTTCAGCCAGGCCAGTGTCGGTACTTTGAGGGAGGTCCCCCGTGCTTTCGCACGAACCTAATTAATGTAAACCTCGTTTTCCCAGAGGCGTAACCCCGTTAACACCTTTTTAGACACCTACTCGATCGGCTAATTGTAATGTATAAAACTCTCCCAGGAGTAACACTTACTCGCAGCGGGTATCGGGATCCAACTATCTCATAGAAGGTATGCAATCTCATTGCAAATTTCAACACTTGAAATTCCCGATAATATTTTGCCCCTAGCTCGCTATGACCTTGACGAATGCCAAACAACCCATAGTCCACTAGTCAAGTTCAACCCGTACATTTCTTGATCGAATTAAACCCACCCGCATGACCCTTGACGAATGCCAAACAACGCCGTACGAATACCCTAATCCAATCGCATCATATGCTCAAGCAGATAAATACTAGTTAGCTACCGTACACTACGCCTTGACGAATGCCAAACTACCGCAGCACGAATACTAACTAGTACATATCCGAAATGACGGAGGGCTACGACAGGTTTTTCTGAAAACCTATTGCGTAATGAACTTGATATCGTTGTAGAATCAAATGATTTTGAAATGGAGTGCTTTTGAGGCTTTTTTAGTTTTGCTAAAGGAGTCACTCCCGGTGAAGGGATCGTCGGTCCTTTCCTCGTCGAATGAGGTGCGGGATATATCATATATATCACAGTGCAAAGCAAAAACACTTAAAAGCAATCAAAAGACAAACCGAGTGTGTAGCATCTGCCAGTTATTGCTAAAGGAGTCACTCCCGGTGAAGGGATCTCGGTCCTTTCCTCATCGAATAAGGTGCAGGATATATCACATATACCGCTGTGCAAAGCAAGAACTGTAGCTACCTGTTTTATTTTGAAATTCGATTCTACAGCATCTTAGGTTTCTTTTATTTCATTAATCACATTAATGAAGTCCCATCATTTAAGTACCTAAACATCACAGATAGATATGACGTACACTTATGCCATCCGCATTCGCCTCGATGTCCCCTCGTGCACCGTTAGGTTAGGTAACTAACGGCAGAGCGGGGCAGGGCTAGCGCGGGTGTAATACATAAGTAACGTCTATATAATATATCATATATACTATATACAGTATCCATCACAGAACATATCACATGATCACATCACAGATATCGCAGCAGAAGAAACATATGAAATATTGGATATACTAGGACGTCCGTGTTTTCAATACGAGCCAGTATAAAACACGGATTCCACGGTCGTGATGAATATCCAAACCCACACCCCTAGACCCCTACGAGAGCGGCAAGCAACCCTACCAATTCTAGAGTTAGGAGACCCGGACTCGACTCCTCGAGTTGGTCTCCCACTGGACTCCAGAACCCGGTTACTTGTGCTCCCCTCCTTGGGTCTATCCTAGTGCGGAAAAGTAAATAATATACAAACGGTGACAACTTCCGCAACCTGGAAGCGCCTCAATAAAAGAATATTACATACAAGTTTTTACATGAATGAAAATGAAGAACACTCATCTCACATAAAAACCCCCGGCTATTCGAACACGACGATCCAATATAACATATCCAGCAACACATAACATCACATGTCATCAACGTAAGTAAATATGCGCATCCCAATTGTCGTTGACATATAGCAACGAAACCGGCGATATCACATATTACACTTACGGTCACAGAAAAGAAAGTGTAAAACTACAACAGTTGGAATCCGCAACCAGCATAGACATCACATGCCTAATCAAATGAATTCCTTAGACATCACATGCCTAACAATTATAAACCCCGCATTTTAGTCTCATTATCGAAAACACTTTTCAATATCAAGTCGGGCAATTCAACAAGATTCCCGACATCCTGATCGAATGCTCATCGCAAACTTCAGTAGACGGCCGCACCCCCGTTACCGTCGACGAAGTGCACCAAGGCGGAACACCGCTACCGCGAGCACCCGAACGGATGCTTTCGGCGACGGGGTTCTCCTACAGTCACTTGGTCGGGGCTATGGAGTGAGGCTGTCTATTAAGTTTACCCGGCGAGTATCCGCGTACGCTACGTGATTGCGACGGACTTTTGATCACATCAAAATTCCGTGGCAACCGATCAAGTGAGACTAAATTGCTATGTTTATAACATTCATTCAGTTATCTCATAACTCTTTGTGAATTCCAATTATTGTATCACATTCCAGATAAACAGAAAATGTTAAACTTTTCGATCGAACAGTCAAACACCCAAGTTTTCCCGATACAGCTCAACACATGAAATAAGTCTAACAACATTCCGTTCGTGCCTCAGTACCAACGGTCCAGCCGTAGAAGGGTCAAGCCAACGCCTCACATGTGGCACGCCGTACTGCCCCAAACCCGAAGGTTCAAAGGGCAGTTCAAGACGGTCACATAATCGAGTTAAGGTTTGTTGTCTTCTAGAGGGACCATCGCGTTACTTGCACTACTTAGAACGTCGTTAAACTACGGAAAAATCCAACACTTGGAAATTTCCCGACAGGGGAAAAATTGGGTATTTATATCCGGTCGAACTTTTTAACATATTCAAGAATTTATTCGGAAAGCCACATAGACAAAATTTGATACCCCGATCGAAACACCGAATCTCCAAATCAACTCCAGAAAATTCAACTCTTGAATAAATATTAAAAATTCCCAGAAAACTCAGCTCTTTGAACTAGGAATTACTGTGCAAAGGAACAGGGCTGACGTCATCAAGGGGCCGCTGATCCGCCGCAGAAGCCATGCTTCTGCCGCGGATCCGCCGCGAAAATTACTGTTCATGAAATAATTTTTGCATCGTAATTCTTAGATTTCCATGCTGAATTTTTTAGTAATTTTTAATTTGGAAAAATCCACGTTTTTGGAAAAAGGACAGAGAGCATTTTTGATTTGGTGTTTCGGGTTCGATCGGGTTTCAAATTCCGTCTAGACTTCGCCTAAGGCTCTAGCTAGGCTCTGATACCACTGTAGGGTTCCTAGGCACCCTAATGAGGTCTCACAAGGCATCAATCATGCCAAATTAAAATTTTAACGGTGCCGAGAAACCCGACTACGGATCGTTTGCTAGAAAACTAGGCGAAAAGATAACTAGTTAACACTTAACTAAGGGAATACGAAAATACAACCTTTGTAGATCCGGTGCTCCACCTCCATAGCTCCGCAACGAAGTCCTCTCCGCTGTCCAAATCAAATCCGGGCTCTAGCGTCGGCTTCGTCGGAGAATGGGCAAGCTAGGTCGTCGATGTCCATGCCGAAGATGATCTACGTCGAGGCATCGCTAAATCAAGCTCCGACTTCACCAAGTCAAGAAACTTGTGAAGAAAACACACTCTACTACTTGGCAAGAGGTAGAGGATGAAGAAATAGGAAGTGGGTTAACTTTAGAATTGGATTTCTCACTCAAAAACATCAATCACCATTGATGAGGTAAGCTTTTCTTCCTTGAAGAAGATGCAGAAGAAGAAGCTAATTGTTATGATAAGTTAATTAGAAAATGTAAAATAAAAGAATACTTATCATAATCTTTAACCATGGTAATGTGTAGAGAATCAATCATGGTTAAAGGAATGGTTAGGGTCAAGCTAGAGACAAAATGGTCACTTAGTCAAAAGATCAAGAAGCTTCAACTAGAATCCAAAATTAGCAACCATTTCATTTCATTTTCTTTTATTCATTTATCATAAATAAATGGATAATTAAATAAGATAAATGAATAACAAATAATAAACCCTAACCTATTCATTAACCAAGGTTTAATACTTTACACTTAACCAAAAAGCATGTATCATCAAACATGATACAAGCAAGTGCACAAAATCATATCGCATATGCAATGCGCACACCCGAGTGAGAAAATCCATTTAAAGTGAACCGATACTAGTTAATGCAAAGTAATATATCAAATATATAATTATACATTAAATCATTAAATCAACACTTGATTCAATGATCCGGTCATGTCGCACAAAACCGACTAGTATACAATGTATCGGCTTATCGAATCAACGCTTGAATCAATAACTAGGTTATATCGCATACAACCATTCGATACATTCATCACGAGAATGGAATACGGTATCACATACACGTATTATTCTCGGTCCCGCACATATCTCATATGCGCTCCTATTTCGTTTCGCTTGAGCCAGGAAACCTCTGTGTAGGACTCTAAAGACTCGTCAATACGCCGGCAGCAGATGATGATCATATCAATCACCCACAAGCTGCAAGCGGTCTGCTAAACGTAACGGCCACCCGGGTATTGAGCGATCTGAAGATCGACGAGCAAGCCCGCTCATACTCCAGTGAATCCAACTAGTAACACTACCGTACAGTCCGGTCTGATCGTCTGATATGTCGCATATCTCGCCTAGGGGTGGTAAACGTCAGACCCCAATAGCTCGATAAGTCGTGTCGATATGAGGTCTATAACACTTCGAGAAACTACTGGTAACACTTACCAGTAAATCTCAGCAACCCTGGCCAGGGATTTCCTGTTATAGCCAATCGAACACAGCGCAACATCAACCCCCTATACCGGGAGAGACGAATCCCCTCCTATCGCTCATTGCCTCCATGTGACTCGGGACTGTACCCAAAAACCACCGTTTTGCACGCCCTCTTGGACGTGGTAAGATGGAAATCAAAGCACAGTGGGAACCACACAAGACTCTATGACGATCTCGGGTCAACAGACTATTCTGTACCAGTGTCACTAGAGAACTGCCATCTGACGTGAGGTATAATACCATCTGGGAGTTCTCGGCGAGTCCGTCCAGTGTACCCAGTCTCTACTGAGCACCCGTATATCATCTCTGATGTCAAACACCAATGGATATGGGATCATCCATCGCCCATCTGTATGGGTCGAGAAGGTATGCGCTAGTCTACACTGGTATATCGATGCCCCGTCTCGAAACACCCTCGACTAGGGACTTTGAAGGATGTACTTATGGACTACCATGTCCCCACTAGTATGATCCGCATCATAGTCCAGGTAGTCAAGTACAGATCCTAATGGCTTTACCAACATGTAACAGAGAGACAATCAGCATACACGTTAAGGTAAATGGTAACCAGATAGCATACTATCATGTCGAGCAAGAAAGTCCTCCCTATATATGTCCCAGTATCCACTACAATATACATCCTATGTACAGTAATGGCCTCTAGGGCATACATATAACTAACAGCTGACCCCAGTTCTGGACGCCGCACACGGAGGGCACCACGGAGGTTGGGAGAGAGGCCGGGGACTGGGCCCTAGCAGGGCCCATATAAGGTTGGACTCCACCCCGGCGGTTACTTCCTCCGTCTCCAGTGACCGACGTGTCCATCAGGAACTGGAGAGCTTGAGGGCCACCGTTCAGGAGTTGAAGGAGATGCTGGTATGTATACTACTTTATAGTAAAATATCATGTCATATTATAGATATCAACATATCCATAATTAGTACGTAGCTTGAGCTTATTTGGTTTTAGACTTAAGTTTGATTAATCATACATACATATGTAATTAAAATAAACAACGGTTTTCCAAACTAGATATCCAAACGGTGTTTCGAAATAACTTAATAATGATACGAATTCGAATAATACACAGTTCTTACACGCTTCTTACACACATTAGGTCCAGACGCGACATGATACATCGACCGAGCCTCCACATGCATCTCCTTCGGCTGCGGCTCCGCAAGCTACTACATCGGCTGCGGTTCCGCAGATAGCTCCTATAGCAACACCGCCCGCTCAGACTCCCGCAGCCGCGGCTCCGCAAGCGACTACCTCGACGGCGGCTGCGCAGACCACATCGCCAGCTCCACAGGCCGCTCAGACTCCTGCTCGCGCCGAATTGCAGGGTTTATTGACCGAGAAGCAGGCGCGCGTTATTCTATCGTTATTCAGAGGTGGAGCTGGACCGAGCTAGGGTAGCTTTTTGGTTCTTATTTTTTGAAACATGTATTTATTTATATCATACATATTGTACTACATTTTGAAACGATATTGATATTGGTTTATATTTATATCATATTCAGTTTTTGGGTTTCTTTTGTATATTATATGCGTGAGATGCGATTATGAATACTGCGATATATGTTGTGTGATGATTAATTTTATATTTTATTGTGCGGGAAAAAATCAGGCAGCCCTTTTTTTAAAAAAAAATACAGATAATGTGTACCTACGGATTAATCCGTAGGTACACATGTTGCCCCTACGGCTATATCCATAGGGGCAAAATATCAGCAGTAACTGATATTCCCCCTTGATCTCAGTACCGGGGGGTTGGGAGTGCCCCTACGGATATGTCCGTAGGGACCATTGCTTCGCCCCTACGGAGTTATCCGTAGGGGCAAAATATCAGGATTTCTGATATTTTGCCCCTACGGGTAAGTACCTATGTAGGTATCCGTAGGGGATAGTACGTGGCTCTACGGCTATCTCCGTAGGTACAGTTAATATATTTTAAAAACCCATAAATAATATGACTTTTTTTACCCTACGGAGTACTCCGTAGGTGAAACAGGACCTACACAGAACTCCATAGGGGCAAGATTTTGCCCGTAGGGGCAAGTTCAGGGCTTCAACTTGCACCTGCGGCCTTTGCACCTACGGGGTCTTTTTACGCCCCTACGTAGATCTCCGTAAGGGCGGTGGGTTGCCCCTGCCGATAAATCCGTAGGGGCAACCCTTATTTGTAGTATTGATAAAAGACCCCAGCTTGGTTACCCCCAAGCGTGTGGGCCCTGCAGCAATCATTGCATACGTAATCCAAGCGATCACATGCCACATGTCAGAGCTCTACATTTTAAATAAGCTGATGTGGAAATATTTCGGTGGCTGAATTAGCCCGCAAGCGCGTGCCTACTGTCCACTACCTTTTGGGATGCGGTCTCTTCAATCCTCCTCGGGCCCCACCACCCACCACCTGCCTCCCTCTCCCTCTCCCTCTCCATCACACATATTATACTTTTTTGTATAAATATTTATACATGTATATCATTCATATACATTTCATCGTTCCTTCTTTCTATTTCTAGGTACCATTCTACTACTTTATAAGCTTTTATCAAAGTTCTAAGTCGATACCACCAAATGTATATCTTAGCAATACGTTACGATCATTGAGGACCACAAAATGACTTCAAAATCTATCATCTCTTATATATTATATCTTATTAGGATAAGTAGTTAAGTACTCCATATATAAACCAGCCAGGGGTGCAAGTCGGATCAGGTATGATTCGAAACCGACCCTGATTCTATCTAACACGATATTTTCGGGTGTTTTTGTCATATTCTAAATCCATCGAACCTTATCGAGCGGGAATAAGACGAGCTACAAAATTTACAAGAGACCCCTCGTCCAAAACAAATCCTAGGCCAAAACAAAACCTGTTTATACGACTTTTATCGATCCAAAGTTTACGCCATAGGCATTTGATTCTAAATGTTGAAATGTATAGATTAAGATTAATTTTATTGTATGGTATTTAATTTAATTGGTGCACTCTTTATGCTCATTTTATAAATCTATATTATATAATTAACAACGTCAAATATATGTCATGCATATGTAATTTTTGAAGAAAAAACCGTAGTTTTATTTATAATAAGCAAGCGTTGGAGCTTACAATACTGAGCTAGCTCCACCTTTAAAGTTGAAGGTAATTCTTGTACACTCTAAGATCCATACAAATCCTTACGAAGGCGTGCAAACTCTTGCCATACTTGCTGAGCTACGCTGCAATTCATGAAAAGATGTGATGCGCTCTCAGCTTCAAGGGGGCACCATGGGCAAGTGATATCAAATTCTGTAAGAACCTTACTCGACGTTTATTAGTTGGGAGAGCATCACTCAGGAAACAAAGTGCAAAATTCTTGGTTGCACCTTTTTATGGGACCACAATTTCTTATAGAGATCTCCATCATCTACGCTTGGGGGTTGCACAGTGAGGCTACGATATGTTGATCGTGTAGAGTAAACAGCTCGTTTGTCCTGGGAGCCATAAGAATCGGTCTCTTAGGAGTTTGACACACATAGCATCAGGATTCGATAAGATTCTCCAGCCAACCTTCATGAGGGTACTAAGATTGACCTTATCTATACGAAGAAATCCAAAGCCACCTGTAGCTTTAGGATTTTACAGATGAGACCAAGATTTGAGAAAGAGATGCCTGCCTCCTGATTGGAATCCCCAATAAAAGTTTCGCATAGTTGCCTCCAAATCATTTTTTATCTTTCCAGGAATTACACTTAGAGCCATGTGATATGTATGTTGTTTGGTAGAATTTAACCACAAGTTTTACAATTTTCAGTTTCTTTACAAATATATATTAGGCTAAGCCTAGTAAGGCCGCAAAGTCCCAACCAGCTCATCTAAACCCAAATCCCGTTCAAACCTGTCGAAACATGAACTTGTGTGTTTCGGAAAAATGCATTACAAACTTTGTGGGTTTGGACAGGTTTTGAATTTAGATTCTAAATTTCAGGTTCAAACCAATGAGCAATAACTCAGTTGGCATGACATTTCTCCTTCTATTGAGATTCCGGGTTTCGATCCTCATGAAGGGAAAGAAATTAACGCTTTCGGGGAAAATGCATGGGTCCACTGGATGTGTGGTATTGTGTGCTTGTATGCAGTGTGAATGGGTATGTTGTGTGTTTGGCTTAGGCTTATGGCCTAGTTTATATATATATATATATATATATATATATATATATATATATATATATATCGGCATAAATATTTGAAAGGCCGTCTAAACCGATCCGATTTCACCCCTAATTTTATGTGCTATGTTGAGGGATGGCCCCAAAAATCAATTGCAGAAGGACCAGCTAGTTTATATATATATATATATATATATATATTGTCAGACATGGCAAACTTTTTAACAAATGGAAAATTCAAGTTTTTTTAGTTGCCCATAAGCCCTGCTCTATGCACACACCCATCCACACGGAAAATTCAAGTTAGTCTGCAAATTATTAGATACTAGTTTTATACATGCTATTTTTTGCATAAGAAAGAATATCTTAGCAAGCTTATAACAATTTCTAAAGTTTAATTATTTAATAAAAACTAGACCAAATGAAGTTAACCTGATGTTCCATATTTTCAAGCAAATATGATTTTCTTTCTTCTTCAAGCTTTTAAGAACATAACAGTACGAAGTTATAACAACAAAGTAGTATTGTAATTTTGATATATATATATATATATAGAGAGAGAGAGAGAGAGAGACGCGCGCGCGCGCGGAGGAAAGATGACATAGGAAGGAATTTCTTCATATGGCGTCGAAAAAATACACCGTCCATAATTTTTTCCGACGATCTGCGCCTATCATAATCATCTTTATCATGTAAGCCGCGAATATGCCAAATTTCTCGTGATTCCATCACTTTTTCACCGTTGATTTAATGGGTGCAAAATTAACGATTTACCGACAATAGAAATTTTTATATTGCTAACTCAACGGTGAAAAAGTGGTGGATCACATGAAATTTGATGTATCCGCATCTTACATGATAAAGATGATGATGATGGATGTTGATTGTCGAAAAAAATCGTGGAGGGTATAAATATTTGACGCTACATAACGAAAAAGCCTCCAAGGGCCTCTTTTTCTCATTATTCTCATATATATATAGTTCGATTATGATACTATCGGAAAAATTTGGAAATAAATGCTCCACACTTTTTCATCATTAGATTAAATTTAGGATTTGTGCATTCAATTATATTATGTTTGGTAATTAATAAAGACTTTTATTCATAATTGTTAGTAGACATTCCAAAATTAATCTAATGGTGAAAGAGTGGGAAGCATTTGCTTCCAAATCCTTCCAATAGGGTCATAGTGGAACTCTCTCTCTCTCTCTCTCTCTCTCTCTCTATATATATATATATATATATATATAATAATCCAGTGAGACGCTTTCTTATGTGAAACAAATAAGACGTACTCTATAACATCCTATCCCCATGCATTTCACCGATCCAGACCGTTTACCGTGATTTGCATGTCACACATACACTATGTATCAATTTTCATGAGATTTATACACTTCTAGCACGCACGATCGATGATATCATTTTTCAGACTACCGAGAGACTTATTTTTCGTTCACTTGATCGCATGTGCTAGATGTGTAGAAATCTCATGAAAATTGATACGTAAGGTATGCGTAACATGCAGATTATAGTGAACGGTCTGGATAGGTGAAATACACGCCGGGGGGGGGGGGCAGGGTGTTATAGAGTTTGTATTTGCGTGGACTTTTGGGATCTCAATAAAGCTTGCCGGATGACTTCCCAGTATCCATTACCGAGCTGATGATCGATAACACGTTTATCCACGAGGTCTTCTTCTTCATGGATGGATCTTCAGGATACAACCAAATAAAAATTCATTCTGAAGACCATAAGCATACCACATTCTGAACCCCGCTGGGCATATTCTGCTATAAGGTGATGCCCTTCGGTTTGAAGAACGCTGACGCTATCTACCAGAGGGCCATGACAAAGATTTTCGATGACCTCATACAAGAGATTGTCGAATGTTACATCGATGACCTTGTAATGAAGAGCAAATCTCATGAGGAGCATTGGGAACATATATAAATAGTGTTTCAAAATCTTCGGAAGTATAATCTGAAGATGAACCCTCTAAAATGCGCGTTTGGAGTTTTCCCAGGCAAATTCTTTGGATTCATCATACGTCACCGGGTATTGAAATCGATCTCTAAAAATTAAGGCGATTTTGGAAATGCCTGCTCCCTTATAAGAAAAAGGGAGAGAAAAAAGAGGAGAATTCTCCACGTTTTAAACCTCACGTATTAAACACGTGAGCGCTTATATGCAAAATATATAAGCGCTGAAAGCAAACAACTAAAGGCTAAACAAGTCTTACGTGTTAAACACGTGAGAGCTTATATGCAAAGCATATAAACGCTAAATAAACTAATTAAAACCCACATTGGAGTCATGTGTTAAACACGTGAGAACACCCTTTTGAAGTATTAGTTTCAGATAGAATTAAACTCTATACATAGAATTAAATTCTATTTTGTATGCAAAACATATAAGCACTAAGAGTAAGTGGCTAAAGGCCAGATTGACCTCACGCGATAAACACGCGAGCGCCCATATGAAAGGCATATGGGCGCTAAATCAAATAGTCTAAAACCCATGTTAGGGTCATGTATTAAACACTTGAGAGCGCCTTCCTAAACAAGAATTAAATTCTATTCTTGGGAAAATACCACCTTTGATCTTTCTAAAAGTGAAAGATATTCTCTGTTAATTAGTGGAGAATCGTTGGATCAAAAATCCAATGGTGATAAAAAATCACCAAATATAGAATTAAATTATATTGGGGGAAATATCTCCCTAATATTTCTAAATGAGAAGGATATTTTCTGTTAAACAGAAAGTTGTTGGATCAAAGATCCAATGAAATGGAAGAATATTTCCCTAATTTTTCTAAACAAAGAAAGATTGTTCTCCGTAAAACAGAGAGCACTTGGATTAAAATCCAATGGTAATTAAAAATCACCGTTTAATAGAATAAAATTCTATATATCGGAAAATATTTTCTCAATCTTATTAAAAACAAGAAAATATAGTCTGTAAAATAGAAATCACTGGATTAAAGATCCAACGGTGGATAAAATTCTCCAAATAATTTTTGAGACCAATTAAATCAATTGGAATCTCTTAATGAGAGATTTTCTCAAAACTGATCAACAATTTACCTTACCTATATAAAGGACCTGAGACTTTAAGTCTCAGAGATAGATACAGAGACAGAGAAGACACGCAAAAAAGGAGGAACCCCCCATAAGATTCTGCAAACAAAAAGATAGAAACCGCAACTGAGAATTCAATTCTCTTTCAAAGAAAATCTACATGTTCTTTCAAACCCTAGGTAAATAAAAGTAGAGATAAAATATCTCTTTTGCCTAACAAAAAGAAAATAAGGGTTCAACTCTTTATAAAAATAACTTAGTTCTTTTTTTTGTAAGTCTATGATACCCACCCCGGTACTTACGGGGAGGCAGAAAGAGTAAAAATCGAATTTTTATCACAAGGTAACATAGACTATGCATTAGGATCTTTGCTAAACAATAACTAACAAACTAACTTAGGGTTTTAACTAATAGGTTAGATGATTATACCTTGGTCTTGAACTCTTTCTCCTTATTGTGAGCTCCTTGGAATGATGTAGATGACTCCTCCTCACCGGCTTCTCTATATCGAAGAAGATCTACCCGAAGGCCTCTACCTTGAGCTCCTATCTCAACAATGAAGTAAGTAGAGTGCTTGGCTTTCTAGACTAAGAACCCTAGAATGAGTAGAGAAGTATTTTGGTGGTTTACTCTTAAAAGCTTTTGATTTTCAACTCATGAAAGATTAAAGTTTTGAGAGAGGAAGAGGAGAGAGCAAACCATGAGAGAGAAAGATAATATGAGAATGAGAGGATAAAGCTCTCATATGAGGAAATATGATAACAATAATATTAATTAAGATAATTGTGATGGTGTATTGATTTGACCTTTATCATGTTACAATTAATGCTAAGCATTCTCAAAAAAATATCTCATGCTTAACAAAAATATCTAAGTCAACATGGGTCAACAAGTCAAATGGTCAAACCAACATTAGCCATGATACAATTATCTCTAATTAAAACTATTAATCAATTTCCACCTTCTCATTATGGTTTTGATCAAGTCAATGGTCAAAACCCTAATGAGGTGTCTCCTCCTCTGTCTCTGTCAACTGTATGTAAAATACCCGTATCCGTGTTATGAGAAACACGAATACAACGAGACTAAACCAATCTAAAATCCAATACTAGGATCCGGCTTAAACCAAAGCCCACTAGTATCTACTGCCCAAACACCGAACACGCACAAGTGCGCATATATGAACGAATCCTGTCATAAAACCATACGACCTCTACCTTGTTTCGCCCAAAGGTGAACAACCCTCTGTGTGGGACTCTAAAGAACCGACACTATGCTGGCAGTGGGTTTAACCATAGGCCGCAAGCGGTACTAGCTGTACGTAACAGTTCTCAGGTAAATGTCGATAAGAAGGCCGATGATGAAAACCCATCCGAACTTCTACTGAGCCTGAATATGACAATCTCCGTACAGTCCGGTCTCTTCGTCTAAGAGTATCGCATATCGGGTCTGGGGGGGGGCGGTAAACGTCAGTCCCCTAATAGCGGTATAAGTCGTGTCGGAGTGTAGTCTAAAACACCTGAGAAACTACTAGAGTACCTACCAGTAAATCTCGCTTGTCCTGGCCAGAGACTTTGTGTAATGGCTCTCCAAACACAGTGCGATATCAACCCCCAATACCGAGAAAGGCGAATCCTATCTAACCGCCGCTGCCTCCAAGTGCTTCGGGACCGCACCCAACTACTACCTGTTTGCACGACTCAATAGAGCCGTGGTAGGGTAGTAATCTAAGAACAGTAGGAACACACTCGAGGCGAAGCAGTAGTGTCAAGTCAACGGACTAAGCTGTACTCATGTCACGTGGGAACTGATAACTGACGATAGGTATAGTACCAACTAACAGTTCCCAGTGAGTCCTGTCCAGTGTACTCGTAACCTAACGAGCACCTGGATACTATCTCTAGTACGATGTACTGATGGCATTGGGACAGACCATCTCCCCTCCTGAGATGAGAAGCGTATACACTAGTTGATTGTTACGTTTTCACCGTGTCGTAATTAAAAAGAGTTTTGAAATTACCGCAATCAAAACGGTATCGCGTGTAGCGAGCCGCGATGAGTACGGATCGTCCGCAGGGAGATGGTAAGTTTTTAGGCTTGTTTCGTGTTTTGATTTGTTGGTTAAACTAAATGTCGTAACAAGGATATGTATAAAAAAGAGACTTGTTAAGGGTAGTAATAGGTTAGATTGTATCAAGGTGATGTTTGCCGATTCCTTATAACCCCAACTTTGGTATTGACACTAAAGCAATAGGTAACAACGCGGATTAGGGAACTTGAAATACGGTATTTGCGGTATTTCGCTAAATCCGTCTTCCTTATCCCTTGTCCTTCCGTTGTTATCTCTTGATTTTACCCTTCGGCAAACCACTAGCAATCCGGTCACGATTAGGAATCATCGCTATCGTGGTAGGATAGGATGCCTAGCGGAGCGGAATTGCGAGTAATTTGCATGGAGTTTCAATTGCAAAGTTTAAGGTTTTTAATGTTTTAGCAAAGAACATCTTCAAATACAATCTAACCATATTCCACCCTTAACAAGTAAATAGATTACTCACACATATTTACAAAGTAATAATAAAGAAAAGAGAAAAGAGTAATGAACATAATAAAAAATACGAGAAAAGAAAGATAAAGAGAGAACCAATGAATCCAAGTGTGAATATCTCCAAGTGTTCTTTAAGCCCGGTGCAATGTGAAATCCAAATACCAAACTTTAAGGTTGCAAGCTCACTTATGAGGTTGCAAGATCAAAGTAAAGTAAGAATTTCACAAGTTCAAATATGTAAAACAAGACATTGTAATAAAAATGAGAACTTTTTATTGATTTGTAAACAAATTACAAGAGATCTTGAAGTCAAGAACCTAAGTCTTAAGCTTGCAAGTTCAAATGAGAAGTTGCAAGGTCAAGACAAAGGGGCAAGAGCTCAAGAATTACAAAGAGAAGCAAACAAATTACAAGAATTATAAAACAAAACTAAACAAAAAGTAAAGTTCCCTTCTCCTTTGGCCTCTGGTCTGTATTTATAAGCTCCAAAGAAAATCAAACAAACAATAAAAATGAGACGAGATGGCCGCAAGGGATGCACTGTACAAAACTGGGGGCATTTTGGACATTTTGGGCCGGCCACCATGGGGAATGATCTCGGCCCAAATCCGAGATCATACGCTCGTTCTTGGTGTGTGGTCATATGTTGTCCCCAGTATCACTTTGGTCCAGTTTATTTTCTCTGTTTTGACCTGGTTTGCACCCAGTGCTTAGAAGGAAATTTGAATGTTTAGATCAACATATAATTTTTAGCATTGAATGCACATTACTTCATGTCTATTTGTGCCTTGATTCATGGCTGCCCCCATCATGTTCCATGCTGATTTGTCTATTTGAATTTGATTTGCATCCAGTTTTGGAAGGAAATTTGAATCTTTAAATCAACTCACAATCTTTAGCATTGAATGCGCATTACTTCATGTCCACATGTACCTAAAAGTCTTGTGTACACACTTGTTTGTGTTGGACCATTTAGATAAAAAGTGTGTACACAAACTTGTTGCAAAAAGAAACTCATGAAGTATCGGTCGGTTTGCGGTTCTGGTTGTAGTGTCGGCTCTCAAATGATATATCCGTGCTTTTGAATGTATTTCTAGTATTTTTTCACGGATACCTATAATCTGTATTACTGAGCAGACACTGGTTAATAGTACCGATAAATACGACTAATAGATAATGAATGAGTGGTATTAGAATGCAGTTTTATGATATGAACAAATACCCCTAAACTTATCTTTTGCTCATCCCGAGCAAAACAAAAAGAATCCTGACCTCACTTTCGCAGGGAACGCGATTGCACTGAGCTCGTGCAACAAGCCGTTAAACCTCTAGGTGTCCATAGAAGGAGGAGTGTTGTCTCCTGAGGGTTTTCAGCGGATTCCACCCACAAAATCCCGTCAAGCTAGTTTTTGTGAAATAACTATGATTCAAATCCTAATGTTTTGTTTTAAAGCTAGAAATTCTATTATCCTAAATTTAGAACAATCGAACCTTTATTTTTCACACCCCGCTTCTTATTTAACTTAAGATTTTATATGTCTTTACGTGCAGTGCAAATAGTGTCGTTAAGTTTCAAAAGGATCGATTAAAGTCGTCATGTCACAAAATAAAGCCCAGATAAAAACTTAAAAAGGATCACATAAGTTTTATAAAGAGTTAAATATTTCTCACGTTTCGTTTTCCAGTTAGGTTTCAAATTCAGAATTTCTATTTTTCTTAATAGGAAACCAGGTCTTATTTTTCACTCGACATTTTTCTTGTTTTCGTTTCATACACACCTCTGTGAACGTGCAATAGTCTTCATCATAAGATAAAACCTTCATATCTCCGCTAGAAATATTTTTATAAAAATCCGTCTTTTGTCAAGATTATTCTCACACAAAGAACCGTTAGGAATTTTAACTCGGAGAGAACACTTGCTTGACTTTGTTTTAATTTGGACTTTCTAGGCTTCTTAGCGAGCTTTTGGCCAATACTCTCAAACCAGTTGGCTTTAGGGCATTAGGTGTAGAGACACCCCAGCGGACTTAATTACTCAAGTTACCTAGGCCCTAAAACAAAAGATCAATTTTAGCGTGAAAATCATGATGATTTAATGCGAACGGAGATATAACCAGTAGTTCAATTTTTTTTGTGGATAAAAGACGTGTTTAGTGGGTCAGGTATGTAATCACTCCAATCAAGTTTAAGATGGGTTATTCTTCAGAATTAGTTCCAATTAAGGTATCAATAACATCCCTTCATATCCGCTTCACTTCATAAACTATTCTTGATATTACTTATTTCAGAACAAACCTATTTGATTCTCAGAAAATAATTTATCCATTTAAAAGTTTTCAGACATAAAAGACTTGTCATCTAATTTTCAAAAACTCACGACACGTGTAGTGTGATGTAAAGACGTATATTAGCTATAGTTAACTTCAAAGGAGGTTATCTTTCAGGTTTTCAAAATCTAAAAATAGGATTTAGTTGTTCTTATCTTATCAAACAAAACCGTCGAAAATATTGAATCTAAGTTCTCCCACTAGCTACCTTGACGACAACGTTTTTATGTTTTAAGAAAATTTTCTGATTTTGATGGGTTTTACCATGCAAATGCAAAATATACACATGAATGCGAAGGTTAGAAATGCGTACCGAGCGTACCCCCATACTTAAAGTGGACAGTACCCCCACTGTCATTGTACATCAAGAAGGAAAAATATTGAAGGGTCAAAAACGTCGGTTAGATATAAATTATTTTTTAATTTTTTTTTGAAATGAAATGAAACTGAGCAATCACCAGACAAGATTGCTCGTAAAATATGGATATGCACCGGACAAGAATATCCACATATATATAAAAGAAAATCGTATATACATACCCCCAAATTTATTTGAAACAGTGTCCACTGTTTTGGCTGGATAACCGAAGTTTGGCGGTAGGCAGAGGAAGATTATGCAGGGTAAACCGGCTCCTGCAAGACCAGGAGCTCCTCTGATGGTTCAACGCTAAGGTACGGTTTCAGTCTGTGTCCATTTACTTTGAAAAATGAACCGTCCTTTGGATTTTCCAAATCCACCGCGCCGTGCGGATATACAGTCCGTACAAAAAAGGATCCTTTCCAGCAAGATCTGAGCTTACCGGGATGAAAATGTAGTCGGGTGTCGTAAAGAAGCACCTGCTGTCCAGGTGTGAAAGTTTTGCGCGTAAAGTGTTTATCATGAAACACCTTCGTTCGGTTCTTTACAATAACCACGTTGTCGTTAGCCTCATCCTGAAGCTCGTTCAATTCGTTCAGCTACAGCTTCCGATAGCTGCCCGCATCTTCAAGGGTCAAATTCAGCTCTTTGATCGCCCAAAATGCGCGATGCTCGATTTCCACTGGAAGGTGGCAAGCCTTTCCGTAAACAAGCCGATAAGGAAACATGCCAAGATCAGTCTTATAAGCAGTTCAAAATTCCCAAAGGGCATCAATGAGTTTTAAAGACCAATCCTTACGGTTCTTAGAAACCGTTTTCTCCAAAATCTGTTTGATTTGCCGATTAGACACTTCGGCTTGTCCATATGTTTGGGGGTGGTAGGACATGTATAGCTTATGATTAATGGAGTATTTCCGCATTAAGGCCTCGAAAGTCATATTACAGAAATGAGTTCCATTGCCGCTAATGATCGCGCGGGGGTGCCCAAACCGGGAAAAGATGTTTTCCTTTAGAAATCTAACGACAACCTTGTTGTCGTTAGTCCGGCTCGGTATAGCCTCGACCCACTTAGAGACATAATCAACAGCGAGAAGAATATACAAGTTCCCAAAAGAGCTGGGAAACGGCCCCATAAAATCAATCCCCCAAACATCGAAAATCTCGACAACCAAGATTGGTTGGAGCGGCATATCGTTTCTCCGGGATATCCGGCCCAAGTGTTGGCACCGGGAGCAAGTCTTAAAGTAATCATGAGCGTCTTTGAAGAGTTGTGGCCAGTATAATCCACACTGCAAGATCTTCTCGGCTCTCTTTCTGGGGCCAAAATGCCCGCCACACGCTTGATCGTGGCAAAACGACAGCACACTCTTGAAATCATTGTCAGAGACACACCGACGAATAATCTGGTCGGGACAGTACTTGAACAGATAAGGTTCTTCCTAGTAAAAGTGTTTTACTTGGGATAAGAATCGAAGTCTGTCCTGACTTGACGATTCATTCGGTAGTAGTCCTGTGGCCAAATAGTTCACAATATCTGCGAACCAGGGTTCGCATGATACTATCAAGAGCTGTTCATCCGGAAAAACGTCGTTGATCAGAATTTGAAGCGTCAGCGAAGAAGGGAGTCATGAAAGATGGTCGGCGACTACGTTTTCACATCCTCTTTTGTCCTTGATGACAAGGTCAAACTCTTGAATTAAGAGGATCCAACGTATCAGCCTAGATTTTGCATCCTTCTTTGCAAAAAGATGGAGAAGAGCTGAATGGTCCGTGTAGACGATGAATGGAGAGCTGATCAAGTAAGGCCTGAACTTTTCTAAAGCAAACACAACAGCCAAGAATTCCTTCTCGATTGTTGTGTAGTTCAGTTGGGCATCGTTCAGGGTTCGGCTAGCATAATAGATTACGTGCGGCATCTTATCGATGTGATGTCCAAGGACAATACCGATGGCAAAGTCGGATGCATCGCACATAATCTCAAATGGATACGTCCAGTTAGGAGAAGAAAGAACGGGAGCAGAAGTGAGTGAGATTTTTAATGACTTGAACGCAGTCACACAGCTCGAGTTGAAGTCGAATGTCGTGTCCTTGGCCAGCAGAAGAGTCAAGGGCCTAGCAATCTTGCTAAAGTCCTTGATAAACCGTCTATAGAAACCGGCATGGCCAAGGAAAGCTCGGACGTCTCTGACGCATCTGGGAGGAGGGAGATTGGAAATGAATTCAATCTTTGCTTTATCTACCTCAATGCCATTTTCCAAGATGATATGTCCTAGGACAATACCTTCGCGTACCATGAAGTGGCACTTTTCCCAGTTTAAAATGAGGTTCTTATCCTTACACCGGGTAAGGACAGCGTTGAGATGCAGCAAACACTCATCAAAGGAATCACCGAAAATGGAGAAATCATCCATGAAGATCTCCAAGAATTTTTCTACCGTGTCTGAGAAGATCCCATCATACACCGCTGGAAGGTAGTGGGCGCATTGCATAACCCAAAGGGCATGCGACGATATGCAAACGTGCCGAAAGGACAGGTGAATGTGGTCTTGTCCTGATCTTTTTCGGCGATGGGAATCTGATTATAGCCGGAGTAGCCATCCAGAAAGCAGTAGTACTCGTGTCCAGCCAATCATTCAAGCATTTGGTCAATGAAAAGTAGCGGAAAGTGGTCTTTCCGCGTTGCGGCGTTGAGTTTTCTATAATCAATGCATACTCGCCACCCAGTCTGGATGCGAGTAGGGATTAACTCGTTCGCTTCATTGGTTATGACCGTTATGCCCGACTTCTTGGAGACAACGTGAATAGGGCTAACCCACTGGCTATCAGAGATAGGGTAAATGATACCACTATCCAAACACTTTACGATTTCCTTTTTTACAGCCTCGTTCATAACTGGGTTGAGTCGCCTTTGTGGATCCCTGGCTGGTTTGGCATCATCCATCAGATGAATGTGATGTTCAACGATCAGGGGACTAATCCCCTTGATGTCCGCCATTGACCAGCCAAAAGCTTGCCTATTGCTGTGCAAGACCGTAAGAAAGGCTTTCTCTTGCTCTGGAGCTAGAGAAGCCGAGATGATAACAGGGAGGGTCTCGTTCTCATCCTAGTAAGCGTACTTAAGGTGAGACAGTAATGGCTTGAGTTCGAGCGTTGGAGGTGAAACGATTGAAGGCAAGATTGGTGAAAAGGTCTCGAACTCAAAGGATTGCAGCAGAGGTTCAAAACGAGTGTAAGCGACCGAGTTGGATGGTTCAGCTAACTCATCCGGAAATTCAAAGGATTCAAACTCGGGTGGTGACTGGCCAAGATCGTTCGAGATAGTGAAACACTCGTAGTCATTGTCGGGTGCAGAAGCAGCAGCAGGTTCGAAGAGGAACGCACTAGTGGTGTCAAGATTGCTGTGATCGAACAAAAACTCCTCGAATTCACAGTCCTCCGGGGTGATCTCCTGGATCGAACAAACGTCTAGTATATGAGCATTAGGTCCAGAGGGCTGATTCCCCAATCTAAAAATGTTGAGTTCAATTATCATGTTTCCAAAAGATAGGTTCATCGAACCGTTTTGACAATTAATCACAGCATTTGAGGTTACAAGGAATGGACAACCGAGTATCACCGGAATTTGATTCTGGGGGTTAGCTATAGGTTGTGTGTCTAAAACAATGAAGTCAACGGGGAATATGAAGTCCCCAACCTTTATTAACACATCCTCTAGGATGGGTGATAGATCGGTCGGCCATTTGGAGAGTACAGTGTATGGGTTTCAGTTCTCCTACACCTAGTTGCTCATATACAGAGTACGGAAGCAGGTTAACACTGGCACCAAGATCCAAAAGAGCGCGGTTGATGTTCTTATCCCCAATGGTTATTGAAATCGTAGGACAGCCAGGATCCTTCCGTTTTTGAGGTAATGTTTGGGTAAGAGCATCACTCACGGCACTAGCTAAGAAAACTTTCTTGGGTACCTGAGATTTCCTCTTCTTAGTGCACAAGTCCTTTAAGATTTTTTCATAGGAAGGGACTTGTTGGACTGCATCTAAGAGGGGAATGTTGATGTTAACCTGTTTAAACAACTCCAGAATCTTCTCCATTTATGGATTTTGTTTATTGGACTTCAACCGGTTTGGAAATGGAACGTTTTTAAAATTGGTTGAGTCCAATACTTGTGGAGGAGATTGTGGAGTTGGAATGGATCCCAGAGCTGGAGTTTTCGTGGAGTGAGATGTGGGTCCGTTGGGAGTACCGGAAGAATACGAGCCTTTTGAAGAATGGAGAATAGGCTCAGAAAATGAAGAAGAAGAAGAAGAAGAAGAAGAAGAAGAAGAAACAGCCGAGGTGTCGTCGTCTATCCGCGTTCTAGAGCAACATGTACATTATATGGGTGACCAGGATTTGGGAGTGGTTGAGATGGAACCTTCCCCTTCTCTCGCTCGCTTAACGCCGCATTCAGCTATGCAATCTAGGCTTCGATGGTCTTTATGCTTTGCCCGTGAGCAGCGGTGTGTTGCACCAGAGACTGAATGGAAGACTGGATGTTGGCGGTGGATTGAGTTGATTGTTTTACAAATGCCTCCAGACTCCGTTCTAGCAAGGAAACCTTATCGTTGTTTGACGGAACAAAGTTGTTTTGAGGAAAAGAATTGTAGGGTGCAAAGTTGTTCGTCGGATTTTGAAAAGGTTGGGGTTGGAAGGGCTGCTGATATTGTTGTTGAGTTTGTTGCTGAGCTTGTTATTGAGGAGGTCCCCTTTGAAAGTTGTTCTGCCCTTGGAACTGATTTTGATTCTGGTTCCAAGCGAAATTGGGGGTGGTTCCTCCAACCGGGATTGTAAGTGGAAGAGTACGGATCATTTCTTGGTCTCTGCTGAAATGCAGCATTGACCTGATCCTGTCCTTGGGAAGGTGGGTTGTAAGGACACTCTTCGTTCAAATGGGATGGATCAGAACAACAAGCGCAGATGGTACGAGGGGGAAGAGCAGGAGTAGGAGAAGGAGATGAGAATTTGCTCTCAATTGCTTCCAGTTTTCGCATGATTGCAGCCATCTCTGCCTTCATTGCAATTGAGATATCGAGTTGATGAATGCCTGCCCTAGACTGACCGGAAGAAGTAGAAGAGGAAGAAGAAGTGCTCGGTCTGGTGCTCTCCCATTGAAGCGTTTGTTCTGCGAGATCGTCGAAAAACTGCCAAGCTTCCTCGTCAGATTTGGATAGAAAGCGGCCTTGACAAATGGTCTCCAGCAACTGCTTAGTTGCTGGATTCAGGCCCTCATATACGGTCCGGCAAAGTTGCCATCTCTCAATACCGTGATGAGGGCACTGAACAAGAAGGTCTTTGTATTGGTCAAAGCACTTCCAAAAAGGTTCGTAGGAAGCTGGGAAAATTGGTTGATTTGGTTTCGGATTCTCGCGGTTTTGTGATTTGGGTAGAACTTTTTAAGAAACGCTTTCACAAACTCGTCCCAACTGGTTATAGAGTGCGATGTGGTGCTATACAGCCATTTTTCAGCAAGATCGCACAAAGTGAACGGAATAACTCGTAGCCGTATAACATCGTCTGACAGCTGGGTCGTCTTCATCATTGCACAGACGTTTTGGAATTTGTTGATGAAGATGTAGGCATCTTCGGATTCCAGCCCGTGAAATTTGGGCAACATGTTGATGAAGTGGTGTTTAATTTCGAAATTATCCCCATTGGCCGACGGAAGTGAAAGACAGGTTGGAAGTGCAGAGCGGGTAGGATAGAAACGATCTTGGAGCACGATTCGCTGTGGCGCTTCAACAGGAGGTGGTTGCGGGTTATTCGCACCTAGATGAGATGGAATCAGTCCCAGGGCAGGTGAAGGGATGTTAGGAGGAAATCCTGACATCCCAGAAGAAGAATTTGGTGATGATGATGGTGAAGGTGAATATGTATGAACAAAATCCCGGTCAACGTCGGAGTTGGCCAGCAAAGGTAGGGGTGAAAGAGGCGTTGAAGGAGTTTCGACTGCGGTGTCGATCGCGTTGTCCGTAGGGACTAACGAAATGCGGACTAAACGGGCACTGGGGTCCCTAGTCCAAGCGGACATACATTAAACGAGTTTAGTGTAGTCAAAGCGTAGAATGTGAGGGTAAGAAAATGAAAGTGGAGAAAAACTGGGTGAAGGTGGTAAAAAAAATGGAGACTTTGTGTTTGTTTCAAAAGAATGGGAAAATGAAACGACAGTTCAACAAACACAATCACAAATGCACAGTCACAAATGTACAATCAACACTTAGACTAGGGTCCTCTAAGTCAACTAGACCTGCTCCTAACTGTTCTAAAGTGACAAATTGCGAGATAACCCTCAAATCGCCTCTTCACAGCCAGTTGTGGCCAGGTAAGCACAAGTGAGGTAAGGAGGGTTCCGTTCACGAATCACCGTGAGATGGGCTTTTTAAAATTACCTCCTCACTTGTCTAGCCTAGGCACCACAAAAGTCATGTTTAGATAAATGACCGAATGTCCACAATCTTCTTTTGTCCTATTGAGCACGACAAGTCCTTAGTTGGCTGAGTCTAGATATTTTTTATTAAACTTGAGGTGACACTTATGCAATTAGTGATTTCCGGGGTCTTAGGAAGGGTGATGAAATCCCCACTCAATCTGGATTGGTGTTAGAGCCCCTTAAGTCCATATTAAATGATGTAATGCGCAAATTCAGCAAAGTTTTGTTTTCAAACAATTAATTATCGTTTTTTACTTTTAAATATGGCGCTGCAACAAATACGGTTAGTCTTTTCTTTGGTTTTTTTCGGCGATATTGCTAAGAATCCTGCAAAGACAAGAATATTGGAGCGTCGGGTTCGAGAAGAGGAAGTTTAGAAAAAATACGTACCACAAAGTATCGAGTTTAAGAAACTCGTATTGATATTGCCTACGAGTGGTCGAATGGTTCTCTTGCGCGGGTCCAACTACCCGGATCTTTGGCACTAAGTGTTCACTCCTCTTGTACTTGAAAATGCCCCCTTGTTCCGCATGATCGCTGCTCACAATCCGTCAAATCTGCAAATGTCAGAAAAATACGGATATTTGAGCCAAAAAGCAATATGGATAGCCAAAATTCTGAACACAAATAATTAAGAAAATCAAACAATAAAAATGGGATTCTATTAGAACACTAAAGGCAACACAAAAAACCACAAGTGAAAAGGTCACACTAAGGCCGGCGAGCTCGGAAATGTGGGTACTGTCGCCGGTTTTTGTGTGAGGGAATGGGCTCAAATTTTGTGTGCTGTCTCAGTGAAGTAATGTCATTCCAATTTTATAACTTGATTTATTTCTTTAAACCTCATAGTGTTAGCAGAATACAAATCCAGAGAAGAAGAAAGAATGTTGTGTTTGTGTTGGTTTTAAAAAGAATGGTTTTATCCGTTTGAATGTGTTAGAAAGTTAATTTTGTACAAAATATGCACAAATTAACCTGAGACTACAAGTATAAAAGCGTTACCGTCTCCCCGGCAACGGTGCCATTTGATTGTCACGTTTTCACCGTGTCGTATTTAAAAAGAGTTTTGAAATTACCGCAATCAAAACGGTGTCGCGTGTAGCGAGCCGCGATGAGTACGGGTCGTCCGCATGGAGATGGTAAGTTTTTAGGCTTGTTTTAACGAGTTAATACCGTGTTTTGATTTGTTGGTTAAACTAAATGTCGTGACAAGAATATGTATAAAAAAGAGACTTGTTAAGGGTAGTAATAGGTTAGATTGTATCAAGGTGATGTTTGCCGATTCCTTATAACCCCAACTTTAGTAATGACACTAAAGCAATAGCTAAAAACGCGGATTAGGGAACTTGAAATACGTTATTTGCGGCATTTTGCTAAATCCGTCTTCCTTGTCTCTTGTCCTTCCGTTGTTATCTCTTGATTTTAGCCTTCGGCAAACCACTAGCAATCCGGTCACGATTAGGAATCATCGCTATCGTGGTAGGATAGGATGCCTAGCGGAGCGGAATTGCGAGTGATTTGCACGGAGTTTCAATTGCAAAGTTTAAGGTTTGTAAAGTTTTAGTAAAGAACATCTTCAAATACAATCTAACCATATTCCACCCTTAACAAGTAAATAGATTACTCACACATATTTACAAAGTAAAAATAAAGAAAAGAGAAAAAAGGAAGAAACATAATAAAAAATACAAGAAAAGAAAGATTAAGAGAGAACCAATGAATCCAGGTGTGAATATCTCCAAGTGTTCTTTAAGCTCGGTGCAATGTGAAATCCAAATACCAAAGTTTAAGGTTGCATGCTCACTTAAGAGGTTGCAAGATCAAAGTAAAGCATGAATTTCACAAGTTCAAATATGTAAAACAAGACATGGTAATAAAAATGAGAACTTTTTATTGAATTGTAAACAAATTACAAGAGATCTTGAAGTCAAGAACCTAAGCCTTAAGCTTGCAAGTTCAAATGAGAAGTTGTAAGGTCAAGACAAAGGGGCAATAGCTCAAGAATTACAAAGAGAAGCAAACAAATTACAAGAATTCTAAAACAAAACTAAACAAAAAGTAAAGTTCCCTTCCCCTTTGGCCTCTAGTCTGTATTTATAGGCTCCAAAGAAAATCAAACAAACAATAAAAATGAGACGAGATGGCAGCAAGGGATGCACTGTACAAAACTGGGGGCATTTTGGACATTTTGGGCCGGCCACCATGGGTATGATCTCGGCCCAAATCCGAGATCATAGGCTCGTTCTTGGTGTGTGGTCATATGTTGTCTCCAGTATCACTTTGGTCCAGTTTATTTTTTCTGTTTTGACCTGGTTTGCACCCAGTGCTTGGAGGAAAATTTGAATCTTTAAATCAACACATAATCTTTAGCATTGAATGCACATTACTTCATGTATATTTGTACCTTGATTCATGGCTGCCCCCATCATGGTCCATGCTGATTTGTCTATTTGAATTTGATTTGCACTCAGTTTTGAAAGGAAATTTGAATCTTTAAATCAACACACAATCTTTTGCATTGAATGCACATTACTTCATGCCCACACATGTCTAAAAGTCTTGTGTACACACTTGTTTGTGTTGAACCATTTAGATAAAAAGTGTGTACACAAACTTGTTGCAAAAAGAAACTCATGAAGTATCGGTCGGTTTACGGTTCTGGTTGCAGTGTCGGCTCTCAAATGATATATCCGTGCTTTTGAATATATTTCCAGTATTTTGTCACGAATACCTGTAATTTGTATTACTGAGCAGACACTGGTTAATAGTACCGATAAATACAACAAATAGATAATGAATGAGCGGTATTAGAATGCAGTTTTCTGATATGAACACTGGTCTACTCTGGAGTATCGATGCCCTGTCTCGATATTCCTATGACTAGGTACCTGTATAAGGATGCGCTTATGGACTACCCAGCCCCCACTAATGTGACTTCCATCACAACGCTGGTAGTCAAGTAAGATCCTAAGGGCTCTATCAATATGTATCAGCGATATGTTAAAAGAAACATACACACATATTAAGATATATACAAACCAAGTAGCATACTACTATATCGAGCAAGATTGTCATAAATCTGTGTATATATCCCAAGCTTCCAAAATGTAATATACAAACTAGTACTATACAATAATGGCCTCTAGGGCATATCACACTAACAATCTCCCACTCGCACTAAGGCCACGTGCTGGCATATCGCAGACCTATCATCTCGAATAACCTCTCGAACTGCGTCTGATGGATGGCCTTTGTGAATGGATCTGCAGTGTTGTCCTCTATAGCAACCCTCCGAATCTCGATCTCCATGATCAGGTGATACCGCCTCAAGATGTGTTTGGACTTCTGATGGGACCTGGGTTCCTTTGCTAAAGCTATAGCCCCGTTGTTGTCACAATACAGAGGTATTGGATCAACAATAGACGGAACCACCTGAAGTTCTGTTAAGAACTTCCTCATCCAGACTGCTTCTTTTGCGGCATCAGAAGCTCGATATACTCCGCTTCCATCGTCGAGTCAGCAACGGTTTTCTGTTTGGAACTCTTCCAACATACCACCCCTCCATTGAGGGTAAAGACATAGCCCGACATGGATTTAGAGTCATCTTTGTCACTCTGGAGCTGGAGTTAGCAAAGGCCTTGATCTGGAGGTCTTTTCCACCGTAAACCAAGAACATTTCCTTAGTCCTTCTCAGGTACTTAAGAATGTTCTTTACCGCTATCTAGTGCTTCTCCCCAGGGTTTGACTGATGCCGGCTTACCACACTCAGTGCATAAGCTACATCTGTTCTGGTACACAATATCACATACATTATAGAGCATACTGCAGAAGCGTAGGGTATAACAAACATGCGATCCCTTTCCAAATCAATCTTGGGAGACATCTCTTTGGAGAGGGTGATTCCGTGACAAGCCGGTAAATTATCGCGCTTTGAATCTTCCATACTGAATCTTTTCAGTATGGTGTCGATGTACCTGGACTGCGAAAGTCCCAACATCCTTTTAGATCTATCACGATAGATCCGGATCCCCAGAATGTAAGAGGCATCACCCAGGTCTTTCATGGAGAACCTGTGAGACAAGAACCCTTTGACAGATTGTAGCATAAGAATATCATTTCCTATCAAGAGAATGTCATCCACGTACAAGACGAGGAATACAACAGTTCGTGCTACAATCTTACTATAAATACATGGTTCATCTGGATTTTTGATAAAGTCAAATTCTTTGACCGTCTCATCAAAACAGATGTTCCAGCTCCGCGATGCCTGCTTTAGTCCATAAATGGACTTAAGCAACTTGCACACTTTTCCGTTGCTCCTATTCTGAATGAAACCCTCTGGCTGGTCCATATATACACACTCCTCTAAATTTCCATTTAGAAAAGCAGTTTTTCCGTCCATCTGCCAAATCTCATAATCGTGGAAGGAAGCAATGGCAAGAAGGATCCGAATGGATTTGAGAATAGCCACTGGGGAAAAGGTTTCGTCATAGTCCAAGCCAGGTCTTTAACGAAAACCCTTTGCAACAAGTCTAGCCTTATAGGTTTCAACCTGTCCATCTACACTAATATTCCTTTTGAAGATCCATTTGCAGCCTACCGGTTTTACCCCTTCTGGAGCAATGTCCAAAGTCTATACTTTGTTGGTGTACATGGACTCCATCTTGGTCCGCATTGCATCCAGCCATTTTACTAGGTCAGTGCTCCGAATGGCTTGCTGGAAGTTAGTCGGCTCATCATTATCAATGATGCAATCCTTTCTATCCCCGTCTATGAGAAAACCATAGTATCTCTCAGGCGGATGAGACAGCCTACTACTCCGGCGGAGAGGTGCGGGAATGTCCTGTTCTTTTAAAACTTCTGGTTCCACCAAGCTTTCAGTAATATCTTGTGGTTCTGGAATTTCTTCCAGTTCTATTACGCTCCCACTTGTTTCTTTTTCTAAAAACTGATATTCCAGAAAATGGGTATGACGAGAAACAAAAACCTTTTATTCCTCTGCGTAATAGAAAAGATACCCCCTGGAGTTTTTTAGGTATCCTACAAACTTACACAGTACTGAGCGTGCCTCGAGTTTGTCCGCATGTTGCCTTTTAACAAAAGCTGGACATCCCCATATCTTAGGGTTTCTTCCCACTCCACATCTGATATGGTGTGGTAGGCACAGTCTTGGTAGGAACCTTGTTCAAAAGATATGCAGCTGATTCTAGTGCATAGCCCCAGAATGATCGCGGTAACTCAGCGTTACTCATCATGGAACGTACCATATCTAATAGGGTTCGGTTCCTCCTCTCCGATACACCGTTGTGTTGTGGTGTGTATAGAGGAGTAAGCTGAGAGAGAATTCCATTCTCTTTTAGGTAATCGAAGAACTCGGTACTCAAGTATTCACCACCTCGATCAGATCTCAGTGTCTTGATACTTTTGTCGGTTTGTTTTTCCACTTCATTCTTATACTCCCGGAATTTCTCAAAGGTATCGGATTTATGCTTCATCAAGAAGACATGTCCATACTTGGAGAAATCATCCGTAAAAGTAACGAAATAGGAAAAACCACTTCTTGCATGTGTAGACATTGGACCACACACATCGCTGTGTATGAGTCCCAAAAGCTCGCTTTCTCTTACTCCGTGTCCAGTGAATGGAGTCTTTGTCATCTTTCCTTTGAGACATGATTGACAAGTTGCATAAGATTGATATTCGAACAGATCCAAATATCCTTATTTATGTAACTTGGTTAACCTTGTCTCATTGATATGACCCAATCTATAATGCCATAAGAAAGCATGATTTAATTATAGAGACTTTCTTTTGTGTGTATTCTGGATATTAAAAATCTGCGGTTGGTTTAATACGTATATACCGTTGCTTAACGTACCCGACCCAATCAAATTATGATTAAGGTGGATGTTTACGACATCGCTTACAAATGCAAAATCATAACCTTCTCTAGACATTAAAGATACAGATATGATATTACAAGTCGATCTGGGTATAAAATAACAGTTGCGTAAAACTAAAACATGTCCAGTAGCCAATCCTAAGTGATAATCCCCTACGGACACAGCATCCATGCTTGCTCCGTTCGTAACTCTGAGGGTCATATCACCCGCTTTCAAAACTCTACGGCTTCTCAGTGCCTGCAAAGAATTACAGATATGAGATCCTGATCCAGTATCCAATACCCAGTAACTAGAGTTGATTGACAGACAATTTTCAATTACATACACACGTGAAGCCGAAGCCACAACTTGCTTCGGGTCCTGGTTCTTGGCCTTCCAAGCCCTGCAATCTTTCTTCCAGTGTCCCTTCTTATGACAATAGAAGCATTCTTCTTTCCCCACTGTTGGTCCCGCCATTTTTTTCTTTCCCTTGGCTTCCACTTTACTAACACCGCCCTTTGGTTTAGTAGGGGCCTTCTTTTTCTTTCCTTTGGCTTTCGCCTTAGATTTAGAAGAAGAAGCACCGCCAACAAATAGAGCGGGTGTTTCCCTGACTTTCTGCAGGATGCCCTCTGCACTTCTCAACATGTTGAATAGTTCCGGAAGTTCAACTTCTTTATCTAGAATATTAAAATTCAAGATAAACTGGGCGTAGGTGGAAGGAAGGGACTGGAGAATCAAGTCTGTATACAGCTCGTTCTCTAACGTGGTCCTAAGGTCTACGAGCTCCTCAATGTAGCCAATCATTTTAAGGACGTGTTCCCCTACAGATGATTCGATAGCCAATCTCGCTAAAAACAGTTTCTTCGAGGTCTTGTATCTTGCGATATGAGATTGCTCTCCATATAGTTCCTTAGTATGGAGAAATATGGATTTAAGGTACATATTCTCGTGCCTCCTCTGATTTTCACTGTCCATAGAGGCAAGCATGAGGCACTTGGCCTTCGCACAGTCAATCTCCCAGGTCTTACGGATTTCCTTATTCGCGACACTAGATTCTGGACTTGGGACGGCAGGGGCCTTAGTGGTAAGGAGATACCCCAACTTGTCATAAGTGATTGCTATTTTGACATTCCTAAACCAATATTTATAGTTTGTCCCTGTCAGTATTAATAACTTAAGGCCGATCATGTAGTTTGTTCGCTGCAATTAGGGAAGAGAGAAGAAACACTTTAGCATGATGCTCTTGCAAGTTTAGAGTGGTTTTTAATTTGTTTAAATAGGATGTCTCCCACTGTTTCTCGAATCCTTCCTCAAACCATAAAAGAAGAATCGGTCAGGATTAATCTCACCGTACAATACTTGCTTAACCGTTCGGCCAGGCCAGTGTCGGTACTTCGAGGGAGGTTTTACGACGCTTTCGCGAAGTTCCTTAATTAAATAATCTCTTTTCCCAGTGGGCGTTGCCCCGCTAACACTTTTCTAGTCACCTACTTGGTTTACAGCATTGATCGTTAAGTGAAAAAATCTCCCGAGGAGTAGCATATACACACAGTAGGATCGGGATCCAAATATCATCGTGTGATAAAGTTGAAGGAATCCTACCAAAATTATCACACTCCAAATGATATGCAACACTAGCAAGTTTCAGTTTCTTTAGAAACTCCCGATGTGGATTTTTGCCCCATACTCTTATGATCTTGACGAAGGCCAACATATCATAAGTCACATGTCAGGTTTTACCCGTCATTACCCTAGTTAATTTGAACCCACCCATACATACTCTTGATGAAGGCCAAAATGGCAGTACGACTGTCCCAAAATAACGCATCTATCTATGCTATAGATAAATGTTCAGCATCTACCAATCACTGTGCCTTGGCGAAGGTCAAAATACACAGCTTGAATACTACTGAATATTTAACTGGAATGACGAAGGGCTACGAATGGTTTTTGGCAAAACCTTGAATGTAGTGAACTTGATATAATCGAAGGAACCTGATAGCTTTTAAAAGGAGTGGTTTAAGTTCCGCATTTTAAAAGTTTTGCTATTTTGGAAAAAACCGAGTGGTTTTGAAATTGTTCTAACGATTCAACCTTGGTTTGTTTTCTTAGCATTAATTTAATGCATTCCTATCAATTAAACCTACCATTGCAGAAAACAACGAAAATATAACGTCTGCTTATGCCATCCACATTCGCCACTAGGCCCCATCATCACCCGTTAGGTTACTTAACTAACGACAGAGCGGGGCTGGACTAGCACGGATGCAAAATATAAGCAACGTCTACTAGATATCATATATAGATATATACATTCGTCAGACGCAATGATAGTCATTCCAGATCACAGATGAACACATTGGATATGCTAGGAATCCGTGTTTCGTTCAAGCCTGCAACGAAAGACGGATTACACGGTCGTGATGAATAGCCAAACCATACCTCAGACCCCTACGGGTGCGGCAAACTACCCGCTAAATACCCAAAGTGAAGCAGCCTTCCTCAACAAAGTGAGTAGGCCACTCGGCACTTCAAAATACCCAGTAGTTTGTGCACCCCACTTTGAGTCTATCCTAGGAGCAAAAACAGTAAAAGAAATAATATACAATGGCGGCTACATCCTTAACCCGGATGTGCGACCAAAAAATTAATATTACATCAATTTACAATTTACATCGAATGAAAAATGAAAAACACTCATCTCATATCCCCGTCTATTCATCCACGACAATCCAACAAGTTCATATACACAAACCAATAACACAGATCATAGATATGTACAACCCCCACTAATTGACGTATAGCGATTAGTAGACGTTCAATACATATATCACAACATAGATATAATCCGATTAGCTAAAGTTTACAGAATTTTGATCGAGATTCAAATTTGAAACTACCCTAAATACAACACTGTACTCAAATGAATCTGGGCAGAAACAAAGTATCTGAAAAATCATAAAACATCAAGCAGGACAATCTGCCCTAGTCGACTCGGCCGCGGATCCACAGCGAAACACATGGTTTCGCCGCGCTTCCGTGGCAGTCTGACCGAGCCACGAGCTCGTTTTTCTTGGGTGTCCCTAAAAAAGCCTGAATGTATTTTTCAGGTCTTTGAAAATATTTTTAGACATGTTTTGAAAATCGGCAGAAAACACAAATTTTTAATGTATTTTGCGATTTTTCCGGGATCGAAGTTCTAAAGACTTTGCTAACATGTTAGTTGTTGTTTAGCTAGGCTCTGATACTACTGTAAGTCTATGATACCCACCCCGGTATTTACGGGGAGGCGGAAAGAGTAAAAATCGAATTTTTATCACAAGGCAACATAGACTATGCATCAGAATCTTTGCTAAACAATAACTAACAAACTAACTTAGAGTTTTAACTACTAGGTTAGATGATTATACTTTGGTCTTGAACTCCTTTTTCTCCTTGTTGTGAGCTCCTTGGAATGATGTAGATGGCTCATCCTCACCGGCTTCTCTATATTGAAGAAGATCCACCCGAAGGCCTCTACCTTGAGCTCCTACCTCAACAATGAAGTAACTAGAGTGCTTGGCTTGCTAGACTAAGAATCCTAGAATGAGTAGAGGAGTATTTTGGTGGTTTAGTCTCAAAAGCTTTTGATTTTCAACTCATGAAAGATTAAAGTTTTGAGAGAGGAAGAGGAGAGAGCAAACCATGAGAGAGAAAGATAATATGAGAATGAGAGGATAAAGCTCTCATATGAGGAAATATGATAACAATAATATTAATTAAGATAATTGTGATGGTGTATTGATTTGACCTTTATCATGTCACAATTAATGCTAAGCATGCTCAAAGAAAATATGTAATGCTTAACAAAAATATCTAAGTCAACATGGGTCAACAAGTCAAATGGTTAAACCAACATTAGCCATGATACAATTATCTCTAATTAAAACTATTAATCAATTTCCTCCTTCTCATTATGGTTTTGATCAAGTCAATGGTCAAAACCATAATGAGGTGTCTCCTTCTCTGCCTCTGTCAACTGTATGTAAATACCCGTATCCGTGTTCCGAGAAACACAAATACAATGAGACTAAACCAATCCAAAATCCAATACTAGGATCCGGCTTAAACCAAAGCCCACTAGTATCTACTACCCGAACACCGAACATGCACAAGTGCGCGTATGTGAACAAACCCTGTCGTAAAACCATACGGCCTCTACCTTGTTTCACCCAAAGATGAACAACCCTCTGTGTGGGACTTTAAAACCTCGACACTACGCTGGCTGTGGGTTTAACCACAGGCCGCAAGCGGTACTAGCTGTACGTAACGGTCCCCAGGTAGATGTCGATAAGAAGGCCGATGAGGAAAACCAATCCGAACTCCTACTGAGCCTGAATGTGACAATCTCTGTACAGTCCGGTCTGTTCGTCTAAGAGTATCGCATATCGGGCCTAGGAGGCGGTAAACGTCAGTCCCCTAATAGCGGTATAAGTCGTGTCGGAGAGTAGTCCAAAACACCTGAGAAACTACTAGAGTACCTACCATTAAATCTCGCTTTCCCTGGCCAGGGACTTTGTGTAATGGCTCTCCAAACACAACGCTATATCAACCCTCAATACCGGGAGAGATGAATCCTATCTAACCGCCGCTGCCTCCAAGTGCTTCGAGACTGCACCCAACTACTACCTGTTTGCACGACTCAATAGAGCCATGGTAGTGTAGTAATCTAAGAACAGTGGGAACACAATCGAGGCGAAGCAGCAGTGTCAAGTCAATGGACTAAGCTGTACTCATGTCACCTGGGAACTGATAACTGACGATAGGTTTAGTACCAACCAACAGTTCCCAGCGAGTCCTGTCCAATGTACTTGTAACCTAACAAGCACCTGCATACTATCTCCAGTACGACGTACTAATGGCTGTGGGACAGACCATCTCCCCTCTTGGGATGAGAAGCGTATTCACTAGTCTACTCTGGAGTATCGATGCCATGTCTCGATAATCCTACGACCAAGGACTTGTATAAGGATGTGCTTATGGACTACCCAGCCCCCACTAGTGTGACTGACATCACAACGCTGGTAGTCAAGTAAGATCCTAAGGGCTCTATCAATATGTATTAGCGATATGTTAAAAGAAACATACACACATATTAAGATAGATATAAACCAAGTAGCATACTACTATATCGAGCAAGACTGTCATAAATCTGTGTATATATCCCAAGCTTTTAAAATGTAATATACAAACTAGTACTATACAATAATGGCTTTTAGGGCATATCACACTAACACTTTTGATCCGAGATTTGCAAAGAAAATCTCCCCACAAGTTGAGAATTTAATTTTCATCGGAGAGATTTTGTTTTTCAAATTCAAAATTTATGGGAAAAAACTAGATTAAAAAATAGGGAGAAGAGAACTTATGGTTCTAGAAATTTAATTACTTTGCAAGCAAGGTTTAACCCTATACAAAAGAACTTAGCATGAAAAGAAACCTAGTTCTCAAAAAAAAAAATAGAGAAAAGATCCCAAATATTCAAAAACAAAGATCTTGGAGATCATTAATGGTCAAAATGCCATTAACAGAGATTCAATCTCTAAAAAAAAGAAAAGGAACTTAGCGCTTTACATGAAAAACACGTGAGCGCCCAAAAGATTCCCAAACAAAGGACTTAGCGCCTTACGTACTTCCCACGCAGACACTCAAAATAGAAGGCTAGCTGTAACGTTTTGAAAATCGTTTCGGTGAAATTTCGGAAAATCGGTAAAATAAGGGGGTTTTCCGTAAAAAGTCAAAATACAAATATCTTTATTATAAAATTAAATATACATATTCTAGCTATGTAATTGCTAGTATTTGGTGTTTATTGAGCCACTGGTAAAATTTCTATTTTTCTGAAAATTTTTCCGAAATTAATTATTTTAATATTATTTTAATCTGTTAAAAATACATTAAATTAGCAATAAATACAAATTTGAACAGGCTAATTACACACTATAGAACCATGACAACTAAAATCTAGTGGGTAATATAAATTTTTAGCAATTTATTTCAAGTTCTAGTTGGTTATAATCAAACGAAATTAAAATTTAAATAAAATAAACTAAATCTTGCAATTTTGTAACTTGTGGGGGTGTTTTTGGCATGGAATTTTCTTTGCAAATAATTCACTCATCCTCACCTCTCCTTGGGCCGAGCCCCACCTGCAGGAAACACCCACCCCCTCAATTTGTGCTTAACTCATTTGTTTCATGAAATGTAGTGTGAATAAAATATATTAATTTGTGAGTTAGTATACTATGAAGCATGTAAGGGTTTTGACTTTGAAAAATTTAACAATCCCACACCATTCTCCCCCACTTCCTCCTCTTGCTGGCCGAGAGCAGCCCACTTCCCCCTCTATTTTTTTCCCCTTCTCATTTCCTTCAAAATTCACCAAAAATGCTTCAAAATCCACAAAAATTCAAAGCTAAATCCAAATCCAACTCCTACCCATTTTAGTTTACCCTAACATGCATGGATTGAGGTGACAAGAGAGCATTTTGGAGGACTATGTGTGCTTGTGGGATCTTCAAATTGTTTGGGTATAATTCTAACCCTTTTTCTTAATTTGTTATTAATTGCTTATATTAGCTTAATTAAGTGTAATTAGGTTTGATATGGGTTCAAGTTGCATGATTGAAAATTCAAGAGAAGGGGTTGTGATCAAATTAGAGTTTTGGGTATTTGGATCATGATTTGTGTGTTGTAATTTGAGATCTTAAGTCATGTAAGGAAAAGCTTGTTACTAGTTGCTAATTTTTAGTTTAAAACTTTGCTAATTGTGTTAATTTTGTTAACTACGTTTTGGGAATTTGATTAATAAATTGGGATAAAAATGTAATTAGATTTTTCATGACTTCATTAACATTTTAAAATGTAATTTAATACTTTAGATCATGCAAATCCAAGCTAATTTGTTGTATGTGCATTTTTGCTATAAAATGGTACAAATTGGTTAAAATTGCAAACTAGGTTTTTGGAAATTGAATTAGAATGTGGGATTAAAATTATGGTTAGGGTTTTATCACCTCGTTAGCAATTTAATGGGTAGTTTCACACTCTAGTTTATGCAAAACCAAGCTCAATTGTTAAATTGTGAATTTTGCTTTAAAAAGAGTTAAAATCGGTATTTTTGCAAACTAGTTTTTTTGAACATATATGGTTTGGTGAAATTAAATTATGGAAATGATTTATATGACTTATTTAAGATATTTAATAAGTATATTGGCCGCTATATTCATTTAAACATCGAGTTTTGTACTAAAACGTGTAATTTTTGCTTGCTAGATTTTCGGAAAAATGGCTTCTAAAGTGAATTTGGGTTTTTGTGAATTTTAACCTATTCTATATTTAAATTGGTATTCGTGAATGTGCAAATGAGTGTACTTGGGTTTTTCTCGATGGTCGGGCGTTTGCACGCCGACGTCGAGGGTTTTTGGGTTGGTTTGTGAGAGCAACCATAGGTTTTGACCTATGTGGGATTCACGTGTCGTTTTGGGTCATGAGTCGGATTTTAATGAGATTTTCTGGATTTGGGGGAAAACCGAAAAACTTGTATAAGCTTCTTCCCTCTCTTTTAAATAAAAAGTGCGGTTTTCCCATGATGTATGAGTCGTCCACCATGAGTTTGCTGATGGATTTCGAGACCCGATTCGAGAAGACGGATGAACCGTTTCGGGTACATGGTGGACCTGGTAAGGTACCCCGGGGCAAGAAGCGCGTGATGATGACGATGTGAGCCTGGCAGGGGAGCACTACCTACCGGTGATTTTACCCGACGCGTCGGATATCCGGAGGATACCGTCGTGGTCTTGAGATGGATGGTAGGGGCCGGTCTGGACTGACGGCGCCCTAGATAGTGAGATTGACTTACAGAGTTTTTGAGATATTGAGGTACAGAGATTGCGACACAGAGATATCGAAAGATTTGGATACTTTTTTTTGTGTCGATGCTAGGCACTGTTTATGCTGATTTCATTTATGATACCTCATTTTTAAAAAAGATACAGAAATCTCACTAATTTATGACAGTAGTTTTCATCAGTACATGCATTCTGTTTCATGCATTCATACATCATCCATACGATATATTGCTACCTGAGGCACTGACACGGGCATATGAGATTACACTCGGGTTAGATATTTACCCTAGCCATTGTTATAGGCTGCATGCTATATATTTGAGGGTATATTATGATCGTTGACCTAGGTTTGCGTTGTTCATGCGGTTTCTGTTCGTAGATGTTTTTCTATTCACGAGTTGGCAACTCACTCCCGTTGTGCCCCAGTTTCTTGCAGGTTTGCCGTACAGGTTTCATTACGGCTTTGCGGGCACAGTTTCGTTCGGGTAACTTGCTAGTAGGCGGGTTTATTTAGTATCGTACCTATCATATTACCTTGTATAATATTATTCAGTTGTATCTAGTAAATTCCATCAACCAAACATGTATTTATTTTTGAGATAGAGACCAGTGATGTTATTCCTTCGACCTTAGAGTCGTGCGTTTTATTTCTGTGGTTTTCTTGTGGTTTTGAGTTTCCTTTTGAATTTTGATCCTCGCCGTTGGCGTTGTATATTATATTGCTTGTGTGGTTGTGACCGTCGATTGACGAAGAGCTAGCTCCCGCTTGGGGATGCCTTTTTATTGATTTCGTATACTATTCATGTTGTATCCCGTTTGGGAGCCAGTATTTAACAAGGAGACTCTGCCGAAATTTTCGGAAAATATTTGATGTTTTTTTAAACCGCATAATTCGGTTTATGCTATTAAAACTACTTGTTTTAAATTGGTTTTCCTTCACTCTACTACATTTCTTGGTTTGGATTTCTGGGTTCTCGGCTTACTTAGATTACGTACGCCTCGAGACGTTTCGTAGTTTAAGTGCCGGTCATGTTCCGTACTTTCGGGACGTGACACTAGCGCCTCATGTGAAATCTACGTGAGCGCTGAGTAAAAGTGCTTAGCACTTCGTATTCAGTCAAAATGACTAAGTGCTTAGCACCGATTGGGCAACGTCCATGTCCCAGCGCCGCACATGCTCCCCATGTGAGCACCATATAAAAATGCTTAGCACTATATATTCAGTCAAAATGACTCAAGTACTTAGCACTGATTGAGCAGTTCCCATGACTGAGTGCCTCACATGATACACATGTGAGTGCCAGAGCCCCAAACAAGTGCTGAGCACTTCTGCATAAAAGAAAAGGACTAAGCAAACAGAACAAAAAATAAGTGTTTAGCACTTTTAAATAAAAAAACTAAGCAGACCAAGCCCAAATTGGCTAAAGTCTCTCTGAAGTTTCTTGCAGCTGAGCCCAAATGCTATGTTGTTGGATCTCAACTAAAATTGGATGATCCTTAAATATTGCTAAGTTGATTTTAGTCTCAAATAGGACTAACGTATTCTTAGTTAAAATAAATTGAGCCCAAATGCTCATATATTTAAGTAGATCTTAATCTCAAATCAGATTAACGGTCCTTGAATAAAACAAAATATTTTGAACTAAAGGAAAATATAACTTAAGTTCAAAAGCCTAAATCTAAAAATATACGGATTTGGACCGATCCGCGCCCTACGGGCGACGACATAAACTAGTCTCCGTATACAATCCACGGGTAACCTTAACAAACAAAATAACACACGGCATGAAGTGAACTACTAGAGAAGGAGAAAGTAGTTATCGCAACGCGAAAACGTAATTAACCGTAGAGGCTTGCGCCTGCAGGGAAGAGCGTCTCCACAATCAAAAACCCATCACAAATGAGGAGGAATCTGATGAAGTCTGCTACAACGGTCGCATCTATCCAAACCTTCGATATACGGTTTAATAAATCAACTTGGTATCTTCGAAGAGGTGGATGGATATATCCAAATAGCATATACTCCTAAATTTAGGCAAGACGATCTATCCTAGTTCGTCTCTATTTTCGGCGGTAAACAGATTTTGTCACGCCCGGTGGGACCTCTTCCTCTTTCCACTCCACACTTCGTATGTCGTGTTTCGCAATCAAAATCGTGGTTTGCTACGGTTTCCCTTGGATTTGAGGCACCAAAACTTGGTGTCTTGCTCTTGTGCAGAAAATCAATGGCTCTCAACTGCATCTCATGCAACAGCAACTCCCGCTCCATCCCAAGTGGAGGAGTGACCTATAGGCCCAACACGGCCTCAATTTTCTCAATGCCGGTGGGGCAGATCACACAAGCCACTACCATACTGTTCTTCGGGACCATGCTCCTACCTGTGATTTTCGGTGCCTCAACGCCGCAAGAAGAAGCTCCCCGAAAGTCGGTCTTCGATCGGCTAGCAACCACAATGACTCCTATCGGCAAGTCGTCAAATCCTGAAACCTCACTTTTCAACAGGCTGAGCAAGAAATCAAATAGGCCCGTGAAGAAGCTCGTGATACCTGAAAGGGCTACCCTAAAACGGCTAGCCCTCCCTACTCATGCTACAGACGAAACCATTAAAGGTGCTTCCCCTATCAGACGATCAGTCTTCGAAAGATTGGCCGGTTCTCCTCAAACTCCATCAAGGACGTCAGTTTTCAATAGGCTGATGCCGATTGAAACCCCTCAGCAAAGCCGGGGGCATAATAAAGCCGCTTCCAAAACTGAGGCGGTCCTTCTGCGAGGTACGCTCGACGTCGCCACTGGCGCCGAGTGAGAGAAGCTGGGGTCAACTCCCCCTCTGGATTCACCCTATCTGCTCCTATGGTGGAGGTCAATACCACTATTCCAACCGGGAACAGTTTTGAACTCCTTAAGAGGGCGCGTAAAAATTCCTCAACGGTGGTGCTAAAGAAATCTCCCCCACCTGCAAAAGTTATAGTACAGGAAAAGCCGGAATGGCCTTATCAGCGGCTCTCCTCGCAAATTCATAGGGTCTGGCGAAAAGTCCAAGATTCTGTGATTGACAAAAAATACTCTTGTCAACCAAAGAAATCGAAGGTCCGACAAGAAAAAGACCACTCCTCCTCTATATAACGGGGGACTTCTCTTAAACAGGTTCCATTCACAATGGCTCCTTCAACTCTAATCTCTCATAAAAGAATGAAGCTGGAGAAAAATCTGCCGTCCGCGAAAAATTCCAAAGGCGATGGATATAAACGCCCCAAGTCTGGGGGCATAATCTTATATACGGTCTATATGACCAATAGGAAAGAAGAGAGCCATGTTTCAGTGAGTCACCGACCGCAAACTCGGTCACTGAAAAAGGCTCAGGAGCAACAACAAAAGCTCCAAGAAATGCTGAACAAAATGACGGCACTCACTGGACAAAAAGAAAGTCCAGAAAAAGAGGCCGAACAACGCCAAGAGTAAGAGACCGATGGATCTCTTGTTCCAAGACATGGTTGGAATGATGATCCAACCAGAACTCCCAGCCGAAGATCCACCGATAATCGTCGAGGATGACAGAGGGGAAACAGCAAACTCTCCTCCGGCCTTATCAGCGACCAAGGAGAAAACGATCTCCAAGGTCACCCTTGATGATTACATTGCTCAACAAATAAGTGCTCATCAAGCTAATAAGGCCGCCGGCCAAATTGTCAGAACTGGAAGACCGTATCCAGGCTGGTATGATCAAATCAAATACCCGCCGGGATATACGATTCCCGAGTTCCATGTCTACAAAGGAATAGGCAACCCTTATCAACACGTCGTGCAATTCAGAGCTCTGTGCGGCAACACTGGAGGCGACGACAAATTGTTGCTTCGCCAATTCATCGGCAGCTTGTCAAAAACAACCTTCGAATGGTACTCGAAGCTCCCAAATGACTCCATGAAAACATTTGCAGAAATGGAACTTTTGTTCACACAGCGTTTCACCAGCGTGAGAGAGCGCACTCCGATCATGACATTAATCAATGTCAGGGTAAAGCCGGGAGAAACATGGGTCCAATACGCGATCCGATAGCAGAACCTGTAGCCTAAATGCGAGCAGCGCATTGAAGAGTCTCCTGCCGTGGGCATGTTCATCGGGACCCTTGATACTCAAGCGACTGTGTCCCAGTTCATGACATTCTTCAAGCCCACAACCTTTCAGGCTCTGATAGATAAACTGGCCGAAATAGACCAGATGGGCTATGAGCCTTCATCCTTAAATAAGAACCCTCGAAATACTAAGGGTAAAGGAAAGGCGGCCTTCGTCGCCAACACGCAACAACAGCTGAGTGGCCCAAAACTAGCTGCTCGCTAAAACAACGCACGTCTATGCCCGTCCTTGGAGGAAAGACTAGGATGCACTTACTCGTTTCCCTGCGACATGACGAGAAGACTGTTCGAATTGGCAATGCATAATAAACTCATCACATTGCCAGACCCGCGGCGTCCAGGGAAACCCGACGACATCAACAACCCTAACTACTGCTCCTATCATAGAATGACAAGACACCCAATTGATGATTGCTACGTTTTCAAAATCTGGGTCGAGAACCAGTATCAATAGGGTAAATTTGCGTTGTCTGATAACTGGAATGTAAACCCACCCTAGAAGCACACTCCAAAAAAGATGGATGCGCAGGGGCATCATGCTCACTCATAGAAGAAACTCTATGGGAAATCGTTCTTTCAGCGAAAACCAAAAGAATGCTGAAGGATTTGCAAGCATGTCCGGCAGTCAGGTGGAAAAGCCTACTTGAACCTGAAAGAATCGAAAGGATGCTAAAATCTCATCCCGTTCAAAAAATTACTGACAAGGGGAAAAACCCCCAAGTCAAGCCTTCAAAGTCTTCGAAGAAAAAGAAGAAGACCATGAAGCCTGTGCAGCCTGCCGAGTCTGACGACAAGCGCACATATTTAAAAAAAATACATAGATGCGCTGGAGGAGTATAACCAGAAGGCGTGGACACCAGTCACGCTTGAAGAATTCCTCAAGCATATTCTTGAGGGCGAAGACAGTGACAATGATGAGGGAAATGACTCATCAGAAGACACCGAAGACCGTACAGCAAGTTGCCACATGGTCTTCCATTCGTCATTATATGATGAAGAGGATCCTTCAGCGTCAGAAAACAACGCAGAGGAACTGGAGGTAGAATCAGAGCTAAAATCTTAGGAACTGCCAGAAGAAGACCCGATTGAGAGGCTGCTAAATGAAGCCTTTCAAAAAAGCAAAGTTGACCGAGAACGCGAAACAGTCATATATGAAAAGGCTAACCGTCAGCGTCTGAGTAAAGAAGTAGCGGCAAGGAAGAGTCGTAAAGTGCTCCAACTAAACCAAATCACACCTGCAACAAATAAGAGCAGGATCAAAACAGAGAAGCGGTTCGCCAAAGCCCTGTCAATGGGGATGAAGCTGTCATCTCTCATAAAGAACACTCTCGGGGTCATATGCCTTGATGGAGAAGAATCACATCCAAACTACTGTTTATATTATCGAAGGGTCACCCATCCCATCGAGGAATGCACTACCTTCAAGAAGTGGTGGCAATGATTCGTTTCCCATCAAAAACACTTTAAGAGGATGAAGCACGAACCTCACGCTCGTCAACGGCAAAATAGTAGGACAAACTCTCATGAAGAAATGACAAGAAACTGTTATATGGTTGGTACCGGTTGGGATAGAGGAAAACCTCCAGTTCTTACATTTGGGAGCGATTCTGAGGTTGAAACAACCCTCAGCCCTCTCTTCAAAGACCCCGCCTCCGAAAAAGAAGAGGAGGAGAAGAACTACGAAAACATTTAGCTGCGTAACCGTACGCAGCCTGAGAAGAATCTCGGACCTACAATAAAGGTTCGAACAAAAAAGACAAAGGGAAAGGGAAAATCCCTAAGGAAATTGCCCTCGATGTCGGAGTGGTAAAAGAGCTCACCATAGAAGACCTGCTTAAGAAAAACAAGGTGGATTACAATGTCCTGGCACATTTGAGGAAAATACCCTCGCAACTGAGCATATTGGATGCTCTCCTCTTATCCAAAGAGGCACGAGATTTCTTGATCAAAGCATTACAAGAGCCCGATCAGTTCCAAGTTTACCTTGCAGAGGAGAAGATGAAAGATGAACTGGCAGAGGTCCACACGACTGATATTACTGTTAGTTATATGTATGCCCTAGAGGCCATTACTGTACATAGGATGTATATTGTAGTGGATGCTGGGACATATATAGAGAGGACTTTCTTGCTCGATATGATAGTATGCTATCTGGTTACTCTTTACCTTAACGTGTATACTGATTGTCTCTCTGTTACATGTTGGTAAAGCCCTTAGGATGCGTACTTGACTACCTGGACTATGATGCGGATCATACTAGTGGGGACATGGTAGTCCATAAGTACATCCTTCAAGGTCTCTAGTCGTGGGTGTATCGAGACGGGGCATCGATATACCAGAGTAGACTAGAGTATACCTTCTCGACCCATATAGATGGGCGATGGATGATCCCATATCCATTGGTGTTTGACATCAGAGATGATATACGGGTGCTCAGTGGAGACTGGGTACACTGGACGGACTCGCCGAGAACTCCCAGATGGTATTATACCTTACGTCAGATGGCAGTTCTCTGGTGACACTGGTACAGGTTAGTCTGTAGACTCGAGATCGTCATAGAGTCTTGTGTGATTCCCACTGTGCTTTGATTTCCACCTTACCACGTCCAAGAGGGTGTGCAAAACGGTGGTTTTTGGGTACAGTCCCGAATCACATGGAGGCAATGAGCGATAGGAGGGGATTCGTCTCTCCCGGTATAGGGAGTTGATGTTGCGCTGTGTTCGATTGGCTATAACCGGAAATCCCTGGCCAGGGTTGCTGAGATTTACTGGTAAGTGTTATCAGTAGTATCTCGAACTGTTATAGACCTCATATCGACACGACTTATCGAGCTATTGGGGTCTGATGTTTACCACCCCTAGGTGAGATATGGGACATATCAGACGATCAGACCGGACTCTACGGTAAGTGTTACTGGTTAGATTCACAGGAGTGTGAGCGGGCTTGCTCGTTGATCTTCTGATCGCTCAATACCCGGGTGGCCGTTACGTTTAGCAGACCGCTTGCGGCTTGTGGGTGTTTGATATGATCATCACCTGCTGCCGGCGTATTGACGAGTCTTTAGAGTCCTACACAGAGGTTTCCTGGCTCAAGCGAAACGAAATAGGAGCACATATGAGATATGTACGGGACCGAGAATAATACCAGTATGTGATACTGTATTCGATTCTTGCGATAAGTGACAGTGATCGGTTATATGCGATATAGCCGAGTTATTGGATCAAGTGTTGATTCGATAAGTTGTTACTATTGATATTAGTCGGTTATATGCGATATGACCGGATCGTTAAATCAAGTGTTGGTTTAATGATTTAATGTATAATTATATATTTGATATATTACTTTACATTAACTAGTATTTGTTCACTTAAGATGGATTTTTTTTCTCACTTGATGTGCACATTGTATATATAATATATTTTTGTGCACTTGATTGTATCATGTTTGATGATACATGCAAACTTGGGTGTGCATGCTTTAAACCAGGGTTTAGGTTAATGGTTAAGGTGTTATTTATTTATTTATTTACTTTATTCATTTTGGCAAAGAATAAAATGGAGGCTTTCTTTGTTTTATCCATGAAGCTTCATGAAGCTTTGAAAGTCATTGCCATTTTGTCTTTTGCCTTAACCTAACCATTTAAACCTAAACCCTAGTTTATTCTCTACACAAGTTAACTCACCCATGGTTGCTAAATATATGATTCACTTAAATTATTTTTAATGGATAATTCATTCCTTTTCTTTCTTCTTCTTCTTCTTCTTCAAGAAGAAAGAAAAACCATTGCTACAAAATTTCAAGTGAGAAATCAAAATCCAAAGTGAACCCACTTCCTATTTCTTCATCCTCTACCACTTGCCATGTAGTATAGGGTGTTTTCTTCACAAGTTTCATGACTTGGTGAAGTTGGAGCTTGATCTTGAGTTGCCTCGACGTAGATCATCTTCGGCATCGAAGTTGACGACCTAGCCCGATCATTTCTTCGACGAAACCATCGCTAGAGTCCGGGATCCGATGATCGCAGTGAAGGGACATCGTCATGGAGCTAAGGAAGTGGAGGACCAGATCTACAAAGGTTGTATTTCCTTTCACTTAGTACTAAAGCAGTTTAGTAGCTTGCTTGTTATCGCCTGAACTCTAGTTAACGATCGCATTAGGTTTTCTCGGCACCGGATTTTTTTTTGAATTTGGCATGGCTGATGCCTTGTACGACCTCCTTAGTGTGCTTAGGAACCCTACAGTGGTATCAGTGCCTAGCTAGAGCCTTAGGCGATGCGTAGACGGAGTTAGAAACCCGATCGAAGCCGAAACCCTAATCCATGACCCCTCTCTGTACATTTTTGAAAATTGGGGATTTTTCTGAATTAAAAATGCCTGAAAAATTCAGCAGGAAAATATAAGAATTGTGGTGAAAAACGAACCCCTAATTCATACATTCCACCGCGGAACTGCGGCAATAGCCTGCTTGGGCCGCGGTTCCGCGGCCGTACAGAGGAGTTAGGCAGTATTTTTTGCACCATAATTCCTATTTCTGTGATTTATATTTTATGGGTATTTTTATTATGACTCAAGAGTTGAGTGTTCTGGGGTTGTATTGGGGACTCGGTGATTCGATCGGATTATTTAACTTTGTTTACTGTGTTTTTCCGGGTATCTTTAGAACATGTTAAAAGGTTCGACCGGATATAAATACCCACATTTTCCCCTGCCAGGAAATTTCCAAGTGTTGGATTTTTCCGTAGTTTAATGACGTTCTAAGTAGTGCAAGTAACGCGATGGTCCCTCTAGAAGACAACAAACCTTAACTCGATTATGTGACCGTCTTGAACTGCCCTTTGAACCTTAGGGTTTGGGGCAGTACGGCGTGCCACATGTGAGGCGTTGGCTTGACCCTTCTACGGCTGGACCGTTGGTACTGAGGCATGAAGTGAATGTTTTTAAACTTATTTCATGTGTTGATCTGTTTCGGGAAAACTTGGGTGTTTGATTGTTCGATCGGAAAGTTTAACATTTTCTATTTATCTAGAATGTGATACAATATTTGGAATCCACATATAGTTATGAGATAACTGGTTTGAATGTTATAAACATAGCACTTTAGTCTCACTTGATCGGTTGCCACGGAATTTTGATGTGATCAAAAGTCCGTCGCAATCACGTAGCGTACGCGGATACTTGCCGGATAAACTTAATAGACAGCTACACCCCTTAGCCCCGACCAAGTGGCTGTAGGAGAACCCCGTCGCCAAAAGCATCCGTTCGGGTGCTCGCGGCAGCGGTGTTCCGCCTTGGTGCACTTCGTCGGCGGCATCGGGGGTGCGGCCGCCTACTAAAGTTTGCGACGAGCATTCGATCAGTTTTTCGGGAATCTTGTTGAATTACCCGACCTGATATTGAAAAGTGTTTTCGATAACGAGACTAAAATGCGGGGTTTATAATTGTTAGGCATGCGATGTCTAAGGAATTCATTTCATTAGGCATGCGATGTCTAAGGAGGTTGCGGATTCCAACTGTTGTAGTTTTACACTTTCTTTTCTGTGACCGTAAGTGTAATATGTGATATCGCCGGTTTCGTTGCTATATGTCAACGACAATTGGGATACGCATGTTTACTTACGTTGATGACATGCGATGTTATGTGTTGCTGGATATGCTATATTGGATCGTCATATTTGAATAGCCGGGTTTTTTTTTTATGTGAGATGAGTGTTTTTCATTTTCATTCATGTAAAAAAACTTGTATGTAATATTCTTTTATTGGGGCACTTCCAGGTTGCGGAAGATGTCACCCATTGTATATTTTTTACTTTTCCGCACTAGGATAGACCCAAGGAGGAGGGCACAAGTAACCGGGTTCTGGAGTCCAGTGGGAGACCAACTCGAGGAGTCGAGTCCGGGTCTCCTAACTCTAGAATTGGTAGGGTTGCTTGCCGCTCTCGTAGGGGTCTAGGGGTGTGGGTTTGGCTATTCATTGCGACTGTGGAATCCGTGTTTTATACTGGCTCGTATTGAAAACACGGACGTCCTAGTATATCCAATGTTTCATATGTTTCTTCTGCTGCGATATCTATGATGTGATCATTTGATATTCTGTGATAGATATTATATATAGTATATATGATATATTATATAGACGTTACTTATTTTTTACACCCGTGCTAGCCCTGCCCTGCTCTGCCGTTAGTTACCTAACCTAATGGTGCACGAGGGGACATCGAGGCGAATGCGGACGGCATAAGTGTACGTCGTATTTATCTATGATGTTTAGGTGATTTAAATGATGGGACTTCATTAATATGATTAATGAAAGAAAAGAAACCTAAGATGTTGTGGAATCGAATTTCTAAATAAAACAGGTAGCTACAGTTCTTGCTTTGCATCGCGGTGTTCCTTGTAGAACATCCTGCACCTTATTCGATAAGGAAATGGCCGAGATCCCTTCACCAGGAGTGACCCCTTTAGCAATAACTGGCAGATGCTACAACCCTCGGTTTGTCTTTTGATTGCTTCTATAGTTCTTGCCTTGCACAGTGATATATATGATATATCCCGCACCTCATTCGACGAGGAAAGGGCCGACGATCCCTTCACCGGGAGTGACCCCTTTAGGAAAACTAGAAAAGCCTAAAATACACTCCATTTTAAAATCATTTGATTCTACAATGATATCAAGTTCATTACGCAAAAGGTTTTCAGAAAAACCTGTCGTAGCCCTCCGTCATTTCAGATAAGTAGTAGTTAGTATTCGTGCTACGTTTGTTGACCTCCGTCAAGGCGTAGTGTGCGGTAGCTAACTATTATTTATCTGCTTATGCATATGATGCAGATTGGGTTAGGGTAGTCGTACGGCCTTGTTGACCTCCGTCAAGGGTCGTGCGGGTGGGTTTGATTCAATCAAGAAATGACGGGTTGAACTTGATTAGTAGCCTATGGTTTGTTGACCTCCGTCAAGGTCATAGGGTGCTAAGGGCAAAATTATCGGGAATTTCAAGTGTTGAAATTTGCAATGAGATTGCATACCTTCTATGAGATAGTTGGATCCCGATACCCGCTGCGAGTAAGAGTTACTCCTGGGAGAGTTTTACACATTACAATTAGCCGATCAAGTAGGTGTCTAGAAAGGTGTCAACGGGGTAACGCCTCTGGGAAAACGAGGTTTACATTAATTAGGTCCGTGCGAAAGCACGGGGAACCTCCCTCAAAGTACCGACACTGGCCTGGCTGAAAGATTGGCGAACTTGTAGCGTGTAATTAATCCCGGCTAGTCTTTCCTTTTAAGGTTTGAAGGAAGATTTGATAAAACAGCGGGAGCTATCCTGATTAGATAAAATAATAACCAATCTGATCTTGTAGGAGCGCACGCTGAGTGTTTTCTTCTCTCTCTCTCCAGGTAGCGACCATATCACGCCTTAATCAAGATAATAATACGGATTATTGACCGAACCCGCTTGTTATACTGAGCAGGGGAACGTTGGTCCCGTTCCAACTTATAAATGTTATAAGACAGAGCAGGAAATTGGGGATTACCAGAATTCCTATGCCGCCCAAACGAAGAAAGTGCATATGATGCATCTCCTTCGGGTGTGTTCATTATAAAGAACTGTTTCTCTGTATCCTCTACGTCCTGGGTATTTGATACCGGATCAGGATCCCAGATATGTAATCTGTTACATAGGGCTACAGAAAGGTAGAGAACTGAGAACGGGTGATAAGTTTCATGAGGCAGAAAACGGGGCAAGTGTTGCAGCCAAGTCTGTTGGTCACTGTCACCCTGTATCCCAATACATTGATTCTGAACGAATGTTATTAGATACCGAACCTGATATACAAAATCATATAAGTCTCTTTATTCGTAATGAAAGGATATAATTTTGTATTGTTGGATAATGTTTTGAACATTTCCTATATCAAAAGTTGATCGGTTCAGGCACGTTATCTAAAAGCATTGATGTTCTAAATCAAACTACAGTTTTTAGTATACGGAACACACACAAGAGGAAGAGTTCAGAAATGAACGAATCCTTCTTAAGGCATTGTAGACTAGGTCATATCAATACGACCCGACTGGCTGAAGTTACATTCAGATGCATATTTAAATTAGTTTGAATTTACATCTTGTGAAACTTGCCAGTCATGTCACAGAGATAAGATGACCATAGATCCGTTTATTGGAAACAGAGAAAGAGTTAGTGAACTTTTGGGATTGATACATGCAGATGTATGAAGGTCCCCAGTCTACACATGCTAAGATAGGTTCTTTGTACTTCATTAAATTCTCTGATAATCTCTCAAGATTCAGACATATGTTCCTGTTGAAACACAAGTCCGACCCTTTTGAGATATTCACAGAATATAAGTTAGAAGTAGAGAACCAAAATACGGGTATAAGTATTATGTCCTTTAATGTGATCAGGGAGGAGAATACTTGAGCACGGAATTCCTGGATTATTCTAAAGGAGAATAAGATTCTCTCTCAGCATTACTCCTCCGTATACACCATAGCACGATGGTATATCGGGGCGGAGCAATCACACCATATATGATAAGGTGTGCTCTATGATGAGTACTACTGAGTTACCTATTTCCTTTGGGGAGTTATGCACTTATGAAGTTGCATACCTATTGAATAGGGTTCCAATCAAATCAGTTGCCTACCGCTTCATATGTGATATGGAAAGGGAAGAGCTCATATCTTAAGTTGGTTAAGATTTGGGGTTGTCCGGGCTATGTCTAAAAGCATAATCCGGACAAGCTCGAGGCAAGGTCTGTTATGTACAACTGGAAAGGTTCCAGCTATACAAACTACAGCAGATGATTTGGTAGAACCAAAGGATTCAGTAAATACCAACGAACCTCAGCCTCTCCACCTATCTAGTAGGGTTCCTCACCCACCTGAGAGATACTTCGGTTTCTCTATGACAGTGGGAGCGAGGAATGCATCATGAGATGATGACCCAACTAGTTTCGAGCTGGCCATCAGGAGTGGGACTCTATAAGAATGGTTGGATGCTTAGCGATTTGAGATGGAATCCTTATACACTAGCAAAGTATGGACTTTGGCTGCTATATCTGAAGGGTTAAATCCCCATCAGGAGCAAGTATATCTTGAGAAGATTATTTGGTGTATATGGAAAAGTTGAGACTTTCGAAGCTAGACTTGTTAAAGGTTTTCGTCATCGGCCAGGCATGGAAAATGATGAAACCTTTTCAGTGCCTATGCTTAAGTCCGTCCAGATCCTACTTACCACGGCTACATACCATGACTACGATATCTGGCGGTTGGGTGCCATGACTGCTTTTCTAAGTGATGTTTTAGAAGAGTGCGTCTAATAAGTACACAGCCAGAGGGCCTCGTAGATAGTGGGAGCAGCGGAAACGCGAGCAAGATGTTTTATGTAATAAAGCAGGCATCGCGGAGTTGGAACGTCTGTTTTGATGTGTTAGTCAAAGAGTTTAACATCATCAAAATGGTAGATGAACCTTGTATAAACAAAAGGGTAGTAGGGAGTATGGTGGTGATCCTCGTAGAGTACGTAGATGACATACTCTTAATAAGAAAGGAGTTTCCTATGCTATGCTCGGTCAATCTCCGCTTATCACAAGGATTCTCCATATAGGATCAAAGTGATACCTCCTAAATTCTGGGTTTTGGATCTATGAGATAGATCTGATTGGATGCTGGGATACTCACTAGTTGTAGTGAGATGGTATCAATTGGTCCTGGGGAGAATCACTGGAAGGGTTCCAGGGTGATAAGGACGACTGAAAGTCAGTCACAGGCATTGTCTTTACCCTCAGTAAAGGGACGGTATGTTGGAAGAGTTCCAAGCTAGATACCGTGGCATACTAGACGATAAAGGCTGGATACATCGCTACTTAAGATGCTACCAAAGAGGCAGTCTGGATGTGTATTTGTTCATGAGATGAACTTTGTTCCTCCCATTGTGTGACAATGGAGTTGTGGCTTATGCCAAGGAACGCCCGTCCCATCATTGATCCAGACATATTCTAAGGCAGTATCACCTGATCATGGAGATAGCTGATCTCCAAGGTGATCGAGGTTAGGAGATTAGACTCAGAGGACAACACGGCGGATCCACTCACAAAGGCCTTTTCCCAAAGAGAGACTTTTATGGGATGGTTGAGTATGAGATACTTCAACCACTGCTACAGATGGCCCTAGTGCAAGTGGGAGATTGTTAGTTATATGTATGCCCTAGAGGCCATTACTGTACATAGGATGTATATTGTAGTGGATGCTGGGACATATATAGGGAGGACTTTCTTGCTCGACATAATAGTATGCTATCTGGTTACTCTTTACCTTAACGTGTATACTGATTGTCTCTCTGTTACATGTTGGTAAAGCCCTTAAGATGTGTACTTGACTACCTGGACTATGATGCGGATCATACTAGTGGGGACATGGTAGTCCATAAGTACATCCTTCAAGGTCCCTAGTCGTGGGTCTATCGAGACGGGGCATCGATATACCAGAGTAGACTAGCGTATACCTTCTCGACCCATATAGATGGGCGATGCATGATCCCATATCCATTGGTGTTTGACATTAGAGATGATATACGGGTGCTCAGTGGAGACTGGGTACACTGGATGGACTCGCCGAGAACTCTCAGATGGTATTATACCTTACGTCAGATAGCAGTTCTCTGGTGACACTTGTACAGGTTAGTCTGTAGACCCAAGATCGTCATAGAGTCTTGTGTGATTCCCACTGTGCTTTGATTTCCACCTTACCATGTCTAAGAGGGCATGCAAAACGGTGGTTTTTGGGTACAGTCCTGAATCACATGGAGGCAATGAGCGATATGAGGGGATTCGTCTCTCCCGGTATAGGGAGTTGATGTTGCGCTGTGTTCGATTGGCTATAACCGGAAATCCCTGGCCAGGGTTGCTGAGATTTACTGGTAAGTGTTACCAGTAGTATCTTGAACTGTTATAGACCTCATATCGACACGACTTATCGAGCTATTGGGGTCTGACGTTTACCACCCCTAGGCGATATATGCGACATATCAGACAATCAGACCGGACTGTACGGTAAGTGTTACTGGTTGGATTCACAGGAGTGTGAGCGGGCTTGCTCGTTGATCTTCTGATCGCTCAATACCCGGGTGGCCGTTACGTTTAGCAGACCGCTTGCGGCTTGTGGGTGTTTGATATGATCATCACCTGCTGCCGGCGTATTGACGAGTCTTTAGAGTCCTACACAGAGGTTTCCTGGCTCAAGCGAAACGAAATAGGAGCACATATGAGATATGTGCGGGACCGAGAATAATACCAGTATGTGATACTGTATTCGATTCTCGCGATAAGTGACAGTGATCGGTTATATGCGATATAGCCGAGTTATCGGATCAAGTGTTGATTCGATAAGTTGTTACTATTGATATTAGTCTGTTATATGCGATATGACCGGATCGTTAAATCAAGTGTTGATTTAATGATTTAATGTATAATTATATATTTGATATATTACTTTACATTAACTAGTATTTGTTCACTTAAGATGGATTTTTTTTCTCACTTGATGTGCACATTGTATATATGATATATTTTTGTGCACTTGATTGTATCATGTTTCATGATACATGCAAACTTGGGTGTGCATGCTTTAAACCATGGTTTAGGTTAATGGTTAAGGTGTTATTTATTTATTTATTTACTTTATTCATTTTGGCAAAGAATAAAATGGAGGCTTTCTTTGTTTTATCCATGAAGCTTCATGAAGCTTTGAAAGTCATTGCCATTTTGTCTTTTGCCTTAACCTAACCATTTAAACCTAAACCCTAGTTTATTCTCTACACAAGTTAACTTACCCATGGTTGCTAAATATATGATTCACTTGAATTATTTTTAATGGATAATTCATTCCTTTTCTTTCTTCTTCTTCTTCTTCTTCTTCTTCAAGAAGAAAGAAAAACCATTGCTACAAAATTTCAAGTGATGATTTCAAGTGAGAAATCAAAATCCAAAGTGAACCCACTTCCTATTTCTTCATCCTCTACCACTTTCCATGTAGTATAGGGTGTTTTCTTCACAAGTTTCATGACTTGGTGAAGTTGGAGCTTGATCTTGAGTTGCCTCGACGTAGATCATCTTCGGCATCGAAGTCGACGACCTAGCCCGATCATTTCTTCGACGAAACCATCGCTAGAGTCCGGGATCCGATGATCGCAGCGAAGGGACATCGTCATGGAGCTAAGGAAGTGGAGGACTGGATCTACAAAGGTTGTATTTCCTTTCACTTAGTACTAAAGCAGTTTAGTAGCTTGCTTGTTATCGCCTGAACTCTAGTTAACGATCGCATTAGGTTTTCTCGGCACCGGAATTTTTTTGAATTTGGCATGGTTGATGCCTTGTACGACCTCCTTAGTGTGCCTAGGAACCCTACAATTACATTCAGCGATGAAAATCTCCTCCTTGGTACATGCGAGCATAATCGCCCGTTATACGTCACTGACTACTACCACGACATCAAGATAGGGAAAATTCTTGTCGACAACGGATCTTCCGTTAACCTTTTCAACGTGAGTGTGCTGAAGAAAATTTTCATGAACATTCAGCACTTTACCCGAGATAAAATTACAATCTCCAAGTTCGACTCATAGTCATCATGGATGCTTGGCTCTGTAATACTGACACTACGCTTCGGGCTGCTTGTCACTGACATCAAATTTCATGTCATTGATGCCAAGACTTGCTATAACACTTTGCTTGACATGCCTCAGTTACACTAGTACAACGTCATCCCTTCTACAAAATATCAGTGTATGAAGTATTTCAAGGATGGCTCGGAGTACACCGTCATGGTAGAGCTAAATCCGTTCACCGTAAACGAAGTCCGGAAATACAAAGATGCAAAGTACTTCCTACCAGACTTCTGGAATACAGAAAGGTGCCACAAGACGGAGAATAAACAGAAATCCGTCGCTACTATCCCGATCTTTAGGAGCGATACCGAGGAAGACGAAGAAATAGTCTACTCGGGGCAACCCAAAAAAAACAAACAATAAGCTCAGACCATCTACTCCTATTTCGGTCTTTGGCAGCGACTCAGAGGACGAGGTCAATGCATTGTTCTCCATCTGCCCGTCAATGCATACTTTTGCTGAAGCAAATCAGAATCTGCAAATCACAATGGCTCCACCTCGACACTATAAGGAACTTGATACACTCGATACATACATCGTACAAGAGCTGCACACTTTCTACGTACCTCCTAGACAAAGAGATGAAAAAGGCGACCCTCTTCTACCAATCTACGGAGACCAAAGTAAAAAAAGAAGTCTGGCATAGTGCTAATTTTGCACTCGACAGGCTTCAACCCATCCGTCTGCCAGGATATTACACGGAGGGATTGAAAAGGCTGTTAAGATGCCAAGGTGTACCCCTTGGACAAACTGTTAGACAAACCCAATTCTACAAAAAGATTTGGGATATTCCCGAGACTCAGCAAAAGATGTCCAACGGGAAGATGGAGACAACCGGGCTCGGATATATTCATTCCAAGAAACGGGAGCAGATCTATAGTTGCCACATCTTAAATAGCTCAAGTGAAGTGGAAAACGCTCTTCCAAATAGCCGTGATGTCGAATTGGAGCGAGAGCCCGCTCTAAAAATGTAAAGTCCGTCACTAGAAGAACAAATTGACAAGTTAATAAAAGAAGTTTGTCAAACGAGTCAGGACAAACACAGCCGTGAAATGGCCATTCATGAAAAGGCCAGGACGCAGTGTCTCAGCCAACAATCTGCGGGGAAAGTATACCGTAATCCTTTTCATCCCCGGCCCGACATATGTTCTCACGAAAGGGGAAAACCCCTAAATGGATGCAAAAACAGGACCAAGAACGCAAACAACGTTCAAAGACAACAAAGAGGATCAAAGACGCTGTTCAATCGAGAAAAGTTCGATTAGAGCCAGTCCTTTATAAAGAAGATGGGTCGGGAATACTCTTTCCCTTAAGACAAGACAGGGGAAATATTTAACTTCGTTATGAAGCACCAAATGATGACACTTCCGGAGTCTCGTCACCCCGAACAAAAAAACGAGGTCCATCATCCGGATTATTGCTCCTATCACTGAGTAATAGATCACCCCCTTGAAGACTGCTTCACCTTCAAAGACCGGGTAGAAAACTAGTATTGACAAGACATGTTTACATTATCCGACAGCTGGAGGGTAACCCCGCCACAAAAGCATGAACCAAACAGGACCTACATCGTCAAGTTAAGACCAGCTCAACTAAAAGAATTGAAGATGAGGACAAAGTGATCTCGGAGTTTCCACCAGCACCAAAAGAGCTAGAAGATGGGATACACACTACGGCGGAAAACCTGAGAAAAATTGATTTAGGGACGGAAAATGATCCGAGGCCAACGTTCATCAGTGAGCTACTATCTGAAAAATAGGTGGCTATGTTAAAAGATGTGCTCACACAATATAAAGATTTCTTCGCCTGGAACTACTCTGAAATGTTGGGTCTAGATCTAAAAGTGGCCGTATATAAACTGGCTATATCGCCATGTATAAAGCCAATCAAACAGGTGCTAAGAAGGATGTGACTCGAACTTGAGATGAGTATCAACGCTGAAGTTAAGAAACTAATCGACTCCGGCTTCATCCAAGAAGTTCAATATTTTTACTGGATCGCTAACATCGTTCCAGTGATGAATAAAATAGGATGGTTCGCATCTGCGTGGGCTTTCGGGACCTCAACAAAACTTGCTCGAAGGATGACTTCCCAGTACCCGTTACCGAGATGATGATCGATAACATGTCTATCCATGATGTCTTCTCCTTTATGAATGGATCTTCAGGATACAACCAAATAAAAATGCATCCTGAAGACCAGAAGCATACTGCCTTCCGGACTCGATTAGGCATATTCTGCTATAAAGTGATGCCCCTCGGTTTGAAAAATACTGGCGCAACCTACCAGAGGGCCATGGCAAAGATCTTTGATGACCTCATACATGAGATCGTCGAATGCTATATCGACGGCCTTGTGGTAAAGAGCAAATCTCACGAGAAACATTGGGAACATCTAAAAATAGCGTTCCAACGTCATCGGAAGTATAATCGGATGATGAGCCCTCTAAAATGCGCGTTTGGAATTTTCTCAGGCAAATTCCTGGGATTCATCATACGTCACCAGGGTATCGAAATCGATCCCTCAAAGATTAAGGCGATTATGGAAACACCCACGCCAAGTACCTTCAAATAACTGCGGTCTCTCTAAGAAAAGCTCGCGTACATCCGGCGGTTCATAGACAACCTCTCCAGAAAATGCCGTCCCTACAGTCATCTGATGAAGAAAGGGACCCCCTGTGTCTGGGATCAAAAGTGCCAAAACACACTGGACGAAATCAAGTAATACCTGCAAAATCCGCCGGTATTGACTGCTCCAGTTAAGGGAAAACCCATTATCCTATATACAACGACCCTTGAGAGTTCTCTAGGCGCATTATAGGCACAAAAGAACGATTAGGGAAATGAGAGAGCTCTATACTATTTAAGTTGAGTTCTTCTTAGGGCAGAAAACAATAATTCCCCTATCAAAAAGCATTACCTGGCGCTGATATTTGCAATAACGAAGCTCAGACATTACACTGTGGCACATGAGGTCCATCTTATATCGAAGGTGGATCCTTTCAAATATCTAATGTCAAGGGCCATACTAACAGGAAGGCTTGCCAAATGGGCCCTCCTCCTAATGGAGTTCTCGATAACATATCGTCTCCTCAAAGAGGTGAAAGGGCAGACCATAACCGACTTTCTAGCGGAGCATCCGATACCAACCAACTCCCCATTAAATTGCGAGTTGCCAGAAGAACACACGTTCGATGCAATCGAAGAAGAAAATGATTCCCAATGGGAACTTTACTTCGATGGAGCATCTTCTATGAAGAGGCGAAAGCAAAAAGACCCCATAGTCAAAACTGGGTGGGCCTTATTTTTGTAACCCCGCAAGAAGGGATAATGCATTACGCTCTTTCCTTAATGGAGCCAAGAACTAACAACGAAGCTGAATACGAAGCTTTGATATCAGGTCTTGAGATTTCTATCGACATGGAAATCAAAGACCTCCTCATATATGGAGACTCCCAGCTGATCGTTAGCCAAGTAAATAGCGACTATCAGACATGCAAGCCAGAGCTGATAAAATATAGTGAAAGAGTGTAGCAACTGCTAACATAAATCCCTTCCTATATCCTGGAAAGCATACCGCGTGCGGAAAACAGCAAGGCGAATGCATTGGCTAAATTGGCTAAGAAATTGGTCGATGAAAACCTCAATGACATGAGGATCATTGTGTAAGGATGAGGGCGCTCTGAGCGTGCGCACAGCAGAAGAGGGGACGGACGGAAAACAAAAATTCAGTTGGAGCACAATCGACCATACGCCAAGATCGTCTAAACACTAGTTTCTAGCTAAACTAAAGAGCATAAAGTAAATTTCAGAAGTGCTACAACCTTTGCAGCGTGTCCGGCTAATCTCGGAAGACCCCGTGTAAACTCCATGAGCTCCAGAACATGTCTGCACATTGACTGCCTCGCCGTAGATGGTCCGCGTTGAAAGCGGGCAGCCCGACCTCCAACTCCATCACTGATCGGAGGAACTTCCTCCAAAGGCTTTCTATGCATGGAGGAAGGCGATGCGAAGAATGGGTACCCTCTACTTTTTTCACTCCCTTATCATGGTAACTATTTCCATTAACCTAAAGAGCATGAGCTCTCATGAGAGGAAGAAGAAGATGTCTATTATTTTTTGATGGCCTGAATTATTTTTTGATGGCCTGAAAAAAGAAAATGAATTGTGTCATGTATATATCAACCATGCCATGACACATACCCACCCACCTCACTCTCTCTCATGTGTGTCAACACATAAGAGTGAAGGTGGGCCCTACCATCTAATTAAATATATTAAATATATAATACACACACACATACATTAATACACACACACACACACATTAATATATATATATATATATACATTTACATATATATATAAAGATATATATACATTTACATATATATATATATAATTATTTGTATATTTATTTATAATGGTGGGAATTAATATATATATATATATAATATATATATATATATATATATATATGTATATATATATATATTAAATACGTATTAGTACATGTATCCTATACACGTACATATCATGTATCACATAAATGAAATACCATCAATATCTTCCCAGTATCATATACTGTAGAGAGTATGTGTATTATATACACTATACTAGAAACCATATCATTAATACGGTTATCAAATCAACACTTGATTTGGTATTCCGGCTGTGAAACCGGCTAGTATAAAAGTCGTCCGATTGAACACGTATATCCAATATACATGTTTTATCGAACTCATATATGTATCCCTATACGTACATCACATCGCATTTTGCCCGGGCATACACTTTCGTTGCGGGACTCTAAAGACCTGTCAATACGCTGGCAGTAGGTTATACAGGATCGTATCCGATTGAATCTGAAACACTTTCAGATTCAACCCACTTTCGGGTTAACCCAAAAACTCGTCAGCGGTTCTAGCTGTACATAACGGCTACCCAGGTATGAGCAAGATAAACGCAGGTCGATGAGCGAACTCATCCAGACCCAACAAAGTCTAGAAGTGACAGTCACCGTACAGTCCGGTCTCTTCGTCAAGGAGTATCACATACTGGTTCTGGGGAGTGGAATCTGTCAGATCCCTAATAATCCGATAAGTCGTGCTGACAGAAGACTCATAACCAAAGAGATACAACTGGTAACACTTACTAGTTTATCTCTACTGCCGTGGTCATGGATTTTTGGCTATAGTCGTGTCCTGCACAGTGCGATATAGACTCCCAATACCGGGAGTAACGAATTCCCTCGACCGCTCACTGCCTCCATGTGCTTCGGGACTGTACCCAATTAAAACCTGTTTGCACGACTCAGCATAGCCGTGGTAGGGTAGTAATCAAAGTACAGTGGGAACACACACGAGACACTGGCGATTTCAGGTCTAGGGACTACCTTATACTCATGTCATCAGAGAACTGCTATCTGACATTGGTATAATACCAACTAGGAGTTCTCGGCGAGTCCTTCCAGTGTAATTCATCCAATGATGTATACAATCATCGGTTTCAAACACCAATCGTTATGGGAACAGCCATCGCCCCGTACAGGGTCATGAAACGTATACACTAGTCTAAACTGAAGTACCGATGCCCTGTCTCGATACTTCTACGACTAGGGACATTTAAGGATGTGCTTATAAACTACCAGACCCTACTAGTATGATCCTTCTCACAAGTTCTACTAAACTTTCGGTAACTGTTTATGGTTTTGGAACCATTTCCAGTTCTATCATGCTCCCACTAATTTCTTTTGCAAGAAATTTCTTAACCAAGGATGTGGCGAGTCAAGAACAAAATACTTTTGAACTTGAAAAATGGTAGACGCTATCCCTTGCGAAATCTTGGGATAACCCACAGACTGTTATCACCGAAATGTGTCTCGAGTTTGTCCAGATTATGGTTTTAAGCATAAATCGGATAACCCCACATCTTAACAATTTTAAGATGAACACCATTCTATATCTCATATAAAAATAGAGGCACTTGTTTAGGTGGAACTAATATCCATTGATATGCATCAAATTCTAATGCATCCCCAAAATTGAAGAAGGCAGCCCAACATTACTCATCATTGAGCGCACCCGCGGATGAGCAATCTGAGAAAGAATCACATTCTCAATATGAAATACCTAGAACCAACCCTTTGTCTATATGGATATTGGATAACATACATCAATATGTATAAGTCCCTAGAGTTCACTAACTCATTTTTTGTGTGCTGTTAATTGAAAAGCATTCTTTAGGTTGAAAGAAACCAAAAGTTTGCTGTTTAGGCAAAACTTGATGGTTTTTCCTCAATAACAACAATTGCTCCGAAAACCGACATTGAGGATAAAATCAACCATTCTCAATTCTCTGCTCCTTCTTAGCATATGTAACACCCTACAGATATGGGATTCTGATCCGATATCTATATATCCAGGAGTTGGAGTTTATTGAGAAATAGTTTCTTAAAACACATACGTACGTGAAATCTGAAACATCAAAATTGTTTCGGTGGGGTTAGTCGGGTATTCACAGTATTGCCTTTTTGATTGCCCAGGCTCATGACAGTAGTCGCTATTTCCTTTTCTCACTTCAAACCTTTTTGATGTCTTTTCATCTTACCTTCTTATATACCGAACTTATGCTAGTTGGTTTTCTCCTCTCCATTCCTTTAGTACCAGCTTAGAGATTGGAAGAAAATTATCCAATAAGCGTAGCTGGTATACACTCTGTTAGTTATATGTATGCCCTAGAGGCCATTACTATCCATAGGATGTATATTGTAGTGGATGCTTGGACATATATAGGGAGGACTTTCTTGCTCGACATGATAGTATGCTATCTGGTTACACTTTACCTTAACGTGTATACTGATTGTCTCTCTGTTACGTGTTGGTAAAGCCCCTAGGATGTGTACTTGACTACCTGGACTATGATGCGGATCATACTAGTGGGGACATGGTAGTCCATAAGTTCATCCTTCAAGGTCCCTAGTCGTGGGTGTATCGAGACGGGGCATCGATATACCAGAGTAGACTAGCGTATACCTTCTCGACCCATACAGATGGGCGATGGATGATCCCATATCCATTGGTGTTTGACATCATAGATGATATACGGGTGCTCAGTGGAGACTGGGTACACTGGACGGACTCGCCGAGAACTCCCAGATGGTATTATACCTTACGTCAGATGGCAGTTCTCTGGTGACACTGGTACAGAGTAGTCTGTTGACCCGAGATCGTCATAGAGTCTTGTGTGGTTCCCACTGTGCTTTGATTTCCACCTTACCACGTCCAAGAGGGCGTGCAAAACGGTGGTTTTTGGGTACAGTCCCGAGTCACATGGAGGCAATGAGCGATAGGAGGGGATTCGTCTCTCCCGGTATAGGGAGTTGATGTTGCGCTGTGTTCGATTGGCTATAACCGGAAATCCCTGGCCAGGGCTGCTGAGATTTACTGGTAAGTGTTACCAGTAGTTTCTCGAACTGTTTTAGACCTCATATCGACACGACTTATCGAGCTATTGGGGTCTGACGTTTACCACCCCTAGGCGAGATATGCGACATATCAGACGACAAGACCGGACTGTACGGTAAGTGTTACTGGTTGGATTCACAGGAGTGTAAGCGGTCTTGCTCGTTGATCTTCTGATCGCTCAATACCCGGGTGGCCGTTACGTTTAGCAGACCGCTTGCGGCTTGTGGGTGTTTGATATGATCATCACCTGCTGCCGGCGTATTGACGAGTCTTTAGAGTCCTACACAGAGGTTTCCTGGCTCAAGCGAAACGAAATAGGAGCGCATATGAGATATGTGCGGGACCGAGAATAATGCATGTATGTGATACCGTATTCTATTCTCGCGATGAATGTATCGATATAGTTGTATGCGATATAACCTAGTTATCGAATCAAGGATTGATTCGATAAATCGGTACATTGGATACTAGTCAGTTATGTGCGACATGACCGGATCATTGAATCAAATGTTGATTTAATGATTTAATGTATAATTATATATTTGATATATTACTTTGCATTAACTAGTATTGCTTCATTTTAAATGGATTTTCTCACTTGAAGTACACAAGTTGTATATGTGATATACTTTTGTGCACTTGATTGTATCATGTTTGATGATACATGCTTACTTGAGTTTGTGTAAAGATTAAACCATGGTTATTTAAATGGTTAGGGTTTTGATTTTCATATCTATTTATTTATTTATTTATTATGGAAAAGATAAAGAGAAAAATGGTGGCTTTCTTTATTTGTTATTGAAGCTTCATGAAGCTTTGACTAAGTGACCATTTTGTCTCATGCTTAACCCTAACCATTCCATCTAACCATAGTCTATTCTCTACACATAACCATGGTTAGTATATGATAAGTATTCATATTATTTTCCTTTTTTGAGATGAAGACTTATCATATTATTATCATCTTCTTCTTCTTCTTCTTCAAGGAAGAAAGCTTGCCTCCATCAATGGCAACTTGAGAAAAAGAGTGAGAAATCCAATTCTAAAGTGTACCCACCTCCTATTTCTTCATCCTCTACCTCTTGCCAAGTAGTATAGGATGTTTTATTCACAAGTTTCATGACTTGGTGAAGTGGGAGCTTGATCTTGTGATGCCTCGACGTAGATCATCTTCGGCATCGAAGCCGACGACCAAGCCCGCCCATTTCTCCGATGAAGCCGACGCTAGAGCCCGAGATTCGATTTGGACAGCAAGGAGACTTCATTATGGAGCTATGGAAGTGGAGGACCAGATCTACAAAGGTTGTATTTCCGTTCACTTAGTTAAGTTGTTAACTAGTTGCATGTTTCGCCTAAAATCTAGTTAACGATCCGTATTAGGGTTTCTCGGCACTTGTAAAATTTGAAATTGGCAAGGTTGATGCCTTGTGAGACCTCATTAGTGTGCCTAGGAACCCTACAGTGGTATCAGCGCCTAGCTAGAGCCTTAGGCGATGCGTAGACAGAGTTTGAAGTCCGATCGAACCGAAACCCTAATTCCAAAATGCTCTCTGGACTTTTTTCGAAAACTGGGTTTTTTCCAGATTAAAAATGCTTAAAAAATTCAGCAGGGAATTATAAGAATTACGGTGCAAAATTTACCCAAAGATCCATCTAAACCGCGGCGGAACCGCAGCACAAGCATGGCTTGTGCGGCGGTTCCGCGGCCATTTTTTCACATTATTTTATAAATTTTGCTCAGTAATTCATGTTTTCATGTGCTGTGTTTTTTGGGAATTTTTAATTTGAACTCAAGAGTTGAGTTTTCTGGGGTGTTTTGGAGCTTAGATGATTCGATCGGATTATCAGACTTTATCTATATGGCTTTCCGGATATTTTAGAATATGTTAAAAAGTTCGACCGGATATAAATACCCACTTTTTCCCCTGCCGGAAAATTTCCAAGTGTTGGATGTTTCTGTGGTTTAAGGACGTTCTAAGTAGTGCAAGTAACGCGATGGTCCCTCTAGAAGACAACAAACCTTAACTCGATTATGTGACCGTCTTGAACTGCCCTTTGAACCTTAGGGTTTGGGGCAGTACGGCGTGCCACATGTGAGGCGTTGGCTTGACCCTTCTACGGCTGGACCGTTGGTACTGAGGCATGAACTGGATGTTTTTTAAAATTGTTTCATGTGTTGAGGTGTTTCGGGAAAACTTGGGTGTTTGGATGTTCGATCGGAAAGTTTAACATTTTCTATTTATCTGGAATGGCATACAATAATTGGAATTCACAAGTAGTTATGAGATAACTGAATGAATGTTATAAACATAGCACTTTAGTCTCACTTGATCGGTTGCCACGGAATTTTGATGTGATCAAAAGTCCGTCGCAATCACGTAGCGTACGCGGATACTCGCCGGATAAACTTAATAGACAGCCTCGCTCCATAACCCCGACCAAGTGACTATAGGAGAACCCCGTCGCCGAAAGCATCCGTTCGGGTGCTCGCGGCAGCGGTGTTCCGCCTTGGTGCACTTCGTCGACGGCGTCGGGGGTGCAGCTGCCTACTAAAGTTTGCGACGAGTATTCGATCAGGATGTCGGGAATCTTGTTGAATTGCCCGACTTGATATTAAAAAGTGTTTTCGATAATTGAGACTAAAATGCGGGGTTTATAGTTGTTAGGCATGCGATGTCTAAGTAATTCATTTGATTAGGCATGTGATGTCTAAAGAGATTGCGGATTCCAACTGTTGTAGTTTTACACTTTCTTTTCTGTGACCGTAAGTGTAATATGTAATATCGCCGGTTTCGTTGCTATATATCAACGATAATTGGGATACGCATGTTTACTTACGTTGATGATATGTGATGTTATGTGTTGCTGGATATGTTATATTGGATCGTCGTGTTTGAATAGCCGGGGTTTTTATGTTAGATGAGTGTTTTTCATTTTCATTCATGTAAAAACTTGTATGTAATATTCTTTTATTGGGGCACTTCCAGGTTGCGGAAGATGTCACCCTTTGTATATTATTTACTTTTCCGCACTAGGATAGACCGAAGGAGGGGAGCACAAGTAACCGGGTTCTGGAGTCCAGTGGGAGACCAACTCGAGGAGTCGAGTCCGGGTCTCCTAACTCTAGAATTGGTAGGGTTTCTTGCCGCTTTCGTAGGGGTCTAGGGGTGTGGGTTTGGCTATTCATCACGACCGTAGAATCCGTGTTTTATACTGGCTCGTATTGAAAACACGGACGTCCTAGTATATCCAATATTTCATATGATTCTTCTGCTGCGATATCTGTGATGTGATCATGTGATATGTTCTGTGATGGATACTGTATATAGTATATATGATATATTATATAGGCGTTACTTATGTTTTACACCCGCGCTAGCCCTGCCCCGCTCTGCCGTTAGTTATCTAACCTAACGGTGCACGAGGGGACATCGAGGCAAATACGGATGGCATAAGTGTACGTCGTATTTATCTGTGATGTTTAGGTACTTAAATGATGGGACTTCATTAATGTGATTAATGAAATAAAAGAAACCTAAAGATGTTGTAGAATCGAATTTCAAAATAAAACAGGTAGCTACAGTTCTTGCTTTGCATAGCGGTATATGAGATATATCCTGCACCTCATTCGATGAGGAAAGGACCGAGATCCCTTCACCGGGAGTGACTCCTTTAGCAATAACTGGCAGATGCTGCAACCCTCGGTTTGTCTTTTTGATGCTTCTATAGTTTCTGCTTTGCACAGTGATATATATGATATATCCCGCACCTCATTCGACGAGGAAAGGACCGACGATCCCTTCACCGGGAGTGACTCCTTTAGCAAAACTAGAAAAGCCTAAAAAACACTCCATTTTAAAATCATTTGATTCTACAACGATATCAAGTTCATTACGCAATAGGTTTTCAGAAAAACCTGTCGTAGCCCTCCGTCATTTCAGATAAGTGGTAGTTAGTATTCGTGCTACGTTTGTTGGCCTGCGTCAAGGCGTAGTGTGCGGTAGCTAACTAGTATTTATCTGCTTATGCATATGATGCAGATTGGATTAGGGTAGTCGTGCGACTTTGTTGGCCTGCTTCAAGGGTCGTGCGGGTGGGTTTAATTCAATCAGGAAATGACGGGTTGAACTTGACTAGCGCACTATGGTTTGTTGGCCTGCGTCAAGGTCATAGGACGCTAGGGGCAAAATTATCGGGAATTTCAAGTGTTGAAATTTGCAATGAGATTGCATACCTTCTATGAGATAGTTGGATTCCGATACCCGCTGTGAGTAAGAGTTACTCCTGGGAGAGTTTTACACATTGCAACTAGCCGATCAAGTAGGTGTCTAGAAAGGTGTCAACGGGGTTACGTCTCTGGGAAAACGGGGTTTACATTAATTAGGTCTGTGCGAAAGCATGGGGAACCTCCCTCAAAGTACCGACACTGGCCTGGCTGAAAGATTGGCGAACTTGTAGTGTGTAATTAATCCCGGCTAGTCTTTCCTTTTAGGGTTTGAAGGAAGATTTGATAAAAAAAACAGTGGGAGCCATCCTGATTAGATAAAATAATAACCAATCTGATCTTGCAAGAGCATACGCTGAGTGTTTTCTTCTCTCTCTCTCTCTCTCTCCAGGTAGCGACCATATCACGCCTTAATCAAGATAATAATACGGATATTTGACCGAACCCGCTTGTTATACTGAGCTGGGGAACGTTGGTCCCGCTCCAACTTATAATTGTTATAAGACAGAGCAGGAAATTGGGGATTACCAGAATTCCCGTGCCGCCCAAACGAAGTAAGTGCATGCTGATGCATCATCTCCGGGTGTGTTCATTATATAGAACTGTTTCTCAGTGTCCTTTACGTCCTGGGTATATGATACCGGATCAGGATCCCGCATATGTAAAATGTTACATGGGCTACAGATAGGTAAAGAACTGAGAACGGGTGATAAGTTTCATGAGGCAGAAAACGGGGCAAGAGTTGCAGCCAAGTCTGTTGGTCACTGTCACCCTGTATTACCAATACATTGATTCTGAACGAATGTTATTAGATACCGAACCTGATATACAAAATCATATCAGTCTCTTTATCAGCAAAGAAATGATAAAATTTTGTGTTGTTGGATAATGTTTTGAACATTTCCTATATCAAAAGTTGATCGGTTCAGGCACGTTATCTAAAAGCGTTGATGTTCTAAATCAAACTACAGTTCTTTAGTATACGGAACACACACAAGAGGAAGAGTTCAGAAATGAACGAATCCTTCTTGAGGCATTGTAGACTAGGTCATATCAATGCGATTCGACTGGCTGAAGTTACATTTTAGATGCATATTTAAATCAGTTTGAATTTACATCTTATGAAACTTGCCAGTCATGTCACAAAGATACGATGACCATAGCTCTGTTTACTGGAAACAGAGAAAGAGTTAGTAAACTCTTGGGATGATACATGTTGATGTATGTAAGGTCCCCTGTCTACATATTCCAGGACTGGTTCTTTATACTTCATTACGTTCTCTGATAATCTCTCAAGATTCAGACATATGTTCCTATTGAAACACAAGTCCGAACCTTTTGAGATATTCACAGAATATAAGTTAGAAGTAGAGAACCAAAATACGGGTATAAGTATTATGTCCTTTGATGTGATCAAGGAGGAGAATACTTGAGCACGGAATTCCTGGACTATTCTAAAGGAGAATGAGATTCTCTCTCAGCATTAATCTACCGTATACACTATAGCATGATGGTATATCGGGACGGAGAAATCACACCCTATATGATAAGGTGTGCTCTATGATGAGTACTACTGAGTTACCTTTTTCCTTTTGGGGGTTATGCACATGAGAAGTTGCATACCTATAGAATCGGGTTCCAATCAAATCAGTTGCCTACCGCTTCATATGTGATATGGAAAGGGAAGAGCCCATATCTTAAGTTGGTTAAGATTTGGGGTTGTCCGGGCTATGTCTAAAAGCATAATCCGGACAAGCTCGAGGCAAGGTCTGTTATGTACAACTGGAAATGTTCCAGCTATACAAATTACAGCAGATGACTTGGTAGAACCAAAGGATTCAATAGTAACCAACGAACCTCAGCCTCTCCGCCGATCTAGTAGGGTTCCTCACCCACCTGAGAGATACTTCGGTTCCTCTATGACAGCAGGAGCGAGGACTGCATCATGAGATGATGACCCAACTAGTTTCGAGCTGGCCATCAGGAGTAGGACTCTGTAAGAATGGCTGGATGCTTAGTGATCTGAGATGGAATCCTTATACACCAACAAAGTATGGACTTTAGTTGCTTTATCTGTAGGGTTAATCCCCATCAGGAGCAAGTATATCTTGAGAAGATTACTTGGTGTACATGGAAAAGTTGAGACTTTCAAAGCTAGACTTGTTAAAGGTTTGCATCATTGACCAGGTATGGATCATGATGAAACCTTTTCTAAGGAGCTATGCTTAAGTCCATCCAGATCCTACTTGCCACGGCTATATACCATGACTACGATATCTGGTGGTTGGGTGTCATGACAGCTTTTCTAAATGATGTTTTAGAAGAGGGCGTCTATAAGTACACAGCCAGAGGGCCTCGTAGACAGTGGGAGCAGCGGAAACGTGTGCAAGATGTTTTATGTGATAAAGCAGGCATTACGGAGTTGGAACGTCTGTTTTGATGTGTTAGTCAAAGAGTTTAACATCATCAAAATGGTAGATGAACCTTGTATAAACAAAAGGGTAGTAGGGAGTATGGTGGTGATCCTCGTAGAGTACGTAGATGACATACTCTTAATAAGAAAGGAGTTTCCTATGCTACGCTCGGTCAATCTCCGCTTATCACTAGGATTCTCCATATAGGATCAAAGTGATACCTACTAAATCCTGGATTTTGGATCTATGAGATATATCTAATTGAATGTTAAGATACTCATTAGTTGTAGTGAGATGGTATCAATTGGTCCTAGGGAGAATCACTGGAAGTGTTCCAGGGTGATAAGGACGACTGAAAGTCAGTCACAGGCATTGTCTTTACCCTCAGTAAAGGGACGGTATGTTGGAAGAGTTCCAAGCTAGATACCGTGGCATACTAGACGATGAAGGCTCGATACATCGCTACTTAAGGTGCTACCAAAGAGGCAGTCTGGATGTATATTTGTTCATGAGATGAACTTAGTTCCTCCCATTGTGTGACAATGGAGATGTGGCTTATGCCAAGGAACGTCCGTCCCTTCAGTGATCCAGACATACTCTAAGGCAGTATCACCTGATCATGGAGATGGTTGATCTCCTAGGGGATCAAGGTTAGGAGAGTAGACTCAGAGGACAACACGGCGGATCCACTCACAAAGGCCTTTTCCAGAGAGAGACTTTTATGGGATGGTTGAGTATGAGATACTACAACCACTGCTACAGATGGCCCTAGTGCAAGTGGGAGATTGTTAGTTATATGTATGCCCTAGAGGCCATTACTATCCATAGGATGTATATTGTAGTGGATGCTTGGACATATATAGGGAGGACTTTCTTGCTCGACATGATAGTATGCTATCTGGTTACACTTTACCTTAACGTGTATACTGATTGCCTCTCTGTTACGTGTTGGTAAAGCCCCTAGGATGTGTACTTGACTACCTGGACTATGATGCGGATCATACTAGTGGGGACATGGTAGTCCATAAGTTCATCCTTCAAGGTCCCTAGTCGTGGGTGTATCGAGACGGGGCATCGATATACCAGAGTAGACTAGCGTATACCTTCTCGACCTATACAGATGGGCGATGGATGATCCCATATCCATTGGTGTTTGACATCAGAGATGATATACGGGTGCTCAGTGGAGACTGGGTACACTGGACGGACTCGCCGAGAACTCCCAGATGGTATTATACCTTACGTCAGATGGCAGTTCTCTGGTGACACTGGTACATAGTAGTCTGTTGACCCGAGATCGTCATAGAGTCTTGTGTGGTTCCCACTATACTTTGATTTCCACCTTACTATGTCCAAGAGGGCGTGCAAAACGGTGGTTTTTGGGTACAGTCCCGAGTCACATGGAGGCAATGAGCGATAGGAGGGGATTCGTCTCTCCCGGTATAGGGAGTTGATGTTGCGCCGTGTTCGATTGGCTATAACCGGAAATCCCTGTCCAGGGTTGCTGAGATTTACTGGTAAGTGTTACCAGTAGTTTCTCGAACTGTTAGAGACCTCATATCGACATGACTTATCGAGCTATTGGGGTCTGACGTTTACCACCCCTAGACGAGATATGCGACATATCAGACGACGAGACCGGACTGTACGGTAAGTGTTACTGGTTGGATTCACAGGAGTGTGAGCGGGCTTCCTCGTCGATCTTCTAATCGCTCAATACCCGGGTGGCCGTTACGTTTAGCAGACCGCTTGCGGCTTGTGGGTGTTTGATATGATCATCACCTGCTGCCGGCGTATTGACGAGTCTTTAGAGTCCTACACAGAGGTTTCCTGGCTCAAGCGAAACGAAATAGGAGCGCATATGAGATATGTACGGGACCGAGAATAATGCGTGTATGTGATACCGTATTCTATTCTCACGATGAATGTATCGATATAGTTGTATGCGATATAACCTAGTTATCGAATCAAGGATTGATTCGATAAATCGGTACATTGGATACTAGTCGGTTATGTGTGACATGACCGGATCATTGAATCAAATGTTGATTTAATGATTTAATGTATAATTATATATTTGATATATTACTTTGCATTAACTAGTATTGGTTCATTTTAAATGGATTTTCTCACTTGAAATACACAAGTTGTATATGTGATATACTTTTGTGCACTTGATTGTATCATGTTTGATGATACATGCTTACTTGTGTTTGTGTAAAGATTAAACCATGGTTATTTAAATGGTTAGGGTTTTGATTTTCATATCTATTTATTTATTTATTATGGAAAAGATAAAGAGAAAAATGGTGGCTTTCTTTGTTTGTTATTGAAGCTTTATGAAGCTTTGACTAAGTGACCATTTTGTCTCATGCTTAACCCTAACCATTCCATCTAACCATAGTCTATTCTCTACAAAAAACCATGGTTAGTATATGATAAGTATTCATATTATCCTTTTTTGAGATGAAGACTTATCATATTATTATCATCATCATCTTCTTCTTCTTCAAGGAAGAAAGCTTGCCTCTATCAATGGCAACTTGAGAAAAAGAGTGAGAAATCCAATTCTAAAGTGTACCCACCTCCTATTTCTTCATCCTCTACCTCTTGCCAAGTAGTATAGGGTGTTTTCTTCACAAGTTTCATGACTTGGTGAAGTGGGAGCTTGATCTTGTGATGCCTCGACGTAGATCATCTTCGGCATCGAAGCCGACGACCAAGCCCGCCCATTTTTCCGATGAAGCCGACGCTAGAGCCCGGGATTCGATTTGGACAGCAAGGAGACTTCATTATGGAGCTATGGAGGTGGAGGACCGGATCTACAAAGGTTGTATTTCCGTTCACTTAGTTAAGTTGTTAACTAGTTGCATGTTTCGCCTAAAATCTAGTTAACGATCCGTATTAGGGTTTCTCGGCACTTGTAAAGTTTGAAATTGGCATGGTTGATGCCTTGTGAGACCTCATTAGTGTGCCTAGGAACCCTACACACTCCTTATATGTAAGGAGCTCTTGTGCTCGAGATAAGGTAGGAGGGATAGACAAACGAACAATTCATCTAATCTAGAACTATTGGTCATTCTCAGACTGAAACAGTTTCATCGAGTTCGTATCTAACTATACGATGGCCTTCCAAACAATATGGATCTCTGTACCGAATACAGAGGGTTATAGAGTTAGCAGAAGGGGAAGTAGGATATGTGAGGACATATGTGACTATGTCATGGATTAGGGCAATCCAGATATTCCAAAGAGGTCGATTTTGAAGAAAGGTCGGTCAACTTGGTAAATGAGTCTTAGTTAAAGGTCAGTTCATGGTCGCTGCCCCAGAGAGAGAGAGAGAGAGAAAAGAAACACTCTGAGTGCACTCTAACCTTGATTAGATTGGTATATTTATCTATTCAGGATGGCTCCCACTGTTCTGTCAAATTCTCCTTCAAACCCTAAAAGGAGAACTAGCCGGGGTTTTGTATAGAAAATCTCCCGGGAGTAACTATTACTCATAGTAGGAATTGAGACCCAAACTATCATGGTATGGTAACCTTGATGAAGGTCAACAAGTCACCCCACTTCATAGAAGGTATGCAATCTCATTGCAAGTTTCAACGTTTGAAACTCCCGATATCGGTTTTTGCCCCTAACACCTTATGACCTTGACGATGGTTAACAAATCATAAGCCGCTAGTCAAGTTCTACCCATTACTTCATGATTAATTTATACCCACCCGCACGAGCCCTTGACGAAGTTCAAAAAGGCTAGCCGACTCTCCTAGCTAATCGCATCATATGCTAGAAGGAAAACATCACTTAGCTACCGTACACTACGCCTTAACGAAGGTTAACAAACATAGTACGAATACTAAGTACTCTACTTCCTGAAATAACAGAGGGCTACGACAGGTTTTGAAGAAAACCATCAACGTAATGAACTTGATCTCATCATAGGAACCGAGTAGTTTTGAAAGTTTATAGTCACGTAGACCTTTGCTTAAGAGTGAACTCCCCGTGAAGGGATCTAGACTCTTTTCTTCATCGAATGAGGTGCGGGATATTCCAGATCGAATAGCACGACGCAAAGCAAAAGAATACGGCTACAAAAACAATTTTAGTGATACAAACTTTTGCCCAAGAGCGAACTCCCTGTTGGCTATAGTGCCCTTAAGTCAATTATTGAATCACAGGCACACGATTGCGATGATTGAGGGATGACTTATACGGATAGAACAGTCTTACTCAAAATGATAGTATGCTATCTGGTTTGTCTTTATCATCATGTACGTGCTTTATGTGGTATTACAGATCACTAATACATGTTGATAGAGCCCATAGGATTCTTGCTTGACTACCAGCATTATGATGGTGATCATATACATAGGAGCTGGGTGGTCTATAAGCCCATCCTTAAATGTCCCTAGTCATGGGAGTTTCGAGACTGGGCATCGATACTCTAGAGTAGACTAGTGTATACTGATCGAGACCCCGACGAGGGGCGGTGGCCGGTCTCACAAGTCATTGGTGTTAATTTGTTCACTAAGATAGTATACATGTGCTGATTTGGGTATGAGTACACTGGATGGACTCGCCGGGAACATGCTAGTTGGTATTATACCTATTGCCAGATAGCAGTTCCCTGGTGATATGTGTACAGATTAGTCTGTTAATCTGAGATCGTCATTTGTCTTGTGTGAGTTCCCACTGTGCTTTGATTACTACCATACCATAGCTCAAAGGAGTCGTGCAAACAGGTTTTAGTTGGGTACAGTCCCGAGCTACATGGAGACAGTGAGCAGATTGTCGGGGATTCGTCTCTCCCTTTATTGGGGGTTGATATCGCGAGGTGCACGGGTGGCCATAACCAGAAATCCTTGATCAAGGTCGTCGAGAATTACTGATTTGGATAAGTAGTTTCTCAGGTTGTGATGGGCTTCATACTGACACGAAATGTCGCGTTATTAGGGATCTGACTTTATCCACCCCTAGACTCGATATGCGATACTCTTAGACGAACATACCGTACTGTACGAATATTGTCACGGACAGGCTCAGTAGGGGTCAGGATAAGTTTGTTTGTCGGCCTTCCTTTCGCTCAATACCTGGGTAGCCGTTACGTACAGCTAGTTCCGCTGACGTGCTTATGGTTAAACCCACTACCAGCGTATTGACGAGTCTTTAAAGTTCTACATGGAGGGTTTCCCTACTTCGGGCAAAACGATATAGAGGCCGTATGGTTTTACGGCAGGGTTTGATCTTATACGTGCACTTATGCATGTATAATGATTCAGACGGTTTTTACTAGTGGTTTTGGTTTAAGCCGGATACTAGTATTATATTGTTGGATTATTTTCGTCTCTTTATATTCATATTTTTCGGAATACGTATACGGGTATGTATATACGGATGATGGGCATTCTTGTAATTTATTACAAGATTGTTTCTTGAAGTTGCCACCTCATTTTTGTTTTAATCTTTTTCTTAAATGATTTAATGAGGTGGAGGGATAAGTGTGCTTGGCTTTAATTGATGCATGACTCATGGTGGTGACTTATGAGGTGACTCATGAATCACTATTGAGCCATGCTTGATATTTGTTAAGGGTTGTGAGATATTTTCTTGACATAAGATATTTTTCTTTAGTTGATTCATTCTTTTCTCATGCTCACAACACTTAGCTTTTTTCTTGAGTTGCTTTGCTTCATGCTTACACTCTCGTCTCTCAAGCTTCTTCTTCTACCTCTACCCTTAACGTCTCATATGTTGAGAAACCTAGGGTGTTTAGAGACAAATCAATCCATCATTAGACTCTACATTTTCTAGGCTATCTAGTTTAGCGAACTAGGTATCTTAGTTACCTCGGTTATGAGGTAGGAGTTCATAGACCCTCAGGTGGATCATCTTCGATAGAGGGAGACCGGCGACCAAGCTTGATCGTGGTGGCCGCTATGAGCTTGGGAAGGTGGTTAAAGACCGAAGGACATGGATCATTCGGTATAACATTCCTAAACTCTTTTTAGCATGCTAGATTAGGGTTTACGGTAGATCCGGGTTGAAGGGTTATTCTAGCGCCAGTTTAAGAAATTTTTGTTCTGCAATCGGCCACGATTTGATGGCCAGGGCGCTGGCATAACCCAACATGGTATCAGAGCCAACCCATTAACCCTATACTAGCTATTTTAGACGATGTTAAAGTATCGAAACCGAAACAACTCCGAAACAATACCCGTAATTTTCCAGTTTCTGTCGATTTCAGATTAATCTTCAAAAATTATTTAAACAATTGCAGAAGGCTATTTATGTGACAACTAGAACACCCAAAAAACATGAGGCCCAATGAGCAAAATGTGGCCTGCGAGATCGTGTAAATGCTCGGCCTGGCCGGTCCAGAATGCAAGTTGGGTCTTAATTTTTTTTGGTGTTCTGGTCTCTGGAAAATTTGGTTTTTGGTATTGTTTATTTTGCCCAGTTTGGATATTGTGTTATCTTTTGTTTGGGAGCAATTCGGGGTATTTCGAAGTCGCTATTTTTAACACCGTTTAAAAGTTTTCAGTACATACATTACTATCTGCGACTGTGAATGTCATTAGAGCGGTATATCTCGTCTAATTACTATATGCTCTTTTAGACGGTTTGCGAAAATGACATTCACGTTGATATTCTGCGTTGTGCTGTGGTTGTGGTTGGATCGTCGTGGTGGATAGCCAGTAGTGCAATGGTAGTACTGTTTAGATTCAGTTTGTACATTTGATATTGTGGGGCGAGCGTCCGACATGTGGATTGCCATCTCTGCCAGTTTATATATTATTTGTTTAGGGCACGGCCGGGTTGAGGTCGATGTCGCTTCTGTACATATATTTTCTTTTCTGTACTAGGATTACCCTGCGGTGGAGTGCACGAATAGATGGGTTCTAGAGGGAAACGGGCCCGCATATTATGGAATTAAGATGGAAGGGGCCTCACTCTAGAATTGGTAGGCTATTCGCCGCACTTGTAGGGGGTATAGTTTGACCCAAGGTGGGGTGCTCAAGTTACCGAATTCTGTGAAGTGCTGGGTGGCCCATTCACTTTGTTGATTGGGGTTGTCTCACTTCTGAGATTGGCGGGTAACTTGCTGCGCTCGTAGGCTATCCACAAGACAGGGAACGTCGGGTCTCATTTGCGGCTCAAACGAAACCCGAGGCTCCAGAATTATCCACCACTCTGTGTTGCTTGGCTGAGATTTTATGATGTTTCTTTATATCATGCCTGGGACGAATGTTATATATATATATATATAATAGTAGATGTTGTATATGTTTTGCACCCGCGCTAGTCCCGTTAGTTAAGTAACCGAACGGGTGATGACGGGCCCAGTGGCGAATGCGGATGGCATATACGTACATTATATTTTCGTTCCTTTATCTGGTATGATATGTTTAATTGATGGGACTGCGTTGATTCTGATCAATGCAAGGATAAAAAAAAACCTATATGATGTTGTTGGAACCAAGTTTTTGAAAAATAGACATTACAGACATTTACTTTTGCTTTGCACAGTGGTATTCGATTAGGAATATTCTGCACCTTATTCGACGAGATAAGGGCCGAGATCCCTTCATCAGGAGTGACCCCTTGGGCAAAAGTTTGCATCATCGTAATAACTTCACTATAGTCGATTCTTTTGCTTTGCATCATGGTATTCGATTGGGAATATCCCGCACCTCATTCGATGAGGAAAGAGCCGAGATCCCTTCATAGGGAGTGACCTATTTAGTGAAAGTTTACGCCACTATATATTTGTAAAACCACTCGGTTCCTTCAACGAGATCAAGTTCATTATGTTAAAGATTTTTTTGCCAAAAACCAGCCGTAGCCCTCCGCCCTCCGTCATTTTCTACGAGTAGTGCTTAGTATTCATGCTGCGTTTGTTGACTCCGTCAAGACGTAGTGTACGGTAGCTAAGTGGTGCTTATTTGTGGCATACGATGCGATTAGTTAGGACAGTCGTGCGGCCTTGTTGACTCCGTCAAGGGCTCGTGCTGGTGGGTTTAATGCAATTAAGATAATGACGAGTTGAACTTGACTATGACTCTTTGATTTGTTGACTCCGTCAAGATCACTAGGGTCCTAGGGGTAAAAATCACATCGGGAGTTTCAAATATACAGGAAACTTGCCAGGCATGCGCATACCTTCTGGAGTGTGGTGACTTGAGTGGATTCTATCAAGTTATTATGCGATTATGGTTGGATCCCGATTCCCACTGATGAGTAGGTTTACTCCTCGGGTGATTTTAGATGATCCCGACTAATTCTCCTTTTACGGTTTGAAGGAGAATTCGAGGAAACAGTGGGAGCCATACTGATTAGATAAAGTGATTAACCAATCTAATCTAGATTAGAGTGCACGCTGAGTATTTCTTTTCTCTCTCTCTTTGGCAGCGACCATGGCCCGACCTTAGACTAAAACTCATGAACCAAGTTAACCAAACCTTCTTAAAACACTTTGGCTTTTGAATTGTCATTTAGTCGCATATATCATTGCCACTTATATACCACCTTTTACATTTCTCCATAACACCCCATATCACTATGAAGATCCACATTTATTGGATATTCCATCCTATGGTTACATACGAACTCGAAGGAACTTGTTCCAGTTCGAGAATGGTTTCTGGTTCAGGAGAAATCGAATAGGAATATTCGGGTTGTCTTTTATCTTTACCTTTTCTCAGTTTTCGAGGGCTCCTAGGATTAGGAGAGTACACCTATTATGCTTATTGGACAGTCATCTTCCCAACTTTAGGCTGGTGCCGAAAGGTAGGGAAGGAAGAAAACTATTTAGCCTAAGGGTGGTGTACAGAAGGTATTAAGTAAATACATATAAAGGGATTGGAGTGATGGCAAGGAAATATACGGTTACAGTCATGAATCTGGATAGCGGAAGAAGAATTACTAGGAATACCCGAATATCCTTTCGAAACATTTTCATGTTTCAGTTATACTGTGCAGTGTTAATTGAAAACTGTTTTCCCAATTAGATTCTGACTCCAGGGTATGTATTTACCAGATTTGATTCTCATATCTGTATAGTGTTACAGATGATGAGTGGGAGTAAGATATTGGGAATTGGGTGATTAGATCCTCAATACATATCAGAATTCTTTGTAATTGGTGATATTTGAGGAAATCACCTGGGTTTTGCCTGACGACAAATATTTGGTTTTGAATATCTGTTGTTATGCACCAATTTCAAACAGATATATCTATACGTTTATTTTATAAAGTGAGATATAACTTTTTGAAATTATGTTTATGACATTTACCTATATCAGTTGGTGATTAGGTAAGGAGCATTCAACAGCGGTATAATTCTTCTTAACCATAGTACAGTTTTCAACCTACGACGTACAGAGTTCGAGTTATTAAACTCAGGGGACTTATACAAACTCTTGTATATTGTCCAGTGTCCATTAGGACGAAGGGGATGGTACTCATACTAGATTCTGTTTACTTGTGATTTCTCCAGTTTTAGACAAGTATTTCGTTGAAATACAGGGTCCAGATATTGAGATGTTATAGGTATAAGAATAAAGTAGAGAACCAGATGCGGGAAGTATCAGGATTCTTCGAGGTGATTGAAGATGTAGATACTTGTGTGAGGTATTCCATCGTAAGTAATGGTTTTGAGAACTTGCTTCTTTTTCAGATTGCTCATATATGGATGTACTCCTAGATGAGTAATGTTGATTGGCCTTCTTCCATTTGGTTGATCTACACTGGAAACAGATACATGATTTTTGAATCTGGTTATAATTAAATTAGTGCCTTTATTTCTATATGGATATAGAATGGATTCATATCTTAACGATGTTAAGGTATATGGAGTTGTCCGGTTTATCCTTAAAACCAGAATCCTGATAAACTCAAGGCACGTTTTAGTGATGGCAGTTTGTGGCTTATCCTGAGCTTTGACGAGAGTTAACTTTATACCATCTGGAAGATCAATAGTTATATTGTTCTTGACTCGCCACCAGTTTTAGTAAAATGGTTTTTTTTCAAAAAACATTAGTGGGAGTATGGTAGAACTGGAAGTGATTCCAGAACCACAAACGATTACTGAAAATTTAGCAGGACCTAAAGATTCAATTAGATTTGACATTCCATTAGCCACTCCTCAGATTTGGTGGGTAACCTCAGACACTCGAGAGGTACTTCGGTCTTCTAAGAAACGGTGACAGGGAGGTTCTTATTTATCCAATACTTGCCACTACTGCTGTTCTATACTATGAGATCCTGCAGGAGGATGAGTATAACGTCGTTCTAAACTAGCTTTAGAAGTGTACGTATATATGACTCTGCCAGAGGGTTGTTGTAGTCAGTGGGAGCAGCGGAAGCATAGTGGTCAAGTAGCTTATGTCTATTTATAGACTAAAGCAGGTATAGCGGAGATTGATCATTTATTTTTGATGTGACAGTCATAGAGTTTGACTTCATCAGAATAAGATATGGATCTGATAAGAAGATAGTAGGGAGTGATGTCCTGGTTTTTGGATGACATGCACTTGATAGGAAGTGATATTCATATACTACGATCGGTTATATACTGTGGTTGTCATAATGATGTTTCTCCACATAGGATATGGATAATATATCATGATTTTGGTCACTAGATCTATGGTTTTAGATCTAGATTTGGGAAGTGTCCCAATTTGGATACTTTGACATTATTCTAAATGTGTTTTAGAATGGTTGACTCCTGGTATGGTGGAGTACCTGTAGGTGATGGAGCCACCTTCTCTAAAGGATGTCTTCTAGACTGATGGAGAGAGGGATTTGCATGATTGGCATATCACTTGTTTAGGCAATTGAGTCAATCATGAGATTTCAAGTACCACACCAGATATTGTTTTTGCATTAGCTTCAATAAGTGTGTGTGTGTGTGTGTGTGTGTGTGTGTGTGTGTGTGTGTGTGTGTGTCTATTAACCCAATCCTGGAGAAACGGAGGGAAGCAGCTTTGAACATAAGTGGATGTTCTTGGTAATTGGTAACGAAAACCTCCTTCGGGAGGCGGTTATCATTTCTGGCTTCCATGGTGATCTGAATGATAGAGAGACTATCTGAGTTATAGTTTTCCCTCTTTTGAGGGGAAGTATGTTGGACAGGTGGTCCAAGTGGATACTGAGGAAGGCATGGCACAGGATACTGATTAAATTCAGTTGATGATACAATCTAAGAAGTTTGTTGGATTTGGAATTCATTTGTGAACTTGGTCCCATCAGATATCCAGACAAATTCTAAGACAGGAATTGCTCATTTCATGAGATAGTCTTTCTCCGTGAAGTTGAGATATAGAGAGATATAGAAAGAAACATTGGAGCGGATCCACTCACTGAGGCTATTTCTCGAACACAATAGTTTTACAAACGAACTTTGCGAAACTGATTAGGAGAGAAGTTGGGTGTTCGGTATCACACGGGCTGTGAGTATGCGACACCGCAATAATTAGCCTTAAATGCAAGTGGGAGATTGTTGGCTATAGTGCCCTCAAGGCAATTATCGTAGTCGTAGGCAGGTGATTATGATGATTGAGGGAGGACCTATACCGATAAAACAGTCTTACTCGAGATGATAGTATGCTATCTGGTTTGTCTTTATCATCATGTATATGTTGATAGAGCCCATAGGATTCTTGCTTGACTACCAGCATTATGATGGCGATCATATACGTAGGAGCTGGGGGTCTATAAGCATATCCTTAAATGTCCCTAGTCATGGGAGTATCGAGACTAGGCATCGATACTCCAGAATAGACTAGTGTATACTGATCGAGACCCCAACGAGGGGCGGTGGCCGGTCTCACAAGCCATTTGTGTTAGTTTGTTCACCTAAGATAGTATACAGGTGCCGATTTAGTTATGAGTATACTGGACGGACTCGCCGGGAACATGCTAGTTGGTATTATACCTATTATCAGATAGCAGTTCCCTGGTGACATGTGTACAGATTAGTCTGTCGACCTAAGATCTTCATTTGTCTCATATGAGTTTCCACTGTGCTTTGATTACTACCCTACCACTTGTCAAAGGAGTTGTGTAAACAGGTTTTAGTTGGGTACAGTCCCGAGCTACATGGAGGCAATGAGCGGATTGTCGGGGATTCGTCTCTCCCAGTATTGGGGGTTGATGTCGCGAGGTGCACGGGTGGCCATCACCAGAAATCCTTGGTCAAGGTAGTCGAGAATTACTGATTTGAATAAGTAGTTTCTCAGGTTGTGATGAGCTTCATACTGACATGAAATGTCACGTTATTAAGGGTCTGATTTTATCCACCCCCTAGACTCGATATGCGATACTCTTAGACGAATAGACCGTACTGTACGAATATTGTCATGGACAGGCTCGATAGGGGACATGATGAGTTTGTTCGTCGGCCTTCCTTTCGCTCACTGCCTGGATAGCCGTTACGTCCAGCTAGTGCCGCTGACGTACTTGTGGTTAAACCCACTGCCAGCGTATTGACAAGTCTTTAGAGTCCCACACAGAGGGTTTCCCTACTTCGGGCAAAACGATGTAGAGGCTGTAAGGTTGTATGGCAGGGTTCGATCTTATACGCTCACTTATGCACGTATCATGATTCGGACGGTTTTTACTAGTGGCTTTGGTTTAAGCCGGATACTAGTATTATATTGTTGGATTATTTTCATCTCTTTGTATTCGTATTTTTCGGAATACGGATACGGGTATGTATATACGGATGCGGGGCATTCTTGTAATTTATTACAAGATTGTTTCTAGAAGTTGCCACCTCATTTTTGTTTTAATCTTTTTCTTAAAAGATTTAATGAGGTGGAGGGATGAGTGTGCTTGGCTTTAATTGATGCATGACTCATGGTGGTAACTCATGGGGTGACTTATGAATCACTATTGAGCCATGCTTGATATTTGTTAAGGGTTGTGGGATATTTTCTTGACATGAAATATTTTTCCTTAGTTGATTCATTCTTTTCTCATGCTCACAACACTTACCTATTTTCTTGAGTTGCTTTGCTTCATGCTTACACTCTCATCTCTCAAGCTTCTTCTTCTACCTCCACCCTTAATGTCTTATGTGTTGAGAAACCTAGGGTGTTTAGAGAAAAATTAATCCATCATTAGACTCTATATCTTCTAGGCTATCTAGTTTAGCGAACTAGGTACCCTAGTTACCTCGGTTATGAGGTAGGAGCTAAATTCATAGACCCTCAGGTGGGTCATCTTCGATGGAGGAAGACCGGAGATCAAGCTTGATCGTGGTGGCCGCTATGAGCTTGGGAAGGTGGTTAAATACCGAAGGACATGGATCATTCGGTATAACATTCCTAAACTCTTTTTAGCATACTAGATTAGGGTTTACGGTAGATCTGGGTTAAAGGATTGTTCTAGCGTCAGTTTAGAAAATTTTTGTTCCGCAATCGGCCACGGTTTGATGGCCTGGGCGCTGGCATAATCCAATACTCATAGTAACGGGATCAAGGCTCTTTCCTCATCGAATGAGGCGCAGGACATTCCTAACCGAATGCCTCAATACAAAGCAAAAGAATCGACTAAAATTTCCTATTTTATAAAAAGTTGGTTCCTACAACGTATAGATTTATTTTACTTTGTATTAATGCAATTAATACAATCCCATCATTTAGATAATCTCATTATCTAGTATTATCCTTTTCACACAAACATTACAGAAAGACATGAAAAGAAAAAAATATAATGCATATATACGCCATCCACATTCGCCACGGGGCCCCGTCATGCACTGTTAGGTTACTTAACTAATAGGAGAGCGGGGGAAGGGATGACACGGATGCAAAACTTATATAGCATTAATACACACACACACACTATACTATATATCACATATATAAATATACCATCACACGTAAATAATCACATTACAACATGAGGAAATATTGAAAGTCGACCCTATCACCACCATGAGGTCCAAGTGACATCAAGCATGCCAAATTCAAATTTTTATTAGGTGCTAAATTAGACTATACAAGATCTTTGCTAGAATATTAGGGTTTAGGTTAGATATAGAGAAAACTATATGAAATGAAAGATGGCTATACTCTCGTAGATCGAGTCCTTCACTTCACATGCTCTGTGTAGTAGTCTCGCCACTCCACTAGGCTCCACTTGAGGCTTTGGATGAACTTCCTCCGATGACCTTCGTGCCGAAGATGATCCACGTGAAGTCCCTCCAACTCAAGCTACCTCTACACTTAACTCTTTAGCGTAGTAAACACGCTACACTCGATCGCTAGTAAAGTGTAGGATAGTGAAGTAGGGGATGTTAAAAACTCACAAGTTTGTGTTCAAGCTTCATGGTTCATATCACATGTGAGGGTTGAAGCTTGAACTATAGCAATTGAGGAAGAAGAAGAAGAAGCTAGAGAGCAACCATAAGAGCAACTCAAGAAAAAATGGCTAAGTGTTGAGAATGGGCTTTGAATGAATGACAACTCTTGACCCCCACTCATTCAAGCATGGAATATTGCAATATAAAATTGCAACCATGCTTGAATAGTGAGTCAAGATGAATAAACAAATATAAAGCCCAAGCTTGCAACCATGCTCTCATTTTCCACCTCATTTCTATTTTTCTTAAAAATAGAAATTCAAGCCATGCTCCATTATATATATATATATACCATATATATATATATTATGAAGAATAATTAGTGAGTTAATGATATTAGTTTAGATATAATTATATCACATATAATGTATATCACATTATTAAATCAACACTTGATTTAATAATCCGGTTATATCACATATGACCGACTAATATCATTTATCTGTATATCACATTATCAAATCAACACTTAATTCGAAAATCTGGTTATATCACATATGATCGAACCGATAACAGATAACTGCCAGATTACAATATGGTATCACATACACGTATTTAATTAGGCCCACACACATATCACATACGTGTCCTACTTTATTTCGCTTGAACCAGGAAACTTCTGTGTGGGACTCTAAAGACTCGTTAATACGCCAGCAGTAGGTGATGATCACATCAGTTACCTACAAGCCGTCAGCGGTACTAGCTGGACGTAACGGCTATCCGGGTATTGAGCGATATGAAGATCAACAAGCAATCTTGTCCATAGTCTCCATGAAGCCTATCAGTAACACTACCGTACAGTCCGGTTTCTTCGTCTGATATTTTGCATATCATGTCTAGGGGTGGTAAACGTCAGACCCCAGTAACGTGATAAGTCATGCTGATGTCTGGCCTATAATACTTCGAGAAACTACTGATAACTCTTATCAGTAAATCTTGGCAGCTTCTTTGTCCAGGGACTTCTAGTTATAGCCAATCGAGCATGGTGCAACATCAACCCCCAATACCGGGAGAGGCAAAACCCCTCCTATCGCTCAATGCCTCCATGTGATTCGGGACTGTACCCAAAATCCACCAGTTTGCACTACTCCTTTGAGCCGTGGTAGGGAGGAAATCAAAACACAGTGGGATCTACACAAGACTCTATGACGATCTCGGGTCTACAGACTAACCTGTACCAGTGTCACCAGAGGAATTTTATCTGACGATAGGTATACTACCACATAGGTGTCCTATTCGGTGTACCCATTCTCTAATGAGCATCTGTATACAATCTTTGATGTCACACACCAATGGTTATGGGATCAACCATCGTCCTCTAAGGGACAAGAAACGTACACACTAGTCTACTCTGGAATATCGATAGCCTAGTCTCGATATTCCCTCGACCAGGAACTGAATAAAGGATGTACTTTTGGACCACCCTGGCTCCACTAGTATGATCTCATTATAATCCTAGTAGTCAAGTACATATCCTAAGGGCTTTATCAACATTTAAGAGACAGACAGTATAAATACCAGTCTACATATTAAGATAAAGGTAAATTGATAGCATACTATCATGCCGAGCAAGAAAGTCCTATATATATATATGTCCAAGCATCCACTATTTCATCAATAATGGCCTCTAGGTCATACATATTCCTAACAAATATAGCATCACAGAGTTTGGAATGGTTGGATCACCTAGGAATCCCGCATTTCGTTCGAGCCACAAACAAAGCACGAATTACCCTAGTCGTGTGAAAGCCCGTGCGTAGCCAAAAGCAGACCCCTACGAGTGTGGCAAGTCATCCGCTAACCCGAGAAACGAGGCAACCCGGCATCATCACCATGATGGGGCCACCCAGCACTTTCTCAAGCCCGATGATAAGTGCACTCCTCCGTGGGTCTATCCTAACCCCCTAAAAGCGCGGAAAGCAGGCCACCAATCTTAGAATCGAGTGACCAGGTCTCAACTCCTTGAGATGGCCACTCACTGCAATATAGAATTCGGCTGCCAGTGCACTTCTCCGTGGGATAATCCTAATACATGTATTAATACAACGGTAACATAGATCGAGTCCCGACAAATAATAATACAACAAGCGGAAACAACAGCCACAAGTCGACCACTCATCCCGAATAAAAGAATATACATTTTGGCTACAACATGAATGAAATGAAACAGATAACATCACAATATCCAAATACGCACAGGGCCATTCATTTTGCGACGATCCAATCCACACCAGACAAACTTAACATAGAACATCACAAATACATATCAACAAGTATGTATCATCATATCAACTGAGTTAAACACTTTAACATCATAAATACGGAAATGCTACGATGTTATAGTTTTGATCGATAACTTTCCAGTGAAATACGAGATTAAATCTCAATATTGTGAAAAAACAAACAATACCAAAAATCCTATTTCTACAAGTTTAAGCCCTTAGAGAAAATTGGGGCATTTTGCAAGAAAACGGCCGGTAGAATACCGGTGTGGCCGGCCATATTTACACAACCCCCCCCAAATTGCACCAGTGTCATTTATACATCCAAATCAACATTCTGCGGTTGTTTAAAAATTTTTTAAAACACTTTTGAAATACGGACAGAGAAGGGCTTAAACTCGGAAATCGAAATCGAAAACTTGTCGATCGAAACTAAAACATCACCTAAGCTAGTCCTAGTGCTTGGTTGGCTCCGATGCCACTGTAAGGGCGAGCGTGCTCCATGCATGCGCGTAGTGGAAGCGGGGACGGACGGAAAACAAAAATTCCATTGGAGCGCGATCGACCATACATCAAGATTGTTCAAACACTAGTTTCTAGCTAAACTAAAGAGCATAAAGTAAAGTTCAGAGGTGATACAACCTTTGCAGCATGTCCGGCTAATCCCGGAAGACATCGTCTAAACTACGTGAGCTCCAGAACACGTCTACACACTGATTGTCGCGCCGTAGATGATCCGCGTTGAAAGCGGGTTGCTTGAGCTCCAACTCCGTCACCGATCGGAGGAATTTACTCCAGAGGCTTGCTATGCGTAGAGGAAGGCGATGCGAATAATGGGTACCCTTTACCTTTTGCACTCCCTCACCATAGCAACTATTTCCATTAACCTAGAGAGCATGAGCTCTCATCAGAGGAAGAAGATGTCTATTATTTTTTTATGGTTTGAAAAAAGAAAATGAATTATGTCATGTATATATCAACCATTCCACGACACATACCCACCCACCCCACTCTTTCTCATGTGTGTGTCAACACATAAGAGAGAGGGTGGCCCCACCACCTAATTAAATATCTTAAATATAACACACACTCACATAAAGATATATATACATTTACATATATATAATTATTTGTATATTTATTTATACTTAATTTATAATGGTGGGAATTAATATATATATCATATATATATATATATATTAAATCAGAATTAGTACATGTATCCTATACGCGTACACATCATGTATGACATACACGAAATGCCATCAATATCTTCCCAGTATCATATACACTATACTAGAAACAATATCATTAATATGGTTATCAAGTCAACACTTGACTTGGTATTTGTCACGACTCGAAAAATACAGAACATGACTGGCACTTAAATTACGAAACGTCTCGAGGCGTACGTAATCTAAGTAAGCCAAAACCCAGAAATCCAAACCAAGTGAAGCAGTAGAGTGAAGGAAAAACCAATTTAAATCAAGTAGTTTAACAACATAAGACGAAATATGCATTTTTAAAATCATAAGTCTTTTCTAAAAATTTTGGCAGAGTTTCCTTTATAAAAACTGGCCCCAAACGGGTACAAAACCTGATAAAGCATATATAATGAATAAAGGCATCCCAAGCGGGAGCTAGCTCTTCGTCAATCGACAGACAAAACCACACAATGCAATATAATATACAACGCCAAAGCGAGGATCAAAGCTCAAAAGGAAACTCAAAACTCATCAAGAAAACCATAATAATATAATACGCGACTCTAAGGTCGAAAGAATAAACATCACTGGTCTGCTAGGTCAATAAAATATACATGTACGTTGATGGAGTTTACTAGATACAACTGAAATAACAAATATACAATGATGGTCCTGATGCAAAAGAACCCACCTACCAAAGCAATCACCCGGAAGGGACAGTGTGCCAGCAAACCGCAACGAAACCTGTGCGGCAGAACCTGCAAGAAACTGTGGCACAACGGGGGTGAGTTGCCAACTTGTGAGTAGAAAACATCTACGAGAAGAAATCGCATGTATAATGCAATCCCAGGTCATACGATCAGTAATATCCTCAAATAACAAAATAACCTGGCCTGAAGCATAATGTAATGGTAAGGGTAAACATCTATCCATATAGTGTGATACCAAGAACTCGTGTCAGTGCCTCAGGTAACAACATGTCACTAATATGATATACAAATGTCAGGTAGCAATATGTCACTAAAATGATATGCATATGCATATAATGAGAACAAAGTACATCATGGATCAAAGAACTGGTTTTCTTTATTTAATGAGATTTCTATATGTATATAAATCGGGTATCACGAATGAAAACAACAGAGAAATCAGTGTCAAGCATCGACACAAAACATAAATCTCAGTATCTCAATATCAAATATCAATATCTCTGTATCTCAAATCTCAATATCTCTGTGTCTCAAATCTCAATATCTCGGGTTCCGTCAGTCTGGATCGGCCCATATCATCAATCATACGACCACGACGGTATCCTCCGGATATCCGCCGCGCCAGGTAAAATCACCGATAAGCAGTCTGCCCCTGCCAGGCTCATCGTCTACACCTCGAACTTCTTGTCCCGGGTTACCATACCGGGTCTACCATGTACCCGCAGATGGTTCATCCAACTCCTTGAATCGGGTCTCAAAATCCATCTCATAACCGAGAAAATATCATGGTGGACGACTCATACATCACGAGAAAAACCGCACTTTTCATTTTAAAGAGAGAGAGAAGTTTATATATATATATTCTTGCAGTTTTCTCCCAAATCCAGGAAATCTCATGAAAATCCGAAATCCAATCATCAATAGCAAGTAAACAGTAAATATCGGCATAAAACTCCATAATACTGCACAATCAATGAATAGATGAATGCATCTGATATCATGCAATGAATGCAATAGTTAAACTAGCATCTGAAAGCTATAACATATTGCAACTATCAACCTAGCAAGCTATGTCAAGGAATAGTATTTTCTAAAGTGTACGTGACATGGCAATTACCGAAGAAGATGTGTGTGAGCCGGCAAGCAAGTGTATGTGGAGCATACGCATCATCGGTAATGGTTCTGGTGTCCTGACAACATAGTTTCATAATAATTACAGATAACATGTGTATAAGCATGTAATGCGATGAAACATCATGAATATACAGAAAGCGATATGATAACAGCAACACTGAAGAAATAATCCTACCCAATGTACGAGTCATACAATTTGGTATTTAAATACTCACAATCCTCCACTTTTGAAAACTAGTGTGACTCGAGCCCAGTCCAAGGGTAAGGAAATCCACCTAACTCTGAGTCGATCTATATATTTCTTGTAGTCGGTGATCTCGCCTCCATAGTATCACGTACGCTACAATATATATATATATATATATATATATATATATATATATATATATATTATGACATCCTCGAGTCAAGGGTGCGGATCTAACATCATAATCATATCTCGTACGGTAAATCTACCTATGGCATCCCAAATCTGAATACGGTTCAAACATCATATTTATCTCATTACTCATCTGATATCCTTATCATCACATATCGTGAACAGGGGGGTCCTGATCTAAGTCTAGTACACTACTAATATCATCAACAATACCATGATTTGGCTACTGATCTAAAGTCTCATACAATTCGATGTCATCAACACATATTATCATATAGAAGTATACATCGTCCAAGCAATCCATTATGAATACCATAACATATGTCATCTCATATCTTGATCATATGTCAGCTATCATATATATATCATCATCCACAAGGTATCGTCGTCTAACGATCCGCTATAATATCATGACATATCTCGATCATATATTAAATATCTCACGGCATCATGCCCGATCATATTGACTCATTCCCAAGCATCATATAACATCCTCAATCATCCGTGTATATGTATATGTGTGTGTGTGTGTGTGTGTGTGTATCAACCCACGCATCCACATCTATCTATAAACATATAACGCATACACCAAAAACCTTATCCCGTGCGTGTATGTGTATGTGTAACAACTTTACTCTAGGTTTCACGACTATGAAATCAACTAAATCATTTTCCTCAAATCTCGCTAACACTAACTCATGATCTCCTAACCTTTTCTTGTTAAGTGTTCAAATCTCTCCACAACATATAAATGTATATCTATATCACACCAAATCAATTCTCACAACTTTGCGGGGGTGCTATATGCCATCCACCCCACTTCCCCCGTAGATATAATCTACTCACCAGATCTTCGCTTGCCGATACCGACGTCGCCACGCGCTTGCTTGTCGTCTTGAAGCCCTCGTGAGGGTACCTACACATAATAATGTATCGTATCGCATTATAATCCAATTCAAAACCAAAACGACACACGAAAACCAAAATGTCGCATGAATCACCAATAGGTCAAAACCTATGGTCTACATCTTCCAATTCAACCAAATAACCCTCGATATAGACGTACAAACGCCAAGTGATCGAAGTAAAACACAAATAATAAAACTTGAATTCATAAACATCATGAAAAAAAAGGCATCAACCCAGAAAAGTGGTCCCAGATTTCTGTTCAGGTCAAAACTAGGTAAGTAAACAACACTGGGATGATATATAGGGTCTATATGAGCTATGGGGGCAACCTGGTCACCTATCTCCTCAGAAAGGCCGGCCACACTAAGATAAATTCCGGCTAGGCCGGTTTTGATAGGGAATTAGGGTCTTGTCTGGTCAGGGTGATCTCATATTGGTCCAATTTGGCCTCTAGAGTTGTTTGTTTGTCTCAGAAATTCCCCGGGTCATCCCAGATTTCCCTGTACACTCATTTTCCTCACAAACCGACATGGATAGTTTTCTGTTTTCAGTATTTGGGTTTTTTCAGTATTGTCTAGGTTCTAAGATCATAGGGGGGTTTAAGGTCACCACTAAGGTCTATTTGCACTAACCCAACTCAAATTAAACCCTAACCCTTTCTTGAAATTTTCAAAGTCCACTAAACCGATATAAATCATTTCTAAACATGCCTAGGTGTTAAGATGAAAGAAAAAATATACTAATAGTGCAGAGATTACCTCAATTGGTAACTTAGGAAAATTCTTGAGTTGCCTAAAGTCCTCAAAATTTGATTTTTTCTTGGTCCAACGTGCTTCCCTTGAGCTTGTTCATGTTTTTAATGAAGTAGGGATGGACTTTTGATGTTGTTTTGGGGGTGTTTTGAGGGTTGAAGAGATGGGGGAAGGGAGGTGCTGCCATGGTGAGAATAAGGGAGAGGAAAAAGATGAAGAGGATGAATAATTGCAAGGGCCCTTGGTCAAAGTTAACCCCTCACTTTCTCTCACTTGCTCATACCTCATTATTCTATCATTCCTTTTTCTTTTCTTTTGTTTTCTTTTCTTTCCTTCTCTTTGCAATAGTAAACCCAAAACAATAACCATACACCCAAAAATCATGTATGAAAAATGTAACAAGTGTGAAAAAATGACATGTGCACAAAACACGCTTAAAGTCCGATTAGCGATTTTCAATCGTGATTAGTACAAAATTAGTGTCAAATAAATCATAAACTCTCATAATTTTCTTAAATTACATAAAGTACCCTCTTTTTAGGAATTTCCATAATTTTCCAAATTTTTCCCAATTTATCGGTATTTAATTATACCGCCCTATTCATATATTCAATATTTTTTTATTTAAGTATAAAAATTCTCAAAAATAATATTTTATTTTTCTGAAATGTTACAGTATTCCGTCTATGAAACTGCCTAGTATAACAGTCGTCCGATTGAACACGTATATCCAATATACATGTTTTATCGAACTCATGTACGTATCCCTATACGTCCGTCATATCGCGTTTTTCCCGGGCAAGCACTTTCGTTGCGGGACTCTAAAGACCTGTCAATACGCTGGCAGTAGGTTATACAGGATCGCATCCGATTGAATCTGAAACACTTTTAGATTCAACCCCCTTTCGGGTTAACCCACAAGCTCGTCAGCGGTACTAGCTGTACGTAATGGCTACCCAGGTATGAGCAAGATAAACGCAGGTCGACGAGCGAACTCATCTGGACCCAACAGAGTATATAAGTGACAGTCACCGTACAGTCCGGTCTCTTCGTCAACAAGTATCATATACCGGTTCTGTGGAGTGGAATCTATCAGACCCCCAATAACCCGATAAGTCATGCTGACAGAGGACTCATAACCAAAGAGATACAACTGGTAACACTTACCAGTTTATCTCTACTGCCGTGGCCATGGATTTTTGGCTATAGTCGTGTCCTGCACAGTGCGATATCGACTCCCAATTCCAGAAGTGACGAATTCCCTCGATCGCTCACTGTCTTCATGTGCTTCGGGACTGTACCCAATTAAAACCTGTTTGCATGACTCAGCAGAGCCGTGGTAGGGTAGTAATCAAAGTACAGTGGGAACTGTTAGTGATATATGCCTTAGTGGCCATTATTGTATCATACTGGATTGTATATTACTTAATGAGAGCTTGGGATATACACGGATATAGTAACGGTCTTGCTCAAAATGGTAGTATACTACCTGGTTTGTTTCTACCTCAATATGTGAATGTGTTTTCTTAGCATATCGTTTATACATATTGGTAGAGCACTTAGGATCTTTGCTTGATTACCAGCGTTGTGATCACAGTCACACTAGTGCGGGCTGGGTAGTCTATAAGCACATCCTATACAGGTCCCTAGTCGTAGGATTATCGAGACGGGGCATCGATACTCCACAGTAGACTAATGTATACGCTTCTCATCCCAGCAGGGGAGATGGTCTGTCCCATAGCCATCAGTACGTCGTACCGGAGATAGTATGCAGGTGGTCATTAGGTTATGAGTACACTGGACAGGACTCGTTGGGAACTGTTGGTGGGTATTATAACTATTGTCGGGTAGCAGTTCCCAGGTGACATGAGTACAACTTAGTCTGTCGACTTGACACTGCTACTTCTCCTCGAGTGTGTTTCTATTGTACTTTGATTACTACCCTACCACGGCTTAAAGGAGTTATGCAAACAGGTAGTAGTTGGGTGCAGTCCCGAAGTATTTGGAGGCAGTGGCGGTTAGATAAGATTCGTCTCTCCCGGTATTGGGGGTTGATATCGCGCTGTGTTCAGAAAGCCATTACACAAAGTCCTTGGTGAAGGAAAGCGAGATTTACTGGTAGGTATTCCAGTAGTTTCTCAGGGTGTATTGGGTTATTCTCTGACATGACTTATTGCGCTATTAGGGGTCTGACGATTACCGCCCCCTAGGCCCGATATGCGATACTCTTAGACGAACAGACCGGACTGTACGGAGATTGTCACATTCAGGCTCAGTAGGAGTTTGGATGGATTTTCCTCATCAGCCTTTTTATCGATACCTGGGCAGTCGTTACGTGCAGCTAGTAACGCTTACGGTTAAACCCACTGCCAGCGTACTGTCGAGTCTTTAGAGTCCCACATAGAGGGTTCCCTGCACCGGGTAAAAGGTGTAGAGGCCGTATGGTTTTACGGTAGGGCTTCGATCACGTACGTACACTTGTGCGCGTATGATGTTCGGGCAGATAATACTAGTGGGTTTTGGTTTAAGTCGGATCCTAGTATTATATTGATGGATCGGTTTCGTCTCTTTGTATTTGTGTTTCTCGGAACACGGATGTGGGTATGTATATATGGATGAGAGGGGCATAGAAGGAGACACCTCATTAGGGTTTTTACCATTGACTTGATTAAAACAATTATGAGGTGGAGAAAAGTATTTGTTATTTTTGTAAATGATAATTGTGGCATGGCTACTTGTTTTGACTACTTGACTTGGTTTGACTACTTGACTTGGTTTGACTCTTTGACTAGATATTTCTTGTGAGATATTTTGTGGCACTAGATATTTTGGATAAGATATTTTCTTGCCATGCTTGTAGTCAAGTCAAGAGAGCCATCTCATTTTTTATCATGATCATTATCAAAAATCATTTCTCTTTCCTCAAGTTAGCTCTCTTTTTCTTCCTCTCAAACAAAACCCTTAAGGTCTCATGAGTTGAGTAAACTAGGGTTTCAAGAGACAAATAAATCCATATTCATTTTTTACATCACCTAGGCCATCAAGTTTAGCAATCTTGTTGCACTAGTTACCTCGGTTTTGAGGTTGGAGCTCGGACTATAGACTCTCGAGTGGATCGTCTTTGACTCGAGGAAGCCGACGAGGAAGCTACGATCCGGATTGATCCTTGGAGCCTACGACGACGAGGATGACATCGGAGAAGACCCGAAGGACTTGTATCATGAGGTATAACATTCTTTTCGAGTAGTTAAATCTCATGTAGTTTGCTAGCTAGGGTTTATGGTCGATCCTTGGTAATAGTTGGTGTTGCGAAGCCCATAAAAATCAATTGTTGCAAATTCTGCCTCCTCGCGAACATGTGGGGTGCGCGACATCGACTTACAAGAACACACACGAGACACTGTGGCGATTTCAGGTCTAGGGAATACCCTGTATTCATGTCACTAGATAACTACTATTTGACATTAATATAATACCAACTAGGAGTTTTTGGCGAGTCCGTCTAGTGTAACTCATCCAATGAGCACCTGTATACAATCATCAGTGTCAATCACCAATGGCTATGGGAACAACCATCACCTCGTATATGGTCATGAAACGTATACACCAGTCTAAACTGGAGTACCGATACCCTGTCTCGATACTCCTACGACTAAAGACATTTAAGGATGTGCTTATAAACTATCAGACCCCACTAGTATGATCCTTATCACAATCCTGGTAGTCAAGTAAAGATCCTTTGGGCTTTATCTCAAGTATTTGCGGTACGTGATAACTAGTATCTCGCATTCACATGACAAATAAAGACAAAACAGATAGCTCACTATCATCTGGAGTAAGATTGTTCTTGGTATATGCCCTTTTCGAATTAGTAATTGCATTTCCGCAATTACGATAATTGCCTTGAGGGCACTAATATCCAACACATTGTGCAAAGCCGCAGGGTTCTCACGCCAACCGATATATCTTCGGAAGACCAGATAGAGTCATTTGAAGGAAAAGAAACGACCGAACAAGTAGCTCTTCAAATAGAGAACGAAGAAAAGGTCAAGGACTGGAGGGAAGTCTTCATAGACTACTTTAAGTTCCAACGAACGTCCGAAAATGCGTCGTTTAGATATCAGCTCATGAAAAGAGCTTTGTCTTTCGCCTTCATCAATAATACTCTATATAAGAGATCGTTCGACTGTCTATGTCTAAGATGCCTGGGGCTGGAGGAAGGAAAGAAAGTCGTCCAAGAAATTCATGACGGACTCTGCGGTTCTCATCAAGCTGGGCCAAAGATGAAACTGAAATAAAAAGAATGGGTTATTATTGGTCCACGATGATCCAGGTCTGGCTCGAATATGCGAAGCAGTGTCACTCATGCCAAATTCATGTGGACTCCATCCATCAACATCCAAATCAGCTACACCCGACAGTGGCTAGCTGGCCGTTCGAAATGTGGGGAATCGACATAATTGGCCCTATCGAACCGGCATCATCGAAAGGACATCGGTTCATACTAGCAACAACTAACTACTTCTCTAAATGGACAGAAACAGTACCACTAAGGGAGGTGAAGACGGAGAATATCCTCTACTTCTTCAGAACCCATGTCATCTATCAGTTAGGCACTCTACGGTGGATAATCTCGGATAATGGGCCAGCTTACAGAAGCCATAAAGTAAGCCGCTTCGCACAGCAGCATAAAATAGATTGGAGACACTCTTCAGTCTATAATTCTCACGCCAATGGTCTAGCTGAAGCTTTCAACAAGATCTTGAAAAAGATTATTGAAAAGATGGTGTCCAGAAACAAAAAGGACTGGCATGAAAGGCTGCATGAGGCTCTCTGGGCGTACCGAACAACGTTCAAGACGGTCACGTATACAACACCATACGCATTGGTCTTCAGCATAGAAGCAGTGCTCCCATTAGAAATAGAACTCTTCTCTCTACAAGTAGCGGTTTGATACGAGATGACAGATGAAGAAAATGCTCATCTTAGGCTTGAAGATCTCGACGCCCTCGACGAAACCCGCCTTATAGCACAACAAAATCTGGAGGCTTATAAGGCAAGGATGAAACGGTCATACGAAAAACTAACCAGGCCGAGAACATTCCGCCAAGGCGAACTCGTGCTAGTCGTCAAAAGACCAATGATCCCTAATCGTGCAAAACGGGGGAAATTCGAGCCGAACTATGACGGCCTGTACATCATTGACATAGTCTACCAAGGTGGAGCCTATCTGCTTATGGATATGCATGGCGAAAGACATTTTCGGCCAATAAACGGTCGATTCCTAAAAAAATACTACGCTTGACAAGTCATGACTTAGGTCAATGATAGATGACAACGCTTATATCCGCTCGCTATCTTCCTGAGTCAGAATTCTGAGAGTAGTATCCAAAAAGCTCCATCGCCCCAAAACACGGCGATATTGGACTGAAACGTCCCTAAACTAACGCATTTCTCCAAAAAACGGGAATAATGGACCGAAAATTCCTTAAACTAACAATGGACCGAGAAGGCCTTAAACTAAAATTTGTCCCCAAATACGAGAATGATGCAACGAAAAGCCCTAAACTAATAATGGACCGAAACGTCCCTAAACTAATGCGTTCCCCCAAACACGAGAATAATGGACCAAAATATCCTTAAACTAATGCTGGACCGAAACTTCCCTAAACTAATGCGTTCCCCCAGACACGGGAATAATGGACTGAAATGTCCTTACACTAATGCTGGACCGAAACGCTCTTAAACTAGCAATGGACCGAAATGTCCCTAAACTATCATTCGTCCCCAAAATGGGAATGTTGGACCGAAATATTCTTAAACTAACATTCGCCCCCAAAACGAGAATGTTGGACCGAAACGTCCTTAAACTAGCATTTCGCTCCAAATATGGCGATAAAGGACCGTCATGTCCTCACACGTTTAGCCCTACAGTGAATCCCCATATCGATTACCATATACAATACTCGGGCCTAAACAATTAATAACTCTCCCAAGTCTTACATGATGTAGTCCTTAGAAAAAGATCGGAGCCTATAACTAATGGTGCGTTACTTTACGGGCCGCCTAAAAAAAAGCCGAAATGATAGGGCAACTCGCAATAAAAAGCAAAGAGTAAAAAAAAAATATCCGAAATGATTGGGTACCACGATAAATAGCCGAAATGATTGGGCAATCGCGACTTTCGCGACATAAAAGATGAAAGATAGAGCATCGCGGAAAGAAATAAAAAAATGAATGAAAATGAAATTTTTCTGCCCCGCAAGTAGGTCCATATTGACTCTTGTATACGATCCATGGGCACAAAGGAAAGAAAGGGAACCATATTTTCCCATCACGCTTTGTCAAAAGGAAAACCGAGTCTTGACGGTACATATACAACCTAGAGACTATCCCGGCGTTCCTTCTCATTCAGGCAGGATATAGATGCAACGTCATCATTAAAAAAGAAAGACCCAAGGGTTAAAGAAAAATCGAGTAATGGCAAAATTCTAGGCTCCAAGTCTCGACGGTACATATACAGCCTATAGACTATCCCGGCATTCCCCCTCTTTTCAGCAAGGTGTGGATGCAACTATCAAATGAAATTTGAGCAATGGCATATTCCTAGCTCCGGACTTCAATTGCAATACATACAGCATAGAGGTCCTACAGATGTCCACCCTGCTTCAGCAAAGAATTGGCACGACATCATCAAAGAAAAATCAAAGTGACGGCATATTCCTAATTTCGGGTCTTGACGGTAGTACATACAAAGCCTAAAGACCGTTAGAGATCATCCCACCCCAGAAGGGTGCGGTTATGACTCATTGAGGCTCCAAATTGAGCCTAATCTCAAGTAAAAAGCGCTACGGCAAATACCTAACGCTTGTTTTTCTGACGGTAATACAAATACTCCAACCTAAGAAGATTACTTGAAGACGTCTTGTCCAGCCTCAGAAGAGATCAGAGACACGACAGTCGCGGGACTATTCGAACAACGGCTTAAAGACTACATATCAAGGAATACATTAGCCAACGCGACGGTACCACGAACTAAAACCCTAGTACCACAAACCTAACGGACCCCTGTCCTAAAAGAATGAGGGTTATCTACATACAACGTTAGGACAAGTTTGCCTGTAAACCCAAAGGAAGTAAACTAAAAGCACTCCAAAATGAGTACATAAACTAGAGACTCCGGAATGAATGAATAAACTGCAAACTCCGAAATGAGTAAATAAACTAGAGACTCCGAAATGAGTGAATAAACTATAAACTCCGAAATGAGTAAATAAACTAATCCGCGCCGAGCCAAGACATCAAAAGGTAGAAAGGTGCAAGCATGAAATAAAATATGTCTTTTATTCACAAACCAAAATGAATACAAGATAAAAATAGGGGGGGGATACAACGAAAAAAAAAAATAAGACGGTGGACGATTCAATAAGCCAGCTAGATTATCATTTTTTCGCCGGACCTCTGCCTCAAGCTCTATCAACACCGCAAGCTGAGCCCCTATTTGTGCCTGTTGTTGTTGATACAAAGAAAATCGATGCTCAAGCTCTTTCTCAGCAGTATTGTATGTTGCAACCATTTCGTGCGTAAAACTTACAGCTTTATCGAGAGCCACCACCTCCATAATTGCCTCTTGAAGAACTCGCCAGATTTCATAGGCCCGAGTAGTTTTGGTTGCGAGCTGGGCTTGGAGTTCCCCCAAAGCCTTTAAGGCCAGCTCCCTCTCTGAAAATTTCCGGTTGAGCCTTTTCTCACAAGATCGGAGGTTGGCCGCACACCGATCAATCTATTTATGCAAGTTGGCCCTTACAGATAAAATCTCTGAAGGAAGGCGTATGCATTCAACTCCATGAAGAGAAACCTCCACTCGACGACAATACTCAACCCAAGTACGCACTAGCGCCTAGTCATGGTAGGTGGCAAGAATGGACAAAGAAGCATTCGTTTCGATAGAAAATTCCTCTATAATGACGGAAGTGCTGGCATGGAGATCTTCGATAAGAGTGGCCAGTGAATGTATACTCTGCTTCGCCATCCTTTCAGACATATGTCTGGCATAAGAGCCCGGTGGCATGCAAATATGGAACTCAAATGGAGTTAGGGTTGGCAGAACTATGAATATATATATATATATATATATATATATATAAGATTATTCAACTTTCCAAATGGGAGATAAACAAAAGAATACCAAGACTAGAGTATCACTTACCTATGGCCACAGAAGGAAAATCTGAGAAATCCCCACGCCCGTCAAGAACCTTAACTTCATCATTGGCTTGTAGAACTATGGTTCAAAATAAGGGTGCGTCAGTGCCATTACGGAAATATAGTACAGAAGGAAAGAGAGTACTAACCATGGCCGGAAGAAAGGATGACACGCTGGGGGGTATCGCATGCGGGGCCGCCGTATTGAGTAGGCATAAGAAGGTCACCTCAGGAGAACGATCCATAATGGAGGATGCCAACTCCCTTAACTCTGGAAACACAAGAAAAGGTTAGACATATGAAAAGATCATTAAAACAGAAAGAGAGATATAAGATTACCTTCAATACTTCGTCCGTTCTGGACCAAAAGGACGACCGCCTCAAGAATGTCCTCTACATTCTCTGGTGTACCATTGGTAACATCTACGGAGTGTATAGATGGTCTAGGAACCTCCGCCGAAGGAATAAAAGTCATCACCGGAGTCTTTAAGGCACGATCTGGGCTCGAAACTGTGCCCTTCGTGGAAGGCCCTACAAAAGAAAAATATGTAAAGGAAAATGCAATATGAAAGCAATATAAATCATTTACTGAAAAGGATGTAAAAGGTACATAACTATACGCTAAGGAGCCTGAAGTATAGCCTTTTCGAGCCGCTACTCTTTTCTGTTAACTACGCTCGTCAGACTTCGATCGAAGATAGAGCTCTACCCACTTTCAGAGAAGCCTTGTCTTCAGAAGCGGCCGATATCGGTTGTTTAAGAGCCCTTTCTTTTATCGGTGTTAAATGAATTGCCGGTAACATAGCAGGAGTCGAATCGACATCATGGAGCTCGATGGGAGGGAAACCTCCCTTCTTAGGGCGTGCATTTTCGGTCTCATCCTCTGACCGCTTAAGGGCTTCGGCCAACTGAGCGGCCTTCTCAGCAGATGTACTCGGAAAAAGAAGACCATCATCTGGTTCATGCGCAGGCATAGGCTCATCAAAAATAAGAGGCTCAGGCTTGAGCAAGGTGTCGATTAAACGCACAGCCGACTTCTTCCTCTTTTTAGAGCCCGAGCTAGCACTTGCAGAAGAATGCTTCCTCCTTATGGCACTTTTGCACGGCATTTCCCAATTTCATATTTGGGATCCGAGTTTGATGACGCCATAGCTTGTGCAGTATCAGGAGTCCCTGCACTGGCTTCAGTGCGAACCGGCATACCTACAATATGGAGGGTTGATTCTGTTCGAGAAGCTTTTAGAATAATCACTGAATCACTGTCTCTCAGAGGAGGGCGAACGACCGACCGTAGTCGCAGCGGAACATTGACGGCTTGGGCAGGCGCAGAGGCCTTATACTCAAAAAGTACCTGACTCTCCTCTATAATGATGGGACTAGCCCGGTGACGATACCAGCCCTTGGTGGGTCCCATAGGCTTTGGAATGTAATCGGGCTCGGGGACCATCAAGAGTGAACTGGTGTTCTGTCGCATAAAGTGATGAATAACGTTGCGGGTTTATAACCCAGCGAGGGAGTAGGCTCGAACAAGAAAGCTTTGAGGGGCACACCATGTTTATAACCCAACTGTTAGGCAAAACGATACAGATTATACCACATGAAGAGAGCGACATCATTTAATTGGAACACCAAGTACCCCGGCTTGATCGAATACAAGTGCATGATCTCCTTGTGTTTCAAATTCGGCGCTTCGTCCTTAAATAAATCAAATAACTATTGAAATGGCCCCATTGGCACAGAAAGAACCGATCATTGAAAACCATGCCACTCTTATTTGAATACGGGTTAAGCTGCACGCGCAAAGCCCCTAACTGAGTCGGATCAGGAGCGGCAGTATCAACCAATCTCATGACTCGTGGGAAAGTATAAGACTCGTAGAAATCAGGCCGTCGGTGTACAGAAAACGTACCTAACACGTGCATCTCAATCCAGGATGTGAAGTAATGGAGGGAGAAGTTCACTGTGTCTACACCTAGATTGAAGTGTTGGCTGCGATACTCAAACCATGATACATGTGGGATAACCCTACAACGCCAATAGCCAGTCGTGCTCTTTCGGCTATGTGGTGTGCGGGATAGAAGACGGAGGTTCTCATAAAGCATTGGTGCATCGGTATTGCAAACCGGCTGAGCCAAAGACTGATGAAGCCTACAAAAAATGTTTTCTCGTCTATACCAGGAGCAGCAATCTCGTCAAAAGCCACGGCCGATGAACTTGGAATATAAAATTATGGCAGATCTTCCTTTTTAGCCAGCAGTTTGTCTAGGCCAAATATGAAAGGATCCTCGACCTTTGAAAATTTTGGAGCTTTCTTGGATAGAGCATCATTACGAAGGAAGCGAGCGATGGAATCGTTAAAACTGACACCTTACCTTTTTGATGCCACAAACAGGTTCTCAAAAATTCCTAAGGCTTTGATTAAACTTGGATTCTTATGCTGAATAGCATTCTCAGCTGTCAAGCCTTCATGCATGGCTGGCACCGTAGCGAAAACATACTCATCTGGGGGTAGTAACTCCACATAATGTTCTCCCATGAGCGGTAGTCCGAAAATTTCTCGGAATTGCTCCAGTGAAATAGAAAGTTCGCAGGCCCCTAGTAGGAACGTATGCGTTGGAAGATTTCATTGGTTTAAATAGGCGTTAACCCACCAAACGTGGGGAGCATGATAATAGAACAACGACGCATACACCGTCTGGTACAATCCACCTTTCTGCAACCGTGAGCGTTCGGAGGAGAGAATATACCGGGCCCAAAGAAGGTAGTGTTGTGTTAGCCTAGCACCTCATGAAGGGTTTGGAAGTATCACATGTACCAAAGATTGAATTTTTAGGGTGCTAAGTTAACAAACAAAGAATCGTTCCTAGAAAAATTAGGGTTTCAAAATTTGCATATCATCTCATGATAGAAAAGCTAGGGTTTTGAGAGTACAACCTTTGTAGCTCCTTACGCTAGACTCCTCGGCTACTTGGGGTTTGGAAAAGGTCCGCTTGAACTCCTCTAGGTCACCGATGATCCACCCGGAGTCCGCTTTGTCCAAGCTAGCAACTTCGCAAGATCAAGAATGAAAATTGAAGCTAATACTCTAAACAAGTGGGCAAGACTTGTGTAGAATGATGTTGTGGTGGCTTTTCTCACATCAAAATCCTAACTTGATGAGTATTTTGCTCACTTGAAAAATCTAGAGAGCAATGGAAGAAGGAGGAAGAAGATGGTAGCCTTTTTGAATAAGAGAGAATAAAAAACCACACCTTGAAAAAGAAAATATATCTATATATATTTTATCTCTCTCATCTCAAACCATGGTTGATCAAATAGGATATTATTGAACTTGAGTTAAAACCCAAAAGGAAAAGTAATCCATGGTTAAATGGTGGGTGGGCATGGTTAGGTCAAGAAGAGTGTAGAAAGCATCCATGAATTATCCTTTTCTTTTCTTTGGTTTTAAATCAAATTCAATAATAATTTATATATAAATCAAACCATGGTGTGAGTTTTATATTGCCTCCATTTTCATGTATGAACAACCATGATAGATGATGTATGTATGTATGTATGTATGTATTCACATCCATATGTGCATAAATCTATAAAGAAAGCATACATGCATGCATACATCCATCAAACACAAGAAAGGATTTCTAGTGAGAAACTAATGGTTAAATGATAAATCAACACTTGATTTATCAATCCGGCCATATCACATACGACCCCACCAAAAGCAAGCCGTCCGATCAATATACGGTATCCTATACGCGCATTTTAATCGGGTCCATACGCATATAGCATACGCGCACCACAAAATTTCGTCTGGACTAGGTAACTCCTTTGTGGGACTCTAAGACTCGTCAATACGCCGGCAGTAGGTGATGATCATATCAAGCACCCCCAAACCGCAAGCGTTCAGCTAAACGTAACGGCCACCTGGGTATTGAGCGATCAGAAGAGAACAAGCGAACCTGCTACAATTTCCGTCGAGCCAACCGGCAACACTACCGTGCGGTCCGGTCTCTTCGTCTGATATGTCGCATTTCAAGTCTAGGGGTGGTAAACGTCAGACCCCAATAACCGATAAGTCGTGCCGATGTGAGGCCTATAACGGGTCGAGAAACTACTGGTAACACTTACCAGCAAATTTCTGAATCAGCCCTGGCCAGGGACTTCCCTGTTACGGCCAATCGAGCACAGTGCAACATCAACCCCCAATACCGGGAGAGACGAAACCCCTCCTATCGCTCATTTCCTCCATGTGACTCGGGACTGTACCCAAAAACCACCGTTTTGCATGCCCTCATGGACGTGGTAAGGCAGAAATCAAAGCACAGTGGGAATCACACAAGACTCTATGACGATCTCGGGTCTACAGACTAACCTGCACAAGTGTCACCTGAGAACTGCCATCTGACGTGAGGTATAATACCATATGGGAGTTCTCGGCGAGTCCGTCCAGTGTACCCAGTCTCCACTGAGCACCCGTATACCCTCTCTGATGTCAAACACCAATGGATATGGGATCATCCATCGCCCATCTCATGGGTCGAGAAGCGTATACGCTAGTCTTCACTATTATATCGATGCCCCGTCTCGATACACCCATGACTAGGGACCTTGAAGGATGTACTTATGGACTACCATGTCCCCACTAGTATGATCCGCATCATAGTCCAGGTAGTCAAGTACACATCCTAAGGGCTTTACCAACATGTAACTATAAGACTGTATAAAGAGACTAGTATACATGTTAAGATAAAGAGCAACCAGATAGCATACTATCATATCGAGCAAGAAAGTCATCTCTATATATGTCCAAGCATCCAATATAATATACATCATCTGTACAATACTGGCCTTTACGGCATACATACAACTAACAATCTCCCACTTGCACTAGGGCCAGCTGCTGTAGTATCGCATACCGAGCATCCCGAAGAGTCTCTCAAACTGTATCTGGGGAACGGCCTTCGTAAGTGGATCCGCTGTGTTATTCTTCGTGTTAACCCTCCTGACCTCGATCTCCCGGCGATCAACTATCTCCCGGATCAGGTGATACCGCCTCAGAATATGCCTGGATCGCTGATGGGACCTGGGTTCCTTGGCCAAAGCCACTGCTCCATTTTTATCGCAATACAATGGTATTGGATGCTCAATGGATGGAACCACTCCAAGTTCAGTGATGAACTTCTTGATCCAGACAGCCTCTTTGGCAGCATCGTTGGCAGCGATGTATTCAGCCTCCATCGTCGAGTCTGCCACGATTTCCTGCTTGGAACTCTTCCAGCTAACCGCCCCTCCGTAAAGGGTAAAGACAAATCCCGACTGCGACTTAGAGTCGTCCTTATCATTCTGGAAGCTCGAATCAGTAAAGGACTCCACTTGGAGTTCTCCGTTACCATACGCCAAGAGCATCTCCTTAATCCTTCGTAAGTACTTGAGAATATTCTTCACAGCTGTCCAGTGACTCTCTCCAGAATCAGCTTGATACCTACTCACTACACATAGTGAGTATGCTACATCGGGTCTGGTACATAGCATCGCGTACATGATAGAGCCTACAACCGAAGCATAGGGTATCCCTTGCATGCGAGCTCTCTCCAAATCAGTCTTGGGAGACATCTCTTTGGAGAGAGTGACTCCAGAGATCGTGGGTAAGTTTCCACGCTTGGATTCTTCCATACTAAATCTCTTTAGTATGGTGTCGATGTACCTGGATTGGGAAAATCCCAATATCCGTTTGGATCTATCTCTATAGATCCTAATTCCCAATATGCAGGAGGCATCACCAAGATCTTTCATTGAGAATCTTTGTGATAAGAAGAGCTTGACCGATTGCAGCATAGGAATGTCATTTCCTATCAAGAGTATGTCGTCCACGTACAATACGAGGAAAACAACCTTACTCTCTGCTACCTTCTTGTAGATACAAGGTTCATCTACGTTTTTAACGAAATCAAACTCTTTGATAACGACGTCAAAGCAGATGTTCCAACTCCGCGATGCTTGCTTTAATCCGTAAATGGATTTAAGCAGCTTGCACACCTTCCCGCTGCTTCCACTATCTACGAAGCCCTCTGGCTGAGTCATGTACACGCACTCTTCTAAATCACCATTTAGAAAGGCGGTCTTAACATCCATTTGCCAGATTTCGTAATCATGATATGCAGCGATGGCAAGCATGATCCGGATGGATTTAAGCATAGCTACTGGAGAAAAGGTTTCGTCATAGTCCACACCTGGTCTTTGACGAAAACCCTTTGCAACAAGTCTAGCTTTGAAAGTCTCCACTTTCCCATCTACACCATGTTTTTTCTTGAAGATCCACTTTCTCCCAATGGGTTTTACCCTTTCAGGAGCAACTTCCAAAGTCCATACTTTGTTGGTGTACATGGATTCCATCTCAGACTGCATTGCATCCAGCCATTTCACTGAGTCCCTACTCGTGATGGCCTGCTCGAAGCTAGTTGGGTCATCATCTTCCATGATGCAATCCTCGCTTCCACCATCAATGAGAAAACTGTAGTATCTCTCAGGCGGATGAGAAACCCTGCTAGATCGGTGGAGAGGCTGGGGTTCGTCGGGTACTTCTGAATCCTCTGGTTCTACCAAGTCTTCTGTTATAGTTTGTATCGCTGGAACCTCTTCCAGTTCTACCTCAATGCCACTTGTCTGTTTCATAAGAAAACCTTTTTCTAAGAAAGTGGCATGTCGAGAAACAAACACCTTTTGTTCCTCGGAGTGGTAGAAGATATACTCTCGCGAATGTTTGGGATATCCAACAAACTTACATAGAACAGACCTTGCCTCGAGCTTGTCCGGATTTTGTGTTTTAACATAGGCCGGACAACCCCATATCTGAATAAAATTAAGACATGGTCTCTTACCATTCCATATTTCATATGGAGTGGTAGGCACTGATTTGGTTGGAACTTTATTCAATAGGTATGCAGCTGTCTCCAGTGCATATCCCCAGAAGGAAATAGGTAACTCAGCTGTACTCATCATAGAGCGCACCATATCTAATAGGGTGCGATTTCTCCGCTCCGATACACCGTTGTGCTGTGGTGTATAAGGAGGAGTAAGCTGAGAGAGAATCCCATTCTCTTTTAGATAATCTCTGAATTCATTGCTTAAGTATTCTCCTCCTCGATCAGATCGAAGGATCTTAATACTTTTGCCCGTTTAGTTCTCTACTTCGTTTTTATATTCTCTGAATTTCTCAAAAGCTTCAGACTTGTGTTTCATTAGGAACACATATCCGAATCTTGAGAGATCGTCAGTGAATGTAATGAAGTAGGAAGAACCGTCCCTGGTATGTGTAGACATGGGACCGCATACATCACTATGTATCAGCCCTAAGAGTTCCGTAACTCTTTCTCCGTGTCCCGTAAACGGAGTTTTGGTCATCTTGCCTTTGAGACATGACTGGCAAGTGTCATAAGATGAAAATTCAAACTGATTCAAATATCCATCCTTATGCAACTTAGCTAGTCGTGTCGCATTGATGTGACCAAGTCTACAATGCCACAAGAATGATTCGTTCATTTCTGAACTTTTCCTCTTGTGTGTGTTTTGTATATTGAGGACTGTATTTTGATTTAGAATGAATATGCCATTATGTAACGAGCCTGATGCAATCAACTTTTGATCTAGGAATATGTTCATAACATTATCCTTTACTACAAAATTATATCCTTCTTTACTTAATAAAGAAACTGATATAATGTTGCACATCATGTTTGGTATATAATAGCATTCATTTAGAATCAGCGTATTACCACTTGGTAATACTAGGTGATATTCGCCAACTGCTTTGGCTGCAACATTTGCCCCATTCCCTACTTGAACGGAATGATCACCTTTTCCCAGTTCTCTACTTTTTCGTAGCCCATGTAACAATTTACATATGTGGGATCCTGATCCGGTATCTAATACCCAGGACGTAGGGTGAACTGAGAAACAATTCTCAATAACTAACACACCTGAAGAAGATGCATCAACATGCATGTTCTTTTAGGCGGCTTGAGAATCTAGATATTCTCCTATTCCCTGTTCAGTCTTATAACTCTTATAAGAAAGAACGGGTCCAACGTTCCCCTGCACAGTATAATATGCGGGTTCGGTCAATACATCCATATTATTATCTTGATTAAGGCATGACATGGTCGCTACCTGGAGAGAGAGAGAAGAAAACACTTTAGCGTATGCTCTTGCAAGATCAGATTGGTTATTATCTTATCTAATCAGGATGGCTCCCACTGTTTTTATCAAATCTTACTTCAAACCCTAAAAGGAAAGACTAGCCGGAATTAATTACACTCTACAACTTCGCCGATCTTTCAGCCAGGCCAGTGTCGGTACTTTGAGGGAGGTTCCCCGTGCTTTCGCACGGACCTAATTAAAGTAAACCTCGTTTTCCTAGAGGCGTAACCCCGTTGACACCTTTCTAGACACCTACTTGATCGGCTAATTGTCCTGTGTAAAACTCTCCCGGGAGTAACAATTACTCGCAGTGGGTATCGGGATCCAACTATCTCATAGAAGGTATGCAATCTCATTGCAAATTTCAACACTTGAAATTCCCGATAATGCTTTTGCCCCTAGCGTCCCATGACCTTGACGGAGGCCAAACTACCCATAGGGCGCTAGTCAAGTTCAACCCGTCATTTCTTGATTGAATTAAACCCACCCGTACGACCCTTGACGGAGGCCAAACTATGCCGTACGAATACCCTAATCCAATCGCATCATATGCTAGCAGATAAGTACTAGTTAGCTACCATACACTACGCCTTGACGGAGGCCAAACTACCGCAGCATGAATACTAAGTAATACTTATCTGAAATGACGGAGGGCTACGCAGGTTTTTTAGAAAAACCATGAGCGTAATGAACTTGATATCGTTGTAGAATCGAGTGAATTTTGAAATGGAGTGATTTTGAGGCTTTCATTAGTTTTGCTAAAGAGGTCACTCCCGGTGAAGGGATCTCGGCTCTTTCCTCATCGAATAAGGTGCGGGATATATCATATATATCACTGTGCAAAGCAAAACTCCAAAAACAATCAAAGACCAAACCGAGTTTTGTAGCATCTGCCAGTTTTGCTAAAGAGGTCATGATCGCACGCTAAGCGCGTGTCGGATGTTCAAAGAATTAAAGTATAACCGCGATCAGGACAGTGTCGCTTTGCAGCTAGCCGGTAAGCACGGGTCGGTCCACAGGGAGATGGTGGTATTTTACCTTCCTTGTCTTGGACGAGTCAATAAAGAATCTGTATGTTTGTTCGGTCTAACCTATGTGTTTATTTGCAAGTATAAAGTTGTTAAGAAAAGATACGAGATTGTAAGCTAAGAAATCCGTACTCAAAACCTTTGAGCCGAGTCTTGACCAATTGAAGCTAGAGCAATCGGCAACAACGTGGATTAGGGGATTTAAGCGCGGTATTCGTGGAATCCGGCTTATTTACCCTTGTCCTTCCGTTCTTGTCTCTTGCTTTCTCCTCCGGCCAAACCGAACGCAACCGGTCGCGGTTAGGAATCACCGTTTCCTTGTCAGGGTAGGGTGCCTAACGGAGCGCTTGCGTATGGTTTGGGCGAAGTTCAAATGGAAAATAACGGGAAAAAGAATTGGCAAAGAAATGTTAACTTATAATACCGTATTTCTTCTTAACAATAATAATTACATCATTCACAAAAATGAACAAAAGAGAACAAAAAGAGAAGAACAAATAAAAGAAAAGATTACAAGAGTTAAAGTGCATGAATAAAATTGCATGAAATAAAAAGACAAGTAATAAAAAGACAAGTAATAAAAAGCGGGTAATAAAAATACGGAACTAGGACCCAAGCCAAGCATGTGATCAATAGCCAACCCTTAAACTTGCAAATTCAATGAAGAGATTGCAAGATCAAGAGAAGGGTAGAAACCGCATGTGAAATGAAGTGCTAGTCCGTGGGAACGAAACGATACAACCCCTTGAGACCAATGACCAAAACTTAACCTTGCAAGCTCACTTAAGAGGTTGCAAGATCAAGTTAAGGTAGAGAGCTCAAGGGGGAAGCTAAACAAAAGGAATAACACAAAAGCCTTCATCTTTATTCACCTCCACAAAAAGCTTCTCACTTACAATTTCATGGAAGAGGAATGAAGAGGAAGAAGAAGAACTATACAAAATCCTAACAAAAGAGGCTACAAAATGGATCAAAAGAATGACCCTTGGCTTTGGCAAGTTCTGTTGTATTTATAGGCAGGGAAATGGGGTTCTAGGGCAACCAGCAGAGCATAGGTAAAAGTACCAAAATAACCCCAAAATTCGGCGCAGAGATGGGCCCACACTGCCGCGGAAGGGCGGCCAAAACCCCACTTTGGCCGCGCTTCCGCGGCCGTTTGGTGGAGTTGGGCTTGGCAATTTCATGTGGGTTCCTGGTTCCCTGTTTCCTGGTGTTTGGCATCTTCAGAATACACAAAAGTCTTCTACGATATCAGCAGATTTCCAAGTCCAAGATTGCATATCTTTTTACTTTTGACTTTGTCTCTCCCTCGAGCTCCGCGCACCCATTGATTCTTGTGCAGCCCACCTCGTGCTCTGTGCTTGTCCCAGACATGAATGACCACTGTCATATGTCTTGCATCGGAAACCGGTACTCGGCACTGGACGGATATGGATGACCGGAACCCGGCTTTTATCTGCTGTCGACAGATGTTCTGCTTTTAGCGTAACTGTGGAGATTTTATCTTGATTTACAATATTTGGACTGGAAACCTGTATTCTGTAAACATGTAACAAACACGGATTAAAAGTACCTACCTATAAACACATGAGCGTAAGAATGGGCGGTATAAAATGCAATATTCTGATATGAACAAATACCCCCAAACTTAACTTTTGCTCGTCCCGAGCAAAACCAATTATTCACAAAAATAAAATGATAACCGCACTTTCGCAGGGAACGCGATTGCACTGAGCATGTGCAACAAGCCGTTAAACCTCTAGGTGTCCCTAGTAGGAGGAGTGTTGTCTCCTGAGGGTTTTCAGCGGATACTACCCACAAAATCCGGTCAAGCTAGTTTTGTAAAATAACTAAGATTCACATCCTAAAGTTTTGTTTTAGAAAATAACAATTCTATAATCCTAAGTCTAGACCATCGAACCTTTATTTTTCACACCTCGCTTCTTATTTAACTACAGATTTTATATGTCTTTACGTGCAGTGCAAAATAGTGTCGTTAAGTTCCCGAAATGTCGAATAAAGTCATTATGTCACACAATAAAGCTCAGATAACAATTTTAAAAGGATCACATAAGTTTTATAAAGAGTTAAGCATTTATCAAGTTTCGTTTTCCAGTCAAGTTTCAACTTCAGAATTTCTATCTTCCCTAACAGGAAACTTGGTCTTATTCTTCACTCCACCTTTAACTTGTTTTCATTTCATACACACCTCTGTGAACGTGCAATAGTCTTTATCAAAGAGTAAAACCTTCATATCTCCGTTAAGAAATTTTTATAAAAGCCTGTCTTTTATCAAGATTATTCTCACACAAAGAACCGTTAGGAATTTTAACTCGGAGAGAACACTTGCTTGACTTTGTTTTAAATTGGACTTTTTAGGCTTCTTAGCGAGCTTTGGGCCAATGCACCCAAACCAGTTGGTTTTAGGGCATTAGGTGTAGAAACACCCCAGTGGACTTAATTACTCAAGTTACCTAGGTCCAAAAACAAAAGACAGTTTGGCGTGAAAAACATGATGATTCAATACGAACGGAGATATAACCGGTAGTTCAATTATTTTTTGGATAAAAGACGTGTTTAGTGGGTTTGGTGTGTAATCATTCCAATCAAGTTTCAGATGGGTTATTTTTCAGACTTAGTTCCAATTAAGGCATCAATAACATTCCTTCATATTCACTTACTTCATAAACTATTCTTGATATATTACTTATTTCAGAACAAACCTATTTGATCCTCAGAAAATCATTTATCTATTTAAAAGTTTTTAAACATAAAAGACTTGTCATCTAATTTCCAAGACTCACAACACGTGTAGTGTGATGTAAAGACGTATATCAACTATAGTTAACTTCAAAGGAGAGTTATCTTTCAGGTTTTCACAATCCAAACATAGTATTTAGTTATTCCTATTTTTTCAAACAAAAACCGTCGAATGTTGAATCAGAGTTCTTCGACAAGCTAACTTGAAAAAAAAGTTTTTATATTTTTAGAAAATTTTTAAATTTTTATGGGTTTTTAAATAAGGTATGCAAATGCAAAATATACAAATGAATGCGAAGGAAGAAAGCTTACCGAGCACACCCCCAAACTTAAACTTGACAGTGCCCTCACTGTCAGGCTATACCAAGAGGGTCAAAATAGTCGGCGCTCCTCCTAAAAACAAATTATATACAAAAACAGAAAAAAAAAACAAAAAATATATACAAAAAAAAATGTCCCCCCCAAACTTAAGTAAAACAGTGTTTCCACTGTTAAGCGATGAAGTTCAGGATTGGGGGGGAAAGAACAGTATCCATCTATACAAGGCCTTACACAGGCCAAAAGTTAACACCAACCATTCAAAGATTTTATCATGGTACAGCAGTGGTTGGTGAAAGAAGGTGAAGAGGTAAGAAATGGAGATTACGCGAGACCGCTTGTGGAGAGAAGTGGAATGCGGTCTCGGTAGATGAGGGGAAGAAGAATGGCGGAAGGGAAAAAGAAGTGGAATACGAACTTGAGGGTGCAAATGGAGTAAATAGATTAGCACAATTTGTGATGACCGATGTGTGGAAAGCGATTGTGCTAATATATTTACCCGTCGAGAGATTGGGTCAAATCCCTCAAGGTTCGTGAGAAACCATGGGTACGCCGAACTTGGTAAACCAGACATATGAAATGTAAGTGATACGGGTTCTTGCAAGGTCGGAACGATGGAAAGGATGGAGGGAAGTGGTTGAGGAAGGGTATCGGTTAAGGGTTCAGGAGGGTGTACACAGTCAGTGGAAGGATTAGGATGAATTGGAAAATCCGACTCATCAATTAAAACTGTATCATCATCAGTGCTATCCTCAATATTCTCCTCAAAATTCAGCTTATCCATGCAAATTTCATCAAAATCAAGATGCATATGGGGTTCGGGAAAAACATTTAAAGAATCGGGATGATGATTTGAAGAGAAAAACTCAGCCAAATCTACGGGTTCATCATCCAAAATGTTCCCAGCGTCAATATCCTCAATCAAGTGAAAATCAAAATTCTCTGACACCTCAACCAAAGCATGGATATTAATCAATTCAGGTTCTAAGATGGAGGTGTAAAGGTCAAAAGGTTTAGGATTGGTTTCACTTGGAAGAGACCCTTCGCAATCGGGCAAATCAAACACTACGAAGTCGCACAACTCATTAATCATTCTATCTTCAACTGATAATTCATTTGGGACACTTGATAGACTTTCAAAACAAGAGTTGTGGGATTCAACTTGAGACGGGTAGGTTTGATTTGGAAGGGGGTACATCTCACTCTCTCCACTCAAATTCACAGCCTGTCCTGCCGCCTCATCATACATTGAAAAAGTTGGAGCTAGTTGAAAACTAGCTACCGGATCACTAGGTTGTATGAGGGCGGCCATGGACGCATTCAAATCCATCATTTGTTGGCTTGACGCTACCCTAAAGTCTTCCAACGACTGTTCTAGACTAGACATTGGTTGTGAAGGGGTTTCAGTGAAAGATTCACAGTTGTATGGATACTGAAAACTCCCAAAAGGCGGTTCTGAAGCAATGTCTAGGGAAGGTGCATAAGTAGGGTAGGATTGGTAGGAATTGAATGGCTGGACAGGAGTGGGATCAACATTGGGATAAGAAGGTGAATGGAATTGTTGATCCCAAGAATTTGAAGTGGTGAAAGGAGTGAAAGATCGGCTACGAGATTGTTCAATACGTTCTGCAATAGACATAGGTCTTGGAATTGCAACATGACTCGAAGAAGGGGTATCAACGTAAGAAGGGGTGACTGTTTGAAATGGTTGATATGAAGTGGATTGCGGAGTCAAATTGTTTGTCCTAGACGCGTCTATCCGATCTTTCAAAGAAATTTTTGGCATGGAGGGGTCGTTCGATGTTCGGCCAAAGCAAGAACCGTAAGAAGTAATGTTCGGTTGTGGGTACCAAAGTTCGGCAAGAGTTTTGCGAGGTGGAGTACCCATGATATGAAGAGAGAGTGAAAGAAAGGAAGAGAAAAGGAGGGGAAAAAGAATGTGATTTTTATTTTTATTTTTTATTTAGTTAGTTGTTAGCAAAAGAATGAAGTATACACAAAAAAGAATATGGACAAAAATCACGACACAAAAATACCACACACCTAATCGTTCTAGGGTTCACCTAGGTCAACTAGACCTGCTCGAGAACTTGATTGTCGAAGTAAAACTGTGTCGAGAAACAGGCTCAAGATACACTGATCACGAGGCCAGGTAAGTGCAGAGATAAGGGGAGGTTTTCCAACGCTTTCGCGAAGTTCCTTAATTAAATAACCCTTTCTCTTTTGGCGGTTTCGCCGTTAACACTTTCCTAGACACCCCGTAAACAATATACCATTAAGCAAGCTTCTAAATACAGTTAACTTCTCCTAGTGAGCGCGAAGTCCTTAAGGCTTAAAGTCTAGTTTCTTTTAAAATTTGTGCGGGTTATCGTTATGCGCAAGTTCGCGATTTGTGGGCCACGGAAAAGGTGATGAAATCCTTTACCGTATGTTGTGGGGTTCGCTTTCCCTTAAGTCCGTATTAATTGATGCAATGCGCAATTCAAAAAATTCTTATAAAGAATCAAAACAATCGTTTTTTTAGTTTAAGCGCGGCGCTGCAACAAATACGGGTTAGTCAAGTTTTAGCGTTTGCTAGCGAACTTGCAAAGAATCCTGCAAAGAATAGTATATTGTAAGCGTCGGATTTGAGAAGAAGGTGTTAGTAAAGTACGTACCGTTTAAGTTTTGGGTTAGGAAACCCCCGTTGAATCAAATCCGGTAAGCTTGAAAGGTTCGCTTGCGCGGGTCAAACTACCCGGATCTTTGGCACTGTACTTCGGAATCACCTTAACGTTGAATGTACACTTTGCTTCCCCACTATCGCAGTTTGCAAATACGCAAAATTCTGCACACTTGCCCACAAAAATATTGTCCAAAAACAAAAAGAATATTTTTTTTTGTTAAATACGTACAAAAAGAATATTAACCCGAATAACAAGAAAGAAAATACGCTACCGTCTCCCCGGCAACGGCGCCATTTGATCGCACGCTAAGCGCGTGTCGGATGTTCAAAGAATTAAAGTATAACCGCGATCAGGACAGTGTCGCTTTGCAGCTAGCCGGTAAGCACGGGTCGGTCCACAGGGAGATGGTGGTATTTTACCTTCCTTGTCTTGGACGAGTCAATAAAGAATCTGTATGTTTGTTCGGTCTAACCTATGTGTTTATTTGCAAGTATAAAGTTGTTAAGAAAAGATACGAGATTGTAAGCTAAGAAATCCGTACTCAAAACCTTTGAGCCGAGTCTTGACCAATTGAAGCTAGAGCAATCGGCAACAACGTGGATTAGGGGATTTAAGCGCGGTATTCGTGGAATCCGGCTTATTTACCCTTGTCCTTCCGTTCTTGTCTCTTGCTTTCTCCTCCGGCCAAACCGAACGCAACCGGTCGCGGTTAGGAATCACCGTTTCCTTGTCAGGGTAGGGTGCCTAACGGAGCGCTTGCGTATGGTTTGGGCGAAGTTCAAATGGAAAATAACGGGAAAAAGAATTGGCAAAGAAATGTTAACTTATAATACCGTATTTCTTCTTAACAATAATAATTACATCATTCACAAAAATGAACAAAAGAGAACAAAAAGAGAAGAACAAATAAAAGAAAAGATTACAAGAGTTAAAGTGCATGAATAAAATTGCATGAAATAAAAAGACAAGTAATAAAAAGACAAGTAATAAAAAGCGGGTAATAAAAATACGGAACTAGGACCCAAGCCAAGCATGTGATCAATAGCCAACCCTTAAACTTGCAAACTCAATGAAGAGATTGCAAGATCAAGAGAAGGGTAGAAACCGCATGTGAAATGAAGTGCTAGTCCGTGGGAACGAAACGATACAACCCCTTGAGACCAATGACCAAAACTTAACCTTGCAAGCTCACTTAAGAGGTTGCAAGATCAAGTTAAGGTAGAGAGCTCAAGGGGGAAGCTAAACAAAAGGAATAACACAAAAGCCTTCATCTTTATTCACCTCCACAAAAAGCTTCTCACTTACAATTTCATGGAAGAGGAATGAAGAGGAAGAAGAAGAACTATACAAAATCCTAACAAAAGAGGCTACAAAATGGATCAAAAGAATGACCCTTGGCTTTGGCAAGTTCTGTTGTATTTATAGGCAGGGAAATGGGGTTCTAGGGCAACCAGCAGAGCATAGGTAAAAGTACCAAAATAACCCCAAAATTCGGCGCAGAGATGGGCCCACACTGCCGCGGAAGGGCGGCCAAAACCCCACTTTGGCCGCGCTTCCGCGGCCGTTTGGTGGAGTTGGGCTTGGCAATTTCATGTGGGTTCCTGGTTCCCTGTTTCCTGGTGTTTGGCATCTTCAGAATACACAAAAGTCTTCTACGATATCAGCAGATTTCCAAGTCCAAGATTGCATATCTTTTTACTTTTGACTTTGTCTCTCCCTCGAGCTCCGCGCACCCATTGATTCTTGTGCAGCCCACCTCGTGCTCTGTGCTTGTCCCAGACATGAATGACCACTGTCACATGTCTTGCATCGGAAACCGGTACTCGGCACTGGACGGATATGGATGACCGGAACCCGGCTTTTATCTGCTGTCGACAGATGTTCTGCTTTTAGCGTAACTGTGGAGATTTTATCTTGATTTACAATATTTGGACTGGAAACCTGTATTCTGTAAACATGTAACAAACACGGATTAAAAGTACCTACCTATAAACACATGAGCGTAAGAATGGGCGGTATAAAATGCAATATTCTGATATGAACAGGTCACTCCCGGTGAAGGGATCTCGGCTCTTTCCCCATCGAATAAGGTGCAGGGTATATCATATATACCGCTATGCAAAGCAAGACTGTAGCTACCCTTTTATTTTAAAATTTGATTCTACAACATCTTTTAGGTTTCTTTTCTTTCATTAATCACATTAATGAAGTCCCATCATTTAAGTCACCTAAACATCACGGATAAATACGACGTACACTTATGCCATCCGTATTTGCCTCGATGTCCCCTCGTGCACCGTTAGGTTAGGTAACTAACGACACAGCAGGGCAGGGCTAGTGCGGATGTAAAACATAAGTAACGTCTATATAATATATCATATATACTATATACTATATCCATCATAACATATCAAATGATCACATCACAGATATCGCAGCAGAAACATAGATATAATATGGGATATACTAGGACGTCCGTATTTAGTATTTAGCCAATAATAGAAAATACAGATTCCACAGTCGCGATGAATAACCAAGCCCACACCCTGGACCCCTACGAGAGCGGCAAGCGACCCTACCAATTCTGTAGTTTAGGAGACCCGGTCTCGACTCCTCGAGATGGCCTCCCACTGAACCCCAGAACCCGGTCACCTGTGCTCCCCTCCTTAGGTCCATCCTAATGCGGAAAAGTAAATAATATACAACACTGGTGGCATCAACCTCAACTCGGAAGTGCCCCAAATAAAAGAATATTACATTACATTTGAATTTACATGAATGAAAATATAAAACTCTCATCTCACATAAAACCCCCCGGCTTTTCAATCGCGACAATCCTGCACATCATATCTCAGCAACACATAATATCATATATCATCAACGTAAGTAAGTATGCATACACTGATCGTCGTCGATGTATAGCAACGACAATCGGTAAATACATACTACACTTACGGTCACAGAAAAGAAAGTGTAAAACTGCAATATCTGGAATCCACATTCTCTTTAGACATCGTAAATGCGAAATATCACATACTTCGTATTTCATATCTTATAATATGAATTCCACACATTGCATCACATTCCAGATAAATAGACAGTATTAAAGTTTTTCGAACGAACGATCAAATACCCAAGATTCCCTAAAGCTCAACACTTGAGCGAAGTTCAAAAACCTGGAGTGTGACACAGTAGTAGCGGTCCAGCCGTAGAAGAGTCAAGCCAACGCCTCACATGTGGCACGCCGTACTGCCCCAAACCCTAAGGTTCAAAGGGCAGTTCAAGACGGTCACATAATCGAGTTAAGGTTTGTTGTCTTCTAGAGGGTCCACCACAAAACTTGCACGTAATTCCGAAAGATTTAAACCCCGTGAAAAGTGAGCAAATGACACTCATTCGAACAATTCAATACTTTCTAATTATCCGGAAAAAAGCATGAAATCAAAATTCCGATCGAATCACCGACTCCCAAACAATCTCCAGAATAAACAGCATAAAGACCAGATTAAAAATACCCAAAAATATCACCAAGCAGTTATAAGTATTACTGTGCAAAAATTATGCACTGACACATCTGTACGGCCGCGGAACCGCGGCCCAAGCAAGCTTTGGCTGCGTTTCCGCGACGATAATAACTGTTCATGTCCTCGTATTTCACAGTAATGCTTATATTTTCCTGCTGTATTTTTTACATATTTTTAATTCTGAAAAACAGCAGGTTTGAAAAAATGTCCAGAGAGCACAAAAAATTCGTATTTTACGGTTCGATCGGAGTTTTAACTTCGCTAAAGTGTTGCCTAATGTTCTAGGTCGGCTCTGATACCAATATTGGGTTAGCCTAGCACCTCATGAAGGGTTTGGAAGCATCACATGTACTAAAGATTGAATTTTTAGGGTGCTAAGTTAACAAACAAAGAATTGTTCCTAGAAAAATTAGGGTTTCAAAATTTGCATATCATCTCATGATAGAAAAGCTAGGGTTTTGAGAGTACAACCTTTGTAGCTCCCTACGCTAGACTCCTCGGCTACTTGGGGTTTTGAAAAGGTCCGCTTGAACTCCCCTAGGTCACCGATGATCCACCCGGAGTCCGCTTTGTCCAAGCTAGCAACTTCGCAAGATCAAGAATGAAAATTGAAGCTAACACTCTAAACAAGTGGGCAAGACTTGTGTAGAATGATGTTGTGGTGGCTTTTCTTACTTCAAAATCCTAACTTGATGAGTATTTTGCTCACTTGAAAAATCTAGAGAGCAATGGAAGAAGGAGGAAGAAGATGGTGGCCTTTTTGAATAAAAGAGAATAAAAAACCACACCTTGAAAAGGAAAATATATCTATATATATTTTATCTCTCTCATCTCAAACCATGGTTGATCAAATAGAATATTATTGAACTTGAGTTAAAACCCAAAAGGAAAAGTAATCCATGGTTAAATGGTGGGTGAGCATGGTTAGGTCAAGAAGAGTGTAGAAAGCATCCATGAATTATCATTTTCTTTTCTTTTGTTTTAAATCAAATTCAATAATAATTTATATATAAATCAAACCATGGTGTGAGTCTTATATTGCCACCATTTTCATGTATGAACAACCATGATAGATGATGTATGTATGCACATCCATATGTGCATGAATCTATAAAGAAAGCATACATGCATGCATACATCCATCAAACACAAGAAAGGATTTCTAGTGAGAAACTAATGGTTAAATGATAAATCAACACTTGATTTATCAATCCGGCCATATCACATACGACCCCACCAAAAGCAAGCCGCCCGATCAATATACGGTATCCTATACGCGCATTTTAATCGGGTCCATGCGCATATCGCAAACGCGCACCATAACATTTCGCCTGGACTAGGTAACTCCTTTGTTGGACTCTAAGACTCGTCAATACGCCGGCAGTGGGTGATGATCATATCAAGCACCCCCAAGCCGCAAGCGGTCAGCTAAACGTAACGGCCACCCAGGTATTGAGCGATCAAGAGAGAACAAGCGAACCTGCTACAACTCCCGTCGAGCCAACCGGCAACACTACCGTGCAGCCCGGTCTCTTCGTCTGATATGTCGCATATCAAGTCTAGGGGTGGTAAACGTCAGACCTCAATAACCGATAAGTCGTGCCGATGTGAGGCCCATAACGGGTCGAGAAACTACTGGTAACACTTACCAGCAAATCTCTGAATCAGCCCTGGCCAGGGACTTCCCTGTTACGGCCAATAGAGCACAGTGCAACATCAACCCCCAATACCGGGAGAGATAAAACCCCTCCTATCGCTCATTGCCTCCATGTGACTCGGGACTGTACCCAAAAACCACCATTTTGCACGCCCTCATGGACGTGGTAAGGCGGAAATCAAAGCATAGTGGGAATCACACAAGACTCTATGACGATCTCGGTCTACAGACTAACCTGCACAAGTGTCACCTGAGAACTGCCATCTGACGTGAGGTATAATACCATATGGGAGTTCTCGGCGAGTCCGTCCAGTGTACCCAGTCTCCACTGAGCACCTGTATACCCTCTCTGATGTCAAACACCAATGGATATGGGATCATCCATCACCCATCTCATAGGTCGAGAAGCGTATACGCTAGTCTACACTGGTATATCGATGCCCCGTCTCGATACACCCACGACTAGGGACCTTGAAGGATGTACTTATGGACTACCATGTCCCCACTAGTATGATCCGCATCATAGTCCAGGTAGTCAAGTACACATCCTAAAGGTTTTACCAACATGTAACTATAAGACAGTATAAAGAGACTAGTATATATATTAAGATAAAGAGTAACCAGATAGCATACTATCTTATTGAGTAAGAAAGTCATCTCTATATATGTCCAAGCATCCAATATAATATACATCATCTGTACAATACTGGCCTCTAGGGCATACATACAACTAACAGGTAGCCCACTAGATGCCACAGGATGATGCCAATCTTGTAGACTTGCCCTCAAAGTCGAGCTTCACCTTGGCATATTCGGCATCCCATAATGTCATTAGCCACCAAGGGCTGATTGGGTATCCCTGTCGTTGATGGCTCACGCCGGCCCTTAGGAGTCCAATTACCCGCCTCCACTTCATAAGCAGTACACGGACGCTCCGTAAATTGGATAGAATGAATGGGTTCCATTGGTACTCCACATGTAAAACTATAACGACACCTTATAATATGACCATACCATACTCCCCATAGGAGAAGGCTCGTTTTGTCCTTATTATTGTTCCTAATCATAGCCATCACTTTCTCGTCTGATGGTGACTGTAGGAATGCGACCTCTGAGCGGGTATAAGGGAAGTGAGACAATTGTACCTAACAAAGACAAAAAAACCATCAACAAAAGGTGTTAGTTTTTCTTATGGGACTACTAACTCCAATGATAGCGGGCCTCACAAAATCATAATGGTTGCTCGTCAATGATGAGACAAGTGTAGGGTTACCTAGGGCGGAAACAAGGTTTCAGGAGGCATCGTTTATGCCAATTTCAAAAATTTGCCGTACTAAAGAACCCTAACCTAGAATCTTAACTAGAGATTTAGACGAAACAACAATGTAAACAACTTTACATCTAAGTGAATGAGGAATACAACCTTTGTAGACCGGTCCTTCACTTCTAAAACTCCGTGTAGTAGTCCCTTCGCTCCAAGTAGTGAACACCCGAACTCTAGTAAGGGTTCACATGAAGAAATGAACAAGCTTGCTCGAAGTCTTCGAGGCCGAAGATGATCTACGTCGAGGAGACTCAAGCTCATGCTACATCTTCACTAATGGTAGATTAGTGAAGCAAACACCATAAACTAAATGACTAATATACTGAGGATGATGAAGTAGGAATTGGGCTCACTTTTGATTAATTTTTCTCACAATATTTTATCACCTCGAGAAAATCTAGAAAGCTTTCTAATGAGGAAGAAGAAAATGAAACTCATGAGGTGAGAATAGCAACCATGGGTGAGTTAGTGTCATACACTAACTCATGTAGAGAATAAACCATGGCAAACAATAATGGTAAGGTTAATAAATATCTACAAGTAAAACAAAACTAGTGGACTAAGTCAAAGATACTTTAAGCTTCTCCAAGCTTCCAAGCATGACAATTTCCAACTAATATTGAATTACTTTAAATAAATAAAACCTCACATTATTATAAGCATGGTGTGAGTCTCATACACCCATGTAGCATGTGGCATCTAGCATAACACAAAAGATGCACATTAATATATATCACATATATACTAAGGTACACAAGTGAGAAAAAGAAATATTAAGTGAGCTAATATTAGTTAATGTAAGATAATATATCAAATATATAATTATAGATTAAATTATTAAAGCAACACTTGATTTAATAATCCGACTATATCACATACAACCGACTAATATCAAATGTATCAACTTGTCGAATCAACACTTGATTCGATAGCCCGGCTATATCACATATAGCCAACCGATATCATATATTGTGAGAATAGAATACAGTATCACATACTCGTATTAATCTCGGTCCCGCACATATCACATATGTGCTCCTACTTCATTTCGCATGAATCAGGAAACCTTTGTGTAGGACTCTAAAAACTAGTCAATACGCCGGCAGTAGGTGATGATCATATCAAACACCCACAAGCCGCAAGCGGACTGCTAAACATAACGGCCACCCGGGTATTGAGTGATCAGAAATTCAACAAGCAAGGCTTCTCAGACTCCTGCGAATCCAATCAATAACACTACCGTACTGTCCGGTCTCTTTGTCAGATATGTCGCATATCTTATCCTGGGGGTGGTAAACGTCAGACCCCAATAGCCCTGATATGTCATGCTAATGTGAGGTCCATAACGGTTCGAGAAGCTACTGATAACACTTACCAGTAAATCTCAGCAACTCTGGCCAGGGATTTCCTGTTATGGCCAATCAAGCATAGTGCAACATCAACCCCAAATACCGGGAGAGACGAATCCCCTCCTATCGCTCATTGCCTCCATGTGACTCGAGACTGTACCCAAAAACCACCGTTTTGTACGTTCTCTTGAACGTGGTAAGATGGAAATCAAAGCACAGTGGGAATCACACAAGACACTATGATGATGTCGGGTCGACAGACTAACCTGTACCAGTGTCACCAGAGAACTGCTATCTGACGATAAGTATAATACCATCTAGGAGTTCTCGGCGAGTCCGTTCAGTGTACCCAGTCTCCACTGTGCACCCGTATACCATCTCTGATGTCAAACACCAATGGATATGGGATCATCCATCACCCATCTTATGGGTCAAGAAGCGTATACGCTAGTCTACTCTGGAATATCGATGCCCCATATGGATACTCCCACGACTAGGAACATTTGATGGATGTACTTGCCGACTACCTTTGCCCCACTAGTATGATCTGCATTATAATCCTGCTAGTCAAGTACTCATCTTAAGAGCTTTATCAACATGTAATAGAGAGACAATAGGTGTACATGTTAAGATAAAGAGCAACCAGATAGCATACTATCATGTCGAGCAAGAAAGTCCTCCCTATATATGTCCAAGCATCCACTACAATATACTTCACATGTACAGTAATGACCTCTAGAGCATACACATAACTAACAATCTCCCACTTGCACTAAGGCCATTTGTTGTAGTATCTCATATTCAACGTCCTATAGAAGTCTCTCTAGGGAAAGGCCTCTGTGAGTGGATCCGCCGTGTTATCTTTCGCGTCAACTCTCCTTACCTCGATCCCTTGGAGATCAACCATCTCCCTGATCAGGTGATACTTTCCTCAGAATATGTCTGGATCGCTGATGGGACCGATGTTCCTAGGCCAAGGACACAACTCCATTGTTGTCACAATAACAGTTATTGGACGCTCAATGGTAGGAACCATGTTCATTTCATGAACAAGAATTATCCAGATATCCACTTTGGTAGCATCGTTGGTAGCGATGTATTCAGCCATTATCGTCTAGTCTGCCACGGTATCTAGCTTTGAACTCTTCCAACATACCGTCCTTCCATTGAGGGTAAAGACAAAGCTCGTGACTGACTTTCAGTCGACCTTATCACTCTAGAAGCTTGAATTGGTAAAGGACTCCCACTAGAGTTCACCGTTACCAAACCCTTAAGAACATCTTTTTAGTGCTTCTCAAGTACATAAGAATGTCCTTCATAGCTGTCCAGTGATTCTCCCAAGATCCGATTGATTCCTGATCACTACATCTAGTGAGTTAGCTATATCGGGCCTGGTACATAACATCACATACATGATAAAGCCTATTGCCGAAGCATAGGGTATCCCATGCACGCGAGCTCTCTCCAAATCAATCTTGAAAGACTTCTTTTTGGAGAGAGTGATTCCTAAGTAAGTGGACGAACAACCACGCTTAGAATCTTCCATACTAATCCCCTTTAGTATGGTGCTAATGTACCTGGATTTGGGACACTCCCAATATCCACTTAGATCTATCACCACAGATCATAATCCAAAAGATGTAGTAGGTATCATCCAGATCTTCTTTAGAGAATCCTCGTGATAAGAGGAGCTTGACCGAGTGTAGCATAGTAAACCATTTCCTGTCAAGAGTATGTTATCTACGTACAATATGTGGAAGACAACTATATTCTCTACTATCTTCTTGTATATACAAGGTTCATCTACCTTTTTGATGAAGTCAAACACTTTGACCGACACATCAAAACAGATGTTCCAACTCCGCGATGCATTCTTTAACCTGATGGACTTAAGCATAGTCACTGGTGAAAAGGTTTCATCATAAACCACACCTGGTTTTTGATGAAAATCTTTTACTACAAATCTAGCTTTGAATGTCTCAACTTTTCCATTTACACCAAGAATCTTCTCAAGATCCATTTGCTCCCAATGGGTTTTACCCCTTCAGGTGCAACATCAAAAGTCATACTTTGTTGGTGTACATGGATTCTATCTTTGATCGCATAGCATCCAGCCTTTTCACAGAGTCCCCACTCGTGATGGCCTGCCCGAACCTGGTTGGTCATCATCTACCATGATGCAATCCTTGCTCCTACCGTCACCGAGGAAACCGTAGTATCTCTCAGGTGGATGAGGAACCCTACCAGATTCGCGGAGAGGCTGAGGTTCGTTGGAAACTATTGAATCCTTTGGTTTCACCAAATCATCAGCTGTTAGTTTGTTTAGACGGAACACCTTCCAGTTCTACCTCATGACTACAAATTTCTTCATAAGAAATTGCTTTTCTAAAAAGGTGGTATGCTGAGAAACAAAACACCTTTTGCTCCTCAGTTTGGTAGAAGATATTTCCTCGCGAATGTTCGGGATATCCAACACTTATACAGAACTGATCTTGCCTCGAGCTTGTTCGGATTCTGCCTTTCAACATAGGCCGGATAATCCCATATCTTAACTCGTTTAAGAAATGGTCTCTTCCCATACGATATCTCATATGGAGTGGTAGGTACTGATTTGGTTGGAACCCCATTCAATAGGTATGCAACTTCTCAAGTGCATAACACGAAAAGGAAACAGGCAACTCAGCAGTACTCATCATAGAGTGCACATATCTCATAGGGTGCGATACCTCCGCCCCGATACACCATTGTTCTGTGGTGAACACGAAGGAGTAAGCTGAGAGAGAATCTCATTCCCCTTTTAGAAACTCCAGGAACTCCATGCGCAAGTATTCTCCTCCTCGATCACATCGTAGGACTTTATACTTCTACCCGTCTGGTTCTTAACTTCAAGATTATATTCTTTGAATTTCTCAAAAGTTTCAGACACGTGTTTCAACAGGAATATATGTCCGAAACTCGAGAGATGATCAGTGAATATAATGAAGTACGAAGAACCAACCCTGGCATTTGTAGACATAGGACTGTTTACATCATCGTGTATCCTTCCCAAGAGTTCAGTAACTCTTTCTCTGTTTCTAGTAAATAGAGTATTGGTCTTTTTATCCTTGAGACAAGACTGACAAGTATCATAAGATGAAAATTCGAACAAATTCTCATATTCATTCCTTATGTAACTTAGCTGGTCGTGTCGCATTGATATGACCTAGTCTACAATGCTACAAGAAGGATTCGTTCATTTCTGAACCACTCCACTTGTGTGTGTTCTAGATACTTTAAACTGTGGATTGATTTAGAACGTATATGCTATTACATAACGTGCCTGACCCAATCAACTCTTGATTCGGGAAAATGTTCACAACATTATCCTTCAATACAGAATTATATCTTTCTTTAACTCAATGAAGAATTTGATGTAATGTTGTATATCAGGTTCGGTATGTAATAACATTCGTTCAATATCAATGTATTTACCATTTGGTAATACAAGGGGATATTTTCCAACTGATTTGGCTGCAACAATTGAACCATTCTCTAACACTTAGAGACATATCACCCATTCTCAGTTCTCTACCTTTTTGTAGCCCATGTAACAGATTACATATGTGGGATCCTAATCCGGTATCTCATACCTAGGACGTAGCGGATACTGAGAAACAGTTCTTGGTAATGAACACACCCGAAGAAGATGCATCAACATGCACATTCCTCGATTGGGTGTCATGGGAATCCGGATATTCTCCTATTTCCTGCTCGGACTTATAATAATTATAAGATAGAGCGGAACCAACGTTCCCCAGCTCAGTATAATAAGCAGGTTTGGTCAATACATCCATATTATTATCTTGATTAAGGCGTGGCATGGTCGCTACCAGGAGAGAGAGAGAGAGAGAAGAAAACACTCAGCGTATGCTCTTGTAAGATCAGATTGGTTATTATTTTATCTAATCAGGATGACACCCGCTGTTTTTATCAAATTTTCCTTAAAACCCTAAAATGTAAGACTAGCCGGGATTAATTACACCCTACAAGTTTGCCAATCTTCCGGTCAGGCCAGTGTTGGTACTTTGAGGGAGGTTCCTCGTGCTTTCGCACGGACTTAATTAAAATAAACCTCATTTTCCCAGGGGCGTAACCCCATTAACACTTTTCTAGAAACCTACTTGATCGGCTAATTGTAATGTGCAAAACTCTCCGAGGAGTAACTCTTACTCGCAGTGGGTATCGAGATCCAACTATCTCATAGAAGGTATGCAATCTCATTGCAAATTTCAACACTTGAAATTCCCTATAATATTTTACACCTAGCTTCCTATGACCTTGACGAAGGCCAACAAACCATAGGCCGCTAGTCAAGTTCAACCCGTATATTTCATGATTGAATTAAACCAACCCGCACGACCCTTGACGAAGGCTAATAAAGTCGCACGACTACCCTAATCCAATCGCATCTCATGCTTTAGCAGATAAGCACTAGTTAACTACCGCACACTATGCCTTGACAAAGGCCAACAAACGTAGCACGAATACTAAGTAGTACTTATCTGAAATGATGGAGGGCTACGACGGGATTTTAAGAAAACCTTTTGCGTAATGAACTTGACATCGTTGTAGAATCGAGTAATTTTGAAAAGAGTGTTTTTGAGGCTTTTGCTAGTTTCTCTAAAGAGGTCACTCCCGGTGAAGGGATCTCGGCTCTTTCTTCATCGAATGAGTTGCTGGATATTTCACAAATACCACTATGCAAAGCATAAACTAAAAAAGCAATCAAAAGACAAAACCAAGTGGGTTGTAGCATCTGCCAGTTTCGCTAAAGAGGTCACTCCCGGTGAAGGGATCTCGGCTCTTTCCTTATCGAATAAGGTACTGGATATTCTACAAGGAATACCGCTATGCAAAGTAAGAATTAGAGCTACCGGTTTTTAAAACAAGATTCTGCAACATTTTTAGGTTTCATTTATTTCATTAATCTCGTTAATGAAGTCCTATCAATTTTATGCTTCCTAAGCATCACAGAAGAAACGAAAGCAGCAATATTTATTATATATCATATATATAATATAAGCATTCGTCTCATAATATCAAGTGATCACATCACAGAATATCAGCAGCAGAAGAACACATATGAAATATTGGATATATTAGGAATTCCGTGTTTTAAATTATGCCAGTAAAATTCACGGATTCCACGGTCGCGATGAATAGTCAAACCCACATCCCTAGACCCCTACGAGAGCGGCAAGCAACCCTACCAATTCTAGAGTTAGTAGACCCGGTCTCAACTCCTTGAGATGGTCTCCCACTGGATCCTGAACCCGGTTACTTATGCTCTCTTCCTTGGGTCTATCCTAATGCGGAAAAGTAAATAATATATATCAATGGTGACATCATCCTCAATCCGGAAGTGCCCCAATAAAAGAATATTACATACAAGATTTTACATGAATGAAAATGAAAAACTCCCATCTGACATAAAAAACCCCGGCTATTCAAAACACGACGATCCAATATAACATATCACAGCAACACATAACATCACATGTCATCAACGTAAGTAAATATGCGTATCCCAATTGTCGTTGACATATAGCAACGAAACCGGCGATACACCACATATTACACTTACAGTTGCAAAAAAGAAAGTGAAAAACTACAACAATTAGAATCCGCAACCATCTTAGACATCATAAGCCCAATGTATCACATACTTTGGATTTCATGCCCAACCAAATGAATTCCTTAGACATCGCATGCCTAACAATTATAAACCCTGTATTTTAGTCTCGATATTGAAAACACTTTTCAATAACCTGTTAGGTAATTCAACAAGATTCCCGATAATCTGATCGAATGCTCGTCGGAAACTTTAGTAGATAGCCGCACCCCGATACCGTCGACGAAGTGCACTAAGGCGGAACACCGCGGCCGCAAGCACCCGAACGGATGCTTTTGGCGACGGGGTTCTCCTACAGTCACTTGGTCGGGGCTTTGGGGCATGGCTATCTAGTAAGGTTACCCGGCGAGTATTCGCGTACGCTACATGATTGCGACGGACTTTTGATCCACATCAAAATCCCGTGGCAACCGATCAAATAGGACTAAATTGGTAGATTTATAAAATTCAAATTAGTTTTCATAAAACTAATTATGTGGATTCCAAATATTGTATTACAAACACAGATAGCTAGATGATATTAAAATTTTCGATCGAAAAAACAAACACCCAAAATTTCCCAAAAAGCTCAACATTTGAGCGGAGTTTAAAATGTACCCAGAACATGACACAGCACCTATGGACCAACCGTAGAAGGGTCAACCCTTACCTCACCTATGGCGCCGCGGAACTACCACAAACCTTAGGGTCTGATGGCGGTTCCGACGGTCACAGAATTGAGTTAGGGTTTCGTTCTTCTAGAGAGTCCACAGAATTACCTCCATGATTTTCTGAAGATTTTAAACTTGGAAAAATGCAACTCTTGGAAAATTTCCAGCGAGGGAAAATATGGGTTAATGATATCCGTTCGAACTTTTTAACGTCGTCTAAATAACCCGAAACAATGTTAAAATTACGAATACGAAACACTCCGAATTTCCAATACAGTAAGACCACATCACATGCAGGAAAAAAACAAGCAACACCAAAACCCAGAGACTGGAACACCCTAAAAAATTCAACTCGAAATGATGCAGGAAAACCGAGAAGGCCGGTTTTATCCTTGATGTGGCCGGCCATTTTTCGGCGAGAGGGGTTAAATTTTCTGTAGTGTTCATGTTACATCTCATATAACATTCTGCAGTCGATTAAAATTTTTTTTGACTATCTGAAAATTTCAATAGAAACTGGGTCTTTGTATCGGGTGTTTTGGAGTTATTTCGGTTTCATAATTTAACAAATATCGTCTAATTCTCTAGCTTATCTCTGATACCACTGTAGGGTTACCTAGGGCGGCAGCAAGGTTTCGGGAGGCATCGTCCATGCCAATTTCAAAAATTTGCCATAGTAAAGAACCCTAACATAGAATCTTAACTAGAGATTTAGATGAAACAACAATGTAAACAACTTTACATCTAAGTGAATGAGGAATAAAACCTTTGTAGACCAGTCCTTCATTTCTAAAGCTCCGTGTAGTAGTCCCTTCGCTCCAAGTAGTGAACACCCGAATTCTAGTAAGGGTTCGCATGAAGAAATGAACAAGCTTGCTCGAAGTCTTCGAGGCCGAAGATGATCTACGTCGAGGAGACTCAAGCTCATGCTACCTCTTCACTAATGGTAGATTAGTGAAGCAAACACCCTAAACTAAATGGCTAATATAATAGAGGATGATGAAGTAGGAATTAGGCTCACTTTAGATTAGTTTTTCTCATAACATTTCATCACCTTGAGAAAAGCGAGAAAGCTTTCTCATGAGGAAGAAGAAAATGAAGTGGAGAAGAGAATGAAACTCATGAGTTGAGAATAGCAACCATGGGTGAGTTAGTGTTATACACTAACTTATGTAGAGAATAAACTATGGCTAACAATAATGGTTAGGTTAATAAATATCTACAAGTAAAACAAAACTAGTGGACTAAGTCAAAGATATTTTAAGCTTCTCCAAGCTTCCAAGCATGACAATTTCCAACTAATATTGAATTACTTTAAATAAATAAAACCTCACATTATTATAAGCATGGTGTGAGTCTCATACACCCATGTAGCATGTGACATCTAGCATGACACAAAAGATGTACATTAATATATATCACATATATACTAAGTGTATACAAGTGAGAAAAAGAAATCTTAAGTGAGCTAAAATTAGTTAATGTAAGATAATATATCAAATATATAATTATACATTAAATTATTAAATCAACACTTGATTTAATAATCCGTCTATATCACATACAACCGACTAATATCAAATATATCAACTTATCGAATCAACACTTGATTCGATAGCCCGGATATATCATATATAACCGACCGATATCACATATCACGAGAATAGAATACGGTATCATATACTCGTATTAATCTCAGTCCCGCACATATCACATATGTGCTCGTACTTCTTTTCGCATGAACCAGGAAACCTTTTGTTAGGACTCTAAAGAATCGTCAATACGCCGGCAATAGGTGATGATCATTTCAAACACCCATAAGTCGCAAGCGGTCTGCTAAACGTAACGGCCACCTGGGTATTGAGCGATCAGAAGATCGACAAGCAAGCTTGCTCATACTCTTGCGAATCCAATCAGTAACATTACCGTACAGTCCGGTCTCTTCGTCAGATATGTCGCATATCTTAACCTGGGGTGGTAAACATCAGACCCCAATAGCCCTGATAAGTCATGCCGATGTGAGGTTCATAACGGTTCGAGAAGCTACTGGTAACACTTACCAGTAAATCTCAGCAATCCTAACCAGGGATTTCCTGTTATGGCCAATCAAGCATAGCGCAACGTCAACCCCCAATACCGGGAGGGACAAATCCTCTCATATCGCGCATTGCCTCCATGTGACTCGGGACTGTATCTAAAAACCACCGTTTTGCACGATCTCTTGAACGTGGTAAGGTGGAAATCAAAGCACAGTGGGAATCACACAAGACACTATGATGATCTCGGGTTGACAGACTAACCTGTACTAGTGTCACCAGAGAACTGCTATCTGACGATAGGTATAATACCATCTAGGAGTTCTCGGCGAGCCTGTTCAGTGTACCCAGTCTCCATTGAGCACCTGTATACCATCTCTGATGTCAAACACCAATGGATATGGTATCATCCATCGCCCATCATATGGGTCGAGAAGCATATACGCTAGTCTACTCTGGAATATTGATGCCCCGTCTCGATACCCCAACGACTAGGAACATTTGAAGGATGTACTTACCGACTACCTCTGCCCCAATAGTATGATCTGCATCATAATCCTTGTAGTCAAGTACTCATCCTAAAGGCTTTATCAACATGTAATAAAGAGACAATAAGTGTACATGTTAAGATAAAGAGCAACCAGATAGCATACTATCATGTCGAGCGTGAAAGTCCTCCCTATATATGTCCAAGCATCCAATACAGTATACATCACATGTACAGTAATGGCCTCTAGGGCATACACATAACTAATAATCTCCCACTTGCACTAAGATCATTTGTTGTAGTATCTCATACTCAACGTCCTATAGAAGTCTCTCTAGGAAAAGGCCTCTGTGAGTGGATCCGCCGTATTATCCTTCGCATCAACTCTCCTTACCTCGATCCCTTGGAGATCAACCATCTCTTTGATCAGGTGATACTTTCCTCTGAATATGTCTGGATCGCTGATGGGACCGGTGTTCCTAGGCCAAGGCCACAACTCCATTGTTGTCACAATAATAGTTATTGGATGCTCAATAGTAGGAACCATGTTCATCTCATGAACAAGAATTATCCAGACATCCACTTTGGTGGCATCGTTGGTAGCGATGTATTCAGTCTTTATCGTTTAGTCTGCCATGGTATCTAGCTTGGAACTCTTCTATCATACCGTCCCTCCATTGAGGGTAAAGATAAAGCTCGCGACTGACTTTCAGTCGACCTTATCACTCTGGAAGCTCGAATTGGTAAATGACTCCCACTGGAGTTCACCGTTACCAAACCCCCAAGAACATCTCTTTAGTGCTTCTCAAGTACTTAAGAATGTCCTTCATAGCTGTCCAGTGATTCTCCCAAGATCCGATTGATTCCTGATCACTACACCTAGTGAGTTAGCTACATCTGGTCTGGTACATAACATTGCATACATGATAGAGCCTACTGCTGAAGCATAGGGTATCTCTTGCACGTGAGCTCTCTCCAAATCAGTCTTGGAAGACTTCTTCTTGGAGAGAGTGATTCCTGAATAAGTGGGTAAACTACCATGCTTAGAATCTTCCATACTAAACCCCTTTAGTATGGTGTTAATGTACTGGATTTGGGACACTCCCAACATCCACTTAGATCTATCACCATAGGTCATAATCCACAAGATGTAGTAGGTATCTTCCAGATCTTCTTTGGAGAATTCTCGTGATAAGAGAAGCTTGACCGAGTGTAGCATAGTAAACCATTTCCTATCAAGAGTATGTTATCTACGTACAATATGTGGAAGACAACCATATTCTCTACTATCTTCTTGTATATACAAGGTTCATCTACCTTTTTGATGAAGTCAAACACTTTGACCGCCACATCAAAACAGATGTTCCAACTCTGCGATGCCTGCTTTAATCCTGATGGACTTAAGCATAGCCACTGGAGAAAAGGTTTCATCATAAACCACACCTGGTTTTTGATGAAAACCTTTTACTACAAATCTAGCTTTGAAAGTCTCAACTTTTCCATTTACACCAAGAATCTTCTCAAGATCCATTTGCTCCCAATGGGTTTTACCCCTTCAGGTGCAACATCCAAAGTCATACTTTGTTGGTGTACATGGATTCCATCTTTGATCGCATAGCATCCAGCTTTTTCACAGAGTCCCCACTCGTGATGGCCTGCCCGAACCTGGTTGGGTCATCATCTACCATGATGCAATCCTTGCTCCCACCGTCACCGAGGAAACCTTAGTATCTCTCAGGTGGATGAGGAACCTTGCCAGATTCGCGGAGAGGCTGAGATTCGTTGGAAACTATTGAATCCTTTGGTTTCACCAAATCATCAGCTGTTAGTTTATTTAGCTGGAACACCTTCCAGTTCTACCTCATGACCACAAATTTCTTCATAAGAAATTCCTTTTCTAAAAAAGTGGTATGCTGAGAAACAAAACACCTTTTGCTCATCAGTTTGGTAGAAGATATTCCCTCGCGAATGTTCGGGATATCCAACAAATTTATACAGAACCGACCTTGCCTCGAGCTTGTCCGGATTCTGCCTTTCAACATAGGCCGAACAACCCCATCTCTTAACTCGTTTAAGACACGATCTCTTCCCATACCATATCTCATATGGAGTGGTAGGAACTGATTTGGTTGTAACCCCATTCAATAGGTATGAAGCTTCTTAAGTGCATAACACCAAAAGAAAACAGGCAACTCAGCAGTACTCATCATAGAGCGCACCATATCTCATATGGTGCGATACCTCCGCCCCGATACACCGTTGTGCTGTAGTGTACACGAAGGAGTAAGCTGGGAGAGAATCTCATTCTCCTTTTAGAAACTCTAGGAACTCCATGTGCAAGTATTCTCCTCCTCGATCACATCGTAGGACTTTATACTTCTACCCGTCTGGTTCTTAACTTCAAGCTTATATTCTTTGAATTTCTCAAAAGTTTCAGACTCGTGTTTCAATAGGAACATATGTCCGAATTTCGAGAGATGATCAATGAATATAATGAAGTACGGAGAACCAACCCTGGCATTTGTAGACATAGGACCGTATACATCATTATGTATCCTTCCTAATAGTTCAGTAACTCTTTCTCTGTTTCCAGTAAACAGAGTATTGGTCATTTTATCTTTGAGACAAGACTGGCAAGTAGCATAAGATGAAAATTTGAATAAATTCTCATATTCATCCTTATGTAACTTAGCTGGTCGTGTCGCATTGATATGACCTAGTCTACAATACTATAAGAAGGATTCGTTCATTTCTGAACCATTCCCTTAGGAGATCCAACGATGCTAAAGATGGAAACCTTTGCACTCACATCCAAGCCACGTGAGAGCAACGCTGGGGGACATTTGTCCCCTTATAAAAAAAGGGGGAGAAAGAAAAAAAAAGAGGAGAATTCCCCACGTTTTAATCCTCACGTGTTAAACACGTTAGCGCTTATATGCAAAGCGTATAAGCACTGAAAGCAAACAACTAAAGGCTAAATAGGCCTCACGTGTTAAACACGTGAGTGCTTATATGCAAAGCATATAAGCACTAAATAAACTGATTAAAACCCACATCGGGGTCATATGTTAAACATGTGAGAACACCCTTTTGAAGTTAGCTTCAGATAGAGTTAAACTCTATACATAGAATTAAATTCTATTTTGTATGCAAAGCATATAAGCATTAAGAGTAAGTGGCTAAAGACCAGATTGACCTCATGCGTGAAACACGTGTGTGCCCATATGTAAGGTATATGGGCACTAAATAAAATAGACTAAAACCCATGCCGGGGTCACATATTAAACACATGAGAGCGCCTCCCTAAACAATAATTAAATTCTATTCTTGGGAAAATACCATCCTTGATCTTTCTAAAAGGGAAAGATATTCTCTGTTAACAGAGAATCGTTGGATCAAAGGTCCAATGGTGATTAAAAATCACCAAATATAGAATTAAATTCTATTGGGGGGAAATATCTCCCTAACCTTTCTAGATGAGAAGGATATTTTCTGTTAAACAGAAAGTTGTTGGATCAAAAATCCAATGAAATGGAAGAATATTTCCCCAATCTTTCTAAACAAAGAAAGATTGTTCTCTGTAAAACAGAGATCAATTAGATTAAAATCCAAGGGTGATTAAAAATCACCGTTTAATAAAATAAAATTCTATATACGAGAAAATATTTCCCCAATCTTGCTAAAAACAAGAAAATATAATCTGTAAAATAGAAATCACTGGATCAAAAATCCAACGGTGGATAAAATTCCCCAAATAATATTTGAGAACAATTAAATCAATTGGAATCTCTCAATGAGAGATTTTCTCAAAACCGATCAACAATTTTCCTTGCCTATATAAAGGACATGAGACTTCAAGTCTTAGAGATAGATATAGAGACAGAGAAGACACGCAAAAAAGGAGGAACCCCCCAATAAGCTTCTGCAAACAAAAAGATAGAAGCTGCAATTGAGAATTCAATTCTCCGTCAAAGAAAATCTACATGTACTTTCAAATCCTATGTAAAGAAAAGTAGAGATAAAATGTATCTCTTTTGCCTAACAAAAAGAAAATAAGGGCTCAACCCTTCATAAAAAGAACTTAGTTCTTATTCTGATCCGTGATTTGCAAAGAAAATCTTTCCACAAGTTGAGAATTTAATTCTCATCGGGGAGATTTTGTTCTTCAAACTCAAAATTTAGGGGAAAAAACTAGATTAAAAAGAAGGGAGAAGAGAACTTATGGTTCTAAGAATTTAATTCCTCTGCAAGCAGGGTTTAACCCTATATAAAAGAACTTAGCATGAAAAGAAACTTAGTTCTTCAAAAAAAAAAAACAGAGAAAAGATCCCAAATCTTCAAAAACAAAGACCTTGGTGATCATTAATGGTCAAAATGCCATTAACAGAGATTCAATTTCTAAAAAAGGAACTCAGCGCCTCATGTGAAAAACACGTGAGCGACCAAAATATTCCCAAACAAAGGACTCAGCGCTTCATGTGCTTCCTACATGGACGCCCAAACAAATGACTCAGCGTTTTGCGTGCTTCCATGTGGGCGCTCAAAACAGAAGGCCAGCGCATCATATGAAATACATGTCGGCGCTGAGTAAAAGTGCTTAGCACTGATTGGGCAGCGCCCACGTCCCAGCGCCACACATGCTCCCCATGTGAGCGCCATATAAAAGTTCTTAGCAGTATATATTCAGTCAAAATGACTCAAGTGCTTAACATTGATTAGGCTGCGCCCATGATTGAGTGCCTCACATGATACACATGTGAGCGCCAGAGCACCAAACAAGTGCATAGAACTTCTGCATAAAAGAAAAGGACTGAGCAAACAGAACCATAAATAAGTGCTTAGCACTTTTAAATTAAAAAACCTGAGTAGACCAAGCCCAAATTGGATAAAAATCTCTCTAAAGTTTCTTGCAGCTGAGCCCAAATACTCTGTTGTTGAATCTCAACTAAAATTTGATGATCCTTAAATATTGCTAAGTTGATCTTAGTCTCAAATAGGACTAACGTATTCTTAATTAAAATGAATTGAGCCTAAATGCTCATATATTTAAGTAGATCTTAATCTCAAACCAGATTAACGGTCTTAGAATAATACAAAATATTTTTGATCTAAACGAAAATATAACATAAGTTAAAAATCCCAAATCTAAAAATATACGGATTTGGACTGATCCGCGCCCTACGGGCGATGATATAAACTAGTCTCCATATACAATCCACGGGCAACCTTAACAAACAAAATAACATACGACACGAAGTGAACTACTGGAGAAGGAGAAAGTGGTTATCACAACGCGATAACGTAATTAACTGTAGGGGCTTGCATCTGCAGAAAAGAGCATCCCCACAATCAAAAACCCTCCCCTCACAAATGAGGGGGAATCTGATGAAGTCTGCTACAACAGTCGCATCTATCTAAAGCTTCGATATACGGTGCCATAAATCAAATTGGTATCTTCAGAGAGGTGGATGGATATGTCCAAATAGCATCTGGCCCCAAATTTAGGCAAGACGATCTATCTCAGTTCGTCTATGTTTTGTTAGTGATATATGCCCTAGAGGCCATTATTGTATCATACTGGTTTGTATATTACTTAATGGAAGCTTGGGATATTCACAGTTGTATTGACAGTCTTGCTCAAAATGGTAGTATGCTACTTAGTTTATTTCTACCTCAATATGTGCATATGTTTCTTTTAGCATATCGCTTATACATATTGGTAGAGCCCATCGGATCTTTGCTTGATTACCAGCGTTGTGATGGCAGTCACACTACTGTGGGCTGGGTAGTTTAAAAGAATATCCTTATATAGGTCCCTAGTCGTAGGATTATCGAGACAGGGCATCGATACTCCAGAATAGACTAGCGTATACGCTTCTCATCCCAACAGGAGAGATGGTCTGTTCCACAGCCATTAGTACGTCGTACTAGAGATATTATACATGTGCTCATTAGGTTATCAGTACACTGGACAGGACTCATTGGGAACTGCTGGTGGGTATTATACCTATCGTCGGGTAGCAGTTCCCAGGTGACATGAGTACAGCTTAGTCCGTCGACTTGACACTGCTGCTTCTCCTTGAGTGTGTTCCCACTGTACTTTGATTACTACCCTACCACGGCTCAAAGGAGTCATGCAAACAGTTAGTAGTTGGGTGCAGTCCCAAAGCACTTGGAGGCAGTGGCGGTTAGATAGGATTCATCTTTCCCGGTATTAGGGGTTGATATCGCGCTGTGTTCGGAGAGCCATTACACAAAGTCCCTGACCAGGGCAAGCGAGATTTACTGGTAGGCATTCCAGTAGTTTCTCAGGGTGTTTTGGGCTACACTCCGACACGACTTATTGCGCTATTAGGGGTCGGACGATTACCGCCCCTAAGCCCGATATGCGATACACTTACATGAACAGATTGGACTGTACGGAGATTGTCACATACAGGCTCAGTAGGAGTTTAGATGAGTTTGCTCATCGGCCTTCTTATCGACAGATACCTGGGTAGTTGTTACGTTCAGCTAGTACCGCTTGCGGCTTATGGTTAATCCCCTGCCAGTGTACTGTCGAGTCTTTATAGTCCCACATAGAGAGTTTCCCTGCATTGGACGAAAGATGTAGAGGCCGTATGGTTTTACGGCAGGGCTTCGATTGCGTACGTGTACTTGTGCGCATATGATGATCGGGCGGATAATACTAGTGGGCTTTGGTTTAAGCCGGATACTAGTATTATATGGATGGATCAGTTTCGTCTTATTGTATTCGTGTTTCTCGAAACACGGATATGGGTATGTATATACGGATGAGAGGGGCATTCTTGTAATTACTCGAGATTGCTTTTAGAAGGAGACACCTCTTTAGGGTTTTGATCATTTACTTGATTAAAACAATTATGAGATGGAGGAAATGGATTATTATTTTTAATAATGATAATTCAAGCATGGCTACTTGGTTTGACTATTTGAGGCTTGGTTTGACTTAGATATTTTGTGAGATATTTGTGTGGCACTAGATATTTTGGGTGAGATATTTTCTTGCTATGCTTATAGTCATATCAAGTGAGCCATCTTATTTATCATTATCAAAATCACTTTCTCTTTCCTCAAGCCATCTCCTTCTTCTTCATCTCAACTCTTAAGTCTCATGAATTGAGAAACCTAGGGTTCCAAGGGCCAAACTAACCCATCTTCATACTCTACATAACCTAGGTCATCTAGTCTAGCGAGCCAGGTGCCCTAGTTACCATGGATTTGAGGTTGGAGCTTGGACTATAGACTTTCGAGTGGATCGTCTTTGACACGAGGAAGCCGCTTGGAAGCATCGATCCGTTACGATCCTCGGAGCCTACAATGATTAGAAGGACAACGGAGATGACCCGAAGGACTTGTATCATGAGGTATAACTTTCTTACCGAGTATTTAACCTCTTTACATGCTTAGCTAGTTAGGGTTTAGCCAAGATCCTGGAGTTCAAGTTGGTGTTGCGAGCTTAGAAAATCATTTTTTTAAATATTCTGCCTCCCCGCGAACCCGCGGGGTGCGCGACATCGACTTACATGTTTTCGGCGGTAAACAGATTCGGTCCAATGCCCATGTCCAGAACCCTCAAACAGTTGCGATCTCTTTAAGGAAAGCTCGCCTACATCCAGCGGTTCGTAGCCAACCTCTCCGGAAAATGCCATCCTTAGCGTCATCTGATTAAGAAAAGGACCCAGTTCGTATGGGATCAGAAGTGCCAAAACGTACTAGACGAAATCAAACAATACGTGCAAAATCTGGCGGTATTGGCCGCTCCGGTCAAGGGAAAACCCATTATCCTATATATAACGGTTCTTGAAGGTTCTCTAGGCATATTGTGGGCACAAGAAAATGATCAGGGAAAGGAAAAAGCTCTGTACTTTTTGAGTCGAGTTCTCCTGGGGCAGAAAACAACCATTCTCTCGTCGAAAAGCATTGCCAGACGTTGATCTTCGCAATAACAAAGCTCAGACATTACTCTTTGGCATATGAGGTCCATCTCATATCGAAGGTGGATCCTCTTAAATATCTAATGTCAAGGGCCATATTAATAGGAAGGCTTGCCAAATAGACCTTCCTCCTGATGGAGTTCTCGGTAACATATCGTCCCCTCAAAGCGGTGAAAGGGCATACCATCACCGACTTTCTCGCGGAGCATCCGATACCAGCCGACCCCCCTTAAATTACGAGTTGCCGTATGACCACACGCTCGACGCAATTTAAAAAGAAAAAGAAGAACATAAGCCTAAATGGGAGCTTTACTTCGATGGAGCATCCTCTATGAAGCAGTGAAAGCAAAATATCCCCATAATCAAAGCTGGGGTGGGCCTTGTCTTTGTGATCCGTAAGGAGGGATAATGCGTTACGCCCACTCCTTAACGGAGCCAAGGACTAAAAGCGAAGCTGAATATGAAGCTTTAATAGCAGGTCTTGAGATTGCTATCGACATGGGAATGAAAGACCTCCTCATATATGGAGACTCCCAGCTGATTGTTAGCCAAGTAAATGGCGACTATCAGACATGCAAGCCAGAGCTGATAAAGTACGGCGAAAGAGCACATCAACTGCTGACAAAAATCCCTTCCTATACCCCAGAAAGCATACCACGTGTAGAAAACAGCAAGGCAGATGCATTGGCCAAATTGGCTAAGGAATTGGCCGATGATGACCTTGATGACATGAGGATCATTGTGCAAAGCCACAGGGTTCTCGCGTCAACAGATATATCTTCGGAAGACCTGATAGAGTTATTCGAAGGAAAAGATACGACTGAACAAATAGCTCTTTAAATAGAGAACGAAGAAAAGGTTAAGGACCAGAGGGAAGTCTTCATAGACTACTTTAAGTCCGATCGAACGCTTGAAAATGCGTCGTTTAGACATCAGCTCATGAAACGAGCTTTGTCTTTCACCTTCGTCAATGACACCCTTTATAAGAGATCATTTGACCTCCTATGGCTATGGTGCCTGGGCCGAAAGAAGCAAAGAAAGTTTTCCAATAAATTCACGACGGTCTTTGTGGCTCTAATCAAGCTGGGACAAAGATGAAACTGAAGATAAAATGAATGGGTTACTATTCGCCCACAATGATTCAGGATTGTCTCGAATATGCAAAGTAGTGTCACTCATGTTGGAGATAGTGCCCTCAGAGTCAATTATTGGATCACAGGCACGTGATTGCAATGATTGAGGGGAGGACCTGTCCCAGTAGGACAGTCTTACTCGAGATGATAGTATGCTATCTGGTTTATCTTTATCATCGTGTACTGCTTTAGGTGACCTTACAAGTCGCTATTACACGTTGATAGAGCCCCTAGGATTCTTGCTTGACTACCAGCAGTATGAGGGCGATCATATACGTGAGAGCTGGAGTCTATAAGCACATCCTTAAAAGGTCCCTAGTCAAGGCAGTTTCGAGACAGGGCATCGATTCTCCAGAGTAGGCTAGTATATACATTCGAGACCCCGACAAGGGGCGGTGGCCAGTCTCACAAGCCACTGGTGTCAGTTGGTTCACCTAAGATGTATATAGGTGCTCATTGGGTTATGAGCACACCGGACAGGACTCGCCGGGAACCTGCTAGTTGGTATTATACCTGACGTCAGATAGCAGTTCTCTGGTGACATGTGTACAGGTTAGTTCATCGACCTGAGATCGTCATTTGTCTCGTGTGAGTTCCCACTGTACTTTGATTACTATCCTACCATGGCTCAAAGGAGTCGTGCAAACAGGTTTTAGTTGGGTACAGTCCCGAGCCACATGGAGGCAGTGAGCGGATCTGCAGGGGTTCGTCTCTCCCGGTATTGGGGGTGAGGTCGCGCTGTGTCTAGGAGAGCCAGAACATGGAAAGTCCTTGGCCAAGGCAGGAGATTTACTGGTAGGTATTCCAGTAGTATCTCAGGGTGTTCTGGGCTACACTCCGACACGACTTGTACCGCTTTTGGGGGTCTGACTTTTACCAACCCCTTACGCCCGCCATGCGATACTCATAGACGAACGGACCGGACTGTACGGATATTGTCACTGACAGGCTCAGTAGGGTGTCAGGATGAGTTCGCTCATCGACGTCCCTTTTGGTCAATACCTGGTAGCCCGTCACGTATTGGCTTATACCTCTGACGTGCTAGTGGTTAAATCTACAGCCATAGTATTGACGAGTCTTTAGAGTCCACCGCACTCAGTTACTCAGGTTTCGGGCGAAACGCTGTAGAGGCCGTATGGAGATATGGTAGGGTTCGATTAGATACGTGCGGTATTGCACGGATCGTGATCGGACGGTTTTTTACTAGCCGGCTTTGGCTTAAGCCGGATCCTAGTATAAGATTGTGTAGATTTTGTCTCTTTGCATTTGTGTTCAGTGGGAATACAAATGCGGGCATGTATTTGCAGTTTGCAAATAACTTATTTGTGGAGGGCTTTCATGCATATGTGAGGCATCATGATTGTTCTCTCATGATGAGATTCTTTTCTTGTCCATTCTTTGCTTTCATGTGATGGTTTAGTGATTTGATGAGATGAGAAGTGGGTGTGACCTTTTTCCTTGCATTATCTTTTCTTTTCTCCTTGATTATATTCATTCCATCATCTCCACCATGGAAAAGAGGGGCCGGCCAGACTAGTGAGAAGGGAGAGGTTTCATTTTAGTGAGGGAGAATGTATTCATCTCATTTTTCATGCTACCAAATTCCTAAGCTCATTTCTATAGTTGCATTCTTCACTTCCTCCATCCATGGCAACTTCTAAGCCCCAAGAGAGACAATGGCTACTACACTATTCTACATCACATCTTGGACGCGTCGGCTAGCCAACTTCGTGCCCGAGTTGCCTCGGTCAAGAGGTGGGAGCCCGTAAAAGACTTTGGCGATGTGGTGCCCTTTCCGACGAGGAGGAGCTGGACGGAGTTTCTGCAGGAGATCGGAGTGGAGACGAAGACCGAAGGACACGGATCGCTTGGTATAGCTTCTCTACTCTTTTCTAGTTTGCTAGTAGCTAGGTTAATAGCCCGATCTGGGTGAAAAGTGCGCGGTGGTGCCGGTTCAATAGTTTTGAAAGTTTTTGTTTCTGCGTTTCCGGCGTCGGTTCGACGGCCGGGGCGCCGCCGCGGACTTACATTGGTATCAGAGCCACGCCGTTAACCTACCTAGCTTGCTTTGGTATGTTTAAAACCCGATCGAACAAAATTCCCTAAAAACCGTATTTTGTATGCACATGTGTTTTCTGTCGAAATTTTTTCTCCTCCAAAAATTTTTCAGGTTGTCTCAGAATACTGTGCATGGATATAGAAGCAATCTGTGAAAATTTGGTGGTGCGATCTCTCCAAACCGCCGCGGAACCGCGGCCAAACCCATGATTGGGCCGCGGTTCCGCCGCGCTTTTAATTGATCACTTGACCAAAATTTTGCAGATTCCTTCTGAGTTAAAAATAGGGGTTTTGGGATATTCTTTTTGGGCCCAGTTTTTCTGTGAGTGCTACAGTACTGCTTGGGGCCCACTTTGATAAATTTGTTCGATCGGATATTTTAACCATGCCAGTTCACAGTATTTACATTATATCTGCGACCGTGAATGTCACTTGATCGGTAAATCCCGTCTAACTGCTATAGCCCTGTTAGACGGATTTGCGAACGTGACATTCACGTTGATGTTCTGTGTGTTGCTGTGATGTTGCGGATCGGTTGTGGGGGATAGCCTGGTTGCAGTGCTAGTACAGTTCTGTTTTATATGTACATTTGATATCGCTTGGGCGAGCGTCCGACCTGTGGACTGCCGTCACTGCCTGTTTGTATTATTCTTTTGGGGCACGACCTGGTTGCGGTCGATATACCCGTTGTATGTATATTTTATTTTCTGTACTAGGATTACCCCATGGAGGGGTGCACGGATAGCCGGGTTCTAGAGGGCAACGAGCCCACATCTTATGGCGTTGAGACGGAGGGGGCTTTACTCTAGAATTGGCGGGCTGTTCGCCGCACTCGTAAGGGGTACAGGTTGACCCAGGAGGGGTGCCCAAGTTACCGGATTCCGTGAAGTGCTGGATGGTCCATTCACGTTGCTGAAGGGGGCTGCCTCGCTTCAGGTTTTGGCGGGTAACTTGCCGCGTCCGTAGGGGTCTAGGTTTTCATTGCACAGGCTATCCACATGACCAGGGGAACGTCGGGTTTCAGTAGCGGCTCTGTGAAACCCGGGGATCCTAGATATCTGTATTGTTCTGTGATGCTGTACATTTCTGTGCTGTTGTCTTTTATCACGCCTTGAGCGAAAATTATATATTATATATATACTAGTAGATGTTGTATATGTTTTGCATCCGCGCTAGTCCAGTCCTCGCTCTGTCGTTAGTTAACTAACCTAACGGGTGATGACGGGACTTAGTGGCGAATGCGGATGGCATATACGTACGTCAGTATATTTTCGTTCTTTGTGGTGTGATCAATTGATGGGACTGCGTTGATTTGGATCAATGCAAGATAAACAAACCTATTCTGATGTTGTTGGAACACTTTTCGAAAAGCTGTTATTGCAAGGGCGTTCTCTTTTGTTTTGCACAGTGGTATTCAGTTGGAATATCCTGCTCCTCAGTCGACGAGGCAAGGGCCGAGATCCCTTCACCGGGAGTGACCCCTTGGACAGAAGTTTGCGTCAGGGCAATAACTTCGCTATAGCCGATTTCTTTTGCTTTGCATCGTGGTATTCAGTTGGAATATCCTGCACCTCATTCTACTGGGAAAGAGCCGAGATCCCTTCACCGGGAGTGACCTCTTTAGCAAAGGTTTTCGTCACTATATTTTTAAAAGCTATCAGTTCCTTCAACGATATCAAGTTCATTACGTTAAAGGTTTTCGCCAGATCGTAGCCCTCCGTCGTTTCATATGGATAGTCAATAGTATTCAAGCTGTGTATGTTGGCCAAAGTCAAGGCACAGTGTTTGGTAGCTATTGGGTATTCATATGCAGCATAGATAGATGCGTTGGTTTGGGACAGTCGTACTGCCATTTTGGCCAAAGTCAAGGGTAGGTACGGGTGGGTTCAAATTAACCTGGATAATGACGGGTAGAACTTGACATGTGACTTATGATATGTTGGCCAAAGTCAAGGTCATAAGAGCATGGGGTAAAAATCCACATCGGGAGTTTCAAAAGAACTGAAACGTGCCAGATATGTGCATACCTTCTGGAGTATGATAACGTGAGCGGATTCCGTCACGTTATCATGCGATGATAGTTGGATCCCGATTCCCATTGATGAGTTGGTTTACTCCTCGGGTGAACCCGGCTAATTCTTCCTTCAGGTTTGGGGAAGAATTTAACGTTACAGTGGGAGGTTTCCAGATTAGATAAAGTGATAACCATTCTGATCTAGGTTAGAGTGCACGCTGAGTGTTTCTTTTCTCTCTCTCTTTGGCAGTGACCATTGACCCGACCCTAGATTATGACTCAGTGACCAAGTTGACCGAACCTTCTTAATACCGGCTTTTGGATTGTCATAGTTGCAGACCTCATTGCCACTCCTACTTTTACCCTTTTCTTCAGGACACCCCGTATTACTACGAACGTCCACTTCCATTGGACAAAACCATCATATGGTTATATATGAACTCGAAGGAATTCGAGGATGGTTTCTGGTTCTGGAGAAAACGAATAGGACTATTCAGTTGTCTTTTCCTTTCACCTTCTCTTATTGCGGGTACTCCTTGGTTTAGGAGATAGTACACCTATTACGCAAATTGGATAGTCTTCTTCCAAACCATAGGCAGGTGCCGACCGGTAGGGAATGAAGAAAACCAATTAGCCTAAATGGTGTACAGAAGGTATTAAGTTCAGACAAAGTAAGGGTAATTTAAGAGGGCAAAGTAAATTGCGACTGCTACTCACGACCAAACCAAGTATTTCTTCGCCAATCCTAAATCATCTATTTCTAAGGTTTATTCGGTTGTCTTTTATCTTCACCTTCTCTCGCATTGTGAGTGTTCCTAGGACTGGGACAGTACACCCATTACGCTTATTGGATAGTCTTCTTCCAAACCATAGGCTGGTGCCGAATGGTAGGGAAGGAAGAAAACCATTTGGCCTAAAGGGGTGTGCAGAAGGTAATGACTAAAGACATATAAAGGGATTTGGAGAGGTGGCAAAAAATTATACGGTTACAGTTGTGAATCTGGATAATGGAAGAGGCATTACTAGGAATACCAGAATACCTGATCAGTCGAAAATATTGCATATTTTAACCAGCAATTTCCCTATCATCTGCATACATATAGAAGTGTACGATATTCATAATTCACATATTAGCTAATCGGTCGCAAAATATCAGATTACATGTATTCAACCTTAAAACCGGCATTTCTAGGGAAATTGACTGCATTTCATTACATGGCATATTTTCTATATATCGCAACCCGTATTTCGAAGTCTGTGCAGGAAAAGGAAAAGCTCGCTCGAACATTACACCACTCAAAAGATACGTCAACTCACTAATTTCAGATCTGGTATCAATCCAAAGGAGCAATCACAATTCAGCATATCAGACAAAGCCCTAAATAGCAGTCCAAGACAACACCTGAAAGACCAAGGCCCAAGCCCCTCAAGGAGCCGCGGATCCGCGGCTACTTGATGACATCATCACTTCAATTTTGGACCAAAATGCTTCTTACAGGGCCCACTGCTCAGAAATGTATCTCAGTTTCCAGAAGATTCCAGGGGTTTCTGCCAGATCAGCAAACAAGGGTTTCCAAGCCTAATTAAACCTTGCTTAAACCCTAAGCTAGCTCCTAACAAACTACCTTCTAGAAGACTCAACAAACTTTTGGAGGGAACTACCATTTCAAACCTAAACCTAGGGTTTGGGAAGTCTATAAATAGAAGCCTAAACCTAGGTTAAAGAGGATCCGAATCTAGTATCAAACTAGAGCCATTTCATCTCTTATCTCATCTTCTTCTTCCACAAATCTAGTGAGAGGATTTGTGTGAAACCCTAACCCTAAATTCCAATCAAAAAGCCAAGATCCCGAGTACCCATCAAGCAAGAAGCCTTGCAACCTTTTATGAGCCGAGCCGACCTTCAACGGAGCAAGTGGTCAAAGCCGATCCGCGACTCACGGAGCCGAGCGACGCCAATTCAACAACTTAGATTCTTCCTCTTGTAGTTCTTGAGCGATTGTAATCAAAGTGTTGATATAAATAAAAGGTGATATTCTTTTATCTTGTTTTCTTTAAATTCTTGCATCATGAATCAATCTAAAATTCTAGTTATAATTCTTATTGTGATGTTTGAGTAATACTCCGCTCGTCGAGGAGTCAAGACGATCAATAGAATGATGTTGTAATATATCTGAAAACGATTCTTGATTCCTACGAGTTTTGTAAACCCTAGCAAGTTCAAGAATCGACGACCCATTTTGTTGCGATGCTTTCTTGATTGATATCACTAGAAATTGGGAAGTTACGATCGTTTCTTGAAAATTGCTAGAGGCTAGAGTGTGAATGATATCGACGAAAGAACAAGGGTTAAAAGATGAAACCCTAGTTTCATCAGGAAAGCCCTAACTCTTGTCGATCACCATCGATCTAGTATCAATCCTTCGAAGGACAAGAACACGTTATCTTTAGATTACATCACGTCTATAGATCCGATCGATTCCTACGAGCCTCTTTTAGATTCTTGACTGTTGATTGGAAATATCATCGATACACCGATTCTTGATTGTTTAACATTTTCTTGATTCTTGAAAAGAATAGTGACACTTGAAAATCAATATTCTTGAATCATGTTTTCGTTTATCTTAGCTTAACTTTTCAATTCAAGCATATCATAATACAAACGAATCGTGCAATCCCTGTGGACGATCCGCACTCACTTACAATCTACATCCGACACCGTAGTTGATTGCGGTCAAATAATTCTTTGATTGTGAATTTTATTCATTTTTCTTGACACACACAAAGAAATGATCAATCAAATGGCGCCGCTGCCGGGGATCGCGCGCTAATTCGTTTCATATTATAGTTTGAATTGAAAGAATTATTCCATTGTTGTTTTTGAGATCAAAATTCGTGCAAACCCTAAACGATTTGCTGTTGTTCATTGCAAGGAAATCTGGAGCTGTTTGGAAATTGAAGAAATTTTTTGGAAAATACCAGAGAGCACTGGGAGTCCACAGAAGCTCCCTGAAGAAGTTTGGTGCAGTGTTCCCATAATTCGACCGCGGAAGGGCGGCATTAGAGGGCTATTGCGGCGGAAACGCGGCCTCTTAGGGGGTTCTCTGCAAAATTTTTGCCTTAGGTGACTTCTGTACTTCTCCTATCTCCTCTTTTAGCTCCAACTAACACTTTGCTGTAGGATTCTTTGCAAATAATCGCAGCGCCGCAAATTGCAAATTAAAATTGCGTGTGATTTTGATTTCTTGGTTGTTTGCATTATAATACGGAAATTTAAGGGGCACGGCCAAATCCAAATTAGGTGGGGATTTCATTACCCTTCCTAGGCCCCGAAAATCGCAAAACTTGCATCCGCATTGACCCACATTAACTAAAAGAAATCTAGAGAAGACTCTAAGGACTGTCGCGCTCAATTAGGACAAGAGAAGGCCGTGGGTAATTCATTGCTTATCCGCGTTTTCTTATGGTGCCTAAGGCGAGTGTGTCTAAGGCTAGTGGTTTTTAATTAGGCCCACTACTTACGTAGTGGAGTACCTTCCCACTTACCTGGCACTTATCCGGCCATAGGGGAACAAAGAGGCAGTGGAGGATTCTATTTTGCGACTTGTCTTTTGGCAGTTAGGAGCGGTCTAGAGCCGGACCTAGGTGACCACTAGATTCTAGGGTTGTGTGCTGCATTTGTTTTGTCGCATCATTTTTTTCAAAAATCCGTCCCTTTTTCAAAAGCAAACACCACATTCATTACCCCTAATTATAAGTCAATGCTGCCACTTGTACTAACCCATTTTAGTGCAAGATAGGCTGGACACGGGATTCTAGTGCCCGTTTAGTCCGCGTACCCTTTATCGACTCCGAAGTCGATATTTCTCCATTTACCTTTTCTTTACCCACTACCACACCCACACCGATGGATCCGAATCCATCAAACTTCTTTAACCCTAATCTGCCGCCGTCCGTAGGTGCGCAGAATCCACCCCGCATCTCTCTCCAGGAGAGGTGCTACCCTATTTGAGGTCCTCTTTCGACCTGCTTATCCACACCACCAGCCAACGGGGATAACTTTGAAATCAAGCCCCAGTATATCAATCTTTTACCCAAATTCCACGGACTCGAGTTTGAAGACGCATACGTGTTTATCATGAAATTTGAAAATGTATGCGCAATGATGGGTACTTCACAGCTTTCTGTGGATGCTATGCGTCTACGACTTCTTCCATTTACTTTGTGCGATATAGCCGAGAAGTGGCTATATAACAATACAGCACACTCTATTACGAATTGGGAAGAATTCATCGCTGCATTCCTTAAGAAATTTTACCCAATCCAAAAGACAGCTCGAATCCGTAGCGAACTGAATCAATTTGCCCAGCTCCCTGCTGAACCATTTTCAAAATGCTTTGAACGTTTCAAGGATCTATTGGTTCAGTGTCCTCATCACGGCATCCCGAGATGGGAATTATGCCGAATCATTTATGAGGGCATTAACCCAAGCACCAAACAGAGCCTTGAAAACATGTGTCAAGGTACTTTTATGACCAAAGATGATGGGGAAGCTTGGAAGTGCTTAGAAGAGTTCGCTGAAAAATCACTACAGTGGGAGAGTGGAACCCAACCATTGAATAGGGGTGGCGTACACCAAATAGATGTGTCCATAGGTGTTCGAGCTGAAATGGCAGCAATGCAAAAGAAGCTCGACGCTATGGAACACAAATTTGCAGCAGCCTCCCTAAACCCAGTGTCACTCCCCAAAACTGTTTGTGGGTGCCGTTCTGATCCGTCTCATTTAACGGAAGAATGTCCATTAAACTCTGCGTTTCAAGGTCACGAGCATTCTAATGCCGCATTTCAAAGACCTCGAAACGATCCATATTCTTCCACGTACAATCAGGGTTGAAGGAATCACCCGAATTTTGCTTGGAACCAAAACCAATCTCAAAACACGGTTCCAAACACGAATCAATTTCAAAGGGTTCTTCCTCCACCACAACAGCAACCCCTTCAACTCACTCAGCACCCCTATCAGTCACAAAATTTCCAAAATCAGGGCAACACTCCTGCACAGTCTAATCCCATGCAGTCCTGTTCTGACGAGTTCTCTCAATTCACTCAAACCATGAAATCACTTTTGTCAAATTTCATAGAGGTTTCGACTGAGGTTAGATCTTCCGTCAGTGAGATAAAGAAAAACTCAGCGTCCCAAGCTGAGAGTATCAAATCGATGGAAGCTGAAATCGCACGCCTAAAAGCCGAAATGAGTGCGAGAGAAAAAGGGAAACTTCCCTCTCAACCCCTACAGAATCCTGGGCATTACAATGTAAATGCCGTCACAACGTTAAGATCGGGAAGAGTGCTGAACAATCATGTCGGGGAAGGTATTGATGATACTGAAAATCATATCAACACCCCGGCTGAGACCTTTCCACACACACACACTTCTCCTTCTGATCCTTCTTCTTCTACCACACCATCTTCTCGTGAGCCTATTCTCCATTTCCCATTAGGCTCGACACCTTCTCCCAACCCTTATAGTTCTCCACAGACGGTCCCCACACCTCTTTTGGGACCACGTCTACCCCCTCTTCCTTCTCCTATGATGGACCCTGCGCTTATTGCGAAAGCTCCTTACCCGAACCGGTTAAGGGCTAATAGAACGAGTCCTCATATGGAGAAAATTTTAGAAATGTTCAAACAGGTTAACATCAATATCCCTCTCCTAGATGCGATTCAGCAAGTCCCCGCGTATGCGAAAATTCTTAAGGACTTGTGCACTAGGAAGAGGAAGACTCAAGTGCCGAAGAAGGTCTTTATGTCTAATATATTAGCACTGCTTTTATACCCCAACTACCAAAGAAACGAAAGGACCCAGGATGTCCTACAATATCGATTTCGATTGGGGGTAAAAACATAAATCGTGCTCTTTTAGACCTTGGCGCAAGTGTTAACCTGCTCCCTTATTCTGTCTATGAGCAACTAGGGATTGGAGAGCTGAAACCTGCTCATTGCACTCTCCAGATGGCAGACCGATCTATCACCAAACCAAGGGGTGAATTAGAGGATGTGTTGATAAAGGTCGGGGAATTTGTTTTCCCTGTAGACTTCATTGTGCTCGACACACATCCTGTAGCAAACCCCCGGGGCCAAATTCCGGTGATTCTGGGTCGTCTTTTCCTTGCCACTTCCAACGCTGTTATAAACTGTAGAAACGGTTCAATGAACTTATCATTTGGAAATATGACCATTGAACTAAATATCTACAAAGTTGGAAGTCAGCCATCAGAACCCTCTGCTCATATTTTAGATGTGTGCTCTGTCCATGAGATCGCTCCCGATAGTTGTGGAGCCGAGGAACTTTGCTTTACTGATCTCGATGAAATTACCACATCTCTGTTTGACTTTGCACAAGATCTTAGTGAGGACACTTTACCTACACTTGAGTCTTGCACTTCTGACTTTTCTCCACCCGAGTCTGTATTTGTCACAGGCTCTGAGCTTCTTTGTAAATCCAAAAATCACTCAATGATCCCTCCTTCTATCATTTCTCCGCCTGAGTTAGATCTCAAAATTTTACCTTCTCACCTGAAATATGCTTATCTAGGTGAGAATGAGTCTTTACCGGTTATAATATCCGCCTCTCTTGCATCAGAGCAAGAAAATGCCCTTTTATCGGTGTTAAGATCTAACAAAGAGGCGTTTGGTTGGAGTATGGCGGACATCAAAGGGATTAGTCCCTTGATAGTTGAACATCATATACATGTGATGGATGATGCCAGACCAACCCGAGAACCACAGAGACGGTTGAATCCCGTCATGAAAGAGATCGTCAAATGCTTAGATAATGGTATTATATACCCCATCTCCGATAGCCGGTGGGTGAGTCCTATACATGTCGTTCCTAAGAAATCCGGCATCACTGTTATAACAAATGAGGCGAATGAGTTGATTCAGACACGCGCCCAAACTGGGTGGCGTGTATGCATCGATTATAGAAAACTCAACGCTGCTACGAGGAAAGACCATTTTCCTCTACCATTCATTGATCAGATGCTGGAACGCTTAGCGGGACGAGAATATTATTGTTTTATGGACGGATACTCAGGCTACAATCAGGTCCCCATCGCCAAAAAGGATCAAGATAAAATCACTTTTACTTGTCCTTTTGGTACCTTTGCTTACAGTCGCATGCCCTTTGGGTTATGCAATGCTCCCGCTACCTTTCAGCGGTGTATGATGGGGATATTCTTTGATATGGTAGGGAATTTTTTGGAGATCTTTATGGACGATTTCTCGATTTTTGGAGACTCTTTTTCAGATTGCCTAGCGAATCTTGATGCTGTCCTTACTCGTTGCAAAGAGAAGAACTTGACTTTGAACTGGGAAAAATGCCATTTTATGGTCCAAGAAGGAATAGTCCTTGGACATGTCATTTCACAGAAAGGCATTGAGGTTGACAGAGCTAAAGTAGATGTCATTCAAAACCTCCCTCATCCCAAAAGCGTCAAAGATATTCGCTCTTTCCTTGGCCATGCGGGCTTTTATAGGAGATTCATTAAGAACTTTAGCAAAATTGCTAGACCTTTAACTCTTCTCCTGGCCAAGGATACGACCTTCCATTTTGACTCGGATTGCGAGACAGCTTTCGACTCACTTAAACACTCACTAACTTCAGCCCCCGTGCTATCATCACCAAACTGGGACTACCCCTTTGAGCTGATGTGTGACGCATCTGATTTTGCAGTAGGTGCAGTCTTAGGACAGCATATTGAAAAGATGCCACACGTGATTTACTATGCAAGTAAGACCCTGAATGATGCGCAAATCAATTATACAACCACCGAGAAAGAACTTTTAGCGGTTGTATTTGCATTAGAAAAATTCAGGCCTTACTTAATTGGCTCTCCTATAGTTGTGTATACTGACCATTCCGCTTTAAAACATCTTCTGGCGAAGAAAGATGCAAAAGGTCGACTAATACGTTGGATCCTTCTGTTACAAGAATTCGATCTTGTTATCAAAGATAAGAAAGGATGTGAAAACGTAGTAGCTGACCATCTTTCACGCATCATTTCTTCCCCTGTGACCCTGCCGATCAATGATTCGTTCCCTGACGAACAACTCTTGAGCATATCCGTTGAACCATGGTTCAGGGATATTGTGAACTATCATGCCACGGGACTTATACCGAGCGATTGGTCAAAACAGGACAAATATCGTTTTCTATCCCAAGTAAAACACTTTTACTGGGATGAGCCCTATTTGTTTAAATATTGTCCTGATCAGATCATTCGCCGGTGTGTCCCGAATGAAGAATTCAAGAGTGTTCTTTCATTTTGTCATGATCAGGCCTGTGGGGGTCATTTTGGTCCTAGAAAGACAGCGGAGAAGGTTTTGCAATGTGGATTTTATTGGCCGACCTTATTCAAGGACGCATTTGAGTATTGCAAAACCTGTACACAATGTCAGTATACGGATAGAATATCCCAGAGGAATGAAATGCCTCAGCAACCCATTCTGGTTGTTGAAATGTTCGATGTTTGGGGCATAGATTTTATGGGTCCTTTTCCCAACTCCTTTGGGAATCTGTACATATTGCTGGCGGTTGATTATGTCTCAAAGTGGGTAGAAGCCATTCCATGTCGCACTAATGACAAGAAAGTTGTCATTAAGTTCTTAAAAGAGAATATCTTCTCGCGATTTGGACACCCACGCGCTATTATTAGCGATAATGGGACACGTTTCTGCAACAGGTCTTTCGAGACGCTGATGCGAAAATACTCAATCAACCACCGACTTTCTACACCCTATCATCCCCAAACAAGCGGGCAGGCTGAAATCTCAAACAGACAAATCAAACTTATCCTGGAGAAAACTGTTGCTAAAAATAGAAAAGACTGGTCGACCAAATTGACGGATGCTCTTTGGGCATTCAGGACTGCATATAAGACCGACCTAGGAATGTCTCCATATAGGATAGTGTTTGAAAAAGCATGTCATTTACCCGTCGAGATAGAGCATAAAGCATTGTGGGCTATAAAAGAAATAAATTTTGATCTAAACCTTGCTTGCAACTTTCGGAAGCTGTAACTTAACGAGCTAAGCGAACTCCGTGATGAAGCTTATGATAACGCTGTAATCACAAAGAATAGGACTAAGGTTTTTCACGATAAAAACATTTTGAGGAAAACATTTTCACCTGGTCAACAAGTCCTTCTTTATGATTCACGATTACACCTTCACACGGGTAAGCTCCGATCTCGATGGAAGGGACCTTTTGTTGTGCGGTCTGTATACCCGTACGGGGCGGTAGAAGTTGAAAATGTTAAAAACGGCACTGTTTTCAAAGTAAATGGACATAGACTAAAGCCGTATTTTTCCACTGACCCCACGGAGGAGCTCTTGTTCTTACAAGAGCCAGTTTATTTGGATTAAAATTCCTCCGTCTCACCTTCATGTCCAGTATATCATTGCATCATCTTTTGAATGAAGGTGAGTGAAAGATAAGTTTGGGGGAAGTTCTTCACTTATATATTTTGCCCCCACTAATAATTCCCCCCAGATTTACAGGTTTTTTAGATATAGCTGTCGGCAACAGTGAGGACACTGTTGAAAACAAGTTTGGGGGAGGTTTGTGCTTATTTTTTCGCATCATTTGCATTTCATCTGCATAAGCACAAAACATTTCTTTAAAAATCTATAAAAATTTAAAAATTTTCAAAACCCATAAAAATTTAAAAATTTTCAAGTATAAAAATAATTTTAATATTTACACTTTTTTTTGTATATAAATAAGATAATAAAAGTTTAGATAGTGAAAAATTACATCCATGAGATTAGAAAAAGTTAAGAAAACTAAGAAAATTAGAAGTTTTCTTATACGAACTAGTAATAAGTAGTTATGAGCCGTTGTCCCAAGAGTTAGTAAGATGAAAGACGTCACTAATCTGAGGATAAAAATAAGTCTGAAAAATAGTTTCTATTCTGGAAGCCAAACATTTTGAACGTTGATACCCTGCTATTCGCACTTACACACGTCTTGAAGCCTGGGATAGTAGAGGATACCTTGAAATGCTCTTGTCTTAAAGACAAAAGTATGAAGGAAATAAAAAGAAAAAATGAATAAAAATATAAAGTGATGAGAAAAATGGACACTGGTTTTGTTATCACCGAAGGCAATAAAAATGTATAGCGAGGGTGCTTCTTCACCTGGTGCCCTAAGGCCAACTGGTCTGGGAGTCACTGCTATGCCTGAGGTGGTGCAAGACGAGGAAAATACACCAAATAAGCAAGCACATGAGTAATCGGTCGGTTAGTACCTCAAGAAATATTAACGGTCGCATGAAAGTGTGTGAGCAATCTCATATAAATATTCATTAATACTGAGGCTGATGGGCAAGAGTATGATAGCTTGAATTGAATTCTCCGGGTGTAGGGATGTCCTTTACACACACGCAGGGTTATATGATCGATGTTTGGAAGAAAGATAGGAATGAAGAATAAGACGATGTTTTATTGAGGGAGGACGTGATTTCTAACATCTTTTCATGACCATTAAGATAGGGCTCATGACAACCGAAAAGCTAGCTTAGTTGGAAACCCTAATTTTCGAAGCTTTTCTTTTACAATTCTTGTCTTTAAATGTAATATTCATGATCTTCCTTTTATTATTGGATTTTGTGGGTGCAATCCGCTGAAAACCCTCAGGAGACAACACTCCTCCTACTAGGGACACCTAGAGGTTTAAAGGCTTGTTGCACGTGCTCAGTGCAATCGTGTTGCCTACGAAAGTGTGCTAGATAGTTTTTCTCTTTCTTTATTTTCTCCTTCTTTTTTTTAATAAAACATTCGCTCGAGACGATCGAAATTAAGTTTGGGGGTATTTGATCAGTCGAAAATATTGCATATTTTAACCAGCAATTTCCCTATCATCTGCATACATATAGAAGTGTACGATATTCATAATTCACATATTAGCTAATCGGTCGCAAAATATCAGATTACATGTATTCAACTTTAAAACCGGCATTTCTAGGGAAATTGACTGCATTTCATTACATGGCATATTTTCTATATATCGCAACCCGTATTTCGAAGTTTGTGCAGGAAAAGGAAAAGCTCGCTCGAACATTACACCGCTCAAAAGATACGTCAACTCACTAATTTCAGATCTGGTATCAATCAAAGGAGCAATCACAATTCAGCATATCAGATAAAGCCCTAAATAGCAGTCCAAGACAACACCTGAAAGACCAAGGCCCAAGCCCCTCAAGGAGCCCGGATCCGCGGCCATAGCCTTCTTGTGCCGCGGATCCGCGGCTACTTGATGACATCATCACTTCAATTTTGGACCAAAATGCTTCTTACAGGGACCACTGCTCAGAAATGTATCTCAGTTTCCAGAAGATTCCAGGGGTTTCTGCCAGATCAGCAAACAAGGGTTTCCAAGCCTAATTAAACCTTGCTTAAACCCTAAGCTAGCTCCTAACAAACTACCTTCTAGAAGACTCAACAAACTTTTGGAGGGAACTACCATTTCAAACCTAAACCTAGGGTTTGGGAAGTCTATAAATAGAAGCCTAAACCTAGGTTAAAGAGGATCCGAATCTAGTATCAAACTAGAGCCATTTCATCTCTTATCTCATCTTCTTCTTCCACAAATCTAGTGAGAGGATTTGTGTGAAACCCTAACCCTAAATTCCAATCAAAAAGCCAAGATCCCGAGTACCCATCAAGCAAGAAGCCTTGCAACCTTTTATGAGCCGAGCCGACCTTCAACGGAGCAAGTGGTCAAAGCCGATCCGCGACTCACGGAGCCGAGCGACGCCAATTCAACAACTTAGATTCTTCCTCTTGTAGTTCTTGAGCGATTGTAATCAAAGTGTTGATATAAATAAAAAGTGATATTCTTTTATCTTGTTTTCTTTAAATTCTTGCATCATGAATCAATCTAAAATTCTAGTTATAATTCTTGTTGTGATGTTTGAGTAATACTCCGCTCGTCGAGGAGTCGAGACGATCAATAGAATGATGTTGTAATATATCTGAAAACGATTCTTGATTCCTACGAGTTTTGTAAACCCTAGCAAGTTCAAGAATCGACGACCCATTTTGTTGCGATGCTTTCTTGATTGATATCGCTAGAAATTAGGAAGTTACGATCGTTTCTTGAAAATTGCTAGAGGCTAGAGTGTGAATGATATCGACGAAAGAACAAGGGTTAAAAGATGAAACCCTAGTTTCATCAGGAAAGCCCTAACTCTCGTCGATCATCATCGATCTAGTATCAATCCTTCGAAGGACAAGAACACGTTATCTTTAGATTACATCACGTCTATAGATCCGATCGATTCCTACGAGCCTCTTTTAGATTCTTGACTGTTGATTGGAAATATCATCGATACACCGATTCTTGATTGTTTAACATTTTCTTGATTCTTGAATAGAATAGTGACACTTGAAAATCAATATTCTTGAATCATGTTTTCGTTTATCTTAGCTTAACTTTTCAATTCAAGAATATCACAATACAAACGAATCGTGCAATCCCTGTGGACGATCCGCACTCACTTACAATCTACATCCGACACCGTAGTTGATTGCGGTCAAATAATTCTTTGATTATGAATTTTATTCGTTTTTCTTAACACACACAAAGAAATGATCAATCAATACCCCATCGAAACATTTCAATGTTTCAGTTTCACTGTGTACTGTTAAAGGAAAACTGATTTCCCAATTAGATACTTGCTCCAGGGTATGTATTTACCAGGTATGAATCTCACATCTGCATGGTTTTACAGATGATGAGTGGGAGTAAGTTATTGGGAATTAGGTGACTATCCTCATATCGGAATTCGTTGTAATCGGTGATATTTGAGGAAGTCACCTGGGTTGTTTGCCGGACGGCAAATATTTGGTTTTGAATATCCGTTGTTATGCACCAATTTCAAATTGATATATCTGTACATCTATTTTTATAGAGTGAGATATACCTTTTGAAATTATGTCTATGACATTTACCTATATCAGTGGATGGTTAGGTAAGGAGTATTGAACAACGGTGTAATTCTTCTTAACCATAAGTACAGTTTTCAACCTACAAACACAGTGAATGAGTCACTAGACTCACCGGACTTATACAGAGTATTGTATATTGTCCAGTGTCCATTAGGACAGAGGGGTTGGTCCTCGTACTATATTCAGTTTACTTATGACTTCTTTAGTTCTTAGACAGGTGTTTCGTAGAAACACAAGGTCAAAGTTTTGAGAAGTTATAGGTATAAGAATACAGTAGAGAACCAGGTATTGCAAGTATCGGGATTCTTCAAAGTGATCGAAGATGTAGATACTTGTATAAGGTATTCAGTTGATAGTAATGTTTAAGAGATCTTGCTTCTCTTTCAGGTTACTCATAATTGGAAGTATTCCTAAGTTGAGTAACGCTGAACGGCCTCTCTCCATTTACTTGACATGCACTGGAGACAGCTGCATGATTTGAATCTGGTTCAATTAAATCAGTGCCTCTGTTTCTATATTGGATATAGAACAGTTCATATCTTGACATTGTTAAGATACGGGGAGTTGTCCGGCTTATGCTTAAAACCAGACTTCGGATAACTCAAGGCACGTTTCTGTAATGGCTGTTTGTGGGTTGACCCGGGCTATGACGAGGGTTGACTTTCTACCATCTGGAAGATCAATAGTGATATTGTTCTTGACTCGCCACAGTTTTAATTAAAAATGGATTTTTTCAGAAAACAGTATTGGGACTATGGTAGAACTGGAAGTGATTCCAGAACCGCAAACGATTACTGAAGATTTGATAAAAAACCTAAAGATTCAATCTGGTTTGACATTCCATTGGCCACTCTGCAGATATGGTGGGTAACCTCAGGCACCCGAGAGGTACTTTGGTATGCTCAAGGACGGTGGCAGGGAGGTTCTTGTTTACCCAGACTTGCCATTGCTGTTGTTCCAGACTGTGAGACCCGGCAGGAGGATGAGTATAGCGTCGTTCTGAACTAGTTTTAGAAGTGTACGTCTATATGACTCTGCCAGAGGGTTGTCGTAGTCAGTGGGAGTAGCGGAAGTATTGGTGGACATTAGGCTTATGTCTATTTATAGACTAAAGCAGATATAGCGGAGATAGATCATCTATTTCTGATGTGACAGTCATAGGTTTGACTTCATCAGAATAGGGGATGGATCTGTTGAGAAGGTAGTAGGGTGTGATGTCCTGGTATTTGATGACATACACATAGTAGGAAGTGATATTCCTATACTACGATCGGTTATACTATGGTCGTCACTCAGTAGTTTCTCCAAATAGGATTTGGACATTATATCAGACATTTTGGTCACTAGATCTATGGTTTTAGATCTAGATTTGGGTAGTTTCCCAATTTGAGTACTTTGACCGCATTCTAAGAGTATTTAGAATGGACGACTCCTGGCACGGTAGTGTACCTGCAGGTGATGGAGTCACCCTCTCTAAAGCTGTCTTACAGATTAAAGGGGAGAGGGATGTGCATGATTGGCAGATCACTTGCTTAGGCAATTGAGTTAATCATGAGATGTCAAGTACCATACCAGATGTTGTTCTTGCAGTAGATACAATAAGTTGATATTAATCCAATCCTGGAGAAACAGTCGGAAGCAGTTTTAGAACATAAGTGGATGTTCTAGGGATATGATAACGACAGCCTCTTTTAGGAGACGGTTATCATTCCAGGCTTCCAAGGTGACCTGGATGGCAGAGTGGCTGTCAGAGTTATATTTTTCCTTCTGACGAGGGGCAGTATTTTGGACAGATGGTCCAAGTGGATACTAAGGGAAGGCATGGCGCAGGACACTGATTAAGTTCAGTTGACGATACAGTCTAAGAAGTTTGGATTTGGAGTTCATTTATGAGCTAGGTCCCATCAGACATCCAGACATTCTAAGACAGGTATTGCTCATTTTGGGAGATGGCTTTCTCCGCGAACATGGGATATAGAGAGACAGAAAGAAACATCACAGCGGATCCACTCACTGAGGCTATTCCTCGAACGCAATAGTTTCGCAAACGAGCTTTGTGAGACTGACTAGTAGAGGAGTTGGGTGTTCGGTATCACACGGGCTGTGAGTATGCGACATCGCAATAATTAGGCTTGAGTGCAAGTGGGAGATTGTTGGAGATAGTGCCCTCAGAGTCAATTATTGGATCACATGCACGTGATTGCAATGATTGAGGGGAGGACCTGTCCCAGTAGGACAGTCTTACTCGAGATGATAGTATGCTATCTGGTTTATCTTTATCATCGTGTACTGCTTTAGGTGACCTTACAAGTCGCTATTACACGTTGATAGAGCCCCTAGGATTCTTGCTTGACTACCAGCAGTATGAGGGCGATCATATACGTGAGAGCTGGAGTCTATAAGCACATCCTTAAAAGGTCCCTAGTCGAGGGAGTTTCGAGACAGGGCATCGATTCTCCAGAGTAGGCTAGTGTATACATTCGAGACCCCGACGAGGGGCGGTGGCCGGTCTCACAAGCCACTGGTGTCAGTTGGTTCACCTAAGATGTATACAGGTGCTCATTGGGTTATGAGTACACCGGACAGGACTCGCCGGGAACCTGCTAGTTGGTATTATACCTGACGTCAGATAACAGTTCCCTGGTGACATGTGTACAGGTTAGTTCATCGACCTGAGATCGTCATTTGTCTCGTGTGAGTTCCCACCGTGCTTTGATTACTACCCTACCACGGCTCAAAGGAGTCATGCAAACAGGTTTTAGTTGGGTACAGTCCCGAGCCACATGGAGGCAGTGAGCGGATCTGTAGGGGTTCGTCTCTCCCGGTATTGGGGGTGAGGTCGCGCTGTGTCTAGGAGAGCCAGAACATGGAAAGTCCTTGGCCAAGGCAGGAGATTTACTGGTAGGTATTCCAGTAGTATCTCAGGGTATTCTGGGCTACACTCCGATACGACTTGTACCGCTTTTGGGGGTCTGACTTTTACCAACCCCTTAGGCCCGCCATGCGATACTCATAGACGAACGGACCGGACTGTACGGATATTGTCACTGACAGGCTCAGTAGAGTGTCAGGATGAGTTCGCTCATCGACGTCCCTTTTGGTCAATACCTGGCAGCTCGTCACGTATTGGCTTATACCTCTGACGTGCTAGTGGTTAAATCTACAGCCATAGTATTGACGAGTCTTTAGAGTCCACCACACTCAGTTACTCAGGTTTCGGGCGAAACGCTGTAGAGGCCGTATGGAGAAATGGCAGGGTTCGATCAGATACGTGTGGTATTGCACGGATCGTGATCGGACGGTTTTTTACTAGCCGGCTTTGGCTTAAGCCGGATCCTAGTATAAGATTGTGTAGATTTTGTCTCTTTGCATTTGTGTTCAGTGGGAATACAAATGCGGGCATGTATTTGCAGTTTGCAAATAACTTATTTATGGAGGGCTTTCATGCATATGTGAGGCATCATGATTGTTCTCTCATGATGAGATTCTTTTCTTGTCCATTCTTTGCTTTCATGTGATGGTTTAGTGATTTGATGAGATGAGAAGTGGGTGTGACCTTTTTCCTTGCATTATCTTTTCTTTTCTCCTTGATTATATTCATTCCATCATCTCCACCATGGAAAAGAGGGGCCGGCCATACTAGTGAGAAGGGAGAGGTTTCATTTTAGTGAGGGATAATGTATTCATCTCATTTTTTATGCTACCAAATTCCTAAGCTCATTTCCATAGTTGCATTCTTCACTTCCTCCATCCATGGCAACTTCTAAGCCCCAAGAGAGACAATGGCTACTACACTATTCTACATCACATCTTGGACGCGTCGGCTAGCCAACTTCGCGCCCGAGTTGCCTCGGTCAAGTGGTGGGAGCCCGTAAAAGACTTTGGCGATGTGGTGCCCTTTACGACGAGGAGGAGATGGACGGAGTTTCCGCAGGAGATCGGAGTGGAGACGAAGACCGAAGGACACGGATCGCTTGGTATAGCTTCTCTACTCTTTTCTAGTTTGCTAGTAGCTAGGTTAATGGCCCGATCCGGGTGAAAAGTGTGCGGTGGTGCCGGTTCAATAGTTTTTGAAAGTTTTTGTTTCCGCGTTTCCTGCGTCGGTTCGACGGCCGGGGCGCCGCCGCGGACTTACAACTCATACCAAATTCATAGGGACTTCATCCATCAACATCAAAATCCGCTACCCTTGACAGTGGCTAGCTGGCCATTCGAAATGCGGGGAACCGATATAATTGGCCCTATCGAACCGGCATCTTCCAAAGGAAACCGGTTCATACTAGCAACAACCGACTACTTTTCTAAGTCGGCGGAAGCAATGCCGCTAAGGGAAGTGAAAACAGAGAATATCTTCCATTTCTTCAAGACCCATGTCATATACCGGTTTGGAACTCCACGACGGATAATCTCGGATAATGGGCCAGCTCACAGAAGACATAAAATAAGCTGCTTTGCACAACAACATAAAATAGATTGGAGATACTTTTCAGTCTATAATCCTCGGTCCAACAGTCTAGCTGAAGCTTTCAACTAGACCTTGACAAATATTATAAAAAAAGATGGTGTCCAGAAACAAAAAGGATTAGCACGAAAGATTGCATGAAGCTCTTTGGGCGTACCAAACAACGTTCAAGACGGCCACTATCATGCCTCGCTTTCCAATAGACGAAAACGGTGACGTGGCAAGCCCGCAACATATTTTCTATGAAACAAATACGTTAAGCGTAATTAAGTAATATGACAATGAACAAGAATGACAAGAGTAATACGAAAGGGTCGAAGTATTCACCGATCACAAAAGCTTGAAGTATGTGTTCATGCAGAAGGAGCTTAATATGAGGCAGCGTAGATGGTTGGAGCTGATGGCTGACTACGATCTTGATCTTAAGTACCATCCGGGGAAATTTAATGTTGTGCCGGATGCGCTTAGTCGGTTGCCAGCAATTCAGATGTTGAATGCACAGAAGGAACTTATTGAAGACTTTCAAAGATTCGATATGGAGGTTGTACTACCGCATTCTTCGGGAAAATTGATGCAGCTGCCAGTACAGTCGTCGTTGATCGAGAATGTTAAAGCAGCGCAATTGCAGGACTTAAGATTGCAGAAGTTTCGAGAACAGGTTGAAGCTGGACTTTGAACGGACTTGTTAATTCATGAAGATGGTTCGTTGTGATATGATAGCCGTTTGTGTGTGCCAAAGGGAGATATTCGCGAAGAACTTATGAAAGAGGCGTACAGTTCAGCATATTCTGTACATCCAGAAGGCACGAAGATGTACCGGGATATACGACAACATTTCTGGTGGGATGGCATGAAACGGGAAATTTCCCGTTTTGTGGCAAAGTGCTTGGTGTGTCAGCAAGTTAAGGCTGAACATCAAAGAGTTGCTGATTTATTACAACCACTTCCGATCCTTCAATGGAAGTGGGAACATATAACCATGGATTTCGTGACGGCTCTACCGCGAAGTCCAAAGGCAACAATACAGTTTGGGTGATTGTTGATCGATTGACCAAGGCAGCTCATTTCATACCATTTCGAGTTGGTCAATCAACAGAAGTTTTGGCAGAGCGGTACATGCAGGAGATAGTAAGATTGCATGGAGTACCGGTGAGCATCGTGTCCAACCGTGACACTCGTTTCTTATCACACTTCTGAAGGAGCTTACAGGAAAGTTTGGGGTTTCGATTGAAGTTTTCTTGCAACAACAGTTTTCAGGCGACTATTCAGATGGCTCCATTCGAAGCACTGTATGGTCGCAAGTGTCGTTCACCTGTTGTTGGGACGATGTTGGGGAACGAAGATTGTTGGGACCGGATTTGATCGTACAAACAGTGGAGAAAGTTAACACTATCCGGAATCATATGAAAGCAGCACAAGACCGACAAAAGAGTTGGGCAGATACATCGAGAAGACCTGAAGAGTTCACGATCGGTGATATGGTATTCTTAAAGATATCACCGAATAGAGGGGTGATTTGTTTCGGAAGTCAAGGAAAGTTTAATCCTCGATTCGTTGGACCTTTTGAGATTTTGAAACGTGTTAGAGAAGTGGCATATCGATTGGCGTTACTGCAATCTTTGGCGAATGTTCATGACGTGTTTCACGTATCTCAACTCCGTAAGTATGTTCGAGATGAAACACACGTGCTGGATCATTCGGAGCTGACTATGCGAGAAGATTTGAACTTTGAGGAGCGACCGATGTCGATTATGGATCGAAGGGAAAATGTTCTTAAGAACAAGATTATCCCTCTTGTACTTGTTTCTTGGGGAAATCGCTCACATGGAGAATCAACTTGGGAACGAGAAGATGAAATTCGGCAGAAGTTTTCACATTTATTCTTGTAGTTTCTTGATTGTTTATCTTTTCCTGTTCTTGGAATTTCGAGGACGAATTTTATTTGTAGTTGGGTATAATGTAACAACCTAGTTCATTTATACCAATTCCAGTTCCTGTATTTTATTATCAGTGGTATTTTCTTGATTTATCGTGTTTGGGTGCGAATGATATTTTACATTTTACATTGCATTCGACCCGACCCGCTTGCTTGAACTTGTTTGGTTCTTATTAATAGATTATCCTGGCTTGTTACATAGACACGTGCATCTAGTGTAAACTTCATACTGGCATTTTATCTAGCATCGCATATTTTACATATAACATTTTAGGTCATGTATAATAAATTAAAATTACATTTCATAGCCTGCATGATACCCCTAACTCCGTGGTAGTATCCGCGCATCTTGTTCTCGTCCCATTCTGTGAAACGGACGTGTTTGGATGGCTACGCGCTCGTACGTGCATCCGTTCTTGGGGGTATGCATTTCCGTTACCCGAGCTTTCATTTTGATATTTAGAAGTCTCATATATTTTTCATATTTTAAAATCGGATTTTTAGATCCGACCCGGGCATGTTTTGGAGTAAGTTTGTATTTGCCAAAATCTCAAAACGGACTAATATTATATTCCTTATATACCTTAATTAAACTAAAATATATTTTAGTTTTATCCTAACTGTTACTAACTGTTACGTATCATTATGTATATTTTAAAAGAAAATAAAAGATTTTCTTAATAAAATCTTAACAGATCTCAATTCTCTCTCTCTCTCTCTCTTACTTTTTTTTATAAAAATATTAATCCTTTTAATTTTTTTAAAGAAACCATGCACTGTTCCCTCTTCTCCCTCATGCTCGTGCCCCGGGAATGAAACCCAAACCCTAACTTTGCCTCCTCGTCGCCGATGCTGCCTCCGCCATCTCGTCGTCGCCTAACCCCCGACCTCGTCTCCTCTCTTCAACCTCCTCCACTCCTTCTCCTCAACACCAACCCCAGAACCTTCTTCCCCGAGCCTGCAACCATTATCTCCTACACCTCCTCGTCGCCGCCGTGCCTCGCCGTCGCCGGCGACCTTCCCATCGTCACCACCACCTTCTCTTACTCTCCCTCTCCGCTTTCCTTCTCCCCAAACCGAACCTACCCTGCAAGAACCCTCGCCTGCAACCCACTGTGGCCACCTTTCTGTCCCATCGCCGGAGCTCTGACCACTTTGCCGACCATCCCAACCACATCACCCTTGCAGCCTCCTCTGACCCAGAGCCAAACCAGAGATCCCCGGCCTTCTTCTCCTTTCTCTGTCTTCTCTTTCTTCTTGGTTTTCTTGTTTTCACATCTTTCCGTTGATCGCCGGAGACCCGTTGCCGTCGTCACCCTCTGCCCTCGCCCTTGTGCCAAACCACAGAGGCACTCCTTCTTCTCCTCCTTCTTCTTCTCCTTCTTCTTTCTTATTCTTTTCCTTTCTCTTTCTCTTTCTTGATCCGTGTTTCCCGACGATCGCTGGAGCCGTGCCGCTGCCGACAATCCAAGCAACCCTGCGGACATTCCTAGCCAGCATGGTCACTCTCTTGCATTGCCTGGTCCTGTTCTGTACACGCGAGCGTGCATAGCGACTTTTACCGACGTCCGACGTGCTGTACGCCTTCCGTTCTGTGATCCGTCCAGGCAAGTAAAACTTGCTACATGCTATTTATATTATTTCATATTTATTTAGATATATATTAAACATGTTGTTTGAATTTAGTACCCTATATTACATTTTACCATTCGATGTCCCGTTTATATCATTTTAGAGTTAAACATGAAAACATACCTTGTTGCATGTTAGATTACAATGTGTCGTAACCACATCCATATTTATATCACATAGTGCTTGGTTGCATAGCCCATAATACAATTTTAATAATTTATAACCTTTCGAACACCCGTTTGCATTCATCTCGTTTAGTATACATATTATTGCATCCAATGATCACTTGAATATATAACATTGAAATATTAACATTCTACGTTTGATAAGTTGTATTTTAATTAGTATTGGAACTATAACCTTAACCCTAATCATAACTGTGCATCCATGTGGTGGAATTTATACCTATTTGCATACCACATCCCGTTATTCCATTTTACTGTTCCATTAGCACCACATACTTGTTTTTGTGTACCCATGCTTATGTTAGTTTGATTATGAACACCCACGTGACAATTGTGCACCCCTGACATGACTTAATACACCTACTACTTGACACGACATGAAACCGTGCACTTCTTGACATGACATGATACATATATACAACCTGACTTGACCTGATGTACCATGGCTTTATCTGTTACCTGATCTTGTTACTAATGCCAACAAACTTGACTTGTTGTCCCTACGGACATTTCCTGTTGTCTATCCAGACACACCAATACCTGCTTGATCCTGCGTTGGCATTAGCTCCAGATTTATTAATACCTGACTCGAGCACTTAACCTGGGTGTATGTGGAAATCAATGATGAAACCTAACTTGTAACTCGACAGTTTGATACTTTTACTGTTCAGTTTTAGAGGCTAGGCCAGCCTTGGGATGCTGCTGCTGACGTCATCCATCGTTACCCACTACCTTTTTAGAGGCTAGGCCAGCCTTGGGATGATGCTATTGACATCATTCATCGTTACCCCTTTTCCTTTTAGTGCCTAGCGGCATGTCTCGGCTTCAGCCCGAGAATCTTCATCGTGATCCCGGGCACGCACGGGATACTATTGAGTTACATCGATGATTCATCAAATTGATTTCAAAGACTTGAGAGTAGTTAACACCGTAGACCAGTTTAGATTATTCACTACACATTACCCTCGCTGTCCTCACTTATATCACTGTTATACCTGTTTTACTATTTATACTCATACCTGCATGTATTGCTACCCCTGTTTATAGTATTGCTTGATATTATGACGCACTGATGTCTGGGTTTTGCATGGCCCAGATCCTCTACCTTTGTTGCAGACTGATCAGGAGTACTGCCGCTGTTAGACCGAGCGGTGAAGATACTGTTAGTATCCAGTTTTACTTTCCAGGTGTTTTATTTATTGGATCTTTTGCTTTCGCATAATATTATTTCTTGACTCATTTGTTCTGGCTCATGGACATGTACTAGGTAATTTAGCTTTTTATCTCTACAGCCGTAATGTGACTGTGGAAGGATATTTCCTATCCGCAGGTAGCATGGTTGGCTATATCACGTGCCTTTCTTAGCGTACTCTGGGAAGAGGGGCGTGACATGGTTTGTTTGGTATCAGAGCATATGTTCTAGATTAATCGGGTTTGATTCTTTTGTAGTTGGGTATTGGACCCAATACACGAATCAGAAAACCTGTGATTAGGAACATGTCCTGCCACATTATTATCGTGATTCTTGAATCATATCTTTCTCTTGACCCTTGTCTTGACGATATGCAAACCACTTTGCATCTCGGCTTGAAACCTTTTTGGTTCCCTATTGTTTCTCCCTGTTCCTTGATTCTGATACTAGGATTTGGGCAACTTGAGTGGAGTTATGTGATTGTAACTATGAACTGCAGCATGGTTACAATGCGGTACTCTATTTAAGTAACTTGGAGTCCTATTCTTGATTCATTTATTTGTTCCATGGTCGTTATATTGCCTTGCTTCTCTTGCTTTCCAGTTCATGTTTTATCGCAAGCTTGAATCCTGTTTACCGTGCTTATCTTCTTCAGTGTTTGGCTTCAGGTGAAATCGTTTCAAGTATCTTACTTGTTCATGTCTTTCCCGCATTAGAATTATTCAATTCTGGTGCATTCCTTTGTTTGTTGTCGTCTTGGGAATGGATTTTCTTGGCACTTTCCACGCTCACATTGATTGTAGGGAAAAGAAAGTAATTTTCCAGATTCCCGGACATCCAGAGTTTATCTTTATTGGAGGAAGCAGTTCTGTCGGGCCAGTCGAGTTTAGGGCTAGGCCAACAAATAGTGTTCTTTCGTCGATGGAGGTTGATAAAGATGAAGCGCCAGCTGTTGTTCGAGATTTCTTGGACGTCGAAGAAATATCAGGTTTACTGCCGAAGCGAGACATGGAGTTCGCGATCGATCTTGTTCCTGGTGCAGCACCAGTTTCTAAAGCATACTGTCCAATGGCACCAGTAGAGTTGGAAGAAGTCAAGAAGCAGGTTACTGAATTACTTGAGAAGGGTTGGATTCGCAGTAGCAATTCACCTTGGGGAGCTCCAGTTCTTCTAGTAAAGAAGAAAGATGGCACAAGGAGGATGTGCATCGATTATCGAGAATTAAACCGGGTGACTATTAAGAACAAGTACCCGATCCCTCACATTGGCGAATTGTTCGAGCAGTTTAGTGGCGCGAGAGTATTCTCGAAGCTGGATTTGTGGTCCGGATATCATCAGGTCCGAGTTAAACCAGAAGATATTTGCAAGGCTGTGTTCCGAACTCGGTATGGACATTACGAGTATTAGTGACGCCTTTCGGAATAACGAATGCACCGGCGGTATTTATGGACTTGATGAACCGAATCTTTTCACCATTCTTGGACCAATTTATAGTGGTGTTCATTGATGATATTTTGGTCCACTCAAAAGAGTATTGAAGAGCATGCAGAACACTTGAAGATCACACTACAGACATTGAGGCAAGAAAGATTATATGCAAAGATGAGCAAGTGCGAGTTTTAGGTTGAAGAAGTGAAGTTTTTAGGGCATGTTGTGTCCGGAGATAGAATCGCCGTTGTTCCCGAAAAGATTGCAGCAGTTCGAGATTGGCCGATTCCGAAGAACGATGCAGAGATAAGAAGCTTTCTTGGACTTAACGGTTATGACAAAAGGTTCGTGGAGAACTTTGCTCATACTGGCGGAGCCTTTGACCAAGCTTACGCGCAAAGAAGTACCGTTTGTATGGAAGGATAAGTGTGCGTCAGATTTTGAGGCGTTGAAGTAGAGATTGATAATTGCTCCTATTTTGACCGTACCAGACAGTTCCGGAGGATTGGTAATTCACAGTGACGCATCTAGGAAAGGTTTGGGATGTGTTTTGATGCAGCATGGGAAAGTTATAGCTTACGCATTGAGACAAGTTGAAGATCCATGAGAAGATTTACCCAACTCATGACTTGGAGCTAGCAGCTGTGATTTTCGCTTTGAAGATTTGGAGACACTACTTATTGGGCGAAAGGGTCGAAGTATTCACCGATCACAAAAGCTTGAAGTATGTGTTCACACAGAAGGAGCTTAATATGAGGCTGCGTAGATGGTTGGAGCTGATGGCTGACTACGATCTTGATCTTAAGTACAATCCGGGAAAAGTTAATATTGTGCCGGATGCGCTTAGTCGGTTGCCAGCAATTCAGATGTTGAATGAACAGAAGGAACTTATTGAAGACTTTCGAAAATTCGATTTGGAGGTTGTATTGCCGCATTCTTCGGGACAGTTGATGCAGCTGCCGGTACAGTCGTCGTTGATCGAGAATGTTAAAGCAGCGCAATTGCAGGACCCAAGATTGCAGAAGTTTCGAGAACAGGTTGAAGTTGGACTTCGAACGGACTTGTTAATTCATGAAGATGGTTCGTTGTGATATGGTAGCCGTTTGTGTGTGCCAAAGGGAGATATTCGCGAAGAACTTATGAAGGAGGCGCACAGTTCAGCATATTCCGTACATCCAGGAGGCACGAAGATGTACCGAGTTATACGACAGCATTTGTAACAACCATAATTTTTCTATACACTTTTCTATACAAATTATTTTCAAAATCCATAAAAGAGTATTTTTAACCTGAGCACAATATATAAGTAATTATTTTGTTTTTAAATAACTCCATTTTTAGTGTACATAAAATTGCTTTAAAATTAAAGTATACTTGGGGTATTTAATGTTGCTGTTACCACTTTAAGTAATTATTTCACACCATAATTACAAGAAGGAGCTTGTAGCTCATTGGTAACACCTTACACTACTGAACCAAGCCACGAGAGTTCAAATCCCATACCCCACATTATTTTTAATAGCGATTTTTTTAAGAACCTTTAGAATACCAAGAGTTTACACGTGCATATTGTAGGGTTCCTAGGCACCCTAATGAGGTCTCACAAGGCATCGAACATGCCATAATAAAATTTTACGGGTGCCGAGAGACCCGACTACGGATCGTTTGCTAGATTTCTAGGCGAAAAAGCTAACTAGTTAACACTTAACTATGAGATACGGAAATACAACCTTTGTAGATCCGGTGCTCCACCTCCATAGCTCCGCAACGAAGTCGTCTCCGCTGTCCAAAAAGAATCCGGGCTCTAGTGTCGGCTTCGTCGGAGAAATGGCGAGCTAGGTCGTCGATGTCCATGCCGAAGATGATCTACGTCGAGGCATCGCTAAATCAAGCTCCGACTTCACCAAGTCAAGAAACTTGTGAAGAAAACACACTCTACTACTTGGCAAGAGGTAGAGGATGAAGAAATAGGAAGTGGGTTCAATTTAGAATTGGATTTCTCACTCTTTATCATCAATCACCATTGATGACCTAAGCTTTTCTTCTTGAGTTCAAGGAAGAAGAAGAAGAAAAATGATATGATAAGTTAATTGAAAAAGAAAAGAAAATGAATTCTTATCATAAAATTAAGCATGGTCAAGTGTAAAGACTAAACTAGGGTTAGTGGGAATGGTTAGGGTTAAGGATGAGATAAGAATGGTTGACTTGATCAAAGCTTCATGAAGCTTCAACTAAAGAACAAATAAAGCCACCATTCTTTTCTCTTTTCCATTTATTTTCCAAAATGTATAAACAAATAAATAAATGAATAAATAAGTAATGGAAAATAAAACCCTAACCACTCTCACAACCATGGTTTAATCTTCACACAAAACACAAGTTATCATGCATCATCAAACATGATACATACCAGTGCACAAAAATATATCACATATACAATGTGCACAATCCAAGTGAGAAAATCCGTTTAAAGTGAACCAATACTAGTTAGTGCAAAGTAACATATCAAATATATAATTATGCATTAAATCATTAAATCAACACTTGATTCAATGATCCGGTCATGTCGCACACAACCGACTAGTATTCAATAGTAACAACTTATCGAATCAACACTTGATCCGATAACCCGACTATATCGCATATAACCGATCAATGTCACAAATCGCGAGAATCGAATACAGTATCACATACTGGTATCATTCTCGGTCCCGCACATATCTCATATGCGCTCCTATTTCGTTTCGCTTGAGCCAGGAAACCTCTGTGTAGGACTCTAAAGACTCGTCAATACGCCGGCAGCGGATGATGATCATATCAAACATCCACAAGCCGCAAGCGGTCTGCTAAACGTAACGGCCACCTGGGTATTGAGCGATCTGAAGATCGACGAGCAAGCCCACTCACACTCCAGTGAATCCGACCAGTAACACTACCGTACAGTCCGGTCTGATCGTCTGATATGTCGCATATCTCGCCTAGGGGTGGTAAACGTCAGACCCCAATAGCTCGATAAGTCGTGTCGATATGAGGTCTATAACTGTTCGAGAAACTATTGGTAATACTTACCAGTAAATCTCAGCAACCCTGGCCAGGGATTTCCTGTTATAGCCAATCGAACACAGCGCAACATCAACCCCCTATACCGGGAGAGACGAATCCCCTCCTATCGCTCATTGCCTCCATGTGACTCGGGACTGTACCCAAAAACCACCGTTTTGTACGCCCTCTTGGACGTGGTAAGATGGAAATCAAAGCACAGTGGGAACCACACAAGACTCTATGACGATCTCGGGTCAACAGACTACTCTGTACCAGTGTCACCAGAGAACTGCCATCTGACGTGAGGTATAATACCATCTGGGAGTTCTCGGCGAGTCCGTCCAGTGTACCCAGTCTCTACTGAGCACCCGTATATCATCTCTGATGTCAAACACCAATGGATATGGGATCATCCATCGCCCATCTGTATGGGTCGAGAAGGTACACGCTAGTCTACTCTGGTATATCGATGCCCCGTCTCGATACACCCACGACTAGGGACTTTGAAGGATGTACTTACGGACTACCATGTCCCCACTAGTATGATCCGCATCATAGTCCAGGTAGTCAAGTACAGATCCTAAGGGCTTTACCAACATGTAACAGAGAGACAATCAGCATACACGTTAAGGTAAAGATCAACCAGATAGCATACTATCATGTCGAGCAAGAAAGTCCTCCCTATATACGTCCTAGCATCCACTACAATATACATCATATGTACAGTAATGGCCTCTAGGGCATACATATAACTAACACATATCTCACAACAACCCGACTACACCCAAAGATGTAACACTTTCAGGAGTTAGATGAACCGTCGGGGGGGGGGATCTTGGCCGTCGGACTCGGCCAGGAATCGGCCAACTCGGCCATGACTCGGCCGACTCAGTGCTCCGACTGAGTCACGGCCGAGTCACCCCCGAGTCGGCCGATTCCGGCGACGGCCCCAACATGAAAGTTGTGTATTTTCATATTCCATATGTACCTGCAAAATTTCAGCCTCAGGCCACTTCCAGAGCTATTTAAAAATCCAATTACTCCACTTTTAATACATTTATATTACATTTTATCACATTTTTATTTTAAACTTTTCATCCACCCTAACCCTAGCCTAACCCTATAAATACCAACCCTACACACCACCCTCTCACCCCCATAAATCCCAAGCTCACTCTCTCAAAATTTTCCAAGAGTTGTGTACTTTGAAAACGAGTGCACGGCGAAGCTCCGGCGAAATTCCGGCGGGAATTCCGGCGACGTTTTTAGAAACAACCGGCGACGAAGCAATGCCTCGGCAACTCCTTTAGTCCTCCCTCGCTCCTTAGTATAGATCGAAACCCGTAAGTCCCATTCTATCTCTCTTTCTTATTCTCTAAAATACGAAGTTACAAAACCCGACGGAATCGGAACAAATTCGGTTTCCGATTCGGTTTTCTATAAAATTTCACTTCTAACCAATACATTCATGTCTAAACATCTTTATCTTGACTATTAAACTTTTAAAAATCAATTTGAACAAGTTTCGTCACATGAAATGATAACCTTTCCAATTTATCGTATTTTTCACTTTAATACCATAATGTTTCAATTTCACATTTAACCGCTTAACTTTGCTATACATTTAAAGTAGAGCACGAGGTAATGACCTACCTCCACACACACGCAAATACAACCCTATACGACATCATCAAAAACTTAGAATACGATAAAACAATACTTGCATTTAAATACCATATTCTTAATAAAACTAATTCTAAAAGTTTAGCTTTGATACACTTTTAAATAAATACCTCTTATTAGGAAAACACGATAAGTTGTGGACATCGATCGTTTATCTAAACCTGACTTTGTGGTGTTTAAGCTAGGCAAGTGAGCTTAGGTAACTTTAAAAGGCCCGTCTCACGATTCGTGAGCGGATCCCTCCTTCCTCACTTGTACTTTCCTGGCCATAATTGGCGGTGAAGAAGCGATTTGAGATTTCTAACGACTTGTCGTTTAGACCATTTAGAAATAAGGTAGTTGGCTTAGGAAACCCTAGAACCTAAAATACGGAAAATTACACTTTGCAAATAAATACCTTTTACTTTATAGAACTCTTTTCTAAAGGATTAGTATTTTACAATCTTTGCAAAGTGCCGCTACAACCCATCTTTGGGGAACCTGTTCGGGATCGTGCGGTTTATCGCACACTCTCGGGCTAGTAGTGCGAGATTCAGACCTTCGCAAGGAGCATTCGGTCTCGAAAGGTTTAAAATACGACTTCTTAAGAAAAATGAGATTTTTGGAATATAAAATATTTATTAAAATTATTTTTGTATAAACATATCTATATTTTTCATTTAAATATCTATTTTATTATAATATAAATTTTCCATCTTTTTCTAAAAATCACAAGAATAAATTTTACATTAAAATACCATGAACTTCAAATAAGCAATATTACAGATAAATACCCTTATTTATAAAAATAGGATATTTCACTAGAAATGTCACAACATAAAATCCACCCTCATTACAACTCTAAAGACGAACAATAAATACTTGAGGTGTATTTTGAAAAGTATATAAAAGTATTTTTACATAAACCCCCCTCAAGTTTTATAAATTACCCTAAGGACCCTAGCAATTATAAGATTTCGATTCACATTTCTGATTGTCTGACTCGGGTTTGAGTCTAATCAATCTGACTTGAATATGATTCAAGTCAATCTATAATCTACAAGATTCCAATTCAATATGAACACATGAATCCATGAATACAATTATCAAGTTATACAACTTGACCGAACCGAACCATGGATATATTCCTTTTACATGATTCTCAGTATTCCATTTATATAACTCTACGGTTACAACTGTTTCCTGATATTATGGTTTCGGTCAGTCAGTCAATCAATCTTACAATCAATACTATTTATAAGATAACAATACAAACAAGACATCGCGGGGTTTAAAGGGTAGATTGGTACGGAAGATGTTAAAAGTGGCACGAGACGGTCAGACTTAAGACACCTAACATGAATTCAATTGCCGTTGTTCCGGGCCTTCTAACGAAGCCTTGAACTCTATATTTCGTTTGCCCTGGTCTCTAGCATATAGAGACCCCTCTCGTATACACTGGCATTCTTCTGTACCAAGCTACAAACAACAGCATTAATACAACATTATAACAATATAATACAACATTAAAAGCTACTCTCTCTTACTCTTTGTCTATTTCTCCCCTATCTTTGGGACTTACCGAGCGACCTGTTCGCTGATGACATTCTATTTCTTTCTTCTTTGAATGTCGTCAGGTGGTTTGGACCCGGCGGAGATCGAGCCATCTCAAGAAGACTTGGAGCAGTTTGCCGAAGACCCTGCGCTTTAGTTCATTGTACACTTTTCCTTTCTGTATTTTTTCATTTCCTGTTATGCCACTGTTTAGGCATCTTTTTATTTCAGTTGTATTTCCTTTTCATGCATTGTACAAAAGAATGTTAATAAATAAAAGTTTCTGTTCTTTTTATATCTTGTCTCTTGTGTATTTATTTTATATTGCTTAGATACGCTGAGCGTATGTACTTCTGAGTATATATGTAGCGGATCTCGTCGCGTCTCCTTCTCCGTACACTGGAAAGCGGGGCGTGACAGGTTTTGTTGGTGGCCCATGCAGGTCAGAGCTGTATGGAATCCTAAGCAATATAAAATACAAGAACCAGCAACTAAAACATTCTTTGCAATTCACGTTCCTTGAATCTTATCAACTTCATATTCGTTGAATCATATATCTTGAATCTGTCCTAACCTAAATTTTTCATTCTAGGTTATGGATTCACCAAACAACACCAGGACCAACGTCAACAACACACCTCCAGCACCACCTCTCACACCAGCTGTTCCTACGCCACCTACCGAGCAAACAGTGCTACTTGAGGCGATACGCAGCCTTCTCGAGGGATAGCAACAACTCCTGAACCGTCCCGAGACTGACGCACCGGGGGTAAAGCAATTCAGAGCTTTACATCCAAAGTAGTTCTCAGGAAATGGGAGCCCACTGGAAGTTGAGGAATGGGCTCAAAGTATCAAGGATGATCTGGTAGCAGCACAAGTGCCAGACATAACTTGGGTCCGTGTGGCGAAACTACAACTCACGGACAATGCTCGCAACTGGTGGAAGGCGGAAGAAAGCCGTATTACACAGCCTATTGAATGGAAGACTTTTCGCGAGAAGTTCGACGTGAAATACTTCCCTGTGACTTCTAGGTTTACCATGGAGCAGCAGTTCCTTCATCTATAATAAGGATCGATGTGGGACAAATTAGTAGATGAATACGACGCTGAATTCACCATGTTAAGCCGATTTGCGGCACACCTGATACGTACGGATGAGATCAGAGCCCGTCGCTTTCAACGAGGTTTGGACACAGAGATTCAGGCTGCTCTAGCCACGGGGAAATTTCTGACACATGAAGATGCTTTGGAAGCTGCCCGCAGTTATGAGGCAATGATAAAGGCGAGGGGCAGACCCCAATATGCCGGTTTGAAACGTCCTGCCACTCAAATAGCAGGAGGAGCCTCTCCAAGGCCATCGTTTGAACCCAGGAGATCAGAAGAAACCAATAACCAGTCAAGTCCAGATTTCTGCTACTACCGCGGAAGAAAGGGACACTTGTGGAAGGACTGCAGGCGCGCAAAAGGCCTGTGCCTAGTTTGTGGCGCGTCCAATCATAGAATTGAGACCTGTCCATATAGATACAACTCAGCTCACACACACACTAATTACCCGCAGCGGCCAGCTATCTAGGCTCCTGCAACTCGTCCTGCACTACCTACTCCACCACCTGCACAGCCTACTCGCCAATTCCAACAAGCAATGAGGGACATGCCCAGAGGGCAGAGAAACAGGCCCCAAAGGCAGAATGCGCCTCCAGCTAGAAGGAATGTACCACGGCGACATACATTCACATTAGAAGCCGTAGAAGCCAAGACTGTAAGACAAGGTAACACCGGTAAGCTTTTTTCACCCTTGTATCACTTTGTTATACACTATCTATACTACAGTCACCAAACTTCTTTGCACTGTTACACTTTCCTTTTACAAATTTCGAGGACGAAATTTTTATAAGGAGGGTAGAATGTAATAACCCTAATTTTTCTATACACTTTTCTATACAATTTTTTTTCAAAATCCATAAAGGAGTATTTTTAACCTGAGCACAATATATAAGTAATTATTTTGTTTTAAATAACTCCATTTTTAGTGTACATAAAATTGCTTTAAAATTAAAGTATATTTGGGGTATTTAATGTTGCTGTTACCATTTTAAGTAATTATTTCACACCATAATTATAAGAAGGAGCTTATAGCTCTTTGGTAACACCTTGCACTACTGAACCAAGCCACCAGAGTTCAAATCCCATAGCCTACATTATTTTTAATATTGATTTTTTTAAAAACCTTTAGAATACCAAGAGTTTACAAGTGCATATCTCACAAAAACCCCACTACACCCAAAGATGTAACACTTCCAGGAGTTAAATGAACCGTCGGGGGGGGGATCATGGCCGCCAGACTCGGCCGGGAATCGGCCAACTCGGCCTTGACTCGGCCGACTCAGTGCTCCGACCGAGTCACGGCCGAGTCACCCCCGAGTCGGCCGATTCCGACGACGACCCCAACATGAATGTTTTGTCTTTTCATATTCCCTATGCACCTGCAAAATTTCAGCCTCAGGACACTTCCAGAGCTCTTTAAAAACCCCAATTACTCCACTTTTAATACATTTTTATTACATTTTATCATATTTTTATTTTAAACTTTTCATCTACCCTAACATTAGAAATACCAACCCTACACACCACCCTCTCACCCCCAAAAGTCACAAGCTCACTCTCTCAAAATTTTCCAAGAGTTGTGTACTTTGAAAACGAGTGCACGGCGAAGCTCCGACGAAATTCCGGCGGGAATTCCGGCGACGTTTTTAGAAACAACCGGCGACGAAGCAACTCCTCGGCAACTCCTTTAGTCCCCCTTCACTCCTTAGTATAGATCGAAACCCGTAAGTCCCATTCTATCTCTCTTTCTTATTCTCTAAAATACGAAGTTACAAAACCCGACGGAATCGGAACAAATCCGATTTCCGATTCGGTTTTCTATAAAATTTCACTTCTAACCAATACATTCATGTCTAAACATCTTTATTTTGACTATTAAACTTTTAAAAATCAATTTGAACAAGTTTCGTCACATGAAATGATAACCTTTCCAATTTATCGTATTTTTCACTTTAATACCATAATGTTTCAATTTCACATTTAACCTCTTAACTTTTCTATACATTTAAAGTAGAGCACGAGATAATGACCTACCTTCACATACACGCAAATAAAACCCTATACGACATCATCAAAAAATTAGAATACGATAAAACAATACTTGCATTTAAATACCATATTCTTAATAAAACTAATTCTAAAAGTTTAGCTTTGATACACTTTTAAATAAATACCTCTTATTAGGAAAACATGATAAGTTGTGGACATCGATCGTTTATGTAAACCTGACTTTATGGTGTCTAGGCTAGGCAAGTGAGCTTAGGTAAGTTTAAAAGGCCCGTCTCACGATTCGTGAGCGGATCCCTCCTTCCTCACTTGTATTTACCTGGCCACAATTGGCGGTGAAGAGGCGATTTGAGGTTTCTAACGACTTGTCGTTTAGACCATTTAGAAATAGGCTAGTTGGCTTAGGAAACCCTAGAACCTAAAATACGGAAAATTACACTTTGCAAATAAATACCTTTTACTTTATAAAACTCTTTTTTAAAGGATTAGTATTTTACAGTCTTTGCAAAGTGCCGCTACAACCCATCTTTGGGGAACCCGTTCGGGATAATGCAGTTTATCGCGCACCCTCGGGCTAGTAGTGCGAGATTTAGACCTCCGCAAGGAGCATTCGGTCTCGAAAGGTTTAAAATACGACTTCTTAAGAAAAATGAGATTTTTGGAATATAAAATATTTATTAAAATTATTTTTGTATAAACATATGTATATTTATCATTTAAATATCTATTTTATTATAATATAAATTTTCCACCTTTTTCTAAAAATCACAAGAATAAATTTTACATTAAAATACCATGAACTTCAAATAAGCAATATTACAGATAAATACCCTTATTTATAAAACTATGATATTTTCACTAGAAATGTCACAATATAAAATCCACCCTCATTACAACTCTAAAGACGAACAATAAAAACTTGAGGTGTATTTTGAAAAGTATATAAAAGTATTTTTACATAAAACCCCCTCAAGTTTTATAAATTACCCTAAGGACCCTAGCAATTATAAGACTTCGATTCACATTTCTGATTTTCTGATTCGGGTTTGAGTCTAATCAATCTGACTTGAATATGATTCAAGTCAATCTATAATCTACAAGATTCCAATTCAATATGAACACATGAATCCATGAATACAATTATCAATTTATACAACTTGACCGAACCGAACCATGGATATATTCCTTTTATATGATTCTCAGTATTCCATTTACATAACTCTACGGTTACAACTGTTTCCTGATATCATGGTTTCGGCCAGTCAGTCAATCAATCTTACAATCAATACAATTTACAAGATAACAATACAAACAAGACATCGCGGGGTTTAAGGGGTAGATTGGTATGGAAGATGTTAAAAGTGGCACGAGACGGTCAGACTTAAGACACCTAACAAGAATTTAATTGCCGTTGTTCCGGGCCTTCTAACGGAGCCTTGTACTCTATATTCCGTTTGCCCTGGTCTCTAGCATATAGAGACCCCTCTCGTATACACTGGCATTCTTCTGTACCAAGCTATAAACAACAGCATTAATACAACATTATAACAATACAATACAATATTAAAAGCTACTCTCTCTCTCTCCTACCCTTTGTCTATTTCTCCCCTATCTTTGGGACTTATCGAGTGACCTGTTTGCTGACGACATTCTATTTCTTTCTTCTTTGAATGTCGTCAGGTGGTTTGGACCCGGCGGAGATCGAGCCATCTCAAGAAGACTTGGAGCAGCTTGCCGAAGACCCTGCGCTTTAGTTCATTGTACACTTTTCCTTTCTGTATTTTTCATTTCCTGTTATGCCACTGTTTAGGCATCTTTTTATTTCAGTTGTATTTCCTTTTCATGCATTGTACAAAAGAATGTTAATAAATAAAAGTTGTTGTTCTTTTTATATCTTGTCTCTTGTGTATTTATTTTATATTGCTTAGATACGCTTAGCGTATGTACTTCTGAGTATATACGTAGCGGACCTCGTCGCGTCCCCTTCGCCGTACACTGGGAAGCGGGGCGTGACAGCATTTCTGGTGGGAAGGCATGAAACGGGAGATTGCCCATTTTGTGGCAAAGTGCTTGGTGTATCAGCAAGTTAAGGCTGAACATCAAAGAGTTGCTGGTTTATTGCAACCACTTCCGATCCCTTAATGGAAGTGGGAACATATAACCATGGATTTCGTGACGGTTCTACCGCGAAGTCCAAAGGCAACAATGCAGTTTGGGTGATTGTTGATCGATTGACCAAGGCAGCTCATTTCATACCATTTCGAGTTGGTCAATCAACAGAAGCTTTGGCAGAGTGGTACATGCATGAGATAGTAAGATTGCATGGAGTACTGGTGAGCATCGTATCCAACCGTGACACTCGTTTCTTATCACACTTCTGGAGGAGCTTACAGGAAAGTTTGGGGATTCGATTGAAATTTAGCACAGCTTATCATCCTCAAACAGATGGCCAGTCGGAGAGAACGATCCGAACTCTTGAAGACATGTTGAGAGCTTGCATGTTAGACTTCAAGAGTTCATGGGAGGATCATCTACCCTTGGTGGAGTTTTCTTACAACAACAGTTTTCAGGCGACTATTCAGATGGCTCCATTCGAAGCATTGTATGGTCGCAAGTGTCGTTCACCTGTTGTTGGGACGATGTTGGGGAACGAAGATTGTTGGGACCGGATTTGATCGTACAAACCTTGGAGAAAGTTAACACTATCCGGAATCATATGAAAGCAGCACAAGACCGACAAAAGAGTTGAGCAGATACATCGAGAAGACCTCTAGATTTCATGATCGGTGATATGGTATTCTTGAAGATATCACCGACTAGAGGGGTGATTTGTTTCAGAAGTCAATGAAAGCTTAATCCTCAATTCGTTGGACCTTTTGAGATTTTGGAACGTGTTGGAGAAGTGGCATATCGATTGGCGTTACCGCAATCTTTAGCGAATGTTCATGACGTGTTTCACGTATCTCAACTCCGTAAGTATGTTCGAGATGAAACACACGTGCTGGATCATTCGGAGCTGACTATGCGAGAAGATTTGAACTTTGAGGAGCGACCGATGTCGATTATGGATCGAAGGGAAAAGGTTCTTGAGAACAAGATTATCCCTCTTGTACTTATTTCTTGGGGAAATCGCTCACATGGAGAATCAACTTGGGAACGAGAAGATGAAATCCGGCAGAAGTTTCCACATCTATTCTTGTAGTTTCTTGATTGTTTATCTTTTCTTGTTCTTGGAATTTTGAGGACGAAATTCTTTTTGTAGTTGGGTATAATGTAACAACCTAGTTCATTTATACCAATTCCAGTTCCCGTATTTTATTATCTGTGGTGTTTTCTTGATTTATCGTGTTTGGGTGCGAATGGTATTTTACATTTTACATTACATTCGACCAGACCCGCTTGCTTGAACTTGTTTGGTTCTTATTTATAGATTACCTTGGCTTGTTACATAGACACGTGCATCTAGTGTAAACTGCATACTGGGATTTTATCTAGCATCACATATTTTACATATAACATTTTAGGTCATGTATAATAAATTAAAATTGCATTTCATAGCCTGCATGATACCCCTAACCCCGTGATAGCATCCGTGCATCTTGTTCTCGTCCCGTTCTGTGAAACGGATGTGTTTGGATGGCGTACGTGCATCCGTTCTTGGGGGTATGCATTTCCGTTACCCGAGCTTTCATTTTGATATTTGGAAGTCGCATATATTTTTCATATTTTAAAACCGTATTTTTAGACCCGACCCGGGTATGTTTTGGTGTAAGTTTGTATTTGCCAAAATCTCAAAACAGACTAATATTATATTCCTTATAAACTATTATATACCTTAATTAAACTAAAATATATTTTAGTTTTATCCTAACTATTACTAACTGTTACGTATCAATATGTATATTTTAAAAGAAAATAAAAGATTTTCTTAATAAAATCTTAACAGATCTCAATTCTCTCTCTCTCTCTCTCTTACTTTTTTTTTATAAATATATTAATCCTTTTAATTTTTTTAAAGAAACCATGCACTGTTCCCTCTTCCCCCTCGTGCTCGTACCCCGGGAATGAAACCCAAACCCTAACCTTGCCTCCTCGTCGCAAACGCCGCCTCCGCTATCTCGTCGCCGCCTAACCCCCGACCTTGTCTCCTCTCTTCAACCTCCTCCACTCCTTCTCCTCAACACCAACCCCAGAACCTTCTTTCCTGAGCTTGCAACCATTATCGCCTACACCTCCTCGACGCCGCCATGCCTCACCATCGCCGGCGACCTTCCCCTCGTCACTACCACCTTCTCTTCCTCTCCCTCTCCTCTTCCCTTCTCCCCAAACCGAACCTATCCTGCAAGAACCCTCGCCTGCAACCCACTGCGGCCACCTTTCTGTCCCATCGCTGGAGCTCCGACCACCTTGCTGACCATCCTAACCTCATCACCCTTGCAGCCTCCTCTGACCCAGAGCCAAACCAGAGATCCCCGGCCTTCTTCTCCTTTCTCTGTCTTCTCCTTCTTCTTGTTCTTCTTGGTTTTCTCGTTTTCATATCTTTCCAGTGATTGCCGGAGACCCGTTGCCATCGACACCCTCTGCCCTCGCCCTTGTTCCAAACCCCAGAGGCACTCCTTCTTCTTCTCCTTCTTCTTCTTCTTTCTTATTCTTTTCCTTTCTCTTTCTTTTTCTTGATCCGTGTTTCTCGACGATTGCTGGAGCCGTACCGCTGCCGACAATCCGAGCAACCCTGTGGACGTTCCTAGCCAGCATAGTCATTCTCTTATATTGCCTGGTCCTGTTCTGTACACGCGAGCGTGCATAGCGACTTTTACCGACGCCCGACGTGTTGTACGCCTTCCGTTCTGTGATCCGTCCAGGCAAGTAAAACTTGCTACATGCTATTTATATTATTTCATATTTATTTAGATATATATTAAACATGTTGTTTGAATTTAGTACCCTATATTACATTTTACCATTCGATGTCTCGTTTATATCATTCTAGAGTTAAACATGAAAACATACCTTGTTGCATGTTAGATTACAATGTGTTGTAACCACGTCCATATTTATATCACATAGTGCTTGGTTGCATAGCCCATAATACCATTTTAATAATTTATAACCTTTCGAACACCCGTTTGTATCCATCTCGTCTAGTATACATATTATTGCATCCAATGATCACTTGAATATATAACATTGAAATATTAACATTCCACGTTTGATAAGTTGTATTTTAATTAGTATTGGAACTATAACCTTAACCCTAATCATAACTGTGCATCCATGTGGTTGAATTTATACCTATTTGCATACCACATCATGTTATTCCATTTTACTGTTCCATTAGCACCCCATACTTGTTTTTGTGTACCCATGATTATGTTAGTTTGATTATGAACACCCACGTAACAATTGTGCACCCCTGACATGACTTAATACACCTACTACTTGACACGACGTGAAACCGTGCACTTCTTGACATGACATGATACATATATACAACCTGACTTGACCTGATGTACCATGGCTTTACCTGTTTCCTGATCTTGTTACTAATGCCAACAAACTTGACTTGTTGTCCCTACGGACATTTCCTGTTGTCTATCCAGACACACCTATACCTGCTTGATTCTGCGTTGGCATTAGCTCCGGATTTATTAATACCTGACTCGAGCACTTAACCTGGGGGTATGGGGAAATCAATGATGAAACCTGACTTGTAACTCGACAGTTCGATACCTTTACTGATCAGTTTTAGAGGCTATACCAGCCTTGGGATGATGCTGCTGACATCATCCATCGTTACCCACTACCTTTTTAGAGGCGGCCAGCCTTGAGATGATGCTATTGACATCATTTATCGTTACCCCTTTTCCTTTTAGTGCCTAGCGGCATGTCTCGGCTTCAGCCCGAGAATCTTCACCGTGATCCCGGGCACGCACGGGATACTATTGAGTTACATCGATGATTCATCAAATTGATTTCAAAGACTTGAGAGTAGTTAACACCGTAGACCAGTTTAGATTATTCACTGCACATTACCCTCACTGTCCTCATTTATATCACTGTTATACCAGTTTTACTATTTATACTCATACCTGCATGTATTGCTACCCCTGTTTATAGTATTGCTTGATATTATGACGCACTGACCTCTGGGTTTTGCATGGCCCAGATCTTCTACCTCTGTTGCAGACTAATCAAGAGTACTGCCGCTGTTAGAACGAGCGGTGAGGATCCTGTTAGTATCCAGTTTTACATTCCAGGTGTTTTATTTATTGGATGTTTTGCTTCCGCATATTATTATTTCTTGACTCATTTATTCTGGCTCATGGACATGTACTAGATAATTTAGTTTTTTTTTATTGTTCTTGATATCTCTACAGCCGTAATGTAACTATGAAAGGATATTTCCTATCCGCAGGTAGCATGGTTGGCTATGTCACGTTCCTATCTTAGCATACTCTGGGAAGCGGGGCGTGACAGTAATAAAATGAAACAACAACTTTATTTACATTCAAATTTACATACAACTGTCTGAAATTAAAAGATACAATAATCAAAGCAAATGCCTAAACAATGGCATACTGAAAGTAGGTGCAGAAAGAACTAGTATTCAGGCTGAACTGCAAACTGGTCTCCTGGCTTCGCTCTACGTCTTCAGAGTCCGGTCCTCCTGACGAACATTCTAAGAAAGAAAACAGGGAGGAATGTCGTCCGCGAACTAGCGCTCGATAAGGCCCAAAAGAAGTAAGAGAAAATGACTGAATGGTATATGACGTGAATAGAAACCAAGTAAAAGTAAACAGATAGGGTTGTATTTAAAAGTATCTAACTATGTTCACTTACAGGTATAAGATAGCTATTCTAACATGATTGTTTGTAGTTTTATAAAGAAAGTATTCATGTATATGAGAGGGGTCTATCTTACCCTGTGGACTATGGTAACATGTAGTACAAGGCCCCGTCATAACCCACGGGGCAACGGCACGTGAATTCATATAGGTCTCTTTTAAAATGACCTCTCGTGTTACGATATACGTTCCGTACCAAACTACGCCTTTATCTCCCGCGTATTGTATTGTATAGATTAAGATTACAGGTCTTGGCCGAACCCATGGATATAAAATGTTCAGAATGTAATCATGTGTTCAGGTAGTCATGTCAAGTTCATGTTACGTTATAACAATGGTTCGGTCTGGTCGAGTCAAGTATACATGTTTGAGTTTGATGTTTGAATTCGAGTATTCAAGTTCATGATCGTGTATTCAAGTTTGTGTTTGATTTTTGATTCTGGTTTGAGTTTGGACTCAGATTGAGTCAGAAACTTGTGAACGGTTTTAACTCTTGAATTTTTCTTAGGTTCGGGAGTAATCAGCAACTGCTGCACATAGTTGATAGGATTTGTGTATTTTTCCAAGACAATTACCATTGAAAAGGATAATGGATTCAAAAAGACGACATTTTATTTTGATTTGTTGAGCTCTGTTAAGTTGTCTAGCCTAAATAGGCAAGCACTCACTTTCTCCGGCTCCTCGAGACTCAAGAGAAATGATAACGCCTAAGCCTATATTAATCTATAGTCCTTAAAATATTGTTTTGTATATCTCGAGGGGGTTTTATGAAAAATAATTCAATATTGATTTTAAAATAAACCTCGAGAGTGATTTGTAATATTTAGGGTTTTCATGAACATGTATTTTAATTATTATGGTATTTTGGTGATGAACTTAGCCTTTTCAAAAGTTTGTGGTATTTTATTGAAAACTCACACTTTTGGTAACTTGATGGTATTTTATAAAAAAAATTAATCTTTAAAAAATATATTTTTATAGTTTGTTTTTATTGAAAATACGGATTATAGACTTATATAAATTTTCTAAAATTTAGTTTTGTTTAAAAAAGTTGTATTTCTTAAAAACCGTATTTTATTTCCTTTCGAGATCGAATACTCCATGAGGAGTTCTGCGTCTCGCTCTAATATCCCAAAGACGTGCGATAATCCGCACCATCCATTAGCAGGTCCCCTAACAAGGGTTGTAGAAGCATAATTTCCAAGGATTTCAAAATACCGATTAAAAGAAACCCATTTTGAAAAGGTGTGGTATTTTAATGAAAATGTTATTCTTTAAATTAGTCATGTATTTATAGTACCGTGCTATAGAACCATAGTGTGCGTGTAGGGTAGGTCGTTACCCTATGAAGTTTTCCTAAATTTATATTTAAAGATTATCGAAATAAGGGTTGTACTAAAGTTCATGGTATTTTAATGAAAAGTTAGTTATATGATAGTTTCACATGAAAGTTTTGGTTAAACTCAAAGCTAAAAGATTGTAAGCAAAGTTACAGGTTGTGCGAGAAGTTATTTTGACCTATTTTGCTTTAGGAAAGGGAGTACAAAGGTTAAAAGTCATAAATATCGGAGTTAACTCCACTTTTCCGATATGTTTTTAGAAGAGGGTTTTGAGATTAAAGAAGAAGAGAAAAGAGAGACTTACGGCTTTGTAACGTCGAGAAAGGAGTAAGGAAAAGAGAGGGGCTCCGTGGCGTCGTGGTAGCTCTAGAAACAACTTCGATCTTCGACGAAAGGAGATTGGTTGCTAACTCCACTTGACTCCACTTGCATTTAGGAACTTTTAGGAGAATTTTGATAGAAATTTTCAGAATACAGGGAAGCTAGAATATAGGTGGTATTTATAGTGAGGAATTAGAGTTTGGGAATTAAAAATGTGGATTAAGATAATTTAAATGGTGTTAAATGGTGAATTGAAGAGTCTCTCTTTGATTGCAGGAAAATCAAACAATGCAGGGGAGTTTAGGAGGGGTTGAAGAGTCAAGTGTGCAAAGCACGGGTGGAATTGGGCTCCATAGAACCATCGGCGCCGGCCCTTTGGGGATTTTGGGCGGTCAGATCTTGATGATCCATCTCGAGATTTGTGCCACGTGTCAATTTGGGTGTGTACACCTTATTGCGCATGTTTGATTTTTCTAAAACTTTTCTTTTCTCCTTGAATTGCACGTGCAACTCTTGGGATTCCAAAAAATTAAAAAGAAAAAATCTGAAAAAATAATTGCGTCTCATGGGATTCGAACGCACAGGCTATGTTGCAGCAGTGTAGATGTTTTATCAGTGTGCTATAAGTTGCTTCTTGCTCTTATTTAACAAAAATAACTTTTAACTTTTACACAGGATGAAATACCCTTTTCTGTACCATAACAAGAAATTTCTAAACAAGAATTTCAGAGTCGTTACAGTCACGAATATAAAACCATATGCATCGGTGTTCGGCATAGAAACAGCCCTCCCATTGGAAATAGAACTCCCCTTTCTACGAGCAGCGGTTCGATATGAACTGACAGATGAAGAAAATGCTCATCTTAGGCTTAAGGAGCTCGACGCCCTTGACAAAACTCTCCTTATAGCACAGCAAAATATGGAGGCTTATAAGGCAAGGATGACACGGTCATATGAAAGATTGACCAGGCCGAGAACGTTCCGCCAAGGCGAACTCGTGCTAGTCAGCAAAAGACCAATGATTCCCAATCATGTAAAATAGGGAAATTTCGAGCCGAACTATGAAGGCCCGTATATCATAGACAAAGTCTACTAGGGTGGAGTCTATCTGCTTATGGATATACATGGTGAAAGACCCTTTTGGCCAACAAACGGCCGATTCGTCAAAAAGTACTACGCCTAACAAGCCATGACTTAGGTCAATGATAGATGACGACGCTTGTGTCCGCTTGCTATCTTCCTGAGCCAGAACTCTGAGAGTACCCAAAAAGCTCCATCACCTCAAAAACGACGATAATGGACCGAAACTTCCCTAAACTAACAATGGACCGAAACGTCCTTTAACTAACATCTGCCCCAAAATACGGCGATAATAGACCGTCATATCCTTAAAATCACACGTTTAGCCCTTTGGTGAATCCCCATATCGATTACTGTATACAATTCACGGGCATAAACGATTCATAACTCTCCTAGGTCCCACATGATGTAGTCCTTTAAAAAAATCGGGGCCTACAGCTAATGGTGCGTTACCAAACGGGTCGCCTAAAAAAGGGGTATAACTACAAGCAAAATGAGCATGGATGAAAACCTAAAAGGACGCCGTGAGTAAAAACAGCAGGACTGCCAGCGAGCTAGTGAAAACCCGAAAGGGCGCGAACTCGTAAAAAAAAAGCACTTACAAAGCCCTCACGACTTTGTAAGGAGAAAGCACCCGCGCGAGATCTTTACGACTCGCAAAGGAGTAACACACTTAGGAATCCATATGATTCCTAAGGAGAAAATGCACTTACAAGATCCTCACGACTTGTAAGGAGAATATACCCTCTATAAGACCCTTAAGGCTTATAAAATTCAAAAGCCTTGAGATACAGGGACCTGAAACTGTTTTTAAACCATCAAAACCCTAAAAAAACTTTCTTTCCCAACAAGTGGTCCAATATTGACGCTTGTATACAATCCACAGGAATAAATAAATATATCTCCCACCAAGTTCCACCAATGGCGAGAAATGTCCCCATATGGTAAACATCACTTATAAGTCCTCTCGACTTACAAAGAGAAAATACTCTTATAAGATCTTTACGAATTATAAGAGAAAACACACATAGGAATTCTCACGACTCCTAAGGAGAAAATACACCTACAAAATCCTCTCGACTCGTAGGGAGAAATACCTTTATGAGACCTTTATTGCTCATAAAGTCAAAAATCCTTAGCCGACAGGATCATAACCCTGTTTGCTAAGCCACCTTTGTTCAAATTGACAAAGCAAATGATGATTCGCTCCTGGAAATATCCCAGTTGTAGCGATACTGATGCCTAAACAAGTATCAAACTTTAAGTCCTCTCACGATAAATGATGATTCGCTCGTGGCAATATTCCAGTTGCAGCGATGCTGATGCCAAGATTGACATCAGATCTCAAGTTCTTGACTTGTTAAAAAAAGCCGAAATGATGGGGCAACTCACAATAAAAAAATAGTGAGTAAAAAATATAAAAATTGACATAGCTGAAATGGTTGGTCACCGCAAAAAATAGCCGAAATGATTGGGCAATCGCGACTTTCGCGGTATAAAAGTTGAAAAGATAGAGCATCGCGGAAATAAAATATATATAAAACAAAATAAAACTTTTCTGCCATGCAAGTTTGTCCATATTGACTATTGTATACGATCCATGGGCACAAATGAAAGAAAGGGAACCATATTTTCCCACCACGCTTCATCAAAAGAAGAACCGAGTCTGGACGACACATCTGCAGCCTAGAGACTATTTGGACATCCTTCCTACTTTAGCAAAGTACAGGCATGACGTCAACTAAGACCCAAAGGTCAAAACAAAAATGGAGTAATGGCAAAATCCAAGCTCCAAGTCCTGACGGTACATATATAACCTAGAGACCATCCCTGCGTCCCTTCTCATTCCAGCAGGGTGCGGACGCAAAAATCAAATAAAACTAGAGTGACGACAAAATCCTAGCTTCAGTTCTTAATGGCAAAATCTATAGCTTAGATATCATCTCGGTGTTCCCTCCTCATTTCAGCAGGGTGCGGACTCAACTATCAAATGAAATTGGAGCAACGGCATATTCCTAGCTCCAGACCTCAATTGCAATACATACAGTATAGAGGTCCTACGGATGTCTATCCTACTTTAGCAAAGAATCGACACGACATCGTCAAATGAAAAATGAAGTGACAATATATCCCTAACTTTGGGTCTTGACGGCGATGCATATAAAACCTAAAGACCATTGGAGATCATCCCACTCCAGAAGGGTGCGGTTATGACTCATCGAGGCTCCAAATTGAGCCTAAGCTCAAGTAAAAAGCGCCACGGTGAATACCCAACGCTTGTTCTTCTGATGGTAATATGACTTAAGAAGATTACTTAAAGAATTTTGTCCAGCCTCAGAAGGGATCAGAGATAAGACAGTCGCGGGGCTACTCGAGCAGTAACCTAAGGGACTGCATATCGAGAAATACATCACCTGACGCGACGGAATGATGGACTTAAACCTAGTACCAAAAACCTAACGGACCTATGTCATAAAAGAATGGGGGTTATCTGCATCCAACGTTAGGGAAAGTTTGCATGTAAATCTAAGGGAGGTAAACTAAAAACACTCCGAAATGAGTGAATAAACTAGAGACTCCAAAATGAGTGAATAAACTAGAGACTTCGAAATGAGCACATTAACTAATTCACGCCAGATCAAGACATTAAGAAACAGAAGAGTGCATGTGAATAAAAAATATATTCTTTATTCATGAATCAAAATGTTTGGAAGATACAATTTGTAAAGAAAAAGGGATACAATTATAGCCTAGAGGGCGAGGCTTTTAATAAAGCAGTGACCCACTCATTGTCCTGCCGAAGCTCATTCTCGCGCTCCTCTATTGCGGCTAGCATTTCTTTGATTTGAGCTCGTTGTTGCAAGCACGGAGAAAGTTTCCTAGAAATTTCCTTCTTAGCAACTTCGTTGCCCCGCATTTCTCGCTCGGTAGAGTCAAGGTCCCACTTCAGCACCATTCCTTCAGAATTGCATCGTTGAAGGCTTTCAATGATAACTTGGAGCACGCAGCATTCGCTTCTACCAGAGCACGTAATTGTCTTGACTCGCTAAAAGCCGTTCCATACTCCTTCTACTTCAGGACCAGCTTCTGCTTATAATATTGAATGAAAGTGGCACTTTGTTCGATCCACGCTATTAATTGAGCCTTTGAGGATAATGCATCAGGCGTAAGATGTTTGCGCACGATCTCATAGAGGCAAGCCTCAATTTGCTTACAATAATCAACCCAGATGCGGACGAAATCTTCATTATGGAAGGTCATAAGAGTTGCTAGCATAGGATTGACTTCATCCGCAAAGTCCGCAGCAGAAGTGAGAGCCTCGATATTAAGGTCTTCAGTAAATTCACTTAGCATGCTCCTATTATTTGCTGCGCCTCTGGAAGATTGGCGTTTAGCGAAAGGCCGTGCGGGCATAAAAATACGAGACTCAAAAGGAACAAAATCCAGTAGAGCTGCTATAAAATAAGACATGTACAAAGGCAGGTCAGATTTCAGCCTAAAATAAAAAAAGTGAATAAGATCTAACCTACCAATAGTTGAAAGCGGCAAATCGAGGAGCATAGAAGGCTTAGCCATTTCTTCATCTTCTCCTTCGAGCCGTAAGACTGTAGTTAGTAAGGGAAAAAAGCTTATTACAGAAGGATTACTCGTAGAAAGATGAAATAAGAAATGAAAGATATACTAACCAATTTCAGAAAGAGGGACAAATCCTGATTGGAAGGCAATGTGCGAGGCTAACATTTCGCACAGATAGTTGAAAATCACTCTTACAAGATTACAACAATATACTTTAAGAAATTAATCTAAGGAGTAATATCAATACTGAAATGAAGTAATAAAAAAATTTTGAATGAAAATTACCTTCCGTCGCTGAGCCCGAGAAAACTCGGGGAGGTGCAAAAGAGATGGGTGGAACAACAACAGCCATAGTAATAACTGACGGGGGTTCTTCAATCAGTAGATCACCAGGGTTTACCGTGCCTATACCAGAAATAGAGAAAACGTTAGCAAATATGTTTAGTAGAAATAAGGATCCGAAAGTAATAGCACAGAAGGTACCTGTGGGTTTCATGAGAACTGACGGTGTGGGAACCATGACTATATCTGGAGCATCACTAATCGCGACAGCCTCTTCGACTTCCATCACCACAGAGGAGACGGATTCAAAATCTGTGCCCTCGTCCCCCGAATCAATAAGGGCTGTTGCTATGCTAGCATTACTCGCGGATACCGGAGATCCACCGGGAGAAGGAGTGGCAGTTGGAGCAACAATAGACTCAAGATGAAGGCCCTCCATCCCAGAATCCCTAGATGCTGCTATCTCATCCACAACCCCAGCATCTAAATTTGTCCCTACTGTATCATTCAAAAAAGGGGGAATGTTATGATTCTAATAAGTAGCTATGGAAAGAAACTTGGAAAATAAATAATTCCTACCAGGTTTCGTTAAAGTATCATGCATTGTCTCACCTTGAAGTAAATGTTCAGCCTCTTCACGAGCTGCACGCGCGATCTGCCTGTGAGCAGTTGACAAGGCAGGGGGAATGTCCTCCATAGGAGCATCAGGGGTTCATATTTCACTCGAACCCGCACCTGTGGCCAAGCTAGCCTGACGCTCCCTCGCTTCGTGCTTCCGGCATTTCCTCTCGATCTTAGCCGTACGAAGAGATCTTTCTATAACCATTGACAAAGGAAGATCTTCATCTGAATCAGATTCAACCTCCGTATCTACTATAATATTCGTCATCGGCTGCTTTAACGACGCTTCTTGTAGTGGCCCAGAGGTGGCCTGAACAATAGTCGGCAGCTTTGAAGATTCCGTAGGGGCTGTCGGGGGAGGAATACCCTTCATGCTAACGCCCAAATATGGCACCTCACTTGAAATAGCACTAGTTACGGTGGTTCCTATAATAAAGAAAAAGGAGTCAAGGTGTGGGTGAAATGAGCTAAAAATATTTTAAGAACGCCATAAAATAAATCATACCAAGGCCAATAGAGGTACGAAGCCTCTCCTCTTTCTCGTATATTTTGATGGACGCCAGAAGAGCCTCTTCAGTAGAGATGCCTGTTAAGAAAGGAGCATTAATAAAGCGCAATAACGCTTTTACTCTAAAATATACTAAGAGTATAGATGATGCGTACTCGACGCTGCAAGGGCAGCAAGCACTGCTTGATCATAGGCCAATCGTTCGGAAGCCTCGAGAGCGGCCTGAAGATCAGTCACCGTGTTCTCTTCAACAAAAGCTTTAGGACGAAAAAGATCGTCATTGGTCTCGTACACTGACATGCTTTTGCTATAGGGAGCATGGGGCTCTTGATCAAAGACAATGTCGGCCGAAAACGTAGATTTCTTTTTCTTTTGCAAACCTAGAGCAACTCCTGACGATAAAAGCTTTCTTTTTGTCGGCATCTTGGGGGGGCGTGTTCTAATGTCTGAGCCAATGTCTGACTCGGGAAGCATTGTAGGCATCACATTGGGTCATGGCTTAGCCCTCGACACTATCGGAAAGACATACGGAGCTACTACCGCATCGCTCCCTTTTAAGGAACGGCGGACGACTGCGCGTCGTTTCAGTGGGATCGCAGGGCTATTAGCCGGGATGGAATCTTTGTGATGAAGGAGCATCTGCCTCTCTTCTTTGATAACGGCACCCGTCACATGCTGATACCAGGCTATATAGGCATTTAAGGAATTCAGAATATGACTAGGTTCAGCAATGAGGAAATAAGATCTCGTATTCAGTCGCATAAAATGATGGACTATATTGCGAACGCTCTCCTCTGAAGCAACCGGATCAACAAGAAACTCTTTGAGGGGAACACCTTGGTTATAGCCTAATTGTTGAGCGAAACGATCTGGGTTATACCTCATGAACAACACTGAGGCATTTTGCTTGAATACTAAAAACCCCGGCCTGATGGAGTACAAATGTACAAATTCCCTGTCCTTCAAAACAGAAACCCCATACTTGAATACATCATGAAGCGGCTGGACCACTTTGGAGGGTTCTTTACCAATAGTTAGGACCCTATCAACAAAGGTCATGCTATCCTCAACCATGCACGGACACAGAATCAATCGCCGTGTCTCTCGTTGTGTTGGATCTGGAGAAGAAGCGTCAACCCATTACATGACCCAGGGGAAATTATACCCTTCATAAAATTTGGGTCTTTTGTGCACACCGAAGGCACCCAATACATGCATCTCTATCCATGATGTGAAATAATGGAGAGGGAGATTTACAGGCTTCACACCCGGCTGGGTGGTGTCGGCCGCCATACTTAGGCCATTATAAAAACGAGCCAATCATGCAACACCAACGGACATACGCGTTCCTGCCGTAATACGATGAGCCGGATAGAAGACGGACGGTCTCATGTAGCGAGGATTCATTGGGAGTGCAAACTATTTGAGCCACAAGCCAATGAAGCCCACAAAAAAGGGACGATGGAGGTGTCTGGAATAAAAAACCGCTTCAGATTCGCATCAGCAGTTGGCAACTTGTCCAAGCCAAACATGAATGGATCATCAAGCTTGGAAAAATTCACAACTTTCTTCGACAAAACATCTGGGCGATGGAAACGGGTGACAAAATCCGCAAAGTTAACCTCATGCCCCATAGACTCCAAAAACATGTTTTCATAAATATTCAACACTTGGATCAGACTTGGGAACTTGTGTTGGATAGCATTTTCCTGCGTAAGGCCAATGATGACCGATTTGGTGGCAAAGATATATTCATCGGGAGGAAGTATCTCCTCATAGTGCTCCCCCTGACGGGTAATCCAGAAATATGTGTGAATTTCTCCAGCGAAATCGATACTTCCCGGTCCGATAGTAGAAATGTGTGGGTCGGGATGTTCCACTGCTCTAAGAAAGAATTAACCCACCACAAATGAGGAGTATGATAATAAAAGTGAGATTCACAAAACGCTGGGTATAACCCGGTTTTCAGCAGCAACAATTTCTTGGCCGATAAGATGTAGCAGGCCCAAATATGGTAACTAGCTGGAGGTCGAGGGATCGCTCCTATTGTATAAACCTGATCCCAAGGTTGTGCCTCTCCCTGACATATACGATGTCCCAAAATATCTAGGGCCATCGGCGGTTGTACTGGTATCGATACCATAGATGGTTGAAGACGACCCTCTACAGTACAATTAATCTCTTCCATAGTATAAGCAACCGGCGGAGGGTTAACGTACTGAATCGAGGGGATCGGCTCTGATGGCACTTCGCAAGTAAAGCTGCGCCGACCCCGGATGATGTAGCTGTACCACGCTCTCTATAGATGAAGAGATTTCCATTCCGGATCGTAGTCCTGTATTAAAGCAAGAACTTCACGATTAATGAGAGCGTCAGCAAAAGCACTCTCCGAGAGAACGTAGGGAAAAAAGGAACCAGAAACCCAGTGGAGGGTTAGCAATAAAAATACTGAAATCACTAAGTCTAAAAGAAACAGTGGGCCCCACAAAATTAAGATGGCAGCTCATCAATGATGAGATATGTGCCCATTGTGAGAATCCAAAAGGATTCTCATTAAATGAATAGTGCTCATTAAATGAACAGTGAACTTAAAAGTCCCAATATTCCCCGAAAGACATGTTCTTTTAAACAAACAACAGATTCAAATCTGTAAAAAAAGGGGATTAAAACCCTAAAAATTCTAGAAAAGAAAAATATTCTAGAACAGTAAAGGGAATAAAATTCCCAAAGTTCTTAATATTCAAACCAGAGCTAAGCTCTGCAAAAAAATGTTAGTGAGATATGCCCTAGAGGCCATTATTGTATCATACTGGATTGTATATTACATATTGGAAGCTTGGGATATTCACAGTTATGATAACTGTCTTGCTCAAAATGGTAGTATGCTACTTGGTTTGATTCTACCTTAATATGTGTATGTTTTTCTTATAGCATATCGCTTATATATATTGGTAGAGCCCTTAGGATCTTTGCTTGACTACCAGCGTTATGATGGCAGTCACACTAGTAGGGGCTAGGTAGTCTATAAGCACATCCTTTACAGGTCCCTAGTCATAGGATTATCGAGACGGGACATCAATACTCCATAGTAGACTAATGTATACGCTTCTTATCCTAGCAGGGGAGATGGTTTTTCCCACAGCCATTAGTACATCGTACTGGAGATAGTATGCAGGTGCTCATTAGGTTATGAGTTACACTGGACATGACTCGTCGGAAACTGCTGGTTGGTATTATACCTATCGTCAAGTAGCAGTTCCTAGATGACATGAGTACAGCTTAGTCCGTTGACTTGACATCGCACTTCGCATCGAGTGTGTTCCCACTATTCTTTGATTACTACCCTACCACGGCTCAAAGGAGTCATGCAAATAGGTAGTAGTTGGGTGCAGTCCCGAAGCACTTGGAGGTAGTAGAGGTTAGATATGATTCGTCTTTCTCGGTATTGGGGGTTGATATCGCGCTGTGTATGGGAAGCCATTACACAAAGTCCCTGGCCAAGGCAAGTGAAATTTATTGGTAGGTACTCCAGTAGTTTCTCAGAGTGTTTTAGACTCTGTTTCGGCATGATTTATTGCGCTATTAGGAGTCTGACATTTACTATTCCCTAGGCACGATATGCGAGTATCTCAGACGAACATAACGGACTGTACGGAGATTGTCACATACAGGCTCAGTAGGAGTTCGGATGAGTTTGCTCATCGGCCTTCTTATTGACAGATACCTGGGTAGCTGTTACGTGAAGCTAGTAACGCTGACGTGCTTGTGGTTAAACCCACTTCCAGCGTACTGTCGAGTCTTTAGAGTTCCACACAGAGGGTTTCCCTGCTTTGGACGAAACGATATTGAGGCTGTATGGTTTTACGGCAGGGTTCGATCACATACATGTACTTGTGCACGGATGATGTTCGGGTGGATAATAATAGTGGGCTTTGGTTTAAACCGGATCCTAGTATTGTATTATTGGATTGTTATCATCTCATTGTATTCATATTTTTCGGAATAAGAATACGTGTATGTATATACCGTGAGGGCATTCTTGTAATTTGGCAAGACATGCTTCTACAAGGGACACCTCATTATAGATTTATCTAATTTTGTAAATGGATTAATGAGGTGTATTTTGGAGAGATATTTGTGGCATGGTGTGAGGAATGGCTAAAGTATTTGTTTATTACTTTGGTCTCACTATTGAAGCATAGGTGGGATTTTTTATTATGAGAAAATCAATTCTTCAATGAGTGATTTTATTTGTGAGCCATTCTCTACACTCATGTAACCCTAGCTCATTTCTCATTTGGCTCTCTCTCTTCACGTTTTTCCTTCTTCCTCAAGAAAGATCCTTACCCTCACATGTGTTGTGAAACAAAGGGTCTCATGAGATAAAACAATCCTTTAGCTACACTTCATCACCAAGGCTACTTAGCTTAGCGATCTAAGTACCTGTAACGTTTTAGAAATCGTTTAGGTGATTTTCTGTTTTTAGGGTAAAATACTCGGTGTTTTCCGTTTTAACCCGATTGTGATCAAATTTCTGTATAGACTTGGCGACACCTAGTTTAGCTAGATTAAAGCTAGTGCACAGGCTTTGGGGGTCAATGGGATGTTTTGGTTCATACAGAATTTTTTCCTAATTAAATATTATTTTAATACTTTATTTGTGCACTTAATTAGTGGTAATTACATTTTGGGTTAATTACTTCTAATTTGAATCATTGCTAATCTAATCACTAGAAATTTTTGTTAATCCATACATCCAAATATCTAGATATTTTATGGATTTAAAATAAAAATTTAAAAGAAAAGAAAGAAAAGGCGGCATTTGCATTAAATTAGCATTAATTGAATTTTAGCTAGAACTTTCTTCTTTTTTTTGCACACCCCCCCCATATCTCCTTGGCCGGCCACTTCTTCCTTGTGCTGCCCTCATTTTTCCTTTGCTTATTTCTTCATTCCAAGTTCTCAAAATTCATCAAAAATCCAATTAAATTCATACAAACTCAAATATAATCATTTCCCTTCATTCTTGAACTCAAAACTAGCTTGGATCTTCATTCTAGTGAGGATTTTGGAGACTAAAGTTTGGATTTCTTTCTTGTTTCAAGGGGTGTTCTAGTGAGATATAAAACCCTAACCCTAATCTCTTTTGTGGTTTTAATACTTTAATTAGCTTATTTAAATGTTTAATTTAAGCTTTTAATTGCATATTTAGAAATTGTAGTAAGGTTTTTTGTTAATCAAGTTAGGTTTTAATTAGTAAAAAGGGTTAATTGTTAAGTTATGCCTGATGAAAACTTAACCTAGTTTGCTAGTTTGTTAAATGTTATTTTCCTAATTATCAAATTAGCTTAATTACAAACAAGACTTTTAGTAAATCCTAATTAAGCGTGATTAAAATTCTAGAAAGGATTTGTATGGTTTAATCTTGCTAATTAGTGATGTTTGTGATTTCTAGTTTCGGTAAAAAATTGTAGTTTTGAGCTAAAATGATATATGTTGCTTACTGGATTTCGGTAAGTTTAGGTGTGGGTTTCTTTTGACGTTGCGACGTTATATATATTAGATTCCACGTTTATTATTGTGTTTTGAATGCGCGATCGGTATGATCAGGGTCTAGGCTTGGTAGTTGTGTCGCTTTGCGTTCCTAGGTAGGGTCGTGCCGATGTCGATCGTGTCTTTGTGTAGCTTTTGCTCTTGAGTTGGTTTCGTAGTGTCGCTACGCGCGTTAGCCACTTGACGAACACTTAAGAGTATGTTTGGAGTTGGTGCGTCGGTCAAACGTAGTTGGTACGTGTTATTGATCGATTGCTAATATATACTTGTTATATTGTTATATGCTTTCACGATCGCGGGCAGGGACTTCGGGCGCTGCGAACAAGGGAAAGCGAGTTGTTGGCTTTACTTAGCCAGAATGGTTGGTGAGTAGATTTAACATCTACAGGGGGATCGCCCGCATGGCGTTATGCGTCTGGGCTAGATCAAATGACATGATTATTAGTTAGAAGTATACGGATATTGATTGTGCATGTATACCTTTGTTGCTTATCTCATTTCCTGGTGTATGGATTTAGTATTAATGAGATACAACACCATTATTGACGGTTCATGTTTCACGAGCACTAATTGTATGCTACACACACCGTCAATAATTGCCATGACACGCACAACACCTATACATATGTGATATTGTATTGTTTAGGGACATTGAGACATGATCCCTATTTACTTTTGTGCATATGACATATAGCATACCTGTATACCTACATGCTTACACATATGCCTTGCTATGCACACATACTTACATGTACACTCATATACTTTTCTAGATACATGTACACCGTGTATACATACTTACATGTATACTCACTTACTTAGTTAGGGCTACACATACCTATGTGGTACTGTTTTGTCATTGATGTGGGGTCATTGATTCTTATGCGTTGGCGCATATGATAGGTAGTATATCTTGCCATGCCCACATGCTAGTTACCTATATACCTATATGGTATCGTACCATTAGTGACAGGTATATACACATATGAGACATAGCTACATGTACAGCTTTCATACCTACTTACACATATACCTGATGGTATTATATCATTATTGATAGGTAGATACACATATCTTGCTATATCGACATGGTTATGCATACCTGGCTATAGCTACATCTTCACCTTTATTTGATGTTATATGGACTTGGAGGAAATTAGGAACTACATGATATATATTAACTTATTGCAGTTAAATAGTGGTTTTCCTTTATAAACTCATATTACTGTTTCATGTTGCATATATTACATTCATAGATTTCATATTATGTTCTCTGATATTCTTACTCCTAAATATATATAACAGTGGAATGTGATGCTGTTATATATATATATATATATATATATATATCTTAGTGGAATGGGATGCTAATATATATGTATTGATTCATGCATTTATACTTATTCATTACTTGATGTTTTCTGGATTTGAGGATCGTGGCAGTTTCATGAAATTATGAATTATTTAAAAACCCCGGTTTCTATTGATATGATATTTTAGCAGTGATTTGTTCGAAAGAGTGTGTTTGTAGTAGTAACCGCAATCAGAACGGTGTCGCGTGTAGCTAGACCGAGGTGAGTACGGGTTGTCCTTAGGGAAACGTTGAATCTTTTACTCTTACTTTAGATGTGTTGAAAAAGAGAGGAGGAATAAAGAATTTTGTGAAAAGTTTCTAGATCTACTTTAAGCAAGAATGCAAATATATAGATCTAGATTATTTTAGGAATGTAGTTAATATAATAAGAGGGCCTGTAGGGTTCGTTAGGATTCAGTAGTTATGGACGATTAATCAAAAGTTACTATTTTTATCCTTTAATAGATTTAAAACTAGAACGACGGTGATGCGTGTAGATTAGGGTTTCAGGAGAGAAAAGGAATCCCACTCTTAACCCTTATCGCGACACGGAACTCCGTTCATATCTAGCTTTTACCAAAACAATTATTAATCTAATCTCTAATCGCGGTCGGAACTAACAAAGAATTGTTAGCGCGCCCGATTAGGATGTTAATGATTCTTTTGATAAAGTTCATAAACTTTATAGGACTTAAAAAGGGTTTAGGGATGTTCATCATCCATTAGCCTACCATAATCCTACGAACCCTAACAAGCGGAGAATTACTCGTGCATGTTGGGAGAAAAAGAGATGAAGAGAAATTGCATAATTAAACTACGAAGAAATAGAATAAGCAAAAGAACTACCTTTATTAATCAACAAGATCAAGTACACTTTGATTCCTTAGAAAATGATTACAAAAACTTAGTTTGCTTCTCGATCTCTTCTAAGGAGGTAGATGAACCGTTGATGATCAGTCTGGATGCGTGAGCCGTCTTGGACTTCGTGATCACGTCGACTTGTTGATTTTTCCAAGAGGCTCTAGGTCTTTATTAATAGTCCCAAAGCCAGAAACCTAGTTTCCTAATATGGAAACTAGTTGCTAGGATCCTAACCACCAAAATCCCATATCTCAACTCCTCAAATCCGCGGCCGAACCTCGGCCGTTGGATGGGTTTGACCGCGGATCCTTGGTCTTATGGTGGGATCTTGGCCTTAAATTTCTGGTGCTTCATCTATGTAGCTCTTGGTGATCTTTTGACATCTCTGGAAACTGAAAATCTTTTCTACGTCACTGCCAGACTTGATTTCTTTAGTTTACTTTCTTAATTAGGCAGGTTTGTTCTAACAACTTTGATTTCCTTGATTTCAGCTCTGAAAATTCTGCACAACAAACTCAATAAATAATATTAGTAGAGTTTGTTTTATTGAGATATTAACTTAACCATTAAGAATTGGTCAAAGGTATTTAATAAGGTAAGCATATTTAAATGGGCCAAATGTTACATGGATATTATATGCTTACTTTTTCCTACCAAATGTTAATTATAACATATAAATACATGAAAATAGTATTTTTACAGATAAACTCTCACATGTATCATATATTATAATAAACACCTTTTATTATATAGAAATAGAAGGAAAAATGTCATATTAAATGTGCAGTTTTATCAACTGAACAAATTCCCCCAAACTTATCTTTGATCGTCCCGAGAAAACTAGTTTATTCAAGAGAAGGAGAAAAAGAAAGGAGAAAGCTAAGCACACTTTCGTAGGCGACACGATTGCACTGAGCACGTGCAACAAGCCGTTAAACCTCTAGGTGTCCCTAGTAGGAGGAGTGTTGTCTCCTGTGGGTTTTCAGCGGATTTCACCCACAAAATCCTATAATAAAAGAGAGATGGTGAAAGTTACATATAAAGATAAGAACTATAAAAGAAAGAACTTGAAAATAAGAGTTTTCAACTACACCAGCTTTTCAGTTGTTATGAGCCCTATCTTAATAGTAATGAAAAGATGTTAGAAATCACATATTCCCTCAATAAAACATCGTCTTTATTCTTCATTCTTACCTTTCATCCAAACATCGATCATATAACCCTACGTGTGTGTAATGGACATCCCTACACTCGGAGAATTCAATTCAAGCTATCATACTCTTGTCCATCTACCTCAGTACTTTTTAATTTGATGAATATTTAGATTTGCTCACACATTTTCATGCGAGCGTTAATACATCTTGAGGTACTAACCGACCGATTACTCATGTGCTTGCTGATTAGGTGATAGTATTTTCCTCGTCTTGCACCACCTAAGGCTTAGCAGTGACTCCCAGACCAGTTGGTCTAAGGCACTAGGTGATGAAGCACCCTCGCTATATTTTTTTATTGCTGCCTTGGCGATAACAAAACCAGTGTTCATTTTTCTTTTCACCATTTTTATATTTTCTTCATTTATTATTTCCTTCATACTTTGGCTTTTAGACAAGAGCATTTCAAGGTATCCTCTACCATCCCGAGTTTCAAGACATGTGTAAGTGCATATAGTAGGGTATCAATATTCAAATGTTTGGCTTCCAGAATAGAAACTATTTTTCAGACTTATTTTTATCCTCAGATTAGTGACTTCCTTCATCTTACTAACCCTTGGGACAACGGCTCATAACTACTTATTACCAGTTCGTTTAAGAAAACTTCTAATTTTCTTGGTTTTCTTAAACTATTCCTATCTTTTGGATGTAATTTTTCACTTTCTACTCTTTTGTTATAAAAGAAAATTTTAATTTTTTTTTGAAAATGTTGTGCTTATGCAAAGTATGATGCAAATTGATGCGTAAATAAGCACAAACCTCCCCCAAGCTTGTTTTCAACAGTGTCCTCACTGTTGCTATCTGCTGGATGACAAAAACCTGTAAGTTTGGGAGAACATTATTAATGGGGGCAAGAATATATGAAAGTGAAAATCCTCCCCCAAACTTATTTTTGGCTCACAAATTTGAGGACAAAAGTTATGTTCAAGAGCCAAAAATATACCCCCCCTCAAACATGAGTTAGACAATATGAAGCATTTTAAGAGGGGGTGAGTCATTTGGTCAAAATAAGACTTTACAAAAACCAAAAGTTAACACCAACTATTCAAAGATTATATCAGTATGGCGTATAGGTCGGTGGAAGAATGTGTTGTATCGAGTCAAGAAAAAATGGGGAAGGGATAAAAGGTGGTCTGGAAAGGGTTTGAAATTAGAGAAAAGAAAGAACGAGGATGAATGTGAATGATTAGGAAGAAGGAATGGTGACGGTTCAACCTCTATAGGTGGAGATTGATCAATCACAAAATCCGTATTGTTTAAAAATTCAAGTTCGTCAGCAAAAAGTTCTTCAAAACTTTTATCAATGGTGTGATTGAATATTTTGCTGTCAAAGAGTTTTGTGCCAGAATTTATCCTACTTGATTCATCAAAAATCATTGAGGTAGAAGACTCGAAAAACTCATCTACGTCATTTTCAAACGTATCCATATCAAGTTGAATTTCTGGTATTATTTAACTTGAATTAACATATTGTGATTCATCAAAACTCACTGAAACTATAGGAACAGAAGAAGAACCGGAGAAAGTAGAAGGTGAAATGGGTAAACAAATTGGTGTGTCGAGTGCTGCTGTACCAGATGTGGAAGATGGACGCTGTATTTCGGTCTGATCTTCGGGTATACCGTTATCATCAACTTCAAGACGTATTTGGGGTTCGGGAAGAATTAAAGGCTCAAGATGATGACCACAAAGAAGTGAAAGGATTTGATGAATTGGTGGGACAAAATCATCCAAAATGTCGGGTTCATCAATCAATATATCCCCAACGTCAATCACCTAATTCAAGTGAAGGTTAAAATTCTCAAACACCTCATCAAAAGTATGGTTTTCAATCAGTTTTGGTTCAAAAGTGGAGGTGTAGAGATCACAAGGGTTGGCTATGGTTTCACTTGAATTGGACCCTTCACAGTTGGGTAAATCAAACACTACAAAGTCACATAATTTATCAGACATTGTACTTGATGAATCTATGAAACTAGAGTTGTGGATTTCAGTTTGGAATGGGGAGGTTTGATTAGGAAGGGTGTACAGTTCTGTCTTACTACCCAAATCCTTCATAATTTGGTTCGACAGTTCCATAAATTTTTCTAATGTCTGCTCCAGACTAGTCTTGGGTTGATAAGGGGTTTCAGTATAAGATTGAAATTCCTGTGGATAATTAAAACTCCCAAATGACTGATTAGAAGAACTGTCTAGAGTAGGTGGAAAAGTCGGATTGGATTGATAGGAATAGAATGGTTGCGGAACTTGGGTAGGAGTAGGATCAATATTATGATAAGAAGAATATTGATATGGGTTGGTTGGTTGGCTATTTTCAACAGACATCTTATATGCCACAAACCGCATATCAAACTCTTCTCCGGACAGTGGTGGTGATGGTTGATATTGGTCCGGGTTAAAACTTTGGCCTCTAGACCTAGCTATGTGCTCAGCAAGGGACATTCGTCTAGGGGCTTCCTCACTCTGGGTATGAACTGAAACAGGTGTAGGATTAGGATACGGTTGATAAGACCTAGACTGAGGTGGCCAACTGTTTCTTCCTGCTTGATATATATGATCTCTTAAGGACATGGAAGAGCCGGACGGTATACCGAAGGGATTACGAAAACAAGAGATATCTGGTTGTGGACAGCAAAGCTCGGCAAGTGTTTAGGTCACCCATTATAAGAAGAGAAGAAAGGGGAAGGGATAAAAAGGGGAGAAAGTAATTAGTTTGTTTTGAAAAATGACGGATTAAGACAAATCACACAAAAATGCACAACCCTAGAACTATGGTTACCTAGGTCCAGTCTCTAGACCGCTCCTGGACTTCCAAAGGACAAGCCGTAGGATCAATCCTTTACCGCCTCTGTACTACCCTTATAGCCAGGTAAGTGCCAGGTAAGTGGGAAGGAACCACAGTAGTGGGCCTAATTAAAAACCACTAGCCTTTGACACACTTGCCTAGAAACTATAAAAGTAATGCGGATAAGCTATAGATTACCCACGACCTTCCTCTGTCCTTATTGAGCGCAACAGTCCTTAGAGTCTGGTCTAGATATTTTTTAAATTAATGTAGGGTTGATGCAGATGCTCGGTTTGTGATTTGTGGGGCTTAGGAAGGGTGATGAAATCCCCACCTAATCTGGATTTGGTCTTGCCCCTTAAAAAACCGTATTAAAATATGCAAAAACAAACCGTAAAACAAAACTTTGCAAAAAGATTTTTGAGCGGCGATATTTTGCAAAGAATTCTGCAGAAAAATAGATTTTATTGGATTTGAGAGGAGAGAGAAGGAGTTAAGAAAGATACCAGAGAAGTGTGAAACCCTAGATCTCCTGTTTCCTCAAGTCCGTGACTCCAGATTCCCTCGCAAAATTCACACACAAATCGTTAAATATGCAATTTGCAGTTTTGTTTTTATAATGATATGAATCGTCTAAGAATTCAACACAAATAGCAAGAATAAAAAATTACGCACGTGTCCCCGGCAACGGCGCCATTTGATTGGTACGGAAGAGTGTTTGTTTGTAGTAGTAACTGCAATCAGAACGGTGTCGCGTGTAGCTAGACCGAGGTGAGTACGGGTTGTCCTCAGGGAAACGTTGAATCTTTTACTCTTACTTTAGATGTGTTGAAAAAGAGAGGAGGAATAAAGAATTTTGTGAAAAGTTTCTAGATCTACTTTAAGCAAGAATGCAAATATATAGATCTAGATTATTTTAGAAATGTAGTTAATATAATAAGAGGGCTTGTAGGGTTCGTTAGGATTTAGTAGTTATAAACGATTAATTAAAAGTTACCCTTTTTATCCTTTAATAGATTTAAAACTAGAACGACGGTGATGCGTGTAGATTAGGCTTTCTGGAGGGAAAAGGAATCCCATTCTTAACCCTTATCTCGACACGGAATTCCGTTCATATCTAGCCTTTACCAAAACAATCATTAATCTAATCTTTAATCGCGGTCGGAACTAACAAAGAATTGTTAGCGCACCCGATTAGGATGTTAATGATTCTTTTGATAAAGTTCATAAACTTTATAGGACTTAAAAAAGGTTTAGGGGTGTTCATCATCCATTAGCCTACCATAATCCTACGAACCCTAACAAGCGGAGAATTACTCGCGCATGTTGGGAGAAAAAGAGATGGAAAGAAATTGCATAATTAAATTACGAAGAAATAGAATAAGAAAAAGAACTACCTTTATTAATCAACAAGATCAAGTACACTTTGATTCCTTAGAAAATGATTACAAAAACCTAGTTTGCTTCTCGATCTCTTCTAAGGAGGTAGATAAACCGTTGATGATCAGTCTGGATGCATGATCCGTCTTGGACTTCGTGATCGCGTCGACTTGATGATTTTTCCAAGAGGCTCTAAGTCTTTATTTATAGTCCCAAAGCCAGAAACCTAGTTTCCTAATATGGAAACTAGTTGCTAGGATCCTAACCACCAAAATCCCATATCTCAGCTCCTCAAATCCGCGGCGGAACCGCGGCAGTTGGATGGGTTTGACCGCGGATCCACGGTCTTATGGTGGGATCTTGGCCTTAAATTTCTGATGCTTCATCTATGTAGCTCTTGGTAATCTTTTGACATCTTTGGAAACTGAAAATCTTTTCTACGTCACTGCCAGACTTGATTTCTTTAGTTTACTTTCTTAATTAGGCAGGTTTGTTCTAACAACTTTGATTTCCTTGATTTCAGCCCTGAAAATTCTGCACAACAAACTCAATAAATAATATTAGTAGAGTTTGTTTTATTAAGATATTAACTTAACCATTAAGAATTGGTCAAAGGTATTTAATAAGGTAAGCATATTTAAATGGGACAAATGTTACATGGATATTATATGCTTACTTTTTCCTACCAAATGCTAATTATAACATATAAATACATGAAAATAGTATTTTTACAGATAAACCCTCACATGTATCATATATTATAATAAACACCCTTTATTATATAGAAATAGAAGGAAAAATGTCATATTAAATGTGCAGTTTTATCAACTGAATAAGCAGCCATCATGAGATTTATCGGTTCTGATATATATAACCTATGCGAGTAGCGTCGTGGGCCGTGTGAGGGTACATGGTGGGGCCCGAAGGTACCCCGGGGTAAGAAACGGTTGTCGATGTAACATGCCGATGAGGCCTGACAGGGGAACCATACCTACAGGTAACAGTACCTTTGACTCGATGGGTATCGTGGGGATCCTGGCCGGGGTCATGTACGTATGGATACGTCGAATTTCGAGTGTCAGAGCTAGGCACTCGAGTTTTCGGGATAGCGTATGATACGTACCTATCAGGGGGCCAGTCGTGGTGACAGCGCCTGATAGACCAGTATTTATGTGTCTATACTAGACACTTGTTTCATGATATATTTGGGTGTCGATGTTGGACACTCACTTTATATAAAACTTACTTGAATACTGGATATTGGATATATGAGATTTACTTGATATTGTACATTCAGGATATATGAGATTTACTTGATATTGTACATTCAGGATATGTGAGGTTTACTTGATATTGTACGTTCAGGATATATGAGGTTTACTTGATATTGCACATTCAATATATATGAGACTTACAGGATATGAGAGCCAATTTGGGGGCTGATTTGAGGAAATTTGGGATTTAGATTGTCTTGATGGACTTTGGTCCTGTCACGAGATCAGGATTCCGTGAGAATGACATGTTTTATTCCATACTCCTCATTTATCTTATATGCATTGCTTCATGTATTAGTAGTACCTGATAGAGTACCTTTCATGACTGTTGCATATACATATTGTCATATTATTGTTTCATGTATTAGTTTTACCTGATAGAGTACCTTTCATGACTGTTGCATATACATATTATCATATTATTGCTTCATGGATTAGTTGTACCTGCTAGAGTACCTTTCATGACTGTTGCATACATATGACCATTTATTGCTATCCTCTTGCATGTATTAGATTCGCGTTGTACGTGCATATTTGCGATTACCTGCATATGTTATTTACTATTCACGAGTTGGCAACTCACCCCCGTTGTGCTTTACTGTTTTGCAGGTAGTCCCTCAGGGCATTCGCAACAGGCTTTTCATCTTTCGCATCATCTTTCGCAGTGGATACCGCTACGGCTGACTATGTACAATTTTGCTATAGGTGGGTTTTGCGGTTATCCGATGTTGCTTATTGTATATTCGTTGTATCATGTACTCTCCATCTACCACTTTCATGTGTATGACTTAGAGACTTGATGTGAGGACGATATTGTATATTTGGGTGACATGGATGTCTTTTATCCAGTTTTACTTATATCGTCATTTATTTCTTCGCTACGGCGTCGTATATCTGTTGTGGTGGTTGTTTTCCGCCGTTGGTCGTGGATTTTCTCCCGTTGGGGATGCTTTACTTTATATTTATGTTGTACCCATTTTGGGGTTAGTTTTTACAAAGGAGGTGCTCCCAAAATTTTTAAAAAAGCAAAGTTGGACTTTAAAGAATTTGGTTTAAGATTTCAAAAGTTTTGAAAATGCTATTATCACTTACTTCTTTTGATGGTTTAGATTGCTAGGTTTTCGGCTTACTTAAATTGTGTTACGCCTGTAGACGTTGCGTAGTTTAAGGGCCGTTACGTGCCAATTTCGGGTCGTGACAAAGTTGGTATCATAGCACTAGGTTTTACCTTTCGGAGTGCAGGATTACCTTGGTATGATAGAGTAGGTAGCTTAAGCAGAGTAACATAGTGTGTGTATGTCCGCGGCATACTCACGTCATGGTACTCCGCCTAAAATGACTTAAGTACTAATGACTTGAAATTCCTACCTTGATGATACATATTCTTATGATTCGATTTCCGTGTTCATATCGAATCCTATTTCCATTTATATCCTTTGCCACCGATAACTATGAGGACTCAGAGAGGTGCAGCGAGGGCCGAGATCAGAGTTGACTCATGTGGTACAAGGACTGACCAGGATGGCACGCTCGTTGCACAGGAGCAGATAGATCCGCCTTCGATAGATCGTATCGCTAGGCTTGAGCAGAGATGCAGGACTTGAGCCAGACGATGAGGTCTTTGGTTGAGTCCAGTAGAGCACGGCGACAGGAGGTTTCCACCCCTGTTACCCAGTTGTTCCTTGCGATCAGCACTCAACATCGTGTTACTCATACAGCACCTGTGGACGCAACCCTATTTGACGAGGAGCGTCTTTCCGAGACTTTGGGAGTTCGAGGACAGAGGAGGGCTCGTACAGGTGTACCAGCCCCGAGACAGAGGTTCAGTCGCCGTGATAGGTTTCGTGCACATCGTAGGAGTAGCAGAGGCTTGGGACGAGTGATGTGCTAGCTAGAGCAGCCTTTTGTGATGTTAACTTCTGTCAGCGATTCTTTTGTTGCGCGACACATATTTCGGTCATGTGCCAATCGGTTAGGAGATAGAGATTCTTCCATCGTTTTAATCCTTCTTGAGATGTTCGATTTGACGTTCTCCTAGGCACGGACTGGTTAGCTGCATGCTAGGCGTCTATGGACTGCCGTGAGAAAACAGTCAGGATTTGTTTCCCGGCGAGTCAGTTCATGTTATGCAGGGGACAGTGGTGCCGCCCATCACAGCTTGAATTCAGCCTTTTTCGCTAGTCGGCTTTTGAGGAGAGGATGTCGAGGATTCTTGGTTTTCATTCATGATACTAGAGCCACAGTGGGTTGTTGGACCTGGTTCCTATCGTGCGGGAGTTTCCGACTTTGTTCCAAATGAGCCGGCGGGGCTTAGGGAGCTTAAGGATCAGCTGCAGAGTTGTTAGATAGGGGGACTTGTACTTCCAAGTGTTTTGCTTTGGGGAGCTCCTATTCTGTTCGTCAGGGAGAAAGACAGCAGTTTGAGGTTGTGTGTTTATTGATCGTCAATTGAACCGAGTTACGGTGCGGTTAGGTACCCTTTACCTCACATTGACGATTTGTTCGACTTGCTCCAGAGTGCGAGACATTTTCTAAGTTTGTTCGGGATCAGGTCATCATTGGTTGCGGGTTCGGAGTGATGACATTCCGAAGACTGCTTTTGTGCGTGCTACGGGCAGTATGTGTTTTGGTGGTGTCGTTGGACTCACCAATGCCTTAGCAGCATTCATGGATGTGATGAACCAGATTTCTTCAGGCCGTTCCTCGACCAGTTGATTGTTGTGTTGTTGATGACATTCTGGTCTATTCCAATGTGTCGTAGGAACTTGAGCAGCACTTGAGGATTTACTTTGCAGACATTGGGAGAGCCCAAGCGGTTTGCTAAATTCTCGGAGTGTTCCCTCATGCTTGATTGTGTTGTCTTCCTAGGTCATGTAGTTACGGGAGACAGTTTTCGTACGGACCCGAGGGAGATCGAGGCCGTACAGCTTGGGCCCAGACCTATATCCGGGACGGAGGTCTGCAGATTTTTTGGGTTTAGCCGGTTTTTACCGCCTTTTCATGCAGGATTGTTGTGTATCGCTGCACCGTTAACTGGACTGACCGAGAAGGAGGTTCCTTTTCTTGGACTGAGGCATGCGTGCAGAGTTTTCGGCAGTTGAAGACTCGGTTGACAACTGCACCATTTCTTTCTTTGCTTTTGTGTTCAGGCGACTTTGTGGTTTAACTGTGATGTTTCACGAGTGGGGTTCGATTGTGTACTGATGTGGCACTATAGAGTTATCGCTTTTGCTTCCCGACAGTTGGAGGAAGTACGAGCAGGATATCCCACTCATGATCTGGAGATGGCCGCGGTGGTCGTGCGTTGAAGATTTGGGACACTACTTGTGTGGAAAGTCGTGTCAGATTTTCATGGACCACCAGAGCTTAATGTACATCTTCCCGCAGCGGGTTTTGATTGTTGAGACAACGCCATTGGCTGGAGCTTGTGAAGGATTGTGATTGTGAGATCCTTTGTTTCCCGTGGCAAGGCGATTGTGGTAGCTGATGCTTTGAGTCATAGGCCCGGGGGTAGCTTGTTCCAGTTGTGCTCAGTTCAGAGACAGTCTTCTGCAGATTTACAGTTCTTGTGTGATCGTGGAGTATAGCTAGGTTCGCCTCTTCTAAAGGGGGGACAGCTTGCTCATGTCCGCGCCCGTCCACTTTTACTTAATCGTTTTCATGAGGCACAGCCCACCGATACTCGTTGTCTGTGATACTTGGGCATGTTCGGCAGGGTAAAGATTCAAAGTCCTTGATTTTTGACTAGGGTTTTCTATGTTTAGGGACGCGTTGTGTGTACCTGATACTGATGGGTAGAGACACGAGATCCTAGAAAAGGCACACCGGTCATCCTTCTGTGTTCGTCCAAGTTCCACCACGATGTGACTTGACTTGTGAGATAGTTACGGGTGGGCAGGGATGAAGAGTGAAGTTTCGGATTTCGTTTCGATGTGTCTGTCTTGTTGTGAGCAAAGGTTGAGCATCTGAGACCGGCGGGAGAGTTGCAATCTTTAACCGTTCCAGAGTGGGAATGGGAGAAGATCTCCATGAATTTCGTTGTGGTGTCTACCCAGGTTTAGACAGGGTGTGACTCCATTTGGGTGTTTGTTGTCCGGTTTTGCTCAGTTTGCTCTGTTGTTCTCCGGTAAGTTTGTACGTTTGCACGGAGTTCCTTCATGCGTCGCATCCAATAGAGGCACCCTGTTCGCTAGCCGTCGTTGGCAGAAACTTCAGGAAGCCTTGGGTACTGGTTGAGCTTTAGCTCCGCTTTTCCATCTGTGGAACGATGGTTTGTGATAGCAGACTATACAGAATCTAGAGAATATGCCTGTGCGTACGTACTATTTGTTTATTGGCAGTTGGGATCATCACTTGCCACTGATAGGGGTCTCCTTTGATAGCAGTTATCAGGAGACATTCCAATTGGCAACCTTTAGGTTTTGTTTGGTAGGTCATGTCGATCTCCAGTCTGTTTTTCTGACTCTGCGAGAGTAGGATTTTGGACCCTAGCTAGTCGTAAGGCTACGAAGAAAATACGGTTTATTCAGGTCAGGATGAGAGCAGCCCAGTGCAGACAGAAGTCTTATGCAGGCCGTGGTGGTCGCAGACTTGAGTTCGCAGTAGGAGATCAAGTATTCCTACGGATTGTTCTGATGAAATGGCGTGTTGAATTTTGGGAAGCTTAGTCCCAGATTGTTGGTCCTTTGAGATCCTCGAGCGAGTTAGTTCCGTTGCCTATAATATGGCACTTCCGCCCAGATTTTTGAGTATTCGCCCCGTATTCCTTGTGTCGATACTTCGCAATTACCTTCATGACCTTTCTCACATGATTCAGCACCAGACCATTCTTTTGGACACGATCATTCGTTCACCAGCAGCCGATAGTATTGTGGATCGGCAGGTGGAGGGACTTCGGTCAAGGGTCTTGCTATATGTGAAGGTTCTTTGGCGTAGCCGTATACTGAGGTGATCAGTTGGGAGGCTGCGAGCGAGATTTGGGAGTTTTGTACTCATCTCTTTGAAGGTACGCTTAGTAAGAATTTTAAATTCGGGGACCGAATTTCTTTAAGGGGGGAAAATTGTAACGTTTTAGAAATCGTTTAGGTGATTTTCCGTTTTCAGGGTAAAATAGTCGGTGTTTTCCGTTTGAACCCGATTGTGATCAAACTTCTGTATAGACTTGTCGGCACCTAGTTTAGCTAGATTGAACCTAGTGCGCGGGTTTTGGGGGTCAATGGGAAGTTTTGGTTCACATAAAATTTTTCCCTAATTAAATATTATTTTAATTCTTTATTTGTGCACTTAATTAGTGGTAATTACATTTTGGGTTAATTACTTCTAATTTGAATCATTGCTAATATAATCTCTAGATATTTTTGTTAATCCATCCATCCAAATATCTAGATATTTTGTGGATTTAAAATGAAAATTTAAAAGAAAAGAAAAGAAAGAAAAGGTGGGTGCATTAAATGAGCATTGATTGAATTTTAGTTAGAACTTTCTTCTTTTTTTTGCATAAAACCCTCCCATTTCTCCTTGGCCGGCCACTTCTTCCTTGTGCTGCCCTCATTTTTCCTTTGCTCATTTCTTCATTCCAAGCTCTCAAAATTCATCAAAAATCCAAATAAATTCATACAAACTCAAATATAATCATTTCCCTTCATTCTTGAATTCAAAACTAGCTTGGATCTTCATTCTAGTGAGGATTTTGGAGGCTAAAGTTTGGATTTCTTTCTTGTTTCAAGTGGTGTTCTAGTGAGGTATAAAACCCTAATCCTAATCTCTTTTATGGTTTTAATACTTTAATTAGCATATTTAGATGTCTAATTTAAGCTTTTAATTGCATATTTAGAAATTGTAGTAAGGGTTTTTGTTAATCAAGTTAGGTTTTAATTATAAAAAGGGTTAATTGTTAAGTTATGCTTGATGAAAACTTAACCTAGTTTGCTAGTTTGTTAAATATTATTTTCCTAATTATCAAATTAGCTTAATTACAAACTAGAGTATTAGTAAATCCTAATTAAGGGAGATTAAAATTCTAGTAACGGTTTGTATGGTTTAATCTTGCTAATTAGTGATGTTTGTGATTTCTAGTTTCGGTAAAAACTTGTAATTTTGAGCTAAAATGATATATGTTGCTTACTAGATTTCGGTAAGTTTAGGCGTGGGTTTCTTTTGACGTTGCGACGTTATATATATTAGATTCCACGTTTATTATTGTGTTTTGAATGCGCGATCGGTACGATCAGGATCTAGGCTTGGTAGTTGTGTCGCTTTGCGTTCCTAGCTAGGGTCATACCGATGTCGATCGTGTCTTTGTGTAACTTTTGCTCTTGAGTTGGTTTCGTAGTGTCGCTACGCGCGTTAGCCACTTGACGAACACTTGAGAGTATGTTTGGAGTTGGTGCGTCGGTCAAATGTAGTTGGTACGTTTTATTGATCGATTGCTAATATATACTTGTTATATTGTTATATGCTTTCAGGATCACAGGCGGGGACTTTGGGCGCTGCGAACAGGGGAAAGGGGGTGGTTGGCTTTACTTAGCCAGGATGGTTGGTGAGTAGATTTAACATCTATAGGGGGATCGCCCGCATGGCGTTATGCGTCTGGGCTAGATCAAATGACATGATTATTAGTTAGAAGTACACGGATATTGATTGTGCATGTATACCTTTGTTGCTTATCTCATTTCCTGGTGTATGGACTTAGTGTTAATGAGACACAACACCATTATTGACGGTTCATGTTTCACAAGCACTAATTGTATGGTACACACACACCGTCAATAATTGCCATGACACATACAACACCTATACATATATGATATTGTATTGTTTAGGGACATTGAGACATGATCCCTATTTACTTTTGTGCATATGATATATAGCATACCTGTATACCTACATACATACACATATGCCTTACTATGCACACATACTTACATGTACACTCATATACTTTTCTAGTTACATGTACACCGTGCATACATACTTACATGTATACTCACTTACCTAGTTAGGGCTACACATACCTATGTGGTACTGTTTTGTCATTGACGTGGGGTCATTGATTCTTATGCGTTGGCGCATATGATAGGTAGTATACCTTGCCATGCCTACATTCTAGTTACCTATATACCTATATCGTATCGTACCATTAGTGACATGTATATACACATATGAGACATAGCTACATGTACAACTTGCATACCTACTTACATATATACCTGAGGGTATTACATCATCATTGATAGGTAGATACACATATCTTGCTATATCGACATGGTTACGCACACCTGGAAGTAGCTACATGTTCACCTTTATTTGATGTTATATGTACTTGGAGGAAATTAGGAACCGCATGATATATATTAACTTGTTGCAGTTAAATAACGGTTTTTCCTTTATATGCTCATCTTACTGTTTCATGTTGCATATATTATATTCATGGATTTCATATTATGTTCTCTGATATTCTTACTCCTAAGTATATATATATATATATGCATATATTACAGCGTCCCATTCCACCGTTATATATATATATATATATTAGTGGAATGGGACGCTAATATATATGTATTGATTCATGCATTTATACTTATTCATTACTTGATTTTTTCTGGATTTGAGGACCGTGGTAGTTTCATGAAATTATGCATTATTTGAAAAACCCGGTTTCTCTTGATATGATATTTCAGCATCCATCATGAGATTTATCGGTTCTTATATATATACCCCATGCGAGGAGCGTCGTGGGCCGTGTGAGGGTATATGGTGGGGCCCGGAGGTATCCCGAGGCAAGAAAGGGTTGTCGATATAACATGCCGATGAGGCCTGAGAGGGGAACCACACCTACCGGTGACAGTACCTTTGACTCGACGGGTATCGTGGGGATAAAGGCCGAGGTCATGTACGTATGGATACGTCGAATATCGAGTGTCAGAGCTAGGCACTCGAATTTTCGGGATAGCGTATGATACGCACCTATTAGGGGGCCAGTCGTGGTGACAGCACCTGATAGACCAGTATTTATGTGTCGATGCTAGACACTTTTTTCATGATATTTTTGGGTGTCGATGTTGGACACTCACTTTATATGAAACTTACTCGAATACTGGATAGTGGATATATGAGATTTACTTCATATTGTACATTCGGGATATATGAGATTTACTTCATATTGTACATTCAGTATATGTGAGGTTTACTTGATATTGTACGTTCAGGATATATGAGGTTTACTTGATATTGCATATTCAGGATATATGAGACTTACAAGATATGAGAGCCAATTCGGGGGATGATTTGAGGAAATTTAGGATGTAGATTGTCTTGATGGACTTTGGTCCTGTCACGAGATTAGGATTCCGTGAGAATGACATGTTTTATTCCATACCCCTCATTTATTTTATATGCATTGCTTCATGTATTAGTAGTACCTGATAGAGTACCTTTCATGACTGTTGCATATATATATATTGTCATATTATTGCTTCATGTATTAGTTGTACCTGATAGAGTACCTTTCATGACTGTTGCATATACATATTGTCATATTATTGCTTCATGGATTAGTTGTAACTGCTAGAGTACCTTTCATGACCGTTGCATACATATGACTATTTATTGCTATCCCCTTGCATGTATTAGATTCGCGCTGTACGTGCATACTTGCGATTACCTGCATATGTTATTTACTATTCACGAGTTGGCAACTCACCCCCGTTGTGCCATAGTGTTTTGCAGGTAGTCCCTCAGGGCAGTCGCGGCAGGCTTTTCATTTTTCGTATCATCTTTTGCAGTGGATATCGCTACGGCTGACTGTGTACAGTTTTGCTATAGGTGGGTTTTGAGGTTATCCGATATTGCTTATTGTATATTCGTTGTATCCTGTACTCTCCATCTACCACTTTCATGTGTATGACTTAGAGACTTGATGTGAGGACGATATTGTATATTTTGGTGACTTGGATGTCTTTTATACAGTTTTACTTATATATATCGTCTTTTATTTCTTCGCTACGGCGTCGTATATCTGTTGTGGTGGTTGTTTTCCGCCGTTGGGCGTGGATTTGCTCCCGTTGGGGATGCTTTATTTTATATTTATGTTGTACCCATTTTTGGGGTTAGTTTTTACAAATGAGGTGCTGCCAAAATTTTTGAGAAAGTAAAGTTGGACTTTAAAGAATTTGGTTTAAGATTTCAAAATTTTTGAGAATGCTATTATCACTTACTACTTTTGATGGTTTAGATTGCTGGGTTTTCGGCTTACTTAAATTGTGTTACGCCTGTAGATGTTGCATAGTTTAATAGCCATCACGTACCAATTTCGGGTCTTGAAAGTACCCTAGTTACCTCGGTTTAGATGTAGGAGCTCAAAGCATATACTCTCGGGTGGATCATCTTTGACGCGAGGAGGCCGACGATGCAACCTTCATCCGTTCTTCTAGGAGACAACCAGAGGATGGCAAGAAGACATGAAGGACTTAGTCACGGAGGTATAACCATCTACTATAGTAGTTAAAACCTTCTAATTAGTTTAGCTAGTTAAGGTTCCGTAAAGTTCCTGGAGTTTAGTCGGTGTTGCGAAGCTCATGAAAATCATTTTTTTGAAAATTCCGCCTTCCCGTAAACCCACGGGGTGCGGAACATCGACTTACAGTGGTATCAGAGATTACTAAACCTCAACTAGCTAGTTAGCAAGTAGTTAGAAATTCGATCGTCGGAAAAATCCTGAAATCGCGATCCAAATGCTTGTTTTCTGTCGATTTTCAAAATTGGTCTAAAAATCTTTTCAGTGGCCTTAAAAATACAAGCAGGAGTTTTATTGAACACATAAGAAATTTGGTTTCGTGTGTCGCCAAGACCGCCGCGGAACCGTTGCAGAACAGTGTGTTTTGTCGCCGTTCCGTGGCTGGGTCATGGCTGACTTGGTCAAAATTTCTTCTGTGGGTCTGCGATATGGAATTGTGATTTTGGGAATATTTGGTTTGTACCAAGATTTTTTGTGTACTGGATTGTGCATAGGGTAGACACGGTTTTAGTTGATCGATCGAAATTCTAAGATTACTTGGGTAATCGGGTTTTCTGTGTTTGATATATGATGCTGAACGTCTGCTAATCGCTATACGTCGATTAGTGGGGGTTGCACATATCTGTGATGCTATTGTGGTTTGTGTATATGGAATATTGGATCATCGTGGATGAATAGCCGGGGGGATGTGAGAAGAGTGTTTTCGTTTCTTTCATTCATGTAATTTGTAAAAGTGATGTAATATTATTTTGCATGGCACATCCGGGTTGAGGTTGTAGCTACCGTTGTATTTTTTCTTTTATTGTTTTTGCTCTTAGGATAGACCCAAGGTGGGTGCACAAACTACCGGGTTCTTGAAGTGCCGAGTGGCCTACTCATTTTACTAAGGAAGGTTGCTTTACTTCGACAATTTGGCGGGTAGTTTGCCGCACCCGTAGGGGTCTAGGGTGGGGTTTGGCTATTCATCATGACCGTGGAATCGGTCTTTCGTTATAGGCTTAAACAAAATGTGGAGTTCCTAGTATATCCAATATATTCACCTTTGATCTGGAATGCCTATTATTGCGTGAGACGAATGGATATATATATATGTGTGTATATATGATATATAGTCGGCGTTGCTTATGTTTTGCACCCGCGCTAGTCCAGTCCCCGCTATGCCGTTAGTTAAGTAACCTAACGGTGTATGACGGGGCCTCATGGCGAATGCGGATGGCATAAACGTACTTTGTATTTTTGTTTCTTTTCTGTAATGATAGGATTAAATGATGGGACCGAATTAACATTGATTAATGCGAGGAAAAACAAACTAAAGCTTAATCGTTGGAACAATTTCAAAACCATTCGGTTTTCTTCAAAAAGTAAATTTTAAAAGCGGAGAATAAACCACTCCTTTTAAAAAAAGCTATCATGGTTCCTTCGACTATATCAAGTTCATTACGTTCATGGTTTTGCCAAAACCATCCGTAGCCCTCCATCATTTCATATGGATATTCAGTAGTATTCAAGCTATGTATTTTGACCTTCTCCAAGGCATAGTGATTGGTAGTTGCTGGGTATTCATATGTTGCATAGATAGATGCGATGGTTTGGGACAGTCGTACTACTATGTTAGCCTTCGTCAAGGGTATATATGGGTGGGTTCAAATTAACCTAGACAATGACGGGTAGAACTTGACATGCGACTTATGATATATTGGCCTTCGTCAAGGTCATAAGAGTATGGGGCAAAAATCTAAATAGGAAGTTTCAAATATAAAGGAAACTTGCAGTTTGAGCATACCTTCTGGAGTGTGGTGACTTGAGTGGATCCCATCTAGGTCATCACATAATTATAGTTGAATCCCGATCCCACTGATGAGTAAGATTACTCTCGGGAGATTTTTCACTTAAACGATCATTACTCTAAATCATATAGGTGTCTAGAAGGGCGTTAGCGGGGCTACGCCTCAAAGGAAAAGAGGTTATGTATTAAGGAACTTTGTGAAAGAATTAGAAAACCTCCGTCGAAGTACCGACACTAGCCTGGCCGAAAGGTTAAGCAAGAATTGTAATAGTGAGATTAATCCTGACTAATTCTTCTTTTATTGTTTGAAGGAGGATTCAAGAAAACAGTGGAAGCCATCCTGTTTAGATAAACTAATAATCAATTTAAACTTGCAAGAGCATCATGCTGAGTGTTTCTTCTCTCCCTCCTAATTGCAGCGACCATAATGACCGGACCTAGGTTACTGTTAGATAATAATAAATTGACTGGGCCAAACTATAATGATTGGCTAAGGAATGTTCAGATGGCAGTTACCTATGATAAGCTGGACTACCTCCTTACTACCAAAGCCCCCGCTGTCCCAGGTCCAGATTCCACCATCGCGGATGTTGATATTCATAAGAAATGGGAAGATGATTGTGCGAGAGCCAAGTGCCTCGTGTTAGCCTCAATGGATAGTAAACACCAGAGGCAGTATAAGAAGATGGATTTAGCTTCTATCTTCCTCCATACCAAATTTTTATATGGAGAGCAATCTTGTATCGCAAGATATGAGTCCTCGAAGATATTGTTTCTGGCGAGGTTGGCTGTCGGGTCATCTGGAGGAGACCACGTCCTTACGATGATTAGCTATATTGAACAGCTCACGGACCATGGGACCACATTGGAGAACGAGTTATGTACTAACTTGATTCTACAGTCGCTCCCCTCAACCTACGCCTAGTTTATCTTGAATTTCAAAATTCAAGGGAAGGAAGTTACACTTCTAGAACTCCTCAACATATTGAGGAGCTCAAAGGGCACCCTGCAGGAATCCAGGGAGACACCCGCTCTGTTCGTTGGAGAATCTTCATCTTCTAGATCCAAGGCGAATGCCAAAGGAGAGAAGAAGAAGGCCTCCACCAAGTCGATGGGCGGTGTCAGTAAGGTAGAGGAAAAGGACAGGGAAAAAGTTTTGGGGCTAACAGTAGAGAAGGAAGGATGTTTCTGTTGTCTTCAGAAAGCGCATTGTCAGAAAGACTGCAGGGCTTGGAAAGCCAGAAACCGGGATTCGAAGTAAGTTATGGCTTCGGCTTCAGGTGTGTTAATGATTGAAAACTGTCTGTCAATTAACTCTACTTCCTGGATACTAAATACCGGATCAAGATCTCATATCTGTAATTCATTACAGGTTTTGAGAAACTGTAGAGTTATCAAGACAGGTGATATGACTCTCAGGATTGCTAACGGAATGGGCATGGACGCTGTATGTGTAGGGGAATATCACCTAGGATTGACAAGTGGGCAGATATTGATTTTGCGTAACTGTTTGTGTGTACCTAGTCTGACATGTAATATCATCTCTGTATCTTTACTTTCTAAAGAAGGTTATGATTTTACATTTGTAAGCGATGTTGTCAACATCCACCTAAATCAAGTTTTGGTTGGGTTAGTTACAGTAGATAAACACACTTAAAAGAAAGTCTCCATAATTAAATCAGGCTTTCTTATGGTATTATAGACTGGTCACATCAATGAAATAAGATTGACGAAGTGACATAAAGAGGGATATTTGGATACGTTCGAATATCAGTCCTATGCAACTTGTCAATCATGTCTCAAAGGAAAGATGACAAAGACTCCATTCACAGGACACGTAGAAAGAGCGAGCGAGCTCTTGGGACTCATACACAGCGACGTGTGTGGTCCAATGTCTACACATGCAAGAAGTGGTTATTCCTATTTCATTACTTTTACGGATTATTTCTCAAGGTATGGACATTTATTCTTGATGAAACATAAATCCGAGGCCTTTGAGAAATTCTGGGAATATAAGAATGAAGTGGTAAAACAAACTGGCAAAAGTATCAAGACACTTAAATCTGATCGAGGTGGTGAATACTTAAGTGCCGAGTTCCTATATTACTTAAAAGAGAATGGAATTCTCTCTGAGCTTACTCCTCCATACACACCTCAACACAACGATGTATCAGAAAGGCGGAACATAACCCTATTGGATATGGTACGTTCTATGATGAGTAACGCTGAGTTTCCGCGATCCTTCTGGGGCTATGCACTAGAATCAGCTGCATATATTTTGAACAAGGTTTCTACCATGACTGTGCCTACCACACCATATTAGATGTGGAGTGGGAAACAACCCAATCTTAAGTACATTAAGATATGGGGATGTCCAGCTTTTGTAAAAAAGCAGCATGCGGACAAGCTCGAGGCACACTCAGTATTGTGTAAGTTTATGGGATACCCAAAGAACTCCAGGGGGTATCTTTTCTATTACGTAGAGGAACAAAAGGTTTTTGTTTCTCGTCATTCCCACTTCTTGGAAACTCAATTTTTAGAAAAAGAGATAAGTAGGAGCGCAATAGAACTGGAAGAAATTCCAGAACCACAAACTATTGCTGAAAGTATGGTAGAACCAGAAGTTTCAAAAGAACCGGATATCCCCACGCCACTCCGCAGGACTAGTAGGCAGTCTCATCCGCTCGAGAGATAGTACAGTTTTCTCATAGACGGGGATAGAGAGGATTGCATCATCGAAGATGAGCCAACTAGCTTCCAGAAAGCCATTCAAAGCAGAGACTCGGTAAAATGGATGGATGCAATGCAGACCAAAATGGAGTCCATGTACACCAACAAAGTATGGACTTTGGACATTGCTCCGGAAAGGGTAAAACCCGTAGGCTGCAAGTGGATCTTCAAAAAGAAGATTGGTGTAGATGGACAGGTTGAAACCTATAAGGCTAGACTTGTTGTAAAAGACCTGGTTTGGACTATTATGAAACATTTTCTCCAGTGGTTATGCTCAAATCCATTTGGATCCTTCTTGCCATTGTTGCCTTTCATGATTATGAGATTTGGCAGATGGACGTATAGACCGCTTTTCTAAATGGAAATTTGGAAGAGTGTGTCTATATGGATCAGCCGGAGGGTTTCATAAAGAGTGGGAGCAGCGGAAGAGTGTGCAAGTTGCTTAAATCCATTTATGGATTAAAGCAGGCATCGCGGAGTTGGAATATCTATTTTGATGAGACGGTCAAGGAATTTGACTTTATCAAAATTCCAAATGAACAATGCATCTATGGTAAGATTGCAGCGAGAATGTGGTATTTCTCGTCTTGTATGTGGATGAAATTCTCTTGATAGGAAATGACATTCCTATACTACAATCAGTCAAGGGATTCTTGTTACAAAGGTTCTCCATGAAGGACCTGGGTGATGCTTCCTACATTCTTAGGATCCAGATCTATCGTGATACATCTAAAAGGATATTGGGACTATTACAGTCAAGGTACATCAACACCATACTGAAAAGGTTCAGTATGGAAGATTCAAAGCACGGTAATTTACCGGCTTGTCACGGAATCACCCTCTCTAAAGAGATGTCTCCTAAGACTGATTTGGAAAGGGATCGCATGTCTATTATACCCTACGCTTCAGCGGTAGGCTCTATAATATTTGTGATGTTATGTATCAGACCAGATGTAGCTTATGCATTGAGCGTTGTATGCAGGTATCAGTCAAACCCAGGCGTGAAGCACTGGATTGCAGTAAAGAACATTCTTAAGTACCTGAGAAGGACAAAGGAGATGTTCTTGGTGTACGGCAGAGAATACCTCCAGGTCGAGGCCTTCGCTGAATCCAGCTTCCAGAGTGACAAGGATGAATCCAAGTCCATGTCGGGTTATGTCTTTACCTTCAATGGAGGGGCGATCTGTTGGAAGAGCTCTAAGCAGGACACCGCTGCTGACTCGACTATGGAAGCGGATTATATCGCTGCATGTGATGCCGTGAAAGAAGCAGTCTGGATCAGGAAGTTCATGGCATAACTTCAGGTGGTTCCGTCCATTGTTGATCTAATACTTCTGTATTGTGACAACAACAAGGCTATAGCTTTAGCGAAGGAACCAAGGTCCCATCAGAAGTCCAGACACATCTTGAGGTGGTGCCACCTGATCAGGGAGATCGTAGATCGCCGGGAGATCGAGTTGCGGAGAGTAGACTCGGAGAACAACACTGCTGATCCACTCACAAAGGCCATCCCTCAGACGTAGTTCGAGAGGCTAATCGAGATGATAGGTCTGCGATATGCCAATACATGGCCTTAGTGCAAGTGGGAATAGTGAGATATGCCCTAGAGGCTATTATTGTATCATACTGGATTGTATATTACATATTGGAAGCTTAGGATATTTACAGTTATGATAACAGTCTTGCTCAAAATGGTAGTATGCTACTTGGTTTGATTCTACCTCAATATGTGCATGTGTTTCTTGTAACATATCGCTTATACATATTGGTAGAGCTCTTAGGATCTTTGCTTGACTACCAGCGTTGTGATGGCAGTCACACTAGTGGAGGCTGGGTAGTCTATAAGCACACTCTTATACAGGTCGCTAGTCGTAGGATTATCGAGACGGGACATCGATACTCCAGAGTAGACTAGTGTATACGCTTCTCATCCCAGCAGAGGAGATGGTTTGTTCCACAGCCATTAGTACGTCGTACTGGAGATAGTAGACATATGCTCATTAGGTTATGAGTTACACTGGACAGGAATAGTTGGGAACTGCTGGTTGGTATTATACCTATCATTAGGTAGCAGTTCCGAGGTGACATGAGTGCAGCATAGTCCGTTGACTTGACATCGCACTTCGCCTCGAGTGTGTTCCCACTGTACTTTGATTACTACCCTACCACGGCTCAAAGGAGTCGTGCAAACAGGTAGTAGTTGGATGTAGTCTCGAAGCACTTGGAGGCAGTAGTGGTTAGATAGGATTCTTCTATCATGGTATTGGGGGTTGATATCGTGCTATGTTCGGGAAGCCATTACACAAAGTCCCTGGCCGGGACAAGAGAGTTTACTGGTAGGTATTCCAGTAGTTTCTCAGGGTGTTTTGGACTCCATCCCCCTAGACATGATATGCGAGTATCTCAGACGAACATACCGGACTATACAGAGATTGTCACAGACAAGCTCTGTAGGAGTTCGGATGAGTTTGCTCATCGGCCTTCTTATCGACAGATACCTGGGTAGCCATTACGTGCAGCTAGTACCGCTGACATGCTTGTGGTTAAGCCCACTACCAGCGTACTATCAAGTCTTTTGAGTCCCACATAGAGGGTTTCCCTGCTTCGGGCGAAACGATATTGAGGTTGTATGGTTTTACGGCAGGGTTCGATCACATACGTGTACTTGTGCACGGATGATATTCGGGCGGATAATACTAGTGGGCTTTGGTTTAAGTTGGATCCTAGTATTGTATTATTGGATTGTTATCATCTTATTGTATTCGTATTTTTCGGAATACGAATACGGGTATGTATATACGGTAAAGGCATTCTTGTAATTTGGCAAGACATGTTTCTAAAAGGGGACACCTCATTATAGATTTATCTATTTTTGTAAATGGATTAATGAGGTGGATTTTGGAGAGATATTTGTGGCATGGTGTGAGGAATGGCTAAAGTAATTGTTTATTACTTTGGTCTCACTATTGAAGCATGGGTGAGATTTTTTATTATGAAAAAATCCATGCTTCAATGAGTGAGTTTATTTGTGAGCCATTCTCTACACTCATCTACCCCTAGCTCATTTCTCATTTGGCTTTCTCTCTCCAAGTTTTCCCTTCTTCTTCAAGTGAGATCCTTATCCTCACATGTGTTGTGAAACAAAGGGTCTCATGAGATAAAACACTCCTTTAGATACTCTACATCACATAGGCTACTTAGCTTAGCGATCTAAGTACCCTAGTTACATCGGTTTAGAGGTAGGAGCTCAAAGCACATACTCTCGGGTGGATCATCTTTGACGCGAGGAGGCCGACGATGCAGCCTTCATCCATTCTTCGAGGAGCCAAGGAGAGGATGGAATGAAGACCCGAAGCACTTGGTCACGGAGGTATAACCATCTACCATAGTAGTTAAACATCCTAGTTAGTTTAGCTAGTTAAGGTTCCGTAAAGATCCTGGAGTATAGTTGGTGTTGCGAAGTGTTCAAAACAGAATATTGCATTTTATACCGCCCATTCTTATGCTCGTGTGTTTATAAGTAGGTGATTTTAAATCCGTGTTTGTTACATATTTACATATTACAGGTTTCCTGTCCAAATATTGCAAATCAAGACAAAATCTCCACAGTTACGCCAAAGTACAGAACATCTGTCACAGCAGATAAAAGCCGGGTTCCGGTTATCCATATCTGTCCAGTGCCGAGTACCAGTTCCAGAGACAAGACATATGACAGTGGTCATTCGTGTCTCGGACAAGCACAGAGCACGAGGGGGGCAGCACAAGAATCAATGGGTGCGCGGAGCTCGAGGGAGATAGAAGTTTTAAATGGACAAGTCTTTTATGTCTAAAAACGTGTCGTGAGTTTTGGAAATTAGATGACAAGTCTTTTATGTCTAAAAACTTTTAAATGGACAAATGATTTTCTGAGGATCAAATAGGTTTGTTCTGAAATAAGTAATATCAAGAATAGTTTATGAAGTGAATTGAATATGAAGGAATGTTATTGATGCCTTAATTGGAATTAGTTCTGAAAAATAACCCATCTGAAACTTGATTGGAATGATTACACACCAAACCCGCTAAACACGTCTTTTATCCAAAAAATAATTGAACTGCCGGTTATATCTCCGTTCGTATTGAATCATCATGATTTTCACGTCAAATTGTCTTTTGTTTTTGGACCTAGGTAACTTGAGTAATTAAGTCCGCTGGGGTGTTTCTACACCTAATGCCCTAAAGCCAACTGGTTTGGGTGCATTGGCCCAAAGCTCGTTAAGAAGCCTAGAAAGTCCAGTTTAAAACAAAGTCAAGTAAGTGTTCTCTCAGAGTTAAAATTCCTAACGGTTCTTTGTGTGAGAATAATCTTGACAAAAGACAGGTTTTATAAAAAAATATTTCTAGCGGAGATATGAAGGTTTTATTCTATGATAAAGACTATTGCACGTTCACAGAGGTGTGTATGAAATGAAAACAAGAAAAAGGTGGAGTGAAAAATAAGACCTAGTTTCCTGTTAAGGAAGATAGAAATTCTGGAGTTGAAACTTTACGGGAAAACGAAACTTGAAAAATACTTAACTCTTTATAGAACTTATGTGATCCTTTTAAAATTTTTATCTGGGCTTTATTGTGTGACATGATGACTTTAATCGATCCTTCTGGAACTTAACGACACTATTTGCACTGCACGTAAAGACATATAAAATCTTTAGTTAAATAAGAAGCGAGGTGTGAAAATAAGGGTTCGATAGTCTAGACTTAGGATCATAGAATTGTTATTTTCTGAAACAAAACTTTAGGGTTTGAATCATAGTTATTTCGCAACACTAGCTTGACGGGATTTTGTGGGTAGTATTCACTGAAAACCCTCAGGAGACAACACTCCTCCTACTAGGGACACCTAGAGGTTTAACGGCTTGTTGCACACGCTCAGTGCAATCGCGTTCCCTGCGAAAGTGCGGTTAGGATTTTATTTTTGTGAATAATTGGTTTTGCTCGGGACGAGCAAAAGTTAAGTTTGGGGGTATTTGTTCATAACAGAATATTGTATTTTATACCGCCCATTCTTATGCTCGTGTGTTTATAGGTAGGTGCTTTTATATCCGTGTTTGTTACATATTTACAGATTACAGGTTTCCAGTCTAAATATTGCAAATCAAGACAAAATCTTCACAGTTACGCCAAAATACAGAACATCTGTCACAGCAGACAAAAGCCGGGTTCCGGTCATCCATATCTGTCCAGTGCCGAGTACCAGTTCCAGAGACAAGACATATGACAGTGGTCATTCGTGTCTCGGACAAGCACAGAGCACGAGGGGGGCAGCACAAGAATCAATGGGTGCGCGGAGCTCGAGGGAGATAGAAGTCAAAAGTGAAGAAAATAAAGCAATCTTGGACTAAGAAATCTGAAGATATTCTGGAAGACTTTATGCAGTTTAAAGATTTAAAACACAAGGACAAATGAAACCAGGGAAGCACCCAAAACCCGACCACCCAAATCCACTATATGGCCGCGGATCCGCGGCCAATAGGGGGTCTAGGCCGCGGAACCGCGGCCATATAGTCTCCTCGATGTGTCGTTTTTCAGGGGCAGTTTGGGGACTTCATATTGAGCCAGATTCTTGCCCTAGGTTTCCAATTCCCCTCCTATAAATACCCCAGTTCTGAGCCAAACCAAGGGTGTTAAAATTCTTAAGCCTCTTTTTGCTAGTTTTAGTTTTCTTCTTCTTCTTCTTCATCTTTTCTCCATGAAAATGTAGTGAGAGCATTGAGTGGATGTTAAATGAAGATGAGGGTTTTTGTATCGTTCTTTTGTTTAGCTTCCCCTTGAGATCCTTGCTTTCTCTTGATCTTTCAATCTCTTCATTGAGCTTGAAAGTTTAAGGGTCTGTTATTGATTTCAAGGGTTGTATCTTCTTGTGGAATTTGTGCTTCATTTTGCCTTGGGTTTTTAGCTCTCTCTTGATCTTGCAACCTCTTAATTGAGCTTGCAAGTTTGGGTTATTAAACCCATGGTGTGTAACTTGTTCCATAGTTTCTAGTTCTTTTTCTTGCTTATTTCTTTCTTGCTTTTTATTACCTTGCTTTACTTTCATGCACTTAAATTCCATGCACTTACTTGCTTGTAATGTTTTCTTTTCTTTATTTATCTTTTCGTTCTCTCTTTTTTGTTCGTTTTGTGAATGGTTGTAATTATTGTTGTTATGAATCAATACGATATTGTAAGTTAACGTTTCTCTGCTCATTTCCTTTTCCCGTTATTTCCATTGAACTCCGCCCAAACGATACGCAAGCGCTCTTTTAGGCACCCTACCCTACCAAGGTAACGGTGATTCCTAACCGCGACCGGTTGCGTTCGGTTTGGCCGGAGGCGAAAGCAAGAGACAAGAACGGAAGGACAAGGGTAAATAAGCCGGATTCCATGAATACCGCGCTTAAATCCCCTAATCCACGTTGTTGCCGATTGCTCTAGCTTCAATTGGTCAAGACTCGGCTCAAAGGTTTTGAGTGCAGATTTCTTTAGCCTACACTTTCGTATCTTTTCTTAACAACTTTATACTTGCATATAAAACACATAGGTTAGATTTGAACAAACATATACTCATTCTTTATTGACTCGTCTAAAACTCGAACGGACATACAACCATCTCCCTATGGATCGACCCGTGCTCAACCGGCTAGCTGCATAGCGACACCGTCCTGATCGCGGTTAAACTTTAGAACTTTGAACATCCGACACACCAAAAGCATGCGATCAAATGGCGCCGTTGCCGGGGAGACGGTAGCGTATTTTCTTTCTTGTTATTCGGGTTAATATTCTTTTTGTATATATTTATAAATAAAAAAAAATCTTTTTGTTTTTTTAATAATTTTTGTGTGCAAGTCTGCAGATTTTTTCGGATTTGCAAACGGCGATTGTGGGGAGCAAAGTGTACGTTCAAGGCTAAGGTGATTGCAAAGTACAGTGCCAAAAATCCGGGTAGTTTGACCCGCGCAAGCAAACTTTTCAAGCTTACCGGATTTGATTCAACAGGGGTTTTCTAACCCAAAAACTTAACGGTACGTACTTTACTAACACCTTCTTCTCAAATCCGACGCATCCAATATACTATTCTTTGCAGGATTCTTTGCAAGTTCGCTAGCAAACGCTAAAAATTGACTAACCCGTATTTGTTGCTGTGCCGTGCTTAAACTAAAAAACGATTGTTTGATTCTTTATAGAATTTTTATTGAATTGCGCATTGCATATATTAATACGGACTTAAGGGCAAGCGAACCCCACAACATACGGTAAAGGATTTCATCATCTTTTCCGTGGCCCACAAATCACGAACTTGAGCATAACGTTTACCCGCACAAAATTTAAAAGAAACTAGACTTTAAGCCTTAAGGACTTCGCGCTCACTAGGAGAAGTTAACTGTGTTTAGAAGCTCGCTTAACGGTATATTGTTTACGGGGTATCTAGGAAAGTGTTAACGGCGAAACCGCCAAAAGAGAAAGGCTTATTTAATTAAGGAACTTCGCGAAAGCGTTGGAAAACCTCCCCTTATCTCTGCACTTACCTGGCCTCGTGATCAGTGTATCTTGAGCCCGTTTCTCGACACAGTTTTACTTCGACAATCAAGTTCTGGAGCAGGTCTAGTTGACCTAGGTGAACCCTAGAACGATTATGTGTGTGGTATTTTTGTGTCGTGATTGTTTTTGTCCAGATTCTTTTTGTGTGTATATTTCATTCTTTTGTTAATAGCTACCTAAAAAAATATCACATTCTTTTTCCCCTCCTTTTCTCTGCCTTTCTTTCTTTCTTCATATCATGGGTACACCACCTCGCAAAACTCTTGCCGAACTTTGGTACCCACAACCAGACATTACTTCTTACGGTTCTTGCTTTGGCCGAACGTCGAACGATCCCTCCATGCCCAAAATCTCTTTGAAAGATCGGATAGACGCGTTTAGGACAAACACTTGCCCTCCGCAATCCACTTTGTATCAACCTTTTCAACCTCCCTCACCCTCTTATGTTGATACTCCTTTTGCAAGTCGTCCTTTGTCCATCGCTGAACATATTGAACAATCCTGTAGCCGATCTTTCACTCCTTTCACCACTACAGATTCTTAGGATCAACAATTCCATTCACCTTCTAATCCAAATGTTGTTCCTACTCCTGTCCAGCCATTCAATTCCTACCAGTCCTACCCGACCTTTGCACCTTCCCTAGACATTGCTTCTGAACCGCCATTTAGGAGTTTTCAGTATCCAAACAACTTTGAATCTTTTACAGAAACCCCTTCCCAACCTATGTCTAGTCTGGAAAAGTCATTGGAAGACTTTAGGGCAGCGTCGTACCAACAGATGATGGATTTGAATGCGTCCATGGCCGCCCTCATACAACCTAGTGACCCGGTAGCTAGTTTTCAATTAGCTCCAAATTTTCCAATGTATGAAGAGGCGGTAGGACAGGTTGAGAATTTGAGTGGAGAGAGTGAGATGTACCCCTTTCCGAATCAAGCCTACCCGTTTCAACTTGAATCCCACAACTCCGGTTTTGAATGTCTATCTAATGTTCCAAACGATTCATTGATTAAAGATAGAACAGATAATGAGTTGTGCGACTTTGTAGTGTTTGATTTACCTGATTGTGAAGGGTCCCTTCCAAGTGAAACCATTCCTAAACATTTTGACCTCTACACCTCCACTTTAGAACCTGAATTGATTGATATCCATGCTTTTGTTGAGGTGTCTGAGAATATAGATTTTCACTTGATTGAGGATATTGACGCCGGGAATATTTTGGATGATGAACCCGTATATTTGGCTGAGTTTTTCTTTCCAATTCATCATCACGAGTCATTAAATGTTTTTCCCGAACCCCATATGCGTCTGGATTTTGAAGATAAATGCATGGATGTGCTGAATTTTGAGGAAAATTTTGAGGATAGTTTTGAGGATGAACCAGTTTTAATTGATGAGTCGGATTTTCCAATTCATCCTGTTCCTTTCATTGACTGTGTACACCCTCCGGAACCTTTAACCGATAACCTTCCTCAATCACCTACCTCCATCCTTTCCATCGTTCCGACCTTACAAGAAACCGTATCACTTTCATTTCATATGTCTGGTTTACCAAGTTCGGCTTACCCATGGTTTCTTATGAATCTTGAGGGATTTGACCCCATTTCTCGATGGGTTAATAGATTAGCACAAACGCTTCTTACACATCAGTCATCACAAATTGTGCTAATCTATTCACTCCATTTCCACCCTCAAGTTCGTATTCCACTTCTTTCTCCCTTCCGCCATTCTTCTTCTCATATACCGAGATCGTATCCCGCTTCTATCTCCATACGGTCTCGCGTATTCTCCATTTCTTTCCTCTTCACCTTCTTTCACCAACCTGCATCTTACAGAGATATAATTTTTGAATGGTTGGTGTTAACTTTTGGCCTGTGTAAGGCCTTGTATAGCTTGATACTGTTTTCTTTCCCCCTAATCCTGAACTTCATCGCTTAAACAGTGGAAACACCGTTTCACTTAAGTTTGGGGGGAAACCTTTTTTTTATATATCTTTTTGGTTTTTTTTTGTTTTGTATATAATTTGTTTCTAGGGAGCGCCGACAATTTTGACCCTCTTGGTATAGCCTGACAGTGAGGGCACTGTCAAGTTTAAGTTTGGGGGTGTGCTCGGTATTCTTTCTTCCTTCGCATTCATTTGTATATTTTGCATTTACATACCTTATTAAAAACCCAAAAAAATCGAAAATTTTCCAAAAAATATAAAAACTTTGTCAAGTTAGCTAGTGGGAGAACTCAGATTCAACATTTCGACGGTTTTGTCTGATAAGATAAGAATAACTAAATCTTATTTTTAGATTTTGAAAACCTGAAAGATATCTCTCCTTTGAAGTTAACTATAGCTGATATACGTCTTTACATCACACTACACGTGTCTTGAGTTTTGGAAATTAGATGACAAGTCTTTTATGTCTAAAAACTTTTAAATGGACAAATGATTTTCTGAGGATCAAATAGGTTTGTTCTGAAATAAGTAATATCAAGAATAGTTTATGAAGTGAATTGAATATGAAGGAATGTTATTGATGACTTAATTGGAATTAGTTCTGATAAATAACCCATCTGAAACTTGATTGGAATGATTACACACCGAACCCACTAAACACGTCTTTTATCAAAAAAATAATTGAACTGCCGGTTATATCTCCGTTCGTATTGAATCATCATGATTTTCACGCCAAATTGTCTTTTGTTTTTGGACCTAGGTAACTTGAGTAATTAAGTCCGCTGGGGTGTTTCTACACCTAATGCCCTAAAGCCAACTGGTTTGGGTGCATTGGCCCAAAACTCGTTAAGAAGCCTAGAAAGTCCAGTTTAAAACAAAGTCAAGCAAATGTTCTCTCCGAGTTAAAATTCCTAACGGTTCTTTGTGTGAGAATAATCTTGACAAAAGACAGGTTTTATAAAAAAATATTTCTAGCGGAGATATGAAGGTTTTATTCTATGATAAAGACTATTGCACGTTCACAGAGGTGTGTATGAAATGAAAACAAGAAAAAGGTGGAGTGAAAAATAAGATCTGGTTTCCTGTTAAGGAAGATAGAAATTCTGAAGTTGAAACTTTACTGGAAAACGAAACTTGAAAAATACTTAACTCTTTATAGAACTTATGTGATCCTTTTAAAATTTTTATCTGGGCTTTATTGTGTGACATGATGACTTTAATCGATCCTTCTGGAACTTAACGAAACTATTTGCACTGCACGTAAAGACATATAAAATCTTTAGTTAAATAAGAAGCGAGGTGTGAAAAATAAGGGTTCGATAGTCTTGACTTAGGATCATAGAATTGTTATTTTCTGAAACAAAACTTTATGGTTTGAATCATAGTTATTTCGCAACACTAGCTTGACGGGATTTTGTGGGTAGTATTCGCTAAAAACCCTCAGGAAACAACACTCCTCCTACTAGGGACACCTAGAGGTTTAACGGCTTATTGCACACGCTCAGTGCAATCGCGTTCCCTGCGAAAGTGGGGTTAGGATTTTATTTTTGTGAATAATTGGTTTTGCTCGGGACGAGCAAAAGTTAAGTTTGGGGGTATTTGTTCATAACAGAATATTGCATTTTATACCACCCATTCTTATGCTCGTGTGTTTATAGGTAGGTGCTTTTAAATCCGTGTTTGTTACATATTTACAGATTACAGGTTTCCAGTCCAAATATTGCAAATCAAGACAAAATCTCTACAGTTACGCCAAAATACAGAACATCTGTCGCAGCAGATAAAAGCCGGGTTTCGGTCATCCATATCTGTCCAGTGCCGAGTACCAGTTCCAGAGACAAGACATATGACAGTGGTCATTCGTGTTTCGGACAAGCACAGAGCACGAGGGGGGCAGCACAAGAATCAATGGGTGCGCGGAGCTCGAGGGAGATAGAAGTCAAAAGTGAAGAAAATAAAGCAATCTTGGACTAAGAAATCTGAAGATATTCTGGAAGACTTTGTGCAGTTTAAAGATTTAAAACATAAGGACAAATGAAACCAGGGAAGCACCCAAAACCCGACCACCCAAATCCACTATATGGCCGCGGATCCGCGGCCAATAGGGGGTCTAGGCCGCGGAACCGCGGCCATATAGTCTCCTCGATGTGTCGTTTTTCAGGGGCAGTTTGGGGACTTCATATTGAGCCAGATTCTTGCCCTAGGTTTCCAGTTCCCCTCCTATAAATACCCCAGTTCTGAGCCAAACCAAGGGTGTTAAAATTCTTAAGCCTCTTTTTGCTAGTTTTAGTTTTCTTCTTCTTCTTCTTCTTTTTCATCTTTCCTCCATGAAAATGTAGTGAGAGCATTGAGTGGATGTTAAATGAAGATGAGGATTTTTGTATCATTCTTTTGTTTAGCTTCCCCTTGAGATCCTTGCTTTCTCTTGATCTTTCAACCTCTTCATTGAGCTTGAAAGTTTAAGGGTTTGTTATTGATTTCAAAGGTTGTATCTTCTTATGGAATTTGTGCTTCATTTTGCCTTAGGTTTTTAGCTCTCTCTTGATCTTGCAACCTCTTAATTGAGCTTGCAAGTTTAAGTTTGGGTTATTAAACCCATGGTGTGTAACTTGTTCCATAGTTTCTAGTTCTTTTTCTTGCTTATTTCTTTCTTGCTTTTTATTACCTTGCTTTACTTTCATGCACTTAAATTCCATGCACTTACTTGCTTGTAATCTTTTATTTTCTTTATTTATTTTTTTGTTCTCTCTTTTTTGTTCATTTTGTGAATGGTTGTAATTATTGTTGTTAAGAATCAATACGATATTGTAAGTTAACGTTTCTCTGCTCATTTCCTTTTCCCGTTATTTTCCATTGAACTTCGCCCAAACGATACGCAAGCGCTCCTTTAGGCACCCTACCCTACCAAGGTAACGGTGATTCCTAACTGCGACCGGTTGCGTTCGGTTTGGTCGGAGGCGAAAGCAAGAGACAAGAACGGAAGGACACGGATAAATAAGCCGGATTCCACGAATACCTCGCTTAAATCCCATAATCAACGTTGTTGCCGATTGCTCTAGCTTCAATTGGTCAAGACTCGGCTCAAAGGTTTTGAGTGCGGATTTCTTTAGCTTACACTTTCGTATCTTTTCTTAACAACTTTATACTTGCATATAAAACACATAGGTTAGATTTGAACAAACATATACTCATTCTTTATTGACTCGTCTAAAATTCGAACGGACATACAACCATCTCCCTGTGGATCAACCCGTGCTCAACCGGCTAGCTGCATAGCGACACCGTCCTGATCGCGGTTAAACTTTAGAACTTTGAACATCCGGCACGCCAAATGCGTGCGATCACGAAGCTCGTGAAAATCGTTTTTTGAAAATTCTGCCTCTCCGCAAACCCGCACGGTGCGTGACATCGATTTACAAAAAAATGGAATTATATTCCCCCAAACTGTGGGATTAAATCCCAGAAATACCCATGTTAGAAACCTCAGGGGTTAATTGATGGAATCAAGTTCCAGAAAACCTCTAATGTCAAGATTGACAGTAGGGAAAAACCCTAAGAGGAGAATCAAAGATTCTCAAGAATGTCCATTATCTCAAGTCTTGGATATGGACATCAAGATCCACGATCTATATAAAAAAAGAGTTTTTTTAAGATCTCCAAGAGATCGATTCAGGAAAAAAGCTAAGCTCTGTCGAGTAAGATAATGGATTTTAAATCCAAAAATTATATATATATATATATATATATATATATATATATATGCCCCCAAAGGGATTAAGAGCTAAGCTCTGTTCATAGTCCTCACCAAATTTTTTTGCAGGGTTTACTCTATTCAAAGAAGTTCTTGAAGACAGAGATTTAAGCTCTTGAATGAGAATTGAATTCTCAAAAGAAAGGAAAGCATAGTGAAGAAGATGATGAGATAACAGTCATCTCAAGGTCCAAAGACCCCATTTATAAGACGCGGGGTATCGGTTCAACTTCCCTAGGTGATCCAACTGTGATAAAATTGATACCGTTGCACTCACGTGTGAGCCACGTGGGAACAACGGTAGGGAGCATTTGTTCCCCTATTAATTAAATCCAATAATAAGAGCAAAGCTCTTTTCAAATCTAATGAGGCAACGCCTCACGTGCTCTCTACATGTGCGCCAGCGTCTGCCTCTTATAGGATTAAATCCTATAGCGGTGCCTCACGTGAAGTTCACATGAGCGCCAACATGCAAAGCGCAGGAGCGCCTGCTATATAAGAATTAAATTCTTAAGTGGCATCCACGCGCATAACACGTGAGCGCCAGTGCCCAAGCTAAAGCAGGTAGAAATAAATTCTACGTGAGAAATATTTCCCCAAAATCTTGGATATTCTCTTTTGAACAGAGCCGCTGGATCAAAAATCCAATGGTGATGATAAATTATCTAATGATAGAATTAAATTCTATTTTGGGAAAATATTTCGTTAATTTTTCTAAACAAAGAAAGATTGAGCTTTGTTAAACAGAGTACTCTTGGATTAAAAATCCAATGATGATTAAAAATCACCGATTGATAAAAATAAAATTCTATCTATGGGAAAATATTTCCCTAATCTGGTTAAAAAACAAGAATATATATATATATATATTCTGTGAAATAAAATTCACTGGATCAAAGATCCACCAGTGGATAAAATCCCCCAAATAATCTTTGAGGCCAAGTAAATCAATTAGTATCTCTCAAATTAGAGATTTTGTCAAACCAATCAACAAATTTGACTCTCCAATATAAAGGATAGGAGACTTCAAAAAAAAAGTGAAAGATTAACCCCACAAGTTTCTTTTCACAACAAAACCGAGCATTCAATTATCTTTTGAAGGAAAAAAAGATCCTTGCTTTTCATAACCCTAGGTAAAGAAAAGCAGGGATAGAACTTATCTTTTTTGCCTAACAAAAAGGAAAAAAGGTTTAACCATAAAAAAAGAACTTAGTTCTTCCCGTGATCCAAGATTTGAAAAGCAAATCTCTCCAGAAGTTGAGAATTTAATTCTCATTGGGAGTTTCTGTTCTCCAAACTCAAAATCTAAATAAAAACGAGAGAACTAGATCAAAAAGAAATAAAAGACATATTGTCTAGGAATTTAATTCCTTCACAAACAGGGTTTAACCCTACATAAAGAATTTTGTTCTTACAAAACAAAAATAGAAGAACTTAGTTCTCTAATTAAACCTGTCTCCGATCTTCAAAACAGAGATCATTAATGGTCAAAATGCCATTAACAGAAATCAAAACTTCCTCAGAAAATATCAATAAAGAAAAAGACTTGGCGCCTCACGTGCTTTCCATGTGAGCACTCAAAAGATTCCCTTAAATGGGACCCAGCACCTCACGATCTTTCAACGCGACCGCCCAAAAGATTCCCTTAAATGGAACCCAGCGTCTCACGTGCTCCCACGTGAGCGCCTAAAAACAAAGGACTCGGCACCTCACATGCTTCCCACGTGGTCGCTCAAAATAGAACGCCCAGCGCCACACGTAAATACATGTGAGCGCTGTATAAAAGTGCAAAAGCGCTATAAAGTTAGTCTAAATGACTAAGTGCTTAGCACTGATTGGGAAACGCCCAGGTCCCAGTGCCTCACGTGAAACACATGTGAGCGTCCAATAAAATAAATGAGGCAGCGCCTCACGTGCCCCTTCACGTGAGCGCCATACAAAGTGCTTATCACTCTATATTTAGTCAAAATAACTAAAGTTCTTAGCACTGATTGGACAACGCCCATGTCTGAGCGCCTCACATGATACACATGCGAGCGCCAGAGCCCTAAACAAGTGCTTAGCACTTCTGCATAAAAAGAAAAGGGCTGAGCAAACAGAACCACAAATATGTGCTTAGCACTTTTGAATAAAAAAGGAGAAGAAAAAAAACTGAGTAGACCAAGCCCAAATTGGCTATGTCTCTTTGAAAATTTCTTACAGCTGAGCGCAAATGCTCTGTTGTTAGATCTTAATAAAATTTAATGATCCTGAAAATATTGCTAAGTTGATCTTAGTCTAAAATAAGACAAATGTATCCTTAGTTAAAATAAATTGAGTCCAAATGCTTATATTTAAGTTGATCTTAATCTCAAACTAGATTAATGGTCCTTAAATAAAACAAAATATTTTTGAACTAAAGGAATATATAACCTAAGTTCAAAACCCAAATCATAAATATATATGTACGGATTTGGACTAATCCGCGCCCTACGGGCGACAACATAAACTAATCTCTGTATACAATCCATGGGCAACCTTAACAAACAAAATAAACACACGACATGAAGTGAACTACTGGAGTAGGAGAAAGTAGTTATCGCAATATGGTAACGTAATTAACTGCAGGGGTTTGCGCTTGCAGGGAAAAGCGTCGCCACAATAAAAACCTCTCACAAATGAGGGAGAATATGATAAAGTCTGCTACAACAGTCGCATCTATCCAAACCTCCGATATACGGTGCCCTAAATCTACTTGGTATCTTCGGAGAGGTGGGTGGATATGTCTAAATAATATCTTCTTCCAAATTTAGGCTAGATGCCCTCCGTATCTCAGTCCGGTCTTCGGCGGTAAACAATGAAATTACGGGTTATAATCCATATATTATAATCTCCTCATCAGGGTAAAATAAGACTCAACGAGTTAATGTCTATAAATCCGTATTCAGCAATCCTCATCATGTCATCCAGTACGAAAATATCGCCTCATACGATGACCACTAGATATATCATTATATAGTAATATTGATCGGTACAGATATCAAATCTATGTAACCAACACACGACAATAGTAGTGCGGACTTCAAGTCTTATGCACACCCCGCAATTCGTACGGACCTCAAGTCTACGTACGGATACAATGACCGATGCGGACAACTAGTCAACGCACTCGCACAACGATCGGTACGGAAATATCGTGTCATGTACACACACGACGACCAGTACAGACCTTCAGTCCCTGTTTAACATAATATTGCATTTTGTATTCCCCATTCTTATGCATTTTACAATGAAAACAGGTGCTTTTGACCCATGTCTGCTACATGTTACAGGTTACAGGTTTTTGGAGCGAAAACAGTGAAAAACACAAAAGACGACACAAAAGAAGGATTTTTGACCAACAAATAGGAAGATCTTAGTAAAGCCCAGCAGAAGAACGGTTCACCATCAATAAGGCAACGCAAGATCCAAATTTGCGAGAAAAACGGTTAAAAGATCCCTTGCAAAGTGTTCACTGAAGATCTGTAATCACTGTAGAAGCCCAAATGGAAAATGAACTGAAGAAATGAAAAGCCCAGAAGAAACTGAGGAAACCCAGAAAAAACCATCAATTGATCACATTAAAGGGCCGCGGAACCGCGGCCTAAGCGCGCCCATGCCGCGGTTCCGCGGCCGTTTGAAGCCCTAATGCGCATAAAATTTTGCCAAAATTCTGTGGCGGCTATGGAAAGATTTTCTGGGGGTATATTTGTAATTGTAGACATGCGGAGCAATTGTAAACCTAGGGTTTCTATGTCCTATAAATAGAACCCAAAGCCTTGTATTTTCTTATGCCTCTACTCATGAATAAAATTCTGTTTTCTTGAAGTTAGAGCGCATCAAAAGTAAGTAGGTTATTTTTCTTGCAGTAGTTGTAGTTTTTCATATCTGCCCTAGGTAAATTACTTTCTTGCCTTAGTTTAATTTAGTTTAGTTTTTATTAACTTGCAGTAAATGTTTTCTCTCTTTAATAAAATCATGTCTTTCTTCATCCCCTCAATGAGCGAGTAGTTTCCTCGCTTGTTAGGGTTAGGAATAGGGAAGGATTTGAGAGATGAAGATCTCTCATCTCTTTTCGTTGCCAAACTTTTATGAACATTAGAACTCTATGCATACCTTCTTATTCCGCTCCCTACGGCACTTCTACCCTCAAGGTAGCGGTGATTCCGTAGTCTAAAGGCCCGGATTTGGAGGTTTTCCATAGAGGTTAGGGTAAAGATTAATAAAGGAAGGACAAGGATCTAGAGGAAGAATCAATCATCCCAATCATCCTAATCCCCTTTATAAATATTTTTCATAACACTAATATGATAAATTTAATTAATGGCAATGGAAAGAGATGTAGATCTTTGTTTACCAAATTTTCCCTAGACCTAATCCTAGCAAGTTTCTAATCCTAGTCTCATACAACTTCAATTTTTAGGTTTAATTATAAATACAAACACCATTTGGAATTAACTCGTAAGAACTTAAAGGAGATTTACACATCCCTGTGGACCGACCCGTATTCACCGGCTAGCTGCAAAGCGACGCCGTTCTTGATTGCGGTAAATATTTTTGATCGACAAAACCTCTCTTAATCAAATGGCGCCGTTGCCGGGGATGGCGTAAAATTTCCTTTTTGTAATTTCGGGATAATATAAAATATAAAAAAAAACCATAAAAATCTGAAAAATCAAAAATAAAAAAAAAAAAAAAAAATTCTATCATCTTTTATTGTTTGAAGGGTTTTCTTTGTGGATCTTTGCAGGATTGACGGATCTGAAACAATACAGAAGGAGAATCAGGAAAGGGTATCAGAACAGAGGTAGATTGCTACAGAAGAGCCGTACAAATTTTTTCAGAGCACGATCCCTCCTTATCACCGCGGAACCGCGGCCTAGGTGTGTCATCTGCGGCGGAAACGCGGTCTTGTGGAGTCTTCTCTGCACGAAAATTGCTTGGTTTGTTTCCTCATTCTCCCCTCTACAAATCCCCATATATCTTTTGCCAAATCTTCTGCAGGATTCTTTGCGCTAAAAATCTTCTTCCCCCTTCCAATAATTGATTTTCTGCAGAATTCTTTGCGCCGCGCTAAAAAGCAAATTGATTGCAAGTGATTTACTGCTTTGCATACTTTTATCTGACTTTAAGGGGCTATTGACCAATTCAGATTGGGTGGGGATTTCATCACCCTTCCCAGGACCCCAGAAATCACTTAAAGCATTTGCATTGACCACTTTTAATTTAAAAAATATTAGACTCAGCCCTAAGGACGTCGAGCTCAATAGGACAGAGGACTAGTATAGGCATCGGCCGTTTATCCTAACCGACATTGCGGTGTCTAGGCTAGTGGTTTTTAATTAGGCCCACTGTCGTGGTGGTTCCTTTCCACTTACCTGGCCGTACTTGTCCGTGAAGAGGCGGTTTGAGGTCCTATCTCTAGCCCTTTGGAACCGTTAGGAGCTGTCTAGCAGACCTAGGTGACCCTAGATCTAGGCCTGATTGTGCATGTGTGGTTAATTGCATTTGTGTCACAAGTCTCTTTTCAAAAATCTATTTGCAAAAGCTCACTTAAAAAGAAGAAAAAGGGAAAATCTTTTCAAAACTTGCAACTTGCCGCTAAAGAATCTTTGCACTCACTCACACCACTTCTTCTCATTGATGTTTTCTTACCTTCACACTCTATCCTTCATCTTTCGACTACACTAACCCTTTTAGTGTATGTCCGGTTGGACTAGGGACCCTAGCGCCCGATTAGTTCGTGTTTCGTTGGTACCGACTGACGAACCTTTCGACTCCGAAGTCGAAATCTTGTCCACTTCTTCACTTCCACCATCACATTCTTCCGAAGGTATGTCGGGATACGATCCTAACAACACCTTACCAACGGGACTGATTCCACCTCCGTTAGGTGCGAATAACCCAAATCACCCACCTGTCGAAGCGCCCGCACGAGTCGCGCTCCAGGATCTTTTCTACCCCATCCGCACCGCCCTTCCTACTTGTCTTTTCCTCCCACCGGCTAATGGGGACAATTTTGAGATCAAACCCCACTTCATCAATATGCTGCCTAAGTTTCATGGTTTGGAATCCGAAGATGCATATATCTTTATCAACAAATTCCAAAACGTTTGCGCCATGATGAAAACTACCCAATTAAGTGATGACGCTATAAGGCTAAGGGTCATTCCTTTCACCTTATGTGACCTAGCCGAGAAGTGGCTATACAGCACCGCATCACACTCAATTAGAAACTGGGACGAGTTTATGAAAGCTTTTCTAAAAAAGTTCTATCCTCATCACAAAACTGCTAAAATCCGTAATGAGATTATACAATTTTCACAGCTTCCTGCCGAACCATTTGGGAAATGTTTTGAAAGATTCAAAGACCTACTCGTTCAATGCCCTCACCATGGGATCGAAAGATGGCAACTTTGCCAAACATTATACGAGGGATTGAACCCGGCAATGAAGCAGTTGCTAGAAACCATTAGTCACGGTCACTTTCTGTCCAAATCTAGTGAGGAAGCGTGGCAGTTTCTTGAGGATCTTAGTGAGCAAACAATTCAATGGGAGAGCACCAAGACCACATCATCATCTTCTTCTATTGGTCAACCTAGGGCAGGCATACATCAAGTAGAGATGTCAATTGCTATGAAGGCCGAGATGGCCGCTCTTACGAAAAAGCTAGAAGCGCTTGAGACCAAAATCTCAGCACCTTCTCCTGCCCCTGTTGTGCCTCCACGAACTGTTTGTGCTTGTTGTTCGGATCCATCACATCTCACCGAAGAGTGTCCTTACACTGCATCTACTCAAGGACAAGATCAAGTCAATGCTGCCTTTCAGCAACGACAAAGAAATGATCCATACTCTTCGACATACAATCCGGGTTGGAAGAGCCACCCTAATTTCGCTTGGAACCAAAATCAACAATCCCAAGGAAACAACAATTTTCAAAGAGCTCCTCCTCCTCAACAACAAGCACCTCCACAAACTCAATTTCAGCAACCTCTCCAACAGCAACCTTACCCTAATCAGATGAACAATTTTGTGCCCAACAATTTTGTTCCCCCTCAAAATGCTGTTAGCTCGCTCGAAAGAAGTCTAGAAGCATTCCTAAAGCAATCTGCATAGTCTACAGCTAGGATAGAGACTTTTGTTCAATCTTTGGTGCAAAACAGTGCCTCACACGATCAAAGCATCAAAGCTATTGAGGCACAAATTGCACAACTCAACGCAGCATTAAAAGAGCGAGAGAAAGGAAATCTTCCATCTCAGCCACTCCCAAATCCTGGTCACGCACATGTTGCACATGAACAGCAGAATCATAACGTGAATGCTGTGACTACGTTGAGATCCGGAAAAGTGCTGCAAAACAATGTGGGTATTCACCATGACACCTCTGCCGGTGGTTCTTCATCTTCCTCTTCTTCTTCGTTAGAGCCTATTCTCCATCCTTCACATGGCTCTACTTCTTCTAGCTCGAACGGACCCTCTTCTCACAACACGAACACATCTACACGGGGTTCCGTTCCAACTCAACAATCTGATCCGCAAAAATTGGACTCAACAACTTTTCAAAATATTCCTTTTCCAAATCGGTTGAGATCCAATAAACCAACTCCACAGATGAAGAAGATTGAAGAGTTGTTCAAACAGGTTAGCATAAATATCCCTCTTTTGGATGCAATCCAACAAGTTCCTTCATATGCAAAAATCTTAAAGGACTTATGCACCAAAAAGAGGAAGTCACAAGTACCGAAAAAAGTTTTCGTGGCTAGTGCTGTTAGTGATGCTCTTGTCAATTCTTTACCCCCAAAGCACAAGGACCCCGGTTGTCCTACTATTTCGATCACAATTGGGAACAAGACCATCAATAGAGCACTATTAGATCTTGGTGCTAGTGTCAATTTGCTACCTTATTCGGTGTACGAACAATTAGGCGTTGGAGAGCTTAAGCCCACTCATTGTACTCTCCAAATGGCCGACCGATCAATCACCCATCCTAGGGGAGAATTGGAGGATGTGTTAATTAGAGTAGGGGATTTCATTTTCCCCGTGGACTTTATTGTTATGGATACACAGCCTGTCGCTAACCCCCGTAATTAAATTCCGGTGATACTTGGTCGACCATTCCTCGCGACTTCTAACGCGGTAATCAACTGTCGTAATGGTTCAATGAATCTATCTTTTGGCAAGATGACAGTTGAACTTAACATTTTCAAGTTAGGAAGTCAGCCTTGCGAGCCTAATTCTAGCGTACTTGATGTGTGCTCGATCGATGAGATCGCGGAGGAGGACTGTGAGTTCGAGAATTTCATGTTTGATCACAGTGATATTGACGCCACTAGTACGTTCCTCCTAGAATCCGACACAGCTTTCACGACGGACAAGGATTATGAGTGCTTCACCTTTGTTGATGATCTTGAAGACTCTCCACTCGAGTTTGAGTCTTTTGCTTTTTCGGATGAGTTAGCTAAACCATCCGACTCGGTAGCGTACACTCAATTTGAACCTTTGATGGAATCCTTCGAGTTTGAAACAGTTACTCCATTGTTACCATCTATTGTTTCACCACCTAAACTCGAGCTAAAGCTTTTGCCGTCGCACCTAAAATATGCTTATCTCGGTGAAAATGAGACCTTACCAGTTATCATATCGGCCTCTCTAGCTCTTGAGCAAGAGAAGGCTCTTTTAACGGTCTTATACGATAATCGGCAAGCTTTCGGCTGGTCTATGGCGGACATCAAGGGGATTAGTCCCCTCATAGTCGAACATCATATACACTTGATGAATGATGCCAAACCAGCAAGGGATCCACAAAGACGCCTCAACCCCATTATGAAAGAGGCGGTCAAGAAGGAGATTGTTAAGTGTCTTGATAGCGGTATCATTTACCCTATCTCGGATAGCCAATGGGTTAGCCCCATTCATGTCGTGCCAAAGAAATCGGGGATCACGGTCATTACCAACGAGGCGAATGAGTTAATTCCTACTCGCACCCAAACTGGATGGCGAGTTTGCATCGACTACCGGAAACTCAATGCCGCGACAAGGAAGGACCACTTTCCTTTACCATTCATTGACCAAATGCTAGAACGATTAGCGGGGCACGAATTCTACTGCTTTTTAGATGGCTATTCCGGTTATAATCAAGTCCCCATAGCCAAAGAGAATCAAGACAAGACTATATTTACTTGTCCCTTTGGCACTTTTGCTTATCGTCGCATGCCCTTTGGGTTATGCAATGCACCCGCTACATTTCAGCGGTGTATGATGGGGATCTTTTCGGACATGGTGGAGAAGTTTTTGGAAATCTTTATGGATGATTTCTCCATTTTTGGTGACTCCTTCGATGAGTGTTTACGACATCTTGACGCAGTTCTCACCCGCTGTAGGGAAAAGAACCTGACTTTGAATTGGGAGAAGTGCCACTTTATGGTACGAGAAGGCATTGTCTTAGGACATGTCATCTCGCAAAACGGCATAGAGGTTGATAGAGCTAAAATCGAAGTCATTTCTAATCTTCCTCCTCCTAAATGCGTCAAAGATATCCGAGCTTTCCTTGGCCATGCCGGTTTTTATAGACGGTTCATCAAGGACTTTAGCAAGATTGCTAGACCCTTGACCCTCTTGTTGGCCAAGGACACTACTTTTGTTTTCGACTCAACTTGCATGGAAGCGTTCGAGTCTTTGAAACACTCACTCATTTCTGCGCCTATCCTTTCATCTCCAGACTGGACGCACCCTTTTGAAATTATGTGCGACGCATCAGATTTTGCCATTGGTGCTGTTCTTGGACAGCACATTAACAAGATGCCGCATGTAATTTACTGCGCTAGCCGAACATTAAATGAGGCCCAATTAAACTACACAACAACAGAAAAAGAGTTTTTAGCGGTTGTGTTTGCCCTTGAAAAATTTCGGCCTTATTTAATCGGCTCTCCAGTTATAGTGTACACGGATCACTCAGCTCTTCGCCACCTTTTTGCGAAGAAGGATGCTAAGTCTAGGCTAATACGTTGGATCCTTTTGCTGCAAGAATTTGACCTTGTTATAAGGGACAAAAAGGGATGTGAAAACGTAGTGGCCGATCACCTTTCACGACTTCCTTCTTCGCCTACACTTGAACTTCCTATCACTGATGTTTTCCCCGCTGAGCAACTCTTGACCGTTTCTTGCGAACCATGATTCGCCGATATTGTAAACTACTTAGCCACCGGCTTGATACCTAACGATTGGTCGAAACAAAATAAACTTCGATTTTTGTCCCAAGTAAAGCATTTTTACTGGGATGAACCTTATCTTTTTAAATACTGTTCCGACCAAATCATTCGTCGGTGTGTACCTGAAAATGAGGTTAAGAGTGTGCTGTCTTTTTGCCACGATCAAGCATGTGGCGGGCACTTTGGCCCAATGAAGACAGCCGAGAAAGTTTTGCAGTGTGGTTTCTATTGGCCACGACTCTTCAAAGATGCATTCGAATACTGCAAAACTTACTCCCGGTGCCAACACTTAGGCCGAATATCGCGGAGAAACGAAATGCCGCTCCAACCAATTTTGGTTGTAGACATTTTTGATGTTTGGGGTATAGACTTCATGGGACCATTTCCTAACTCTTTTGGAAATGTGTATATTCTTTTGGCTGTTGACTATGTTTCAAAGTGGGTCGAGGCTGTACCAAGTCGAACGAATGACAACAAGGTTGTCGTTCGATTTCTAAAAGAACACATCTTTTCTCGATTTGGGCACCCTCGTGCGATAATAAGTGATAATGGTTCTCACTTTTGCAATAGGACTTTTGAGTCCTTAATGCGCAAATACTCTATCACCCATAAGCTGTCAACGCCATACCATCCCCAAACATGTGGGCAAGCCGAGATCTCGAATCGACAAATTAAGCAAATCTTGGAGAAAACGGTTTCTAAAAACCGTAAAGATTGGTCACTAAAATTGATCGATGCACTATGGGCTTTCCGTACTGCGTACATGACCGATCTTGGCATGTCTCCATACCGGCTTGTTTACGGGAAGGCTTGCCACCTTCCAGTAGAAATTGAGCACAAGGCATTTTGGGCCATTAAGGAGCTGAATCTATCTTTAGGAGATGCGGGCAGCAATAGAAAGCTGCAGTTAAATGAACTAGAAGAGCTGCGGGATGAGGCATATGATAATGCCGTGATTGCTAAGAACCGAGTTAAGGTATTTCATGATAAAAACCTTCTGCGAAAGACATTTAAACCAGGTCAACAGGTTTTATTATATGATACTCGGTTACATTTACATCCCGGCAAGCTCCGTTCTAGGTGGAGAGGACCTTTTGTAGTCCGCACCGTTTATCCGCACGGTGCGGTTGATCTGGAAAACCCGGAGGACGGTACGCTTTTCAAAGTAAATGGGCATCGTTTTAAACCGTTCCTCACAGCGGACCCTTCGGAGGAGCTCCTGTTCTTGCAGGAGCCGATTTACACTGAGTGATATTCCTCCACTTTCACCCCCAAACTTCGTTTCCTGAAGACACTACTTCAAATAAGTTTGGGGGTGTATATATTATTTGTATATATATTTCCAAAATACCATAAAAAAATGAAAAAATGAAAAAATAAAAAAATAAATTTTTTTTATAAAAAATAATAATTTTTGGACCTAATTGCAAATCTGCAGATTAAGAGCTGATTTTACAAATAAAACCCTTGTTTTAGAGGGTGTTTTATGTAAATCACCCTCCCATCCTCTATTTAAAGGAACCCGAGCCCCTGTGTGTTTACCCTAAAAAATTTTCATCTCATAAAACCCTAGCCGCCGCCCCTTACCCTCTGCAGAAGATTCTTGCCGCGCCGCCACCAGACGACCGCGCAACCGCCGCATCTGCCGCCTCCCGCCGCTGATCCGCCGCCGTCTCGAGTCTTCACTCCCTGAAATTTTCAGGGGAGGTATATCTGACTGTTTCCTCTCTGTTACTGCATATACTTTCACTGTAAACATCTAAATGGCACATAAAATGCAGTATGAAAGGGATTTTTCCCCTGTTTTCGCACACGAGATTTACGGTACATATTTCCCACACGAAATCGCACAAAGGGGCTGGAATTTCCTCCTCTATAATCATACATCTGCGTTTGCTCTACCTAACCTAGTTGCCCTATTTTACGAATCCATGGAAGATAATAGCCTAGACAACTTAGGTTACACTGAATTGGGGAAATCGTGAAATTCGCATCGATAGGGACATGATACACGAGGTTACACTCATACCACGTGTACCTGCACATGAACACCCACTGCGCTTTGAAGATTATATGCCATTAATGGGTAATGACTGTGCACGAGAACCGCGTAAGGGCATCCAAGCACGGACCCTCTTCGCAAACGTTTTAACTGTGTGCCGGTGGGCACAAAACAATATTTTTGGAAGTTCTCACAACACGACCTTTTTCACCCCTTCGTTACATGTCGTCCACACTCTAATGACGAAAAATCCTAGGTTCGACATGTGCACGGTTTTGCTCCAATCCATAGGTATGGGGAAACGAGGGAGTGTATATCCATGTCCCATGCTCGTTACCGAACTCTGCCGTTATTTCCTCCCAGCCGAGGAATTTGACTCATATATGATAGACGGTGTCCCGGTTCGACCACTTTTAGAGGGCGTCTCGTCGTCCTACTCTAGACTCACGGATATTTGGACACGAACAGAACCGGCAGAAAATGTACCTGCACACACCCCTAGCTCGAGCTCGACTTCGAGCGGGGAAAAACTAACTCCCAGGAGCATGCTCGATTGATGCGAAGAACGGTGAGAAGAATAGACTCTTTGCGGGATGAGTTTCGGGCAATTGCACGAGAGCACGACCGTCGGTTGACGGAAATTGAGAGGGGGATCCAAACACTTTTGGCTAGAGGGGAAAGATCACGTTCACGCTCACTAGCGCGACGTGGGGCCGGGCAGTGAGGGCACTGCTTTGCTCAAGTTTGGGGGAGAGGGTAGTGTATATAGTTATCTTTTGCATTGCATACTGTATATTTTTTTTCTTTTCCTTTTGCATATTTTTTTTCTGCATTGCATCTTTATATAAAAAATCATAAAAATTTGAAAATTTGAAACATAAAAAAAAAATTAGAAAACAGAAAAACCCATAAAAATTGAAAAAAAATTCAAAAATTATAAAAATTAATCTATTCAATTCTGGTTAATTGACTTGAGTTTGATAAATAGGTTAACTGGCTAGGAAAAACTAAATCTTAGACTTAGCAAATTAAAAACCCTAAAAATAACCTTTCTTAGAGTTTAACGGTAGAAAGTATATGTCTTTGTAGATTATTTAGAAATAGACGAATTTTGGGTTCACTTCTTGGGCTAAGTCGAAACGAAGGAAAAGTATTAAAACTTTTATTAGAATATAAGTTTGAAAAATTGTTCCTAGCTTAAGTCTAGATTCTGAAAACATGTACCCTACAAAATGCACAAACACGCACCTTGAAACTTGGATTAGTAGAAGAGACCTTGAAATACTCTTGTCTAAAGTCCTTAGCACAATGAAAATAAAAAGAAAAAAAAAGTGAATAAAGAAAAAAATGGACACTGGTTTTTGTGATTACTTAAGGCTGTAAAAATAGAAAAATATTTAGCGAGGGTGCTTCATCACCTAGTGCCTTAGACCAACTGGTTTGGGAGCCACTGCTAAAAGCCTTGGGTGTTGCAAAACTAGGAAGTATGCTTTAAAACGCTAACGCATCTTGTAATCGGTTGTTGGTACCTCAAGAAGTATTAATAGTCGCATGAAGGATGTGAAAGCGAAAATTCACCAATTAATAAGTGCTTTGGACAATGGACGAGAGTACGATTGCTTGATTTGAATTTCCAAGTGTAGGGGTGATATTTACACACACGTGGGGATATGTGATTAGAGTTTAGATAAGAGAAAAGAATGAAGAATATAACTTGTATCTTTAATAGAGTTGATAGAAATTCCTAAGTGGAGATGGAACCCTAGAAGAAAACTTAAGAAATGCCGAAAGCTAAGTAAGTCTACAGAACATATATAATCTTAAGTTAGATGATGAGGAAGCGTGAAAAATATGGGTGGATAATTTACGAGTCGATGATAATAGAATTCTTAGTTAGAAAACCTAATTGGAGAACAAAAGTCAATGGGCTGAATGGATAGGATTTTGTGGGTAGTATCCGCTGAAAACCCTCAGGAGACAACACTCCTCCTACTAGGGACACCTAGAGATTTAACGGCTTGTTGCACGAGCTCAGTGCAATCGCGTTTCCCTGCGAAAGTGTGGCTAGGTTAGATTTTTATCGAGAATAAATAAAATAATAAGTTTGCTCGAGGGCGAGCAAAAGATAAGTTTGGGGGTATTTGTTCATAACATAATATTGCATTTTGTATTCCCCATTCTTATGCATTTTACAATGAAAACAGGTGCTTTTGACCCATGTCTGCTACATGTTACAGGTTACAGGTTTTTGGAGCGAAAACAGTGAAAAACACAAAAGACGACACAAAAGAAGGATTTTTGACCAACAAATAGGAAGATCTTAGTAAAGCCCAGCAGAAGAACGGTTCACCATCAACAAGGCAACGCAAGATCCAAATTTGCGAGAAAAATGGTTAAAAGATCCCTTGCAAAGTGTTCACTGAAGATCTGGAATCACTGTAGAAGCCCAAATGGAAAATGAACTGAAGAAATGAAAAGCCCAAAAGAAACTGAGGAAACCCAGAAAAAACCATCAATTGATCACATTAAAGGGCGGCGGAACCGCGGCCTAAGCGCGCCCATGCCGCGGTTCTGCGGCCGTTTGAAGCCTTAATGCACATAAAATTTTGCCAAAATTCTGTGGCGGCTATGGAAAGATTTTCTGGGGGTATATTTGTAATTGTAGACATGCGGAGCAATTGTAAACCTAGGGTTTCTATGTCCTATAAATAGAACCCAAAGCCTTGTATTTTCTTATGCCTCTACTCATGAATAAAGTTCTGTTTTCTTGAAGTTAGAGCGCATCAAAAGTAAGTAGGTTATTTTTCTTGCAGTAGTTGTAGTTTTTCATATCTGCCCTAGGTAAATTACTTTCTTGCCTTAGTTTAATTTAGTTTAGTTTTTATTAACTTGCAGTAAATGTTTTCTCTCTTTAATAAAATCATGTCTTTCTTCATCCCCTCAATGAGCGAGTAGTTTCCTCGCTTGTTAGGGTTAGGAATAGGGAAGGATTTGAGAGATGAAGATCTCTCATCTCTTTTCGTTGCCAAACTTTTATGAACATTAGAACTCCATGCATACCTTCTTATTCCGCTCCCTACGGCACTTCTACCCTCAAGGTAGCGGTGATTCCGTAGTCTAAAGGCCCGGATTTGGAGGTTTTCCATGGAGGTTAGGGTAAAGATTAATAAAGGAAGGACAAGGATCTAGAGGAAGAATCAATCATCCCAATCATCCTAATCCCCTTTATAAATATTTACCATAACACTAATATGATAAATTTAATTAATGGCAATGGAAAGAGATGTAGATCTTTGTTTACCAAATTTTCCCTAGACCTAATCCTAGCAAGTTTCTAATCCTAGTCTCATACAACTTCAATTTTTAGGTTTAATTATAAATCCAAACACCATTTGGAATTAACTCGTAAGAACTTAAAGGAGATTTACACATCCCTGTGGACCGACCCGTTCACAGGCTAGCTGCAAAGCGACGCCATTCTTGATTGCGGTAAATATTTTTGATCGACAAAACCTCTCTTAATCAGTCGCGTACTCACCCAACAATAAGTATGGACATTTAGTCTTGTATGCGCACCCAATATAACTTGTATGATAACATAATCCTACGATAACGTCAATTATACTATACTATGTAAGACGGGCAGTTCTACGTGGTATGGTAAAACTAATGATGTGTAGTGTAACATACGAGTCTGAGATTGTATACATGACAATCATTAGTATTTGTACTTGTGTTATACCCGTAGGGTTTCCTTAGCACCTTGCCTAGGGTTTTGCAAGCATCATATAAGCCATATTAAAATTTTAAGTGGTGCTAAACAAACTAACCTAAGAATCGAACTAGAAAAATTAGGGTAACAAGTTGTAGTATCACATACTAACTAGTGTCTAATACTATGTGGGGAGAAATACAACCTTTGTAGACCTCCTTTGCAACTCCTTGGATCTTCTAGAGTTTGAACCGGCTAGCTAAAGCTTCTTTTACGTCCACGACGATCCACCCGGAGTCCCTTTGCTCAAAGCTCCTTGCTCTACTTGATCAAAATGAAGATGAAGCAAACAATCTACACTAATGGGCTAGGCAAGTGTAGAATGATGATGTGGTTTATGTTCTCACTTAAAAACCCTTTTGTTCCCTTACGGAAAATAAATAAATAAATAGAGCAATGGGAAAAGTCCCCAAGAGGAGCATCACGTGCCCATACGTGATAGGCGCCGCGCTTAGCAAAACTAAGCTAAAACTGGGCCTCACGTGCAGACATGTGAGCTCTATAAACAAAGTACATAGGCACCTGAATAAAGCAAACAAGTTGGACAAGAAACTCACGTGATGGCACGCGACACCTTTTGGTGGGCTTAATTTGGTGAGGTTACGTGCTACACGTGAGACTCCTATGCCTTCTGAAACGATAAAAGTAAACTCTAATTAAAGAGGACCAAAAGCTTTATTTGGAAAATATTTCCTTGGATCTTTCTAAACAAGAAAGATCACGCTCTGTAAAATAGAGCGCTGTTGGATTAAAGATCCAATGGCGATCAAAAATCACCAATTTACAAAAAATTCTGTGCAAGGAAAATCTTCCTATACTTGTTAAGAACAATAAAAAGAAATACCTTCTGTAAAAACATAAGTCTTTTGATTAAAAATCAAACGGTGAATAAAATTCACCGATTGATCTAAAAGATCATTTTGGTTGATCAAAATCTCTCAATGAGAGATTTTCTGAACAAATTGATTATCTTTTTTTCTCCTATAAATAAGAGCAAAGAGATATACAGAGAAAAGGGAGACAGAAGACGATAGAAAAAAGAGAGAAGGAACCCCTTCAAAAACTTCAAGTAAAAGAAAAATCTGAGGTAAAAAGAAGGAGAAAAACACATAGAATATCTCATCTCTTTTCACCTCCATAAGAGTTTAACTCTTCTAAAAAGAACTTAGTTTTTCCTCTGGTTAAGATCTACAGTAGCAGATCTCCCCAAAAGTTGAGAATTTAATTCTCATCGGGAGATTTTGCCATGCGGATCCAAAATCTAGAGGGAGATTTATGTTTAGAGAATTTAATTCTCCCATAAAAGTATGTAGGAATATAATTCCTAGGAATTTAATTCCTCTTATGAAACGGGGGTTTAACCCTTCATATGAGAACTTAGTTCTCCTTTATGGTAAAAGATCTGCAGAAGCAGATCTCCCCACAAGTTGAGAATTTAATTCTCATCGGAGAGATTCTGTCATAAAGGTCTCAAAACGTAAGAGAAAAACTAAGTCTTAGGAATCCAATTCTCATAAAACGATGGGCTTGAAAGTCTAGAAACTCAGGATCTCCATGCACGTAAAAGGCTTGGCACCCAACATGATAACAGCCGATCATGTGCTCCCACGTGAGTGCCGTTGATGAAAAAAAGAGAATAATCGAGATTGGCTCACGTAATCACACGTGACCCCATACTAGTGCTTGGCACTTATAGAGCAAAAAAAGGGAATAAATCGGAGGCAGTTCTCACTTTTGGGTCGCCTCACGTGATCTCACGTGACCCAACAGTGCTTGACTCTCAGAAAAGAACAAAAGAATAAACCCAAAGAAGTAGCGCTTCAAATTCTTGAAGTTTAACACTATTTCAAGCGCCTCACGTGACCCCACGTGAGCGCCTCAGAATTTTAGTGTTTAACACTATTTCAGACACCTCACGTGGGAGCACGTGAGCGCTGAATAAATATGTTAGTGTTGAACACTATGGAAGGCTAAACATTAGGCAGACTCAGATCCAAATTTTCCAAAGACTATCAATTGAGCCCCCTCATGCTCAGGGTCTCCAAAACCGATCTCAGTTTCAAAGACAGCTAATAAGCTCCCAACAGATGACATCTAAACTGATGTTCATCCTATTTCCCCAAATCTGGACATTGGTTCAAGGGTACATCTCTTCATACTTCTGATACATGTCGTTGTAATCCTTCAACGTCTTCAAAAAGATGGAGGGTCCCAATAACCAACAACTTTTGGCTCCTCCCCAAACCGGTTAAGCCAGAACCTTATAGACTATGATGTCTTTAAACTATACAGACTATGATGTCTTTAAACTTTATGGACTATGAGGTCCTTAAACTCATGGACTATGATGTCCTTAAATTTTATGGACTGTGAGGTCTTTAAACTCATCGACTATGATGTCTTTAAACTGCCATGGACTATGACGTCCTAAAACACAATGGACCGCAATGTCCATAAACTAAGACGATAGAGCCCAAAATGCTCTGTCATCGGATCTAAATGATCCCAAACCCCGTTAAGTAGATCTTAGTCTAAAATTAGACTAACGTATCCTTAAAAAACGTTTAAGTTGATCTTAGTCTCAATAAGATTAACGATCCTTAAACCCAACCCAAACCCAAATCTAAGAAAATACAGATTTGGACTAATCCACGCCTTACTGGCGACAACATAAATTAGTCTCCGTATACAATCCATGGGCAACCAAAAACAAAACAAACACATACGATACGAAGTGACCATCTGGAGAAGGAGAAAGTGGTTACCGCGATGCAGTAGCGTAATTAACTACAGGGGCTTGCGCCTGCAGGGAAGAGCGTCCCCACAATCAAAAACCCCTCACAATGAGGGGGAATCTGACGAAGTCTGCTACAACGGCAGCATCCGTCCAAACCTCCGATGCACGGTGCCATAAATCAACTTAGCATCTTCGTAGTGGTGGACGGATAAAACCAAATAGCATCTGCCCCTAAAATTTAGGCCGGACGTCCCAACGTCCCGGTCGCGTATTTTCGGCGGAGAACAGATTCTGGCACGCCCGGTAGGACCTTTTCCTCTTTCCACTCCACACTTCGTATGTCATGTTCGCGAACCATTCCCGGTTTAATATGGTTTCCCATAGATTCTAAGTCCTAAGATTTGGTGTCTTGCTCCCGTGCAGAGAAAATGGCTTCCAACTGCACCTGCTGCAACAACAACTCCCACTCCGTCTTCGCTGGAGGAGTGACCTATGGGCCTCAAGCGGCCTCCATTTTCGCGATGCCAGTGGAACAGGTGACCCAAGCCACCACTGGGTTATTCTTTGGGACCATGCTCCTACCAATGAGCTTCAACGCCCCACTACCTTCGCAAGAAGCTCTGAAGAAGTCGATCTTTGATCGGCTTACAACTACCGTGGCCCCTCTTAACAGGTCGCCCAAATCCAGCGCCTCGGTTTTCAACAGACTAGGCCAATGCTCAGGCAGGCCCATGAAAAAGCCTACAATACCTGAAGGGGTTATCCCGAAACGGATAGCCATCCCTGCTCCAGAAAATGAAGTCATTAGAGAGACTTCTCTTGCTAAGGGGTCGGTCTTCACAAGACTGGCCGTTCCAACTCCCACTCCAACTCCCGCTCCAGGCGAAGTCACCAAGGCTGCTTCCTCTGCTCGAAAGTCTGCCTTCGACAGGTTGGCCATCCCCTCTCAACGGACGTCAGTCTTTGACAGCCTGACAGCAACAACTGTTTCTCATCAAAGTATGAAGCACGATGCAGCTACCCCTACAATAGAGGTGATCCCGGCCGCACGACATGCTCGACATCTCCACTAGCGCCGAGTGATGAAATCTGGGGACAGTTCCATTTCTGGACTGACTCCGCCAGCACCAACGGTGGAAGTCGATGCTGCTGTTCCAACCGGGAACAGCTTTGAACCGCTCAGGAGGGTGCGTAAGAACTCTCCAATCGCTGTGCTAAAAAGATCTCCTCCATCTATGGAGAACGTTACAAAGGCGAAGCCAGAACAACCCCCTCAGCGGCTGTTCTCTAAAATCCATAGGGTCTGGCGAAGGGTCCAAAACTCGGTAATCAACCAAGACTACTCCCGCCGACTGAAAAAATGAAGGTTCGGCAAGAGAAGGACCACCCCATCATACCACAAAAGGTATCGTCTACTCGGGTGCCCACTGCAATGGCCCCCTCAACTTCGACCGCCCACAAAAGGAGAAGGCCGAAGAAAATCCTCGTGTCTGCGAAGAATCTCAAGGGCGCTGAACCTAAACGCCCAAGTCTCGGGGCATGGTGATGCACACCATTTACATGGCTTCCGGAAAAGATGATAGCCGTATCTCCATGGGCCATCAACCACTTACGCAGTCAGTAACTAAGGCTCAGGAGAAACAACAACAAAAGCTCCAAAAGATGCTGACAAAGATGGCCGCGCTCACTGGGCTGAAAGAAATCCCGGAGACGTCGTCGGGGTAGCGCCAGAAACAGGAGACCAACGCCGAGTTTCTCCGAAGAATGCTCGAGAAGAAGGACAAAGAGGCCGTAGAGCAAGCGGCCAATATAAAACAAATGGCACTCTTGTTTCAAGATATGGTCGGGACGATGATACAGCCGGATCCTCTAGCTGAAGACCCTCAGATTATCCTTGAAGACGACAGGGGAGAGTCATCGAACCCTTTTCCGACTTTTTCAGCAGCCAAAGAGGAGACAATTTCCAAAGCTGCGCTTGATGACTATATTGCTCAACAGATACGAGCACATCAGGCAAATAAAGCAACTGGCCAACTCGCCAGAACTGGGCGACCTTATCCAGGCTGGTACGATCGAATTAAGTACCTACCAGGATACACGATTCCTAAGTTCCACGTATACAGGGGGACGGGTAATCCGCATTGTTAGATGTAGGGCCCTCAAAGTCAATTATTGGATCGCAGGTACGTGATTGCAATGATTGAGGAGGACCTATACCGGTAGCACAGTCTTACTCGAGATGATTGTATGCTATCGGGTTTGCCTTTATCAGTCGTGTACAGGTTCAGGTGACTAATCACTATTACACGTTGATAGAGCCCTTAGGATCTTGCTTGACTACCAACAATATGATGGCGATCATATACGTGAGAGTTGGGTAGTCCATAAGCACATCCTTAAAAGTGGTCCCTAGTCATGGGAGTTTCGAGATAGGGCATCGATACTCCGGAGTAGACTAGTGTATACAGTCGAGACCCCGACGAGGGGCGGTGGCCGGTCTCACAAGCCACTGGTGTCAGTTGGATCACCTAAGATGTATACAGGTGCTCATTGGGTTATGAGTACACCGGACAGGACTCGCCGGGAACCTGCTAGTTGGTATTTATACCTAGCGTCAGATAGCAGTTCCCTGGGGACATGTGTAAAGGTTAGTTAATCGACCTGAGGTCGTGATTTGTCTCGTGTGAGTTCCCACTGTGCTTTGATTTCTACCCTACCACGGCTCAAAGGAGTCGTGCAAACAGGTTTTTTTTGGGTACAGTCCCGAGCCACATAGAGGCAAGTGAGCGGATCGGCAGGGGATTCGTCTTTCCTGGTATTGGGGGTGAGATCGCGCTGTGTCTAGGAGAGCTACTACACAAAACCTTTGGCCGAGGCAGGAGATTTACTGGTAGGTACTCCAGTAGTATCTCAGGGTGTTCTGGGCTACACACCGACACGACTTATACCGCTTTTGGGGGTCTGGCGTTACCATCCCCTAGGCCCGATATGCGATACTTATAGACGAACGGACCAGACTGTATGTATATTGTCACTGATAGGCTCAGTAGGGTTCCAGGATAAGTTCGCTCATCGGCTTTCTTTGAGGTCAGTACATGGGAAGCCGTTACGCACAGCTAGTGCCGCTGACGTGCTTATGGTTAAACCCACTGCCGGGGTACTGACGAATCTTTAGAGTTCCCCACAGATAGTTTCCCAAGTTCGAGAAAAACGTTGTAGAGGCCGTATGGTTTTATGGCAGGGTTCGGAAAATGCACGTGCATTTATGCACGTGTCATATTTCGGGCAGATAATACTGGTGGGCTTTGGTTTAAGCCGGATCCATGTATTATATTGAGTCGGAATATTTTAGTATCTCGTATTCGTATTCGGTCGGAATACGGATACAGGTTTGTATATACAGGTGAGGGGTATTTTTGTTATCCGTTACGAGAATATTTTAGAAGATGCATTTCTTTTTGGATTAATCATTTTGGTTTAAATGATTATAGTTTTGGAAAGTGTGACTCATGTTAATGAGTCATTGATTCTAGCATGTTCACTAATGACTCATGTTAATGAGTCATGTAGTGAGTCATTAAGAATTAATGACTTTCGTTTTGGGTGTGATATTTTAGGGTTTAGTTGGAGATATTTTGCTAGGATATTTTCCTTGATATTTCTTCACAAAACCTTATATATATCATCACCAATATTTTGGGTAGCCAAGGGTTTATTTGTTAGTGTATATGCCCTAGAGGCCATTACTGTATCATACTAGTTTGTATATTACTTAATGGAAGCTTGGGATATTCACCTTGTATTGACATTCTTGCTCAAAATAGTAGTATGCTACTTGGTTTGTTTCTACTTTAATGGGTGCATGTGTTTCTTATAGCATATCGCCTTTGCACATTAGTGGAGCCCTTAGGATCTTTGCTTGATTACCGGCGATGTGATGGCAGTCACACTTGTGGGGGCTGGGTAATCCACAAGCACATGCTTATGCAGGTCCCTAGTCATAGGACTATCGAGACAGGGCATCGATACTCCGGAGCAGACTAGCGTATGCACTTCTCATCCCAGCTTGGGAGACGGTCTGTCCTACAGCCGTCAGTACATCGTACTTGAGATAGTATGCGGGTGCTCGTTAGGTTACGAGTACACTGGACAGGACTCGTCGGGAACTGTTGGTTGGTATTATACCTATCGTCAGTTATCAGTTCCCAGGTGACATGAGTACAGCTTAGTCTGTTGACTTGACACTGTCACTTCGCCTCGAGTGTGTTCCCACTGTTCTTCGATTGCTACCCTACCACGGCTCAAAGGAGTCGTGCAAACAGGTAGCAGTTGGGTGCAGTCCCGAAGCACTTGGAGGCAGTGACGGTTAGACAGGATTCGTCTCTCCCGGTGTTGGGGGTTGATATCGCGATGTGTCTAGGAGAGCCATTACATAAAGTCCCGGGCCAGGGAATGCGAGATATACTGGTAGGTTTCCAGTGTTATCTCAGGGTGTTCTGGGCTACACTCCGACACAACTTGTACCGCTATTAGGGGACTGACGTTTACCGCCCCCCTAGGCCCGCCATGCGATACTCTTAGACGAACAGACCGGACTGTATGGAGACTGTCACATTCAGGCTCAGTAGGAGTTCAGATGGGTTTACCTCGTCAGTCTTCTTATCGGCATCTACCTGGGGACCGTTACGTACAGCTAGTGCCGCTTGCGGTCTGTGGTTAAACCCACTGCCAGCGTAGTGTCGAGTCTTTAGAGTCCCACACAGAGGGTTATTCGCCTTTAGGAAAAACGAGTAGAGGTCGCATGGTTTTGCGACGGGGTTCGTTCACATCTACGCACTTGTGCACGTTTGGTGTCCGGACAGCTTATACTAGCGGGCTTTGGTTTAATCCAGATCCTAGTATATGTTTCGGGATTGGTTTTATCTCATTGTATTCGTGTTCCTCGGAACACGAATACGGGTGTGTATGCACAGTTGACTGAGGCAGAGGCAGAGGACTTTCATTAGGGTTAATGACCGTTGTCTTTTTCTTAACCCTAATGTTTATGTGTGAAATATGATTATTAATATTCATTAATTATAATTGTGTTATGGTTTGGGTTGTTGACCATTTGACTATGGTTGACTTGTTGACCTATGTTGACATATTGACCATCATCATTTCATATGAAAGATGCTCTTTGATTCTTGCAAAAGTAATTAATGTGAAATGATAATGGTCATTTCAAGTTAACCATCACAATTATCTTTAGTTAATTTTTTAATTATCCTAATTCACATATATGTGAGAAGGTTGTCATTATCTTCTCATTCTATCATTTTCATTCCTCCATCCTCTTCCTCTCTCTCAAAGCTCTCCCCTCTCATGAGTTGAGAACCATTAAGCTTGAGATAAAACCTTCAAAATTACTCTCTACTCTTTCTAAGGTTCTAGGTTTAGCACACCAAGCACCTTAGTTACTTCTAGTTTGAGGTGGGAGCCAAAGGTAGAGGCCTTCGGGTGGATCATTCATTGGCAAGAGAAGGCAACGAGGACGACCCGTTCATCCCACTCCAAGGAGCAAGAAGAGAAGGACTTCAAGACTTAGGTATAAACCTCTAACCGAGTAGCTAACTCTTTTAGCTTGGTTGTTAGTTTATGTTTAGCAAAGATCCTCCTTTTGTTAGTCCATGTTGCCTAGAGTTGTAAAAATCGAATTTTTATACCGTTTCCGCCTCCCCGTAAGAACCGGGGTGGGCAACGTGGACTTACATTGGTATCATAGCCTAGCTAAACACAAACTAACAAGTTAGCAAAGTATCTAGAACTTCGATCGGACAAAAAACCGCAAAACACCCCGTAAAATTCAAGTTTCTGCCGATTTTTATTTCTTTTCAAAAAATAATAAATCATGTATTAAAAATCGGCTCAGGCTTTTTATAGAAAAGGCAAGAAAAACGATCCAGTGAGTCGACCAACTCACCGCGGATCCACGGCAAGAGCTTGCTCCTGCTGCGGATTCGCGGCCGAGTTGACTCGGCCGTGGATCGTTTCTCCTGCAGTTTTCTTCTGCTGGTGTTTTATGATTTTTGAGATGGTTTGTTTCTGTCCAGAATTTCCATAGAAAAAGTTTGTTTTTGGGGTGGTTACAAATCCGTATTTTGATCGATTTTCTGTAGACTTTGGCTAATGGGTTGTATCTGTGATGTGTTATATGTATTGAACGTGTGCTAATCGCTATACGTCGATTAGTGGGGGTTATACTTATCTGTGATCTGTAATGTTGATGGTTTGTGTATATGAATTCGTTGGATTGTCGCGGATGAATAGCCGGGGGTTGTGAGATGAGAGTTTTCTTATTCTTTCAATTCAGGTAATATGTAAATTGATGTAATATTATTTATATGGCTGCACAACCGGAATGGGGTTGTAGCCGTCATTGTATAATTTGTTTTACTGTTTTTGCTCCTAGGATAGACCCAAGGTGGGGTGCACAAACTACCGGGTATCTCGAAGTGCCGAGTGGCCTACTCACGGTGTTGAGGGAGGTTGCTTCGCTTCGGGTACTTGGTGGGTAGTTTGCCACACCCGTAGGGGTCTACGATGGGGTTTGGCTATTCATCGCGACCGTATAATCCGCTCTTCGTTACAGGCTCGTACGGAATGCAGATTCCTAGTATATCTAATGTGTTCATCTGTGATCTGGAATGGCTATCATTGCATGTGACGAATGTATATATATATCTATATATGATATCTATTTAGGCGTTGCTTATGTTTTGCATCCGCGCTAGTCCAGCCCCCGCTTTGTCGTTAGTTAAGTAACCTAACGGGTGACGGGACCCCGTGGCGAATGCGGATGGCATAAGCGTACGTCATATTTTCGTTGTTTTCTGCAATGGTAGGATTAATTGATGGGACGCATTAAAATTAATGCAAGAAAATAAACCAAGTAAAAGTCGTTGGAACACTTTCAAAACCATTCAGTTCTTTTCATAAACCAACTTTTAAATACGGAGCTTGAACCACTCCTTTTAAAAGCTATCTAGTTCCATCGATTATATCAAGTTCACTACGTTGGTTTCGCCAAAACCATTCGTAGCCCTCCATCATTTCAGTTAAATATTCGGTAGTATTCAAGCTATATATTTTGACCTCACGCCAAGGTATAGTGATTGGTAGCTGCTGGATATTTATCTGTTGTATAGATAGAATGCGTTGGTTTAAGACAGTCGTACTGCCATTTTGGCCTACGTCAAGGGTAGGTACGGGTGGGTTCAAATTAACCTGGATAATGATGGGTAGAACTTGACATGTGACTTATGACATTTTGACCTCATGCCAAGGTCATAAAAGCATGGGGCAAAAATCCACATCGGGAGTTTCAAAAGAAACTGAAACTTGCTAGCGCTGCATACCATTTGGAGTGTGATGATTCTGGTAGGATTCCTTCAGTTTTGTCACACGATAATATTTGGATCCCGATCCTACTGTGAGTATATGCTACTCCTCTGGAACTTTCTCACTTAAACGATCAATGCTATAAACCAAGTAGGTGTCTAGAAAGGTGTTAGCGGGGCTACGCCCACAGGGAAAATAGGTTATTTAATTAAGGAACTTCGCGAAAGCGTTGGAAAACCTCCCTCGAAGTACCGACACTGGCCTGGCTGAACGGTTAAGCAAGAATTGTACGGTGAGATTGATCCCGACTAATTCTTCCTTTATGGTTTGAGGAGGGATTCGAAAGACAGTGGGAGCCATCCTGTTTAGACAAATTAAAAACCACTCTAAACTTGCAAGAGCATCATGCTAAAGTGTTTCTTCTCTCTCTCTCCTAATTGCAGCGACCAAACATCATGACTGGACTTAAGTTACTACTAGATAAAAACATACTGACATGGCTAAACTACAAAGATTGGCTCAGGAATGTCAAAATGGCAATCACTTATGACAAGTTGGGGTATCTCCTTACCACCAAAGCTCCCCCTATCCCAGGTCCCAAAACCAGCGTCACGGATAGGGAAATCCGTAAGACCTGGGAAATCGACTGCGCGAAGGCCAAGTGCCTCGTGCTTGCCTCTATGGACAATGAACATCAGAGGAGGCACGAGAATATGGACCTCGAATCCATATTTCTCCATACAAAAGAACTGTATGGAGAGCAATCCCTTATCGCTAGATACGAAGTCTCGAAAAAGTTGTTTTCGGCGAGATTGACCGTCGGATCATCGGTAGCGGAACACGTGCTTAAGATGATTGGCTACATAGAGGAGCTCGCGGACCTTGGGACCACGTTGGAGAATGAGCTCTATATGGACTTGATTCTCCAGTCCCTTCCTTCCACTTATGCCCAGTTTATCCCGACCTTCAACTTGCAAGAAAAGGAAGTTGAACTTTCAGAACTCCTCAACATGCTGAGGAGTGCAGAGGGAACCCTACAAAAAGGTAGGGAAACATCCACTTTGTTTGTAGGAGGATCTTCCTCTTCTAGGTCCAAGGCAAAAGCTAAGGGAAAGAAGAAGAAAACCCCCGCCAAACCAAGGGGCGGGGTTAGTAAAGTGGATACGAAGGGAAAGGCAAAGGCAACAAAGGTAGCGGGAAAGCTTGTGGGGAAGGAAGAGTGCTTTTACTGTTACAAGAGTAGACACTGGAAGAAAGATTGCAGGGCTTGGAAGGCCAGAAAGCAGGATCTGAAGCAAGTTGCGGCTTCAGCTTCAGGTGTGTATGTTATTGAAAACTGTCTATCAATAAACTCTACTTCCTGGGTATTAGATACCGGGTCAGGATCTCATATCTGTAATTTTTTGCAGGCATTGAGAAAGCGTAGGGTTTTGAAGGCAGGTGATATGACCCTCAGAGTTGCAAACGGAGCTAGCATGAATGCTGAGGCCGTAGGGGACTATCACCTGGGAATGTCAGATGGACATGTTTTGGTTTTACGTAATTGTTATTTTGTACCCAATGCAACTTGTAATATCATTTCTGTATCTTTAATATCTAAAGAAGGTTATGAATTTGCATTTGTAAGTAATATTGTAAACATTCACCTTAATCAAGTTCTGATTGGGTCAGGTACATTAAGCAATGGTATATACGTACTAAACCAACCACAGATTTTCAATGTCCAGAATACACAGAAAAGAAAGTCTCCGGAAACAAATCAGGCTTTCTTATGGCATTGTAGACTGGGTCACATCAATGAGAGAAGGTTGACGAAGTTACATACAGAAGGATATTTGGATCCGTTCGAATATCAATCATATGCAACTTGTCAATCCTGTCTCAAAGGAAAGATGATAAAGACTCCGTTCACTGGATACAAAGTAAGAGCGAGCGAGCTCTTGGGACTCGTACACAGCGACGTGTGCGGTCCAATGTCTATGCATGCACAAAGCGGTTATTCTTACTTCATTACTTTTACGGATGACTTTTCAAGGTAAGGATATGTCTTCATAATGAAACATAAATCCGAAGCCTTTGGAAAATTCCAGGAATATAAGAATGAAGTAGAAAAACAAACAGGCAAAAGTATCAAAACACTAAGATCTGATCAAGGTGGTGAATACTTAAGTGCCGAGTTTCTGGATTACTTAAAAGAGAATGGAATTCTCTCTCGGCTTACTCCTCCATACACCCCGCAACATAACGGTGTATCGGAGAGACGGAACCGAACCCTATTGGATATGGTACGGTCCATGATGAGTAACGCTGAGTTGCTGCGATCATTCTGGGGATATGCGCTAGAATCAGCTGCATACCTTTTAAACCGAGTTCTAACTAAGACTGTGCCTACCACACCATATGAGATATGGAGTGGGAAGAAACCCTATTTTCAATATCTGAAAATCTGGGGATGTCCAGCTTTTGTCAAAAAGCGGCATGCGAAAAAACTCGAGGCATGCTCAGTACTGTGCAAGTTTGTAGGATACCCAAAGAACTCCAGGGGGTATCTTTTCTATTACGCGGAGGAACAAAAGGTCTTTGTTTCTCTTAATGCCCATTTTCTGGAATACCGGTTCTTAGAAAAGGAAATAAGTGGGAGCGCAATAGAGCTGGAAGAAATTCCAGAACCACAGACTATTACTGAAAGCTTAGTAGAACCAGAGGGTTCAAAAGATCAGGACATTCCTGCGCCGCTCCGCAGGAGTAGTAGGCAGTCTCATCCGCCCGAGAGATACTACGGTTTTCTCATAGACGGGGATAGAGAGGATTGCATCATTGATAGTGATGAGCCGACTAGCTTCCAGCAGGCCATTCAGAGCGTTGACTCGGTAAAATGGCTGGATGAAATGCGGACCGAAACAGAGTCCATGTACACCAACAAAGTATGGACGTTGGACGTTGCTCCAGATGGGGTAAAACCCGTAGGATGCAAGTGGATCTTCAAAAGGAAGATTGGTGTAGATGGACAGGTTGAGACCTATAAGGCTAGACTTGTTGTAAAGGGTTTTCGTCAAAGACCTGGTTTGGACTATGACGAAACCTTTTCTCCAGTGGCTATGCTGAAATCCATTTGGATCCTTCTTGCCATTGCTGCCTTCCACGTTTATGAGATTTGGCAGATGGACGTAAAGACTGCTTTTCTAAATGGAAATTTAGAGGAGTGTGTCTATATAGACCAGCCAGAGGATTTCATTCAGATTGGGAGCAGTGGAAATGTATGCAAGTTGCTTAAGTCCATCTATGGACTAAAGCAGGCATCGCGGAGTTGGAACATTTGTTTTGATGAGACGGTCAAAGAATTTGGCTTTATCAAAAATCCAGATGAACCATGCATCTATAGTAGATTTGTAGCAAGAACTGTCGTATTCCTCGTTTTGTATGTGGATGACATTCTCTTAATAGGAAATGACATTCCTATGCTACAATCTGTCAAAGGGTTCTTGTCACACAGGTTTTCCATGAAAGACCTGGGTGATGCCTCTTAGATTCTGGGGATCCGGATCTATCGTGATAGATCCAAGAGGATATTAGGACTTTCACAGTCCAGGTACATCGACACCATACTGAAAAGATTCAGTATGGAAGATTCCAAGTGCGGTAATCTAACGGCTTGCCACGGGATCACCCTCTCCAAAGAGATGTCTTCTAAGACTGATTTGGAAAGGGATCGCATGTCCATTATACCCTACGCTTCTGCGGTAGGCTCTATAATGTATGCGATGTTGTGTACGAGACCAGATGTAGCTTATGCACTGAGTGTAGTAAGCCGGTATCAGTCAAACCCTGGGGAGAAACACTGGATAGCGGTAAAGAACATTCTCAAGTACCTGGGAAGGACTAAGGAGATGTTCTTGGTGTATGGCGGAAAAGACCTCCAGATCGAGGGCATTGCTGACTCCAGCTTCCAGAATGACAAGGATGATTCCAAGTCCATGTCGGGTTTTGTCTTTACCCTCAATGGAGGGGCGGTGTGTTGGAAGAGTTCCAAACAGGAAACCGTTGCTGACTCGATGATGGAAGCGGAATATATCGCTGCTGCTGATGCCGTAAAAGAAGCCGTCTGGATAAGGAAGTTCCTGACAGAACTTCAGGTGGTTCCGTCCATTGTTGATCCAGTACCTCTGTATTGCGACAACAACGGGGCTATAGATTTAGCGAAGGAACCCAGGTCCCATCAGAAGTCCAGACACATCTTGAGGCGGTATCACCTGATCAGGGAGATCGTGGGTCGCCAGGAGATCGAGGTTCGGAGAGTTGCTACGGAAGATAACACTGCTGATCCATTCACGAAGGCCTTACCCCAGACTCAGTTCGAGCGGCTGATCGAAATGATAGGTCTTCGATACGCCAGTACATAGCCTTAGTGCAAGTGTGAGATTGTTAGTGTATATGCCCTAGAGGCCATTACTGTATCATACTAGTTTGTATATTACTTAGTGGAAGCTTGGGATATTCACCTTGTATTGACATTCTTGCTCAAAATAGTAGTATGCTACTTGGTTTCTTTCTACTTTAATGCGTGCATGTGTTTCTTATAGCATATCGCCTTTGCACATTAGTGGAGCCCTTAGGATCTTTGCTTGATTACCAGCGTTGTGATGGCAGTCACACTTGTGGGGGCTGGGTAATCCACAAGCACATCCTTATGCAGGTCCCTATTCATAGGACTATCGAGACAGGGCATCGATACTCCGGAGTAGACTAGCGTATGCGCTTCTCATCCCAGCTTGGGAGATGGTCTGTCCCACAGCCGTCAGTACGTCGTACTTGAGATAGTATGCAGGTGCTCGTTAGGTTACGAGAACACTGGACAGAACTCATCGGGAACTGTTGGTTGGTATTATACCTATCGTCAGTTATCAGTTCCCAGGTGACATGAGTACAGCTTAGTCCGTTGACTTGACACTGTCACTTCGCCTCGAGTGTGTTCCCACTGTTCTTAGATTGCTACCCTACCACGGCTCAAAGGAGTCGTGCAAACAGGTAGCAGTTGGGTGCAGTCCCAAAACACTTGGAGGCAGTGACGGTTAGACAGGATTCGTCTCTCCCGGTATTGGGGGTTGATATCGCGCTGTGTCTAGGAGAGCCATTACACAAAGTCTCTGGCCAAGGCAAGCGAGATATACTGGTAGGTTTCCAGTATTATCTCAGGGTGTTCTGGGCTACACTCCGACATGACTTGTACCGCTATTAGGGGACTGACGTTTACCACCCCCTAGGCCCGCCAAGCGATACTCTTAGACGAACAGACCGGACTGTACGGAAACTGTCACATTCAGGCTCAGTAGGTGTTCAGATGGGTTTACCTCGTCAGTCTTCTTATCGGCATCTACCTGGGGACCGTTACGTACAGCTAGTGCCGCATGCGGTCTGTGGTTAAACCTACTGCCAGCGTAGTGTCGAGTCTTTAGAGTCCCACACAGAGGGTTATTCGCTTCTAGGTAAAACGAGTAGAGGTCGCATGGTTTTGCGACGGGGTTCGTTCACATCTGCGCACTTGTGCACGTTTGGTGTCCGGACAGCTTATACTAGCGGACTTTGGTTTAAGCCAGATCCTAGTATATGTTTCGGGATTGGTTTTATCTCATTGTATTCGTTTTCCTCGAAACACGGATACGGGTGTGTGTGCATAGTTGACTGAGGCAGAGGCAGAGGACTTTCATTAGGGTTAATGACCGTTGTCTTTTTCTTAACCCTAATGTTTATGTGTGAAATCTGATTATTAATATTAATTAATTATAATTGTGTTATGCTTGGGGTTGTTGACCATTTGACTATGGTTGACATGTTGACCTATGTCGACATATTGACCATCATCATTTCATATGAAAGATGCTCTTTGATTCTTGCAAAAGTAATTAATATGAAATGATAATGGTTATTTCAAGTTAACTATCACAATTATCTTTAGTTAATTTTTTAATTATCATAATTCATATATATATGAGAAGGTTGTCATTATCTTCTCATTCTATCATTTTCATTCTCTCTCATCCTCTTCCTCTCTCTCAAAGCTCTCCCCTCTCATGAGTTGAGAACCATTAAGCTTGAGATAAAACCTTCAAAATTACTCTCTACTCTTTCTAAGGTTCTAGGTTTAGCACATCAAGCACCTTAGTTACTTCTAGTTTGAGGTAGGAGCCAAAGGTAGAGGCCCTCGGGTGGATCTTTCTTCGGCAAGAGAAGGCAACGAGGACGACCCGTTCATCCCACTCTAAGGAGAAAGAAGAGAAGGACTTCAAGACTTAGGTATAACCCTTTAACCGAGTAGCTAACTTTTTTAGCTTGGTTTTTAGTTTATGTTTAGCAAAGATCCTCCTTTTGTTAGTCCATGTTGCCTAGAGTTGTAAAAATCGAATTTTTATACCGTTTCCGCCTTCTCGTAAGAACCGGGGTGGGCAACGTGGACTTACATTATTTTGGGACTTGGTTTTTTGCTCACTTGATTCATATCTTGAGTTCACAATTTCCAATCTAAGCATCTTCTTCAACCTCCACCCTAACCTTCTTATGTGATGAGAACCCTAGGGTGTTTGAGACAAAGTATTCTACTCGTTCTATACTTCATCTTGGTCATCTCTTTTAGCAGACTTGATGACCGAGTTGCCTCGGTATAGAGGCGGAAGCCCGTTTAAAGATCCGTAGATGTGGTGCTACCTCGACGAGGAGCCAAGAGATCGGAGTTGCCGCGAGGAGCGTGGGATGATGGCTAAAGATCGAAGGACTTGGATCGATCGATATAGCCTTTCTACCTATTTACAGTTTGTTAGTTTAGCGTTAATGGCAAGATCCGGGTTATAGTATGCGATAGCGCCAGTTATAAAAGTTTTTGTTCCGCGTTTGGCGTCAGATTGACGTCCGGGGCGCTATCGTAGACTTACATGGTATCAAAGCCATGCCATTAACCTTTATTAACTTGTTCTAACGCGTTTAAAATATTGATCAAACAAAATTTCCGAAACCGCGATTTTCAGGCTAAAGTTTCTGTCGAATTTTAAAACTGGTCTAAAAATCATTTTGAGTATCACAGAAAATTGTGCAGGCTTTTTCAAGAAAACTGAAGATATTTGATCCACTGTTCCCACTGTTCTGCCACAGAACTGCCGCACAAACCATGGTTTGGCCGCGGTTCCGCCGCCAGTTTGTGGGAACAGTACACCATTTTTCTTCTGTATGTTTTGATTGTAAAATTGTGGTTTCTGGAATATTTCTTCTGGGCCCAGATTTTGTTTGTGTACTGCAAATGTACGTGGGGCCTACTTCGAGAAGTTTTGTCGATCGGAATTTTAAACTTGTTAGTTTACAGTACTAACATTATATTTCCGACCGTGAATGTCATTCGAGCGGTAAATTGTGTCTAAATGCTATAGCTCTTTTAGACGGGTTTGCGAACGTGACATTCACGTTGATGTTCTGTGTTATGCTGTAATGTTGTGGATTTGTCGTGGTGGATAGCAGTGTGCAATGGTAGTGCGGTTTGGATTTATTTGTACATTTGATATTGCGGGACGAGCGTCCAACATGTAGACTGCCGTCACTGCCTGTTTGTATAATATTCTTTTGGGGCACGACCGGGCTGAGGTCGATGTACCCGTTGTACATATTTTTCATTTCTGTACTAGGTTTACCCTACGACGGAGTGCACGGATAGCTGGGTTCTGGAGGGCAACGGGTCCGCATCTCATGGATTTGAGAGGCAGAGGGGCCCCACTCTAGAATTGACAGACTATTCGCCGCACTCGTAGGGGGTACAGGTTGACCCAAGGAGGGGTGCTCAAGTTACCGGATTCCGTGAAGTGCATGGTGGTCCATTCACTATGTTGTAGGGGGCTGCCTCGCTTCAGGTTTTGGCGGGTAACTTGCTGCACCCGTAGGGGTCTAGGTTTCATTGCACAGGCTATCCACATGACCAGGGGAATGTCGAGTTTCTGTTGCGGCTCTGTGAAACCCGGGGATCCCAGATTATCTGTATTGTTCTGTGATGCTTATTACTTTTCTGTAATGTTGCATTTATTACGCCTGGATCGATTATTATATATTGGTATATATACTAGTAGATGTTGTATATGTTTTACACCCGCGCTAGTCCAGTCCCCGCTCTATCATTAGTTAAGTAACCTAACGGGTGATGACGGGACCCAGTGACGAATGCGGATGACATATACGTATATTTTATTTTTCGTTCTTTTCTGGTGTGATTAATTGATGGGACTGCGTTGATTCTTATCAATGCAAAAGAAAACAGACATGTTTGGACGTTGTTGGAACAGTTTTAAAAAGTGTTATTACAAGGGCGTTTTCTTTTGTTTTGCACAGTGGTATTCAGTTGGAATATCCTGCACCTCATTCGACGAGGTAAGGGCCGATATCCCTTCACCGGGAGTGACCCCTTGGGCAGAACTTTGCGTCAGGGTAATAACTTCACTATAGTCGATTACATGTTGCTTTGCATCACGGTATTCAGTTGGAATATCCTGCACCTCATTCCACGAGGAGAGAGCCCAGATTCCTTCACCGGGAGTGACCTCTTTAGCAAAGGTTTTCGCCACTATATTTTTATAAAAAGCTATCAGCTTCCTTCAGCGATATCAAGTTCGTTACGTTAAAGGTTTTTCGCCAAAAACCAGCCGTAGCCCTCCGTCATTTCATATGAATGGTCAATAGTATTCAAGCTATGTTGTTTTGGCCCTTAGCCAAGACATAGTGATTGGTAGCTGCTGGGGTGTTCACATGTTGCATAGATAGATGCGTTGGTTTGGGACAGCCGTACAGCCTTGTTGGCCCTTAGTCAAGGGCGAGTACGGGTGGGTTCAAATTAACAAGATAATGATGGGCAGAACTTGACATGTGACTTTTGATTTGTTGGCCCTTAGTCAAGGTCATAAGAGCATGGGGCAAAAATCACATCGGGAGTTTCTAAAGAAACTGAAATTTTCCAGGCATGCGCATACCTTCTGGAGTGTGATAACATGAGTGGATTCCTTCACGTTATCATGCGATGAGAGTTGGATCCCGATTCCCACTGATGAGTTGGTTTACTCTTCGGGTGATCCCGATTGATTCTTCTTTCAGGTTTGGAGGAGAATTTGACAGTACAGTGGGAGGTTTCCTGATTAGATAAAGTAATAACCATTCTGATCTAGGTTAGAGTGTATGCAGAGTGTTTCTTTTCTCTCTCTCTTTGGCAGCGGCCATTGACTGACCCTAGACTATGACTCAGTGACCAAGTTGACCGAACCTTCTTAAAATACTGGCTTTTGGATTGTCTAAGTTGCATAAGTCATTGCCGCTCCTTCTTTTACCCTTTGCATTTCTCAGAACACCTCGTATCACTACGAACATCCACTTCCATTGGATAGATCCATCGTATGGTTATATACGAACTCGAAAGGGCTTCTTCGAGAATGGATCCAGGTTCAGGAGAAATTGAATTGGTTTATTCGGTTGTCTTTTATCATCACCTTCTCTCAGGTTGCGAGGGCTCCTTGGTTTAAGAGAGTACACCTATTACGCTTATTGGATAGTCTTATTCCAATCCATAGGCAGGTGCCGAAAGGTAGGGAATGAAGAAAACAAATTAGCCTAAGTAGGGTGTACAGAAGGTAATAAGTAAAGACAAAATAAAGGGATTAGAAAGAGGGTAAAGTAAATTGCGACTGCTATCATTCACGACCAAACCGCGTACTTCATCGCTACTCCTACTTCACCTTTGCTTTTTTCCCCAGTTCGGGAGAAATAGAATAAGGTATTATTCAGTTGTCTTTTATCATCACCTTCTTTCAAGTTGCGAGTACTTCTTGGTTTAGGAGAGTACACCTATTATGCTTACTGGATAGTCTTCTTCCATACCATAGGCTGGTGCCGAACAGTAGGGAAGGAAGAAAACCACTTAGCCTAAAGGGGTGTACAGAAAGTAATGAATAAAGACAAATAAAGGAATTTGGAGAGATGGCAAAGAAATATACGGTTACAGTCATGAATAGGATTATGGAAGAGGCATTACTAGGAATACCAGGATACCCCTAAGAAACATTTTCATGTTTCTGTTTCACTGTGCGTTGTTAAAGGAAAACCGATTTCCCGATTAGATACTTCCTCCAGGGTATGTATTTACCAGGTATGTTTGTCACATCTATATGATTTTACAGATGATGAGTGGGAGTAAGTTATTGGGAATATGGTGATCATCCTCATTATATCGAAATTCGTTGTAATTGGTGATATTTGAGGAAATCGCCTGGGTTTTTGCCGGACGGCATGTATTTGGTTTCGAGTATCCGTTATTGTGCACCAATTTCAAAATGATATATATGTACGTTTATTTTTATAAAGTGAGATATAACTTTTTGAAATTATGTCCGTGACATTTACCTATATCAGTTGACGATTGGGTAAGGAGCATTGAACAGCGGAGTAGTTCTTAACCATAAGTACAGTTTTCAACCTACGATGCACAGGTTTTGAGTTATTCGGCTCACGGGACTCATACAGAGTATTGTATGATGTCCAGTATCCATCAGGACAAAGGGGTTGGTCCTCGTACTATGTTCTGTTTACTTATGACTTCTCTAGTTTTTAGACAAGTGTTTCGTAGAAATACAAGGTCTAAGTTTTGAGAAGTTATGGGTATAGGAATAAAGTAGAGAACCAGATGCTGCAAGTATCGGGATTCTTCAAAGAAATCGAAGATATAGGTACTTGTGATTGGTATTCAGTTAATGGTTTTTGAGAAACTTGTTTCTTTTTCGGGTTACTCATAATTGGATGTAATCCTAAGTTGAGTAATGCTGATTAGCCTCTCTCCATTAAGTTGATATGTACTGGAGACAGCTGCATGATTTGAATCTGGTTCCAATTAAATAAGTGCCAAAGTTTCTATATTGGATATAGAATGGTTCATATCTTAACGATGTTAAGGTACGGTGAGTTGTCTGGCTTATGCTTAAAACCGGACTCTGGATAACTCAAGGCACGTTTCTGTAATGGCAGTTTGTGGGTTGACCCAGGCTATGACGAGGGTTGATTTTCTACCATCTGGAAGATCAATAGTGATATTGTTCTTAACTCGCCACAGTTTTAGTAAAATGGATTTTTTCAGAAAACAGTAGTGGGAGTATGGTAGAACTGGAAGTGATTCCAGAACCGCAAACGATTATGGAAAATTTAATAGGACCTAAACATTCAATCAGGTTTGACATTCCATTAGCCACTCCGCAGATATGGTGGGTAACCTCAGGCACCCGAGAGGTACTCTGGTAGCCTCAAGGACGGTGACAGGGAGATTCTTGTTTACCTAGACTTGACACTACTGTTGTTCCAGGCTATGAGACCCAGCAGGAGGTTAAGTATAGCGTCGTTCTAAACTAGCTTTAGAAGTGCACGTATATATTATTCTGCTAGAGGGTCAGTGGGAGCAGCGGAAGCATAGTGGGCAAGAAGCTTATATCTATTAATAGATTAGAGCAGATATAGCGGAGATAGATCATCTAATTTTGATGTGACAGTCATGGCTTTGACTTCATCAGAATAGGGGATGGATCTGTTAAGAAGGTAGTAGGGTGTGATGTCCTGGTATTTGGATGACATACACGGAGTAGGAAGTAAAATTCCTATACTACGATCGGTTTTACTGTGGTTGTCACACAGTTGTTTCTCCACAAAGGATATGGATATAATTTCTGACATTCTGGTTTCTAGATCTATGGTTTTAGATCTAGATTTGGGTAGTTTCCCAATATGGGTACTTTGATAGTATTCTAATAGTATTTTAGAATAGATGACTCCTGGCATGGTGGTGTACCTGTAGATGATGGAGTCACTCTCTCTAAAGGTGTCTTACAGACTAAAGGGGAGAGGGATGTGCATGATTGGCAGATCACTTGCTTAGGCAATTGAGTCAATCATGAGATGTCAAGTACCACAGCAGATGTTGTTTTTTGCACTAGATGCAATAAGTTTATATTAATCCAATCCTGGAGAAACATTCGGGGGCAGTTTTAGAACATAAGTGGATGTTCTACGGATTTGATGACGGCAGCCTTTTTCAGAGACGGTTATCATTCCAGGCTTTCAAAGGTGACATGGATGACAGAGTTATAGTTTTCCCTCTGACGAGGGATAGTATTATGGACAGGTGGTCCAAGAGGATACTGTGGGAGGCATAGTGCTGGACACTGATTAGTTTCAGTTGTCGATACAGTCTAAGAAGTTTGGATTTGGAGTTCATTTATGAACTAGGTCCCATCAGATATCCAGACATATTCTAAGACAGGTATTACTCAATTCGGGAGATGGCTTTCTCCGCGAACTTGAGATTAAGAGAGACATAGAAAGGAACATCAGGACAGATCCACTCGCTGAGGCTATTTCTCGAACACAAGAGTTTTACAAACAAGCTTTGTGAAACTGATTAGTAGAGGAGTTGGGTGTTCGGTATCACACGGGCTGTGAGTATGCGACATCGCAATAATTAGCCTTAAGTGCAAGTGGGAGATTGTTGGATGTAGTGCCCTCAAAGTCAATTATTGGATCATAGGTACGTGATTGCAATGATTGAGGGGGACCTATACCGGTAGCACAGTCTTACTCGAGATGATAGTATGCTATCTGGTTTTCCTTTATCAGTCGTGTATAGGTTCAGGTGACTGATCACTATTACACGTTGATAGAGCCCTTAGGATCTTGCTTGACTACCAACAGTATGATGGCGATCATATACGTGAGAGTTGGGTAGTCCATAAGCACATCCTTAAAAGTGGTCCCTAGTCGTGGGAGTTTCGAGATAGGGCATCGATACTCCGGAGTAGACTAGTGTATACAGTTGAGACCCTGACGAGGGGCGATGGCCGGTCTCATAAGCCACTGGTGTCAGTTGGATCACCTAAGATGTATACAGGTGCTCATTGGGTTATGAGTACACCGGACAGGACTCGCCGGGAACCTGCTAGTTGGTATTTATACCTAGCGTCAGATAGCAGTTCCCTGGTGACATGTGTACAGGTTAGTTCATCGACCTAAGGTCGTCATTTGTCTCGTGTGAGTTCCCACTGTGCTTTGATTTCTACCCTACCACGGCTCAAAGGAGTCGGTGCAAACAGGTTTTTTTGGGTATAGTCCTGAGCCACATGGAGGCAAGTGAGCGGATCGGCAGGGGATTCGTTTCTCCCGGTATTGGGGGTGAGATCGCGCCATGTCTAGGAGAGCCATTACACAAAGCCCTCGGCCGAGGCAGGAGATTAACTGGTAGGTACTCCAGTTGTATCTCAGGGTGTTCTGGGCTACACTCCGACACGACTTATACCGCTATTGGGGGTATGACGTTACCATCCCCTAGGCCCGATATGCGATACTCATAGATGAACGGACCTGACTGTATGTATATTGTCACTGATAGGCTCAGTAGGGTTCCAGGATAAGTTCGCTCATCAGCTTCCCTTGAGGTCAGTACATGGGCAGCCGTTACGCACAGCTAGTGCCGCTGACGTGCTTGTGGTTAAACCCACTGCCAGGGTACTGACGAGTCTTTAGAGTCCCCTACAGATAGTTTCCCAAGTTTGGGCAAAACGTTGTAGAGGCCGTATGGTTTTATGGCAGGGTTCGGAAAATGCACGTGCATTTATGCACGTGTCATATTCGGGCAGATAATACTGGTGAGCTTTGGTTTAAGCCGGATCCATGTATTATATTGAGTCGGAATATTTTAGTCTCTCGTTTTCGTATTCGGTTGGAATACGGATACAGGAATGTATATACAGGTGAGGGGTATTTTCGTAATCCGTTACGAGAATATTTTAGATTAATCATTTTGGTTTAAATGATTATAGTTTTGAAAAGTGTGACTTATGTTAATGAGTCATTGATTCTAGCATGTTCACTAATGACTCATGTTAATGAGTCATGTAGTGAGTCATGAAGAATTAATGACTTTTATTTTGGGTGTGATATTTTAGGGTTTAGTTGGAAGTATTTTGCTGGGATATTTTCCTTGATATTTCTTCATAAAACCTTATATATATCATCACCAATATTTTGGGCAGCCAAGGATTTATTTTGGGACTTGGTTTTTTGCTCACTTGATTCATATCTTGAGTTCACAATTTCCAATCAAAGCATCTTCTTCAACCTCCACCCTAACCGTCTCATGTGATGAGAAACCTAGGGTGTTTGAGACAAAGTATTCTACTCGTTCTCTACTTCATCTTGGTCATCTCTTTTAGCAGACTTGATGACCGAGTTTCCTCGGTATAGATGCGGGAGCCCGTTTAAAGATCCGTAGATGAGGTGCCACCTCGACGAGGAGCCAAGAGATCGGAGTTGCCGCGAGGAGCGTGGGATGATGGCTAAAGACCGAAAGACTCGGATCGATCGGTATAGCCTTTCTACCTCTTTACAGTTTGTTAGTTTAGCGTTAATGGCAAGATCCGGGTTATAGTATGCGATAGCGCCAGTTATAAAAGTTTTTGTTCCACGTTTGGTGTCAGATTGACGGCCGGGGCGCTACCGTAGACTTACACGCATCAACATGTCGCTCAGTTCAAGGATCTGTGCGGCAACATTGGAGGTGACGATAAGCTACTGCTTCGCCAATTCGTCGGCATCTTGGCGGAGACGGCGTTCGAATGGTATTCAGAGCTTCCCAACGACTCCGTTAAAACTTTTACGGAGATGGAATTGCTATTCACCCGGCGTTTCGCAAGCGCTAGCGAATGCACCCCAATCACGGCATTAATCAATGGCAGGGTGAAGCCGGGGGAAACAAGGGTTCAGTATGCAATCCGGTGGCGGAACCTATGGTCAAAATGTGAACAGCGCATAGAGGAAGCTCCTGCTGTGAGCATGTTCGTAGGAACCCTCGATCCTCAGGCGACCATATCTCAATATATGTTGTTCTTCAAGCCGACCACTTTCCAAACCTTGATTGACAAGCTGGCCCAGATGGATCAGATGGGCCATAGACCGTCCTCTTCGAAAATAGATTTTCGAAATGAAAAAGGCAAAGGGAAAGCAACCTTCGTCGCCAACGCTCAACAACAATTGAGTGGCCCGAGACTGGTTGTTCGCCAAAGCAACAAGCAGCGATCTCTCGATAAGAAGTTGAGACGCCCCTACTCGTTTCCCCAGGATAAAACAAGGAGACTGTTCGAACTGGCAGTGCGCAATGGGCTCATCACTCTGCCGGATCCGAGACACCCACAGCAACCTGGTGACGCCAACCATCCTAACTATTCATACCACAGAGTAGTGGGTCATCCAATCGAAGATTGTTACGTCTTCAAAAACTGGGTTGAAGACTAGTACCGGCAAGGCAAATTCGCGTTGTCTGAAATTTAGAGGGTAAACCCGCCATGACAGCACACTCCTAAAATGATGGACACGCAGGGGGCATCATGCTCATTTATAGAGGAAGCTCCATGGGAAGTCGTTCTTTCGGCAAAAAATAAAAGAATGCTGAAAGATCTTCAAACATGCCCGGCGATCAGGTGGAAAAGTTCGCTGAACCCGAGGTCATTGAGGGAATGCTGAAGCCGCGCCCGACGCCAAGAATTGGTAGCGATAGTCAAAACGCTCATGCCCAGCCGTCAAAGTCTGCAAAGAAGAAGAAGAAGACCAAAAAGCCCGTAAATCTTGATGACAAGCGCACGGACCTGCAAAAACATATTGACGCGCTGGAGGAATACAACCAAAAGGCGCGAACCCCGATCACACTCTAAGAATTTCTCAACAATATCCTTGAGAGCGGAGATAACGACGGAGATGACTCGTTAGAAGAATCTGAGGATTATGTGGCAAGTTGCCACATAATCTCTCATTCGGCGTTAACTAACGAAGAAGCTCACTCGGCGTTAGAAGACAACATAAAGGAGCCAGGGGCAGGATCGAAGCCAAAACCCTTGGAACCGTCTAACGAGATGATCGACCTGTTGCTGAACGAAGCCCATCAGAAGAGCAAGGATGATCAAGAACGCGAAATGGCCATATTCGAAAAAGCCAGGTGTCGACGTCAAGTGGAAGAAGTCGCGGTAGGGATGGATCACAAAACACCCCAACCAAAACAAATCACACCCTAAATGGGTGTATCCCACTTTATCGTTGTGTATCCCACCACGTGACAAATACACATGCATAAAGGATGAACAAACGGACCGTAATGTCCTTAAACTAACGATGGACCACAATGTCCCGAAACTAGCTACGGACCGAAACGTCTTTAAAATACTACAAACCACAGCATCCTTAGGCTAACGCGGCATAAAAAAAGGGTACGTCCATAAGCGAGATGAGCACGGATGAAAACCTGAGAGGGTTCCGTGTGTAAGAACAGCAGGGCTACCGGCAAATTTGTGAAAACCCTAAAGGGCGCAATCTCATTAAAAGACACTTGCAAGGTGCTCTCGACCTTGAAAGGAGAAAACTACCCGCGTGGGATCCTTACGACTCACAAGGGAGAAACACACTTAGGGATCCCTACGATTCCTAAGGAGAAATTACACTTACGAGATCCTCACGATTCGTAAGGAGAACCTTCTTATGAGACCCTCACGGATCGTAAGATTCAAAAGACTTAACCTACAGGGATCTGAACCTATTCTTAAGCCATCACATTTCCCAAACTGCCCTACAAAGCGGTTCAATATTGACCCTTGCATACAATCCACGGGCACAAATAAACGTCTCCCCCACCAAGTTCCATCAATGGCGCAAAATCCCCCTATTTGGTGAACAAACACTTGTAAGTCCTCTCGACTTATAAGCAGAAAATACTCTTGTAAGATCCTTACGACTTATAAGAGAACATGCACTTAAGAATCCTCATGATTCCGAAGGAGAAAACACACCTACGAGATCCTCACGACTCGTAAGGAGAAACATCTTTATGAGATCCTTACGGCTCATAAAGTCAAAAGCCTTTGTTAACAGGATCTTAACCCTGTTTGCTAAGCCACCTTTATTCGAACCGACAAAGGCAAATGATGATTCGCTCCTAGTAATGTCCCAGTGGTAGCGATGCTGATGCCTAAATCGGTATCAAATCGCAACTCCTTTCACGGCAAATGATGATTCGCTCCTGGAAACATTCCAGTCACAGCGATATTGATGCTAAGATTGGCATCAGATTCCAAGTCCCATACCCGCGGCAAAAAGTCAGCGAGCCATAAATGCATATGAAAATAGCCGAAATGATAGGACAACTTGCAACAAAATCAACAAGTAAAATATATGCATACAAAAACAGCCGAAATGATTGGGCAACTCGTAATAAAAAGCAGCGGGTAAAAAGAAAAAATAGCCGAAATAATTGGGCACCGCGAAAAATAGCCGAAATGATTGGGCAATCGTGAACTTCGCGATATAAAAGCTGAAATGATAGAGCATCGTGGAAAGAAAACAAAAAATATATAAAATGAAACTTTTGCCCTGCAGGTAAGTCCATACTGACCCCTGTATACAATCCATGGGCATAAAAAGGGAACCACATTTTCAAACAGACTCTCCAAAAGGGAAGTCAGATCTTGACGGCAACATCTATAGCCAAGAGATCAGCAACGGTGTTCCTCCTCATGCCAGCAGGGCACGGACACGACGTCACCAATCGGAACCATGGCAATGTCCCCAGTTCCAAGACTCTATGGTTCGCAGACAACTGTCACGCCCCGCTTCCCAAAATACGGGATACGAGGGATTGACAAGGCCAGCCATGCTCCTACGGTCAAGAAAATGTCCTGTCGTAGTCACACTTCGGCTTTTAGTTTTTCATGGTAAACAGTAAATGATGCCCAGGTAATGAGAAATGCAATAACTGAATGAAACAATGTAAAGAACTGACCTGAGGGGAAACAAAAGAATATAACTCTGGATAGCAAATCGAGGTGTCTGTGATATATGTCTAGTCCTGGTCCAGGCTAAATCTTCTCCTCACACTGAGCATGCATACTCAGGTCGTCAGAGCGACACAATTGCAATATAATATATATAAAACCATGTGACAATTCTAATAGTGATAATAGATATGTATAACAGTAGATCAACGGCAGTATGGGTATGAACATGCAGTAATCAATGCAGCGGAACAGTAAAAGCAGTAGAATGATATGCCACGTATGTCAACACAGTAAGTAAGGTATACCAATGCCAGTATCCCTATCAGTCTCTAAATCTCACTGTACAGGTCACTAAGCCTATCGTCAGTCCAAGCGTGAGAGTCAACCAATCGCGAGTGTCCTCCACCCAAGGGTAGAACCCAAGGGCAAGGGACCACGGGCCTAACATGTATATCACGGTAATAATCATGTACCCTGTAAATCTCCATATATCTCCCTAAATATATAAACCGGCATGAGACTCCCGAGATTCTGTTGAACTCACACTCAAACTACCCCACACCCCGTGGTCTACATCAAACGCTAACCATAACCCTAAATACCAATCGGTCTGTGACAAGTCTGCGCGAGAACTGGAGGCAGGACCTCCATCAAGCACGTCCCGACTAATACCTAAGATAAATGGCAGTGTCTAGTGCCTTATCTGTGACACCCGTGCAAGAGCTTCCATAAGTGTCCCATACCACTTATAGTCACATGTACACGCATCCCACAGACGTCGACAATGCAATAGAACAATAAGGTTCACTGATTGTGTACAAGTACGTATCACTTTCACTTATTCACTGATACACTAACACTAACGTACTTGCCACAATCATCACTAATACCTAACACTGGGTAATGCACGTTATCACTAGGTTATCAATGCGGTGACATGTGTATGATATGATGCGTAAACAGTATGTAAAGCATGATTAGGGTGTCATGAATTAGTAATCTACCACTTGAATAATTTATCATAAATCATACGGTTACAGTTTAGTGAAACGATGAACAGGGAATAAATAGTATGTTCAGTTGTCTATCCAGCAAATTTGGTTTCATGCTAATCGGATTCCAGGATCACTAATTATAGCCATTTCATTTTAAGCGTTCACGGCTGGAAATCCGGTTTCAGAATCGGAAGTCCGTTTTGTAACGCATTTTAATCCTAGCTGGGATCAGATTTTAGCGACGCTACAGTTGAATGAAATCTAGGGTTTTTAGTAAGGTTTTCAATGCAATAGAAGGATCTTCAATTTCATCTATACGTCAGGAGATGTACACTGTTTAATTCTAGTATGTCAATTCTGATTCTGTTGGGACTGTTATACGTCCCGATCTTTTAAATTACAGATTAAATAAAAAACGACAACGAAACAGAATGAAACTACTTGTATTGTCTAGATAACAGATTCACCTATAATAAACAGTGGAGTTCCGCAACCTACAAGTTAAGAAAACAGGGTGGTGTTCAATACGGGACAGTAAATCACAACTGGAGTCGCTCGGGACTGCAGTCCAGAGTCTCACTCCGATCCAAATATTGACATAGTATGAGTACAGAAATAATTTGAAACTTGCATAGGGTTATAGTTCGTCGAGTCGGCTTCGATTTGAGCCCTCGAACGCATCATTCCAGTATGTATATAATTTATGGTGATTTTAACCGTTTTCAGATGCGGGAAATTTCTAGTTTTATAGGTAAACTTGGGGGTAGTCGTTTTAGTCGTTAACGGTCATATTTTCCAGCGAAACCTACACAAGATATCCATCACTACAAGAGACAATATAAACCATCCAGTTCTGTCAAAATAGACAAGTATTTTCATTGGGAACACACATCGAACATGTATGACACCGAATTGATCTAAAATTGTAACTTTGTGATCTAAGAAGTCTAAGATTGTAACTTGAGTATATAGCATGTAAGCAAGTAAAATACTTTCCTGGCGACGTGTCGACGATGGTACGGCAGCGGCAATGGCACAATCACGACACACGCGCGGCACGGCAACTTGACTTGGCTCGAACTCGAGTCTCGGCAGTGGCTTGGTTACTGGGGTCTTGACGGCGAGGGTGGTGATCGTTGGTGTGTCGAGACCGATGGTGAGGGATTGCAGAGGGAGAGAGATATTGAGAGAGAGAAAGATTTAGAGAGAGAGAGAGAAAGAGTTAGAGAGAGAGAAACAGAGGAAGGGGAGAGAGTGCAGGGAGAGAGAGAGGGCACAGAGGGAAAGAGAGGGCACAGAGGAGATAGAGACAGAGAGTGAGAGAGTGAGAGAGTGGGATGAGATCAGAGAGAGAGATGAAAGAGAACAGAGAGAGAGAAGCAGGGGAGAAAGAAGCGGGGAAGAAAGTGAAAGGATTAGAGGGAGAGAGAGGTTGCAGGGGGAAGTAGAGAGAGCTTGGGAGAAGGGTGTAGAGGCTCGGGTGTGGGTTGTCGATGGAGTGATGGGGATGCCGCTGACGACGACGAAGGTATGGGGAGTCGACGATAAGCAGTGGGGCTCGCCGTCGAGAGGGGGCCGGTGGCCGAGCTCGTGTGTGAATGGGTTGGGTGTGCTGGGGAGTTGGGTAGGGTGCTCTGTCGACGAAGTGGAGTGGTGAGGGGTGCAGATGAGGGTGCTCGGGGAGGAGGTGGCCGGTGATCGGAGCTGCACGTGGGTGCTGATGGTGGGTTCGAGGGAGAGTGAGAGAGAGCACGAGAGAGAGAAAATTAAAGAGAGTGGGGAGAGGGTGTGAGGGAGATCGGGTGACGTGATTAGGGAGGGGAGTGCGCGAGGTAATGTCGCGAGAGCGTGGGCGTGGGGAGCAGCGACAAGGGCGCAACGGGAGGATTTCGCACGGGAAATCCGGAGAGTAGCCGTTGGGGGAGACGCACTGTAGGTGCGGGTCGGGTCGAGGAAGCGGCGCGGGTTGAGGGCTGAAGCGGGAGCGGGCCGGGCCGACATGAGCTGGGCCAGAGAATTAGAGGGAAATTAATTGTGGAGAAATAAGGGAGTGGGCCGGTGTTGCTATGAAAATAAAGAGAATTGTGAATGGAAAAGAGCGCCGGGCCGGGGTTTGTGAAGAGGGTGTAGGCTGAAGAAGTGGGCTGGAAGAAAAAGAAAATGAAAACGAATTTAAAAGAATGGGCTTGGGGTTTTGGGTTAGGATAAATATTTGGAACTAGGGTTTGGGTTCAGGGGCTGACCTTAGACGAAAAATATACATCAGGTTTGTTTTGGGTTTAATTTCAAAAAGGGAAAACGGCTTAGGCCGGAGGGAATGAAGGATGAGGTCTGGGTTTAATGGGATTTTGAAAACAAATAAATAATTATTAATAAATTTTATATGTTAAAGTGATATACGGATATAGGTGTATATAAAAGAACCGGGTATTACATCATACCACCCTTATAAAAATTTCGTCCTCGAAATTTAAAATAAATGATAAGTTATACAGACATAAGCGAAAACTATTATATTGCAACTAACACGTAAGGATTTACCAAGAATACGTGGATGAAGGAATTTGAAGATATATATATATATAAGAACAACATACAAAAAGATAGGTCTAAATAGGTATACGGTAGGAATAACTATAAGGGTAACTACAAGTATACGAGAATATAAATAATAATAACGAACAAAAATAATCAAGGCGTGTTCAATAAAATCGAAACCCAAATGTGTGCTCATATAAGTACATCAAAAGTAGCAAGGTAGAAATAATAAGTATAAGGAACAACCATTGATAATAGTAACCATATGTACAATACTCGAAAATAAGGTAACGACAATAAAGTAGTGAAAGATTAGTTGGTAGGTTAAAACATTTTAGGATAATGTATCGATCAAATAACTTAGAAACTCACATAGTGAAAACAAGGAACATGGAACCCAAATGTGCGCGGTGTAAGGTTGCGCTACTGAAAATAAGGATAATAGTAGTGTGCTTTGAAATACATAAACTAAGTAGTCAATAACACGCACTCTTCGACAAATACAAGATAATGAGAACCAAATTTCGAATAATAAAGTCCCTATATATATATTTAGGGTAATAGGAAGAACACAAAGAGGTATAGGGCTAGCTAGGGTAATGATTACAAGGAAGTGTGGCTCAATCAGAAGGTTGGAGTGTGGCGGCTTTAGGCTGAAGATTAAGGAGATTGGGATCGGGTCAGCACAGGGAGTAAGGGTGAGCAACAAAGGACTACAAGGGAAAAAGTATGGGAAGGATAACGGTCGGTACATCCTATGAATCAAGAATTTGAAGGGTTAGGGAACTCGGAAGTTTCACAAGAAATGTTCTCCTCCGAGAAGGATCTCAAACGGGGCACAGACTAAGGATGAAGGTGGACCTCTAAAGATCGGGTGCGGTACTGGTTAATCTTAGTGAGGGTTAAGACAATGTAAGGAGTAGGGGTGGACAGATCTCAGTAGGAAAAATAATGGTATAGAAGAAATAATCGATCAGCAAGTGAACTAAGAAGATCAAAAAATTAATGGACTCAGCAATTTATTTTATTCCAGAAGATTTCAAACAAGGCATTCTCAAAAACGAAAGGTGGCCCTAAACTAAACACAGTTTTATTTGGCCAGATAAGACAACATCTAAAAGAATTCCCGTAAGTCGCGGTTGTGGAGATTCAGCAGGTTGCGGTAGGATCGCGCACTCAGGTAGGGACGTCCATTTCCATAGCGCCTCGCAGGGGCCGCCATTGGGAGTTCTTCCACAGCAGGGTCTTGATTTTCTGGTCCTTCTTCCTCGGCTGGGGCTTTTTCATCGAGGTCTGATTCCATGGGATTCTCTTCTATGTGATTTTCCTCCACTGGATCTTCTTCTATCGGGTCTTCATCAGGATCTTCCTCTATCTGGTTCTCTTCAGGTTCTCTTTCCTCTTCGTCAGAATCGCCTATCATGTCAAACTCTGGGGTGGCTGCTCCTTCGTCTTCGGAATCGCTGTTTTCACCAATGACTTGGGGACCGTTGATCTCATCGTCAGAACTCATCAGCGTGCGGTCTGAGGAAACGCATGACTATGCATCCTCATTTAGATGTAGCGTTGCTCCAGGGTGGGCCATGGCCTGAAAGAAAGAGTCATGATTAGACAATGGAATACATCAGGAAAATGGCTAAGTGTATGAAGTATGGTAAGATATGCGGTGGCAGGAATTGAAAAATCGAGATTAAAATGTTGTGCTAATGAATAATATGAACAAGGGAAAGGATAAGAGAATGATACATATATTACGATTCAAATTTTATTGCATTTAACTAAAAGTTCAACGGATACAAGATTTCTAACGGAAAGAAATATTCATAAGAGGATGACAACATTATTACTGAAAGTAGAAAACATGAAAATTCTTCTTTGACTACTAGAACGTCGCATTCTCGTCGCGCGAGTTGAATCCTGCGCTGGGTCCGCCTTATCCTCGATGTTTGAACTATGGAATAATCGTCACTTGGCAGAAGTGGAGAGTGTGGATGAGTCTCCTCCTTGTAGCTCCTTCCTTTTTGGGCAAACGTTGATAAGATGTCCGCTGGATCCGCAAATCAGACATTTCCCTTGGGCGCGGCGACAATCCCTCTGAAGGTGTCCTGGCCTCTTACAGTACCCACAACACGGGGTCTTCTGCTGTTTCTGTCGCGGGGAAACAAATTGGCGCTTCATCTTCTTCTATTTTCCTCGTCTAACGGGGATTCCCGCTGGTGCCTGACTCACCGGCCTTCTCGGTCCTTCAGCTAATAAGTCGTTTGTTCGCTCCTGGGCTTCCTTCAGACCTTGCAGTACACTCAGAATCTCAACGGTCTGATTCTGGGGAGTGAAGATAGAGGAAGAGTTGTAGGAAGACATGATCCTGGAAACAATAATTTTGAGAACGATATAAGGCACAAGCTATAAGAATCAAAATGTAATATGGATTGGAAAAAGATTCAAGAATATCAGATGTGATGAAATTTATTATAAGTGGAAAAATCAACTGTATGACTCTAAGTCACTTAAACAGAGTATGGTAGTGTAATCGTGTTGTAGTTCACAATTACAACCACGAGACTTGCCAAGTCACCTGAAACCCTAGTGAATGGATAGCAGAACGCTCAATGTGAATATGGATCAAGAATAACAAGTTTACAACCTAAACCGATAGATGTCATAGATTGCCAAGCCATACACGGAAAACTGCAATCCCAATCGAAGCAAAACCTGGGCTCTGATACCAACTAAACTATGTCACGCCCCGCTTCCCAAAATACGGGATACGAGGGATTGACAAGGCCAGCCATGCTCCTACGGTCAAGAAAATGTCCTGCCTTAGTCACACTTCGGCTTCTAGTTTTTCATGGTAAACAGTAAATGATGCGCAGGTAATGAGAAATGCAGTAACTGAATGAAACAATGTAAAGAATTGACCTGAGGGGAAACAAAAGAATATAACTCTGGATAGCAAATCGAGGTGTCTGTGATATACGTCTAGTCCTGGTCTAGGCTAAATCTTCTCCTCACACTGAGCATGCATACTCAGATCGTCAGAGAGACACAATAGCAATATAATATATATAAAACCATGTGACAATTCTAACAGTGATAATAGATATGTATAACAGTAGATCAATGGCAGTATGGGTATGAACATGCAGTAATCAATGCAGCGGAACAGTAAAAGCAGTAGAATGATATGCCACGTATATCAACACAGTAAGTAAGGTATATCAATGCCAGTATCCCTATCAGTCTCTAAGTCTCACTGTACAGGTCACTAAGCCTATCGTCGGTCCAAGCGTGAGAGTCAACCAATCGCGAGTGTCCTCCACCCAAGGGCAAAGGACCACGGGCCCAACATATATATCACGTTAATAATCATGTACCCTGTAAATCTCCATATATCTCCCTAAATATATAAGCCGGCATTGGACTCCCGAGATTCTGTTTAACTCACACTCAAACTACACCACACCCCGTGGTCTACATCAAACGCTAACCATAACCCTAAATACCAATCGGTCTGTGACAAGTCTGCGCGAAAACTGGAGGCAGGACCTCCATCAAGCACGTCCCGACTAATACCTAAGATAAATGGCAGTGTCTGGTGTCTTATCTGTGACACCTGTGCAAGAGCTTCCATAAGTATCCCATACCACTTATAGTCACATGTACACGCATCCCACAGACGTCGACAATACAACAGAATAATAAGGTTCACTGATTGTGTACAGGTACGTATCACTTTCACTTATTCACTGATACACGAACACTAACGTACTTGCCACAATCATCACTAATACCTAACACTGGGTAATGCACTTTATCACTAGGTTATCAATGCGGTGACATGTGTATGATATGATGCGTAAACAGTATGTAAAGCATGATTAGGGTGTCATGAATTAGTAATCTACCACCTGAATAATTTATCATAAATCATACGGTTACAGTTTAGTGAAATGATGAACAGGGAATAAATAGTATGTTCAGTTGTCTATCCAGCGAATTTGGTTTCATGCCAATCGGGTTCCAGGATCACTAATTATAGCCATTTCATTTTAAGTGTTCACGGCTGGAAATCCGGTTTCAGAATCGGAAGTACGTTTCGCAACGCATTTTAATCCCAGTTGGGATCATATTTTAGTGACCCTACAGTTGAATGAAATCTAGGATTTTCAGTAAGGTTTTCAACGCAATAGACGGATCTTCAATCGCGTCTATACGTCAGGAGATATACACTGTTTAATACTAGTATGTCAATTCTGATTCTGTTGGGACTGTTATACGTCCCGATCTTTTAAATTACAGATTAAATAACAAACGATAACGAAATAGAATGAAACTACTTGTATTGTCTAGCTAACAGATTCAACTATAATAAACAGTGGAGTTCCGCAACCTACAAGTTAAGGAAACAGGGTGGTGTTCAATACGGGACAGTAAATCACAACTGGAGTTGCTCTGGACTGCAGTCCAGAGTCGCACTCCGATCCAAATATTGACATGGTATGAGTACAGAAATAATTTTAAACTTGCATAGGGTTATAGTTCGTCGAGTCTTCTTCGATTTGAGCCCTCGAACGAATCATTCCAGTATGTATATAATTTATGGTGATTTTAACCGTTTTCAGATGCGGGAAATTTCTAGTTTTATAGGTAAACTTGGGGGTAGTCGTTTTAGTCGTTAACGGTCATATTTTCCAGCGAAACCTGCACAAGATATCCATCACTACAAGAGACAATATAAACCATCCAGTTCCGTCAAAATAAACAAGTATTTTCATTAGGAACACACATCGAACAGGTATGACACCGAATTGATCTAAAATTGTAACTTTGTGATCTAAGAAGTCTAAGATTGTAACTTGAGTACATAGCATGTAAGCAAGTAAAATACTTTCCTGGCGATGCGTCGACGACGGTATGGCAACGGCAACGGCACAATCACGACACACGCGTGGCACGGCAACTTGACTTGGCTCGAACTCGAGTCTCGGCAGTGGCTTGGTTGCTGGGGTCTTGATGGCGAGGGTGGTGATCGTTGGTGTGTCGAGGCCGATGGTGAGGGATTGCAGAGGGAGAGAGATATTAAGAGAGAGAAAGAGTTAAAGAGAGAGAGGGAGAAATAGTTAGAGAGAGAGAAACAGAGGAAGGGGAGAGAGTGCAGGGAGAGAGAGAGGGCACAGAAGGAAAGAGAGGGAACATAGGGAACGGGAGGGCACAGAGGAGATAGAGACAGAGAGTGAGAGAGTGGGATGAGATCAGAGAGTGAGAGAGAGATGAGAGAGAACAGAGAGACAAGCAGGGGAGAAAGAAGCGGGGAAGAAAGTGAAAGGATTAGAGAGAGAGAGAGGTTGTAGGGGGAGGTAGAGAGAGCTTGGGAGAAGGGTGTAGAGGCTCGGGTGTGGGTTGTCGATGGAGTGATGGTGATGCCGCTGACGACGAGGAGGGTACGGGGAGTCGACGATAAGCAGTGGGGCTCGCCGTCGAGAGGGCGTCGGTGGCCGAGCTCGTGTGTGAGTGGGTTGGGTGTGCTGGGGAGTTGGGTAGGGTGCTCGGTCGACGAAGTGGAATGGTGAGGGGTGCAGATGAGGGTGCTCGGGGAGGAGGTGGCCGGTGATCGGAGCTGCAAGTGGGTGCTGATGGTGGGTTCGAGGGAGAGTGAGAGAGAGCACGAGAGAGAGAAAATTAGAGAAAGTGGGGAGAGGGTGTGAGGGAGATCGGGCGACGTGATTAGGGAGGGGAGTGCGCGAGGTAACGTCGCGAGAGCGTGGGCATGGGGAGCGGCGACGAGGGCGCAACGGGAGGATTTCGCGTGGGAAATCCGGAGAGTAGCCGTTGGGGGGGACGCACTGTAGGTGTGGGTCTGGTCGAGGAAGCGGCGCGGGTTGAGGGCTGAAGCAGGAGCGGGCCGGGCCGACGTGAGCTGGGCCAGAGAATTAGAGGGAAATTAATTGTGGAGAAATAAGGGAGTGGGCCGGTGTTGCTATGAAAATAAAGAGAATTGTGAATGGAAAAGAGGGCCGGGCCGGGGTTTGTGAAGAGGGTGTGGGCTGAAGAAGTGGGCTGGAAGAAAAAGAAAAGGAAAACGAATTTAAAAGAATGGGCTTGGGGTTTTGGGTTAGGATAAATATTTGGAACTAGGGTTTGGGTTCAGGGGCTGACCTTAGACGAAAAATATACATCAGGTTTGTTTTGGGTTTAATTTCAAAAAGGGAAAACGGCTTAGGCCGGAGGGAATGAAGGATGAGGTCTGGGTTTAATGGGATTTTGAAAACAAATAAATAATTATAAATAAATTTTATATGTTAAAGATATATACGGATATAGGTGTATATAAAAGAACCGGGTATTACAACAACCTAGAGTCACCCAATGACCTCCGCCTCGGAAATACGTCATCCAATGACCCCATTGCAGAAATACGTCATCCAATGACCCCGTCTTGGAAATTCGTAATCCAATGACCCCGTCGCGGAAATACGTCATCCAATGATCTCCGTCTCGGAATTAAGTCAACTTACAAAACTTCTCGACTCAGGGAAATCAGTGTCCTTGACGAGAACCTCTCGATTTGCGTCGACCTGCAAGGAAATCAGTGTCTTTGCAGGAATCTTTCGATTCGTCTCGACCAGCAGGGAAATAAGTGTCCTTGGCAAAATATCTCAATTCAGGGAAATTAGCGTCCTTGACGAGAACTTCTCAATTCGCGTCGACCCGCAAGGAAATCGGCGTCTTTGCAGGAATCTTTCGATTCGTCTTAACCTCAGGGAAATCAGTGTCCTTGGCAAAATATCTTGATTCAGGGAAATCAGCGACCTTGACGAGAACCTCTTGATTCGCGTCGACCTGCAAGGAAATCAGCGTCTTTGCAGGAATCTCTCGATTCGTCTTAACCTCTGGGAAATCAGTGTCCTTGGCAAAATATCTCGACTCAGGGAAATCGGCGTCCTTGATGAGAACCTCTCGATTTGCGTCGACCCGCAAGGAAATCTGTGTCTTTGCAGGAATCTTCTAATTCTTCTCAACCCTAGGGAAATCAGTGTCCATGGAAAAACTTCTCGACTCAGGGAAATCAGCGTCCTTGACGAGAACCTTTCGATTCATTTCGACCCGCAGGGAAATCAGTGTCTTTGCAGGAATCTCTCGATTCGTCTCACCCCCAAGGAAATCAGTGTCCTTGGAAAAACTTCTTGACTCAGGGAAATCAGCGTCCTTGACGAGAACCTCTCAATTCGTTTCGACCCGCAAGGAAATCAGTGTCTTTGCAGGAATCTCTCGATTCGTCTCAACCCCAGGGAAATCAGTGTCCTTGGCAAAACTTCTCGACTCAGGGAAATAAGCGTCCTTGATGAGAACCTCTCGATTCATTTCGACCCGCAAGGAAATCAGTGTCTTTGCAGGAATCTTTCGATTAGTCTCACCCACAGGGAAATCTGTGTGCTTGGCAAAAACTTCTCGACTCAGGAAAATCGGCGTCCTTGACGAGAACCTCTCGATTCGTTTCGACCCGCAGGGAAATCAGTGTCTTTGCAGGAATCTCTTGCTTCATCTCAACCCCAGGGAAATCAGTGTCCATGGCGAAATACCTCGATTCAAGGAAATCAGCTTCCTTAACGAGAACCTCTCGATTCGTTTCGACCCGCAGGGAAATCAGTGTATTGTAGGAATCTCTCGATTCGTCTCGACCCCCAGGGAAATCAGTGTCCTTGGAAAAACTTCTTGATCCAGGGAAATCAGTATCCTTGGCGAGAATCTCTCGATTCGTTTCGACCCGCAAGGAAATCAGTGTCTTTGCAAGAATCTCTCGATTCGTCTCGAGCTGCAGGGAAATTGGTTTCCCCGTGCATGAAAAGAAAATTCTCTTGCGAGATCCTTACGACTCTCAAGAGAAAACGCACTTAGGAGTCCTCGCGACCCCTAAGGAGAAAATACACCTGTGGGTTCCTCTCGACCCGTAGGGAGAAAAGTCTTTATGAGACCCTCATGGCTCATAAAGTTGAAGTCTTAGGTGGAAGATCCTAACCCTGTCTCCTAATCCATCACTGCCCTGCAAGGAGGTTAAGATGGACTATCTATGGGCTACACTCTCCGAAGTCGAACCTCGATAAGGAGGGAAACACTCGCTTACGAGTCCTCTCGACTTGTAAGGGAGAAAATTCTCTTGCGTGATCCTTACGACTCTCAAGAGAAAGCACACTTAGGAAACCTCACGATTCCTAAGAAGAAAATGCACCTATGAGATCTTCTCGCCCCGTAGGGAAAAAAGTCTTTATGAGACCTTCATGGCTCATAAAGTTGAAAAGTCTTAGGTGGCAGATCCTAACCCTGTCTCCTAAGCCATCACTGCCTTGCAACGAGATTAAGATGGACTATCTATGAGCCACACTCTCCGAAGTCGAACCTCGAAAAGGAGGGAAACAATCGCTTACGAGTCCTCTCGACTTGTAAGGGAGAAAATTCTCTTGCGAGATCCTTACGACTCTCAAGAGAAAGAACACTTAGGAATCCTCATGACTCATAAGCAGAAAATGCACCTACGAGATCCTCTCGACTCGTAGGGAAAAAAGTCTTTATGAGACCCTCGTGGCTCATAAAGTTAAAACGTTTTAGGTGCAGATCCTAACCCTGTCTCCTAAGTCATCACTGCCCTGGAAGGAGTTTATGATGGACTATCTATGGGCCACACTCTCCGAAGTCGAACCTCGATAAGGAGGGAAGAAATCACTTACGAGCCCTCTCGACTTGTAAGGGAGAAAATTCTGTTACGGGATCCTTACGACTTTCAAGAGAAAGCATACTTAGGAATCCTCACGACTCCTAAGGAGAAAATGCACCTACGAGATTCTCACGACTCGTAGGGAGAAAATTCTTTATGAGACCCTCACGGCTCATAAAGTTGGAAATTCTTAGGTGGCAGATCCTAATCCTGTCTCCTAAGCCATCGTTGCCCTACAAGGAGGTCAAGATGGACTATCTACGGGCCACATTCGCCGAAGTTACATGCCACTGAAATGAAGAAGCTACATACGGGTCTTCACGATTCGTAAGGAAAAAATACCTTAGTGAGATCCTTACGACTCACGGAGGCAATGAACACTTAGAAATCCTCACGATTTCTAAGGAGAATATGCTTTCCCGACGGTAATATGACATGGGAGATCATTTGAAGACGTCTTGTCCATCCCCGAAGGGATCAGAGAAATGACAGTCGCGCGACTACTCGAACAGCAAGACTTCATATTGGGGAATGCATCAGCCAACGCGACGGTACGACGGACAGAAAACCCTAGTACCACAGACCCTAACGGACCTCTGTCGTAAAGAGCAGGGGTTAACTATAACGTTAGGACAAGTTTTCCTACAAGCCCAAGTGTGGTAAACTATAAGCTTTGAAATGAGTTCATAAACTAGAGACTCCGGGATGAGTGAATAAACAACAAACTCTGAAATGAGTACATAAACTATTTTGCGCCGGATCAAGATATAAAGAAATAGAAGGGTGCAACTCATGGGCCTCAGGGTTTGGAACTATATCATTTAAGAGTTGAGATTTGAGTCAATGATAAATGACGACGCTTGTGTCCGCTCGCTATCTTCTCAGACCAAGATTCTAAAAGTTATATACCACCCCGAAACCGGTCATACGCTGTGTATTACTCTGCACTAATTAACCCACGTATATACCTACGTGGACAAAATAATAGGTGGCATTTGTTCCCGCCAAAAATTTCTGCGCAAAAGAGCCCAAGGTGTCAAATGGCAGCGATACGCTTAAGAAAATGCAAACCAGTATTTTACGGACAGTATTTTGACAAACTCCTAAAGGTGAACCAGCTAAATTTTGATGTTATCGAAAGCGTCTCGGAAAATCCTTCAATTTGATATATTATGGTCCTCATAATTCATCCGGGATCAAAAGTTATGAGCAAATGTGCTACGCACGTGTAATCTAAAGTAATGCTCTACTACATGGGGGATGCATTTTTAGTCCCACATCAGGAAAAAAAGAGATTCCTTCTCTACCACTTTCTTTTAAATAAGAGGGGATAGCTTTTAGAAAAGGATTAGAATTCAATTCTCAAAGGAGATTAGTTCTCCATAGGAGCTTAGTTTTCCATGTTAGGGCCATAACTGCCTTCCCATACTGCGCATATGCCATGTGCGCCACGTGCAATGCACGTGCTCCCGCCACGTGCAATGCACGTGCTCCCGCCACATGCGCGCCTCATGCAATGCACGTGAGCCAAACATATGCAACGCACATGGGAGAATTCAATTCTCAAAGGAGCTTAGTTCTCCATAGGAGCTTAGTTCTCCATGTTAGGGCCATAGCTGCCCCCATACTGCGCATATGCGCAAGCGCCATGTACGCCACGTGCAATGCACGTGCGCCCACCACATGCGTGCCACGTAAGCCAAAAATGTGCAACGCATGTGGGAGAATTCAATTCCCAAAGGAGCTTAGTTCTCCAAGTTAGGGTCATAGCTGCCTCCCCATAATGTGAATATGCGCAGCGCACGTGCGCACCATGTGCAACGCACGTGCGCCCACCACGTGCAACGCACGTGCGAGGATTCAATCCTCAAAGGAGCTTAGTTCTCCATGTTAGGGACTTAGCTGCCCACCATGATGTGCAAGCGCCATGTGCGACGCACGTGCGCCCGCTATGTCCGACGCACATGCGCTCAACACGTGCAACGCATGTGCGCGAACGTAAAGAGGCCTTTTCAGCAGTTAGGAGTTTAAGCTTTAACATATTCTTCCTCCTGATAAGTGGGATATGGTTAAAAGGGTACATCCCTCCACACCTTCGATATATGGCGCTGTAATCTCTCAGCGTCGTCGAAGAGGTGGTGGGTCCCAACGACCAGTAATCTCTCTTTCCAAATAATACAGAGGAACCCCCATATAAACTTCAGAAAAAAGAGAGAAACCACCCTATAAGTTTCGAGTTTTCAGAAAAGAAAAAGAGGAGAGCAAGCTCTAAGAAGAAGAACCTTCTTCAAGATAAATAGAAAGAGAGATCATAGCATCTCTTGATAAAAATAAGAACTTAAGGTTCTTAGATCTAGGAGAAAAGTCTCCATCCATAAAAAGAAGAACATAGTTCTTAGATTCTTAGAAGACACAGTCTTTCATAAAAACAAAAGAGATCACAACATCTCCTATAAAATAAGAACTCAGTTCTTAGATCTGTGAGACAAAGTCTCTTATAAACGAGAATTTAATTCTCAGAGCACAGAACTGACCAGAACTACCATAGAAGCGCTTCAGCGCTCCAAGTCTGGCGCTCAGCGCTAAGCGCGCCACGTGCTCCTCACGTGTGCTCTATTTCAAAAGAAGCACTTCAACGCTCCAGGTCTGGTGCTCAGCGCCGAGTGCCATGTGCTCCTCACTTGTGCGCTATTTCATAAGAAGCACTTTAGCGCTCCAGGTCTGGCGCTCAACGCCAAGCGCGCCACGTGCTCCTCACATGTGCGCTATTTCATAAGAAGCAGTTTAGCGCTCCAGGTCTGGCTCTCACCGCCAAGCGCACCACGTGCTCCTCACGTGTGCGCTATTTTACATGAAGCGCCTTAGCGCTCCAAGTCCGGCGCTCAGCGCCCAGCGCTCCACGTGCTCCTCACGTGAGTGTTGAGGGAATAAAAAGTGCTATTTAATTAAAGCCCCAGCACCATAAAGAGTGTTCAACACTCAGTAAAAGATAAAAGAAAGATGGTGTCAGAACCCAAATCAATGCTCAGCATTGTTAAATAAGAAGAGACTGAGCCCAAATAAAATGTTCAACATTTTATTCAAAACTGAGTGGGCTGAGCCCAAGTTGGCTACAAATCCCTAATTCAGATCAACTGAGCCCATGTGCTCACAATCCTTTTAACTGATCTTGGTCTCAAACCTGACTATAGATCTCCCAACCAATATTGGTTCAAGGGTACATCTCTGCATATCTCTGATACATGTTGTTGTAATTCTTCAACGTCTTCAGAGAGGTGGAGGGTCTCAATAACCAATCACTTTTGGTGCATCCCTAAATGGTTAAACCAAAATACCAGACTATGATGTCTTTAAACCATACAGATTATGACGTCTTTAAACTCCACGGACTGTGAGGTCTTTAAACTCATGGACTATAATGTCCTTAAACTTTATGGACTGTGAGGTCCTTAAACTCATAGACTATGATGTCTTTACACTTTACAGGCTATGATGTCTTTAAACTGCCATGGACTATGACGTCCTTAAACACAATGGACCGCAACATCTCTAAACTAAGACGATAGAGCCCAAAATGCTCTGTCATCGGATCTAAATTATCCTAAACACCGTTGAGTAGATCTTAGTCTAAAATTAGACTAACGTATCCTTAACAAACGTTTAAGTTGATCCTAATCTCAATGAAATTAACGATCCTTAAACCCAACCCAAACCCAAATCTAAGAAAATACGGATTTGAACGAATCCATGCCCTACGGGCGACAACATAAATTAGTCTCCATATACAATCCACGGGCAACCAAAAATAAAACAAACACACACGACACAAAGTGACCTTCTGGAGCAGGAGAAAGTGGTTATCGCTATGCGGTAACGTAATTAACTGCAGGGGCTTGCGCCTGCAGGGAAGAGCGTCCCCACAATCAAAAACCACTCACAATGAGGGGGAATCTGACGAAGTCTGCCACAACGGCCGCATCCATCCAGACCTCTGTTACACGGTGCCATAAATCAACTTGGCATCTTCGGAGAGGTGGACGGATAAAACCATATAGCATCTACCCCTAAATTCAGGCAAGACGACCTACGCTGTTTCGTCTCTATTTTCGGCGGTAAACAGATTCTGGCATGCCCGGTGGGACCTTTTCCTCTTTCCACTCCACACTTCGTGTGTCGTGTTCGCGAACCAATCGCGATTTAATATAGTTGCCCATGGATTCGAGGTACTAATATTTGGTGTCTTGCTCTCGTGCAGAGAAAATAGCTTCCAACTGCACCAGCTGCAACAACTAACATATTTATTCAACACTAACATATTTATTCAGTGCTCACGTGCTCCCACGTGAGATGTCTGAAATAGTGTTAAACACTAAAATTCTGAGGCGCTCACGTGGGGTCATGTGAGGCACTTGAAATAGTGTTAAACTTCAAGAATTTGAAGCGCTGCTTCTTTGGGTTTATTCTTTTATTCTTTTCTGAGCGTTAAGCGCTGTTGGGTCACGTGAGATCACGTGAGGCGACCCAAAAGTGGGAACTGCCTCCGATTTATTCCTTTTTTTTTCTCTATAAGTGCCAAGCACTACTATGGGGTCACGTGTGATCACGTGAGCCAATCTCAATTATTCTCTTTTGTTCATCAACGACACTCACGTGGGAGCACGTGATCGGATGTTATCATGTTGGGTGCCAATCCTTTTACATGCATGGAGATCCTGAGTTTCAAGACTTTCAAGCCCATCGTTTTATGAGAATTGGACTCTTAAAACTTATTTTTTCTCTTAGGTTTTGAGATCTGTATGAATGAATCTCCCCGATGAGAATTAAATTCTCAACTTGTGGGGAGATCTACTTCTACAGATCTTTTACCATAAGGGAGAACTAAGTTCTCATATGAAGGGTTAAACCCTCGTTTTATCAGAGGAATTAAATTGCTATATACTTTTATAGGAGAATTAAATTCTCTGAGCTTAGATCTCTCTCTAGGTTTTGGATCTGCATGGCAAAATCTGCCCGATGAGAATTAAATTCTCAACTTGGGAGATCTGCTTCTGTAGATCTTAACCAGAGAAAGAACTAAGTTCTTTTTAGAAGAGTTAAACTCTTATGGAGGTGAAAAGAGATGAGATATTCTATGTGTTTTTCTCCTTCTTTTTACCTCGGATTTTTCTTTTGCTTGAAGTTTTTGAAGGGGTTCCTTCTCTCTTTTTTCTATCGTCTTCTGTCTCCCTTTTCTCTATATCTCTTTGCTCTTATTTATAGGAGAAAGAAGAGAATCAATTTGTTCAAATAATCTCTCATTGAGAGATTTTGATCAACCAAAATAATCTTTTAGATCAATCGGTGAATTTTATTCACCGTTGGATTTTTAATCCAAGGACTTCTGTTTTTACAGAGGGTATTTCTTTTTGTTGTTCTTAACAAAATTAGGAAGATTTTCCTTGCACATAATTTTTCTGTAGATTGGTGTTTTTGATTGCCATTGGATCTTTAATCCAACGGCACTCTGTTTTACAGAGCGTGATCTTTCTTGTTTAGAAAGATCCAAGGAAATATTTTCCAAATAAAGCTTTTGGTCCTCTTTAATTAAAGTTTACTTCTATCGGTTCAGAAGGCATAGGAGTCTATCACGTGTAGCACGTGACCCCACCAAATTAAGCCCACCAAAAGGTGTCACGTGCCATCACGTGCGTTTCTTGTCCAACTTGTTTGCTTTATTCAGGCGCCTATGTACTTTGTTTATAGAGGTCACGTGTCTGCACGTGAGGCCCATTTTTAGCTTAGTTTTGCCAAGCGCAGCCTATCACGTGTGGGGACGTGATGCTCCTCTTGGGGAATTTTTCCCGTTTCTCTATTTATTTATTTATTTTCCGTAAGGGAACAAATGCCCCCACAGCATTGTTCTCACGTGGTTTGCACGTGAGTACAATGCTGTCACTTTTACAACCGTTGGATTGTCTAGGGGAACGGGGAGATGAACCGCCCTTGTCATGTATTATAAATGCAAGGGTTTGGTTTCTTAAGCAGCCACTGTTTCTTCATTTTCTTTGAGAATTTAATTCTCTTCCTCAGAGCTTAGTTCTCTGCCATTGCAAATCCAGAGTTAAACTCTGTCAAAAGAAACCCTTTTTAGGTAAATCTTTTGTACATCAGAAAACTTTTCTTTTTAAAGAAAGCCTCTGGATTTTAAATCCATTATGAGAGCTTTGTTCTCCTCAGAAACCCATCCTCCAATGATATGATCTTTGAGTAATAAACTTCCATATCTCGAACATTTCCCTCTGATTTTGAGGATTCATGGGATTTTTGTTTCTCATATATATATATATATATATATATATTTGTGAGTTTCTGGAATTTAATTCCATCATATAAAATGAATTTAATTCCTAAAGCAAAGTGCTTAGCTCTGAAAAGATCTAGGGGACCTTTTGGGAATTTTATTTCCCGGTGTTCTTGAAGGTCTCTTCATAGGGTTTTACCATTATTCGCACAAATTTGAATTTGTTGGTACTTAACACGACTTGTCTTCCTAAGAATTTGTTTGAATCCTAATGTATTTTTAATGAGGGTCTTCTTTATTCTCGTAATGATTCCCCTGTCTTATTATTGGTGAGCCGCCATATTGATTTTGTGAGTCTGTGTGTCTTGTAGGCAGTGGTTTTGCAAAATAAACATCGTTTCATTATCTTTTGTTATTATATATATATATATATATATATATATATATATATATATATGTGGGGGGGGGCTTCACTAATGGTTTTTCCTTTTCCCTGTTTTAGGACCAATGGCTTCTCTCCCTTACTTCCCTTTTACTCGCTCAGATGCTGCTTTTCCGCAATCGCGACGAAGAAGCGATGGTGATGATTCGGGCCCATGACAAAGACTGTACCAATTTTCTTTTATGGGGTACATGGTATGGGCATATCATTCGGGGCCACTGCAGCTTTCTTTGCGAAGTGCCAGCAGAGCCTCTTCGCCCAGTCTTGCCGATGGAGCGTTCGCAGACTGCCTTTGCAGTGGAGGTGGCTGATTGGACTCCTCAGGCCGGCTTGAGCCATCGATAGCTGGGATACCAAACCATCCATTGCCAGCCATAGACATCTTGGGGCGTCGCATTTGCCAAGGTGAATCGCAGCCCTGGGGACAGGTCTATAAGATAGGGCTTACCCCTCACTATCCAGTCGGCTATCTTCCTTGGGCTCGATATGTCCTCTCCGCCCACCGTGCACGGTTGCAGAAGGTCGGGATTTATCAGGCGGTGTATGCGTCCCTCTTTCATTATCAGTTCCCCCATGTCTGGTGGGTTAAAGCTTTCCTAAATCAATGGAATCTTCCCACTAATACTTTCTTGCTAGGGGATCGTGAGGTCTCAATTTACCTGGAAGAGTTCCGCGAGGTTTCCGGATTGCCGATCAGGGGAGAACACTATGAAGAGTTGTTGCCCCCTGATGAGTATGTATTCACGACCGTGCCTGCTATGCTTGACTGCCTGACGATTGAAAGTGTTGTCCGCCATCAGTACCCTAGTCTAATCAAGACTCTGGGCATTTTCGAAAAGTTGTTCGAGTAGTCAGAGGGACATGGCGTCACTTTTATGAGCTTTATCGCATGCTTCCTCCGTGAAGATGCCTTATCAAAGGAGGCTCCGAAATTTGCGAATATTAACGACCCCTTTGGGTTTGGGTTAGATAAGCTGCCAGCCAAATGTAGGGTTCCTAGGCACCCTAATGAGGTCTCACAAGGCATCAACCATGCCAATTTAAAATTTTACGGTGCCGAGAAACCCTAAACTACGGATCGTTAGCTAGATGTCTAGGCGAAAAAGTAAACTAGTTAACACTTAACTAAGAGATACGGAAATACAACCTTTGTAGATCCGGTTCTCCACCTCCATAGCTCCGCAATGAAGTCTCCTCGCTGTCCATAACAAGTCCCGGGCTCTAGCGTCGGCTTCATCGGAGAATGGACGAGCTAGGTCATCGATGTCCATGCCGAAGACGATCTACGTCGAGGCATCGCTAAATCAAGCTCCGACTTCACCAAGTCAAGAAACTTGTGAAGAAAACACACTCTACTACTTGGCAAGAGGTAGAGGATGAAGAAATAGGAAGTGGGTAGACTTTAGAATTGGATTTCTCACTCTAATTCATCAATCACCATTGATGAAGTGAAGCTTTCTTCATGTGAAGAAAGGAAGAAGAAGAAGAATTATGTATTGATAAGTTAATTAAAAAGAATAGAAAAACAATCACTTATCATAATTCTAACTATGGTTATGTGTAGAGAATTAACCAAGGTCTAAAGGAATGGTTAGGGTTAAGGATGAGATAAGAATGGTGGACAAAGTCAAAGCTTCATGAAGCTTCAACTAAACAACAAATAAAGCCACCATTCTTTTCTCTTTTCCATTTATTTTCCAAAATGAAATGGATAAATAAATAAGTGAATAAAACAAAACCCTAACCATAATCATGTAACCATGGTTTGATCTTTACACAAAAACCCTAGCATAACATGTATCATCAAACATGATACAATCAAGTGCACAAAAGTATATCACATATACAATGTGTACAATCCGAGTGAGAAAATCCATTTAAAGTGAACCAATACTAGTTAACGCAAAGTAATATATCAAATATATAATTATGCATTAAATCATTAAATCAACACTTGATTTAACGATCCGGTCATATCACATATAACCGACTAGTATCCAATGTATCGGCTTATCGAATCAATCCTTGATTCGATAACTAGGTTATATCGCATACAACCATTCGACACATTCATCGCGAGAATTATTGGAGATAGTGCCCTCAGAGTCAATTATTAGGTCACAGGTACGTGATTGTAATGATTGATGGAGGACCTATCCCGGTAGGACAGTCTTACTCGAGATGATAGTATGCTATCTGGTTTACCTTTATCATCGTGTACTGCTTTAGGTGACCTGACACGTCGCTATTACACGTTGATAGAGCCCTTAGGATTCTTGCTTGACCACCAGCAGTATGAGGGCGATCATATAAGTGGGAGCTGGGGTCTATAAGCTTATCCTTAAAAGGTCCCTAGTCGTGGGAGTTTCGAGACTGGGCATCGATACTCCATTAGTAGACTAGTGTATACAGTCGAGACCCCGACGAGGGGCGGTGGCCGGTCTCACAAGCCACTGGTGTCAGTTGGATCACCTAAGATGTATACAGGTGCTCATTGGGTTATGAGTACACCGGACAGGACTCGCCGGGAACATGCTAGTTGGTCATATACCAGACGTCAGATGGCAGTTCCCTGGTGACATGTGTGCAGGTTAGTTCATCGACCTGGGGATCGTCATTTGTCTCGTGTGAGTTCCCATTGTACTTTGATTACTACCCTACCACGGCTCAAAGGAGTCGTGCAAACAGGTTTTAGTTGGGTACAGTCCCGAGCCAGATGGAGGCAGTGAGCGTATCTTCAGGGGTTCGTCTCTCCCGGTATTGGGGGTGAGGTCGTGCTGTGTCTAGGAGAGCCATTACACAAAGTCCTTGGCCAAGGCAAGGAGATTTACTGGTAGGTATTCCAGTAGTATCTCAGAGTGTTCTGGGCTACACTCCGACACGACTTGTACCGCTTTTGGGGGTCTGACTTTTACCAACCCCCTAGGCCCGCCATGCGATACTCATAGACGAACGGACCGGACTGTACGGATATTGTCACTGACAGGCTCAGTAGGGTTGTCAGGCTGAGTTCGCTCACAGACATCCCTTTTAGTCAGTACCTGGTAGCCCGTTACGTATTGGCTTATACCTCTGACGTGCTAGTGGTTAAATCCACAACCAAGGTGTTGATGAGTCTTTAGAGTCCCCCACATTTCAGTTACTCAGCTTTCGGGCGAAAGGTTGTAGAGGCCGTATGGAGATATGGCAAGGTCCGACCAGATACGTGCGGTATTGCACGGATCGGGATCGGACAGTTTGTACTATAGGCCGTATGGATATATGGCAGGGTTCGATCAGATACGTGCGGTATTGCACGGATCAGGATCGAACGGATATTACTGGCCGGCTTTGGTATAAGCCGGATCCTAGTATAGTACAGTGTAGAGTTTGTCTCATTGCATTTGTATTTCGGTCGGAATACAAATGCGGGTGTGTATGCACAGTATCGGGGTTTTCCTGTAATTTATTACGGGACCAGTTTTCTGGAGTTGCCAGTTTGCTTTCCGTTTCGGCCAATTTCCATTGTTCCGTTCATTGGCCGAAGATTGGTGGAGGAGGGTTTATTTGCATTGTTGCAAATAGGCATTTGTGGAGGGGTTCTTTGTTTTTTTTGTAGCATCATGATAGTCTTCATGATAGTGCACCATCCATTGACTTGCTTGACTTCATACTTCATGATGGCTTGACTTTGTTAGCATCATGGTTGTTGATGATGGTTGTGTGGAGTGTTGGCATTGCCTTGTGATCATTCCCTTTTGCATGATAGCTTTCCTCTCTCTCTCTTTGGGATTAGATGAGAATGGCTCCCATCTTTTTTTTTTGATACACTCTCACTCTTTCACTCTCTCCACCACAATATACATGGCCGGCCACATTGAGGGAGGGGGCTGTCCAAATTTCTTGGGGTGGGATTTTTGTTCTTCTAGCTTTGTAAAATCCCACATGTTTCATCTCCACAAGCTCATATCATTTCCTCCACCAAAAAGGCAATTCCACAACCCCAAAGTGAGACTTGAGGGCTACATATTCTACAGCGAACCTTGGGCACGTCGAGTAGCCGGCTTCGTGCCCGAGTTGCCTCGGCATTGAGGTGGGAGCCCGTAAAAGAAGTAGGCGATGTGGTGCACTTCCGGCGACGAGGAGGAGACGGGACATTCCGCAAGAGATCGGGACGATGATGAGAAGAACGGAGGACATGGATCGTCGGTATATCTCTATTCCCTTTCTTGTTGGTAGCTAGGACTAATTAATGGTTCGATCCGGGTAGTAGTGCGCGGCGGTTTGCCAGTTTAAGAAAATTTAAAGTTTATCACCGCTTCCGCTTTTGGCCGTCGGATTGACGGCCGGGGCGCCGCCGTGCACTTACAGTGGTATCAGAGCCTCGCCATTAACTTAGTCTAGCTTGGTGTAGTGTGTTTTTCTGTTTCGATCGACCAAAATTCCAAAATCTACATTTTAGTTCGCATCAGTTTTCTGTTGAAATTTTTTGGTGTCCAAAAATTTTTCAGGTTGTATAAAAGTACTGTGCAGGAAATTCTAAGACTACTGGAAAAATTCGACACAGTCAGTCGACCAATGTAGCGCGGATCCGCGGCCAAACCCCCCATTGGGCCGCGGATCCGCCGCACATTGGTGTCGTGACTGCATCAATTTTTTCCAGTGGGCTTCTGGGTTTAAAATAGGGGTTTTGGAATATTAAAATTGGGCCAATTATTTCTGTGAGTGCTACAGTATTCCTTTGGGGCCCACTTGTTAATTTTTGATCGATCGGATATTTTAAACACATTTTTCACAGTATTTACATTATATCTGCGACCGTGAATGTCACTTGATCGGTAAATCCGGTCTAACTGCTATAGCCTGGTTAGACGGATTTGCAAACGTGACTTTCACGTTGATGTTCTGTTTTTGCTGTGATGTTGCGGATCGGTCGTGGGGGATATCCTGGATGCAATGCTAGTACAGTTTTGTTGTATTATGTACATTTGATATTGCGGGGCGAGCGTCCGACATGTGGACTGCCGTCACTGCCTGTTTGTATTATTATTTTGGGGCACGACCTGGTTGCGGTCGATGTACCCGGTGTATGTATATTTTACTTTCTGTACTAGGATTGCCCCGCGGAGGGGTGCACGGATAGCCGGGTTCTAGAGGGCAACAAGCCCGCATCTCATGGCATTGAGACGGAGGGGGCTTCACTCTAGAATTGGCGGGCTATTCGCCGCACTCGTAGGGGGTACAGGTTGACCCAGGAGGGGTGCCCAAGTTGCCGGATTCCGTGAAGTGCCGGGTGGTCCATTCACGTCGCTGAAGGGGGCTGCCTCGCTTCAGGTTTTGGCGGGTGACTTGCCGCGCCCGTAGGGGTCTAGGTTCTCATTGCACAGGCTATCCACACGACCAGGGGAACGTCGGATTTCAACGGCTCTGTGAAACCCGGGGATTCCAGATATCTATATTGTTTCTGTGATGCTGTACATTTCTGTGATGTTGCATTTTATTCACGCCTTAAGCGAATATAATATATTGGTATATATATTAGTAGATGTTGTATATGTTTTACATCCGCGCTAGTCCAGTCCCCGCTCTGTCGTTAGTTAGCTAACCTAATGGGTAATGACGGGACCCAGTGGCGAATGCGGATGGCATATACGTACATCAGTATATTTTCGTTCTTTTTGGTGTGATCAATTGATGGGACTGCGTTGATTCAGATCAATGCAAGTTAAAAACAAACCTAATCTGATGTTGTTGGAACACTTTTCAAAAAGCTGTTATTGCAAGGACGTTCACTTTTGTTTTGCATCGCGGTATTCATTTGGAATATCCTGCTCCTCAGTCGACGAGGCAAGGGCCGAGATCCCTTCACCGGGAGTGACCCCTTGGACAAAAAGTTTACGTCAGGGCATTAACTTCACTATAGCCGATTACTTTTGCTTTGCATCATGGTATTCAGTTGGAATATCCTGCACCCCATTCTACGGGGAAAGAGCCGAGATCCCTTCACCGGGAGTGACCTCTTTAGCGAAGGTTTTCGTCACTATATTTTTAAAAGCTATCCGTCCCTTCAACGATATCAAGTTCATTACGTTAAAGGTTTTCGCCAGAAACCATTCGTAGCCCTCCGTCGTTTCATATGGGTAGTCAATAGTATTCAAGCTGTGTTTGTTGGCCATAGTCAAGGCACAGTGTTTGGTAGCTGTTAGGTGTTCATATGCTGCATAGATAGATGCGTTGGTTTGGGACAGTCGTATAGCCTTGTTGGCCCTAGTCAAGGGCTTGTACGGGTGGGTTCAAATCAACCTGGATAATGACGGGTAGAACTTGACATGTGACTTATGATTTGTTAGCCTTAGTCAAGGTCATAAGAGCATGGGGCAGAAATCACATCGGGAGTTTCAAAAGAACTGAAACTTGCCAGATATGCGCATACCTTCTGGAGTGTGATACCGTGAGCGGATTCCGTCACGTTGTCATGCGATGAGAGTTGGATCCCGATTCCCACTGATGAGTTAGTTTACTCCTCGGGTAACCCCGACTAATTCTTCTTTCAGGTTTGGAGGAGAATTTGAGGTACAGTGGGAGGATTCCAGATTAGATAAATTGGTAACCATTCTGATCTAGGTTAGAGTGCACGCTGAGTGTTTCTTTTCTCTCTCTTTGGCAGCGACCATTGACCCGACCCTAGACTATGACTCAGTAACCAAGTTGACCGAACCTTCTTAAACACTGGCTTTTGGATTGTCAGAGTTGCAAACCTCATTGCCACTCCTACTAAACCCTTTTCTCCAGGACACCCCGTTTTACTACGAACGTCCACTTCCATTGGACAAAACCATCGTATGGTTAGATACGAACTCGAAAGAATTTATTCGAGGATGGTTTCCGGTTCTGGAGAAAACGGATAGGATTATTCAGTTGTCTTTTCCTTTTACCTTCTCTCAAGTTGTGAGTACTCCTTGGTTTAGGAGATAGTACACCTATTACGCAAATTGGATAGTCTTCTTCCAAACCATAGGCAGGTGCCGACCGGTAGGAAATGAAGGAAACCAATTAGCATAACGGTGGTGTGCAGAAGGTATTAAGTTAAGACAAAGCAAGGATTAGTAAGAGGGCAAAGTAAATTGCAATAGATATTCACGACCAAACCAAGTATTTCATTACCACTCCCAAATCACCTTTGTATTTCTCCAGAACACTCCGTATCACTACGAAGATCCACAGTTTATTGGATACTCCATCGTATGGTTATATACGAACTCGAAAGGAATTTATTCCAGTTCGGGGATGGATTCTAGTTCAGGAGAAATAGGAATAAGGTTTATTCGGTTGTCTTTTATCTTCACCCTCTCTCATTACGAGTGTTCCTAGGATTGGGACAGTACACCCATTATGCTTATTGGATAGTCTTCTTCCAAACCATAGGCTGGTGCCGAACGGTAGGGAAGGAAGAAAACCATTTGGCCTAAAAGGGTGTGCAGAAGGTAAAGACTAAAGACATATGAAGGGATTTGGAGAGGTGGCAAAGAACTATACGGTTACAGTCGTGAATCTGGAAGAGGCATTACTAGGAATACCGGGATACCCCATCGGAACATTTCAATGTTTCAGTTTCACTGTGTAATGTTAAAGGAAAACTGATTTCTCGATTAGATACTTACTCCAGGGTATGTATTTACCAGGTACGATTCTCACATCTGTATGGTTTTACAGATGATGAGTGGGAGTAAGTTATTGGGAATTGGGTGATTATCCCCATTATATCGGGATTCGTTGTAATCAGTGATATTTGAGGAAATCACCTGGGCTGTTTGCCGGTCGGCAAATATTTGGTTTTGAATATCCGCTGTTATGCACCAATTTCAAATTGATATATCTGTACGTCTATTTTCATAGAGTGACATATACCTTTCTGAAATTATGTCTACGGCATTTATCTATATCAGTGGATGGTTAGGTAAGGAGCATTAAACAGCGGTGTAATTCTTCTTAACCATAAGTACAGTTTTCAACCTACGACACACAGTGAATGAGTTATCAGACTCAAGGGACTTATACAAAGGATTGTATGTTGTCCAGGGTCCATCAGGACAGAGGGCTTGGTCCTTGTACTATATTCGGTTTACTTATGACTTCTCTAGTTTTTAGACAGGTGTTTCGCGGAAACACAGGGTCCAAATTTTGAGAAGTTATAGGTATTTGAATAGAGTAGAGAACCAGGTATAGCAAGTATCGGGATTCTTCAAAGAGATCGAAGATGTAGATACTTGTGTATGGTATTCAGTTGATAGTAATGATAAATAGATCTTGCTTCTCTTTCAGGTTACTCATAATTGGAAGTATTCCTAAGTTGAGTAACGCTGATCGGCCTCCTTCCATTTAGTTGACATGCGCTGGGGACAGCTGCATGATTTGAATCTGGTTCAATTAAATCAGTGCCTCTGTTTCTATATTGGATATAGAACAGTTCATATCTTAACGATGTTAAGGTACGGGGAGTTGTCCGGTTTATGATTAAAACCAGACACTGGACAACTCAAGGCACGTTTCTGTAATGGCTGTTTGTGGGTTGACCCAGGCTATGACGAGGGTTGACTTTCTACCATCTGGATGAACAATAGCGATATTGTTCTAGACTCGCCACAGTTTTATTAAAGATGGATTTTTTCAGAAAACAGTAGTGCGAGTATGGTAGAACTGGAAGTGATTCCAGAACCACAAACGATTACTGAAGATTTGATAAGGAACCTAAAGATTCAATCTGGATTGACATTCCATTGGCCACTCCGCAGATAAGGTGGGTAACTTCAGGCACCCGAGAGGCACTACGGTAGCCTCAAGGACGGTGACAGGGAAGTTCTTGTTTACCCACAATTGCCATTGCTGTTGTTCCAGGTTACGAGACCCGGCGGGAGGATGAGTATAGCGTCGTTCTAAACCAGTTTTAGAAGTGTACGTCTATATGACTCTGCCAGAGGGTTGTCGTAGTCAGTGGGAGCAGCGGAAGCATTGGTGGACAGGTTGCTTATGTCTATTTATAGACTAGAGCAGATGTAGCGGAGATAGATCATCTATTTCTGACGTGACAGTCATGGGTTTGACTTCATCAGAATAGGGGATGGATCTGTTGAGAAGGTAGTAGGGTGTGATATCCTGGTATTTGGATCATATACACAGAGTAGGAAAAGAAACTCCTACACTACGATCGGTTATACTTTGGTCGTCACACAGTTGTTTCTCCATAAAGGAAATGGATTTTATATCAGACATACTGGTTACTAGATTTATGGTCTTAGATCTAGATTTGGGTGGTTTCCCAATCAGGGTACTTGACAGCATTCTAAGAGTATTTAGGATGGACGACTCCTGGCACGGTAGTGTACCTGCAGGTAATGGAGTCACCCTCTCCAAAGGTGTCTTACAGACTAAAGGGGAGAGGGACGGGCATGATTGGCAGATCACTTGCTCAGGCAATTGAGTCAATCGTGAGATGTCAAGTACCACACCAGATGTTGTTCTTGCACTAGATGCAATAAGTTGACATTAATCCAATCCTGGAGAAACAGTCGGAAGCAGTTTTAGAACATAAGTGGATGTTCTAGGGATATGATATCGACAGCCTCATTCGGGAAATAGTTATCATTCCAGGCTTCCAAGGTGACATGGACGACAAGGAGGTTGTCAGAGCTATAGTTTTCCTTCTGATGAGGGGCAGTATTTTGGACAGGTGGTCCAAGGCAATACTGAGGGTGGCATGGCGCAGGATACTGATTAAGTTCAGTTGACGATACAATCTAAGAAGTTTGGATTTGGAGTTCATTTATGAGCTAAGTCCCATCAGACATCCAAACATATTCTAAGACAGGTATTGCTCATTTCGGGAGATGGGTTTCTCCGCGAACTTGAGATATAGAGAGACATAGAAAGAAACAACAAAGCGGATCCACTCACTGAGGCTATTCCTCGAACGCAATAGTTTCGCAAACGAGCTTTGTGAGACTGACTAGTAGAGGAGTTGGGTGTTCGGTATCACACGGGCTGTGAGTATGCGACATCGCAATAATTAGCCTTGAGTGCAAATGGGAGATTGTTGGAGATAGTGCCCTCAGAGTCAATTATTAGGTCACAGGTACGTCAATTATTAGGTCACAGGTACGTGATTGTAATGATTGATGGAGGACCTATCCCGGTAGGACAGTCTTACTCGAGATGATAGTATGCTATCTGGTTTACCTTTATCATCGTGTACTGCTTTAGGTGACCAGACACGTCGCTATTACACGTTGATAGAGCCCCTAGGATTCTTGCTTGACCACCAGCAGTATGAGGGCGATCATATAAGTGGGAGCTGGGGTCTATAAGCTTATCCTTAAAAGGTCCCTAGTCGTGGGAGTTTCGAGACTGGGCATCGATACTCCATTAGTAGACTAGTGTATACAGTCGAGACCCCGACGAGGGGCGGTGGCCGGTCTCACAAGCCACTGGTGTCAGTTGGATCACCTAAGATGTATACAGGTGCTCATTGGGTTATGAGTACACCGGACAGGACTCGCCGGGAACATGCTAGTTGGTCATATACCAGACGTCAGATGGCAGTTCCCTGGTGACATGTGTGCAGGTTTGTTCATCGACCTGGGGATCGTCATTTGTCTCGTGTGAGTTCCCACTGTACTTTGATTACTACCCTACCACGGCTCAAAGGAGTCGTGCAAACAGGTTTTAGTTGGGTACAGTCCCGAGCCAGATGGAGGCAGTGAGCGTATCTTCAGGGGTTCGTCTCTCCCGGTATTGGGGGTGAGGTCGTGCTGTGTCTAGGAGAGCCATTACACAAAGTCCTTGGCCAAGGCAAGGAGATTTACTGGTAGGTATTCCAGTAGTATCTCAGGGTGTTCTGGGCTACACTCCGACACGACTTGTACCGCTTTTGGGGGTCTGACTTTTACCAACCCCCTAGGCCCGCCATGCGATACTCATAGACGAACGGACCGGACTGTACGGATATTGTCACTGACAGGCTCAGTAGGGTTGTCAGGCTGAGTTCGCTCACAGACATCCCTTTTAGTCAGTACCTGGTAGCCCGTTACGTATTGGCTTATACCTCTGACGTGCTAGTGGTTAAATTCACAACCAAGGTGTTGATGAGTCTTTAGAGTCCCCCACATTTCAGTTACTCAGCTTTCGGGCGAAAGGTTGTAGAGGCCGTATGGAGATATGGCAAGGTCCGACCAGATACGTGCGGTATTGCACGGATCGGGATCGGACAGTTTGTACTATAGGCCGTATGGATATATGGCAGGGTTCGATCAGATACGTGCGGTATTGCACGGATCAGGATCGAATGGATATTACTGGCCGGCTTTGGTATAAGCCGGATCCTAGTATAGTACAGTGTAGAGTTTGTCTCATTGCATTTGTATTTCGGTCGGAATACAAATGCGGGTGTGTATGCACAGTATCGGGGTTTTCCTGTAATTTATTACGGGACCAGTTTTCTGGAGTTGCCAGTTTGCTTTCCGTTTCGGCCAATTTCCATTGTTCCGTTCATTGGCCGAAGATTGGTGGAGGAGGGTTTATTTGCATTGTTGCAAATAGGCATTTGTGGAGGGGTTCTTTGTTTTTTTTGTAGCATCATGATAGTCTTCATGATGGTGCACCATCCATTGACTTGCTTGACTTCATACTTCATGATGGCTTGACTTTGTTAGCATCATGGTTGTTGATGATGGTTGTGTGGAGTGTTGGCATTGCCTTGTGATCATTCCCTTTTGCATGATAGCTTTCCTCTCTCTCTCTTTGGGATTAGATGAGAATGGCTCCCATCTTTTTTTTTTGATACACTCTCACTCTTTCACTCTCTCCACCACCATATACATGGCCGGCCACATTGAGGGAGGGGGCTGTCCAAATTTCTTGGGGTGGGATTTTTGTTCTTCTAGCTTTGTAAAATCCCACATGTTTCATCTCCACAAGCTCATATCATTTCCTCCACCAAAAAGGCAATTCCACAACCCCAAAGTGAGACTTGAGGGCTACATATTCTACAGCGAACCTTGGGCACGTCGAGTAGCCGGCTTCGTGCCCGAGTTGCCTCGGCATTGAGGTGGGAGCCCGTAAAAGAAGTAGGCGATGTGGTGCACTTCCGGCGACGAGGAGGAGACGGGACATTCCGCAAGAGATCGGGACGATGATGAGAAGACCGGAGGACATGGATCGTCGGTATATCTCTTTTCCCTTTCTTGTTGGTAGCTAGGACTAATTAATGGTTCGATCCGGGTAGTAGTGCGCGGCGGTTTGCCAGTTTAAGAAAATTTAAAGTTTATCACCGCTTCCGCTTTTGGCTGTCGGATTGACGGCCGGAGCGCCGCCGTGCACTTACAAGAATGAAATACGGTATCACATACACGCATTATTCTCGGTCCCGCACATATCTCATATGCGCTCCTATTTCGTTTCGCTTAAGCCAGGAAACCTCTGTGTAGGACTCTAAAGACTCGTCAATACGCCGGCAGCAGATGATGATCATATCAAGCACCCACATGCCGCAAGCGGTCTGCTAAACGTAACGGCCACCCGGGTATTGAGCGATCAGAAGATCGACGAGCAAGCCCGCTCACACTCCTGTGAATCCAACCAGTAACACTACCGTACAGTCCGGTCTGATCGTCTGATATGTCGCATATCTTGCCTAGGGGTGGTAAACGTCAGACCCCAATAGCTCGATAAGTCGTGTCGATATGAGGTCTATAACTATTCGAGAAACTACTGGTAACACTTACCAGTAAATCTCAGCAACCCTGGCCAGGGATTTCCTGTTATAGCCAATCGAACACAGCGCAACATCAACCCCCTATACCGGGAGAGACGAATCCCCTCCTATCGCTCATTGCCTCCATGTGACTCGGGACTGTACCCAAAAACCACCGTTTTGCACGCCCTCTTGGACGTGGTAAGATGGAAATCAAAGCACAGTGGGAACCACACAAGACTCTATGACGATCTCGGGTCAACAGACTACTCTGTACCAGTGTCACCAGAGAACTGCCATCTGACGTGAGGTATAATACCATCTGGGAGTTCTCGGCGAGTCCGTCCGGTGTACCCAGTCTCTACTGAGCACCCGTATATCATCTCTGATGTCAAACACCAATGGATATGGGATCATCCATCGCCCATCTGTATGGGTCGAGAAGGTACACGCTAGTCTACTCTGGTATATCGATGCCCCGTCTCGATACACCCACGACTAGGGACTTTGAAGGATGTACTTATGGACTACCATGTCCGCACTAGTATGATCCGCATCACAGTCCAGGTAGTCAAGTACACATCCTAAGGGCTTTACCAACATGTAACAGAGAGACAATCAATGTACACGTTAAGGTAAAGATCAACCAGATAGCATACTATCATGTCGAGCAAGAAAGTCCTTCCTATATATGTCCCAGCATCCACTACAATATACATCCAATGTACAGTAATGGCCTCTAGGGCATACATATAACTAACAATCTCCCACTTGCACTAGGCCCATCTGTAGCAGTGGTTGCAGTATCTCATACTCAACCATCCCATAAAAGTCTCTCTCTGGGAACAGGCCTTTGTGAGTGGATCCGCTGTGTTGTCCTCTGAGTCTACTCTCCTAACCTCGATCTCCCTGGAGATCAACCATCTCCATGATCAAGTGATACTGCCTTAGAATATGTCTGGATCACTGATGGGACGGACGTTCCTTGGCATAAGCCACAACTCCATTGTCACACAATGGGAGGAACTAAGTTCATCTCATGAACCAATATACACCCAGACAGCCACTTTGGTAGCATCTTAAGTAGCGATGTATCCAGCCTTTATCGTCTAGTATGCCACGGTATCTAGCTTGGAACTCTTCCAACATACCGTCCCTCCACTGAGGGTAAAGACAATGCCTGTGACTGACATTCAGTCGTCTTTATCACTCTGGAACACTTCCAGTGATTCTCCCCAGGATCAATTGATACTATCTCACTTCAACAAGTGAGAATCCTAAAATCCATTTAGATCTATCTCATAGATCCAAAATCCAGGAGTTAGTAGGTATCATTATGATCCTATATGGAGAATCATTGTGATAAACGGAGATTGACCGAGCGTAGCATAGGAAACTCTTTCCCTATCAAGAGTATGTCATCCACGTACTCTACGAGGATCACCACCATACTCCCTACTACCTTTTTGTTCATACAAGGTTCATCTACCATTTTGATGATGTCAAACTCTTTGACTAATCCATCAAAACAGATGTTCCAACTCCGCGATGCCTGCTTTATCCTATAAAGTATCTTGCACACGTTTCCGCTGCTCCCACTGTCTACGAAGCCCTCTGGCTGTGTACTTATAGACGCACTCTTCTAAAACATCATTTAGAAAAGCAGTCATGACACCCAACCACCAGATATCGTAGTCATGGTATGTAGCCGTGACAAGTAGGATCTGGATGGACTTAAGCATAGCTACTTGAAAAAGGTTTCATCATTATCCACACCTGGTCAATGATGCAAACCTTTAACAACTCTAGCTTTGAAAGTCTCAACCTTTCCATGTACACCAAGTAATCTTCTCAAGATATACTTGCTCCTGATGGGAATTTAACCCTTCAGATATAGCAACTAAAGTCCATACTTTGTTGGTGTATAAGGATTCCATCTCAGATCGATAAGCATCCAGCCATTCTTACAGAGTCACACTCCTGATGGCCTGCTCGAAACTAGTTGGGTCATCATCTCATGATGCAATCCTTGCTCCCACTGTCATAGAGAAACAGAAGTATCTCTCAGGTGGGTGAGGAACCCTACTAGATCGGCGGAGAGGCTGAGGTTCGTTGGAATCTACTGAATCCCTTGGTTCTATCAAATCATCTGCTGTAGTTCGTATAGCTGGAACTTTTCCAGTTCTACATAACAGACCTTGCCTCGAGCTTGTCCGGATTTTGCTTTTAGACATAGGCCAGACAACCTCAAATCTTAACCAACTTAAGATATGGGCTCTTCCCTTTCCATACCACATATGAAGCGGTAGGCAACTGATTTGATTGGAACCCTATTCAATAGGTATGCATCTTCGTAAGTGCATAACTCCCAAAAGGAAAAAAGGTAACTCAGTATTACTCATCATAGAGCACACCATATCAAATAGGGTGTATCTGCTCCGCCCCGATATACCATCGTGCTATGGTGTATACGGAGGAGTAATGCTGAGAGAGAATCTCATTCTCCTTTAGAATAGTCCTGGAATTCCGTGCTCAAGTATTCTCCTCCTTGATCTCATCAAAGGACATAATACTTATACCCGTATTTTGGTTCTCTACTTCTAACTTATATTCTGTGAATATCTCATAAGGTTCGGACTTGTGTTTCAACAGGAACATAGGTCTGAAACTCAAAAGAGATCATCAGAGAATGTAATGAAGTACAAAGAACCAATCTTGGCATGTGTAGACAGGGGAGCTTACATACATCAACATGTATCATATCCCAAGAGTTCACTAACTCTTTCTCTGTTTCCAATAAACAGAGCTGGTGTCATTATATCTTTGTGACATGACTCGCAAGTTTCATAAGATGTAAATTCAAACTGATTTAAATATGCATCTATATGTAACTTCAGCTAGTCGGGTCACATTAATCTGACCTAGTCTACAATACCTTAAGAAGGATCCGTTCATTTCTGAACTCTTCCTCTTATGTGTGTTCCGTATACTAAGAACTGTAGTTTGATTTAGAACATTAATGCTTTTAGATAACGTGCCTGAACCGATCAATTTTTGATATAGGAAATGTTCAAAACATTGTCCAACAATACAAAATTTTATCGTTTCTTTATTAATAAAGAGACAGATATGATTTTGTATATCAGGTTCGGTATCTAATAACATTCGTTCAGAATCAATGTATTGGTAATACAGGGTGACAGTGACCAACAGACTTGGCTGCAACACTTGCCCCGTTCTCTGCCTCATGAAACTTATCACCCGTTCTCAGTTCTCTACCTATCTGTAGCCCTATGTAACAGATTACATATATGGGATCCTGATCTGGTATCGCATACCCAGGACGTAGAGGATACAGAGAATCAGTTCTTTGTAACGAACACACCCGAAGATGATGCATCAGCATGCACTCTCTTCGTTTGGGCGGCACGGGAAATCTGGTAATCCCCAATTTCCTGCTCTGTCTTATAACAATTATAAGTTGGAGCGGGACCAACGTTCCCCAGCTCAGTATAACAAGCGGGTTCGTTCAATAATCCGTATTATTATCTTGATTAAGGCGTGATATGGTCGCTACCTGGAGAGAGAGAGAAGAAAACACTCAGCGTGCGCTCTTGCAAGAATAGATTGGTTATTATTTTATCTAATCAGGATGGCTCCCACTGCTTTTTATCAAATCTTCCTTCAAACCCTAAAAGGAAAGACTAGCCGGGATTAATTACACACTACAAGTTCGCCAATCTTTCAGCCAGGCCAGTGTCGGTACTTTGAGGGAGGTCCCCCGTGCTTTCGCACGAACCTAATTAATGTAAACCTCGTTTTCCCAGAGGCGTAACCCTGTTGACACCTTTCTAGACACCTACTTGATCGTCTAATTGTAATATGTAAAACTCTCCCAGGAGTAACAATTACTCGCAGCGGGTATCAGGATCCAACTATCTCATAGAAGGTATGCAATCTCATTGTAAATTTCAACACTTGAAATCCCGATAATATTTTGCCCCATGCGATCTATGACCTTGACTGAGTCAACAAACCATAGACCGTAAGTAAAGTTCAACCCGTCATTTCTCGATTGAATTAAACCCACCCGCACGACCCTTGACTGAGTCAACAAGGCCGCACGACTACCCTAATCCAATCGCATCATATGCTTTGCAGATAAGCAATAATCAGCTACCGCACACTACGCCTTGACTGAGTCAACAAACGCAGCACGAATACTAACTATTACCTATCTGAAATGACGGAGGGCTACGACAGGTTTTTAAGAAAACCTTTTGCGTAATGAACTTTATATCGTTGTAGAATCAAATGATTTTAAAATGGAATGCTTTTGAGGCTTTTCTAGTTTTGCTAAAGGAGTCACTCCCGGTGAAGGGATCGTCGGTCCTTTCCTCGTCGAATGAGGTGCGGGATATATCATATATATCACTGTGCAAAGAAAAAACTCTTAAAAGTAATCAAAAGACAAACCGAGTGTGTAGCATCTGTCAGTTATTGCTAAAGGAGTCACTCCCGGTGAAGGGATCTCGGTCCTTTCCTTATCGAATAAGGTGCAGGATATATCATATATACCGCTGTGCAAAGCAAGAACTGTAGCTACCTGTTTTATTTTGAAATTCGATTCTACAACATCTTAGGTTTCTTTTATTTCATTAATCACATTAATGAAGTCCCATCATTTAAGTACCTAAACATCACAGATAAATACGACGTACACTTATGCCATCCGCATTCGCCTCGATGTCCCCTCGTGCACCGTTAGGTTAGGTAACTAACGGCAGAGCAGGGCAGGGCTAGCGCGGGTGTAAAACATAAGTAGCGTCTATATAATATATCATATATACTATATACAGTATCCATCACAGAACATCTCATGATCACATCACAGATATCGCAGCAGAAGAATCATATGAAATATTGGATATACTAGGACGTCCGTGTTTTCAATACGAGCCAGTATAAAACACGGATTCCACGGTCGTGATGAATAGCCAAACCCACACCCCTAGACCCCTACGAGAGCGGCAAGCAACCCTACCAATTCTAGAGTTAGGAGACCCGGACTCGACTCCTCGAGTTGGTCTCCCACTGGACTCCAGAACCCGGTTACTTGTGCCCTCCTCCTTGGGTCTATCCTAGTGCAGAAAAGTAAATAATATACAAATGGTGACAACTTCCGCAACCAGGAAGCGTCCCAATAAAAGAATATTACATACAAGTTTTTACATGAATGAAAATGAAAAACACTCATCTTACATAAAAACCCCCGGCTATTCAAACACGACGATCCAATATAACATATCCAGCAACACATAACATCACATGTCATCAACGTAAGTAAATATGCGCATCCCAATTGTCGTTGACATATAGCAACGAAACCGGCGATATCACATATTACACTTACGGTCACAGAAAAGAAAGTGTAAAACTACAACAGTTAGAATCCGCAACCACCTCAGACATCGCATGCCTGACCAAATGAATTACTTAGACATCACATGCCTAACAATTATAAACCCCGCATTTTAGTCTCATTATCGAAAACTCTTTTCAATATCAAGTCGGGTAATTCAACAAGATTCCCGACAACCTGATCGAATACTGGTCGCAAACTTCAGTAGACGGCCGCACCCCCGATACCATCGACGAAGTGCACCAAGGCGGAACACAGCTACCGCGAGCACCCGAACGGATGCTTTCGGCGACGGGGTTCTCCTACAGTCACTTGGTCGGGGCTATGGAGTGAGGCTGTCTATTAAGTTTATCGGCGAGTATCCGCGTACGCTACGTGATTGCGACGGACTTTTGATCACATCAAAATTCCGTGGCAACCGATCAAGTGAGACTAAACTGCTATGTTTATAATATTCATTCCGTTATCTCATAACTATTTGTGAATTCCAATTATTGTATCCCATTCCGGATAAATAGAAAATGTCAAACTTTCCGATCGAACAATCGAACACCCAAGTTTTCCCGATACAGATCAACACATGAAATAAGTCTAACAACATTCCGTTCGTGCCTCAGTACCAACGGTCCAGCCGTAGAAGGGTCAAGCCAACGCCTCACATGTGGCACGCTGTACTGCCCCAAACCCTAAGGTTCAAAGGGCAGTTCAAGACGGTCACATAATCGAGTTAAGGTTTGTTGTCTTCTAGAGGGTCCATCAAGTTACTTGCACTACTTAGAACGTCGTTAAACTACGGAAAAATCAAACACTTGGAAATTTCCCGACAGGGGAAAAATTGGGTATTTATATCCGGTCGAACTTTTTAACATATTCTAAAATTTATCCGGAAAGCCACACAGACAAAATTTGATACTCCGATCAAAACACCGAATCCCCAAAACAACTCCAGAAAATTCAACTCTTGAAAAAATATTAAAAATACCCATAAAACTCAGGACAGTTAAATAGGAATTACTGTGAAAATAGGTATGGCTGACGTCATCAAATGGCGGCGGAACCGCCGCACGAGGCATGCTCGTGCCGCGGTTCGGCGCCTGTTTAAAATCCAAACAATGTCGTATTTGCACAGTAATTCTTACAATTTCCTGCTTGGTTTTCTGCATATTTTTAATTCCGACAAATCCACAATTTTCAAAAAAGGACAGAGAGCAAGTTTGTGATCGGGTTTCGGGTTCGTTCGGACTTCAAATTCCGTCTAGACTTCGCCTAAGGCTCTAGCTTGGCTCTGATACCACTGTAGGGTTCCTAGGCACCCTAATGAGGTCTCACAAGGCATCAACCATGCCAATTTAAAATTTTACGGTGCCGAGAAACCCTAAACTACGGTTCGTTAGCTAGATGTCTAGGCGAAAAAGTAAACTAGTTAACACTTAACTAAGAGATACGGAAATACAACCTTTGTAGATCCGGTTCTCCACCTCCATAGCTCCGCAATGAAGTCTCCTCGCTGTCCATAACAAGTCCCGGGCTCTAGCGTCGGCTTCATCGGAGAATGGACGAGCTAGGTCATCGATGTCCATGCCGAAGATGATCTACGTCGAGGCATCGCTAAATCAAGCTCCGACTTCACCAAGTCAAGAAACTTGTGAAGAAAACACACTCTACTACTTGGCAAGAGGTAGAGGATGAAGAAATAGGAAGTGGGTAGACTTTAGAATTGGATTTCTCACTCTAATTCATCAATCACCATTGATGAAGTGAAGCTTTCTTCATGTGAAGAAAGGAAGAAGAAGAAGAATTATGTATTGATAAGTTAATTAAAAAGAATAGAAAAAAATCACTTATCATAATTCTAACTATGGTTATGTGTAGAGAATTAACCAAGGTCTAAAGGAATGGTTAGGGTTAAGGATGAGATAAGAATGGTGGACAAAGTCAAAGCTTCATGAAGCTTCAACTAAACAACAAATAAAGCCACCATTCTTTTCTCTTTTCCATTTATTTTCCAAAATGAAATGGATAAATAAATAAGTGAATAAAACAAAACCCTAACCATAATCATGTAACCATGGTTTGATCTTTACACAAAAACCCTAGCATAACATGTATCATTAAACATGATACAATCAAGTGCACAAAAGTATATCACATATACAATGTGTACAATCCGAGTGAGAAAATCCATTTAAAGTGAACCAATACTAGTTAACGCAAAGTAATATATCAAATATATAATTATGCATTAAATCATTAAATCAACACTTGATTTAACGATCCGGTCATATCACATATAACCGACTAGTATCCAATGTATCGGCTTATCGAATCAATCCTTGATTCGATAACTAGGTTATATCGCATACAACCATTCGACACATTCATCGCGAGAATGAAATACGGTATCACATACATGCATTATTCTTAGTCCCGCACATATCTCATATGCGCTCCTATTTCGTTTCGCTTGAGCCAGGAAACCTCTGTGTAGGACTCTAAAGACTCGTCAATACGCCGGCAGCAGATGATGATCATATCAAGCACCCACAAGCCGCAAGCGGTCTGCTAAACGTAACGGCCACCCGGGTATTGAGCGATCAGAAGATCGACGAGCAAGCCCGCTCACACTCCTGTGAATCCAACCAGTAATACTACCGTACAGTCCGGTCTGATCGTCTGATATGTCGCATATCTCGCCTAGGGGTGGTAAACGTCAGACCCCAATAGCTCGATAAGTCGTGTCGATATGAGGTCTATAACTATTCGAGAAACTACTGGTAACACTTACCAGTAAATCTCAGCAACCCTGGCCAGGGATTTCCTGTTATAGCCAATCGAACACAGCGCAACATCAACCCCCTATACCGGGAGAGACGAATCCCCTCCTATCGCTCATTGCCTCCATGTGACTCGGGACTGTACCCAAAAACCACCGTTTTGCACGCCCTCTTGGACGTGGTAAGATGGAAATCAAAGCACAGTGGGAACCACACAAGACTCTATGACGATCTCGGGTCAACAGACTACTCTGTACCAGTGTCACCAGAGAACTGCCATCTGACGTGAGGTATAATACCATCTGGGAGTTCTCGTCGAGTCCGTCCAGTGTACCCAGTCTTTACTGAGCACCCGTATATCATCTCTGATGTCAAACACCAATGGATATGGGATCATCCATCGCCCATCTGTATGGGTCGAGAAGGTACACGCTAGTCTACTCTGGTATATCGATGCCCCGTCTCGATACACCCACGACTAGGGACTTTGAAGGATGTACTTATGGACTACCATGTCCGCACTAGTATGATCCGCATCACAGTCCAGGTAGTCAAGTACACATCCTAAGGGCTTTACCAACATGTAACAGAGAGACAATCAATGTACACGTTAAGGTAAAGATCAACCAGATAGCATACTATCATGTCGAGCAAGAAAGTCCTCCCTATATATGTCCCAGCATCCACTACAATATACATCCAATGTACAGTAATGGCCTCTAGGGCATACATATAACTAACACCAAAAAAGAAGATTTGCCGCAGTTTTACATCCCGATCTTGCTGGCCGTGTCCTTCGATTCAATTGCGACTCCAGGCATGGACGAGGAGACCTTTTTTGTTGGTTTTATCAGTCTCTGGCTCAGCTGGTTCGCCATGCCGATGCATCGATGCTTCATGAGAGCCTCTGTCATCTATCCCGCTCATCGTGTAGCCGAAGGGGCACGGTTGGCTGTTGGCATTGCAGGGTTATCACACTTGTACCATGGGCTGAGCACTGCGGCTAATACTTCGACTCTGGGTGTGGACGTGGTGAGTTTCTCCCTCCATTATGTTACGTCGTAGATTGAGATGCACGTGCTGGGGGCATTCGCGGCACATCAGAGGCTGGATTTCTATGATGCTTACACCTTCCCGCAGCTCATGAGGTTTGTGGATGCTTCTGCCCTTGATCTGACTCAGCTAGGGGCTCTTCATGTGCTGCTCAACCCATATGCTAATGAAGGCGCGATGGTATTCAATGACCGAGTCCTCTCTGCTCCTTCGGGACCTATTCAACAGCTGTTCGATTTATCAAAAGGGAGAGAACTATCCTTGAGGCCTAAGGAAATTATGCAGTTGTATTCGATCAGGCCAGGTTATCCGGTGTTCCGTCGGAATGATGCGGCTCTTTTCATGCGGTATAATCTGCACCGTTTTGCCCGGCAATTGGATTATAACCAGGGTGTTCCCTTCGAGGCATTTTTGGTGGAGCCCAGCTCGTCTCTGGGAGTTGTTCGTGACACCACCCATCACTTCATGCGACTGAACACCGGATCTCGCTTCATGATCCCCGAGGCCGACTACATTCTAAGGTGTGTGGGGGCTTTCACGGGTTGGTACTGACATTGAGTTGGTCCCATCATTGCCGAGGAGAAACGAATACTCTTTGGTTATAGAGCTCCCACCCCGACCCAGGCCATAGGTGTTTCGCTGTGACCACGGACAGTGGTTCGCGCTCCCTTAAGGGGTGCGGGTGCCTTACTCATCCCTGAGGCGGCGGATGCGAAATCGACTCCTCCTATTGTTGGTGTGTCGATGCGCACTAGAGCCCAGGAAAAGGCTTCTGATAAGGCGCCAGCAGTAGTTTCATCAGTTGTGGCATCATCAATGACAGTGTCATCATCGGTAGCACCGCCACAAGAGGATACTGGAGGCAAAGTTGGGCAGCGCCGGATCAAAGTATCGATGGGGAAGAAGCGATCCTCTTCTAGTGTCATCTCCGGCTCGAAAAGGAGGAAGAAGACGGTTACCGGTCTGCTCGACCTATTCCTCGAACGTGAGGTTGTTGCTCAAGATGAACCCATATCCATGCAAGAGCCGGATGATGGTTTTCTCTTTCCGGGTTCGTCTGCCGAGGAAGCCGCACAATTGGCTGAGGCTATAAGGTGCTCACAGGACGAAACTGAGAATGCTGGTGTCCGAAAGAAACCTTATCCTCCCATCATATTCTACAAAGATTCCCCATCAATACGAAGAATATTTATAGGTCCCCTGCAACAAGGAGAAGAGATAGCCCTCAAGCAGCCTATCTCAGCCGCTTCCAAAGATGAGCTGTCATTGAAGAACGGTGGCCACGAATCTACATTTGAACTCCGGCGAGCACACGTTCTCAGGAAGGAAGGACGGCTTGAAAAAGCTATATTAGAAGCATCCTGGCGCATCGGTATGTGTGCTTTATATATTTCTTTTTGCAGTAACTTGTGTTGCTTTTATATATCCTTATCTTTGCGAAAACTTTGCAGGGTCTTCAGCAATGGCAGAGAATCTGAGTTCAAGCCACGTCCTGACTGCGGACTCTATAAATATCCCTGATGAGACACCATTAGGTGTGGAGGAGGTCGTTACAGCTGTTATTCCTGCTGCGGAGCTTCCTTTAGCGGTCTCTGTTCCCCCAGTATCTGTTTTCTCGGAAGAGGTACCCTTACTGGCTGCAGATTTAATGGACCTTTCTGGTGACGGCTTGGAGATTGTGGAACGGGTAATTGAGATCGCCGTCCTTTCATTGGAGCTTGAAGTGGCGGCCGTTGCCCCTCAATTGGAAGTTGTCATACCAGCAAATGTCTCCGGTGATGTTCCTTAGGGAATGGAGGAGGCTACCGAAGTTGCTATCCCTCCGGTTCAAGGCGGAAAGAGTATCAAAGGTAGTCTTGTTATTTTGCTTTAATGATCTCTATAATTATTTGACTCTTTTGTTTTTTCAGAATTGCGAGGATTGGCGGCGTCCATCGTGAATTTATCTCCTGAAAGTCCATTCAATGTCTGCTCGAGATGGCCGCCCTGCAGGCAATATCCCCGCAAAGCATCATCCTCTCTTCTGGGCAAGGTTGGTGTTATTTGACCCGTTCATTGTATTATCATTAGTTCGTATAACGAGGTTGATATGTCTTCTGCAGTTCTGGAAGCTGATGACGAAGTTGACATCCTCGACGCGCCTGGGGATCTGTCTAATCCTCCTTGCATGACTGTAGGTAAGTAAGATTTTGATGTTGCTTTATATGTTCTTTGGGTGTAAATCTCATAGATTGTTCATGGATTTTGACATCCTTGCCCGCTCTTATCCCGCTGGAGTCTCGCATCATTATGCCGATAGGCCCTTATGCCCTACACGCATCTGAACGGATGGAGAAGCTAATTCTTCACTCCTTGTCGGCTCTCATTGAAGATCTTCATGCTGGTAGCTCGATCACAGCCGAAGAATTTGCTGCCAAAGCCAACATTTCTTTGCCTTTTTCTCGCCGCTTACCATGATGAAACACTGGTGGATGTTTGGGTCGAGTTTTTTCGTCGAGTGTAGGCTTGTTTACATGGTCTTGAGTGCACACGCCTTCCCTCAGAGGTCGTGGCTGCAAAGATGAGCTTGCGGGGGCTGATTGAACAGTGTGCCGCAAATCTACAATCATGTGAGAAGAGGCTTAACCAGAAATTCTCGAAGAGGGAACTGGCCTCAAATGATTTGGGGGAACTTCAAGCTGAGCTCACTACCAAAACCACTCATGCATATGGACATTGGCGGGTGTTTCAAGAAGCTATCAGGGAGGTGGTGGCTATTGATAAGGCCGTTATCTTTTCCCACGAGATGGTCGAAGCTCACAAAGTTGCTGTAAAAGAGCTTGAGATTCGAGTCGTCTCGTATCAGGATCAACAGTCTCAGGAGAAGACCCGTCTCGTGGCGATAACCAAGCTTGAAGTCGAGGCTCAGCGGAAGAGTGATGAATTGAGGAGCTTATTGTGCCGTCCGCCGGCTTAAAGAATTTTTGTATTATATCTACCTCTGCATGAGAGGGTATTTTGTATCTATTTTGATTCTTTTTACGATATGTATCTTGTATTCATTTTGAATTCATGAATAAAGGACATATATTTTTCTTATCTCCTGCTTGCATGTAGCTCTGATGGATGTGGTCCATATGTAGTTTATCTTGATCTTCTTGCAGGGATGCGATGTCTTAGGCGACAAGGTTAAGATCTGCCACCTAAGACTTTTCAACTTTATGAGCCGGGAGGGTCTCATAAGGATTTTTCTCCCTGCGAGTTGAGAGGATCTCGTAGGTGTAATTTCTACTTAGGGGTCGTGAGGACTCCTAAGTGCATTTTCTTGTGAGAGTCGTAAGGATCTCATAAGAGAGCTTTCTCTTTTTATGGGTTGATAAGTTTGTGTATTGATTTATTTCCGAGTCGAAGCATTGCTTTACGATATGGAGATCATGGGTTGATGTATTTCTGAGACGGAGCATTGCTCCGACGGAGGGTTAGGGGTTGATATGTATCCGAGTTGAAGCGTTTCTTTACGACAAGGAGGTCAGGGGTGGACATGTATCCGAGTCGAAGCGTTGCTTTATGACGAGGAGGTCAGGGGTTGACATGTATCCGAGTCAAAGCATTGCTTTACGACAGGGAGGTCAGGAGTTGACATGTATCCAATTCGAAGCATTGCTTTACGATAGGGAGGTCAAGAGTTGACATGTATCCGAGTCGAAGCGTTGCTTTACGACGGGGAGGTCAGGAGTTGACATGTATCCGAGTTGAAGCGTTGCTTGATGTCAGGGAGGTCAGGGGTTGACATGTATCCGAGTCGAAGCATTGCTTTATGACAGGTAGGTCAGGGGTTGACATGTATCCGTGTCGAAGCATTTCTTAACGACAAGGAGGTCAGGGTTGACATGTATCTGTATCGAAGCATTGCTTGACGACAGGGATGTCAGGGGCTGACAAGTATCCGTATTGAAGCGTTTCTTTACTACAGGGAGGTCGGGATTTGACATGTATCCATGTCGAAGTGTTGCTTGATGACAAGGAGGTCAGGGTTGACATGTATCCGTATCGAAGCGTTGCTTGAAGACAAGGAGGTCAAGGTTGACATGTATCCATTGCTTGATGAAAGAGAGGTCAGGGGATGACATGTATCCGTGTCAAAGCATTGCTTTATGACAGGGAGGTCAGGAGTTGACATGTATCCGAGTAGAAGCGTTGCTTTATGACAGGGAGGTCAGGAGGTGACATGTATCTGAGTCGAAGCATTGCTTTACGACAGGGAATTCAGGGGATGACAAGTATCCGAGTCGAAGCATTGCTTGACGACGAGGAGGTCAAGGTTTGACTCTAGGTTGTCTATGAACCGTGGAGTCTTGGAACTGGGGACTTTTTCCGTGGCTCCGATCGGTGGCGTCGCGTCCGTGCCCTGCTGGCATGAGGAGGAACATCGTTGTTAGTCTCTAGGCTGTAGACGTGGCCGTCGAGATCTGGAACTAGGGGACTTCGACGTGTCTCCATTTCGTTGACGTTGTATCTCCTTCTGTTTGGAACGAGAAGGAACTCCGTTGATGATCTCTAGACTGTAGATGTAGCCGTCGAGATCCGGCTTCCCTTTAGCAGAGTCTTGTGGGGAAAATTTGGCTCCCTCTTCATTTGTGCCCATGGACTATATACAGGGGGTCGATGCGATCTCACCTGTAGGGCAAAAGTTTCATTTTTTGTTTCTTTTCGCGATGCTCTATCGTTTCTGCTTTTTATATCGCGAAATTCGCGATCGCCCAATCATTTCGGCTATTTTCTCGTGGTGCCCAATCATTTCGGCTAATTTTCTTTTTCTTTACTCATTGCTTTTTATTGCGAGTTGCCCAATCATTTCGGCTATTTTTATATGCATATTTTTTACTCGCTGATTTTTGTTGCAAGTTTCCCTATCATTTCAGCTATTTCATATGCATTTTTGGCTCGCTGATTTTTTACTGCGAGTATGGAATTTAAGACTTGATACCAATCTTAGCATCAGCATCACTGCGACTGGAATATTGCCATGAGAGAATCATAATTTTCCGTGAAAGGACTTGGAATTTGATACCGATTTAGGCATCAACATCGCTAACACTAGGACATTGCCAGGAGCGAATCATCATTTGCCTCTGTCGATTCGAAAAAAGGTGGCTTAGCAAACAAGGTTAGGATCCTGTCGACTAAGGCTTTTGATTTCATGAACCGTAAGGGCCATATAAAGGTGTTTCTCCCTACGAGTCGTGAGGATCTCGTAGGTGTGTTTTCTCCTTAGGAGTCGTGAGATTCCTAAGTGTGTGTTTTCTTATAAGTCGTAAGGATCTTACGAGAGTGTTTTCTCCTTATATGTCAATAGGACTTACAAGTGTCGTTCACCATATGGAGAAATTTCGCGCCATTGGTGGAGCTTGGTGGGGGAAATGTTTCTTTGTTCTTGTGGATTGTATACAAGGGTTAATATTGAACCACTTATAGGGAAAACTGGGAGATGTGATGGTTTAAGAACAGGTTCATATCTCTGTAGCTTAAGGCTTTCGAATTCTATGAGCCATGAGGGTTTCATAGGGGGATTCTCCTTATGAGTCATGAGGATCTCGTAAGTGTAATTTCTCCTTAAGGATCGTGGGGATCTCTAAGTGTGTTGCTCTCTTATGAGTCGTAAGGATCCTACACAGGTATTTTATCCTTACAAGGTCGAGAGGACCTTGCAGGTGTGCATGATTTTTTTTACGAGTCCGCGCCCTTACGGGTTTTCACAAACTCGCCGGCAGTCCTGCTGTTTTTACTCACGCAGCCCTTTTGGGTTTTCAACCGTGCCCATTTCGCTTGTGGACGTACCATTTTTTTGGCGAGGAAACTCTTGAGAATAATTTCGCCGCATGTGATTCATCCGTTTGCCGGTGGGATTTGAGTTGCAGTCCTCACCGTTGGAACTTGTGGACTTGCATTTCGCTATCACCGTGTTAGCGGCGACGTTGTTAGTTTAGGGGCATCTCGGTCCGTTGTTAGTTTAAAGACATCTCGGTGCGTTGTTAGTTTAAGGACATCTTGGTCCGTAGCTAGTTTAAGGATGTTGCGGTCCGTTGTTAGTTTAAAGACATTACGGTCCATTGTTAGTTTAAGGACATTGCGGTCCATAGCTAGTTTAAGGACGTTACGGTCCGTAGCTAGTTTAAGGACATTGCGTTCCGTAGCTAGTTTAAGGACATTACGGTCCATAGCTAGTTTAAGGACATTACGGTCCGTAGCTCTGCATGTTTGAGACGGAGTACTATTGGGTACTACTCTTAGAGTTTTGACCCAAAAAGATAGCGAGTGGACATAGGCGTCGTTATCTATCATTGCCCTGGGCCATGGCTCGTCAGGCGTAGTATTTTTTCAGGAATCAGCCGTTTATTGGCCGGAAGGGTCTTTCGCCCTGCATGTCCATGAGCAAGTAGGCTCCACCTTGGTAGACCTTGTCTACGATGTACGGGCCTTCATAGTTCGGCTCGAATTTCCCCCGTTTAGTACGATTGGGGATCATAAGCCTTTTTAAGACTAGCACGAGTTCGTCTTGGTGGAATGTTCTTGGCCTAGTCAGTCTTTCGTATGAGCGCGTCATCCTTGCTTTGTAAGCTTCTAAATTTTTCTGCGCCATGAGACGAGTTTCATCGAGGGCATCAAGTTCCTCGGGCCGAAGATGGGCATTCTCTTCGTCTGTCAGCTCGTATCGAACTGCCACTCGTAGAAAGGGTAGCTCTATCTCCAAGGGAAGTACCGCTTCCGTGCCGAATACTAACGCAAATGGCGTTGTGTTTGTGGCCATCTTGAACGTGGTCCGATAGGACCAGAGAGCTTCATGCAATCTCTCATGCCAGTCCTTTTTATTTCTGGACACCGTTTTCTTTATGATCTTTGTCAAGGTCTTGTTGAAAGCCTCAGCTAGACCGTTAGCTCGGGGATTATAAACTGAAGAATATCTCCAATCTATTTTATGCTGCTGTGCAAAGCGGCTGATCTTATGGCTTCTGTAGGCTGGCCCGTTATCATAGATAATCCATCGCGGAGTGCCGTACCGGTAGATGACATGTGTCTTGAAGAAATGGAGGATGTTCTCCGTCTTCACCTCTCTTAGCGGTATTGCTTCTGCCCACTTGGAGAAGTAATCGGTTGTTGCCAGTATGAACCGATGTCCCTTGGACGATACTGGCTCGATGGGCCCAATTATATCGGTTCCCCACATTTCGAATGGCCAGCTAGCCAATGTTGGATGTAGCGGATTCGGATGCTGGTGGATGAAGTCCCCATGAATTTGGCACGAGTGACACTGCTTCGCATATTCAAGGCAGTCCCGAATCATCGTGGGCCAATAGCAACCCATTCTTTTGATCTTCAGCTTCATCTTTGGCCCAGCTTGATGGGAACCGCAGAGTCCGTCATGAGTTTCTTGAACGGCCCTTCTTACTTCTTATGGTCCTAGGAATCTCATCCATAGATAATCGAACGATCTCTTATAATGAGTACCATTGAAGAAGGCGAAAGACAGGGCTCGCTTCATGAGCTGATGTCTTGACGACGCGTCTTCGGGCGTTCGATAGGATTTGAAGTAGTCTACGAAGACTTCTCTCCAATCCTCTGCCCTTTCTTCATCCTCCAATTGGAAGGCCTCTTGTTCGGTTGCTTCCTCTCCTTTAGACGTATTCGGAGATATTTCTGCTGGTGCGAGAATTTGGCGACTTCATACAATGATCTTTACGTCATCGAGGTTTTCGTCGGTCAGTCCTTAGCGAGCTTGGCTAACGCATCCGCTTTACTATTTTCCGCACACGGTATGCTTTCCAGGATGTAGGAGGGGATTTGCATCAGCAATTGCTGCGCTCTTTCACCATACCAGATCAGTTCTGGCTTGCACATCTAGTATTCGCTTTACTTGGTTAACGACCAGCTGGGAGTCTGCATATATGAAGAGGTTTTCGATGCCCATGTCGAAAGCAATCTCGAGACCTTCTATCAAAGCTTCATATTTAGCTTCATTGTTTGTTCTTGGCTTCGTTAAGGAAAGAGCAAAACGCATAATCCCTCCTTGTGGAGTCACAAAGATAAGGCCTACCCCGGCTTTAATCATGGGGGTGCTTTGCTTCCGTCTCTTCATAGATGATGCACCATCGAAGTAGAGTTCCTATCGTGTATCTCTCCCTTCTTTCTCCCCGTCGATTGCGTCAAACGCGTGTTTGTCCGACAACTCGCAGTTCAAGGGAGAGTCGGCAGGTATCGGATGCTCAGCGAGAAAATCGGAGATGGCCTGGCCTTTTATTTCCTTGAGGAGTCGATATACTATCGAGAACTCCATCAAGAGGAGGGCCCATTTGGCAAGCCTTCCTGCTAGCATGGCTCTTGACATCAAATACTTGAGTGGATCCACCTTTGATATGAGATGGACCTCATGTGCCAATTCATAATGTCGAAGCATCGTTACCGCGAAGATCAGTGCCAGACAATGCTTTTAGATGGGGGAGTAGTTATTTTCTGCCCCTAGGAGAACTCGACTCAAATAGTAGAGAGCTATCTCCTTCCCCTGGTCATTCTCTTGTACCCATAGCGCGCCTAAAGAACCTTCAAGGGCTGTTGTGTACAGGATGAGGGTCTTTCCCTTGACCGGAGCGGTCAGTATCGGCGGGTTCTGCAGATATTGCTTGATTTCATCCAGTGCATTTTGGCATTTACGATCCCAAATGAACGGGGTCCCCTTCTTCATTAGATGGTTATAGGGACGACACTTGCCGGAGAGGTTGACTTGGAGTTTGACACCTGTTTAGGAATCATTATCGCTACAACTAAGATATTACCAGGATTGACTCATCATTTTCCCCTGTCGATTCGGACAAGGGTGGCTTAGTAGATAGGGTTAGAATCCTGTCGACTAAGACTTTTGACTTTATGAGCCGTAAGGGTCTCATAAAGGGTTTTCTCTCTACGAGTCATGAGGATCTCGTAGGCGTATTTTCTCCTTAAGGATCATAAGGATTCCTAAGTAATGTCTTCTCTTGTAAGTCGTAAGGATCTTCCAAGAGTGTTTTCTCCTTAAAATTCGAGAGGTCCAACAAGAGTTATTCACCATATGGGGACATTTCTTACCGTTAGTAGAACTTGGCAAAGAAATATTTATTCGTGCCTGTAACAACCCTAATTTTCTTATAAACTTTTTCCTATAGAAATTTTCTTTCAAATATATATATATATATATTTTAAATTCCATAAAGGGGTATTTATTGCCTGAGCACAAGACTTAAGTAACTTATTAGCAATTTAATTACAAGAAGGAGTTTGTAGCTCATTGGTAATATCTTGCACTGCTGAACCAATCCACCAGAGTTCAAATCCCATACCCCACATTATTTTTAATATTATTTTGTTTTAAATCCTTTGGAAGCCCAACAGTCCACACACCGTAACTTCCAAAAATTGAACTACACTTTAAAAACTAAACATATCAGAGGCTATACTAGACGACCCCCCACCCCTCCATGCCCTGACTCGGCCGAGTCAGCCGGCGGACCGGCCGACCCGGGCCGGCGCCGCCGGCCGGAGTCGGCCGGACGGCCGAGTTCCCTTCTTCAATGTTGTGTCTCTTCATCTTCTAAACCCCCAATGTACACTTCAAATTCCTAGATCGGTTTCAGAGACCTTTGAAATCCCCATTTACTCCATTTTAATGATTTTTAATACATTTTTACATTAAAATCTTTCATATACCTTATTTACTCAAATTTTTAATGATTTTATACATTTTTACATTTTTTTTATTTAAAAACCCTTCACCTATCCTACCCCTAGCCTACCCTACCCCTAGCCTACCCTATAAATACACCCTCTACCCTCTCATCCCAAAATCCTAAACTCACTCTCTCAAAATTTTCCAAGAGTTGTGTACTTTGAAAATAAGCTCGCGGCGAAGCTCCGACGAAATTCCGGCGGAAATTCCGGCGACGTTTTTAGAAACAACCGGCGACGAAGCAACGCCTCAGCAACTCCTTTAGTTCCCCTACACTCCTTTGCCTAATTGAAACCCGTAAGTCCCATTCTATCCCCCTTTCTATTTCTTTAAAATACGAAACTACGAAACCCGACGGAATCGGAACAAATCCGATTTTCGATTCGGTTTTCTATAAAATTTCACTTCTCATCAATGCATTCATGTTTAAACATCTTTATTTTGACTATTAAAATTTTTAAAATCAATTTGAACAAGTTTCATCACATGAAATGATAACATTTTCAATTTATCGTATTTTTCACTTTAATACCATCATGTTTCGATTTCACATTTAACCCTTTAACTTTGCTATACATTTAAAGTAGAGCACGAGGTAATGACCTACCTCCACACACACGCAAATACAACCCTAAACGATATCATCAAAACTTAGAATACGATAAAAACAATACTTTCATTTAAATACCATTATCTTAATAAAATCAATTCTTAAAGTTTAGCTTTGATACACTTTTAAATAAATACCTCTTATTAGGAAAACACGATAAGTTGTGGATATCGATTGTTTATCTAAACCTGACTTTGTGGTGTCTAGGCTAGGCAAGTGAGCGAAGGTAACTTTAAAAGGCCCGTCTCACGATTCGTGAGCTGATCCCTTCTTTCCTCATTTGTACTTACTTGGCCACAATTGGCGGTGAAGAGGCGATTTGAGGCTTCTAATATCTTGTCGTTTAGACCATTTAGAAATAGGCTAGTTGGCTTAGGAAACGCTAGAATCTAAAATACGGAAAATTTACATCTTTGCAAATAAATACCTTTTACTTTATAAAACCGTTTTCTAAATGATTAGTATTTTACAATCTTTGCAAAGCGCCGCTACAACCCATTTTTGGGGAATCTGTTCGGGATCGTGTGGTTTATCGCGCACTCTCGGGCTAATAGTGCGAGATTCAGACCTCCGCAAGGAGCATTCGGTCTCGAAAGGTTTAAAATACGACATCTTAAGAAAATGAGATTTTTGGAATATAAAATATTTATTAAAATTATTTTTGGTATAAACATATGTATATTTATCATTTAAATACCTATTTTATTATAATATAAAATTTTCACCTTTTTCTAAAAATCATAAGAATAAATTTTACACTAAAATACCATGAACTTCAAATAAATCAATATTATAGATAAATACCTTTATAAAACTAGAATATTTTTACTAGAAATGGCACAATATAAAATCCACATTCATTACAACTCTAAAGACGAATAATGAATACTTGAGGTGTATTTTGAGAAATATATAAAAGTATTTTTACATAAAACCCTCTCAAGTTTTATAAATTACCTTAAGGACCCTAGCAATTATAAGACTTCGATTCACATTTCTGATTGTCAGACTCGGGTTTGAGTCTGATTAATCTGACTTGAATATGATTCAAGTCAATCTATAATCTACAAGATTCCACTTCAATATAAACACTTGAATTCATGAATCCAATATCAATTTATACAGCTTGACTGAACCGAACCATGGATATACATTCCTTTTACATGATTCTCAGTATTCCATTTACATGACTCTATGGTTACAATTGCTTACTGATATCATGGTTTCGGTCAGTCAATCAATCTTATAATCAATACAGTTTACAAGATAACAATACAAATAAGACATCGCGGGGTTTAAGGGGTAGATTGGTACGGAAGGTGTTAAAAGTGGCACAAGACGGTAAGATTAAGACACCTAACATAAATCCAATTGCTGTTGTACCGTGGCATAAACGGTTCCTTCAGTTCCTTATACCTTAGTCTCTGGGGCAAGTGAGACTCCTCTCGTATACACTGGCATCTTTCTGCACCAAGCTACAAACAACAGCGTTAGCACAACAATATAACAATATAATACAACTGTAAAAGCAACTCTCTCTCTCTCACTCTCTGTCTATTCTATTCCTCCCTTATCTTTGGGACTTACCGAGCGACCTGTTCGCTGACGACATTCTATTTCTTTCTTCTTTGAATGTCGTCAGGTGATTCGGACACGACAGAGATCGAGCCATCTGCAGAAGACTTGGAGCAGTTTGCCGAAGATCCAGAAATTTAGTTTCATTGTACACTTTTCCTCTCTGTACTTTTCATTTCCTGTTATGTTACTGTTTAGACATTTTTTATTTCTGTTGTATTTCTTTTCATGCATTGTACAAAGAATGTTAATAAATAAAAGTTCTGTTCTTCTTATTTCTTGTCTCTTGTGTATTTATTTATATTGCTTACATACGCTTAGCGTATGTACTTCTGAGTATATACGTAGCGGACCTCGTCGCGTCCCCTTCGCCGTACACTGGGAAGCGGGGCGTGACAGGTAATGTTGGTGGCCCATGCAGGTCAGAGCTGTATGGAACCCTAAGCAATATAAAACACAAGAACCAGCAACTAAAACATTCTTTACAATCATGTTCCTTGAATCCCATCATTTCTTATTCTTTGAATCATATATCTTGAATCTATCCTAACCCAAAATTCTCTCATCTCTTTTACAATTTTACCAAAACCTCCGCATTCTTTCATTCCTTCACACATTCTTCACATTTTTAAAACCCTTGCACCACCTTGTTATTTTTCACATACTGTCAGCACACCAGCACCAAACTTTCCTTGGATTTGTTACACTTTCTTTTTACAAATTTCGAGCACGAAATTTTTATAAGGAGGGTAGAATGTAACAACCCTAATTTTCTTATACACTTTTCCTATACAATTTTTTTTCAAATATATATATATATATATATATATATATATATATATATATATATTTTTAAAATCCATAAAGGGGTATTTATTGCCTGAGCACAAGACTTAAGTAATTGATTAGCAATTTAATTAGAAGAAGGAGTTTGTAGCTCATTGGTAATATCTTGCACTGCTGAACCAATCCACCAGAGTTCAAATCTCATACCCAATATTATTTTTAATATTATTTTGTTTTAAATCCTTTGGAAGCCCAACAGTCCACACACCATAACTTCCAAAAATTGAACTACACTTTAAAAACTAAATATATCAGAGGCTACACTAGACGACTCCCTACCTCCCCATGCCCTGACAGGGCCCGACTTGGCCGAGTCAGCCGGCGGACCGGCCGACTCGGGCCGACGCCGCCGGCCGGACTAGGCTGGACGACCGAGTTCCCTTCTTCAATGTTGTGTCTCTTCATCTTCTAAACCCCCCATGTACACTTCAAATTCCTAGATCGGTTTCATAGACCTTTGAAATCCCCATTTACTCCATTTTAATGATTTTTAATACATTTTTACATTAAAACTTTTCATATACCCTATTTACTCCAATTTTTAATGATTTTATACATTTTTACATTTTTTTATTTAAAAACCCTTCACCTACCCTATCTCTAGCCTACCCTATAAATACACCCTCTACCCTCTACCCTCTCATCCCAAAATCCTAAACACACTCTCTTAAAATTTTTCAAAAGTTGTGTACTTTGAAAACAAGCTCGCGGCGAAGCTCCGACGAAATTCCGGCGACGTTTTTAGAAACAACCGGCGACGAAGCAACGCCTCGGCAACTCGTTTAGTTCCCCCTACACTCCTTTGCCTAATCGAAACCCGTAAGTTCCATTCTATCCCCCTTTCTATTTCTCTAAAATACGAAACTACGAAACCCGACCGAATCGGAACAAATCCGATTTCCGATTCGGTTTTCTATAAAATTTCACTTCTCATCAATGCATTCATGTTTCAACATCTTTATTTTGACTATTAAAATTTTAAAAATCAATTTGAACAAGTTTCATCACATGAAATGATAACCTTTCCAATTTATCGTATTTTTCACTTTAATACCATCATGTTTCGATTTCACATTTAACCCTTTAACTTTGCTATACATTTAAAGTAGAGCACGAGGTAATGACCTACCTCCATACACACACAAATACAACCCTAAACGATATCATCAAAACTTAGAATACGATAAAAACAATACTTTCATTTAAATACCATTATCTTAATAAAATCAATTCTAAAAGTTTAGCTTTGATACACTTTTGAATAAATATCTCTTATTAGGAAAACACGATAAGTTTTCGACATCGATCGTTTATCTAAACCTGACTTTGTGGTGTCTAGGCTAGGCAAATGAGCGAAGGTAACTTTAAAAGGTCCGTCTCACGATTCGTGAGCGGATCCCTTCTTTCCTCATTTGTACTTACCTGGCCATAATTGGCGGTGAAGAGGCGATTTGAGGCTTCTAACGACTTGTCATTTAGATCATTTAGAAATAGGCTAGTTGGTTTAGGAAACCCTAGAATCTAAAATACGGAAAATTTACACCTTTGCAAATAAATACCTTTTACTTTATAAAACCGTTTTCTAAAGGATTAGTATTTTACAATCTTCGCAAAGCGCCACTTCAACCCCTTTTTGGGGAACCCGTTCGGGATCATGTGGTATATCGTGCACCCTTGGGCTAGTAATGCGAGATTCAGACCTCCGAAAGGAGCATTCGGTCTCGAAAGGTTTAAAATACGGCATCTTAAGAAAATGAGATTTTTGGAATAAAAAATATTTATTAAAATTATTTTTTCTATAAACATATATATATTTATCATTTAAATACCTATTTTATTATAATATAAATTTTCCAACTTTTTCTAAAAATCATAAGAATAAATTTTACACTAAAATACCATGAACTTCAAATAAATCAATATTATAGATAAATACCTTTATAAAACTAGGATATTTTCACTAGAAATGGTACAAATAAAATCCACATTCATTACAACTCTAAAGACGGATAATGAATACTTGAGGTGTATTTTGAAAAGTATATAAATGTATTTTTATATAAAACCCTCTCAAGTTTTATAAATTACCCTAAGGACCCTAGCAATTATAAGATTTCAATTCACATTTCTGATTGTCTGACTCGGGTTTGAGTCTGATTAATCTAACCTGAATATGATTCAAGTCAATCTATAATCTACAAGATTCCACTTCAATATAAACACATGAATTCATGAATCCAATATCAATCTATACAGCTTGACTGAACTGAACCATGCATATACATTCCTTTTACATGATTCTCAGTATTCCATTTACATGACTCTATGGTTACAATTGCTTACTGATATCATGGTTTCGGTCAGTCAATCAATCTTACAATCAATACAATTTACAAGATAACAATACAAATAAGATATCGCGGGGTTTAAGGTGTAGATTGGTACGGAAGGTATTAAAAGTGGCACGAGACGGTAAGATTAAGACACCTAACATGAATCCAATTGCTGTTGTACCATGGCATAAACGGTTCCTTGAGTTCCTGATACCTTAGTCTCCGGGGCAAGTGAGACTCCTCTCGTATACACTGGCATCCTTCTGTACCATGCTACAAACAACAGCGTTAGCACAATACTATAACAATATAACAATATAATACAACTGTAAAAACAACTCTCTCTCTCTCTCTGTCTATTCTATTCCTCCCTTATCTTTGGGACTTACCGAGCGACCAGTTCGCTGACGACGTTCTATTTCTTTCTTCTTTGAATGTCGTCAGGTGATTCAGACACGACAGAGATCGAGCCATCCGCAGAAGACTTGGAGCGGTTTGCCAAAGATCCAGCAATTTAGTTTCATTGTACACTTTTCCTCTCTGTACTTTTCATTTCCTGTTATGCCACTGTTTAGGCATCTTTTATTTCAGTTGTATTTCCTTTCATGCATTATACAAAGAATATTAATAAATAAAAGTTGTTGTTCTTTTTATTTCTTGTCTCTTGTGTATTTATTTATATTGCTTAGATACGCTTAACGTATGTACTTCTGAGTATATACGTAGCAGACCTCGTTGCGTCCCCTTCGCCGTACACTGGGAAGTGGGGCGTGACATGTTTTGTTGGTGGCCCATGCAGGTCAGAGTTGTATGGAACCCTAAGTAATATAAAACACAAGAACCAGCAACTAAAACATTTTTTACAATCATGTTCCTTGAATCCCATCATTTCTTATTCTTTGAATCATATATCTTGAATCTATCCTAACCCAAAATTCTCTCATCTCTTTAACAATTTTACCAAAACCTCCGCATTCTTTCATTCCTTCACACATTCTTCACATTTTTAAAACCCTTGCACCACCTTGTTATTTTTTACATACTGTCAGCACACCAGCACCAATCTTTTCTTGGATTAGTTACACTTTCTTTTTACAAATTTCGAGGACGAAATTTTTATAAGGAGGGTAGAATGTAACAACCCTAATTTTCTTATACACTTTTTCCTATACAATTTTTTTCCAAATATATATATATATATATATATATATATATATATATATTTTTAAAATCCATAAAGGGGTATTTATTGCCTGAGCATAAGACTTAAGTAATTGATTAGCAATTTAATTACAAGAAGGAGTTTGTAGCTCATTGGTAATAACTTTTACTATTGAACCAATCCACCAGAGTTCAAATCTCATACCCCACATTATTTTTAATATTATTTTGTTTTAAATCCTTTGGAAGCCCAACAGTCCACACACCATAACTTCCAAAAATTGATCTACACTTTAAAAACTAAATATATCAGAGGCTATAATAGATGACCCCCCACCTCCCCATGCCCTGACTCAGCCCGACTCAGCCGAGTCAGCCGGCGGACCGGCCGACTCGGGCCGGCGCCGCCGGCCGGACGGCCGAGTTCCCTTCTTCAATGTTGTGTCTCTTCATCTTCTAAACCCCCCATATACACTTCAAATTCCTAGATCGGTTTCAGAGACCTTTGAAATCCCCATTTACTCCATTTTAATGATTTTTAATACATTTTTACATTAAAACCTTTCATACACCCTATTTACTTTAATTTTTAATGATTTTATACATTTTTACATTTTTTTAATTTAAAAACCCTTCACCTACCCTACCCCTAGCCTACCCTATAAATACACCCTCTACCCTCTACCTTCTCATCCCAAAATCCTAAACTCACTCTCTCAAAATTTTCCAAGAGTTGTGTACTTTGAAAACAAGCTCGCGGCGAAGCTCCGACGAAATTCCGGCGACGTTTGAAGAAACAACCGGCGACGAAGCAATGCCTCGGCAACTCCTTTAGTTCCTCCTACACTCCTTTGCCTAATCGAAACCCGTAAGTCCCATTCTATCTCCCTTTCTATTTCTCTAAAATACGAAACTACGAAACCTGACGGAATCGGAACAAATCCGATTTCCGATTCGGTTTTCTATAAAATTTCACTTCTCATCAATGCATTCATGTTTCAACATCTTTATTTTGACTATTAAAATTTTAAAAATCAATTTGAACAAGTTTCATCACATGAAATGATAACCTTTCCAATTTATCGTATTTTTCACTTTAATACCATCATGTTTCGATTTCACATTTAACCCTTTAACTTTGCTATACATTTAAAGTAGAGTACGAGGTAATGACCTACCTCCATACACACGCAAATACAACCCTAAACGATATCATCAAAACTTAGAATACGATAAAAACAATACTTTCATTTAAATACCATTATCTTAATAAAATCAATTCTAAAAGTTTAGCTTTGATACACTTTTAAATAAATACCTCTTATTAGGGAAACACGATAAGTTGTGGACATCGATCGTTTATCTAAACCTGACTTTGTGGTGTCTAGGCTAGGCAAGTGAGCAAAGGTAACTTTAAAAGGCCCGTCTCACGATTCGTGAGCGGATCCCTCCTTTCCTCATTTGTACTTACCTGGCCACAATTGGCGGTGAAGAGGCGATTTAAGGCTTATAACGTCGTATCGTTTAGACCATTTAAAAATTGACTAGTTGGCTTAGGAAACCCTAGAATCTAAAATAAGGAAAATTTATACCTTTGCAAATAAATACCTTTTACTTTATAAAACCGTTTTCTAAATGATTAGTATTTTACAATCTTTGCAAAACGCCGCTACAACCCATTTTTGGGGAACTCGTTCAAGAACGTGTGGTTTATCGCGCACCCTCGGGCTAGTAGTGCGAGATTCAGACCTCCGCAAGGAGCATTCGGTCTCGAAAAGTTTAAAATACGACATCTTAAAAAAATGAGATTTTTGGAATATAAAATATTTATTAAAATTATTTTTTGTATAAACATATGTATATTTATCATTTAAATACCTATTTTATTATAATATAAATTCTCCACCTTTTTGTAAAAATCATAAGAATAAATTTTACACTAAAATACCATGAACTTCAAGTAAATCAATATTATAGATAAATACCTTTATAAAACTAGGATATTTTCACTAGAAATGGCACGATATAAAATCCACATTCATTACAACTCTAAAGACGAATAATGAATACTTGAGGTGTATTTTGAAAAGTATATAAAATTATTTTTACATAAAACCCCCTCCAGTTTTATAAATTACCGTGAGGACCCTAGCAATTATAAGACTTCGATTCACATTTCTGATTGTCTGACTCGGATTTGAGTCTGATTAATCTGACTTGAATATGATTCAAGTCAATCTATAATCTACAAGATTCCACTTCAATATAAACACATGAATTCATGAATCCAATATCAATCTATACAGCTTGACTGAACCGAACCATGGATATATATTCCTTTTACATGATTCTCAGTATTCCATTTACATGACTCTATGGTTACAATTGCTTACTGATATCATGGTTTCGGTCAGTCAATCAATCTTACAATCAATACAATTTACAAGATAACAATACAAATAAGACATCGCGGGGTTTAAGGGGTAGATTGGTACGGAAGGTGTTAAAAGTGACACGAGGCGGTAAGATTAAGACACCTAACATGAATCCAATTGCTGTTGTACCGTGGTATAAACGGTTCCTTGAGTTCCTGATACCTTAGTCTCCGGGGCAAGTGAGACTCCTCTCGTATACACTGGCATCCTTCTGTACTAAGCTACAAACAATAGCGTTAGCACAATACTACAACAATATAACAATATAATACAACTGTAAAAGCAACTCTCTCTCTTTTTCTCACTCTCTGTCTATTCTATTCCTCCCTTATCTTTGGGACTTACCGAGCGACCTATTCGCTGACGACATTCTATTTCTTTCTTCTTTAATGTCGTCAGGTGATTCAGACCCGACAGAGATCGAGCCATCTGCAGAAGACTCGGAGCTGTTTTCCGAAGATCCAGCATTTTAGTTTCATTGTACACTTTTCCTCTCTGTACTTTTCATTTCCTGTTATATCACTGTTTAGGCATCTTTTATTTCAGTCGTATTTCTTTTCATGCATTGTACAAAGAATGTTAATAAATAAAAGTTGCTGTTCTTTTTATTTCTTGTCTCTTGTGTATTTATTTATATTGCTTAGATACGCTTAGCGTATGTACTTCTGAGTATATACGTAGCGGACCCCGTCGCGTCCCCTTCGCCGTACACTGGGAAGCGGGGCGTGACAGTTCCCCTGGATTGTATACAAGGGTCAATATGGACCGCCTGTAGGGCAATTTGGGTGATATGACGGTTTAAGAACATGTTCATATCCCTGTAACCTAAGAATTTTGAATCCTATGAGCCGTGAGGGTCTCATAAGGGGGATTCTCTTCATGAGTTGTGATGATCTCGTAAGTGTATTTAACGAAGTTGCACCCTTCCGGGTTTTCACAAGCTCGCCGGCAGTCATGCTTTTTTTACTCACGACGCCCTTTCGGGTTTTCATCTGTGTCCATCTTGCTTGTAGACGTACCATTTTTTTTAACGAGATTGCGCCCTTCCGGGTTTTCACAAGCTCGCCGGCAATCCTGATGTTTTTACTCACGGCGCCCTTTTTTGTTTTCATCCGTGCCCATTTTGCTTGTGGACGTACCGCTTTTTTTTAGCGGGGTATTCCACTAGATTGTAGGACCTGTTTGTAAGCCTCTTAATATCCTTCATATTCTTTGAGAAGAAAAGACCATTCTACATAGAGATTCTTCCGCCAGTGAGAAATATGCCCCCTGTGTATATTTCGGGGGGAACGAGTACCCACGCCGTCGCTATTTTGGAGACATGTCGCTTCAGAGCTGCTTATTTTTGTTGAGCATAGGCGAAAAACGCCATCTTGCCTCCGCTTTTCACTCATCATCATCGAATGAGACAGAGTCTTGACCCATCTGTTCCAATCGAGCCATTTTATCCATGAGTTCTTGGAAGGTCAGGAACGCCTTTGAATTTGGGTCAAGTGTGGCTATGAGCATTCTCATGACTGCAACTTCATCGATGCGTTGCTCACATTTGACCAGAGATTTCTCCATCGGGTAACATATTGAACCAAAGTCTCATTTGGTCTAACCCTTTTGTTGACCAACGCCGTCATGGTAGTATGTTCGTTCTTATTAGCGAATCACTGACATAAGAGCATATCCATTTCGTCGGAGCTCTTCACGAAATCATTTGGGAGTTTGGCATACCATTCGAAGGTGATGCCCGCGAGACCTGTCAGAGGAGTAGTATGTCATTTTCTCCAGTATTGCCGCACATGGATTTAAATCGCGTAAGGTGCTGGCGAGGATTCCCAGTTCCTTTGTATATGTGGAACGTTGAAAGAGTGTATTCTGGTGGATACTGTATTTGATCATAGTACGCCGGATACGGTCGACCAGTCTTGATTGTCCTATTTGATGCTTCACTGGCATAGTGAGTTTTAACTTGTTGAGCGATATATGTGTCCAGCTTTTCTTTTAGGAATTATTTCCTCCTTAGCCATTGATGAGGTTTGCAGAGGATTTGAAATGTCATCCTTATCTTTAAGACTGACTACAGGCGGTTCATCTGCCAGTGGTTCTGATTGAGCCATTATTCCAGCCATATGCTGAATCAGAAGGGCCATTTGGTTTATTTTAGTAGACATTTCTGCCCCTTCTTCATCTCTCTTTTTCAGAGTGTGCTATAGGAAATCAATATCCGACGCCTTCTCTATTCTTTCTTCGGGTGCGTCCTCGGAATTTTCCTTAGGCAATGGATTAGCGCTTGTTGCCGCATGAGTTAGCATCTCCTGCAGCTTTTCACATTGCAGTTGAACTTTTGTCAGGGACCGAGTTTGAGGTCGATGACTAGTAGAAGCTCGAACTTCGTCTTTGGAATTCACCATATAGACTATGTGAACTGCTATGCCCCCGGGCTTGGGGTGTTTAGAGTTTTGGCCTTTGGAGTTTGCTTCGGGAACTTGAGTTTTATTAGGCCTCTCTTTTTGTGAAAAGCCGCTTTGGTTTTGGGAGGAACCGCTGTATCAGGATCCATCTTGGGATGAGTCCCCTTTACCTGCTTCCACACCTTATATATAGATGAAGAAAGTTGTCACAGGGAGCGAACTGGTTTCTGCTCTCGTGGGATCTCCATGGGCTGTGGAGACTTCTTCAATATTGCGGTAGGAGAATTTTGTCTGACTCTTCATAACAGTTTGAAGCTGTTCCCAGTTGGAACAACAACATACACTACTGGGGTTGAAACAGGACCATACGGAGAACTGCCCCCAGCTAATTTTGTATGATGCAGATATCGACATCGACCGTTTCTTACGGCTGGGATTTGATTAGCTTCAGGATTTTTCCGAGCTTGCCCCCTGTTTCCTTTGAGAGCTTGAATATTCTGCCCCCTACGTCGACCTTGGTCCTTAGTATGTGCCAGTTGTTTCAGGAATGATTCCGTCGGCAAAGCTGCTACTTGGGGAGCCAGCCTGTGGAAGATAGACTTCCTCTGGGCTTCTTCCATCGACGTTGAGGCATCGAGGGTGGGAGGTGGGAGCATCGACCTAAAGAGAAGCCCGTTGATTTCTTGAAGAGCCGGATTGCAGAGATTTGAGGATGAAAGTGGCCCATACTTGACTCCACCATATATGATAAAACCTTAGTTGCTAGGGTGAAAACAAACGCCATTCTTCAATATCCCATCACCCAAGGGCAACCACAAACATATACACCGCGATTATCTGATCGTGGAAAAACACGACACAAGAAGTGTGGATTGGAAAGACGAAAAGGTCCCACCGGGCGTTCTAGAATCTGTTTACCGTCGAAAGCCGGGAAGACGAACATCTTGCCTGAATTTTGGGTCAGATGCTATTTGGTTTTATCCGTCGATCTCTCCGAAGATGCGAAGTTGATTTATGGCACCATGCGTCATTGGTTTGGATAGATGCGTCCATTGTAGCAGACTTCATCAGATTCCCCCTCATTGTGAGGGGTTTTTGATTATGGGGACGCTCTTCCCTGTAGGCGCAATCCCTTGCAGTTAATTACGCTACCGTATCACGGTAACCACTTTCTCCTTCTCCAGAAGGTCACTTCATGTCGTGTGTGTTTGTTTTATTTTGGTTTCCCGTGGATTGTATACGGAGACTAATTTATGTTGTCGCCCGTAGGGCGTGGATTAGTCCAAATCCATATTTTCTTAGATTTGGGTTTAAGGACCGTTAACCTCATTGAGATTAAGATCAACTTAAACGTCTGTTAAGGATACGTTAGTCTAATTTTAGACTAAGATCTACGCAACGGGATTTTGGGATCATTTAGATCCAACGAAAGAGTATTTAGGCTCTATCGTCTTAGTTTAGGGACGTTGCGGTCCATAGTTAGTTTTAGGACATTGTGGTCCATTGGGTTTAAGTACATCATAGTCCGTGGCAGTTTAGAGACATCATAGTCTATAAAGTTTAAAGACATCATAGTCTATGAGTTTAAGGACCTCATAGTCCGTAAAGTTTAAGGACATCATAGTCCATCAGTTTAAGGACCTCATAGTCCGTAAAGTTTAAGGACATAATAGTCCATGAGTTTAAGGACTTCACAGTCCGTAAAGTATAACGACATCATAGTCCATGAGTTTAAGGACCTCACAGTCCGTGGAGTTTAAAGACGTCATAGTCTGTATGGTTTAGAAACATCATAGTCTGGTTTAAAAACATCATAGTCTGGTATTTTGGTTTAACCATTTAGGGATGCACCAAAAGTGATTGGTTATTGGGACCCTCCACCTCTCTGAAGAAGTTGAAGAATTACAACGACATGAATCAGAGGTATGAAGAGATGTACCCTTGAACCAATATTGATTGGGAGATCTATAATCAGGTTTGAGACCAAGATCAGTTAAAAAGATTGTGAGCACATGGGCACAGTTGATCTGAATTAGGGATTTGTATCCAACTTGGGCTCAGCCCACTTAGTTTTGAATAAAATGTTGAACATTTTATTTGGTCTCAGTCTCTTTTTATTTAACAATGTTGAGCATTGATTTGGGTTCTGACACCCTCTTTCTTTTGTCTTTTACTGAGTGTTGAACACTCTTTAAGGCGCTGGGGCTTTATTTAAATAACACTTTGTGTTCCCTCAGCGCTCACGTGAGGAGCATGTGGAGCGCTTGGCGCTGAGTGCCAGACTTGGAGCGCTAAGGCGCTTCTTGTGAAATAGCGCACACGTGAGGAGCACATGGTGCGCTTGGCTTTGAGCGCCAGACCTGGAGCGCTAAAGTGCTTCTTATGAAATAGCGCACACGTGAGGAGCACGTGGAGCGCTTGGAGCTGAGCACCAGACCTGGAGCGCTAAAGTGCTTCTTATGAAATAGCGCACACGTGAGAAGCACGTGATGCGCTTGGCGCTGAGCGCCAGACTTGGAGCGCTGAAGCACTTCTTTTGAAATAGCGGACATGTGAGGAGCACATGGCGCGTTTGGCGCTGAGCGCTAGACTTGGAGCGCTATAGCGCTTCTTTTGCAGTTCTGTTCAGTTCTGTGCTCTGAGAATTAAATTCTCGTTTATAAGAGACTCTGTCTCACAGATCTAAGAACCGAGTTCTTATTTTATAGGAGATGCTACAATTTCTTCTTTTTTTATGAAAGACTTTGTCTTCTAAGAATCTACGAACTAAGTTATTCTTTTTATGGAGGGAGACTTTTTCTCCTAGCTCTATGAACTAAGTTCTTATTTTTATCAAGAGATGCTATGATCTCTCTTTTTATTTATCTTGAAGAAGGTTCTTCTTCTTAGAGCTTGCTCTCCTCTTTTTCTTTTATGAAAACTCGAAACTTATAGGGAGGTTTCTCTTTTTTTTCTGAAGTTTATAGGGGGGTTCCTCTGTACTATTTGGAAAGAGAGATTATTGGACGTTGGGACCCACCACCTCTCCGACGACGCTGAGGGATTATAGCGCCATATATAGAAGGTATGGAGGGATGTACCCTATGAACCATGTCCCACTTATCAGGAGGAAGAATATGTTGAAACTTAAACTCCTAACTGCTGAAAAAAGCCTATTTACGTTCGCGCACGTGCGTCGCACGTGTTGGGCGCACGTGCGTCGGACGTGGCGGGTGCACTTGCGTCGCACGTGGCGCTTGCACATCATGGGGGGAGCTAAGGCCCTAACATGGAGAACTAAGCTCCTTTGAGGATTGAATCCTTGCACGTGTGTTGCACGTGGTGGGCGTATGTGCGTTGCACATGGTGCGCACATGCGTTGCACGTGGTGCGCATGTGCGTTGCGCATATGAACATTATGGGAGGGCAGCTATGGCCCTAACTTGGAGAACTAAGCTCCTTTGAGAATTGAATTCTCTCACATGCATTGCACATTTTTGGCTCACGTGCGTTGCACGTGGCACGCATGTGACGGGCGCATGTGCATTGCACGTGGCGCACATGGCGCTTGCGCATATGCGCTGTATGGGGGGCAGCAATGGCCCTAACATGGAGAACTAAGCTCCTTTGAGAATTGAATTCTCCCACATGCGTTGCACATGTTTGGCTCGCGTGCGTTGCATGTGGCGCACATGTGGCGGACGCACGTGCATTGCACGTGGCGCACATGGCATATGCGCAGTATAGGGGGCAGCTATGGCCCTAATATGGAGAACTAAGCTCCTATAGAGAACTAATCTCTTTTGAGAATTGAATTCTCATCTTTTTCTAAGAGGTATCCCCTCTTATTTATATGGGAGTGGTAGAGAAGGAAACTCTCTTTTTCGGGATGTGGCACTAAAAATGCACCCCCTATGTAATAGAGCATTACTTTATATTACACGTGCGTTTCACATTTGCTCATAAATTTTGATCCCGGATGAATTATGAGGCCCATAATATATCTAATCGAAGGATTTTCCGAGGCACTTTCGATACCATCAGAATTTAGCTAGTTCTCTTTCAGGAGTTTGTCAAAATACTGTCCGGAAAATACGGGTTTGCATTTTCATAAGCGTATCGCTGCCATTTGACACCTTGGGCTCTTTTGCGCAGAAATTTTTGGCGGGAACACCTTTCTTTCTTTTTACTTCACTCACTTTAGAAACACAAGAGAGCTAGAGAGAGGAAGAGGATGAAGATGGCAAAGCTTTTTCTCTTTTGTGATAATGATAAATCTAAGCATAGAAAAATAAATATCAAAGATAAATATCTCATGCCAAACTATGGTTAATAAATATCTAGATATTTTTGTATGTGTGTTAAAGAAAAAATGAAATCAAACCATGGTTCAACTTAGGTCAAGTAAAGAATAGTCAACCATGATTTAAATCATTTTTCTTTTTCTCAATATCTAATAAATATAAAGATATTTATATACCATGTGAGTCTTGTATTGCCATCTTCTATGTATCAACAACCATGATACAAATATATGTATGTATGTGTGCATGGATATCAACATGTGCATATATCCATGCATACATCATAAAGAAAAAGTTTATATAAATGAGATAAAAGTCAATATTAAATCAACACTTGATTTAATAAACTGGTCATATCTCATATAACCCGACCAATAGAAAACGCCCGATTAAAATAAGGTATCATATACACGCATTTAATCGAGCTCCCGTGCATATCTCATATGCACACCACATCGTTTCGCCTAAGCTAGGAAACTCCAGTGTGGGACTCTAAGACTCGTCAATACGCTAGCAGTATGTGATGATCACATCAAACACCCACAAGCCGCAAGCGGTCAGCTAAACGTAACGGCCACCCAGGTATTGAACGATCAGAAGAAAAACAAGCGAACCTGTCAAAACCTCCGTCGAGCCAACTGGCAACAATTACCGCACAGTCCGGTCTCTTCTTCAGATATGTTGCATATCGAGTCTAGGAATGGTATCATCGACCCCAATAACTCAAAAAGTCATGCAGGTACATGGTCTATAACAGATCGAGAAACTACTGATAACACTTATCAGTAAATCTCAGCAGCCCTGGCCAGAGACTTCCTGTTATAGCCAATCATGCATAGCGCAACATCAACCCCCAATACTGGGAGAGACGAAACCCCTCCTATCGCTCATCGCCTCCATGTGCCTCGGGACTGAACCTAAAATCCACCTATTTGCACGACTCAGTAGAGCCGTGGTAGGGTGGAGATCAAAGTACAGTGGGAGGACACACAAGACTCTATGACGATCTCGGGTCTACAGACTAACCTGTACCGGTGTCACCTGAGAACTGCTATCCGACGATAGATATAATACCACATAGGAGTTCTCGGCGAGTCTGTTCGGTGTACCAAGTCTCACTGAGCACCGTATACAATATTTGGTGTCACCATACCAGATGGATATGGGATCATCCATCGCCCATCATATGGGACAATAATGGTATACGCTAGTATACTCTGGAATATCGATACCCCGTCTCGATACACCCACGACTAGGAACATTTCAAGGATATGCTTATAAACTACAGGTGTCCTACTAGTATGATCCACATCATAATCCCAGTAGTCAAGCAAATATCCTAAGTGCTTTATCAACATGTACCAAATGAATAAAAGCATGATCAAGTGAACATGTCAAGATAAAGAGTAACCAGATAGCATACTATCATGTCGAGCTAGACTTTCCTCTAAATACACACACACACACACACACACACACACACACACACACACACCGGTACATACACTATCATATAATGGCCTCTAGGGCATACATATATCCAACACTACCAAGTGTTTTTATTATAAGTCTACTACATGATACTAACGGAGTACGCTACATATCGGACATATCTAAACATACACGGCATGTATCCTATGCAAATTCAATGATAATATAAACAATATGTTTCACGGGGGTGCTATACGCCATCCACCCGATTTCTTAACTCGTAGATACAATCTACTCACAGTGTACATCGTGCTAGTCGTATCCGAAAATTGCCTTGCGCATCCGTGCCACCTCGGAGGTCTCCACAAAGAAACCTAGCATTCATATAACATCACAACGTACATAAAAAAATATATCATAACTGATATATCAAATAAAGGTTCATAGGTTAGAACCTATGACTAACAAGAGCTGAGCGAATGCTAATAACAAGGTATTACCTTCCCGGCATCGCTATTCAACCAAATCCACCAAAACCAGAATAATAAATATGAATACGCAAGTTTAAAAACGTTAAAACTTTTCCAGAACCACACTCAACCACTCCCAGATTTTGACTCAGGGAATCTGGGGAAAACAAAGTATAAAAGAGGCTTATTTATACAAAGATCAGGAAGTGGACCAAAACCAAACCTTAATTCATCAACTTGGCCGTCCAAAAATAGAAAAAACAGTAATTTATGGTTTGGTATAGGAGTTAGGGTATCGTGCTTCAGTGGGTGTCTTCTGGTGATCCTAATAGGTCAATTCTACACTCTGAATATTAAAGATCACAGTTCATCCCAGAATTCCTTTGAACACTAAAACCTAACAAAAAAAACCTATTTTTCTGACATCTTAACAAAGAAATCTGAAACTTTAACATTTGAAAAACTTGGAAAAGATGAATCTTTACCTATTTGGATGGATCATAAAGGAAGTTCAAACTCTTGTGATGTCTGCATAAGGCTTCATGAAGTGGTATTTGCTTAGCTTGAGGTTTTGAACCATTTTCATGAAGAAATCATCAAACTTTTCTTTTGATTTTGTGAAGGGTGGCCAAGATGTAAGGTGAAAGTTAAAGGAAATGAATATGTTCAGTTTGAAAAAGATATGAACATAAGAATTAGGAGAAGTAAGAGGCATAGGGAATGAATGTTATTCAAGGAGGAGATGTAGCACTCATAGGTTAGGACATGATATGATGTATGTGAAGGTTTACCATAACCTAACCTAAACCAAAACACCCTCTTTTACAAATCACACCCTCGACACATAAATACCTTATACAAATAAACACACTCTACAAATAATTACTTCTACAATTAAATACCATAATCTTAATAAAACATTTTTATCATTATTTAATATTCTAAAATAATATTTAAAATTTTTCCAAAATGTTACAATATCCCTCCTTAAATAAATTTGGTCAACGAATTTAAATTTAAACCCAAATTTTAAAACATTTCTATACTTCAATTCAATGGGGTTCCGAAACCTCACACAAGCTTAAAATACTGCATAATGTGTGATAAAGGTTTAAATAGCATATTTACATGCAAGCACATCCTAATGGATCGTGCACGAATAGAAAACCCTCATCAATAAAACTTCATCGAAATCCTGTGCCAATCATCGACACTCGAAATACCAAATTATCATAATGCAATGTATATGCATAGGGAACGAACGTGTGAAACTCAGATAACTGGAATTCCAACACCCGCCATGCTAACCACACTAGTTACAATACTACGTGTGATGTATGAAAACAAAATCAAATGCAACATACGTATATGAAAACAACATCAAGTGCATCATGTGTGTATAAAATAATACTCAAATGCAACCGGTATGCATGAAAACAAAGGGCGATACTCCGCTCATCAAAATATCGAGGCCAAAACAAGGGTGATGTCCAGATCACTAAAATATTAAAGCCAAAACAATGAGTGGTACTCCGATCACCCCAAAACACAAATCAATGCAACTAATATTGAAGCGTACCTGATTCAACGTAAAAAGATGCCTGAGCACCCGAAGCAGTCAAAGCAAGAACTCTCGCTTGCCCACCGCTCACGACCTAACGTCCTTTATCGCTGGATCCCTGTCTTCTTTGCACAGGATCACGATATACACTACCCGTCCAATTTTCGGATGAAACTTAAGTAATCACCGGTGGAGGGGGAAAAGAAAACAAAACAGTGCGTCGGGTCGCTATCCTGTTTTGACGGCTGGCAGGACAGTCCTGGCTTTATGAACGGGACTCATACAATTAAAATACAACCATGTTTTCCTCTTCGTCCTATCGGTGTCGAATGACTGCTCTCGGAGCCATCCACTCACGTCACCACTTTCTTGCTCAACAGATGGAGTCTCCACTCGAGCTCACTTTGGCTCTAGAGTCACTCCAACCTCAAAAAAATGTTCTTCTATTTGCATGGCCGCATCCAATGCTTCTATATAAGTATCGAAATGCTGGGCACCAACGGATAAAAATAGCTACACATCAAGTATGCACACGAATCTCTTAATCCGAATCTCTTTCGTAGGAACCAAATAAGGATCATATCGCGATAACTGGGTTAACTAAAGGTCATACTCGGCTACTATCATGTCCGGAGTCTTGAGCAAAGACTTGAAACTACGTGCTTGGGCGTCTTTAACACTCTAAAGCGGGAATCAGGTTAAGAAAACCTTGGAAAACTCATCCCAAGTCATAGGAGGAAGACCTACTGCTCGGCCTCTCTCAATCGAATCACACCAGGTCTGAGCAAGACCTTCTAAACAAAAGATAGCTAATTCCACTAATCTCGCATTGGAGCATCTCATCAAACGAAATATCCTCGTTATCCTTTCGAGGAATGATAATGGATTCTCTGATGCATACATGCAAACAAATATCGGAGGCCTCAGCCCTATAAATTCTGGAAGCGACACGTCTATCGTCTCAATTATCGGATGCATAACTGATCTCTGAGCATCATGCTGTATCGAAATCTCCGGAGCTGACTGCATAACGACAAGTCTTTGGGTCCGAATAGTCTCAGCTAACGACCCAATCAACTGATGTAAATCCTGAAAACTCATCTCCAAATGAGAAATCTTATCAGAATACGAAAGATCAACTTGTTCTATTGTCACTAGTGTACCATCCTAGTCAATCCTCGCCTCAGACGAGCGTTCCCTGACCTCATCATGAACTGCATCCCACTCGGCTCGTGCAATCCCTAGCAACATGGTGGCTAGAACACGAACAAACAAGGATCGGTTTCTGAATCACAACGGAAAAGCAATATGATGCAACAACTCAGAAGGAAGCAAAGAGAATTATGAAAGAATTTGAAATAATTTCTAAGGTTACTTAAGTGAAATGTCATGTCGTAAATATGTTGTGGAACATACATATGGTACGCAAATCTACTTAAGCTACCTACTCCATCATACCAATGGTAGCCTATAAGTCGAAAGGTCGGGTTTAAGACCCGCAATGTTAAGTATAAGTTCTGTAAGTTCAATTCTAGGTTTCGAAAGATCATACCCAAGACTCCGCATGGTCAAACCTAAAATTTACAAAGGAAAACAAAGTTTGGGTCTAACACCCCAAAGTCAAATCTGAGTTCCACAAGATTAGGCCTGAGTTTCAAAACGTTACAACCTAGACCCCATATGGTTAAACTTAGACTCGACAATGGTAAAACCTAGTGGTCTGATACCAACTTTTTCTTGACCCGAAATGGCACGTGACCGGCACTTGAATCACGTGAACTCTATACGACCCTACATTAATCCAAGTAAGCCAAAAACCCGGAATCTAAAGCATTTTTACAAGAAATAGTGGAGGTGAAGTTTTGAAAAGGTTTTACTAACATAAAATCAAATCTGGTTTGAAAACATTACTATTGTTTAAAAATCGGGCAGCATCTCCTTTGTAAATTTTGATAAAATAGGTACAATAAGCATAATAAAGCATCCTTAAGACGGGAGCAAAATCAACGCCCAATGATGGATCTACAACCGTGCAACACACACACACACACACGATGCCTCAGGCGAATGATCAAAATATAGAAAGTAAATAGAATGAATATACATCAAGTCGACTCCAAACGAGTTCGACTACCACAACAGCACTAAGGTCACGATAAATAATTAGACTTTGTCATTGATGGAGTACTTCTAGATACAAATAGGTACAAAGAAAATGCCGCTACAGAAATAAAATGCACCACTCATGTACATGCGCAACTACGCCCACAAAACAGTAGATGTGCCTAAATTAGCCGCTACTAAACTTGTAGGGTTCCTAGGCACTCTAAGGAGGTCTCACAAGGCATCAACCATGCCAATTTCAAATTTTACAAGTGCCTAGAAACCCTAATACGGATCGTTAACTAGAATTTTAGGCGAAACATGCAACTAGTTAACAACTTAACTAAATGAACGGAAATACAACCTTTGTAGATCCGGTTCTCCACTTCCTTAGCTCCACGTAGACGTCCTCTCCGCTGTACAAATCAGATCTTGGACTCTAGTGTGTCGACTCCATCGGAGAAATGGACGGGCTAGGTCATCGACTACGATGCCGAAGATGATCTACGTCGAGGCATCACAAGATCAAGCTCCCACTTCACCAAGTCATGAAACTTGTGAAGAAAACACGCTATACTACTTAGCAAGTGGTAGAGGATGAAGAAATAGGAAGTGGGTTCACTTTAGAATTGGATTTCTCACTCTTTTCATGAAATCACCATTGAAGGTTGCAAGCTTTCTTTCTTTTTCAAGAAGAAGAAGAAGAAGAAGATAATATGATAAGTATTATTTCAAAAAGAAAATAATATAAATACTTATCATATACTAACCATGGTTAGGTGTAGAGAATAGACTATGGTTAATTAGAATGGTTAGGGTTAAGCATGAAAACAAAATGGTCACTTAGTCAAAGCTTCATGAAGCTTCAACAACAAACAAAGAAAGCCACCATTTTCTCTTTACCTTTTGCCAAAATAAATAAATAAATAAATAGATAAGAAAATGAAAACCCTAACCATTATATAACCATGGTTTAATCCTTTACACAAACCCAAGTTAGCATGTATCATCAAACACGATACAAAAGAGTGCACAAAAGTATATCACATATACAACTTGTGAACTTCAAGTGAGAAAATCCATTTAAAGTGAACCAATACTAGTTAATGCAAAGTAATATATCAAATATATAATTATGCATTAAATCATTAAATCAACACTTGATTTAACGATCCGGTCATATCGCATATGACCGAGTAATATTCAATGTATCGACTTATTGAATCGATCCTTGATTCGATAACTAGGTTATATCGCATACAACCAATCGAAACATTCATCGCGAGAATGAAATACGGTATCACATACACGCATTATTCTCGGTCCCGCACATATCTCATATGCGCTCCTATTTCGTTTCGCTTGAGCCAGGAAACCTCTGTGTAGGACTCTAAAGACTCGTCAATACGCCGGCAGCAGGTGATGATCATATCAAACACCCACAAGCCGCAAGCGGTCTGCTAAACGTAACGGCCACCCGGGTATTGAGCGATCAAAAGATCGACGAGCAAGCCCGCTCACACTCCTGTGAATCCAACCAGTAACACTTACCGTACAGTCCGGTCTGTTCGTCTGATATGTCGCATATCTTTCCTAGGGGTGGTAAACGTCAGACCCCAATAGCTCGATAAGTCGTGTCGATATGAGGTCTATAACAGTTCGAGAAACTACTGGTAACACTTACCAGTAAATCTCAGCAACCCTGGCCAGGGATTTCCGGTTATAGCCAATCGAACACTGCGCAACATCAACTCCCTATACCGGGAGAGACGAATCCCCTCCTATCGCTCATTGCCTCCATGTGATTCGGGACTGTACCCAAAAGCCACCATTTTGCATGCCCTCTTGGACGTGGTAAGGTGGAAATCAAAGCACAGTGGGAATCACACAAGACTCTATGACGATCTTGGGTCAACAGACTACTCTGTACCAGTGTCACCAGAGAACTGCCATCTGACGTAAGGTATAATACCATCTGGGAGTTCTCGGCGAGTCCGTCCAGTGTACCCAGTCTCCACTGAGCACCCGTATATCATCTCTGATGTCAAACACCAATGGATATGGGATCTCCCATCTGTATGGGTCGAGAAGGTACACGCCAGTCTACTCTGGTATATCGATGCCCCGTCTCGATACACCCACGACTAGGGACCTTGAAGGATGTACTTATGGACTACCATGTCCTCACTAGTATGTTCCGTATCATAGTCCAGGTAGTCAAGTACACATCCTAAGGGCTTTACCAACATGTAACAGAGAGACAATCAGTATACACGTTAAGGTAAAGAGTAACCAGATAGCATACTATCATGTCGAGCAAGAAAGTCCTCCCTATATATGTCCCAGCATCCACTACAATATACATCCTATGTATAGCAATGGCCTCTAGGGTATACATATAACTAACAATCTCCCACTTGCACTAGGGCCATCTGATAGCAGTGGTTGTAGTATCTCTTACTCAACCATCCCATAAAAGTCTCTCTCTGGGAAAAGGCCTTTATGAGTGGATCCGCCGTATTGTCCTCTGAGTCTACTCTCCTGACCTCGATTTTCTTGGAGATCAGCCATTTCCATGATCAGGTGATACTGCCTTAGAATATGTCTGGATCACTGATGGGACCGGCGTTCCTTGGCATAAGCCACAACTCCATTGTCTCACAATGGTAGGAACGTAGTTCATCTCTTGAACCAATATACACCCAAACAGCCTCTTTGGTAGCATCTTAAGTAGCGATGTATCCTGCCTTTATCGTCTAGTATGTCACGGTATTTAGCTTGGAACTCTTCCAACATACCGTCCCTCCACTTAGGGTAAAGACAAAGCCTGTGACTGACATTCAGTCATCCTTATCACCCTGGAACACTTCCAGTGATTCTCCCCAGGATCGATTGATACCATCTCACTACAACTATTGAGTATCCTAACATCCATTTAGATCTATCTCATAGATCCAAAACCCAGGATTTAGGAGGTATCACTTTGATCCTATATGGAGAATTATTGTGATAAGCGGAGATTGATCGAGCGTAGCATAGGAAACTCCTTTCTTATCAAGAGTATGTCATCCACGTATTATACGAGGATCACCACCATACTCCCTACTACCTTTTTGTATATACTAGGTTCATCTACCATTTTGATGATGTCAAACTCTTTGACTATCTCATCAAAACAGATGTTCCAACTCCGCGATGCCTGCTTTATCCTATAAAGCATCTTTTACACGTTTCCGCTGCTCCCACTGTCTACGAAGCCCTCTGGCTGTGTACTTACAGACGCTCTCTTCAAAAACATCACTTTAGAAAAGCAGTCATGACACCCAACCGCCAGATATCGTAGTCATGGTATGTAGCTGTGGCAAGTAGGATCTGGATGGACTTAAGCATACCCACTGGAAAAAGGTTTCATCATTATCCATGCCTGGTCGATGACGAAAACCTTTAACAAGTTTAGCTTTGAAAGTCTCAACTTTTCCATCTACACCAAGTAATCGTCTCAAGATATACTTGCTCCTGATAGGGATTTAACCTTTCAGATATAGCAACCAAAGTCCATACTTTGTTGGTGTACATGGATTCCATCTTAGATCACTAAGCATCCAGCCATTCTTACAGAGTCTCACTCCTGATGGACAGGTCGAAACTAGTTGGGTCATCATCTCATGATGCAATCCTCGCTCCCACTGTCATAGAGAAACCGAAGTATCTCTCAGGTGGGTGAGGAACCCTACTAGATCGGCGGAGAGGCTGAGGTTCGTTGGTTTCTACTGAATCCTTTGGTTGTACCAAATCATCTGCTGTAGTTTGCATAGCTGGAACCTTTCCAGTTCTACATAACTGACCTTGCCTCGAGTTTGTCCGGATTTTGCTTTTAGACATAGGCCGGACAACCCTAAATCTTAACTAGCTTAAGACATGGGCTCTTCCCATACCATATCTCATATGGAGTGGTAGGCAACTGATTTGATTCGAACCCTTTTAAATAGGTATGCAGCTTCTCAAGTGCATAACTCCCAAAAAGAAAATAGGAAACTCAGTAGTACTCATCATAGAGCGCACCATATCGAATAGGGTGCGATTGCTCCACCCCGATACACCGTTGTGCTGTGGTGCATTCAGAGGAGTAATACTGAGAGAGAATCTCATCTTCTTTTAGAATATCCAAGAATTCCATGCACAAGTATTCTCCTCCCTGATCTTATCATAGGACATAATACTTATACCTGTATTGGTTCTCTACTTCTAGCTTATATTCTATGAATATCTCAAAAGATTCGGACTTGTGTTTCAACAGGAACATATGTCTGAATCTTGAGAGATCATCAGAGAACGTAATGAAGTATAAAGAACCAGTCCTGGCATGTGTAGACAGGAGACCTTACATACATCATCATGTATCAGTCCCAAGAGTTCACTAATTCTTTCTCTGTTTCCAGTAAACAGAGCTATGGTCATCTTATCTCTGTGACATGACTGGCAAGTTTCACAAGATGTAAATTCAAACAGATTTAAATATGCATCTATGTGCAACTTAGCTAGTCGGGTCGCATTGATATGACCTAGTCTACAATACCTCAAGAAGAATCCGTTCATTTCTGAACTCTTCCTTTTGTGTGTGTTCCGTATACTAAGAACTGTAGTTTGATTTAGAACATCAATGATTTTAGATAACGTGCCTGAACCGATCAACTTTTGATATAGGAAATTTTCAAAACATTATCCAACAATATAAAATTTTATCATTTCTTTAATAATAAAGAGACTGATATGATTTTGTATATCAGGTTCGGTATCTAATAACATACGTTCAGAATCAATGTATTTGGAATACAGGGTGACAGTGACCAACAGACTTGGCTGCAACCCTTGCCCCGTTTTCTGTCTCATGAAACTTATCACCCGTTCTCAGTTCTCTACCTATCTGTAGCCCTATGTAACAGATTACATATCTGGGATCCTGATCCGGTATCAAATACCCAGGACGTAAAGGACACTGAGAAACAGTTCTGTATAAAGAACACACCCGAAGATGATGCATCAGTATGCACTTTCTTCGTTTGGGCGGCACGGGAATTCTGGTAATCCCCAATTTCCTGCTCTGTCTTATAACATTTATAAGTAGGAGCAGGACCAACGTTCCCCAGCTCAGTATAACAAGCGGGTTCGGTCAATATATCCATTTTATTATCTTGATTAAGGCGTGATATGGTCGCTACCTGGAGAGAGAGAAGAAGAAAACACTCAGCGTGCGCTCTTGCAAGAATAGATTGGCTATTATTTTATCTAATCAGGATGGCTCCCACTGTTTTTATCAAATCTTCCTTCAAACCCTAAAAGGAAAGACTAGCCGGGATTAATTACACGCTTCAAGTTCGCCAATCTTTCAGCCAGGCCAGTGTCGGTACTTTGAGGGAGGTCCCCCATGCTTTCGCACGAACCTAATTAATGTAAACCTTGTTTTCCCAGAGGCGTAACCTCGTTAACACCTTTCTAGACACCTACTTGATCGGCTAATTGTAATGTATAAAACTCTCCCAGGAGTAACTTTTACTCGCAGCGGGTATCGGGATCCAACTATCTCATAGAAGGTATGCAATCTCATTGCAAATTTCAACACTTGAAATTCCCGATAATATTTTGCCCCTAGCTGCTATATGACCTTAACATAGTCAACAAACCATAAGTGCTAGTCAAGTTCAACCCGTCATTTCCCGATTGAATTAAACCCACCCGCATGACCCTTAACATAGTCAACAAAGTCGCACGACTACCCTAATCCAATCACATCATATGCTTATGCAGATAAGCACTAATTAGCTACCGCACACTACGCCTTAACATAGTCAACAAACGTAGCACGAATACTAACTAGTACTTATCTGAAATGACGGAGGGCTACGACAGGTTTTTCTGAAAACCCATTGCGTAATGAACTTGATATCGTTGTAGAATCAAATGATTTTAAAATGGAGTGTTTTTTAGGCTTTTCTGGTTTTGCTAAAGGAGTCACTCTCGGTGAAGGGATCGTCGGCCCTTTCCTCATCGAATGAGGTGCGGGATATATCATATATATCACTGTGCAAAGCAAAAACTCTTAAAAGCAATCAAAAGACAAACCGAGTGTGTAGCATCAACCAGTTATTGCTAAAGGAGTCACTCCCGGTGAAGGGATCTCGGTCCTTTCCTCATCGAATAAGGTGCAGGATATATCACATATACCGCTGTGCAAAGAAAGAACTGTAGCTACCAGTTTTATTTTTGAAATTCAATTCTACAACATCTTTAGGTTTCTTTTACTTTCATTAATCACATTAATGAAGTCCCATCATTTAAATACCTAAACATCACAGATAAATACGACGTACACTTATACTATCCACATTCGCCTCGATGTCCCTCGTGCACCGTTAGGTTAGGTAACTAACGGTAGAGCGGGGCAGGGCTAGCGCGGGTGTAAAACATAAGTAACGTCTATATAATATATCATATATACTATATATAGTATCCATCATAGAACATCATATGATCACATCACAGATATCGCAGCAGAAGAAACATATGAAATATTGGATATACTAGGACGTCCGTGTTTTCAATACGAGCCAATATAAAACACGGATTCCACGGTCGCGATGAATAGCCAAACCCACACCCCTAGACCCCTACGAGAGCGGTAAGCAACCCTACCAATTCTGGAGTTAGGAGACCCGGACTCGACTCCTCGAGTTGGTCTCCCACTGGACTCCAGAACCCGGTTACTTGTGCTCCCTTCCTTGGGTCTATCCTAGTGCGGAAAAGTAAATAATATACAAAGGGTGACATCTTCCGCAACCTGGAAGTGCCCCAATAAAAGAATATTACATACAAGTTTTTACATGAAAGAAAATGAAAAAACACTCATCTCACATAAAAACCCCCTGGCTATTCAAACACAACGATCCAATATAACATATCCAGCAACACATAACATCACATATCATCAACGTAAGTAAATATGCGCATCCCAATTGTCGTTGACATATAGCAACGAAACCGGCGATATCACATATTACACTTACGGTCACAGAAAAGAAAGTGTAAAACTACAACAGTTGGAATCCGCAACCTCTTTAGACATCGCATGCCTAATCAAATGAAATACTTAGACATCGCATGCCTAACAATTATAAACCCCGCATTTTAGTCTCATTATCGAAAACTCTTTTCAATATCAAGTCAGGCAATTCAATAAGATTCCCGACATCCTGATCGAATGCTCGTCGCAAACTTTAGTAGGCAGCTGCACCCCTGACGCTGTCGACGAAGTGCACCAAGGCGGAACACCGCTGCCGCGAGCACCTGAACGGATGCTTTTGGCGACGGGGTTCTCCTATAGTCACTTGGTCGGGGCTATGGAGCGAGGCTGTCTATTAAGTTTATCCGGTGAGTATCCGCATACGCTACGTGATTGCGACGGACTTTTGATCGCATCAAAATTCCGTGGCAACCGATCAAGTGAGACTAAAGTGCTACGTTTATAACATTCATTCAGTTATCTCATAACTACCTGTGGATTCCAAGTATTGTATCCCATTCCAGATAAATAGAAAATGATAAACTTTCCGATCGAACATCCAAACACCCAAGTTTTCCCGATAACAGCACAACTCTTGAAATAAGTTTAAAAACATTCACTTCGTACCTCAGTACCAACGGTCCAGCCGTAGAAGGGTCAAGCCAACGCCTCACATGTGGCACGCCGTACTGCCCCAAACCCGAAGGTTCAAAGGGCAGTTCAAGATGGTCACATAATCGAGTTAAGGTTTGTTGTCTTCTAAAGGGACCATCGCGTTACTTGCACTACTTAGAACGTCCTTAAACCACAGAAAAATCCAACACTTGGAAATTTTCCGGCAGGGGAAAAGGTGGCTATTTATATCCGGTCGAACCTTTTAACATATTCTAAAATATCCGGAAAGCCACATAGACAAAGTCTGATAATCCGATCGAATCATCTAAGCTCCAAAACACCCCAGAAAACTCAACTCTTGAGTTCAAATTAAAAATTCCCAAAAAACTCAGCACCTTCAAAAACAAATTACTGTGCAAAATAGGAAGGGTGACGTCATCAAATGGCCGCAGAACCGCCGCAGAAGCCAGACTTCTGCCGCGGTTCCGCCGCACTTTGGACACATCGTTTGGAAAATTTTGCACCGTAATTCTTAGAATTTCCAGCTGAATTTTTAAAGCATTTTTAATCTGGAAAAAACCCAGTTTTTGAAAAAAGTCCAGAGAGCTATTTTGGAATTAGGGTTTCGGTTCGATCGGACTTCAAATTCCGTCTACGCATCGCCTAAGGCTCTAGCTAGGCTCTGATACCACTGTAGGGTTCCTAGGCACTCTAAAGAGGTCTCACAAGGCATCAACCATGCCAATTTCAAATTTTACAAGTGCCTAGAAACCCTAATACGGATCGTTAACTAGAATTTTAGGCGAAACATGCAACTAGTTAACAACTTAACTAAATGAACGGAAATACAACCTTTGTAGATCCGGTTCTCCACTTCCTTAGCTCCACGTAGACGTCCTCTCCGCTGTACAAATCAGATCTTGGACTCTAGTGTCAACTCCATCGGAGAAATGGACGGGCTAGGTCATCGACTACGATGCTGAAGATGATCTACGTCGAGGCATCACAAGATCAAGCTCCCACTTCACCAAGTCATGAAACTTGTGAAGAAAACACCCTATACTACTTGGCAAGTGGTAGAGAATGAAAAAATAGGAAGTGGGTTCACTTTAGAATTGGATTTCTCACTCTTTTCATGAAATCACCATTGAAGGTTGCAAGCTTTCTTTCTTTTTCAAGAAGAAGAAGAAGAAGAAGATAATATGATAAGTATTATTTCAAAACGAAAATAATATGAATAATTATCATATACTAACCATGGTTAGGTGTAGAGAATAGAATATGGTTAATTAGAATGGTTAGGGTTAAGCATGAAGACAAAATGGTCACTTAGTCAAAGCTTCATGAAGCTTCAACAACAAACAAAGAAAGCCACCATTTTCTCTTTACCTTTTGCCAAAATAAATAAATAAATAAATAGATAAGAAAATGAAAACCCTAACCATTATATAACCATGGTTTAATCCTTTACACAAACCGAAGTTAGCATGTATCATCAAACATGATACAAAAGAGTGCACATAAGTATATCACATATACAACTTGTGAACTTCAAGTGAGAAAATCCATTTAAAGTGAACCAATACTAGTTAATGCAAAGTAATATATCAAATATATAATTATGCATTAAATCATTAAATCAACACTTGATTTAACGATCCGGTCATATCGCATATGACCGACTAATATTCAATGTATCGACTTATCGAATCGATCCTTGATTCGATAACTAGGTTATATCGCATACAACCAATCGAAACATTCATCGCGAGAATGAAATACGGTATCACATACACGCATTATTCTCGGTCCCGCACATATCTCATATGCGCTCCTATTTCGTTTCGCTTGAGCCAGGAAACCTCTGTGTAGGACTCTAAAGACTCGTCAATACGCCGGCAGCAGGTGATGATCATATCAAACACCCACAAGCCGCAAGCGGTCTGCTAAACGTAACGGCCACCCGGGTATTGAGCGATCAGAAGATCGACGAGCAAGCCCGCTCACACTCCTGTGAATCCAACCAGTAACACTTACCGTACAGTCCGGTCTGTTCGTCTGATATGTCGCATATCTTGCCTAGGGGTGGTAAACGTCAGACCCCAATAGCTCGATAAGTCGTGTCGATATGAGGTCTATAACAGTTCAAGAAACTACTGGTAACACTTACCAGTAAATCTCAGCAACCCTGGCCAGGGATTTCCGGTTATAGCCAATCAAACACTGCGCAACATCAACTCCCTATACCGGGAGAGACGAATCCCCTCCTATCGCTCATTGCCTCCATGTGATTCGGGACTGTACCCAAAAGCCACCGTTTTGCACGCCCTCTTGGACGTGGTAAGGTGGAAATCAAAGTACAGTGGGAATCACACAAGACTCTATGACGATCTCGGGTCAACAGACTACTCTGTACCAGTGTCACCAGAGAACTGCCATCTGACGTAAGGTATAATACCATCTGGGAGTTCTCGGCGAGTCTGTCCAGTGTACCCAGTCTCCACTGAGCACCCGTATATCATCTCTGATGTCAAACACCAATGGATATGGGATCATCCATTGCCCATCTGTATGGGTCGAGAAGGTACACGCCAGTCTACTCTGGTATATCGATGCCCCGTCTCGATACACCCACGACTAGGGACCTTGAAGGATGTACTTATGGACTACCATGTCCCCACTAGTATGATCCGCATCATAGTCCAGGTAGTCAAGTACACATCCTGAGGGCTTTACCAACATGTAACAGAGAGACAATCAGTATACACGTTAAGGTAAAGAGTAACCAGATAGCATACTATCATGTCGAGCAAGAAAGTCCTCCCTATATATGTCCCAGCATCCACTACAATATACATCCTATGTATAGCAATGGCCTCTAGGGCATACATATAACTAACAATACTAAGCGGTCAAATCTGCACAAAACTACGGCTCAAGGGGGTGAGTTTCCAACTCGTAAGTAGTATTATATAACGAGCTAAAAATCGCATGGATAAGCAGTGAATTATCTAAAAAAGATAAATATGTACATCAAGGAGGGTAAAATGACATGCATCAAAACTAGAGTTCGAACAATGATATATATGATGATAAGCCCTCATGTACGCTCATGTGCCGCTATCCCATATGTAAATCTGTGTTTGGTTATTAAGTCAATATCAACTAAACAATATCAAGCAACATAACCACAAGCATCTGAAAGCATGTGAATAACGAAAATAAATGCAATACTACGCAACGTAATGATGTTCCATCATCAATAAATGGCAACTCAATGCGTACCCATATACCGGTGTCAAATCACAATCACCGTAGCCGTAATATCTATAGCACACGACCAAATATAAATAGAAGCAAGGCTATAATACGTAATGCATGCATCCATATTCAATCCAATAAAAGTAGCCGAAAGATGTATGTATGTTAAATCTTTTCAAAATAGCCATACGATATCTATATCATGGCACTAGTAGCGGACGTTGATGTGCAAAGAAAATATGTGTTTCATCTAAATATACGTTCCGGACTTATTTATTTGAAAATGATGTAGAAGGGGTTTTATTTTGAAAGTTTCTGTGCTGATCATTGGCACATGGAAAATATGCGACTATAACTCTTTATAAAACCCTCTTCAGTATATATCGATATATGAAAATACTATTCAGGTACTGTCTCGTGGACCAGTCCTGTTCGTCTAATATATATACAGCATACTATATCTCATTAGTGCAACGTATTTATCTCGATCCCTCTCACACACACACAATATATATCCATCTCAGTGCAGGGCATCTATATCGATCCCTCACACACATACACAAAATATATCTATCTTAGTGCATGGCATCCATATCGATCCCTCACATATACCCGTAGAGATAACGTGTGTCAACTACCTTCAATCACTCATGGATTGTTCATAATATATCCTTAGAGACATCCCATGTCAACTACCCTCAATCACTCATGGATTGATCACATATATATCATTGATCCCCGACTATATCCACCATGTCCGAATCATAATCCACTTTCTCATATTCTTTCCATATATATAAATACTCAATCTTTTAGGATTGATATCATATCACATCATATCCTCATACTCTTTTAGTCTGTATGAACTAGTTATAGCACATATGGGTAATATATAACAGCATTAGCTAATATAATAATAGTAACACGAATGATAATTTAACCATAGCATATCGAATAAAATGAATAAAGCGTAAGCAAATAAGATGTATGGTAAGCGTAATGTAAACGAACAGTAAAGGAATATATATTGTAAGACCCCATATATATATGTTTGTAAAGTATAACGAAACGTTGGTTGTAAATAAGAAGGCTGCGTTATTTTAAAATATGTAAATGCCCTTTTTAAATCCAACAACACGTCCTTGTTATCACTTTTGAAAATATTAAATGAATTATTGTTTTGAAATTAGGGGTTATAATCCGAATATCAATGTTGGGGTCAAAAATTACACCCCGGTTGACTAAGTCAAAATCAAAGTTAACCCCAAGTAAGCGGGCCCAAGCCCAGATCAAGTGGGCCCATGCCTAAGTCGAGCCCCGCGGCCGGCCTTCCCCATGCCAAAATGAAATCATGTAATAAATAATTTTGATGTAATTTTTTTATGCATGAATAGGCATAAAGCCAAATTTTTGAAAAGCCCATGGCCTATGTGCAAAATAAATGAGCACATGAGGCATGGGATGGGAAAATGTCATTTCGTAAAGCCCAAGGGGCTATATGTAAGTTTATAAGCCTATAAAAGGCAGCATGATAATGAAATAAAAAAAGGACAATTCATTCTCCCCAAAAATTAGGGCCCGTGCCTCCTTCCCCTTTCTCAAGGTTCTAAATTCTTCTCCCCCCTTTTAAATTAAATCAAGAGTTTAACTCTTCCTTTTTTCAAAAATAAATAGTTTTTCACCATAAAACCCATGAAGGAGAGCTCGGATCTGCCATCAAATCCCTAAAATGGGAGATTTTAAGTCTCATTTCCCCTTTCCCCAAGATCCAGCCAACAAAGAGGAAATAGAAGGATACCCATCTCCAAAAATCCCATTCCAGGAGGAGCCGAGGCTCAAAAGAAGATCCAAAGATTTCTAGGACTTTAACTCAATTCAAGATCTGTTGGAGTTGAACTCCATAAATCAATCCCTTTTTAGGAGTTTAACTCCAAATCTATACATAATCCCCGTTAGAAGTTCTACTCGAAAGCCCCCCATTGGGAGTTCAACTCCTAATCCAGAGGCTATGTCCCATTTCCGTTGGTGTTTCCAGCGGTCTTGTGCCGTGCACATGACCCGCGGACTCCTAGCGGTCGCATGCGCCTCACGTGACCTGCAGGTGCTAAGCGGCCATGTGGGCCTCACGCGACCCACGGGCGCTCAGCGCCCAACGGTCGCGTGCAGCTCACGTGACCCCCTAGTGGCCGGCGGTCGTATGCTACGCACGTGACCCGTGGACACCCAGTGCCCACGCGCCGGCACGTGACCCGCGGGCTCCAAGCGCCCACGCGTCAGGCACGTGACCCGCGGGCTCCAAGCGCCCACGCGCCAGGCACGTGACCTGCGGACGCCAAGCGCCCACTTGCCAGGCACGTGACCCGTGGGTGCCCAGCTCCCACGTGCCATGCACGCGTCTTTAAGACACTCCCCACCCTCATTTTCTATGCACTCCACACCAGAAACATGTCCCCCGTTAGGAAAATTTTTCTAATAGGGCGCTGCCCCGCACCCCCGTAAAACTCTGCGGGGCCCCCGGTATATCCAAAACCCCTCAAGACACACATACGCATACTGCACATTGAGTCCGCACGACTAGTACGACCCGTCAATCCGAGGTTCTCTCGCTCCAAAAGCGAGGGGTAATTAACGGCAGCTTAGTCCGCGGCTGCCGGAATTTGGATCCCCACAATCAATAAACCCCCGCCTACCCTAGGCAGAGGGAATCTGTAGTACACCTGAAAAGCGACGCGTATTCCCGTCTTAATACGGTGACGAAAAACACCCTACAGATTCTGGCACGTCCGGTGGGGCATTTTCTCTCCTCCTATATTTCGGGTTAAACGTTCATGCAAACTCAATCAATATACATATCGATTTCCTATACTTAAATCATGCTTCTATTTGCATGTTAACGACTTTCGACTGCAATCTTCGGACGCAACAAAATGTCTCCAAGGATAATCTCAGCTCTCAGCACAACTCCCATCTCCTACACGATGAAGATGGACGCCAGGACGGTCCTCCCGGCCAGTCTCGGGCGACAGTGGGAAGAGTCGCCCCTACCATTTAGCTCTATTCTGTTCATGCCAGCTAGCGCGATCCCAACTTCTCAAGCTCCAGTAATAGACAAAACGGCCTCGAAAGGCAGGAGGCCAAATGTGGTGATCTCGAGGGCACCACTATCCCAACGCAAGTCGGTGTTTGAACGACTTTCCTTGGCCCCAGCTGGGGGCAAGGCCATCAACACCAACAATGTAACAAGGCATCTCGAGAAAGCTCCGGCGGTGCCCCTAACAACTGCTCGATCGGGTGTCTTCTCTAAGCTCCCCGCCAATCGACTCACGATGGCTTCCTAGATAACGGATGCCCGCCGAACCCTCAAAATAGAGAAGCTAGGACAGAAAAGGCTCAGATATAGAGCCAACAAAAGGGCTAAGGCTCATGCTAGGGTGAACTTCATGAGATTCCAAGAATAGGGTTACCCCGCCAAAGATAAAGAGATGGCTGGATATGTGGTCCACACCGTCTACATGGCCGGACATGAAGAAACGAACCCTCCTATGCTTCACAACCATGGTGATGATATGGTTGACGCTACACAGCATTGGCTCGGTCTAAATGATGAAGAGCCCGCTCAGGACGATAAGCCAGAGAAGCCCATGGTTCCTGCGGAATTGAACTCAGGCAATAAGTATAACCCGGTTGTCATATCCAGAACTATAGAACAAGCATTATTCCGATGGCTTCAAAGGCAGCTTCAGGACAGGGACGAGAAGTTAGCCAAGGTCCAGTCTAAGGTCGACGAACTGGCAAACGTCGCGGCAGACCTCACGACTTAAGTCACCCGATTGCAATTACAACAAAATCAAATTTTGGTTCGTGAGCTAGGGATTGATATCTGGACGCAGCCAACCGATACTCCCTCCAGCCCAAGAGCAGAACACTTTTGCGAAAAACGGCCGCGATCAGCTTCCAGTCTCTCCAATACGTACCCTGAATAGGATAAACGGACAGCAGGCGAACCAAAGACTGATCGGACTCGAGGACCAGCGTTAGTAAGGGCACCTACTCTAATAGAGAGAAAGAAGAAGGTGTACTCCTTCAGGAAGGATAAAGTCCGCGAAATATTCATAGACGCCATGAACAATGGTCTGCAACTGCCTATTCCAAAAAGGCCACATTAAATGAACATGACCGGCAATTCCATATACTGCCCATATCATAAAATGGTGATTCATACCATTGAAGACTGCTATGTTTTTAAAGATTGGGTGGAGGACCAATAAAAACTTGGGAAAGCCTCACAGTCGTCAGATGTATCGATAAACCACAGAGCTACGGTTATCAACACAACTCCGCCAAGATCAAATTTCGAGGAGCTGGGATAAGCAAATAGCTGACCACCATGTCGTTAAACTGGAAACAGATGACCCGCTAAGTCGTTAAACTGGGAACAATCGACCTCTAAATTGTTAAACTAGGGATGTAAAAAAAGAAGTGTAAATAAACAAAACAAGCCAAAATGATGGGGCAACTCGCAATAAAAATCAGCGAGTAAAATAAAAATTAAAATAAACAGTCGAAACGATGGGGTAACCGTGAATAAAGCCGAAATGATAGAGCAATCGTGACTTTCGTGATAAGAAAAGCTGAAATGGTAGAGCAATCGCGATAAAAAAAACTCCCAAAGGCGAATGATGAGTCGCTCCTGGTACCATATTCCAGTACAGCGATGAGAAGCCAAAAAAAATCTAAAGTCCCAAATGGCGAATGATGAGTCGTTCCTGGTACCATATTCCAGTGCAGCGATGCAGACGCCAACCAAAATTTCAAATCTCTGAATGTCCCAATGGCGAATGATGAGTAGCTCTTGGTACCATATTCCAGTGTAGCGATTCAGATGCCAGCCAAAATCTAAATCCCCAGATGAAGAATGATGAGTCGCTCCTTGTACCATATTCCAGTGCAGCGATGCAGACGCCAACCAAAATCCAAATCCTCGGACGGCGAATGATGAGTCGCTCCTGTTACCATATTCCAGTGCAGCGATGCAGACGCAAACAAAGTCACAAAATTCTCCCAGCCCTACGGTTGGACCCCGAATTGACTACCGTGTACAATCTACTGGCTCAAATAATTCTCATTATACCCATACCCCACCGCAATCACCAGTCCAGCGGACGGTCTCCGCCCTTGGAATTATTCTCCATTTAGGAAGCCCCACTCATGTGTCCTCAGGATACATGAAGAGAACAAACTTAAGAGATCCTCTCAACTCGTAAGAAAACACTTTCGTGGGATCCTTATGACTCACGAAGGAAAAACACACTTGGGAGTCCCCACGACTCCTAAGGAGAAAGTACACTTACGAGATCCTTTCGACTCGTAGGGAGAAAATACTTTTATGGGACACTTACGGCTCATAAAATTGAAAAGTCTTAGGTGATAGGTGTTGGGGTTAAAATTTAAACCCCGGTTGAAAAATCGAAGTCAACCCAAAGCCCAGGTCAAGTGGGCCCATGCCCGAGTCGAGCTCGAACATGAAGCCGCCGGCCTCCCCCATGCCAAAATAAAATTTTGTAATAAATAATTTTGGTGTATTTTTTTATGAATAAATGTAAGAAAAATAGGCATAAAGACAAATTTTTGTAAAACCCATGGCTCATGTGCAAAAGAAATGAGCACATGAGGCATGGGATGGGAAAAATGCCATTTTGTAAATTCCAAAGGGCTATATGTAAAGTGTGTAGCCTATAAAGGAAAAGATGATGAAAATATCTCAACAACTTTTCTCTCTCTCTAAAAAATTAGGGTCTATGCCTCCTTCTCCTTCCTCAAGGTTCTAAAACCTTCTTTCCTTTTTTGAATTAAATTAAGAGTTTAACTCTTCTTTTTCTAAAAATAAACAGTTTTTTTTACCATCAAATCCTTGAAGGGGAACTCAGATTTTCCATCAGATCTTAAAAATGGGAGATTTTTAAATCTCACCCCCTTTTTTCTCCAAGATCCGGCCAACAGAAGAGGAGGAAGAAGGAGACCCATCTTCAAAAATCCCACATTGGGAAGATCCAAGGCCTGAAAGAAGATCCAGGGCCAAAAGGGAGAAGAAAGGGCCCCCCTTTGATCATTTCCAAAGATTTCAAGGAGTTTAACTCCATTCAATATCTTTTGGAGTTTAACTCCGTTAATAAAGTGCTTTTTGGTAGTTTAACTCCATAAACAAAAGTCTTTCCTGGGAGTTAAACTCTTAAACTACTAAAATAATCCTTCTTTTGGAGTTTAACTCTTATTTCCGGGGCTAAAGCCCTTTCTTTCCGTCGGCGCCCAAGCGCCCAGCGCCCACGTGCCGGGCATGAGAGACGCTCACGCCCAAGCCCCCAGTGCCCATGTGCCGGGCACGTGAGGCGTTCACGCCCAAGCGCCCAGCGCCCGCGTGCTAGGCACGTAAGGCGCTAGCGCTCACGCGTCCTTTGGACGCCATTTCCCCCCTCATTTTATACACTCCATACTAAAAATACCTCCCCTGTTAGAACTCTGCGGGGCCCCCAATATATCCAAAACTTCTTGAAAACACAACACTGCATATTGAGTTCGCATGACCTGTTTGACCCGTCAATCGGAGTTTCTCTCGCTCCAAAGGCGAGGGGTAATTAATGGCAGCTTAGTTCGCGGCTGCCGGAGATTCGAATCCCCACAATCAATAAACTCCAGCCTACCCTAGGCAGGGGGAATCTATAACGCGCCTGACAAGCGCGCGCGTATTCCCATCTTAATGGGGTGATGAAAAACACCTACAGATTCTAGCACGCCCGGTGGGACTTTCTGTCCTCATATATCTCGGGTCAAGTGTTCATGCGAACTCATTTAACATATATGCCGATGTTTGTACTGAAATAATGTTTTTTCCGTGCAGCAATCAACTTTCAATGATGATGTCTTCTAAGATGAATTCAGCTTCTGACACGACCCCGATCTCGTACGTGGTCAAGATCAATGCCTGCGTGGTTCTCCCTGCTAGTTTCATCCGGCAATAGGAGGAGCCACCCCGTCAATTTGGTTCCGTCATCATCTACCCTGCTGGAAGCGCTCATCTGGCGGACGTCACGGCAGACCAAGCGGTCAAACCGACTTCAAGGGGCAGGAGGCCAAACGTTGTGGTCGCCAAAGCATCCCACCCCAAATGCAAATCTGTATTCGAACGGCTCTCTACTGTTCCAACTGGGGGAAAGGCCATCAACACTAATGGGGCCACAAAGAAGCTCCAGAAAGCTCAGATGGTGCCTTTGACAATCGCATAAATAGGCATCTTCTCTGGCCTCTCTGTCAATCGGTCTACGGCGTCTTCCCGAAGAGCCGAAGTCTGCCAAGTGCTTAAAACAGAAAAGTTAAGGCAGAAGTGGCTCACGTATCGAGCCAACAAGAGGGCTTGGACTTTGGCCATGTGGAATCTTGTGAGGTTCCAAGAGCAGGGTTACTCCACGACGACAGCTGAGTCGGCCGTAAAAATCAGCAATTCCTTCCAACCTCTAAAGTGGGTTCAGAAAAATTCCATGACCGCCAGAATCAAGAAGACAGCGGTCCGAACGTTGCTGCAAAGAGACGTGTCCCAGCCCCGACAGAGAAAGTACGACACTGTCTCTTCAAGAGTCTATCAGGCGCTCTGTGCTGCGCGAAAACAATGGGGAAAAACCAAAAAGTAAGAGTCAGCAACATTCAAGAATCCGGCCAGGCCAGCCGCCTTCAGTCGACTGCCCGTTACCGAAACAGGAGGGTCAAGACAGCGATCTGTGAAATCAGCCACCGATAATAAAAAGACGGCTGGATATGTTATCCATATGATCTATATGGCGGGCACATGCCCTAGCGACAACCGTCGCAGCAAAGGCGAGGATGGGGCCACCACATCCTAAGCCCAATCTGGCTTGAATATGGTTGCCGCTTCCCAAGAACAGCCGCCTCCGCTGGATGATGAAAACCCTCTCGATGAGGATGATCGGACGAAAGACCCCTCAGTCCATGTAGAGTCAAGCTCGAACATTGAGGAAGAGCCGACTTTCCACCCCAGGACCGCAGAGCAAGCGCTGGTTCAAGAGCTTTGAAAACATCTCAGGAGCAAAGATAAAGAGATAGCCACACTTTACTCCAAAATCGACGACCTGACGAATGTTGTGATGCGGCTCACGGCTCAAATTGCTCGAGCGCCTTCCAATCAGGCACATGTCTCTACTCATGAACCGGGTGATGGCAACCCGAAGCAACTGATGCATATCCTCTTGGGTCCAAGATTGGGTGAGCCGCATGAAAGCCAGCCACATTCCGCTTCTGGGACGCCTTGGTCCCAGATAGCACTATCCCGCTAACACAAGATCGGATTATGGATTTGGTCACTAGCAAGGTTAGAACATTGGTAGCCGAAGCCGAAGCTCAGAAAGAAATTGGCGGTAGTGGGCGGCCATATCCCACACACTACGATCTAATAAAGTTCCCTGACGGTTACGTCATTCCTAAATTTGGAAGATTTTTCAGGACGGGAAACGTAAATCAGCACGTCGCCCACATTAAAGCGTCGTACGGAAATACAGGGGACAATGATGCACTTCTTAATCATCAGTTTGTCAATTGCCTGACCAGTGTTGCTTTTGACTGGTATGCAAGCATACCAGATGGGTCCGTCATTACTTTTGCCAAAATGGAGTCTCTATTTCGGCAAAGATTCATGAGCATCAGTGAAAAAATCTCCATCGCTGACCTCGTGAGAACCAAGCCGGGGAAAAATGAAAGCAACACGGACTTTATTGCCCGATGGCGCAACCTCACTGCCAAGTGCGAACCGCCGCTATAGCAAGACCAGTCCGTCAGCCTCATCATCAGGAACCTCAGCAATTGGACAGTCCCATTCTTATATACAGCAGGCCTCAAGACGTTTCAGGAGCTGACCAAGAAAGTTCAAATGCCAGAATGCTCGAAGCAAGGGTCTACCCCAGACTCTCAGAGAGACAAGACTTGGAAAAGCAAGCGGGACGATAACCGTAAAATAAGGAATTCCAGCAATACCAATGTCTTCAATGCATCCGATAATGAAGATAATCGAAAGCCAGGCGAATCTAAAACTAACCGGTCTCGAAAGCCAGTGCTGGGAGGAGAAAAACAACAAGGTTTACTCTTTCAGAAGGGACAAGGTTTGCAAGATAGTCAAAGATGCCTTGAACAACGGCCTACGATTGCCGGAGTCGACGAGAACGCATGAAGCAAAAATGACCGAGGATCCCCTGTATTGCCCGTACCACAGAGTAGTGAGCCACGCGATCGAGGATTGCTATATTTTCAAAAACTGGGTCGAGAAGCAGTACAAGACTGGAGAGATCGAGCTGTCCAAGAGTGTATTGGTAAACAACCAAGCTGCAACCACCAACTTCATACAGACACAAGCTGAAGCCTTCTGGGAGCAAACAGCTGAACCCGCTGCCCTGAGAAATGAAACTGACTCACCGCAGCCTCCTTGGAGTACGCACATATTTAATAAGATGAAGAAGATGATAAAGTTACTTCAGAAAAAGCCCAGAACATAATGGGAAGGGCAGAAAAAGCCCACCATTCTAGCTTCCAATTCGGCTCAATCAGGCTAAAAATCCAAAAAGCTCAAGAAGAAGAAAAGTACAGCTCGACGTAAAAAAGAGTCTGCAGGGAGATCGACCATTCAAAAATATATCGATTCACTCGAAAACTATGAACAAAAGGAAAGAACTCTAATTCAATTGAAATAGTTCTTCCATGTAGAAGCGGCTGAGATTCTGGAGGAGTTAGAAGAAAACTCCAATAAAGAGATCCCTATTGTGACCTGCTACGCCATCCATCTTGGCAACGACTCTGGGGGGGACCTCTGTTTTCCCGAAGAGGACGAGGATCTTGACATAAAGGCCAACTAAATCTAGCTCATAAGCAGCAGGGCTTTACCGCCAAATCAGGGCAACGCCCCAAAAGGAAAGGAAACGTCAAGCAGGCACTCCTCCTTGGGGACACGTCAACCAGCGACATTCCATGCCGAGGACAAGTCGACCAGCGACACTCCGTGCCGGAGACAAGTCGTACAGTGACACTCCATGCCGGGGACAAATCGAACAGCGACACTCCGTACCGGGGAAACGTCGACCAGCGACACTCCGTGCCAGGGACAAGTCGACCAGCGACACTCCGTGCCTCGGAATCAAGTCAACCAGTGACACTCCATACCGGGGAAAAGTCGACCAGCGACACTCCGTGCCAGGGACAAGTCGAACAACGACACTCCGTGCCGGGGACAAGTTAACCAGCGACACTCCGTGCCGGGGACAAGTCGAACAACGACACTCCGTGCCGGGAAAACGTCGAACAACGACACTCCGTGCCGGGAAAAAGTCGAACAGCGACACTCCGTGCCGGGGAAACGTCGAACAGCGACACTCCATGTCGGGGATACGTCATACACCGACACTCCATCTCAGAGACACGTCAAGCATCGACCGTCCATGTCGTAAAAAGGGAAGTGCTAGATTCTTAAAAAGCGGGAACCAAATCAAGTCGCCTCCACGTGAAAGAAGATCTATCAATTTCATGCACATGACCTATATATACGGTGTGCATTTATTGATGGGGGGCACTTTGTTGGGGTCAAAAATTACACCCCGGTTGACTAAGTCAAAATCAAAGTCAACCCCAAGTAAGCGGGCCCAAGCCCAGATCAAGTGGGACCGTGCCCAAACCGAGCCCCGCGGCCGGCCTCCCCAATGCCAAAATGAAATCATGTAATAAATAATTTTGATGTAATTTTTTAATGCATGAATGGGCATAAAGCCAAATTTTTGAAAAGTCTATGGCCCATGTGCAAAATAAATGAGCACATGAGGCATGGAATGGGCAAAATGATATTTTGTAAAGCCCAATGCGCTATATGTAAGTTTGTAAGCCTATAAAAGGCAACATGATAATGACATAAAAAAATGATAATTCATTCTCCCTAAAAATTAGGGTCTGTGCCTCCTTCCCCTTTCTCAAGGTTCTAAAACCTTCTCCCCCCTTTTGAATTAAATCAAAAGTTTAACTCTTCCTTTTTTCAAAAATAAATAGTTTTTCACTATAAAACCCTTGAAGGAGAGCTCGGATCTGCCATCAAATCCTAAAAAAGGGAGATTTTAAGTCTTACCTCTCCCTTTCCCCCCAAGATCTAGCCAACAGAGAGGAAGAAGAAGGAAACGCATCTCCAAAAATCCCATTTTAGGAGGAGCCGAGGCTCAAAAGAAGATCCAAAGATTTCTAGGAGTTTAACTCCATTCAAGATCTGTTGGAGTTACTCCATAAATCAACCCCCTTTTAGGAGTTTAATTCCAAATCTATACATAATCCCTGTTAGGATTTCAACTCTAAAGCCCCCTTTGGGAGTTCAACTCCTAACCCAGGGGCTAAGCTCATTTTCTGCTGATGTTTCCAGCGGTTGCGTGCCGCGCACATAACCCACGGGCGCCCAGCGGTCGTGTGCGCCTCACGCGACCTGCAGGCGCTAAGCGTCCACATGCGCCACACGTGACCCGCGGGAGCTCAGCGCCCAGCGGTCGCGTGCAGCTCACGTGACCCGCTGGCTCCCGGCGGTCGCGTGCTGCGCACGTGACCCCCTGGCGTCCGACGGTCGCGCCAGGCACGTGACCCACGGGCGCCAAGTGCCCACATGCCATGTACGCGTCTTTAAGATGCTCCTCACCCCTTATTTTCTATGCACTCCATACCAGAAACACGTCCCCCGTTAGGAAAATTTTCTAACGGGTCGCTGTCCCGTACCCCCGTAAAACTTGCGAGGCCCCCGATATATCCAAAACCCCTCAAGTCACACATACGCACACTGCACATTGAGTTCGCACGACCAGTTTGAACCGTCAATAGGAGGTTCTCTCGCTCCAAAAGCGAGGGGCAATTAACGGCAGTTTAGTCCGCGGCTGCCGAAGATTCAGATCCCCACAATCAATAAACCCCCACCTAACCTAGGTAGGGGGAATCTGTAGTACGCCTGACAAGCGACGCGTATTCCCATCTCAATGAGGTGACGAAAAACACCCTACAATCATAATCTCCTCATTAGGGTAATAAGACTCCACATGTCAAACTCAATAAATCCATATTCGGCAATTCTCATCATGTCATCCAGTATGGAAATTTCACCTCGTACGATGTCCACTAGATATATTATTATATAGTAATAATGATCGGTACGGATATCTAATCTATGCACCCAATACACGATAAATAGTAGCGCGGATTTCAAGTCTTATGCACACCTCGCAACTCGTACGGATCTCTAGTCTACGTATGCACACAGCGACCGATGTGGACATCTCGTCAACGCACTCGTACAACGATCGGTACTGACATATCGTGTCATATGTACACACGGTGACCAGTACAGACCTCCAGTCGCATACTCGCCCAATAATAAGTATGGACATCTAGTCTCGTACGCGCACCCACTATAACTCGTACAATAACATAATCCTACAATAACATCAATTCTACTATGATATGTAAGTAGGGCAGTTATAAATGGTATGGCAGTACTAATGATATGTAGTGTAACATGCGAGTTTATGATTGTGTACATGGCAATCCTTAGTATTTGTGCTTGTGTTCTACCAAGTGTTTCTATTATAAGTCTCCTACACGATACTAACGGAGTATGCTACATACTATACAGATCTAAACATATACAGCATGTATCCTCTGCAAATTCAATGATAATATAAACAGTATGTTTCATGGGGGTGCTATATGCTATCCACCTGATTTCCCCACTCGTAGATATAATCTACTCACAGTGTACGATTGCGCTAGTCGTATCCGACAATCGCTTTGCGCATCCGTGCTACGTCGGAGGTCTTCGTAAAGAAACCTAGCATTCATATAACACCACAACGTACATACAAAACCATATTGGAACCGATATATCAAATAATGGTCCATAGGTTAGAACCTGTGACCAACAAGAGCTAGGAAAGTGCTAAGAATATGGAATTACCCTTCCGACATCGCTATTCAACTAAATCCACCAAAACTGGAATTATAAATATGAACATGCAAGTTTATAAACGTTAAAACTTTTCCAAAACTACAATAAAGCACTTCTAGATTTTGACTCAAGAAACCTGGGGAAAAACAAAGTATAAAATAGGCTTATTTATACAAAGATCAAGAAGTGGACCAAAACCCAAACCCTAATTCATCAACTTGGCCGTCAAAAAATATAAATAACCGTAATTTACGGTTTGGTATAAGAGTTTGGGTCTCGTGCTTCAATGGGTGTCTTCTGGTGATCCTAAAAGGTCAATTCTACACTCTGAATATTTTATAAAGATCCTAGTTCATCTCAGAATTTCTTTGAACACTAAAACCTTACAAAAAAACCTATTTTTCTAACATCATAACAAAGAAATCTAAAACTTTAACACTTGAAAACTTGAAAAAGATGAATGCTTACCTATTTGGATGGATCACAAAGCAAGTTCATACTTTTGTGATTTTTGCATGAGGCTTCATGAAGTGGTATTTGCTTAGCTTGAAGTTTTGAACCATTTTCATGAAGAAATCATTAAATTTTTCTTGTGATTCTGTGAAGGGTGGCTTAGGTTTGAGGTGAAGGTTAAAGGAAATGAATATGTCCAGTTTGAAAAAGATATGAACATAAGAATTAGGAGATGTAGAGAAAGAATGTGATTCAAGGAGGAGGGTGTAGCACTCATAGGTTAGGACATGATATGATGTATGTAAAGGTTTATCATAACCTAATCTAAACCAATACAGTCTCTCTTACAAATCACACCCTATACACATAAATACCTTATACAAATAAACACCCTCTACAAATAATTACTTTTACAATTAAATACCATAATCTTAATAAAACATTTTTATCATTATTTAAAATTCTAAAATAATATTTAAAATTTTTCCGAAATGTTACAAACACGAGGGTGTCATCATAGGATTTAAGCCAGTACTCACATGCTTTACATATGAGTACTCACGTGTTTAACACGTGGGAGTCATTATTGGATTTAATCCTATCTGAAGCTGGTACTTACGTGCTTTGCATGTGAGTACTCACGTGTTTAACACGTGGTGGCTGCCCTTTATTTTTATAAGGGAATGGCAAGTTTTGAACCAAATTTTTTAACGGGAACAGGGATAATCCCTATGAAATATTGTGAAAGAACTACTCAAATTTTGAGTACAACAGATAATAGTGCTTTAACAATATCTTATAAGATGACTAATTTTAATATTTGTAATAAAGATATATGTCTTCCCTCTCCTTTTATAATAGTATATGAGACTACTCAACATATAATACTTGGAACACGTAAAATTATGCCTATTGAGAAAATAAATTCTCAAGGTATTTACGGCTATTATAAAGAGAAAAAGAGTAATTTTTCAGTTTGTAACTGATTCTATAGTAAAGATTCTTAATTAAGTAAAAGATATTTCCTTAAAAGAGAATCAAATTAATTTTATTAAAGAAGGAATATCTTCAATAAATATTAATGGGTGGCTTCAGTCTATTCCTGTAAAAGAAAGGATTGATAAGATTGAAAATGAGTTTTTAACTCAAACTTGAAGTGATCTTCCTGATGCCTTTTGGGATTGGAAGCAGCATATAGTTGCACTTCCTTACATTGAAGGATTTAACGTGGATAATATTCCTACTAAAGCGAGACCTTATCAAATGAATCAAGAATATCTTAAACTTTTTAAAATGGAACTTCAAGGTATCACAGATAAAGGATAAATTAGAAAATTCTACTCCTAATGGAGCTGTACAACATATTATGTTAATAATGCCGCTGAAAAAGAAGGAGGAGTTTCTCGTCTTGTCATAAATTACAAACCTCTTAATAAAGTGTTAAAATGGATAAGATATCCTCTCCCTAATAAGAGAGATTTGCTTAATAGAATCAGCAATGCAAAGATCTTTTCAAAATTTGATCTTACGTCAAGATACTGGAAGATTCAGATTGCAGAGTCTGATAAATATAAAACTGCTTTTACAGTTTCTTTTGGGCATTTTGAATGGAATGTTATGCCATTTGGATTGAAGAATATTCCTTGTGAGTTTCAGATTATCATGAGCCCTATCTTCATTATATATACAGAATTTATACTTTCTTACAATGATGATAACTTAATATTTTTTTGATAATATAGGTCAGTATCTTAAACATCTTAATACTTTCAAACATCTTTTTATATAAAAAACGGGTTAGTCATATCTGCCCCTAAATTGAAGTTATTTCAAACAACCATTATATTTTTGGGTCATAATATTGACAATGGCACAATTATACCAATTAATAGGTGTATTGAATTTGCTTCCAAATTTCCAGGTGAAATTACTAATATTAAGCAGCCACAATGGTTTTTGGGCGCTTTAAATTATATAGAAGATTATTATAAAGGTCTTGCTACCGATTCTGCCATTTTATATTACAAACTCAAGAAGAATCCTTCTCTTTGGACGGCTGAGCATACCAAAGCTGTTCAAAAGATTAACCAAAGAGTTAAAAATTTGCCCTGTTTACATATTGCCAATCATACATGGCAGAAAATCGTTGAGATTGATGCTTCTAATATTGGATACGGTGGTATCCTTAATCAAATTGATCCTAGAAATAATAAGGAAATATTAATCCATTATACTTTCGGAAAATGGAAAGTTAAACAATTTAATTATTCTATTATAAGGAAAGAAATTCTTTCTATCATAACATGTATTTATAAATTTCAAGAAGATTTGCTAAATCAGAAATTTTTATTACGGATAGATTGCAGTGCTGTAAAATCTATTATTTAAAAAGATGTTAAAAATTTGGCTTCTAAACAGATTTTTTCCAGATGGTAAGCAGAACTTTCCATTTTTGAATTTGACATTGAATATATTAAAAGCACTAATAATTTTCTTCCTGATTTTTTGACCAGGGAATTTTTACAAGACACCAATGCATAGTTTGGGGGGGGGCTTTAGCCTTGGCAGAAGCCCTGGAAAGGGCAAGGGAAGAGGGAGAAGTAATAACTCTCCCAGTAACAGTTCTAACTGGCTTACAATACAAAAGCCTAGGCCTATAATAATTGCCGATTTGGACACAAAGTCACAGGCCTCATATGCCCCATCAGAGTGGAGGATTCCACATAAGACTACCAAGAAAGGTGTTAATAAAACCGAAAGCAAGACCCATAGTTTCAATGAAATCGATGAATCATTTAGCTCTGGAAACAATTCTGATAAAACACAATCTTTCAAAAGGCTACTCTCGAATTTGAAGAAAATTATGTTCGAAAAATATTTCAGAAACCACCATTTGTTTAGAAGGAAATGATATCCCTAAAATGAATGGCCCATGGTCCTTAAAAGAAAAATATATCGAGAATAACTCGTACGGTTCAACAGAAAGGACACCCCGCCAAGTAATGGAAGAGTTATTATTAATTTCGCATTCTGTCAAAATAAAACATTTTTATCCAGCACGGAAAGAAGGAGGAAATTTTATAAACTTCAGTAAAATAAACATAAAAAAGGTTTATAAACCTCATGAGTGGGCACTGCATCCTAACAAAAGCAGATCCTTTATAATGGCTGAAAATCAATACGGTTAACTAATGGGATTATATTCAGGCATTCAATAATTTGTTATATTATGAAAACCCAGGTAAGAAACATTCGTGATTTATAAGAATTTTTACTATGGCGAGTAAAATTTGGAGCAGAATTGAAGATTCTTCCTTCCTCAATTTAGGATTTATTTATCCCATGGATTGAGTCATATCTAGTGTTCCATAATATATAATAACATATGTTTAAAGAAGGTGAAAGTACGCTCTACTACCTCATTGAAAATGTCACGCCCCGTTTCCCAGAGTGCGCTAAGATCGGCACATGACAGAGCCAACCATGCTACCTGTGGCTAGGAAATATCCCTCCACAGTCACATTACGGTTGTCTATAGATATCAAGAAGAGAATAATAAAAGAAACTATCTAGTACATGTCCATGAGCCAGAAATAACGAGTCAAGAAATAATATGCGGAAGCAATAGATCCAATAAACAATACAATCCGGAAAGTACGTCCCAAATACGGGCTCACCTCAGGAAAAGAAAATGCTGAAAGAAAACTAAACTAAACTACTAACAGGTCCTCACTGCTCGGTCTATTGACTGAAATACTCCTGATCGACTTGCGGCAAAGGTAGAGGATCTGGGCCATGCAAAACCCAGACGTCAGTGCGTCATAATATCAATAATAATACAATCAGGAGGTAACAAGACATGCAGGCATGAGTATGAACAGTAATAAGAGTATAAAAATATCACGAATAAGGAACAGTGAAGGGTATAAGCACATGTGATGTGCAGTGAGTAATCTAAACTGTGCTACTGGGTTAATTACTCTCAAGTCTTTGAAATCAATTTAATGAATCATCGATGTAACTCAATAGTATCCCGTGCATGTCCGGGACCACGGTCAAGACTCTCGGGCTGAATCCGAGACGTGCCGCTAGGCAGTAAAAGGTAGTAGGTAAAGACGAATGATGTCAGCAGCAGCATTCCGGGGCTGGCCTAGCCCGTAAGACTGATCAGAAAAGGCATCGAACTGTCGAGTTACAAGTCAGGTTTCATCATTGATTTCCCCATACCCCCAAGTTATGTGTTCAAGTTAAGTATTGATAAATCTGAGACTAATGCCAACACAGGAATCAAGCAGGAACATGTTTGTTTATACAAGCAGCAGGATATGTCCATCGGGACAACAGGTCAGGATTGTCGACATTAGAAACGGGATCAGGTAACAAGTCAAGTAGTAATATATCAGGTCATCTCAAGTAGTGTACAAGTATCAAGTCAGGTCAAGTAATGGTGTATCAGATCATGGCAAGTAGTATACAGGTATCAAGTGGGTGCTCATGATCAAACCGTAATAAGTATGGGTGCACAAAATCAAGTATGGAGTACTAATATAACAACAAAATGTTATAATGTGACATGGTATGCAAATTGATATAAAATCAATGATATTGATGCACAATTATCGATTAGGGTTACACTTATAGTTCCGATAATAATTAGGATGCACTTATTAAACATGGGGTGTTAATAAAATAATAATATGAATTAATGTAATTTATAAATGCAGTTGTATATATTTTAAATGAGATGGATGCAAACGGGTATCCTGAAAACAGTAAAACTATAAAAGGGTAATGTGGGATGTACAACTAAGCAATATGAGATGTAAATATTCCATTGGGTACAACATATTGTAATATAGTATGTAATGAGATAGGTTTGCATGCGCTAGATGTAAAGTAACACGTACGGATGCAGACGGATGTCGAAAAACTGTAAAAGTAAACATGGGGTGCATAATTTGAAATACCAGTATTATATTTATTAAAATAGATGTATATAAAATAATATAGCATGTAGCAAGATAAACTTGCCTAGACGGGACAAGGAACGGATGTGTACGGAATGTCCTACATCGGCGAAATGTCGCGACGCACGCACGGTACACGGAACGGGTCCAAATAATGCGCGAGGGTGATCATGCAGTCAAGGTACGTCATCTGGATCGTCGGCGACAATCCCGGCTCCGGCGAACTACGGCAACAGAGAAACAAAACTTTAAAGAAAGAAAGAAAAGAAAGAAAAGAAAGAATGAAAGAAGGAAGGGGAAGAAGAAGAAGAAGAGAGAAGGAAGGCTTACTATGGTTGCAGGGAGGGGTAGTGGCGTCGACGGTGATGAACGGAGCTCCGGCGAGGTTTCATGGCAAGGCAGTAGGGTTTCATGGTGGCTGTTGCGGGTGTGCAAGAAGGAGAGTCGGGGTTGGCTCAGGGTGTTGGTGAGGAGGAGGAGGAAGTCTAGGTGGTGGTGAGGGCTTAAGGCGAGGGATCACCGGTGATGAGGTGCTGGCGTGGTTCGGATCATGGGTTTTGGGTGTGCAGGCTCAGGAGAAGAGGGGTGGTGGTTGTGGTGTTCGGAGAAGGAGGTGGTGAGGTAGAATGAGAGGGGAGCAGGCGAAGGTGGAGATGAGGGGAGAAGGTAGCGACGGCGATGAGGCGAGCGAGAGGAGATGGGTTGCTGCAATTGGGTTCTCACGATGAGGGCAAAGGTGGGTGCGTCGAAGATGAAGGAGGAAGAATGGGAGGAGGTGGTCGAGGAGGAGAAGATGAGGGTGAGGGGGGCGGCGGTGTTAGATGCGATGGTGAGGCTAGGGTTCGCGAGAGCTTCGCGTGAGGAAGGCGGTGGAAAAAAAGTGAGGGAGAGTGAGAAGAACGTGAGGGGAAAAATATGGTTTAAATAAAGGAAAATAAGTATAAAAGCACAGAGAGAGAGAGAGAAAGTGAGAGAGACAGATCGAGATGAGAGAGAGAAGGAAAAGAAAGAGATAGAGAGAGATCGAGAGGGGAGAGAGAGGGGGGAGGAGAAAGAAAGTTGTTGTTTAGTGGGGGGAGAGAAAGAGTGACTGCGAGGGGGAAGAGAGAGAGAAGGAAGAGAGAGAGCTCGAAAGGTGGGGTCCACGGCAGAGAGAGAGCGAAAGTGAGCTGGGTTGTTTACGGTTAGGATTTTAAATTGAAAAAGATTTTTGTTTGTTAATTAAAATAAAATCTGTTAACGAAATTTTAAATGTAAAATTTAAAATAAATATTAAATAAATTTGAATTTAGGCGGGATACAAAAAATATTCCAAAAACCGCCAGGTTCGGGTTTAAAATTTCAGTTTTAAAATATGAAAAATATATGCGACATCCAAATTTCAAAATGAATGCTCTGGTAACGAAAATGCATACCCCCAAGATTGGATGCACGCATGTGCGCGGAGCCATCCAAACACGTCCGTTTCACAGAAAGGGACGAGAATAAGATGCACGGATGCTGCCACGGGGTTAGGGGTATCATGCAGGCCATGCAATGTATTTTTAAAATATTTTATGTGAGTTTAAATGTTATACAAGATATGCAGATGCCAGATATAATGCCAGTATGCAGTATGTAGATTAAAATGAAAGTGCACGAGTCAACGTAACAAGTCAGGGTAGATCATAAACATGAATCAAGACAGGTTCCAAGCAAGCGGGACGGGTCAGATGTAAATACAGATGTCAAATACACTATTCGCACCCAAAACACAATAAATCAGGAAAATACCATAAATAAAGAAATGCATGAACTAGAACTGCTATAAACGAACTAGGGTGTTACAGAAAATGAGGTTCCTTATATCTTCAAGTGGACGCTGGCAGCCGACTTTGATGAGGGAAATATCCCTATATTAACTAGTAAATTTCTCATCAAATGGTGGACAAGAATAAAAGAGGAGGATAAGACAGCCGAAATAAAAGCAGCTATCAAAAATAATAATAATATCCTAGATAAAAGGATAAGTGAAGAATTAGCTACCTATAACCCTCTACAGCGGTTAAAGCTCTCCCTCCTAAGAAAGTTTCCAAATATCACGAAAGAAGAAGTCATGAAAAAAATGTTTGGGACATATGAAAAAAAATTTCAAACAAACATTTGACAGCATAGATACTGTCTCGGTCTCCTCAACCAAGACAAGCATGTCAGAAGAAATGGAGAAAAAGAATGTTCCCAAGAAGAAGCCTAAGAAGATGAAGACTTGGAATCGGCGGAATAGTTTTGGAATAACATGATTGTCCTTAATAAAGGAAAATGGCTAGCAAAATGAAAAGCCTAATAATAACCAGAATGATAGATTGAGCCTCGGGGAGCCGTCTATCCACTTAAAAATAATAGATTCCCTTCGGTGTATCTCACTAAGACCAACCGGCTGCAATTCGGCAGTACATGACTTTGGTAGTGAAAGTGTGTCTTAGCACCTCTACTAGGTTTCTACATGTATCAGGTATGCAATTTTTAAAAATTTAGAGGTCTAAGAAACACTAACCTAGAATCGAACTAGAGAATTAGGGTTTGTATGCAAGTAAACAAGCTTTATACTAAATGAATAGAGAATACAACCTTTGTAGACCGCTCCTTCACTTCTAAAGCTCCAAGTAAAAGTCCCTTAGCTCCAAGTAGTAGTCCCTAGAACTCTTCTTAGGCTCCACTAGGCAAAATGAATGAGCTTGCTTCTTCGTCTTCGAGACCGAAGATGGTCCACCTTGAAGTTACTCTAACTCAAGCTCACTCTTTACTAATCAAGAATTAGTGCAGAAAATAACCTAATCTTATATGCTAGATGAGAGTAGGTTGATGAAGTAGGAATTTTGCTCACTTTAGAAATCACTTTCTCTTTTATTTTTCTCGCCTCAAGAAAATCTAGAGAGCTCTCTAGAGAAGAAGAAGAAGATAAAACTAAGGTGATAAAAAATCTCAAGTGATAATGTAGAGAGTTAACCATGGGCTAAAGATAATGGTTGGGTTATAAAATATCTAGAATAAAACAAAATTAGTGGAATGAGTCATGGCTTCTATATGCTTTCACAAGCATCTAAGCCATGCTCATTTTCCACCTAATTTTGAACTACTCTTAATAAATAATCACCAAAATATCTTTAGTCTTAGTGTGAGTCTCATACACCCAAGTCTAATGTATCATCCACCATGACACAATATATAAACACATATATTAATATATATACATATATATTAAATGTATTTAAAAGAGAAGAAATTCTTTAAGTGAGCTCAATATTAATTAATATATAAATATATCAAATATAAATATATATTAAATTATTAAATCAACACTTGATTCAATAATCAGGTTATATCATATATAACCAAATAATATCATATATATGTATATCACATTATCGAATCAACACTTGATTCAATAATCCGGTTATATCACATATAACCGACCAGTATCAAATACATACATACATACATATACATATATATATACATACATACATACATATATCATTGAATCAACACTTGATTCAACAATCCGATTATATCACATATAACCTAACCGATATCACATATCGTGAGATTAGAATATGGTATCACATACTCGTATTTAATCAAGCTCCCGCACATATCACCATATGTGCCCTATTTCGTTTCGCTTGAGCTAGGAAACCTCTTTATGGGACTCTAAAGACTCGTCAATATACCAGCAGTAGGTAATGATCATATCCGCCAACCACAAGCCGTCAACGGTGCTAGCTGAACGTAATGGCTAACCAAGTATTGAGCGAATAGAAGATCAACAAGAAAGCTTGTTCAAACTCCCTGCAAAGCCTATAAGCAACAATTATCGTACAGTCCGGTCTCTTCGTCAGATATGTCGCATATTAAGTCTAGGGGTGGAATCGTCAGACCCCAGTAACTTGATAAGTCATGCCGATATGTGGCCTATAACCGTTCGAGAAACTACTGATAACACTTACCCGTAAATCTCATCAGCCCTAGCCAGGGACTTGCTGTTATAGCCAATCGAGCATAGCACAACATCAAATCTCTATATCGGGAGAGACGAAACCCCTCCTATCGCTCATTGCCTCTATGTGACTCAGGACTGTACCCAAAATCCACCTGTTTACACGACTCCTTTGAGCCGTGGTAGGGAGGAAATCAAAGCACAGTGGAACCACACAAGACTCCATGACGATCTCGGGTCTACAAACTAAACTGTACCAGTGTTATAAGAGAATTGCTATCTGACGATAGGTATGGTACCATCTAAGAGTTCTCGGTGAGTCTTTTTCAAGGTACCCATTCTCTAATGAGCACCTCTGTACAATCTTTGATGTCAAACACCAATGGATGTAGGATCAACCATCGCCCTATACAGTGTTAAGAAACGTACACACTAGTCTACTCTGGAATATCGATGCCCTGTCTCGATACTCCCTCGACTAGGAATAGTTAAAGGATGTGCTTACGGACTACACAAGCCCCACTAGTATGGTCTGCATCATAGTCCAGGTAGTCAAGCTAACATCCTAAGGGCTTTATCAATATGTATCAGAAAGACAGTATAATAATTCTAGTGTACATGTTAAGATAAAGAGCAACCAGATAGCATACTATCATGTCGAGCAGGAAATTCCTCTATATATATGTCCAAGCATCCACTATATCATACAATAATGGCCTCTAGGGCATACATATTCATAATAATCTCCCACTTGCACTAAGGCCAGTTGTTGTAGTATCTCATACCCAACATCCCAAAAAGTCTTTCAAATTGCGTCTGGGGGAGGGCCTTCGTGAGTGGATCCGCTATGTTATCCTTCGTGTCAACTCTCCTGACCTTGATCTCCCGGTGATCAACTATCTCCCGGATTAGGTGATACCGTCTAAGAATATGTCTGAATCACTGATGGGACTGGGGTTCCTTAGCCAAAGCCATAGATCCATTGTTATCACAATACAAAGGTATTGGATGCTCAATGAATGGAACCACACCAAGTTCAGCAATGAACTTCTTCATCCAGACTGCCTCTTTGGCAGTATCGTTGGCCGCGATGTATTCAGCCTCCATCGTTGAGTCTGCCATGGTATCTTGTTTGGAACTCTTCCAACATACCGCCACTCCATTGTGGGTAAAGACAAAATCCGAGACCGACTTACTGTCATCCTTATCACTTTGGAAGCTCGAATCGGTAAAGGACAACACCTGGAATTCTCCGTTACCATACAACAAGAACATCTCTTTAGTCCTTCTCAAGTACTTAAGAATATTCTTCACAACTGTCTAGTGCTTCTCCCCAGGATCTAATTAATACCTACTTACCACACTAAGTGCATAAGCTACATTCGGTCCAGTACATAACATCGCGTACATGATTGACCCAACTGCAGAAGCATAGGTTATCTCTTGCATGCGAGCCCTCTCCAAATCAGTCTTAGGAGATATCTATTTGGATAGAGTGATTCCTGAACAAGCGGGTAAATTACCTCTCTTAGAATTTTCTATACTAAACTTCTTTAGTATGGTGTCAATATACCTGGATTGGGACAATCCCAACATCCGCATAGATCTATCTCTATAGATCTTAATCCCCGGGATGTATGAGGCATCACCCAGATCTTTCATGGAGAACTTTTGTGATAAGAAGAGCTTGACCGAGTGTAGCATAGGAACGCCATTTCCTATCAAGAGTATGTCATTCACGTACAATAAGATGAAAACGACCTTACTCTCTACAACCTTCTTGTATATATAAGGTTCATCTACATTTTTTATGAAGTCAACTCTTTGACTGCTACATCAAAACAGATGTTCCAGCTCCGCGATGCCTGCTTTAATCCGTATATTGATTTAAGTAGCTTACAAAACTTTCCGCTGCTCCCACTGTCTATGAAGCCTTCTGGTTGTGTCATATACACGCTCTCTTCTAAATCACCATTTAGAAAAGCGGTCTTGACGTCCATCTGCCAGATTTCATAGTCATGGTATGCAGCAATAGCAAGTAGGATGCTGATGGACTTAAGCATAGCCACTGGGGAAAATGTTTCATCATAGTCGGCACCTGGTCGTTGAAGAAAACCTTTTGCTACAAGTATAGCTTTGAAAGTCTCAACTTTTTCATCTACACCAAGTTTCTTCTTAAAGATCCACTTACTCCCGATGGGTTTTAACCCTTTAGGAGCAACTTCTAAAGTCCATACTTTATTGATGTACATAGATTCCATCTCAAATCACATAGCATCCAGCCATTTCATAGAGTCCCCACTTGTGATGGCCTGCTCGAAACTAGTTGGGTCATCATCTTCCATGATGCAATTCTCGCTCCCACCTGTTCGCCGCAGAAAGACGCAACCGGGACGTTGGGATGTCCGGCCTGAATTTTGGGGGCAGATGCTATTTGGTTTTATCCGTCCACCTCTCTAAAGATGCCAAATTGATTTATGGCACCGTGCATCGGAGGTTTAGACGGATGCGGCCGATATAGCAGACTTCGTCAGATTCCACCTCGTTATGAGGGGTTTTTGATTGTGGGGACGCTCTTCCCTGCAAGCGCAAGCCCCTGCAGTTAATTACGCTACCGCATCGCGGTAACCACTTTCTCCTTCTCCAGATGGTCACTTTGTGTCGTGTGTGTTCGTTTTATTTTTGGTTGCCCGTGGATTGTATACGGAGACTAATTTATGTTGTCGCCCGTAGGGCGTGGATTAGTCCAAATCCGTATTTTCTTAGATTTGGGATTGGTTTGGGTTTAAGGATCATTAATCTCATTGAGATCAAGATCAACTTAAACGTTGTTAAGGATACGTTAGTTTAATTTTTAGACTAAGATCTATTTAACAGGGTTTTGGGATCATTTAGATTCAACAAAAGAGTATTTGGACTCTATTGTTTTAGTTTATGGACATTACGGTCCAGTGGTTTTAAGGACATCATAGTCCGTGGCAGTTTAGAAATATCATAGTCTGTAAAGTTTAAAGACATTATAGTCTATGAGTTTAAGGACCTCATAGTCCATAAAGTTTAAGGACATCATAGTCCATGAGTTTAAGTACCTCATAGTCCATAAAGTTTAAGGACATCATAGTCCATGAGTTTAAGGACCTCATAGTCCATAAAGTTTAAGGACATCATAGTCCATGAGTTTAAGGACCTCATAGTCTGGTTTAAAGACATCATAGTCTAGTTTAAAGACCACATAGTCTGTAAAGTTTAAGGACATCATAGTCCATGTGTTTAAGGACATCATAGTCCATAAAGTTTAAGGACATCATAGTCCATGAGTTTAAGGACCTCATAGTCCATTTTAAAAACATCATAGTCTAGTTTAAAGACCTCATAGTCTATAAAGTTTAAGGACAACATAGTCCATGAGTTTAAGGACTTCATAGTCCATAAAGTTTAAGGACATCATAGTCCATGAGTTTAAGGACCTCATAGTCAATGGGATTCTGGTTTAACCAGTTTAGGGGTGCGCCAAAAGTTGTTGGTTATTGGGACCCTCCACCTCTCTGAAGATGTTGAGTAATTACAACGACATGTATCAGAGGTATGGAGAGATGTACCCTTGAACTAAATGCCAGATTGCGAAGGAATGCGATGAACATGACTTTGAATGCCATCTGAGATCAATTTTGAAGGACCTGGGTATAATTGGAGCTCGGGTGTTGGCTTTGGGAGACTTGGATGATTTAGGCTAAGGTTAGCCTCTCGTAGTGTTAAACACTAGTGTATGCTCAGTGCTCACGTGCTCCCACGTGGGGCGCTTGAAGTAGTGTTAAACACTGAGAATTGAGGCACTCACGTGGGGTCACCTGAGGTGTTAGAAGTAGTGTTAAACACTAAGAATTGGGTGTCACGTGTGGCACGTGCGGCGCTTAGCGTTGGGCGCTGCCTCTTTGATTCTCTTATTCTTTTACAAGTGCTAAGCACTGTTAGGGGGTCACGTGGGATCACGTGAGGCGCCCCAAAAATAGGGTTTATTCCCTTTCCTCTTTTATAAGTGCTGAGCACTTTCAGGGGTCACGTAGGGTCACGTGAGGCACTCCAAAAATAGGGTTTATTCCCTTTTCTTTTTTATAAGTGCTGAGTACTTCTCAGAGGTCACGTGGAGTCACGTGGCTAGATCTCAGTCTTTCCCTTTTTGTTCCTCAAAGGTGCTCACGTGGGAATACGTGAGCTTTTATGTAGCGTTTGAACGCTAATAAATCATCAGGTTGTTCTTCTATGGTTCTGAAGAATCAAATTCTCCTTTTTTCTTTGAAGGGATTAATTTCTTTTTAAATGGTTAAACCCTAGTTTTAGAGGAATTAAATTCCCATATGCTTTGTAAGAGTTAAACTCTTTTGGATTCAGTTCCTTCCCCCAGGTTTTGAATCTGCATGACAGAATCTCCCCGATGAGAATTAAATTCTCAACTTGTGGGGAGATCTGCTTTTGCAGATCTTAACTAGAAGAAGAACTAAATTCTTTGAGAAGAGTTAAACTCTTGGTTTAAGAATTAAATTATCTTTTTTGTGGGAGCTTTTGAGAGGGGTTCCTCTTCTTTAGAGAATATAATTCACTCTCTATTTTTCTTCCCTCTCCCACTGTGTCTTTCTCTTCTTCTCCTCGGTCCTATTTATATGAGAAGAAAAAGAATCAATTTTTTAAGAGAATCCCTCATTGAGAGATCATGATTGATTTCATGATCTTTTAGATCATTCGGTGAATTTTATTCACCGTTGGATTTTTAATCCAAAGGCTGTCTGTTTAACAGAAAAGATTTCTTGTTTGTTTAACAAGATTATGAATATCTTATTAGTTTTAACAAAATTAGAATTTTATTCTATCAAATCTTTTTAGTTTAATAAGATCAGAAAGATATTTTCTTAATATGGATATCTTGTTAACATAGAATTTTATTCTTGTTATAAAATTAGGAAAATATTTTTCTATGATAGATTTTTATTCTATCAAATGATCACTATTAGATTTTTGATCCAAAGGTCCTCTGTTTAACAGAGAAGATTTTTCTAGTTTAAGGAAGATCAAGAAAATATTTCCCAAATAAAATTTAATTCTAGAATTTGATAGGAACATTTTAAATTATGGTTCTTACATGCTTTGCATGTGATTGGCAAAAGCACTCACGTGTTTAACACGTAACCCCTTGTGTGGGTTTTAGCCTGTTTATGTTCAGTGCGCTCACGTGTTTAACATGTGAGGCATGTTTGGCCCTTGATTATTTATGTTCGGCGCTTATATGCTTTGCATATGAGCACTCACGTATTTTACACGTGAGGCCTGTTTGGCCCTTTAAGTTTATTTTATTCAGCGCTCTTAGCCCTTTACGTTTATTTTATTCAGCGCTCATATGCTTTGCATATGAGCGCATATGAGCGCTCACGTGTTTTACAAGTGAGGCCTGCTTGGCAATTAATTGTTTTATTTTCAGCGCCCATATGCTTTGTATATAAGCGCCCACGTGTTTAACACGTGAGGCTAAATTTTGAGGACTCTCCCTGCTTTTTTATAAGGGAACAAGTAGCTCTTGGACGAAAATTTTGGCGGGAACAAATGCCCCCCACTACTTTGCCCACGTAAGCATGTACGTGGGTGAAGTAGTGCAAAGTAATGTGTGACCGTAGAATTGATAGCTTGGGAGACAAGTTTAGGGTCCTTGTAGCCTAAGAATTTTTCCAACTTCAAGGGCCGTAAAGTTCTTAAGAAGGTTTTTCTCCCTACAAGTCGTGAGGATCCCATAGGTGTATGTTCTCCTTAGAAATCGTGAGGATTTCTAAGTGTCCATCGCCTCCGTGAGTCGTAAGGATCTCACTCGGGTATTTTCCTTACGAATTGTGAGGACCCGTAAGTAGCTTCTTTATTTCATTGGTGAATGTGGCTTTGGCAAATGTGGCCCATAGATAGTCCACCTTGACCTCCTTGTAGGGCAACGATGGCTTAAGAAAAAGGTTCAGGTCTGCCGCGTAAGACTTTTCAACTTTATGAGCCGTGAGGGTCTCATAAAGACTTTTCTCCCTACGAGTCGAAAGGATCCCGTAGGTGTAATTTCTCCTTAGGAATCGTGAGGACTCCTAAGTGTGTTTTCTCTTGAGAGTCATAAGGATATCACAAGAGAATTTTTCCCCTTACAAGTCGAGAGGACTCGTAAGTGATTGTTTCCCTCTTTGTCGATGTTCGACTTCGGAGAGTGTGACCCATAGATAGTCTATCTTGACCTCCCTGCAGGGCAATGATGGCTTAGGAGACATGGTTAGGATCTTCCAACTAAGACTTTTCAACTTTATGAGTCATGGGGGTCCCATAAAGACTTTCCTCCCTACGAGTCGAGAGGATCTCGTAGGTGCAATTTCTACTAAGGGGTCGTGAGGACTCCTAAGTGCATTTTCTTGCGAGAGTCGTAAGGATCTCAGAAGAGAACTTTCTTTTTATGGGTTGATAGGTTCGTGTGTTGATTTATTTTCGAGTCTAAGCATTGCTTTACAACAGGGGAATCATGGGTTGATGTATTTCCGAGACGGAGCATTGCACCGGCAGGGGGGTTAGGACTTAACATGTATCCGAGTCGAAGCATTGCTTTACGACAGGGAGGTCAAGGATTGGCATGTATCTGTGTCAAAGCATTGCTTGACGATAAAGAGGTCAGGTGTTGACATGTATCCGTGTCGAAGCGTTGCTTTACGACAAGGAGGTCAGAGGTTGACATGTATCCGAGCGTTTCTTTACGACAAGGAGGTCAGGGGTTGACATGTATCCATGTCGAAGCGTTTCTTGATGACAGGGAGGTCAGGGGTTGACATGTATCCAAGTCTAAGTGTTTCTTAACGACAGGGAGGTCAGGGGTTGACATGTATCCGAGTCGAAGCGTTGCTTTACGACAAGGAGGTCAGGGGTTGACATGTATCCGAGTCGAAGCGTTGCTTTACGACAGGGAGGTCAGGGGTTGACATGTATCCGCGTCGAAACGTTGCTTGATGACGAGAGGTCAGGGATTGACATGTATCCGAGTCGAAGCGTTTCTTTATGACAAGGAGGTCAGGGGTTGACATGTATCCGAGTCGAAGCATTGCTTTACGACAAGGAGGTCAGGGGTTGACATGTATCCGTGTTGAAGCGTTGCTTGACGACAGGGAGGTCAAGGGTTGACATATATCCGAGTCGAAGCGTTGCTTGATGATAGGGACGTCAGAGGTTGACATGTATCCGAGTCAAAGAGTTGCTTTACGACAAGGAGGTCAGGGGTTAACATGTATCCGAGTCGAAACGTTGCTTGACGATTGAAAGGTCAGGGGTTGACATGTATCCGAGTCGAAGAGTTGCTTGACGAAAGGGAGGTCAGGGGTTGACACATATCTAAGTCGAAGCATTGCTTTATAACAAGGAGGTCAGGGGTTGACATGTATCCGAGTTGAAGCGTTGCTTAACGACAGGGAGGTCAGGGGGTTGACGTGTATCCATGTCGAAGCGTTGCTTGACGACAGGGAGTTCAGGGGTTGACACTAGGTTGTTTGTACATCGTAGAGTCTTGGAACTGGTGACTTTGTCGTAGCTCCGATTGGTGATGTCGCGTCCATGCTCTGTTGGCATGAGGAGGAACGCCGTTGTTGGTCTCTAGGCTGTAGAGGTGGCCGTCGAGATTTGGAACTAGGGACTTTGCCAAGGCTCCGCTTCGTTGCGACCTTGAGGTCGGTTGTTGACGTTGTGTCTGCATCTTGCTAGAGTTGAGAAGGAACGCCGTGTTGGTCTTATGGTACGCAGATATTGCCGTTGAGACCTGACTCTCCCTTTGGTAGAGTTTGTTGGGACATGTGTTTCCCTTTTGTTTATGCCCATGGATTATATACATGGGTCAGTATGGACTTACCTGCAGGGCAAAAGTTTCATTTTTTGTATTTCTTTCGGCGATGCTCTGTTATTTAAGCTTTTTATATCGCGAAAGTCGCGATTACCCAATCATTTCGTCTATTTTTCGTGGTGCCCAATCATTTCGGCTATTTTTCTTTTTACCCGCTGCTTTTTATTACGAGTTGCCCAATCATTTCGGCTATTTTGTATGCATATCTTTTACTTGCTGATTTTGTTGCAAGTTGCCTACCATTTCGGCTATTTTTTGTATGCATTTATAGCTCGCTGACTTTTTGCTGCGAGTATAGAGCTTAGGATCTGATGCAAATCTTAGCATCAGTATCGCTGCGACTGGAATATTGCCAGGAGCGAGTCATCATTTGTCGTGAAAGGACTTGGAATTTGATATCGATTTAGGAAACAACATCGCTACCAATGGGACATGGCCAGGAGCGAATCATCATTTTCCTCTGTCGATGTCGAACAAAGGTGGCTTAGCAAACAGGGTTAGGATCCTGTCGACTAAGGCTTCTGACTTCGTGAGCCGTAAGGGTCTCATAAAGATGTTTCTCCCTACGAGTCGTGAGGATCTCGTAGGTGCGTTTTCTCCTTAAGAATCGTGAGGATTCTTAAGTGCATGGTCTCTCATAAGTCGTAAGGATCTTACAAGAGTGTTTTCTCCTTATAAGTCAAAAGGACTTACAAGTGTCGTTCACCACATGAAGACATTTCGCGCCATCGGTGGAACATGGTGGGGGAGACGTTTATTTGTGCCCGTGGATTGTATATAAGGGTCAATAATGAACCACCTGTAGGGCAGTCTGTGGATTGTGATGGCTTAAGAACAGGTTCAGATCCCTGTAACTTAAGGCTTTTGAATCCCATGAGCCATGAGGGTCTCAAAGGAGAATTCTCCTTACGACTCGTTAGGATCTCGTAAGTGTAACTTCTCCTTAGGAATCGTGGGCATCCCTAAATGTGTTGCTCCCTTGTGAGTCGTAAGGATCTCATGCAGGTATTTTCTCCTTACAAGGTCGAGAGGACCTTGTGAGTGTCTTTTAACTAGATTGCACCCTTTCGAGTTTTCACAAACTCGCCGGTAGCCCTGCTGTTTTTACTCACGGAGCCCTTTCGGGTTTTCAACCGTGCTCATTTTGCTTATGAACGTACCGTTTTTTGCGTCAGCCTTGGGATGTTGCGGTTTGTAGTAGTTTAAGGACGTCTTGGTCCATAGCTAGTTTAAGGGCATTACGGTCCATAGTTAGTTTTTAGGACATTTCGGTCCGCCGTTAGTTTCAGGACATCTCGGTCCGTTGTTAGTTTTAGGACATCTCGGTCCATTGTTAGTTGTAGGACATCTCGATCCATTGTACATTTTCGAGGCGAGGTTTCGCCGGATACTACTTATAGAGTTTGGACTCAAGAAGATAGCGAGCGGACATAGGCGTCGTCATCTATCATTAACCTGGTTCATGACTCGTTAGGCGAAGTATTTTTTTAGAAACCGACCTTTTATTAGCCTGAAGGGTCTTTCTCCATGCATATCCATGAGCAACTAAGCCCCACCATCGTAGACTTTGTCTATGATGTATGGGCCTTCATAGTTCGGCTCGAATTTCCTCCGTTTGGCACGATTGGGGATCATAGGCCTCTTGACCACCAGCACGAGTTCGCCTTAGCGAAATGTTCTTGGCCTAGTCAATCTTTCGTATGAGTGCGTCATCTTTTCTTTATAAGCCTCCAAGTTTTGCTGCGCCACGAGCCGGGTTTCGTCAAGGGCATCGAGTTCCTCAAGCCGAAGATGAGCATTCTCTTCGTCTGTTAGCTCGTAATGAACCGCCACTCATAGAGAGGGTAACTCTATCTCAAGGGGGAGTACCTCTTCTGTGCCGAATACCAATGCATACGGCGTTGTGTTTGTGGCCGTTTTGAATGTGGTCCGGTATGCCCAGAGAGCTTCATGCAGTCTCTCGTGCCAGTCCTTCTTATTTCTGGACACCATCTTCTTTATGATCTTCGTTAAGGTTTTGTTGAAAGCCTCATCCAGACTGTTAGCTCGAGGATTGTAGACCGAATAGTATCTCCGGTCTATATTATGATGCTGTGCGAAGTGGCTGATTTTATGGCTTCTATAGGCCGGCGCGTTATCGGAGATAATCCGTCGCGGAGTGCCGAACCGATATATGATGTGCGTCTTGAATAAATGGAGGATATTCTCCGATTTCACTTCTTTCAGCGGTACTGCTTCTGCCTACTTAGAGAAGTAATCGGTGGTTGCCAATATGAACCGATGTCCTCTAGACAATGCTGGTTTGATGGGTCCAATTATGTCAGTATCCCACATCTCGAACGGCCAGCTAGCCACCGTCGGGAGGAGCGGATTTGGAAGCTGGTGGATGAAGTCTCCATGAATTTGGTACGAGTGGCACTACTTCGCGTATTCGAGGCAGTCCTGGATCATCGTGGGCCAATAGTAACCCATCCTTTTGATTTTCAGCTTCATCTTCGGCCCGGCTTGATGAGAACCGCAGAGTCCGTCGTAAGTTTCTTGGACAACTTTCTTTGCTTCTTTCGGTCCTAAGCATCATAGCCACAGAGAGTCGAATGATCTCTTGTACAGAGTATCATTGATGAAGGTAAAAGACAGAACTCGTTTCACGAGCTGATGTCTTAAAGATGCATCTTCAGGCGTTCGACGGTATTTGAAGTAGTATATAAAGACTCCTCTTAAATCCTTAGCCTCTTCCTGGTCTTTTATTTGGAAGGACATTTGCTTGGTCGCTTCCTTTTCTTCAGATGACTTCGGAGATATTTCTGCTGGTGCAAGAACTCGACGGCTTTGCACAACAATCCTCATGTCGTCGAGGTTTTCGTCAGCCAGTTCTTCAGCAAGTTTGGCTAACACATCCACTTTGCTATTTTCCGCACGCGAGATGCTTTCCAAGGCGTAGGCAGGTATTTGAGTCAGCAATTGTTGCACTCTCTCACCGTACTTCACCAACTCCGGTTTGCAAGTTTGATAGTCGCCGTTTACTTGACTAACGACCAGCTGGGAGTCTCCGTATATGGGAGGTTTTCGATTACCATGTCGACAGTGGTCTTAAGACCTGCTATCAAAGCTTCATATTCGGCTTCATTGTTCGCCCTCGGCTCTGTTAAGGAAAAGGCAAAGCTCATTATCCCTCCTTATGGAGTCACAAAGATGAGGCATACCCCAGATTTGATTATGGGGGAGCTGTGCTTTCGCTTCTTCATTGAAGATGCCCCCATCAAAGTAGAGTTCCCATAGGGTGTCATTCTCTCTTCTCCTTTTGTCGATCGTGTCAAACGCGTGCTCGTCTGGCAGTTCGCAATTTAGGGGTGAATTGGCAAGTATCGGGTGCTCAGCGAGGAAGTCAGCGATGGCTTGGCCTTTCACCGTCTTGAGGGGTCGGTATGTTATTGAGAACTCCATCAAGAGGAGGGCCTATTTAGCGAGCCGTCCCTTTAGTATGGCTCTTGACATCAAATACTTAAGAGGATCCACTTTTGATATGAGATGGACCTCATGCGCCAAAGCATAGTGTCTGAGCTTCGTTATTGCGAAGATTAATGCCAGGCAGTGTTTTTCAATGGGGGAGTAGTTGTTTTCTGCCACTAGAAGAACTCGACTCAAATAGTAGAGGGCTCTCTCTTTCCCTTGATCATTTTTCTGTGCCTATAGCGCACCTAAAGAACCTTCAAGGGCTGCTGTGTACAGGATGAGAGGCTTTCCCTTGATCGGAGCGGTTAGTACTGGCGGATTCTGCAAGTATTGCTTGATTTCGTCTAGTGCGCTTTGGCATTTGCGATCCCAGACAAATGGACTCCCCTTCTTCATTAGATGGCCGTAGGGACGGCATTTGCCGAAGAGATTGGCTATGAACCGCCGGATATATGCAAGCTTTCCTCGGAGAGACCGCAGTTGCTTAAGAGTTCTTGGCGGAGGCATTTCCATGATTGCCTTGATCTTTGACGGGTCTATTTCGATACCTCGGTGTCGTACAATGAATCCCAGGAACTTACCTGAGGAAACTCCGAACGCGTATTTGAGAGGGTTCATCTTCAGGTTGTATTTCTGAAGATGTTGGAACACTATCTTCAGATGTTCCCAATGCTCCTCATTTGATTTTCTTTTCACCACGAAGTCGTCGATGTAATATTCGACAATCTCGTGTATAAGGTCATCAAAGATCTTCATCGGGGAACGTATTTTCTGAAGTGTCTTCTTTGAAAGGTGGCAACTTCATTCCCATCGACAGGGCTTTGGCGAACCGCTTACTTGTCTTAAGCCTGTGTTTGCGGGTGGCAGGAGTGCTTTGATCCGGTTGGGGTACTTCAACCCTTTTGTTCAGTCGCCGACGTTTGGCTTTTTCGTATATGGCGATTTCACGCTCTCGGTCAGCTTTGCTTTTCTGAAGAGCTTTGTTCAGGAATACGTCAATCATCTCATCTGACGATTCTAGGAGTTCCAGTTCGGGATCTGCCCCCAGTTTCTCTGTATCAGGAGCTTCTTCACCATCTATTGACGAGTGAGAGATCATATGACAGCTCACCACATAGTTCTCAGGTTCATCTGACGAGTCTTCTCTCTCATCATTGTCATCGTTTTCGTCTTCAAGGATGTGGTTGAGAAACTCCTGGAGTATGACCGGGATTCGCGCCTTCTGGTTATATTCTTCCAGCGCGTCAATGTGCTTCTGCATCTCCGTACACTGGTCATCAGGCTTCACGGGCTTTTTGGTCTTCTTCTTCTTCTTCTTCGAAGACTTTGACGGCAGGGCCTGAATGTTTTGTCCACCATCACCAACTTTCAGCGTTGGGCACGGCTTCAGCATCCCTTTAATAATCTCGGGCTCCAGTGGGCTCTTCCACCTAATTTCCGGGCAAATTTGGAGATCCTTCAGCATTCGTTTTGTTTTGGCTGAAAGAGCGAATTCCCATAGCGCTTCTTCTGTAAAAGAGCATGATGCCCCCGGCGTGTCCATCTTTTTAGGAGTGTGTGGCTGGGGCGGGCTTACCTTCCAATTCTGAGACAGCGCGAATTTGCCCTGTTGATATTGGTCCTCTATCCATCCTTTGAAGACGAAGAAATCTTCGATTGGATGGCCTACTGCTCGGTGGTAAGGGCAGTAGTTAGGATTGTTGGCGTCGCCTGGCTGAAGTGGACATCTTGGATCTGGCAGATTGATGAGTCTGTTGCGCACCGCCAGCTCGAATAGTCTCCTCGTTTTATCAGGGGAAACGAGTAAGGGCGTTTCAGCTTCTCATTGAAGAATTGATTTCTCTCGTTTTGGCGATCGGCTGGTTTTGGGCCACTGGGCTGCTGCTGAGCATTGGCGAAAAAAGTCGCTTTCCCTTTCCCTTATTAGTTTCGAGGGTCCATCTTCGAGGAAGACGGTCTATGGCCCATCTGATCCATTTGAGCCAGCTTATCAATCAAGGCCTGGAAGGTAGTCGGCTTGAAAAACATCATGAACAGGGATATGGTCTCCTGCGGATCGAAGGTACCCACGAACATACCTACTGCAGGAGCTTCTTCGATGCGTTGTTCGCATTTCGACCATAGGTTCCGCCACCGGATTGCATACTGAACCCATGATTCGCCTGGCTTCAACTTGGCGCTAATTAGTGCGGTGATCTGGGTGCACTCGCTAGCGCTTGCGTATCTTTGTGTGAACAGTAGCTCCATTTCTGCAAACGTCTTGACAGAGTCATTCGGGCGCTTGGAATACCACTCGAATGCTGTCTCCGACAAGCTGCCAACAAATTGGCGAAGCAGTAGCTTATCATCACCTCCGGTGTTGCCGCACAGAGCCCTGAACAGAGCAACATGTTGATGGGGATTTCCTGTCCCCTTGTATACGTGGAACTTAGGGATCATGTATTCCGGCGGGTACTTTATTTGGTCGTACCAACCCGGATAGGGTCGTCCAGTCTTGACAATTTGGCCGGCCACTTCGCTCGCCTGATAAGCTCATATCTGTTGATCTATATAGTCATCAAGGGAAGCTTTAGAGATGGTCTCTTCCTTGGCTGCTGAACAAGCAGGAAAAGGGTTTGATGTCTCCCCTTTGTCATCTTCAATTATTATTGGAGGCTCTTCGGATGGAGGGTCCGGCTGGATCATCATGCCCACCATATCTTAGAACAATAGCGCCATTTTTTTTATGTTGGCCGCTTGTTCCGCGGCCTCTTTGTCTTTCCTCTCGAGCATTCTTCGAAGGAATTCGGCATCAGTTTCCTGTTCTTGGCGCTACTCCGACGATGTCTCCGGGCTTGCTTTTGGCCCGGTGAGTGCGGCCATCTTTGTCATCATCTCCTGGAGTTCTTGTTGTTGCTCCTGAACCTTTATTACGGACCGCATAAGTGGTCGATGACCCGTAGAAGCACGGATTTCCTCTTTTCCGGAAGCCATGTAGACGGTGTGCACTAGCATGCCCCTAGACTTGGGGCGTTTGGATTCAGCGCCTTTGAGATTTGTAGTAGACACGGGGATTCAGCGCCTTCTGCTTTTATGAGCGGTCAAAGTTGAGGGGGCTATTGCAGAAGATATTTTTCGTGGTACGACGGCGGGATGATCCTCCTCTTGCCGGACCTTCATTTTCATTGGTGGGAGTTGTCTTTGTCGATTACAGAGTATTGGACTATTCACCAAACCCTATGGATTTTGGAGGACAGCCGCTGAGTGGGCTGCTCCGGCTTCGCTTTAGTAACTTTCTCCATAGGTGGAGGAGACTTTTTCAACACGGCAATTGGAGAGTTCTTGCGCACCCTCCAAAGCGGCTCAAAGCTGTTCCCAGTTGGAACAGTAGCATCAATTTCCACTGTTGGAGCTGGTGGGGTAAGTCCAAAGGGGGAACTTCCCCCAGCTTTCCTCACTCGACACCAGTGGCGACGTCGAGCATGTCATGTAGCCGGTATCACCTCTATCGTCGGAGTAGCTTCGTCATGCCCCCTGCTTTGAGGAGAGGCTGTTATTGGCGCCAGCCTGTCAAAGACCGACATCCGCTGGGAAGGAATGGTCAACCTGTCGAAAGCCAACTTTCGAGTAGGGGAAGTAGTTTGGACGACTTCACCTGCAGCAGGAGTGGGTATAGCCTTCTCTGGTATTGCGAGCCTCTTCGCAGGCCCATTTGAGCATAGGCTCAGCCTATCGAAGACTTAGGCAGTAGACTTGGACGACCCATTAAGAGGGGTCGCGGTAGTTGCAAGCCGATCGAAGACCGACTTCTTTGGAGCTTCCTGTGACGGCACTAGAGCGTTGAAGCTCATTGGCGGGAGCATGGTCCCAAAAAATAACCCAGTGGTGGCATGTGTCACCTGTTCCACTGGCATTGCGAAGATGGAGGCTGCCTAGGGCCCATAAGTTACTCCTCCAGACGGGACGGAACGAGAGTTGTTGTTGCAGTTGGTGCAGCTAGAAACCATTGATCTTCTTTTCTCTACACGGGAGCAAGACACCAAATCTTGGTACCTCGAATCCACAGGCAACCATAGCAGACCGCGATTTGTTCGCGAAACACGACATACGAAGTGTTGAGTGGAAAGAGGAAAGGGTCCTACCGGGCGTGCCAGAATCTGTTCGCCGCCAAAAGATGCGACCGGGACGTTAGGACGTCCGACCTGAATTTTGGGGGCAGATGCTATTTGGTTTTATCCGTACACCTCTCCAAAGATGCCAAGTTTATTTATGGCACCGTGCATCGGAGGTTTAGACGGATGCGGCCGATGTAGCAGACTTCGTCAGATTCCCCCTCGTTATGAGGGATTTTTGATTGTGGGGACACTCTTCCCTACAAGCGCAAGCCCCTGCAGTTAATTACGCTACCGCGTCGCGGTAACCACTTTCTTCTTCTCCAGATGGTCACTTCGTGTCGTGTGTGTTTGTTTTATTTTTGGTTGCCCGTGGATTGTATACGGAGACTAATTTATGTTGTTGCCCGTAGTGCGTGAATTAGCCCAAATCTGTATTTTCTTAGATTTGGGTTTGGTTTGGGTTTAAGGATCATTAATCTCATTGAGATCAAGATCAACTAAAACGTTGTTAAGGATACGTTAGTCTAATTTTTAGACTAAGATCTACTTAACAGGGTTTTGGGATCATTTAGATCCAACAAAAGAGCATTTGCACTCTATTGTTTTAGTTTAGGGAAATTGCGGTCCATTGGGTTTAAGGACATCATAGTCCGTGGTAGTTTAGAGACATCATAGTCTGTAAAGCTTAACGACATCATAGTCTATGAGTTTAAGGACCTCATAGTCCATAAAGTTTAAGGACATCATAGTCCATGAGTTTAAGAACCTCATAGTCCATAAAGTGTAAGGACATCATAGTCCATGAGTTTAAGGACCTCATAGTCCAGTTTAAAGACATCGTAGTCTAGTTTAAAGACCTCATAGTCTGTAAAGTTTAAGGACATCATAGTCCATGAGTTTAAGGACCTCATAGTCCATAATGTTTAAGGACATCATAGTCCATGAGTTTAAGGACTTCATAGTCCAGTTTAAAGACATCATAGTCTAGTATAAAGACCTCATAGTCTGTAAAGTTTAAGGACATCATAGTCCATAAATTTAAGGACCTCATAGTCCATAAATTTTAAAGACATCATAGTCCATGAGTTTAAGGACCTCATAGTCAATGGGGTTTTGGTTTAACCAGTTTGGGGGTGTGCCAAAAGTTGTTGGTTATTGGGACCCTCTACCTCTCTGAAGACGTTGACTAATTACAACGACATGTATCAGAGGTGTGGAGAGATGTACCCTTGAACCAAATGCCAGATTGAGAAGGATTGGGATGAACATTACTTTTAATGCCATCTGAGATCAATTTTGAAGAACCTGGGTATAATTGGAGCTCGGGTGTTGACTTTGGGAGACTTGGATGATTTGGGCTAAGGTTAGCCTCTCGTAGTGTTAAACATTAGTGTATGCTCAGCGCTCACGTGCTCCCACGTGAGGCGCTTGAAGCAGTGTTAAACATTGAGAATTGAGGCACTCGCGTGGGGTCACGTGAGGCGCTAGAAATAGTGTTAAACACTAAGAATTAGGGGTCACGTGTGGCACGTGAGGCGCTTAGCGTTGGGCGTTGCCTCTTTGTTTCTCTTATTCTTTTACAAGTGGTAAGCACTGTTAGAGGGTCACGTGGGATCACGTGAGGCGCCCCAAAAATAGAGTTTATTCCCTTTCCTCTTTTATAAGTACTGAGCACTTCTCAGGGGTCACGTGGGGTCACGTGAGGCGCTCCAAAAATAGGGTTTATTCCCTTTGCTTTTTTATAAGTGCTGAGCACATCTCAGGGGTCATGTGGGGTCACGTGGCTAGATCTTAGTCTTTCCCTTTTTGTTCCTCAAAGTTGCTTACGTGGGAACATGTGGGCTTTTATGTAGTGTTTGAACGCTAATGAATCATCAGGTTGTTCGTCTATGTATCTGAGGAATCAAGTTCTCCTTTGTTCTTTGCCGGGATTAATTTCTTTTTAAAGGGTTAAACCCTAGTTTTAGAGGAATTAAATTCCCATATGCTTTGTAAGTGTTAAACTCTTTTTGATTTAGTTCCTTCCCCTAGGTTTTGAATCTGCATGACAGAATCTCCCTGATGAGAATTAAATTCTCAACTTGTGGGGAGATCTGCTTCTGCAGATCTTAACCAGAAGAAGAACTAAGTTCTTTGAGAAGAGTTAAACTCTTGGTTTGAGAATTAAATTCTCTTTTTTGTGGGAGCTTTTGAGAGGGGTTCCTCTTCTTTAGAGAATAAAATTCTCTCTCTATTTTTCTTCCCCTTTCCCTCCGTGTCTTTCTCCTCTTCTCCTCGCTCCTATTTATATGAGAAGAAAAAGAATCAATTTGTTAAGGAAATCCCTCATTGAAAGATCATGATTGATTTCATGATCTTTTAGATCAATCGGTGAATTTTATTCACCGTTGGATTTTTAATCCAAAGGCTCTTTGTTTAACAGAGACGATTTCTTGTTTGTTTAACAAGATTATGAATATCTTGTTAGTTTTAAAAAGATTAAAATTTTATTCTATCAAATCTTTTTAGTTTAACAAGATAAGAAAGATATTTTCTTAATATGGATATCTTGTTAACATAGAATTTTATTCTTGTTATAAGATTAGGAAAATATTTTCCTATGATAGATTTTATTCTATCAAATGATCACCATTGGATTTTTAATCCAAAGGTCCTCTGATTAACAGAGAAGTTCTTTCTAGTTTAAGGAAGATCAAGAAAATATTTCCCAAATAAAATTTAATTCTAGAATTTGATAGGAACATTTTAAATTAAGGTGCTTACATGCTTTGCATGTGATTGGCAAAAGCACTCACGTGTTTAACACGTGACCCCTTGTGTGGGTTTTAGCCTGTTTATGTTCAGTGCGCTCACGTGTTTAACACATGAGGCATATTTGGCCCTTGGTTATTTATGTTCAGTGCTTATATGCTTTGCATATGAGCGCTCACGTATTTTACACGTGAGGCCTGTTTGGCCCTTTAAGTTTATTTTATTCAGCGCTCTTAGCCCTTTACGTTTATTTTATTCAGCGCTCATATGCTTTGCATATGAGCGCTTACGTGTTTTACATGTGAGGCATGTTTGGCCATTAATTGTTTTATTTTCAGCGCCCATATGCTTTGCATATGAGCGCCCATGTGTTTAACACGTGAGGCCAAATTTTGAGGACTCTCCCCCCTTTTCTATAAGGGAACAAATATCTCTTGGCCGAAAATTTTGGCGGGAACACCACCGTCTTTGAGAAAACCGTAGTATCTCTCAGGTGGATGAGAAACCCTATTAGATCTGTGGCGTTTCTGAGGTTCGTCGGGGACTATTGAATCCTTCGGTCTTACCAAATCATCAGTTATAGTTTGTGTAGCTGGAACTTCTTCCATTTCTACCTCATTACCACTAATTTATTTTTCAAGAAATTCATTTTTTAAAAAGGTGGCATGTTGAGCAACAAACATCTTTTGTTCCTCAGTGTGGTAGAAGATATGCCCTCGCGAATGTTTGGGATATCCAACAAACTTTCACAGAACAGACCTTGCATCGAGCTTGTCCGGATTTTGCTTTTTAATATAAGCTATCTTAATGAAATTAAGACCTGGTCTCTTCCCCTCTCATATTTCATATGGAGTGGTAGGCACTGATTTGGTCGGAACCCTATTCAATAGGTATGCAGCTGTCTCAAGTGCATAACCCCAAAAGGAAATAGGTAACTTAGCAATACTCATCATAGAGCGCACCATATCTAATAAGGTGTGATTTCTTCGCTCCAAAACTCCATTGTGCTGTAGTGTATACGGAGGAGTAAGCCGCAAGAGAATCCCATTCTCTTTTAAGTAGTCATGGAATTCCGTGCTCAAGTATTCTCCTCCTCGATCAGATTGAACGACTTTAATACTTTTATCCGTTTGGTTCTCTACCTCGCACTTATATTTCTTGAATTTCTCAAAAGATTCAGATTTATGTTTCAACAAGAACACATGTCCGAATCTTGATAGATCATCGGTGAATGTAATAAAGTATGAGGAACCATTCCTGGCATGTGTAGATATAGGACCACATACATCACTATGTATCAGTCCCAAGAGTTCAGTAGCTCTTTCTCCGTGTCCAATAAACGGAGCTTTGGTCATCTTGTCTTTGAGACATGACTGGCAAGTTTCATAAAATGTAAATTCGAAAGAATATCCATCTTTATGCAACTTCGCTAGCCTTATCGCATTGATATGACCTAGTCTACAATGCCACAAAAAGGATTCATTCATTTCTGAACTTTTTCTCTTGTGTGTGTTCTATATACTTAGAACTGCATTCTGATTTAGAACGTATATATCGTTACATAACATACCAAACCCATCAACACTTGATTCAAGAAAATGTTCATAACATTTTTCTCTAGTACAAAGTTATATCCTTCTTTATCTAATAAAGAAATTGATATTATATTGCACATCATCTTTGGTATGTAATAATAGTCGTTCAGAATCAATGTATTACCACTTGGTAATACAAGGTGATATTCGCCAACTTTTTTGGCAGCAACAGTTGCTCCATTCCCTATTACGACGGACTTATCACCTTTTTCCAGTTCTCTACATCTTCTTAACCCTTGTATTATATTACAAATGTGGGATGCTGATCCGATATCTAATACCCAGGATGTAGAGCATACTGAGAAACAGTTCTCGGTTACGAACACACCCGAAGAAGATACGTCATCGTGCTCTTTCTTCGTTCGAGTTGCATGGGAATCCTGATATTCCCTTATTCCTAGCTCAGATTTATGACAATCATAAGATAGAGCGGAACCAACGTTCCCCAACTCAGTATAATAAGTGGGTTCGGTCAATAAATCCATATTATTATCTTAGTTAAGGCATGTCATGTTTGCTACCTAGAGAGAGAGAAAAGAAAACACTTTAGCGTGCGCTCTTGTAAGATTATATTAGTTATTATCTTATCTAATCAGGATGGCTCCCATTGGTTTTGTCAAATCTTCTTTCAGACCCTAAAAGGTAAGACTAGCCGGGATTACTTACACCCTACAATTTCGCCAATCGGTCAGCCAGGCAGGTATTGGTTCTCCGAGGGAGTCTCCCCATGCTTTCATATGGAACTAATTAACCAACCTCGTTTTCGTAGGGGTATAACCCCGTTAACACCTTTTTTAGACACCTACTGGATTAGCTAATTGTAAAGTGCAAAACTCTCACAGGAGTAACTCTTACTCGCAGTGGGTATCGGGATCCAACTATTTCATAGTAGATATGCAATCTCATTGCAAATTTCAACGCTTGAAATTCCCAATATCTATTTTTATCCCTAACGTCCTATGACCTTAACGAAGGCCAACAAACCATAGGCCGCTAGTCAAGTTCAACCCGTATATTTCGTGATTGAATTAAATCCACCCGTACGACCCTTGACGAATGCCAACAAAGTCGTATGACTACCTAATCCAATCGCATCATATGCGGCAGATAAGCACTAATCAGCTACCGTACACTACGTCTTGACGAAGGCCAAAAAACGCATCACGAATAATAAAATAGCCCTTATATGAAATGACGGAGGGTTATGACAGGTTTTGAAGAAAACCTTTAGCGTAATGAACTTGATATCGTTGTAGAATCTAGTGATTTGAAAAGGAGTGGTTTAAATTCCGCTTTTAAAATCGAGAAGTTTTCAAAATAAACCGACTGGGTTGTAGCATTTGCTAGCTCTTGCTAAAGAAGTCACTCCCAGTTAAGGGATCTAGGCTCTTTCCTCATCGAATGAGGTGCTGAATATTCATAAAAGGAATACCGCTATGCAAACCAAAAACGAGAGCTACCTATTTTAAAAATTTGATTCTACAACATCTTTAAGTTTCTTTTCTTTTCATTAATTTCATTAATGATGTCCCAGCATTTATGTTTCCTAAACATCACAAAGAAACGAAAATAGAACGTACGCTTATGCCATCCGCATTCGCCACGGGGTCCCGTCATGCACCGTTAGGTTACTTAAGTAACGGCAGAGCGGGGGCAGGACTAGTGCGGGTGCAAAACATAAGTAACGTTTATTATATATATCATATATATATTGTCACGCCCCGTTTCCCAGAGTGCCCTAAGATCAGCACGTGATAGAGACAACCATGCTACCTGTGGATAGGAAACATCCCTCCACAGTCACATTACGGCTGTCTAGAAATATCAAGAACAGTAGAAATAAAATAAACTATCTAGTACATGTCCATGAGCCAGAATAAACGAGTCAAGAAATACTATGTGGAAGCAATAAATCCAATGAGCAATAACATCTGGAAGGTAAACATAACTAAACTGGATACTAACAGGATCCTCACTGCTCAGCCTGACGGCAGAAATACTCCTGATCAGCCTGCGGCAAAAGTAAAGGATCCGGGCCATGCAAAACCCAGACATCAGTGCTTCATAATATCAACAATAATATAATCAAGGGGCAGCAGGACATGTAGGAACGAGTATGAACAGTAAGAAGTCAACAGGAATATATAACAGTGAAGTATATCAGTATAAGTGACGTGCAGTGATCAATCTAAACTGTGTTACTGGGTTATCTATTTTAAAGTCTTCGAAATCCATTAATGTAATTCTCATCGTAACCCATCGGGGATTATTCCGTAATGCCCGGAAAAACGGCAAACAATAGATATTCCGTAACGCCCGGAAGACGGTGAACAATAGGTATTCCGTAACGCCCAGAAAAACGACAAACAATATGATAGCCCTTTGAGTTACGTTCGGTTACATTCTTGATTTCCCCATACCCCCAAGTTATGTGTTCAAGTCAGGTATTGCCAATTGATATCTAATGCCAACACAGGATCAAACAGGTACATGTTTTGTCTATGCAGAGAACAATAACGTCCATCAGGACAACATGTCAGGATTGTCGGCATTAGAAACAGGATCAGGTAACATGTCAAGTAATGATATATCAGGTCATGTCAGGTAGTGTACATGTATCAAGTCATGTCAAGTAGTGGTGTATCAGGTCATGTCAAGTAGTGCACAGGTATCAAGCGGGTGCTCATAATCAAACTGTAGCAAGTATTGAATCAGGGTGAAAGTACGGATGTACAATAAAAGCATGGATGCACAAATATCGATCAGGGGTTACATCATGACTAAGTAGGATGCACAATATCAAGCATGGGGTACTAATGTATTAATAATATGAGTTAATGTAATATGGGGTGCAACTGGTTATGCAGAATTAATGGTATGGATACACAAATAAACATGGATGCATAAATAACTATCACGGGTTACAACTATAGTTTCATGACTATATAGGATGCACATTATCTAGCATGGGGTGTTAATGTAGCAGTAATATGAAATAACATGACTTGGAATGCAAATAGATATATAATTAATGGTATGGATGCACAATTATCGATTAGGGTTATATTTACAGTTCCAAGACTAAGTGGGATGCACATTATTAAGCATGGGGTGTTACTACAATAATAATATGAATTAATGTGATCTATAGATGCAGTTATATATATTTTAAATGATATGGATGCAAACGGGTATCTGAAAACATTAAAATTTTAATATGGATGTATAATGTGATAAACGGGTAATATTTTACTCATATGGGTGCATAATAATATACCTAGCATGTAGCAAGGTGAATTAGCATGCGACTAGATATGTAAATAGTGATATGGATGCACACGGATGTCCGAAGACAGTAAAATAGTAAAATGGTAATGTGGGATGCATAATTAAACAGTAAGTAATGTTATTATTCAAGTGGGTGCAGTATATTGTAGTATAGCATGTAGCAAGATTAATTTGCATGCAACTAGATATGAAAAAAATTGTACGGATGCAAACGGATGTCGTAAAACAGTAAAATGATAACAGGGGATATACAATACACTAAACATTAAATATTATTATTAATATGGATGATGTAAAATATATCACAGCATGTTGCAAGATAAACTTGCCTCGATCGGATCACACGACGGATACGCACGGCACGTCCGACGTCGGTAAATCGTCGCAACGCACACACGGCATGCGGGACAGGTCCAGACAAGGCAAGAGGATGACCACGCAGGTAGAGGACATCCACTGGATCACTCGGATCGTCAGCGACGAGCATGGCTCCGGCGGTGATCACCGGAATCAAGAAACAAGATCAATAAAAAGAAAGAAGAAAGAAGAAGAAGAAGTAAGAAGAAGAGACTGTGTATTAAATAAGAAAAGAAAAACTAAATAAATAATATATATATATATATATATATATATATATATGCAGAGGAGAGAGAGAGAGTCACGAGAGAGAGAGAGAAAAGGGGTTGTTAGTTTGTTAGGAAATTAGTTTAGATTTAAATTTAAAAAAATCTTTTATTAGTTAACTAAATTTTAATTTGTATCAGTTTATAAAATTAATTTTATATAAATAAAATTTGAAATTCTGGTAAATACAAACATAGTCCAAAACACGGCCGGGTCGGGTCTAAAATTCAGTTTTAAAATACAAAAAATATACATGTCGACCAAAACCAAAATGGATATCCGGATAACGAAAATGCATACCCCCAAGAACGGATGCACGTACGTACGCGTAGCCATCCAAATGATTCTGTTTCACTGAGCGGGACGAGAACAAGATGCGCGGATACTACCATAGGGTCAGGGGTATCATGCATGCGATGCAATATATTTTTAAAATATTTTATGTGACTTTAAATGTTAAACTTAAAAATGCAGATGCCAGATAAATGCCAGTATGCAGTATACAATAATGGAAGTGCAGGGATCCATATAATAAGCCAGAATAAATTATAAACATGAATCAAGACAGGTTTCAAGCAAACGGGTTGGGTCGGATGCAAATACAAATGTCAAATACACTATTCGCACCCAAAACACAGTAAATCATGAAAATACCATAAATAAAAAAATACTTGAAATAGAACTGGTATAAATGAACTAGGGTGTAACACCCGAGTCCAATGCTACTAATTTCAGTTACCGTTTGAACGTAGTGTGGCACTTATTTCATTTATCTTGCTTGATTGTTACTTATTGTAATTTTACCCCGTCAATTCATTTCTGCATATAACAATTTAAGGCATCTAAAATAAAATTAAAAATATTCGTCATAGCCTGCTTGACACCCCTAACCCTGTTGTAGCGTCCGTGCATCGTGTTCTCGTCCCGTTCGGTGAAACGGGCGAGTTTGGACGGCTACGCGCATGTACGTGTGTCCGTTTTGGGGGTATGCTTTTTGATCATAAAATACTTCATTTTAAATTTTGGATCCCGCCTAAAATTTTCGTATTTCAATTTCAAATTTTTGGACACGACCCGGACGCAATTTAGAAATATTTTACTTTGCGCCAAAATCCCAATTTCTAATATATTTTAAAAACCGTCGAATATATATATTTAACCTTATAATATTTTTAAATATTTCTAAATCTTTTACTTATTTTTCCTAACCCTACAATTTTCTTATCCCAGCCAATCATAACCCTCATAATCCCCGTGGGCCCCACTTTTTTACGCGTCTCTCTCTCCCTCCCCCCGTCTCTTTCTTTCGCTCTCTCTCTCGCTTTCTTCCTCTCTCCTCTCGATCTCTCTATCTCTCTCTATCTCTCCCCGTCTCTATCTCTCTCTCTCTCCCCGTCTCTCTCTCTCTTTCTCTCTCCCTATATCTCTCTCTCTTCTATATATACTTTCCTCCCTCTTCTTCATTTTCTTTTCACCAGAACCCACCTCGTCGCAACCCTAGCCGCCTCACCCCTTCGCCACCGCAGCCCCAACGCCGACGCCCTCATCGCCGGTCGCATCGCCTCCTCGCCCTCGTCGTCTACATCATCTCCACCTCCTCACCTCCATTCTCTTTCTCTCCCTGCACGATGCCGTGCACCCTCTGCAGCCGCAGCTTGCCGTGGAATCGCCGCCGGCGATCTCCATACGTTCCTAGCCTCGCAAGCACCCTCCTCGGTGAGCTTCACCTCCCCTCATCTTCTCCTTTCTTCTTCTTCCTTCTCTGATTCAAGTTTCTTGATCTGAAAGTTTTTCCGCCGTCATCGCAGGCCGACCGCCGGAGCTCCGTCGACGTGGTCGACCATCACCATCCCTCCACAGATCATCATGAGCACCCTCGTCACTATCATCGTTCTCTTCTCTCTTCTAAATTCTTCCTGTGTCGTTTCATGAATTCTTGAAATTGTAGATTCGCTGTTTTTGGGTTCGCCGGAATCCGGCCGTGCCGGCGATGTGTCCCGACATTCCAGCATGGTACCCCGACCTGTGTGGTTCCACTGTTCGTCGTTTTGGTTCATTCCGTGAACTGTGCGCCCGTCGCGAGTTTTCCCCGCCAACGTTTTACGTTCCGTTTTTCTGATCCGCGACCCGTCGAGGCAAGTACCCCTTGCTACATGCTAAACAATATTTCCCTATACTTAATGACACCCTAAACCTGCAATTTAACTTTAGTACGATCATTTCCCATTTTTGTGTTCAATATTGTTATATATCATTTTGTCTTTCAAACCTGGAACCTATATATATATATATATATATATATATATATATATATATATATATCATTGCATCCATAAAACTCTTAAACTTGTTAACTTGATTAAACGGCTATAATTGTCATACTGCATTCTTATGTTGTTGAAATCATCTCCGAAACCACAAACGATAACTGTACTGCTAATTGAATGAATCTGCATATTGCTTAATTCATTGCTTAGATCATGTTGTCGATAACCATGCTTGATTATATAACTGATTGTGAGCACACCTATGATATTGTTTACATCTTGACCTGACTTGCTACTTACATATTGATTTACCCGACATGGTATCGTATACTGCTTGACTTGACCTGATGTACCATGGTCTGACCCGTTACCTGATCTTGTGTCTAATGCCAACAAACCTGACATGTAGTCCTCATGGACAATTCCTGTTGTCTATCCAGACAAACCTGTTTACCTGATCCTGTGTTGGCATTAGTTTCTTGATTACGGGATACCTGACTTGACATACACATATAACTTGGGAGTATGGGGAAATCAAAGGTGAAACCTGACTTGTAACTCAACAGTTCGCTACTTGTTCTGATCAGTTTTGGAGGCTAGGCCAGCCTTGGAATGATGATGCTGACATCATTCATCTGTACACATTCCTGTTTGGTGCCTAGCGGCATGTCTCGGTTTCAGCCCAAGAATCTGGGGCCGTGGTCCCGGGTATGTACGGGATACTATTGAGTTATATCGATGATTCATCAATTTGGTTTCAAAGACCTTAGAACAGAAATCCTGATAGAACAGTTTAGTTTACCCACTGCACATTACCCTGCACTGCCCTGATTTATATTACTGTTACCCTTCCTTTATTCATGTTTATATTCGCATTGCCTGCTACCCTGTTTATTATGTTACTACTTGATGACTTGACGCGCTGACGTCTGGGTTTTGCATGGCCCAGATTCTGTACCGCTGTCGCAGTCCGAGCAGGAGTACTTCAACCGACAGGCTGAGCTGTGAGTGTCAGCAGTAGTTAGTTTTCTTTTCTGCATTTATTTCCTGATGTGAGCCTGCATTATGGGACATACATTCCAGTTATTTTGTATTGGATCTTTCGCTTCCGCATTTTATTATTCTTGACTCATGATTTATCTTGGATTATGGACATGTTTTAGATAGTTTTATTTTGTTCTTGATATCTCTACAGCTGTAATGTGACTGTGGATGGATACTTCCTATCCACAGGTAGCATGGTTGGCTATGTCACGTGCCCACTTTAGCGTACTCTGGGAAGCGGGGCGTGACATGGTTCTTTTAGTATCAGAGCCACAGGTTAGTCGGGTTGATTCTTTTGTAGTTGGGTATTGTACCCAATACACGAATCAGAATACCCGTGTTTAGGAAACATGTCCTGCCACCTTGTCGTTTACCATTCTTGAATCACATTCTTCCTGATTATATCCTTTACGATGTGCAAACTTCCTTTGCATATCAACTCGAAAACCTGATTCCTTGTTATCTCTAGGACTTAGGCGACTTGGGTGGAGTTATGTAATTATGGCTATGATACCGCGGCATAGTTACAATGCGGCACTCTATTTAAGTAACTTGGAGTTCTAGCCTTGATCTATATTTTGAATCTATCATCATGCTAATGTTGGGTGTTTTGATTTCAGGAATATGGCCGGTAAGAATTTGAAGACGTACCAAAGGCGTGTGGACGAAGCCGCCATGCTTGGAGTGATAAGGGGAATGCTGGAGAATCAAAAAAAACAGACCGAGCTAATCCAGCAGCAAGCGGAATCGTTTCAGGAAGGTTTGCAGATCGTTCAGCAGTCTGTGAACAATGTTGGAGCTAAACCAGTTGACCGAGTAGGGACCGTAGCAGATTTCAGGCGTTTGGGTCCGTCTACATTTACTGGTCTGGAGGAGCCGTTGCCAGCAGAGCAGTGGCTAGTTGACACAGAGAATTTGCTTATTGCGGCACAGATTCCAGATGAGAAAAGAGTTGATGTGGTACGCATTCAGTTAGTAGACTACGCCCGAGAATGGTGGCTTGTGGAGGAGAACCGTTTGCCCAAGACGATCAAGTGGGCGGATTTTTCAAAGAGTTTCCTGGAGAAGTTCTTCCCACAGACTGCACGGGAGGAAATGGAAGAGAAATTCATCGGGCTAAAGCAGAATGGAGCACCCGTGGATGTGCATGCAGCAGAATGGACAAGACTCAGTAGATTCGCTGGACCTTTAGTTGCCAACGATGCAGACAGGGCACGGAGGTTCATGCGCAGCTTGGACGTGGACATCCAGAGGCAGATTGTCTCCCTGGGTTTGACCACTTTCTCACAAGTACTTGCGGCAGCCCGATTATCTGGGATGAAGGGGAGTTTGCAACAGACAACAGTTGCGGTAAGGAAGCCAGCATTTGTACCAAACCGAGCTCATGGTCGCAGAAGTATTCCAGTGGACCGTCGTGGTGTAGCACCCATGAAGAAGCCTGTTGTCATCGATCGAAGAAAGAGCATGACTTGTAACTACTGCAATTTACCTGGCCATATGCAAAAGGATTGTCGAAGGAGGCTGGGACTCTGTTTAGTTTGTGGAGCGACAGATCACGCTGTTAGTGCTTGTCCGTCGAAACTTCGTACGAGGGATGATTTTCAAAAGCCTCCGCAGAGACCATTCCAGGGACAGAAACAGCTAACTCAAGGACCTAATCAGGCTCGAGCTTTTACCTTGACAGCGGAAGAAGCTAAGGCGACAGGAGAAGTTGTTTCAGGTACTCTACTCGTTCATGGTTTTCCCGCATTAGCGTTATTTGATTCTGGTGCATCCCATTGTTTTATGTTATCCAAGTTTTTAACTACACACTCGATTGACTACGCGACCCTGTTTAGCTTCTAGGACATACACACTGGGAATGGGAAAATCATAGCTAGTAGGGAATGTAAAGATTGTACAGTTGTTATGTGTGGACGGGAGCTTTTTGCAGATTTCTTGGTGAATGATACGGGCAGCTACGAAGTCGTCTTGGGAATGGATTTTCTTGGCACTTTCCACGCTCACATTGACTGTAGGGCAAGGAAGGTAATTTTCCAGATTCCCGGACATCCCGAGTTTAGCTTCATCGGAGGAAGCAGTTCTATCGGGCCAGTCGAGTTTAGGGCTAGGCCGACAAACAATATTCTTGCGGCAATGGAAGTTGATGAAAGTGAAGAGTCGGCTGTTGTTCACGATTTTATGGACGTGTTTGGAGATATATCGGGATTACCGCCGAAGCGAGACGTGGAGTTCGCAATTGATCTTATTTCTGGTGCAGCGCCAGTATCCAAAGCATATTATCCAATGGCACCAGTAGAGTTGGAAGAAGTCAAGAAACAGGTTGCTGAATTGCTTGAGAAAGGTTGGATTCGAAGCAGTAACTCGCCTTGGGGAGCTCCAGTTCTTCTAGTAAAGAAGAAGGATGGCACAAGAAGGATGTGCATCGACTATCGAGAATTAAACCGGGTGACTATTAAGAACAAGTACCCGATCTCTCGCATTGGCGAACTTTTCGAGCAGCTTAGTGGCGCGAGGGTATTCTCGAAGCTGGATTTGCGATCCGGATATCATCAGGTCTGAGTGAAAGCAGAAGATATTTGCAAGACGGCATTCCGAACTCGGTATGGACATTAAGAGTACTTAGTGATGCCCTTCGGAGTAACGAATGCGCCAGCAATATTCATGGACTTGATGACCCGAATCTTTTCACCATTCTTGGATCAGTTTATTGTGGTGTTCATTGACGATATCCTGGTTTACTCAAAGAGTTTTGAAGAGCATGTTGAGCATTTGAAGATCGCACTGTAAACGTTGAGACAAGAGAAGTTATATGCGAAGATGAGTAAGTGCGAGTTTTGGCTGGAGGAAGTAAAGTTTTTGGGGCATGTTGTGTCTGGCGATGGAATTACCGTCGATCCAGAAAGGATTGCAGCAGTTCGTGATTGGCCGATTCCAAAGAATGTTGCGAAGATAAGAAGCTTTCTTGGACCCGCCGGGTATTACAGAAGATTTGTGAAGAACTTTGCTCGTCTGGCGGAGCCGTAACCAAGCTTACGCGCAAGGAGGTACCTTTTGTATGGACGGACAAATGTGCGTTAGCTTTTGAGACGTTGAAGCAGAAGTTGATAACCGCCCCTATTCTGACCGTGCCAGACAATTCCGGAGGATTGGTGATTCACAGCGATGCATCTGGGAAAAGATTGGGATGTGTTTTGATGCAGCATGGGAAGGTTGTAGCATACTCATCGAGACAGTTGAAGACCCATGAGAAGAATTACCCAACTCATGACTTGGAGCTTGCGGCTGTGATTTTCGCTTTGAAGATTTGGAGACACTACCTTTTGGGCGAAAGGGTCGAAGTGTTTACTGATCATAAGAGCTTGAAGTATGTGTTCATGCAGAAGGAGCTTAATATGAGGCAACGTAGATGGTTGGAGCTGATGGCTGACTACGATCTTGATCTTAAGTACCATCCGGGGAAGGTTAATGTCGTGCCGGATGCGCTTAGTCGGTTACCAGCAATTCAGATGTTAACTATGCAGAAGGAGCTCGTTGAAGATTTTCGAAGATTTGACTTGGAGGTTGTGCTACCGCATTCTTCGGGACAGTTGATGCAGCTGCAAGTACAGTCATCGTTGATCGAGAATATTAAATCAGCGCAATCGCAGGATCCTAGACTGCAAAAGTTTCGAGGACAGGTTGAAGCCGGACTACGAACAGATTTATTGATCCACGAAGATGGTTCGTTGAGGTATGGTAGCCGTTTGTGTGTGCCGAAGGGAGATTTTCGTGAAGAGCTTATGAAAGAAGCACACAGTTCAGCTTATTCTGTACATCCAGGAGGCACAAAAATATACCGAGATATTCGACAGCATTTCTGGTGGGAAGGCATGAAACGGGAGATTGCTCGCTTTGTGGCAAAATGCTTGGTGTGTCAGCAAGTTAAGGCGGAACATCAAAGGGTTGCTGGTTTATTGCAACCACTTCCGATTCCTCAATGTAAGTGGGAACACATAACAATGGATTTCGTGACGGCTTTACCGCGGAGTCCAAAAGGCAACAATGTTGTATGGGTGATTGTTGATCGTTTGACCAAGACAGCTCACTTTATCCCTTTTCGGGTTGGTCAATTAACAGAGACTTTGGCAGAGCGGTACATGCAAGAGATTGTAAGATTGCATGGAGTACCGGTGAGCATCGTGTCCGATCAGGACACTCGGTTCTTATCACACTTTTGGCGGAGTTTACAGGAAAGTTTGGGGACTCGATTGAAGTTTAGCACATCTTATCATCCTCAAACTGATGGTCAGTCGGAGAGAACGATCCAAACTCTTTAGGATATGTTGAGAGCATGCATATTGGACTTCAAGGGGTCTTGGAAGGATCATCTACATTTGGTGGAGTTTTCTTACAACAACAGTTTTCAGGCAACTATCCAGATGGCTCCATTTGAAGCTTTGTATGGTCGTAAATGCTGTTCACCTGTTTGTTGGGACGATGTAGGTGAACGAAGATTATTGGGACCAGATTTGGTTGTGCAGACAGTTGAGAAGGTTAACACTATCAGAAATCATATGAAGGAAGCTCAAGACCGACAGAAGAGTTGGGCAGATACGTCGAGAAGACCTCTAGAGTTCGCCATGGGAAATTGGGTATTCTTGAAGATATCACCGACTAGAGGGGTGATTCGTTTTGGAAGTCGAGAAAAGCTTAGTCCTCGATTCGTTGGACCCTTTGAGATCTTGAAGCGTGTTGGTGAGGTAGCGTATCGGTTGGCGTTACCGCAGTCCTTGGCGAATATGCATGATGTGTTTCACGTATCTCAACTCCGTAAGTATGTTCGTGATGAAACACACGTATTGGATCATTCGGAGCTAACAGTACGAGAAGACTTGACTTTTGAGGAGCGACCGATTGAAATCGTGGATCGAAGGGAAAAGGTTCTCAAGAACAAGGTAATCTCTCATGTGCTTGTTTCTTGGGGTAATCGCTCGCATGGAGAGTCCACTTGGGAAGGAGAAGATGAAATCCGGCAGAAGTTTCCTCATCTTTTCTTCTAGTTATTGTTTTCTATCTTTGTATTCTTGGAATTTCGAGGACGAAATTCTTTTTGTAGTTGGGTATAATGTAACACCCGAGCCCAATGCTACTAATTTTAGTTACCGTTTGAACGTAGTGTGGCACTTATTTCATTTATCTTGCTTGATTGTTACTTATTGTAATTTTACCCCGTCAATTCATTTCTGCGTATAACAATTTAAGGCATCTAAAATAAAATTAAAAATATTCGTCATGGCCTGCTTGACACCCCTAACCCTGTTGTAGCGTCCGTGCATCGTATTCTAGTCCCGTTCGGTGAAACGAGTGAGTTTGGACGGCTACGCGCACGTACGTGTGTCCGTTTTGGGGGTATGCTTTTTTATCATAAAATACTTTATTTTAAATTTTGGATCCCGCCAAAAATTTTCGTATTTCAATTTCAAATTTTTGGACACGACCCGGGTGCAATTTGGAAATATTTTAGTTTGCGCCAAAATCCCAATTTCTAATATATTTTAAAAACCGTCGAATATATATATTTAACCTTATAATATTTTTAAATATTTCTAAATCTTTTACTTATTTTTCCTAGCCCCACAATTTTCTTATCCCAGCCAATCATAACCCTCATAATCCCCGTGGGCCCTACTTTTTTACGCGTCTCTCTCTCTCTCTCTCTCTCTCCCCGTCTCTATCTCTCTCTCTCTCTCTCCCCGTCTCTCTCTCTCTCTCTTTCTCTCTCCCTATATCTCTCTCTCTCCTCTATATATACTTTCCTCCCTCTTCTTCATTTTCTTTTCACCAGAACCCACCTCGTCGCAACCCTAGCCGCCTTACCCCTTCGCCGCCGCAGCCCCAACGCCGACGCCCTCATCACCGGTTGCATCGCCTCCTCGCCCTCGTCGTCTACATCATCTCCACCTCCTCACCTCCATTCTCTTTCTCTCCCTGCATGAGGCCGCGCACCCTCTGCAGCCGCAGCTTGCCGTAGAATCGCCGCCGGCGATCTCCATACGTTCCTAGACTCGCAAGCACCCTCCTCGGTGAGCTTCACCTCCCCTCATCTTCTCCTTTCTTCTTCTTCCTTCTCTGATTCAAGTTTCTTGATCGGAAAGTTTTTCCGCCGTCATCGCAGGCCGACCGCCGGAGCTCCATCGACGTGGTCGACCATCACCACCCCTCCATAGATCCTCGTGAGCACCCTCGTCACTATCCTCCTTCTCTTCTCTCTTCTAAATTCTTCTTGTGTCGTTTCATGAATTCTTGAAATTGTAGATTCGCTGTTTTTGGGTTCGCCAGAATTCGGCCGTGCCGGCGACGTGTCTCGACGTTCCAGCATGGTATCCCGACCCGTGTGGTTCTACTGTTCGTCGTTTGGGTTCATTCCGTGAACCGTGCGCCCGTCGCGAGTTTTCCCCGCCAACGTTTTACGTTCCGTTTTCCCGATCCGCGACCCGTCGAGGCAAGTACCCCTTGCTACATGCTAAACAATATTTACCTATACTTAATGACACCCTAAACCTGCAATTTAACTTTAGTACGATCATTTCCCATTTTCGTGTTCAATATTGTTATATATCATTTTGGCTTTCAAACCTGGAACCGATATATATATATATATATATATATATATATATATATATCATTGCATCCATAAAACTCTTAAACTTGTTAACATGATTAAAGGGCTATAATTGTCAAACTGCATTCTTATGTTGTTGAAACATCTCCGAAACCACAAACGATAACTGTACTGCTAATTGAATAAATCTGCCTATTGCTTAATTCATTGCTTAGATCATGTTGTTGATAACCATGCTTGATTATATAACTGATTGTGAGCACACCTATGATATTATTTACATCTTGACCTGACTTGCTACTTACATCTTGATTGACCCGACATGGTACCGTATACTGCTTGACTTGACCTGATGTACCATGATCTGACCCGTTACCTGATCTTGTGTCTAATGCCAACAAACCTGACATGTTGTCCTCATGGACTGTTCCTGTTGTCTATCCAGACAAACCTGTTTACCTGATCCTGTGTTGGCATTAGTTTCTTGATTACGGGATACCTGACTTGACATACATATATAACTTGGGGGTATGGGGAAATCAAAGGTGAAACCTGACTTGTAACTCAACAGTTCGTTACTTGTTCTGATCAGTTTTGGAGGCTAGGCCAGCCTTGGAATGATGATGCTGACATCATTCATCTGTACACATTCCTGTTTGGTGCCTAGCGGCATGTCTCGGTTTCAGCCCGAGAATCTGGGGCCGTGGTCCCGGGTATGTACGGGATACTATTGAGTTACATCGATAATTCATCAATTTGGTTTCAAAGACCTTAGAACAGAAATCCTGATAGAACAGTTTAGTTTACCCACTGCACATTACCCTGCACTGCCCTGATTTATATTATTGTTACCCTTGCTTTATTCATGTTTATATTCGCATTGCCTGCTACCCTGTTTATTATGTTACTACTTGATGACTTGACGCGCTGACGTCTGGGTTTTGCATGGCCCAGATTCTGTACCGCTGTCGCAGTCCGAGCAGGAGTACTTCAGCCGACAGGCTGAGCTGTGAGTGTCAGCAGTAGTTAGTTTTCTTTCCTGCATTTATTTCCTGATGTGAGCCTGCATTATGGGACATACATTCCAGTTATTTTGTATTGGATCTTTCACTTCCGCATTTTATTATTCTTGACTCATGATTTATCTTGGATTATGGACATGTTTTAGATAGTTTTATTTTGTTCTTGATATCTCTACAGCCGTAATATGACTGTGGATGGATACTTCCTACCCACAGGTAGCATGGTCGGCTATGTCAAATACACTATTCGCACCCAAAACACAGTAAATCAGGAAAATACCATAAATAAAGAAATCCTTGAAATAGAACTGGTATAAATGAACTAGGGTGTTACATTATACCCAACTACAAAAAGAATTTCGTCCTCGAAATTCCCAAGTCAAGAACAATCAAGAATTTACAAGAATAGGTGTGGAAACTTCTGTCGAATCTCGTCTTCTCGTTCCCAGGTCAATTCTCCATGCGAGCGATTCCCCCAAGAAACAAGTACGAGAGGGATAATCTTGTTCTTAAAGACCTTTTCTCTTCGATCAACAATCGACATTGGTCGTTCCTCAAAGGTTAAATCCTCTCTTACAGTCAGCCCCGAATGATCCAGCACGTGTGTTTCATCTCGAATATACTTACGGAGTTGAGATATATAAAACACGTCATGAACATTCGCCAAAGATTATGGTAACGCCAATCGATAAGCCACTTCTCCAACACGCTCCAAAATCTCGAAAGGCCCCACGAATCGAGGACTAATCTTACCTCGACTCCCAAAACGAATCACTCCTCTAGTCGGTGATATCTTCAAGAATATCATATCACCAACAGCGAACTCTAGAGGTTTTCTCGATATATCGGCCCAACTCTTCTGCCGATCCTGCTGCCTTCATGTGATTCCGGATAGTATTAACCTTCTCTACTGTTTGCACGATCAAATTTGGTCCCAACAATCTTTGTTCTACAACATCGTCCCAACAAACAGGTGAGCGATATTTGCGACCATACAACGCTTTGAATGGAGCCATCTGAATAGTCTCCTGGAAGCTGTTATTATACAAAAACTCCACCAAGTGTAGATGATCCTCCCATGAACCACTGAAGTCTAACATGCAATCTTTCAACATGTCTTCAAGAGTTTGAATCGTTCTCTCCGACTGGCCATCTGTCTGAGGATGATAAGCTGTGCTAAATTTCAATCGCGTCCCCAAACTTTCCTGTAAACTCCTCCAGAAGTGTGATAAGAATCGGGTGTCACGGTCGGACACGATGCTCACAGGTACTCCATGCAATCTCACAATCTCCTGCATGTACCGTTCTGCCAACGCTTCCGTTGATTGACCAACTCGAAACGGTATGAAATTAGCTGCCTTGGTCAATCAATCAACAATCACCCAAACTGCATTGTTGCCCTCTGGACTCCACGGTAAAGCTGTCACGAAATCCATGGTTATATGTTCCCACTTCTATTGAGGAATCGGAAGTGGTTGCAATAAACCAGCTACCCTTTGATGTTCAGCCTTAACTTGCTGACACACCAAGCACTTCATTACAAAGCGAGCAATCTCCCTTTTCATGCCTTCCCACCAGAAATGTTGTCATAAATCACGTTACATCTTCGTGCCTCGTGGATGTACGGAATATGTGGAACTATGTGCCTCCTTCATAACTTCTTCGCGAATGTATCCTCTTGGCACACACAAACGGCTACCATATCGCAACGAACCATCTTCATGAATTAACAAGTCCGTTCGAAGTCCATCTTCAACCTGTTCTCGAAACTTCTGCAATCTTGGGTCCTGTGGCTGCGCTGATTTAATATTATCGATCAACGACGACTGTACTTGCAGCTGCATCAACTGTCCCGAAGAATGCGGTAGCACGATCTCCAACTCGAATCTCCGAAAATCATCGATAAGCTCCATCTGTGCAGTCAACATCTGAATTGCTGGCAACCGACTAAGTGCATCCGGCACTACATTAACTTTCTCCGAATGGTACTTAAGATCAAGATCATAGTCAGCCATCAGCTCCAACCATCTACGCTGCCCCATGTTAAGTTCTTTCTGCGTGAACACATATTTTAGGCTTTTGTGATCGGTGAATACTTCGACTTTTTCTCCCAATAAGTAGTGTCTCCAAATCTTCAAAGCGAAAATAACTGCTGCAAGATCCAAATCATGAGTTGGGTAATTTTTCTCATGGATCTTCAACTGTCTCGATGCATAAGCTATAACCTTTCCATGCTGCATCAAAACACGTCCCAAACCTTTCCCAGATGCGTCGCTGTGAATCACCAATCCTCCGGAACCGTCTAGTACGTTCAGAATAGGAGCGGTTATCAATCTCTGCTTCAATGCCTCAAAAGCTGACGCACATTTATCTGTCCATACGAACGGTACTTCCTTACGCGTAAGCTTGGTCAAAGGCTCAGCCAAACGAGCAAAATTCTCTACGAACCTTCTATAATAGCCGGCAAGTCCAAGAAAACTTCTGATCTCTGTTACGTTCTTCGGAATCGGCCAATCTTGAACTGCTGCAATCTTTTCAGGGTCAACGGCGATTCCATCTCCGGATACAACATGCCCCAAAAACGTCACTTCTTTAAACCAAAACTCACACTTGCTCATCTTTGCATACAATCTTTCTTGCCTCAATATCTGCAGTGTGATCTTCAGGTGTTCCGCATGCTCTTTAATGCTCCTCGAGTAGACCAGAATACCATCGATGAACACCACTATAAACTGGTCCAAGAACGGTGAAAAGATTCGGTTCATCAAGTCCATAAATATCACCGGTACATTCGTGACTCCGAATGGCATCACTAAATACTCGTAATATCCATACCGAGTTCGGAATGCAGTCTTGCAAATATCATCTGATTTAACTCAGACCTAATGATATCCGGATCGCAAATCCAGCTTTGAGAATACCCTCGCGCCATTGAGTTGCTCGAATAATTCGCCAATGCGAGGGATCGGGTACTTGTTCTTAATAGTCACCCGGTTTAATTCTCGATAATCGATGCATATCCTCTTTATGCCATCTTTCTTCTTGACTAGAAGAACTAGAGCTCCCCAAGGTGAATTGCTGCTGCGAATCCAACCCTTCTCAAGCAATTCGGTAACCTGCTACTTTACTTCTTCCAACTCCACCGGTGCCATCGAATAGCACGCCTTTGAGATTGGCGCTGCACCAGGAACAAGATCGATTGCGAACTCCACATCTCATTTTGGCGGTAAACCCGAGATGTCCTCGAATACGTCCATAAACTCTCGAACTACAGCTGGCGCTTCCTCCTTATCAACTTCCATTGTCGAAAGAACCTTGCTTGTCGGCCTAGCCCTAAACTCGACTGGCCCGACGGAACGTCTACCTCCAGTAAAAACAAACTCCGGATGTCCGGAAATATGGAAAATCACTTTCTTTGCCCTATAATCAATGTGAGCTTAAAAAGTGCTGAGAAAGTCCATTCCCAAGACAACATCATAACTGCCGGTATCGATCACCAAGAAATATACAAATAACTCACGTCCGCAAATAACAACAGAACAATCCTTGCACACACTACAAGATATGATCTTCCCGTTCCCAGTGTGTATGTCACAACAACAAGACAGGGCTGTGCAATCAATCAAGTGTGCAGCAATAAACTTGGAAGACATAAAACAATGGGATGCACCAGAATCGAATAATGCTAATGCGGGAAAATCAAGAACAAGTAGGATACCAGAAACAACTTCATCTGAAGCCAAACACTGAAGAAGATAAGCATGATAAACAGGATTCAAGCATGCGATAAAACATGAACAAGTAAGCAATAAAAAGCAAGGCAATATAACGACCATGAAACAAGGAAGTGAATCAAGACTAGAACTCCAAGTTACTTAAATAGAGTACCACATTGTAATCATGCTGCAGTTCATAGTTACAATCACATAACTCCGTTCAAGTCGCCCAAATCCTAGCATCAGAATTGAAGGAATAGGAAAGAAGAATCAATAGAACCAAAAGGTTTTAAGCCGAGATACAAAGTTGTTTGCATATCTTCAAGACAAGGGTCGAGAGAAAGATATGATTCAAGAATCACGATAACAATGTGGCAGGACATGTTCCTAATTACGGGTTTCCTGATTCGTATATTGGGTTCAATACCCAACTACAAAAGAATCAAACCCGATAACCTAAATCCTATGTCTCTGATAACAAACAAACCCTGTCACGCCCCGCTTCTTAGAGTGCGCTAAGATCGGCACGTGACAGAGCCAACCATGCTACCTGTGGATAGGAAACATCCCTCCACACTCACATTACGGCTGTCAAGAGATATCAAGAACAGTAGAAATAAAATAAACTATCTAGTACATGTCCATGAGCCAGAATAAACGAGTCAAGAAATAAAATGCGGAAGCAATAAATCCAGTGAGCAATAACATCTGGAAGGTAAACATAACTAAACTGGATACTAACAGAATCCTCACTGCTCGGCCTGATGGCGGAAATACTCCTGATCAGCCTGCGGCAAGGGTAGAGGATCTGGGCCATGCAAAACCCAGACTTCAGTACGTCATAATATCAACAATAATATAATCAAGGGGTAGCAGGACATGCAGGCACGAGTACGAACAGTAACAAGTCAACAGGAATATATAACAGTGAAGTATATCAGTATAAGTGACGTGCAGTGATCAATCTAAACTGTGCTACTGGGTTATCTATTCTAAAGTCTTCGAAATCAATTAATGTAATCCTCATCGTAACCCATCGGTGATTATTCCGTAACGCCCAGAAAAACGGCAAACAATAGGTATTCCGTAACGCCCGGAAAAACGGCAAACAATATGATAGCCCTTTGAGTTACGTTTGGTTACATTCTTGATTTCCCCATACCCACAAGTTATGTGTTCAAGTCAGGTATTACCAATTGATATCTAATGCCAACACAGGATCAAGTAGGTACAGAATTTGTCTATGCAGACAACAATAACGGCCATCAGGACAACATGTCAGGATTGTCGGTATTAGAAACAGGATCAGGTAACATGTCAAGTAATGATATATCAGGTCAAGTCAGGTAGTGTACATGTATCAAGTCATGTCAAGTAGTGCTGTATCAGGTCATGTCAAGTAGTGCACATGTATCAAGCGGGTGCTCATAATCAAACTGTAGCAAGTATTGAATCAGGGTGAATGTACGGATGTACAATAAAAGCATGGATGCATAAATATCGATCAGGGGTTACATTATGACTAAGTAAGATGCACAATATCAAGCATGGGGTACTAATGTATTAATAATATGAGTTAATGTAATATGGGGTGCAACTAGTTATGCAGAATTAATGGTATGGATACACAAATAAATATGGATGCATAAATAACTATCACGGGTTACAACTATAGTTTCATGACTATGTAGAATGCACATTATCTAGCATGGGGTGTTAATGTAGCAGTAATATGAAATAACGTGACTAGGAATGCAAATAGATATATAATTAATGGTATGGATGCATAATTATCAATTAGGGTTATATTTACAGTTCCAAAACTAAATGGGATGCACATTATTAAGCATGGGGTGTTACTACAATAATAATATGAATTAATGTGATCTATAGATACAGTCATATATATTTTAAATGATATGGATGCATACGGGTATCCGAAAACTGTAAAATTTTAATATGGATGTATAATGTGATAAACGGGTAATATTTTACTCATATGGATGCATAATAATATACCTAGCATGTAGCAAGATGAATTATAGCATGCGACTAGATATGGAAATAGTGATATGGATGCACACGGATGTCCGAAGACAGTAAAATAGTAAAATGGTAATATGGGATGCATAATTAAACAATAAGTAATGTTATTATTAAAATGGGTGCAGTATATTGTAGTATAGCATGTAGTAAGATTAACTTGCATGCAACTAGATATGAAAATAATTGTACGGATGCAAACGGACGTCGTAAAATAGTAAAATGATAACAGGGGATGTACAATACACTAAACATTAAATATTATTATTAATATGGATGTAAAATATATCATAGCATGTAGCAAGATAAACTTGCCTCGATCGGATCACACGACGGATACGCACAACACGTCCGACGTCGGTAAATCGCCGCAACGCACACACTGAACGCGGGACAGGTCCAGACAAGGCAAGAAGATGACCACGCAGGTAGAAGACGTCCACTGGATCACTCGGATCGTTAGCGACGAGCACGGCTCCGGCGGTGACCACCGGAATCAAGAAAAAAGATCAAGAAAAAGAATAAAGAAAGAAGAAGAAGAAGTAAGAAGAAGAGGCTGTGTATTAAATAAGGAAAGAAAAATAAATAAATAAAATATATAAACATATATATATATATATATATATATATATATATATATATATATGCAGAGGAGAGAGAGAGAAAGAAAGGGGTTGTTAGTTTGTTAGGAAATTAGTTTAGATTTAAATTTAAAAAAATCTTTTATTAGTTAACTAAATTTTAATTTGTATCAATTTATAAAATTAATATTATATAAATAAAATTTGATATTCTGGTAAATGCAAACATCGTCCAAAACACGCCCGGGTCGGGTCTAAAATTTAGTTTTAAAATACGAAAAATATACATGTCGACCAAAACCAAAATTGGATATCCGGGTAACGAAAATGTATACCCCCAAGAACGGATGCACGTACGCGCGCGTAGCCATCCAAACGAGTCCGTTTCAATGAACGGGACGAGAAAAAGATGCGCGGATACTACCACAAGGTTAGGGGTATCATCCAGGCCATGCAATGTATTTTTAAATATTTAATATGATTTTAAATGTTATACTTAAAAATGCAGATGCCAGATAAATGCCATTATGCAGTATACAATAATGTAAGTGCACGGATCCATATAATAACCCAGGATAAATTATAAACATGAATCAAGACAGGTTTCAAGCAAGCGGGTCCGGTCGGATGCAAATACAAATGTCAAATACACTATTCCCACCCAAAAGACAGTAAATCAGGAAAATACCATAAATAAAGAATACTTTAAATAGAACTGGTATAAATGAACTAGAGTGTTACATATATAATGTATTCGTCTCAGGCATTTTTATGATCACATCACCGAATTCAGGCAGCAGAAGTCAACATATGAAATATTGGATATACTAGGAGGTCCGTGTTTTAAATTCAGCAAGTAATGAAAAATACGGATTCCACGGTCATGATGAATAGCCAAACCCACATCTCTAGACCCTTACGAGTGCGGCAAGCAACCCTGCCAATTCTAGAGTTAGGAAACCCGGTCTCGACTCCTTGACATGGTCTCTCACTGGACTATAGAACCCGGTTACTTGTGCTCCACGCCTTGGGTCTATCATAATGCAGAAAAGTAAATAATATACATCAATGGTAACAACATCCTTAACCCGGAAGTGTCCTAATTAAATAATATTACATAAAACTTTTTACATGAATGAAAATAGAAAAACTCTCATCTCACGCAAAAACCACAGGCTATTCATTCACGACAATCCAATATAACATATCACATCAACTCATAAACATCACATGTCATCAACGTAAGTAAATATGCATATCCCGAAAGTCGTTGACGTATAGCAACAAAATCGGCGATACACCACATATTACACTTACGATCGCAGAAAAATAAATGAAACATACAATAATTAGAATCTGCATCAATCCTTGGACATCATAAACTCGGAATATCTCATATCTCGGATTTCATGCCTAACCCGTTAAATCTTACATTTATGTCTCGTATTGAAAACACTTTTCAATAACAATTCGGGTAATTCAACAAGATTCCCGATTTATGATCGAATGCTCGTCGGGAAATTTAGTAGATTGTCGCACCCTCGATACCGTCAACGAATTACACTTGGACGGAACATCGCGGCCACGAGCACCCGAGTGGATACTTTTGGCTACAGTGTTCTCCTATAGTCACTTGGTCGACACAATGGGGCGTGTCTATCTAGTAGTGTTTTCCGGCGACTATCAGCGTACAATACGAGATTGCGATGGAGTTTTCATCTGAATCGAAACTTCATAGCAATAGATCAAAAGAGACTAAAACGCGAGATTTACAAAACACAAACTAGTTTTCACAAAACTAATTAATGTAGATTCTAAATATTGTATCACATATCAAATATATATATACGATGTTAAACATTTCGATCGATATCTCAAACACCTACAAATCATAGAGACCTCAACACTTGAGTCTCATTAAAAAAAACACCCGGAAAGTGCCAAATTACATAATGGAGCAGCACAAGAGAAATTAGTTCCTAACTCATCAATCATGCCGCGGAACCGCGGCTAAACCCAAGTTTATGCCGCGGTTGCCCGGGCAATTGGATGAGTTTGGTCCTCGAATTTCTTAGGGCTCCATGGAAAACCCTGCACAATTTTCTGCATAATTTTAATCACCAAAATTTCAACTTTTGAAAAATTGGACAGAAACATCGTAAAAGAAGGGTTTTGGAATTCGAGTGAACACTTTAACATCGTTTAGACCAAACCTAATACTCTAGCTTAGCTCTGATACCGTGAAAGTATGTCTTAGCACCTTTACTAGATTTCTACATGCATCAGGTATGCAATTTTTAAAAATTTAGAGGTCTAAGCTACACTAACCTAGAATCAAAGTAGAGAATTAGGATTTGTAAGCAAGTAAACAAGCTTTATACTAAGTGAATAGAGAATACAACCTTTGCAGACCGGTCATTCACTTCTAAAGCTCCAAGTAATAGTCCCTTAGCTCTAAGTAGTGGTCCCTAAAACTCTTCTTAGGCTCCACTAGACGAAAGGAACAAGCTTGCTTCGTCGTCTTCGAGACCGAATATGATCCACCTTGAAGTTACTCTAACTCAAGCTTACTCTTCACAAATCAAGAATTAGCGAAGAAAACAACCTAATCTTATGGGCTAGATAAGAGTAGGTTGATGAAGTAGGAATTTTGCTCACTTTAGAAATCGCTTTCTCTTTTATTTTTCTCACCTCAAGAAAACCTAGAGAGCTCTCTTGAGAGGAAGAAGAAGATAAAACTAGGGTGAGGAAAAATCTCAAGTGATAATGTAGAGAGTTAACCATGGGCTAAAGATAATGGTTGGGTTATAAAACATCTAGAGTTAAAAAAATTAGTGGAATGAGTCATGGCTTCTATATGCTTCCACAAGCATCCAAGCCATGCTCATTTTCCACGTAATTTTGAATTATCCTTAATAAATAATAATCCAAATATCTTTAGTCTTGGTGTGAGTCTGATACACCCATGTCCAATGTATCATCCACCATGACACAATATATAAACACATATATTAATATATTTCACATATATATTAAATGTATTTAAAAGAGAAGAAATTCTTTAAGTCAGCAAAATATTAGTTAATATATAAATATATCAAATATAAATATATATTAAATTATTAAATCAACACTTGATTCAATAATCCGGTTATATCATATATAACCGACTAATATCATTTATATGTATATCACATTATCGAATCAACACTTGATTCAATAACCCGGTCATATCACATATAACCGACCAGTATCAAATACACACACACACACACATCATTGAATCAACACTTGATTCAATAAACCGGTTATATCACATATAACCTAACCGATATCACATATCGCGAGATTAGAATACGATATCACATACTCGTATTTAATCAAGCTCCCGCACATATCACCATACGTGCCCTACTTCTTTTTGCTTGAGATAGGAAACCTCTTTGTGGGATTCTAAAGACTCGTCAATATGCCAGCAGTATGTAATGATCATATCAGTCACCTACAAGCCGTCAACGGTACTAGCTAGACGTAACGGCTACCCAGATATTGAGGGAATAGAAGACCAACAAGCAAGCTTGTCCAAACTCCCCATAAAGCCTATAAGCAACACTTACCATACAGTCCGGTCTCTTCGTCTGATATGTTGGATATCAAGTCTAGTGGTGGAATCATTAGACCCTAGTAACTTGATAAGTCATGCCGATATGTGGCCTATAACCGTTTGAGAAACTACTGATAACACTTACTAGTAAATCTCATCAGCCCTGACCAGGAACTTACTATTATATCCAATCGAGCAGAGCTGTTCATATCATAATATTGCATTATTATATTCCCCATTCTTATTCTTTTTACAAATAAATAGGTGCTTTTGACCCATGTCTGCTACATAGTACAGGTTAAAGGTTCTCGGAACAAAAACAGTGAAAAAAATAAAAACGATGCAAAAGTGAAACTACAACCAACAAATAAAAGGATCTTGATCAAGCCTACACGAAGATCAGTTCACAAGTACAAGGAAGTGCAAGGTCCAAGACTTCGACACGAAGCGAATGGTTAAAGTCCGCTACATTACTCACTGTGGAGAACTGGAAGAACCCTAGAAGCCATTATGAAGAACAAAGCAAAGAAGCAGTAAGACAAACAAGAGAAGAGCCAGCACAAGAAATTACAGCCTTCAAGCATCCATTTTGGCCGCGGAACCGCGGCCAAACTAGGGCTGCGGCCGCAGTTCCACGGTCGTGCGACACCCGTAGTAGAGGAAGATTTTACCAAAACTCATTGCGGCGCTGACTAGTCTTCCTAGGGGTATTTTTGTAAATGCAGACATGTGGCGATTGTAAATCTAGGGTTTTCTATGTCCTATAAATAGAGACTCAAATTCTTGTATTAGGTCATGCCTCCTTTCATTAATAAAATTCAGATTTCTTTTGGAGAGCATCGATGCCTCTTTTCATTTCATCTATTCAGATCTGACAACCTTGTGTAAATGTTTGGAGAGAGCCATCTGTAAAGTAAGTAGATTTATTTAATTGCCTTAGTATAGATCTTTAATTCTTTGCCCTAGATAGATGGATAGCATGTTCTTCAATTCCCTAATGAGCGAGTAGTCTCCTTGCTTGTTAGGGTTAGCTTTGGGGAAGGCTTTTGAGAGATGAATATCTCTCATCCCTTTCTTGCCCATCACATATAATCAATAGGACTCCATGCATACATGCACACACCGCTCCCTACGGCACCCTATCCCATGAGGTAGCGGTGATACCGTAGTATAAAGGCCCGGTTGAGCGTGTTTTCCATGGAGGTTAGGGTAAGGATTGATAAAGGAAGGACAAGAATCTAGAGGAAGAAACACCTTCCCGAATGGTTCTAATCCCCTTTATTAATAATTACCATAACATCTCATAGATCTTAATTTGGGTATAGAAAGCGGTGAGATTTATTTACATTTCCAAACCTACCCTAAACCTAACCCTAGCAATATTTAGATTTAGATAGATTTAGTTTTTAGATTTAAGCAATCCGTTCACACCGTTCGGAATTAACTCGTAAGAACAACTAGGAAATTCACAATATCCCTGTGGACCGACCCGTACTCACCGGCTAGCTACCAAGTAACACCGTTCTTGATTGCGGTTTAGAAATATTTTTAACATACGAATCAATAGCACAACATCAACTCCCTATACCGGGAGTGACGAAACCCCTCCTATCGCTCATTGTCTCCACGTGACTCGGGACTGTACCCAAAATCCATCTGTTTGCACAACTCTTTTGAGCCATGGTAGGGAGGAAATCAAAGCACAGTGGGAACCACACAAGACTCTAAGACTATCTTGGGTCTACAAACTAACATGTACCAGTGTTACTAGAGAACTGCTATCTGACGATAGGTATGGTACCATATAGGAGTTCTCGGTGAGTCCTGCTCAGTATACCCATTCTCTAATGAGAACCTTTGTATAATCTTTGATGTCAAACACCAATAGATGTGAGATCAACCATCGCCCCATACAGGGTCAAAAAACGTACACACTAGTCCCCTCTGGAATATCTATGCCCTGTCTCGTTACTCTCTCAACTAGGAACGGTTAAAGGATGTGCTTGCGGACTACACAAGCCCCACTAGTATGATCTGCATTATAGTCCTGGTAGTCAAGCTAACATCCTAAGGGCTTTTTCAACATGTATCAGAGAGACAGTATAATAATACTAGTGTACATGTTAAGATAAAGATTAACTAGATAGCATATTATCATGTCGAGCTAGAAATTTCTCTATATATATGTCCACGCATCCACTATATCATACAATAATGGCCTTCAGGGCATACATATTCCTAATAGGTGGGACCCACTGTCCTCAATAATTTAGAAAAACACAAAGGGAATATTACATTGCATACTAAAGGCCGAGGATTGCTTTAATAAAGCAAAACCTTTTATAAAGGAGATGTAACCTATCTAAGAATTAGACAAAAGAAGAAGAAGACCCTAGAACGCCTTCTCCCTCTATAAAAGAATAGGCTTAGCCTTAGAAGGACACACACTGCATTTTTAACTACTCTTTTTTCCTATTGTATTCTCTAAGACTCGTCTCTTGTTGTAATAACTTCAAGTACTAAATAAAGTTTGGTGTTTTTCTTTCTTCTTCTACCGTTTTGATTGCAAGTATTCATTTTACTTGATCTTGATCATATATATATTTTGGTATATTTCCATATATATAATATACAATACATATAATAAATAATAAAAATAAAAATTTGGGACTTTTGCTATTTATATATTACATATATATTAATAATAATTAAATGCATCTTAAAATTTAGGTTTTTGTCATTATTACCTGTCTTATATTCTGTTAGTAGTGGTAGTAGTAATAATAATAATAATAATAATAATAATAAAAGATTTTTGCCATATATATAATGTATACTCTATATAATCGATGATAATAATAATAGTAGTAGTATAATAATAACACAAGATTGCCATATATATAATATATAATCTATATAATTGTTAATAATAACAAAGATTTAGCATTTTTGCCATCTATATAATACATTTATATTAATTAATACATCTTAATTTGATTTTTTCCATATATAATAATAAAATAGATTTTGGATTTTTGCTATATATAATCTCTGTTGAAATGATATATGTGAACTATGAGGACGTTGTTTATTTTATTTGATTTTTGCGTGTGTAATAATATATTTTTTCTTGCAGGATGATAGGGAAGATTTTGTTATGACTTCAAAGACTGCCAATTTAATTGGCACAAGGCATGTATTTCAATTAAGAGTTAGTAGTTTTTTAGACCATGGGAGTTTTGTATGAAATGAAATTTTAAAAGAGACCGGTTTCATTTTAAAGATGAAATTTCCACTTTATTGCATGAATGTCAAATTTATATATACAAATTTGGTTGTACTTAATTATTGACTTTTAATCATTGATCGTTTGGAAAAAAAATTAGCTGATTTTGCGACAACTAAAAAGGTTTTAAAGCTTAAATTTTGTAAACTTTTAATATACTCTGTATATTTGCAGATTGGATGATGATGAAGATAAGATTGGTCCATTAATATTGTGAGGTGAGAATTTTGCTTATGTTGAAATTTTTGTAGAAATTAAATTTAAATTTTGTTCTTCCTAAATGCTGACTTTCAATAATTGATATTTGAAGTGAAACATTTCCGATAAGTTTTTTAGACCATTAATTGTTTTTTCTCTTGTTTTTTTGTTAATTAAAATCGATATTATGGAAAACTCCTCTCCCATCATCATTTAGATAAGATTTTGAATATGTCATTAAATAGAAAGGAAAACAGGCTACAAAAATGAAAAAGGCAATAAAAAAAAGTTGATAAAATTTTAAAAATTAAAATGATGAAAATAATTGTGCAAAGCACATGCTATAAAAATCTAGTTTTGATCTAATTGTGTGTGTGTAGAGAGAAGGGGGAAGTGTTTATGAGATGTCACGTTATTCTTAGAAATGATGTGTCACCTTAAAAGTTAACTTTACACCATATTTTTTGATGATCGGTACCGTTCAACTTGATTTCCATAATCTAGATCATAAGTATAGCAAATTTTGTATGTTTTCGATAATTTAACTTCGCATCGGGTGGTTGCAAAATTAATTAACGGTTTTCTGACAATAAAATATTTCAAGGGGCTAGATCGATGGGAAAATGTTATTAAAATCGCAAGAAACTTGGTGTACCCATGTTTTACACCATGGAGAACAAGATGAACAATACTGATCATTCACAAAATAGATGAATAAGCACATTTTAAGACGACGCCTTATTTCTTAGAATAAGATGCCACTTCATAAATATTAACCTTTTATATATATATATATATATATAACACTAGTCCGTAAGCCTTAATTTATGCATACAATACACACAACGCGCCCACACATCCAAGTGGACTGTGAATTTACCATGAAAGCGTTAATACAATAAAAGTTTAAAGCGGGATCTTATTTCTTAGAATAAGATGCCACCTCATAAACTATATATATATATATGGAGGATGCCGTATGAGGGAATTTCATCCTGTGGCGTCGAAAAAGTACACCCTCCTTCATTTTTTCCGACGATCGGCGCACATTATCTTCATCGTTATCATCTAAGATGTGGGTACACCAAATTTCATATGATTCTACAACTTTTTCACCATTGATTTGGTGGGTTCAAAATTAACGGTTTATCGACAACAGAACTTTTACATTGCAAAATCAACGGTGAAAAAGTTGTAGAATCACATGAAATTTGGTGTACCCACATATTAGATGATAACGATGAAGATGATGAGTGCCGATCACCGGAAAAAATAAAGGAGGACGTACTTTTACGACGCCATAGGAGGAAATCCCCTCCTATGGCCTCTTCCCTCCATTAACCCCCCCCTCTCTCTCTCTCTCTCTATATATATATATATATATATATATATATATATATGGGCGATCTATTGCAAATCAGTACGCATTTTTTAAAAGCGGGAACTCTCGATTCATTATAAATTTGAACGATCTGAACCGTTCAAATTGATCACCCTACCCTCAAATGTACGTGTATGAAAATCAAAGAATTTAAAGACCTCTGATCCATGCATCGAATGAGTATAAAATGAACGTCTTTCAATATAGCAACATAAACTCTATCTATTGCATTAGTTATAGGTCTTCAAATTCATTGATTTTTCATACACATAGATTTGAAAGTAGGGTGATCAACTTGAATGGTTCGGATCATTCCAATATGTCGTGGATCGAGAGTTCTCGTCTTTAAAAAACACGGACCGGTTTGCAATGGATCTCTTATATATATATATATATATATATATATATATATATATATATATATATATATATATATAAGTGCTCCATTGAAAATCAGTTCGCATTTTTTAAAAACAAGAACTTTCGGTCTACGAAACATTCTAACGATCCGAGTCGTTCAAGTTGATGATCACCTTACCCCAAATGTATGTGTATACAAAATCAAAGTATTTGAAGATATCTAACTTATGCATCGGATGAAATTTATGTTGCGTTATCAGAAGACATTCATTTTTGCGTCCATCGATGCATAGGTTAGAGGTCTTCAAATCTTTTGATTTTTCATACACATACATTTTGAGTTATCTAGTTAAAAACTCCATCAATCAGACTATGTATATTTGTGGACGTAGAGACCAGTTTATATATTATTTTGGATTTAGAGGAGAGATTTGTATATATTCTTTATACTTGAGTTTGATGATGTTTTAGTATTTCTTTAATTTCTTTTCTAAGTTGATCATCGCCTTGGGTGTCGTATATATATGTTGCGTGGTTGTTATTCCGCCGATTGGCGATGAGTTTGCTCCCGTTTGGGGATGCCAATATTGTTTATGTATATGTATCGGTTTTTATCAAAATTTACAAAGGAGGTACTGTCAAAATTTCAAATAACAAAAACGTTTTCAAACCTTAGCATACATTTCACTTGTATTTTCAACGAACTTTACTTATACTTGAAAAGCAGAACTTGATTTCATCTATACCCTTTTCCCAAACTTCACATCCATTATTTTCTTAAAAAGGTTTAGATTCCTGGATTTTGACTTACTTGGTTTACGGTGTGGTCTTATAAACTTCACATGATTCATGTGCCGGTCAAGTGCCATTTCCGGGTCATGACAATCTTAAACCGTTTAAGATATGAATTCTTACCGCTCCATATTTCATATGGAGTCTTAGGCACAGATTTGGATGGAACATAATTCAATACATATGCGGCTGTTTGAAGCGCATGTCTCTAGAATGAAAGGGGAAACTCAGCACTATTCATCATGGAGCGAACCATATCCAAAAGGGTGTGATTCCTTTGCTCCGATACACCGTTGTGCTGTGATGTATACGGAGGAGTAAGATTAGAGAGAATACCATTCTCTTTTAGAAAGTCAAAGAATTCGTTGCCCAAGTATACACCTCCTCGATCAGATCGTAGGACCTTGGTATTTTGCCAGTCCGGCTCTCTACTTCATTCTTATATTCTTTTAATTTCTTAAAAGTTTCGGATTTGTGTTTCAAAAAGAATACATGTCCGGACCTAGAGAGATCATCAGTGAATGTAATGAAGTACGAGAACCTACCCTTCACATGTATAGACATTGGACCACACACATCACTGTGTATGAGTCCCAGGAGCTCTGTAGCTCTTTCTCCGTGTCCCGTGAACGGAGTTTTGGTCATCATTACTTTAAGACAAGATTGACAAGTTTCATAAGAGGTAAATTCGAACGGATCCAAATATCCATCTTTGTGCCAGTTAGATAGTCTGGTCTCATTGATATGACCAAGTCTACAATACCCAAAGTAGGCTTCGTTCGTATCTGAACTTTTTCTCTTGCGTGTGTTTATATTGAAAACTGTGTTTAGATTAAGAACGTATATACCATTACATAATGTACCTTCAGTAACCAGTATCTGATTGAGGTAATGTTCATGATATTTTTATCTGGAACAAAGTTATCTCCTTCTTTATCTAATAAAGAAACTGATATAATGTTGCGAAGTATGGAACGTACATAGTAACACTTGTTCAAAATTATAGTATTGCCATTTGGCAATATCCTATGATATTCACCGACGGCAGCAGCATCAACCTATGCTTCGTTTCCTATTCTGAGGGACATATCATCCGGTCCAACCATCTTATTTTTTCAGCCCCTACAATAAATTACAGATATGCGATCCTAATCTGGTATCTAGTACTCAGAAGGTAGGACTGACCAAAAAGAAGTTTTCAATAACAAGAACACCTGAACAAGATGCAATAGAATGTTTCTTCTACGCTAGGGTCATCTGGGAATCCTTGCAATTCTCTTTCCCTTGTCCATACTCGTGACTGTTGTCACAAGTTAGAGCCGAACTAACGTTCTCCAACCTATTGTAATAAGCCGGTTCGGTCAAGGCATATATATTATTATCTTGATTAAGGCGTGACATGGTTGCTACCTGGAAAGAGAAAAAATAAACACTTAACGTGCGCTCTTGCAAAATTAGATTGGTTTTTAATTTATTTAATCAGGATGGCTCCAACTGTTTCCTCAAATTCTCCTTCAAACCTTAAAAGGAGAAGAAGTCAGGATCATGTACGCCCCACAAGTTCGCTAACCATTCAACCCGGCCGGTGTTGGTACTCCGAGGGAGGCTTCCCATGCTTTCACACGGACCTAATTCAATAACCAAGTTTTCGCAGAGGCATTACCCTATTAACACCTTTCTAGACAGCTAATGGATTAGCTGGTTGTGAAATGAAAATCTCCTGGGAGTAATCCTACTCACATTAGGAATCGGGACCCAACTATCATTGTGTGATAATCTTGATAGAAACCACTCAAGAAACCACACTCCATAAGGTATGCACTCACCTTGCAAGTTTTCTTTATATTTGAAACTCCCGATAAAGTTTTTACCCATAAGACCCTAGTGACCTTGACGAAGTCAACAAATCAAAGAGTCCTAATCAAGTTCAACCCGTCATTATCTTGATTGCATTAAACCCGCCCACATAAACCATGACGGAGTCAACAAGGTTATACGACTGTCCTAACCAATCGCATCGTATGCTACAAACAAGCATTACTTACTTACCGTACACTACGCCTTGACGGAGTCAACAAATGCGGCATGAATACTAAGTACTACTCGGAGGAAATGACGCAGGGCTACTGCTGGTTTTTGGTGAAATTTTTTTTAACGTAATGAACTTGATTTCGTTGAAGGATCTAATAATTTCGAAACGAGTGGTTCAAGCTCAATTTTGAAAACTTTTGGTTTTATAGAAAACCGGGTAGTTTTGAAAAGAACCGAGTGGTTTTGAAATTTGATTCCAACAACATCATATTAGATTTATTTTCTTGCACTAATCAGACTTAATGCGGTCCCATCATTTAAGTTCCTATGCATCACAGAAACAAATAAAATAGAATGTATGTATATACCACCCGCATTCGTCACGGGGTCTGGAGACTTCACCATAAGATTACTTAACTTACGGCAGTGCATGGGTAGGGTTAGCGCAGGTGCAAAACATATACAACATTTATATATATCATCATCACAGGCATGCGATAATCAATATGGAACAACGGATAAACAGGGAGCCTCGTGTTTCGTTTGAGCCGTAAACGAAAACCAATGTTCTCCGTTCGTGTGGATAGCTCGAACATCACCTAAAACAAAGACCCCTACGAGCGCTGCAAACTACCTATCAATTCTAGAAGTGAGGCAACTACCACTCAATGACATGAGTGGGACACCAGGCACTTCATGGAATCTGGTAACTTTATCACTCCACCGTGGATCAATCCTAAACCCTACAAGTGCGGTGAATAGCACGCCAATTCTAGAGCGATACGGCTCGAACTCATCACCATGAGACGACAACCTAACACACTCTAGAACCAGGATACTCGAGCACTTCTCTATGAGTTATCCTAATACAAGAATGAATGAATATATAATGGTAACATCGATCTCAACCCGATCGTGTTCCAATAAAACAATATATATCGAGCGGTAACGACAGCCACAATCCGGCTGCTCGTCCCGAATAAACAAATATAAAACAATTCTATGATGAGGGGCTATCCACTACGATTATCCGATTAAACCAACACAATATATACAACACAACAACACAAGCAAGTATTTTCAACCCCATCTAATCGACTTATAACAATTAGACGACGTTTACAGACACAAAAATATAAATGATGCAAAAGATTCAAGATTAAAACTTTCTGTGCTGCCCGTAAACAAAGATAACATTAAATGAAATCTGTGCAAAAAAGAAGTTTACTAAGAAATCCCAATTCTAAGAAACTAAGACACACTATGAAGACAAGACGAAATGGAGTTAAATAGGCTGTAAAATGCGACCAAGAGGAATTTTTAGGCGGCCAAATTTTCTCTGCAGGGGCTCGTCTTCATACAGAGTCATACATAAGTCATCACAAGTCCATTTTTACACTTTAGAAAATTTTCTGAGTTTATTTAAAAAATGGACAAAAACGTAGATTCGGGGTTTTAAAAATGCAGAAAATTTTGTATTCGAAACGTAAATGTTGTCTACTACTAGTTTAAGTGTTTGGGTGGCTCTGATATCATGTAAGTAGACGCTCGTGCTCATGAAGCAAACTTGCGGCCAAGGAGGAATGTAAAATTAAAATTTTAGAAACAAGAGCATGAACTACTACGACCAAGAATCGAATCTAAACACTAAACTAGCAAACTTAGAAGGGGTTTATACTACTCGGTTAGTAATTACAACCTTTGTACTCATGTCCTTTATCTTCAAATCCACTTCTTACGCTCATAGGTCATCAGAAACAAGTTTGGGAGTCGGTCTTCCTTATCGAAGATGATCCACCCGAAAGAACCATAGTAAAAGCTCTAGCTTCACACTAAAAGACTATGTTAAGTAACTAGTGAACAAAACTTGCTAAGAATTGACCGCTAGATATGTAGTAGTGGTTATCTCTTTGTTTTTCTTTTTTCTTTCTATGCTAATAAAACTCAAGAGAAGAGAGGAGAAAGAAGATGAAGTACGCATAGCTAATTATTGAAAAAAATTAATTCTTTTCTTCTTCTTATTTTCTTTTATCTCTTTGATAATGTGTGAGTGGAATTGTAACTCACAAGTGTGAGTCACAAGTCTATAACATTCTCAAAGATAAAAGAATGAGCAAGAAGAAAAAGAGAAGCCATCATAAGTGTGCACGCGTGCGCATGCACATAGTACATACATACATACATACATACATATATATGCTACAAATGCATACATATTCGTATAAAATTCGAATACCGTATTTATACCAAGACAAAAATACACGTATTTATACAAATATCCGTATTCGTAAAAATACCATGTTCTGTCAAGATACGAATACCAAAAAGAAAGATACCAAAAAGAGATATAATACTAGCTCACATTTTATCAAAATGTGATAATCTGGCTATCTTTCAAACCGGCTAGTATTAAAAAATGTCCGATTAAAAGTATGCGTACAAAAATATGTATTTAATCGAACCTCTGTACTTATCGAAATACGCACACTACATCGTTTCCCCTGAACCGTGTGATTGGTAAGGATTTTCCGTGTCGTTTTAAAGTTTGAAATAGCTGCAATCAAAATGGTTTCGCTTGTAGCGAGCCGAGATGAGTACGGGTCGTCCGCAGGGAGATGGTAGGTTTTTAAGCTTGTTTTAATGAGCTAAATCCGAAACTTGGAGTTTTTTTTTATTCTAAGTGTCGTAAAATATGATATGTTCAATAAAAAGACTTGTTAGGGGTAGTTTTAGGTTAGCTTGAGCTAGGATAATGTTTGTCGTTTCGTTATAAACCTAACCTGATATGGATGCTAAGGTAATCGACAACAATATGGATTAGGGAGCTTGAAGTACGATATTTGCGATTGTGCGTTAAATCCGTATTTCTTGTTCCTTATCCTTCCATTCTTGTCTCTTAACCTTCGTCTCCGGAAAACCAATCGCAACTGGTCACGAATAGGAGTCACCGCTATCATGGTAAGATAGGATGCCTAACGGAGTCGATTGTGAATCGTTTGGTCGGAGTTTCAATTACAAATTAGAGCTTTTTAAAGGAATTTAGCAAACACTTCTCCTATTCAAAACTGTCACGACCCGAAATTCGGATGTGACTGGTACTTAGATTGTATGATATCTAAAGATAACGACAAAATCCAAGTAAGCCAGAAAACCAAGATCAACAACCTATTTGCGGAATTAAGAAAATTTCAGATTTTAAGTAAAAGAAATGAGGTAGCAAGTCGAATGGTTTTTGAGAAATGAAATATAAACAACTGATTTTTAGCATTTAAAAATTCGAGCGCACCTCCCTTTTTAATTATTAACAAGAGTAGTTATAAATTGTCTAGATAAATTGCATCCTTAGTTGGGAGAAAAACAACGCTAAAAAGGCGGAAATCAATACACAATAATAATACAACACTCAAGGTGAAGAATCTCATGCATAAGTAAAACAAGCATAATTTAACACAACTAAACGATCTCACTCAGTCCAATTAAACATATACAACCATAGATCATTCTAAGTCAAATATACAGGGTCTGATGGAGTAATACTAGATCCAAAATACATTTACCAAAATAGAAGGTTACTACATAGGTAACCTACCTAGCAAAAAGAGCAATAAAATAAAACGAGTGGATCCGCACTGCTGCTACGCGTCCACACGACTCCTGCAAGGAACTAAGGCACAACGGGGGTGAGTTACCAACTCAGTGAATAAAACTAACATATATCGGCGGATAATGTAAGTATAACGAACTAGCTAATATCAACAAGGATGAATATGATGCATGATAATATGTGGAAGCATGAACATGAACTACTAAATATATAAATCAAAACTGAAATCTCATCAATTATTTCCAACTAAGGTTCATTTTTCCGTATCCAACATCGACATAAATCTTCTGTTTCCATCAGGCATCGTTCCCCGAACGATCCTGTCATCCAATAACACCTGTCAGTATCATCTAAATATCCGCCGTGTTTCACAACTGTCTCTGGTATCGAGTATCCTCGCTAGGCTCCCCGCCTCAAATGCGGCTTTCCTGCCCCTCGGTCTTGACCGGGTCCACCATGAATCCGACTATATAGCTCCCCCACTCAGTCCGGATAACGTAAAAATCCGCGACCGTATAGCTCCCCCACTCGGTCCGGAAAAAACCAAAGTATAAAAACAACATCTCATGGTGGACATCTCACATCAACATGAAGAACCACTGAATCTACTCAATAGCGTATAAAAACTCAAAACCATAAATCTGAAATAATCCATTGCATCTTATATCAAAATTACTAATACTTGAATATGAAACATGCTAACATTTGTGCAAAATAACTATCATTATTGATGCTTAAGGTATGATATGAATCATTTTTAACATAATATGTATTAAGTGTGTATGTGGCATGTTAATATCGACGAGGTGTAGTGTAACATGTAGATATGTGCATGTGCAACATGACTCATCGATAATTTCTACAGTGTACTGGCAATTATTAGACATGATGATTTATATATATGAATGCATATGATGAAGTTGCTAAAAAATCAGATTTTATACACAAAGAAACAAGGATAACTAAACTTAAATCTACGGGCGTATTACGCCATCCATACAAAATCCCCCGATATATGTTTAGTCTACTCACCGGAATATGTCGAATCTACTCAGATACCATCAATCCCTTTCCTTTCCTTGCGTCCTCCGAAGTTTCCATATTCGAATCTAATATTGAAATTAACTTCGTATAAGAAACGGCTAAACTCCGATACGGCGAAAACATGAAAATACAAGTTTTACATACTAAATATACTACATACGACTATTATAAACTATCTAATACTTATACTAACTGGATTTTAATCCTTCGCTGTTCGTCACAGAAAACAAAGACGTGTCACGAAACATCCGTGTCGTATTTTAGAATGTTAACCCCATTACAGATATCAGCTTTCAGATTTCATATACTGATAAAATAACTTAAACTAGAAATATCAAACATCCTAATACATATATAGAGAGCTACCCTAAAAATTCCAACACCTAACTCCCTCACAAAACCGGCGAGCTCGGATTTCCATTGAATGTCGCCGGCCAAAATCCGATGGAATGGGTTCGTCTTCCTAGGGTTTCTTCTAGATCCAAATTATAAGATGAAGGCACTGTTTGATTGCGTTAATTATCATCTAAACTATAGAAGATTCAAAACGGAGCCTAAACTTATCAAAATATGATATTTCCGATATTCGATTTCTAAAATAAAACAATACTGAACTTAAGTTGCAGGGTTGAAATTATACCTACAGATAGATCATTGAAAAGGCTTCTTCCAAGATGCACAAGCTCAAAGATCCTAGCAAGAGGGTGGGGGTAGGGATCCTTAGTACTTAGTCTCTCTCTTCTCTTCTCTTCTCTTTTCTTTTCTTTGTTATTCTAGGATGTTTCTTTTTCCAAACTAGTTAATTAGCCTTAACTAGATATATATCAACTGAACCATTTGGTACAAATTAAGAATAAGAAGTGATAAGGTAGTAGGTGGTGTCACCATGCAAGATGGTGGTGGTTTCATGTAAGGAGGAGGTGTGTATGTGAGGTTAAACCTAAGGTGTGGTGTCTAGGAGATTTATTTTAACCTTAACCACTATCTAACCCTCTTTGCATAATAACCCTCATACAATTCTAATTAGCATAAGGAAACTAAAATTTTCACATAAACCCCTCATTACATATATTATTATATAAACACTATTTTCTTTACTAAATTATTTCCACTTCAAATTAAAAGGCCCTCTTTACTACAATAAAAATTAAATAACATTTTCTATTTAAATAAATAATTTAATTAATTATCTAAAATATTTCAAAATGTTACAATATCCCCCCTTAAGAAAATTCGGTCCCCGAATTTAAAACTTAATTACACGTACCTTCAAAAAGATGTGGGAATTTCTTCTGCATCGCATCCTCAGCCTCCCAAGTGACCTCCTCGCTATTTGGTTCTCACCAAAGAACCTTTACAGATGGAAGTACCTTTGATCTCAATTTCTTTTCCTGCCGGTCTAAAATAGCTACCGGCTGCGCAGTGTAGGATAAATCACGCTCAAGCTAAAAAGTCTGATACTGGATCTCGTGAGAGAGATTATGAAGATACTTGTGAAGCATAGACGCATGGAAGACCAGATGCACATCGGGAAAACTAAGTGGAAGTGCTAAACTATAAGCTACAGCACCCACCCTCTCCAGAATCTCATAGGATTCGACATATCTGGGGTTGAGCTTCCCCTTTTTCCCGAAATGCATCACACCCTTCATCGGAGATACCCGAAGGAACACATAATCTCCCACATCGAACTCGAGTCTACGACGGCATCGATCAGCATAAGATTTTTGCCTGCACTAGGCTGCTCTCATACTGTCCCGTATCAACTGGATCTTTTCTGTAGTTTTCTGCACTATCCGCGGTCCCAAAATGCTATTCTCACTTAGTTTTGTTCAGCAAATGGGCGATCGACACTTTCTCCCATACAAAGCTTCGAAGGGTGCCATCTGAATCGTCTCCTGAAAACTGTTGTTGTAGGAGAACTCTATCAAAGGCAAGTGATGATCCTAACTGCCACCGAAATCAAGACTGCAGGCTCGAAGCATATCCTCAAGAGTATGTATAGTCCGCTCTGACTGACCGTCAGTCTGCGGGTGGAAAGCTGTACTAAAACTCAATCGGGTACCTAGAGCCTCTTGGAGTTTCTTCCTTTGTCGGCTGGTGAACTGTGCACCTCTATCAGACACTATGCATGTCGAAACTCCATGCAATCGCACAATCTCGTCAATATAGATCTGGGCATACTGCGCATATCCATATATTGTCTTTACCAGAAGAAAGTGAGCTGTCTTTGTCAATCGATCTACAATCACCCAGATGGAATCATATCCTCTTCTAGTCCTGGGTAGATCTAACAATGAAATCCATGAAGATCTAATCTCATTTCCATTTCGGAATGGGCAAGGGATGCAACTCTCCTGCCGGCCTCTAGTGCTCGGTCTTGACTTGCTGACAAGTAAAGTATTTCAAAACAAATTCCGTGACATCTCTCTTCATTCCTTCCCACCAATAGACATCTTTCAAGTCATGATACATCTTGGTGGAACCAGGATGAACACTATATGCTGACCGATTGGCCTCCTCTAAGATCTCACATCTCAATCCCTCAGAATCCGGCACACAAAAACGAGTTCCAAATCGTAACACTCCACGGTCATCGATCACGAACTCAGAATCTCTACCCTGTCTAACCTGCTCTATGATCTCCGACAAGCGAGCATCTGTAGGCTGTGTCTCTCGGATGCGATCCAGTAACTAAGGATGTGTGTGAATATGAGCGAATTTTCCTCCTGTCGACGTGAACTCAATCTACACCCGGCTATCACATAGAGTCTGCCAGTCTGCAGAATACTGCTCTGTACAGTGCTTAAATAAGATAAGCTACCTCCGGGCCTCCGACTCAAAGCATCTGCTACAACATTCGCTTTGCCCGGATGATAAAGAATCTCTCAATCATAATCCTTCATGAGTTTCATCCATCGACGCTGCCTCAAATTTAGATCCTGCTACTGAAAAATATACTTTAAGCTCTTGTGGTCTGTAAATATCTGGCACGACTCACCATATAAGTAATGCCTCCAAATCTTAAGTGTGAAAACCACAGCAGCCATCTCTAAGTCATGAGTGGGATAGTTCTATTCATGCTTCTTCAACTGCTGAGAAGCATAAGCGACAACCCTGCCGTGCTGCATCAACACAAATCCTAAACCCACTCGAGAGGCATCACAATAAACAACAAAACCACCTGACCCAGAAGGAAAAGATAAGACTGGTGCAGTCGTTAAGCGAGTCTTCAACTGCTGGAAACTATACTCACATGCACCTGTCCAGAGAAAGGAAACTTCCTTCCTGGTTAACCCGGTCAACGGTGCCGCAATACAGGAGAAATCCTGAACAAAACGTCGATAGTAGCCAGCCAAACCCAAGAAGCTGCGAATCTCCATAACTGATACAGGTCTGGGCCAGTGATGTACTGCCTCGATCTTTACATATGTCATACGTATACCCTCTCGCATAACTACGTGACCCAAGAAATCAACACTATCCGGCCAGAAAGCACACTTGGAGAATTTAGCGAACAACTGATACTCCCTCAAGGTCTGCAATGTGATAAGCAAGTGTTGCTCGTGCTCCTCCCGGCTCAGGGAATAAACAAGGATATCATCAATGAATACAATAATGAACTGATCAAGAAATTGCCTGAAAATGCGGTTAATCATATCTATGAAAGCTGCTGGGGCGTTGGTGAGCCCGAACGACATCACCAGAAACTCATAATGCCCATATCGTGTGCGAAAAGCAGTCTTCGGAATGTCATCCTTCCTAACTCTCAACTGGTGATACCCTGACCGCAAATAAATCTTTGAGAAATAGCCAGCTCCATGCAGTTGATCGAATAAGTCATCGATACGAGGTAGTGGATACCTATTTCACACAGTAACTCGATTCAGCTGCCTGTAGTCGATGCACAGTTTCATGCTGCCGTTCTTCTTTTTAACGAACAAGACAGGAGATCCCCACGGTGATACACTCAGACGAATGAGTCCTCTATCAAGCAGTTCTTGCAACTGACTCTTGAGATCTTCAGCACCGTCGGGGCCATCCGATAAGGTGGTATAGAAATAGGTCCCGCACCCGGAATCAAGTCAATGCAAAATTCGATATCGCGATCAGGCTGCAATCCTGGTAATTCAGCAGGAAGCATGTCTGGAAATTCTCGTACGATCGGAACCTGGTCCAACGGGACTTCAGTGGCTCCTACATCCTGAACAAACGCTAAGAACCCACAACAACTCTTCTTCAAGACTCGTCCCGCACAAAGAGCAGAAATCATGTTGGCAGGAGCTATATTACAGTCTCCCTGCACAACAAAAATCGGTTCGCTTGGAAAACAAAATCTGACCGCTTTCCACCGACAATCTACATAAGCATGACAAGCGGCCAGCCAATCCATACCAAGAAGTATATCAAAATCTAGCATATCCAGGAGAATCAAATCGACTAACGAATCCCTATCACCAATATGTACTGAACAGGACCTGAATTCGTGTCGAGCTACAAAAGAATCTCCCATAAGAGTAATCACAACTAGTGGTAACTCTAACAACGACGACTCTCTCCCCAAAGAAAGCGCAAAGTATACAGATACGTAAGAATGCGTAGAACCGGGATCAAATAAAATATGTGCATCTAAAGAACATACTGCAAGAGTACCTGTCACAACTGCATTGGATGCCTGGGCATCCTGTGGAGTCAGAGCAAAAACTCGTGCCTGGCCCCTACCCGCATCCTGTCGTCCTCTCCCTCGTTCTCCTCTTCCTCTTTGAAAACGTCCTGCAAAACCCCGACCTCATGGTGTAACAGCCTGGCGCATAGTGCCTACTGGTGGAGGAAGTAATGCCATCGAAGTAGAAGGTGGAGGGGGTAAAGCAGCATGTGAAAATACAGTCCCTCCCTGGGGTCTACAATCCCTCGCATAATGCCTTGGAAGTCCGCAACTAAAACATGTAAATGAGGGCTTCTGATCATTAGGGTACGAACTGAAGATCTGGCCCTGAGTCCAACCTCGACCAAAACTGCGGCTTGGAGTGTGTCTACCTCGACCTCTACCAAACTTCCTGGTAACTGACCCAATAGGTCTGGTCCTCTTTGGCTCCAGAACAATCACCGTCTCGTTTAGACGCTCTTCCACTCGCATAGCTGCATCCATGGCCTGCGCATAAGTATTGAAATGCTTGGAGCTTATAGCAAGAAATAACTGGGTATCCAGGCTCCTCACAAATCTCTTCTCCCGGTGCTCCTCCGTGGGAACTAAGTACGGAGCATAGCATGACAACTAGGTGAACTGTAAATCATACTCTGCCACCGACATACTCGCAGTTTTCTGCAACGTTTCAAAACTGCTGGCTCTAGCGTCCCTCACACTCTATAGAAGAAATCTGGCAAAATTATTTTTTTTAGGGATGGAGAGCAAAACTCATGTTTTTTTTTTGAAAAATAGAAGAAAAAAAAGATATCAGAAAACGCTGTCCATGACATCGGAAGAAGACCTGCAGCTTGCCCTTTCTCCATCGACTCACACCATGTCTGTGCAAGTCCCTCTAATCGAAAAATGGTCAGCTCCACCGACCTCGCATCAGAACATCGCAATGACCTGCCAATCCTGGCCATCCTATCAAGAAAGGACTGAAGATCCTCTGCTGCATCGGTCCATGTAAACACTGAAGGCCTCAACCTTATGAACTCTAGAAGAGATACTTCCAAAGCCCTCGAATCTACCAGTGCGACAGTCTGCATGGGCTGTACTTCGGACCCTACCATCGTCGGTACCTGATCATGCCTCTGAACACGGGTGGCCTCGGTCAACTGTCCCACCATTTGTTGTAGACCCAACATGCCCTCCTCTATCCTAGTCAGTCTGTCTGGAGGAGGAGGATCAACATGCTTATGTACCGCCGGAATGTCCGGTGCGTCAGTCGCCGTCACAGGAGGATTCGCCTTAGCTGCATCCCTGGCTACGGCTCGCGTAGCCATAGCAACTGAAACAAGAAACGAGAGTTGATAAGGCGTACGAATAGGAGCAGTATTATAGGAAGTCAAAGGAAGGATTAAGCAAGATATACATCCTAAGGTTACTTAGGTTGAGTATCGTAGCGTAAATATGTCGCGGAACATATGTACGGTATTCTACTCATCCAAAATCACCAACTCCATCAGACCAAAGGTCATCTTACGTAACAAAACTTAAGTCTACTAACTCCAAATCACTACTCGGTTCCGTAAGGTTAATCCTAAGCTCTGATACCAACTTTGTCATGACCCGAAATTCGGATGTGACCGGCACTTAGATTGTATGATATCTAAAGAGAATGACAAAATCCAAGTAAGCCAGATAACCAAGATCAACAACCTATTTGCGGAATTAAGAAAATTTCAGTTTTTAAGTAAAAAAAATGAGGTAGCAAGTCGATAGGTTTTTGAGAAATAAAATATGAACAACTGATTTTTAGCATTTAAAAATTCGACCGCACCTCCCTTTTTAATTATTAACAAGAGTAGTTATAAATTGTTTAGATAAATTGCTTCCCTAGTTGGGAGCAAAACAATGCTAAAACGGCAGAAATCAATACACAATAATAATACAACACTCAAGGTGAAGAATCTCATACATAAGTAAAGCAAGCATAATTTAACACAACTAAACGATCTCACTCAGTCGAATTAAACATATACAACCATAGATCGTTCTAAGTCAAATATACAGGGTCTGATGGAGTAATACTAGATCCAAAATATATATACCAAAATAGAAGGTTACTACATAGGTAACCCACATAGTAAAAAGAGCGATAAAAGCTGACGAGTGGATCTGCACAGCTGCTACGCGTCCATATGACTCCTGCAAGGAACTAAGGCACGATGGGGGTGAGTTTCCAACTCAGTGAATAAAACTAACATATATCTCAGCTGATAATGTAAGTATGACGAACAAGCTAATATCAAAAAGGATGAATAAGATGCATGATAATGTGTGGAAGCATGAACATGAACTACTAAAAATATAAATCAAAACTGAAATCCCATCAATTATTTCCAACTAAGGTTCATTTTTCCATGTCCAACATCGACACAAATCTTCTGTTTCCATCAGGCATCGTTCCCCGAATGATCCTGTCATCCAATAACACCGGTCGGTATCACCTAGATATCCGCCGTGTTTCACAACTGTCGCCGGTATTGAGTATCCTCGCTAGGCTCCCCGCCTCAAATGCGGCTTTCCTGCCCCTCGGTCTTGACCGGGTCCACTATGAATCCAACTGTATAGCTCCCCTACTCAGTCCGGATAACGTAAAAATCCACGACCATATAGCTCCCCTACTCGATCCGGAATAAAACCAAAACATAAAAACAACATCTCATGGTGGACATCTCACATCAACATGAAGAATCACTGAATCTACTCAATAGTGTATAAAAACTCGAAACCATAAATCTGAAATAATCAATTGCGTCTTATATCAAAATTACTAATACTTGAATATGAAACATGCTAACATTTATGCAAAATAAATATCATTATTGATGCTTAAGGTATGATAAGAATCATTTTTAACATAATAGGTACTAAGTGTGTATGTGACATGTTAATATCGACGAGTTGTAGTGTAACATGTAGATATGTGTATGTGCAACATGACTCATCGATAATTTGTGCAATGTACTTGCAATTATTAGACAAGATGATTTATACATATGAATGCATATGATGAAGTTGCCAAAAAATCAGATTTTAAACACAAAGAAACAAGTATAACTAAACTTAAATCTATGGGCGTATTACGCCATCCATACAAAATCCCCCGGTAGATGTTTAGTCTACTCACCGGAATACGTTGAATCTACTCAGATATCATCAATCCCTTTCCTTTCCTTGCGGCCTCCGAAGTTTCCGTATTCGAAACGACTAAACTCCGATACGGCGAAAACATGAAAATACAAGTTTTACGTACTAAATATACTACGTACGACTATTGTAAACTATCTAATACTTATACTAACTGGATTTTAACCCTTCGCTGTTCATAACAGAAAACAGAGATGTGTCACGAAACATCCGTGTCGTATTTTAGAATTTTAACCCCATTACAGATATTAGCTTCCAGATTTTATATACTGATAAAATAACTTAAACTAGTAATACCAAACATCCTAATACATATACAGAGAGCTACCCTAAAAATCCCAACACCTAACTCCTTCACAAAACCGGCGAGCTCGGATTTCCATTGAATGTCGCCGGCCAAAATCCGATGGAATGGGTTCGTCTTCCTAGGGTTTATTCTAGATCCAAATTATAAGATGAAGGCACTGTTTGATTGTGTTAATTATCATCTAAACTATAGAAGATTCAAAACGGAGGCTAAACTTATCAAAATACGATATTTCCGATATTCGATTTCTAAAATAAAACAGTACTGAACTTAAGTTGCAGGGTTGAAATTATACCTTTAGAAAGATAACTGAAAAGGCTTCCTCCAAGATACACATGCTCAAAGATCCTAGCAAGAGGGTGGGGGTAGGGATCCTTAGTACTTAGTCTCTCTCTTCTCTTCTCTTTTCTTTTCTTTTCTTTTCTTTGTTGTTCTAGGATGTTTCTTTTTCCAAACTAGTTAATTAGCCTTAACTTGATATATATCAACTGAACCATTTGGTACAAATTAAGAATAAGAAGTGATAAGGCAGTAGGTGGTGTCACCATGCAAGATGGTGGTGGTTTCATGCAAGGAGGAGGTGTGTGTGTGAGGTTAAACCTAAGGTGTGGTGTCTAGGAGGTTTATTTTAACCTTAACCACTATCTAACCCTCTTTACATAATAACCCTCATACAACTCTAATTAGCATAAGGAAACTAACATTTTAACATAAACCCCTCATTACACATATTATTATATAAACACTATTTTCTTTACTAAATTATTTCCACTTCAAATTAAAAGGCTCTCTTTACTACAATAAAAATTAAATAACATTTTCTATTTAAATAAATAATTTAATTAATTATCTAAAATATTTCAAAATGTTACAAAAACTAACCATATTCTACTCTTAACAAGTTAATTAACTACTCATACATGTTCACAACAACCAAAGAAAACACCAAAAGAGAATAGCACATAATAAAAATGCAAAATAAGTAAAGCAAAAGTTTAAAGAACACTAAGAACCGATATGTCCAAAATGCAATCTTCAAGTTTTCTTTGATTCCAAATCTCACTATAAAATTAAATACCAAATTTAAACTTGCAAGCTCACTCAAGAGCTTGCAAGATCAAAGAAAAGCAAAGGATTTCACTAATTCACAATTGTAGCAAGTAATGACATGAAATGAGCAAAAGAGAACTTTTTATTTATTTTAAGTGAAGATACAAACTAATTTGAATTCAAGAACCTAAACTTTAAGCTTGAAAGTTCAGTGAAGAAATTACATGGTCAAGATAAAGGGCAAGAACTCAAGAGTATAAATGGAAATACAAGGTAATATCTAGAAATGAAAACTTGATATAAAGCAAAAGCATGGACCCTTTGCCTCTCCTCTGGTATAGTATTTATAGGCACCTCAACAGAATAAACAAACAATAAAACAAAGGTGATGTGATAATGAGAAATGACCAGAAGAAAAATGAAGCACAGTAGAGATCAATAAACTAGCGGCGGTGGGCAAATAGGCATTTCCAGCGATTTTTTTTCAAGTGGTGGGGCCCGTCTTCTTATGGTAATCTTATGTCCTCTCCATGATCTCTCTGGTGTTGTTTGATTCTTTTATACAAACTTGAGTTGTAATCAGCAGATTTGGAGGGAAATACAACTCTAAATATCACATCACACCTTTTCACTACTCATGACTTCTTACCCACTTGCTCAAACCATCATCATTATAGCTGCCCACCTGTTGGGTTACGTCAGCGCCCTGGCCATCTGCCGTGGCCGGTGCGGAACAAAAAATGGCGTATAAAAACTTGGCGCTAACGAAACCTTCTAGAATCAAACCATAAACCTATACTAGCTAACTATAAGATGCACTAGCTACTGAGATAGAAGGTTATACCGAATGATCCGTGTCCTTCGGTCTTCTACCATCTTCATTAGCTCCTAGGGGTCTCCTGGATCGAGCTTGATCGCTGGTCTCCCCCCATCGAAGATAATCCACCCGAGAGTATATAGTTCGAGCTCCAACCTCAATACCAAGGTAACTAGAATACCTAGTTCGTTAAATTAGATAGCCTAGAGGATGTAAAGTGTGATGATGGATTAATTTGTCTCCAAATACCCTAGGTTTCTCAACACATGAGACTTTTAGGGTTGAGGAAGAAGAAGCAAGCATGAGGAGATGAGAGTGTAGTGTTGAGCATTCTATCAAGAATGGGTAAGTGTTGTGAATGAATTGAAGCATATCAATCATTCACCAACAATAAATCAAGCATACCTCAATAGTCACCATGAGCTACCCCATAAGTCACCAAGTACCCATGCTTCAATAAATGCAAAGAACACCTCATACCTCCACCTCATTAAATATTTAATCAAAAATGGTTAAAACACAAATGAGGTGTCACCTTCTAGAAGCATCCTTGCACAAATTACAAGAATACCCCTCACCGTATATACATACTTGTATCCGTATTCCGAAAAAATACGAATACACGGAGAAGAAAATAATCCAATAATCTAATACGATGATCCGGCTTAAACCAAAGCCCACTAGTATTATCCGTCCGAATCATGATCCGTGTAGAAAGTACAGGTATATGATCGAACCCTGCCGTAAACCATACGGCTTCTACATCGTTTCGCCCGAAGCAGGGAAACACTCTGCGTAGGACTCTAAAGACTCGTCAATACGCTGGCAGTGGGTTTAACCACAAGCACGTCGGCGGCACTAGCTGTACGTAACGGCTACTCAGGTATTGAGCGAAAGGAAGGCCGACGAGCAAACTCATCCTAACCCCTACTGATCCTGTCCGTGACAATCTTCGTACAGTCCGGTCTGTTCTTCTAAGAATATCGCATATCAGGTCTAGGGGGTGGATAAAGTCAGACTCCTAATAACGCAATATTTCGTGTCGGTATGAAGCCCATCACTAATTGAGAAACTACTGATCTAAATAAGTAATTATCGACTACCTTGACCAAGGATTTTTGGTGATGGCCACCCGTGCACAACGTGACATCAACCCCTAATACCGGGATAGACGAATCCCCGACGATCCGCTCACTACCTCCATGTGGCTCGGGACTGTACCCAACTAAAACCTATTTGCATGACTCCTTTGAGTCATGGTAAGGTAGTAATCAAAGCACAGTAGGAACTCACACGAGACAAATGACGATCTCAGGTCGACAGACTAACATGTACACAGGTCATCTGGGAACTGCTATCTAACACTAGATATAATACCAACTAGCATATTTCCGGCGAGTCCGTCCAGTGTACTCATAACCCAATAAGCACATGTATACTATCTTAGGTGACTAACTGACACCAATGGCTTGTGAGACCGGCCACCGCCCCTCGTCGGGGTCTCGAAAAGTATACACTAGTCTACTCCGGAATATCGATGCCCAGTCTCGATGCTCTCTCGACTAGGGACATTAAAGGATGTGCTTATAGACCACCCAGCTCCCACGTATATGATCGCCATCATAATGATGGTAGTCAAGCAAGAATCCTATAGGCTCTATCAATATGTAATAGTGATCTGTAATACCACATAATGCATGTACATGATGATAATGGAAAACCAGATAGCATACTATCATTTTGAGTAAGACTGTTCTACCCGTATAGGTCCTCCCTCAATCATCATAATCACATGCCTGCGATTACAATAATTATTTCGAGGGCACTATAGCCAACAATCTCCCACTTGCACTTACGGCTGATTATTGCGGTGTCGCATACTCACAGTCCGTATGATACCGAACACTCAACTTCACTACTAATCAGTCTCACAAAGCCCGTTTGCGAAAATATTGCATTCGAGAAATAGCCTCAGTGAGTGGATCCGCTCCAATATTTCTATCTTTATCTCTTTATATCTCAATTTCGTGGAGAAAGTCTGTCTCCCAAAAATGAGCAATACTTGTCTTAAAATTTGTCTGGATATCTGATGGGACCTAGTTCATAAATGAATTCAAAATCCAACAAACTTCTTAGACTGTATCATCCACTAAATTTAATCGGTATCCTGTGCCATTCCTTCAACAGTATCCTCTTGTACTACCTGTCCAATATACTGCCCCTCAAAAGAGGAAAAACTATAACTCTTACAATCACTCTATCATCCAGGTCACCTTAGAAGCCTGAAATGATAACCGCCTCCTGAAAGAGGCTGCCATTACCATATACCAAGAACATCCACTTAAGTTCATAACTGCTTCCCTATGTTTCTCCAGGATTGGATTAATATATATATACGCTTATTGCAGCTAGTGCAAAAGAAATATCTGATGTTGTACTTGACATCTCATGATTGACTCAATTGCCCAAGCAAGTGATATGCCAACCATGCAAATCCCTCAGCTCATCGGTCTAGAAGACATCTATTTAGAGAGGGTGACTCCGTCACCTGTGGGTACACCACCACACTAGGAGTCGTCCATTCTAAAACAATCTAGAATAGTTTCAAGTACCCGAATTGGGACACTTCCCAAATCTAGATCTAAAACCATAGATTTAGTCACCAGAATCCCTTATATTTTATCTAGATCCTATGTGGAGAAAAACCTTGTGACAACTACGGTATAACCGATCGTATTATAGCAATATCACTTCCTATCAAGAGCATGTCATCCAAATACCAGGACATCTCTCCCTACTACCTTCTTACCAGGTTCATCTGTTGTTCTGATAAAGTCAAACTCTATGACTATCACATCAAAACTAGATGATCTATCTCCGTTGTACTTTCTTTAGTCTATAAATAGACATATGCTACTTTCCCACCATGCTTCCGCTGCTCCCATTGACTACAACAACCCTCTGGCAGAGTCATATACACGTGCACTTTTAAAGCTAATTTAGAATGATGTTATACTCATCCTCCTACCAGATCTCATAGTCTAGAACAGCAGTAGTAGAAAGTTTAGGTAATCAAAATCTCCATGTCACCCTCTCTGAGGAAACCGAAGTACATCTCGGGTGCCTGGGGTTACCCACCAAATCTGCGGAGTGGCTAATGGATTGTCGAAACCATTTGAATCTTTAGGTTCTAATAAATTTTCTGTAATCGTTTGTAGTTCTGGAATCACTTCCAGTTCTACCATACTCCCACTAATGTTTCCTGAAAAGAATCCATTTTACTAAAACTGTGGCGAGTCAAGAACAATATAACTATTGATCTTCCAGATGGTAGAATGTTAACCCTTGTCAAAGTCCGGGATAACCCACAAACTGCCATTACTGGAACGTGCCTTGAGTTTGTCCAGATTCTGGTTTTAAGCATCAACCGGACTACTCCATGTACCTTAACATCGTTAAGATATGAATGCATTCTATATCAAATATAGAAATAAGGGCACTAATTTAATTAGAACCAGATTCAAAAAATCATGCAGCTGTTTCCAGTGCATATCAACCAAATGGAAGAAGGCCATACAACATTACTTATCCAGGAATACATCCACGTATGAGTAACCTGAAAGAGAAGCAAGTTCTTAAAACTATTACTTACAACGGAATACCTAACACAAGTATCTACATCTTCAATCATTTTGGAAGAACCCTGAAACTTGCAACATATGGTTCTCTACCTTATTCTTATACCTATAACTTCTCAAATTCTGGACCTTGTATTTCAACGAAATACTTGTCTAAAACTAGAGAAGTCATGAGTAAATAGAATATAGTACGAGTACTAACCCCTTTGTCCTAACGGATATCGGACAACATACAATACTTTGTATAAGTCCACTGAGTTTAATAACCCAAATTTTGTGCGTCGTATGTCGAAAAAATATACTATGGTTAAGAAGAATTATACCGTTGTTGAATGCTTCTTACCTAACCATCAACTGATATAGGTTAATGCAATAGAAATAAATTCAAAAAGTTATATCTCACTTTATAAAATAAACGTAAAGATATATCGGTTTGAAATTGGTGCATAACGACGGATATTCAAAACCAAATATTTGTCGTGAAGCAAAACCCAGGCGATTTTCTCAATTATCACCAATTATAAAGAATTCCGATATATCGAGGATCTAATCACCCAATTCCCAATATCTTACTCCCACTTACCATCCATAATGCTATACAGATATGAGAATCATGTCTGGTAAATACATACCCTGGAGTTAGAATCTAATTGGGAAAACAGTTTTCAATTAACATCGCACAGTAAAACTGAAACATGAAAAATGTTTCGAAGGGATGGCTGGGTATTCCAAGTAATGCCTCTTCCACTATCCAGATTCGTGACAGTAACCGTATATTTTCTTGCCATCACTCCAATCCCTTTATGTGTCTTTACGTATTACCTTCTGTACACCACACATAGGCTAATTTTTTTTGCCTTCCCTATATTTCGGCACCAGCCTAAGGTTTGGAAGAATACTATCCAATAAGTGTAATATATGTACTCTCTTAATACTAGGGGCCCTCGCAACATGAGAGAAGGTAAAGAGAAAAGACAACTGAATAATCCTTTTCTATTTTTCCTGAACCAGAAACCATCCTCGAACTGAAACAAGTTTCTTCGAGTTCGTATATAACTATACGATGACATATCCAATAAATATGGATTTTCGTGGTGATACGGGGTGTTCTGGAGAAATGCAAAGGAGAAGTAGGAGTGGCAGGGGTATACGCAGTTTTCTCGTGAATGATAGCTGTCGCAATTTCCTTTGCCCTTACTCTAATCCCTTTATATGTCTTTACTTATTACCTTCTGTACACTACACTTAGGCTAATTGGTTTTCTTCCTTCCCCATCTTTCGGCACCTGCCTATGGTTTGGAAGAAGAATACCCAATAAGCATAATAGGTGTACTCTCCTAATACTAGGAGCCCTCGCAATCTGAGAGAAGGTAAAGAGAAAAGGCAACCGAATAATCCTATTCAATTTTTCCAGAACCAGAATCCATCCTCGAACTGGAACAAGTTCCTTCGAGTTCGTATGTAACTATACGATGGAATATCCAAGAAATATGGATCTTCGTAGTGATACAGAGTGTTCTGGAGAAATGCAAAGGGGATGTAGGATTGGCAATGATATATGCGAAAAAATGAAAATCCAATAGCCGAAGTGTTTTAAGAAGGTTCGGTTAACTTGGTTCATGAGTTATAGTTTAGGGTCAGGCCATGGTCGCTGCCAAAGAGAGAGAGAGAAAAGAAACACTCAGCGTGTACTCTAACCTAGATTAAATTGGTTAATCACTTTATCTAATCAGGATAGCTCCCACTATTTGCTCGAATTCTCTTTCAAATCCTAAAAGGAGAATTAGTCGGGATCATCTAAAATCACCCGAGGAGTAACACCTACTCATCGGTGGAAATCAGGATCCAACTATCATCGCATGATAACTTGATGGAAGTCACTTAACTCACCAAACTCCAAAAGGTATGTGCATGCCTGGAAAGTTTCATGTATGTTTGAAACTCCCGATGTTGATTTTACCGCCAGGACCCAAGTGACCTTGACTAGAGATCAAAATGTCAAAATGTTCTAGTCAAGTTCTACCCGTCATTTTCTTGATTGCATAAGACCCACCCGTACGATCCTTGACTAAAGATCAAAATGATCGCATGACTGTCCTAACCAATCACATTATCATGCAACAGAAAAGTATTACATAGCTACCGAACACTATGCCTTGGCGAAAGATCGAAATGCGTAGCATGAATACTAAGCACTACCAATCCAAAATGACGGAGGGCTACAGCTGGGTTTTTGGCGAAAAAACCTTTAACGTAATGAACTTGATATCGTTGAAGGAACCGAGTGGTTTTACAAATATGTAGTGGCGCAAACTTTTGCTAAAGATTTCACTCCCTATGAAAGGACCTCAGCTCTTTCCTCATCGAATGAGGTGCAGGATATTCCTAACTGAATACCACAATGCAAAGCTAAAGAATCGACTATAGTGAAGTTATTATAATGATGCAAACTTTTGCTCAAGAGCTCACTTCCTGTGAAGGGACCTTGGCTCTTGCCTCGTCGAATGAGGTGCTGGATATTCGTAACCGAATACCGCTGTGCAAAGCAAAAGGAAATGTCTGTAATGTCAGTTTTAAAAAACTTAGTTCCAACAACATCATATAGGTTTGTTTTCCTTGCATTAATCAAAATTAATGCATTCCCATCAATTAAATCATATCACACCAGAAAAGAACAAAAATACAATGTACGTATATGCCATCCGCATTCTCCACGGGGCCCCATCATGCACCGTTAGGTTACTTAACTAACGGAAGAGAAAGAGCTGGACTAGCGCGGGTGCAAAACATATACAACATCTACTAGTATATATATAAATATATATAACATTCGTACCAGGCATGATATAAGCAACATCACAGAATCTCAGCAAGCAACACAGAATGGTGGATAATCTTGGAGCCTCGGGTTTCATTTGAACCGCAAATGAGACCCGACATTCCCAGTCGTGTGGATAGCCCGTGCAATAAAAACCTGGACCCCTAATAGTGCGGCAAGTTACCCGCCAATCCTAGAAGTGAGGTAACCTCAATAAACAAAGTGAATGGGCCACCCACCACTTCACGGAATCCGGTAACTTGAGCACCCCTCCGTGGGTCATCCTGTACCCCCTACGAATGCGACGAATAGCCCACCAATTCTAGAGTGAGGCCCCCTTCGTCTCAACGCCATGAGATGCAGGCCCGTTGCCATATAGAATCCGGCTATTCGAGCACTCCACCGTGGGGTAATCCTAGTACAGAAAAGATATATATATATAATAGCGACATCGACCTCAACTTGGTCGTGCCCCAATAAAAGAATATACAATCTGGCAGAGACGGCAGCCCACATGTCGGATGCTCGCCCTGTAATAACAAATATATAAATGAATCTGAACTGTACTTCTACCATTGCACCGCAAGCTATCCACTGTTCACCGCCGAAAACCAGGAAAGACATCCGTCTTGCCTGAATTTGGGGGCAGATGCTAATTGGTGCTATCCGTCCACCTCTCCGAAGATGCCAAGTTGATTTATGACACCATGTATTGAAGGTTTAAACGGATGCAGCCGATGTAGCAGATTTCGTCAGATTCCTCTTCATTGAGAGGGGTTTTTGATTGTGGGTACGCTCTTCCGTGCAGGCGCAAGCCCCTGCAGTTAATTACGCTACCGCATTGCGGTAACTACTTTCTCCTTCTCCAGATGGTCACTTCGTGTCGTGTATGTTTGTTTTATTTTTGGTTGCTCGTGGATTGTATACGGAGACTAATTTATGTTGTCGCCCGTAGGGCGTGGATTAGTCCAAATCCGTATTTTCTTAGATTTGGGTTTGGGGGTTGGGTTTAAGGATACGTTAGTCTCATTTGAGACTAAGATCAACTTAAACGTTTGTTAAGGATACGTTACTCTAATTTTAGACTAAGATCTACTTAACGGGATTATTTAGATCCAACAAAAGAGCATTTGGGCTCTATTTTTCTAGTTTAGGGACTTTGCGGTCAATTGTCAGTTTAAGGACATGGTGGTCCAAGGTTAAGGACATCATAGTCCGTGGGTTTAAAGGGACCCCACGGTCTGAGGTTAAGAACATTATAGTCCGTGGGTTTAAAGTGACCCCACAGTCCGAGGTTAAGGATATCATAGTCCATAGGTTTAAAGGGACCCCACAGTTCGAGATTAAGCATATCATAGTCCATGAGTTTAAGAACCCCACAGTCCATGGAATGATTGGTTATCGAGACCCGTCACCTCTCTGAAGACGTTGAAGGACTACAACGACAAATATCAGAGGAGTTCAGAAATGTACCCTTGAACCAAAGTTGATTGGGAGATCTGTAGTCCAATTTGGAACTAAGATCAATTAATTAGGTTATGAGCACATTGGCTCAGTTAAATCTGAATTGAGGACTTATGGCCAATTTGGGCTAAGTCCAATTAAGTTTGAAATGTTGGCCCTTTGTTGGCCTGTTAAGCATTTGTCTAGGTTCAGCCCCTCATTATTTAGCAATGCTAAACAAGAGTTTGAGGGCTCTGAGAACATTTTGTCTTTGGCTGAGCACTTAAACATTATAGTTCTGGATTTTAAGGCTCATTTGAAGGGAAGATTTGCCTCTGGAAAACTTAACCAATTTAGGCTAAGCTGATTTGAAAATAGTGTTAAATATTAGAGGACATCTGGCGGTCACGTGTCCTCACGTGATGTATTTAAAACAGTGTTAAACAATGGAGACAAAATGCTCAAAATAGTGTTAAACACTAGAAAGGAAGGGGTCACGTAGGGTCACGTGAGGCGCCTGAAGATGGGCCAGACCTCCTTTATTTTATTATTAGAATATTCAAATAAATGTTAAACACTTTTAGTCTTCAGGCCATCACGTGTTGGAACGTGATGGGTGGCCATGTATTGATTATTAAAGTGTTTATTAAGGGGTCACGTGGGGACACGTGAGGGCTCCCAAAATCAGTACTTCCTTTGGCTTTGTTCTCTTCATTTATGAGGGTCACGTGTGAGCACGTGAGGCATTGCCTCCAATCTTTTTTCTTCTCATTTTGGGGAGTCTGTTTAAGAGTCACGTGGGAACACGTGACCTAGTTTTGTTCTCTCTTGTCTGCTCATTGAGAATGGGGGTCACGTGTTACCACGTGACCAAGTTCTTTTCGTGCATGGAGAGCTTTAAGTCTCTTGTTTTAAGAATTAAATTCTCTGGTAGGGTTAAACCCTAATTCTGTTTTATAGGAATTAAATTCCCATGTATATAGAAGAATTAAATTCTTATGTAGGGTTAAACCATAATTTCATTTAGATGAATTAAATTCTTATGAATTTGGGAGAATTAAATTCTCATGCAGGGTTGAACCCTAGTTTTATTTGGAGGAATTAAATTCCTATGAAATTGAGAGAATTAAATTCTCATATAGGGTTAAACCCTAGTTCTGTCTTGGAGGAATTAAATTCCTATGAATTTGGGAGAATTAAATTCTCATATAGGGTTAAACCCTAGTTCTGTTTTGGAGGAATTAAATTCCTATGAATTTGGGGGAATTAAATTCCTTAAACTCAATTCTCCCTCTAAGTTTTGGATCTGCATGGCAGAATCTCCCCGATGAGAATTAAATTCTCAACTTATGGGGAGATTTGCTTCTACAAATCTTCAACCAAAGGAAGAACTAAGTTCTTATTCAGAAGTGTTAAACTCTTAAATTGAGAATTAAATTCTCTTTGTTTTATGGAACTTAGATCTCTTTCCCCTTTCTCACATAGGGTTTCTTTTCTCTGAAGAGATCTTTTTTTCTCTCTCTTAAGAATTAAATTCTTCTCTCTTTTTTCTCTCTGTTGTTGTTATCTCCCAAAAAATTAGATCCCTTCTCTTCTCTTCTTGGCTCCTATTTATACGAGAAAGAAAAGAATCAATTTGTTTTGTCAATCTTTCATTGAAAGATTTTAATTGATTTTATAACCAACATGATCTTTTAGATCACTCGGTGAATTTTATTCACCATTGGATTTTTAATCCAAAAGATCTTTTATCTGTTATTCCTGGCAAATTTTAGGGAAATCTTTCCTTGTATAAAATCTTTCCATAAATTGGTGATTTTTAATCACCATTGGATTTTTAATCCAACGGTGCTCCATTTTACAGAGCACCATCTTTTTTGTTTGTAAAGATTTCGAGAAATATTTTTCCAGTTAGGGTTTTTGATTCCCTCTTAATTTAGGAACCCATCACGTGTTGACACGTGACCCCCTGATTAAGCATTTGACCAGAATTTAATTCTGTTATTTTAAAGAACTCAGGAATTATCACGTGTTGGCACATGATGCCCCATTGGGGTTTTTCCTTATTATTTTATTATACCTTTAATTCTTTTCAGTGGGTTTAAAAGCCCATCACGTGTTGGCACGTGACCCCACTGATTAATTATTTCCAATTATTTATTTTATTCAGTGTCTACAGGCTTTGCCTGTAAGTGGTGACGTGTCTGCACGTGATGCCCGGTCACGTGTGAGCACGTGATGCCTCATAACTTTTGATCCCCGGATGAATTATGCGACCCATAATATATCAAATCGAAGGTTTTCGAGACACTTTCGATACCATCAGAATTTAGTTGTTTCTCATTCTGGAGTTTGTCAAATTGCAGCCCGGAAAATACCGGTTCGCATAATCTTCCTTAGATTACACGTGCATAGCATATTTGCTCATAACTTTTGATCCCGGATGAATTATGAAGCCCATAATATATCAAATCGAAGGATTTTTCAAGACGTTTTCGATACCATCAGAATTTTGTTATTTCACATTCGGGAGTTTGTCAAAATACAGCCCGGAAAATACTGGTTCGCATTTTCTTAAACGTATCGCTGCCATTTGATTCCTTGGGCTCTTTTGCGCAAAAAAAAATATTTTTTTTGCGGGAACAAATGCCCCCCACTAATTTTCCCATGTAAGTATATACGTGGGTGAAGTAGTGCAGAGTAATTCATTGCGTATGAACAGTTTCGGGTTGGTATATAATTTTCAGAATCTTGATCTAAGAATATAACAGCGGACACAAGCGTCGTCATTTATCATTGACTCAAATCTCGACTCTTAAGGGACATAGTTCCAAACCCTCAGCTCCATGAGCCGCACCCTTCTATTTCTTTATGTTTTACTCTGGCGTGAAGTAGTTTATATGCTTATGAGTAATTTCTTCATTTCAGTGGCATGCAGCTTTGGCAAGTGTGGCCCATAGATGGTAGATAACAGTTCATCTTGAACTCTTTATAAGGTAGCGATGATTTAGGAAACAGGGTTAGAATCTGTTGCCTAAGACTTTCCAACTTTATGAGACTTGAGGGTCTCACAAAGGCTTTTCTCCCTACGAGTCATGAGGATCTCGTAGGTGTATTTTCTCCTTATGAGTCGTGTGGACTCCTAAGTGCGTTTTCTCTTGAGAATCATAAGGATCCTACAAGAGAATTTTCTTTATGCGTAGGGACACTAATTTCCCCGCAAGTTGAGACGAATCGAGAGATTCTCACAAAGACACTGATTTCTTTGCGGGTCGAAACGAATCGAGAGGTTCTCGCCAAGGACGCTGATTTCCCTGAATCGAAATAAGAAGCGATGGCTTAGGAAACAGGTTCAGATCTGCTGCCTAACACTTTTCAACTTTATGAGCCGTGAAGGTCTCACAAAGATTTTTTCTCCTTACGAGTCGAGAGGATCTCGTAGGTGTATTTTCTCCTTAGGAATCGTGAGGATTCCTAAGTGTGTTTTCTCTTGAGAGTCGTAAGGATCTCACAAGAGAATTTTCTTCCTTACAAGTCGAGAGGACTCGTAAGTGATTGATGAGTTGACCTACTCCCGAGCCAAACCATTGCCTTAACAGGGAGGTCGAGGGTTGACTTTGGTTTGTCTGTGTACCGCCGAGTCATGGAACTGGGAACTTTGTCGCGGCTCCGCTTTGCTGACATTGTATATTCCTTTAGAGACACAGATTTCTCTGCGGGTCGGCGCGAATCGAGATGTTCTCGTCAAGGACGTTGATTTTCCTGAATCGAGGTTTTACCAAGGACACTGATTTCCTCGGAGTTGAGATGAATCGAGGTATTCCTGCAAAGATACTGATTTCTTTGCGGGTCGACACGAATCGAGATGCTCTCACCAAGGACGCCGATTTCCTTAAATCGAAGAGGTTGCCAAGGACACTGATTTCCCTGTGGTTGATACGAATCGAGGTATTCCTGCAAAGACGCTAATTTCTCTGCGGGTCGACGCGAATTGAGGTGCTCTCGTCAAGGACGCTGATTTCCCTAAATCGAGGTTTTTGCCAAGGATACTGATTTCCTCGGAGTTGAAACGAATCGAGGTATTTCTGCAAAGACGCCGATTTCTTTGTGGGTCGATGCGAATTAAGATGCTCTCTTCAAGGACACTGATTTCCCTGAATCGAGCTTTTTGCTAAGGACACTGATTTCTCTGGGGTTAAGACGAATCGAGGTATTCCTGCAAAGACGCCAATTTCTCTGCGGGTCGACGCGAATCGAGATGCTCTCGTCAAGGACGTTGATTTCCCTAAATCGAGGAGGTTGCCAAGGACACTAATTTCCCCGGGGGTGAGACGAATCGAGGTATTCCTGCAAAGACGCTGATTTCTCTGCGGGTCGACGCGAATCGAGATGCTCTCGTCAAGGACGCTGATTTCCCTGAATCGAGGAGGTTGCCAAGGACATTGATTTCCCTGGGGGTGAGATGAATCGAGATATTTCTGCAAAGACGTTGATTTCTCTGCGGGTCGACGCAAATCTAAATGCTCTCGTCAAGGACGCTGATTTCCCTGAATCGAGGAGGTTGCCAAGGACACTGATTTCCCTGGGGTTGAAACGAATCGAGGTATTCCTGCAAAGACGCTGATTTCTCTACGGGTCGACGCGAATCAAGATGCTCTCATCAAGGATGTTGATTTCCCTGAATCGAGGTTTTTGCTAAGGACACTGATTTCCCTGGGGTTGAGACGAATCGAGGTGTTCCTGCAAAGACGCTGATTTCTCTGCGGGCCGACGCAAATCAAAATGCTCTCATCAAGGACGCTGATTTCCCTGAATCTAGGAGGTTGCCAAGGACACTGATTTTCCTGGGGTTGAAACGAATCGAGGTATTCCTGCAAAAACGCTGATTTCTCTACGGGTCGACGCGAATCGAGATGCTCTCGTCAAGGATGCTGATTTTCCTGAATCGAGGTTTTTGCCAAGGACGCTGATTTCCCTGGGGTTGAGACGAATCGAGGTATTCCTGCAAAGACACTGATTTCTTTACGGGTCGACGCGAATCGAGGTGCTCTCGTCAAGGACGCTGATTTCCCTGAATCGAGATTTTTGCCAAGAATACTAGTTTTCCTGGGGGTTGGTTGACTTGTTTTCGAGACAGAGCGTTGATCCGGTAGGGAGGTCATTGGTTGACTCTAGGTTGTCTGTGGACCGTAGAGTCATGGAACTAGGGACTTTGCCGTGGCTCCGTTTGGTGATGCTGCGTTCGAATCCTGTTGGAATGAGGAGGATCACCGTTGCTGATTTTTAGGCTGTAGATATTGCCGTTAAGGTTTGGAACTAGGGACTTTTCCATGGCTCCGCTTCGTTGCGACTCTGAGGTCGGTTGTTGATGCCATATCTGCATCTGGTTGGAGTGAGGAGAAACGCCGTTGGTGATCTCTAGGCTGTCTGTGAACCGTCGCGATTTGGAACTAGAGTACTTTGCCATGGTTCCGTTGTTTTGACCTTGGGGTCGTTTGTTGACGTCGCATCTGCATCCTTCTTGAGTAAGGAGAAACGTCGTTGGTGATTTCTAGGTTGTCTATGAACCGTCGAGATTTGGAATTAGAGGACTTTGTCATGGCTCCGATTGATGGTGTAGCATCTGTGTCCTGCTGGAATGAGGAGGCACACCGTTGTTGGTCTTTGGGCCATAGATGTGGCCATTGAGATTTGGAACTAGGGACTTTGCCATGGCTTCGCTTCGTTGCGACTCTGAGGTCGATTGTTGACGTTACGTCTGCATCTGGTTGGAGTGAGGAGAAACGCCGTTGGTGATCTCTAGGCTTTCTGTGAACCGTCGAGATTTGGAACTGGGGGACTTTGCCATGGTTCCGTTGTTTTGACCCTGGGGTCGTTTGTTGACGTCGCATCTGAATCCTGCTAGAGTAAGGAGAAACTCCGTTGGTGATCTCTAGGCTGTCTGTGAACCGTCGAGATTTGGAACTAGGGGACTTTGTCGTGGCCCCATTTGTTGATGTTGCGTCTGCATCCGATTGGAGGGAGGAAGAACGCCGGTGTTGATCTCTAAGTTGTCGATGTTGACGTCGACACCCTAAAGCTAGGGATCTTCCTTCACTTCGTTTGTTGACATTGTGTCTGCAATATTGCGACGAATGTCGAGATTGTTTTTAGGTTGTCTATGAACCGTCAAGATTTAGCTTCGCTTCGACGAAGCCCGGTAGGACGATATGGTTCCCTTCTAGTTTGTGCCCATAGATTGTATACAGGGGTCACTGTGACCTCACCTACAGGGCAAAAAGTTTCATTCGTTCATTTCATTCATTTTTTTAAATTCTTTCCGCGATACTCTATCATTTCAGCTTTTTATATCGCGAAAATCGCGATTGCCCAATCATTTCGGCTATTTTTCGCGGTGCCCAATCATTTCGGCTATTTGTTTTATTTTTACCTGCTGCTTTTTATTGCGAGTTGCCCAATCATTTCAGCTATTTTGTATGCATATATTTTTACTTGCTGATTTTGTTGCAAGTTGCCCCATCATTTCGGCTATTTCATATGCATTTTTGGTTCGCTGATTTTTTATCACGAGTGTGGAACTTGGAATCTGGTGCCAATCTAAGCATCAGCATCGCTACAACTGGAATATTGCCAGTAGCGAATCATCATTTGCCATGAAAGGACTTGGAATTTGATACCGATTTAGGCATCAACATCGCTACAACTGGGATATTTCCAGGAGCGAATCATCATTTGCCTCTGTCGATGTAAAACAAAGGTGGCTTAGCAAACAGAGTTAGGATCCCGTCGACTAAGGCTTTTGACTTCATGAGCCGTAAGGGTCTCATAAAGGTGTTTCTCCCTACGAGTCGTGAGGATCTCGTAGGTGCGTTTTCTTCTTAGGAATTGTGAGGATTCCTAAGTGTGTGTTCTCTTATAAGTCGTAAGGATCTTACAAGAGTGTTTTCTCCTTGCAAGTCGAGAGGACCTACAAGTGTTTGTTCACTGTGTGAGCATATCCCTAGTCGCTGGTGCGACTCTTTTAGGGAAATGTTCATTCGTGCCCGTGGATTGTATACAAGGGTCAATATTGAACCGCTTATAGGAAAAAATTAGAGATTGTGATGGCTTAAGAATAGGTTCAGATCCCTGTAACTTAAGGAAATTTGAACCCTATGAGCCGTGAGGGTCTCAAAGGGGAATTCTCCTTACGAGTCGTGAGGATCTCGTAAGTGTAAGTTCTCCTTAAGAATCGTGGGGATCCCTAAGTGTGTTTCTCTTTTGTGAGTTGTAAGGATCTCACGCAGGTGGTTTCTCCTTACAGGGACGAGAGGACCTTGCAAGTGTCTTTTGACGAGATTGCGCCCTTTCGGGTTTTCACAAAACTCGCCGGTAGTCCCGCTGTTTTTACTCATAGAGCCCTTTCAGGTTTTCATCCATGCCCATTTCGCTTATGGACGTACCTTTTTTTACCACGTCATCCTGGGGATGCCGCGGGTCTGTAGTAGTTTAAAGATGTTTCGGTCATAGGTCTGAGATATTTCGGGTAACGTACGATTATGAAGCTAGATTTTCTCGCAAATCTTCGCATCATTTGTGTCGGAGGTGGATTCCTTAAAGAGAGGGCTGAGGGCGATTTCTTCGTCAGAGTCGCTTCCAAAGGTGATGACTTGCGATCCCTTGGTGTCGACTATGTGACAGTTGCCAGCGGCTCTTTTGAGCTCATCTGTCGTGCTTTTCTGCTCCCGATGAGCCTTGCGCTTCACTCGTTGAACGTGTTGCGGTGGGCAACATATCCCTGCCACCAGTTTTTAAAGGATATGCACTCCTCGGTAGGGTGTGCAATCCTCTGATGGTATAAGCAGAAGTTAGGATGTATGTCCGCTTCATCAAGATGTATACTGCCAGGAGAATTTCCTCTGAAAGAGGGCAACTTCATTCCTATTAATACGGCCCTGGAGAATCGTTTCCTTACTTTAAGCTTGCTTTTGATGGCGATAGGGATGCTTCGATCCAGTTGGGGTGCCTCGCCCTTTTCATTCAGTCATCGGCGTTTGGCTTTTTCGAATATAGCAAGTTCGCGCTCTCGATTGGCTATGCTTTTCTGATGGGCTTCATTCAGTAGCAAGTCGATCATCTCGTCAGACGGTTCTAAGAGTTTTGGATTCGATCCTGCCCCCAGCTCTTTTATGCTGTCTTCTATCGCCGAGTGAGCTTCTTCGTTAGTTAACGCCAAATGAGAGACCATGTGGCAACTTTCCACATAGTCCTCAGATTCTTCTGATGAGTCATCCCCGTGTTATTGTCGTTATCTCCGCTCTCAAGGATATTGTTAAGAAATTTTTGGAGTGTGACCGGGGTCCGCGCCTTCTGGTTATATTCCTCCAGTGCGTCAATATGCTTTTGCAGATCTGTGCACTTATCATCAGGCTTCACGGGCTTTTTCTTCTTCTTTGAAGACTTTGACGGCTGGGCCTGAGCATTTTGACCATCGCTACCAATTCTCGGCATCGGGCGCGGTTTTAGCATTCCCTCGATGATCTCAGGCTCTAGCGGGCTTTTCCACCTGATTGTCGGGCATGTGTGAAGATCCTTCAGCATTCTTTTCGTCTTGGCTAAAAGAGCGATCTACCATGGAGCTTTTTCTATAAAAGAGCACGATGCCCCTGGTGTGTCCACCCTTTTAGGAGTGTGCTGTTGTGGCGGATCCACCTTCCAGTTTTCGGATAGCGCGAACTTGCCCTATTGGTATTGGTCTTCAACCCAGTTTTTGAAGACGTAGCAGTTCTTCGATCGGATGGCTCAATACTCGGTGGTAGGGGCAGTAATTAGGATCGTTGACGTCGTTCGGTCGCGTTGGGTGTCTCAACTTCGGTAGAGTGATGAGCCCATTGCGTACTGCCAGTTCAAACAGTTTCCTTTTTTTATCCTGGGGAAATGAGTAAGGACGTCTCAACTTCTCATTGAGGGATTGTCGCTTGTTGCTTTGGCGAACAACCGGTCTTAGGTCACTCGGTTGTTATTGAGCGTTGGCGAAGAAGATTGCTTTCCTTTGGCCCTTTTCATTCCGAGGCTCCGACTTTAAAAAGGACGGTCTATGGCCCATCTGGTCCATTTAGGCTAGCTTGTCAATCAAGGCCTGGAAGGTGGTCGGCTTGAAGAACATCATGAATTATGAAATGGTCGCCTGCGGATCAAGAGTACCCACGAACATGCCTACCGCAGGTGCTTCCTCGATGCGCTGCTCACACTTTGACCATAAATTCCGCCACCGTATTGCGTATTGTACCTACATTTCACCTGGCTTTACCCTGGCGTTAATCAATGTGGTGATCAGGGTGCGCTCGCTAGCGCTTGCGAATCTCTGTGTAAATAGCAGCTCCATCTCCGCAAATGTCTTGATATAGTCATTCGGGAGTTCCGAATACTACTCGAATGCTGTTTCCGATAAGCTGCCCACAAACTGGCGGAGCAGAAGTTTATCATCACCTCCAGTGTTGCCGCATAAGGCTCTGAATTGAGCGACGTGCTGATGCGGATTTCCCGTCCCCTCATATACGTGGAATTTGGGGATCGTGTATCCCGACGGGTACCTTATTTGGTCATACCAGCCTGGATAAGGTCGTCCAGTCTTAACGATCTGCTCGTCCGTTTCTCTTGCATGATGAACTCGTGTTTGCTGAGTGATGTAATCATCCAGAGCGGCCTTAGAGATGGTCTCCTCCTTGGCTACTGAAAGAGCCGGAGGAGGGTTCGATGTCTCCCCTCTGTCATCTTCAATAATAATCGAGGGGTCTTCAGATGGAGGACCCGCTGTAACATCATCCCGACCATGTCCTGGAATAAAAGCGCCATTCGTTTTATGTTGGTCGCTTGTTCCGCTACCTCCTTGTCATTCTTTTCAAGCATTCTCTGAAGGAATTCTGCATCAGTTTCCTCCTCATGAAGCTGTTCTGAGGACATCTCTGAGCTTGCTTTTGGTCCTGTAAGTGCGGCCATGGCTATTAGCTTCTCTTGGAGCTTTTGTAGTTGTTGCTCCTGAGCCTTAGTCACTGATCATGTAAGCGGTCGATGACCTGTGAAGATACGGCTATCCTCTTTTCCGGATGCCATATAGACGGTATGCACCACCATGCCCCCAGACTTAGGGCATTTAGGCTCAGTGACCTTGACATTTGTCGCAGACATGGGAATTTTCTCCGGCCTTCTCCTCTTATGGGCGGTCGAAGTTGAAGGGGCCATTGTAGTTGGCACCCAAGTAGCTGTCGTCATCTGTGGCTTAACAGGGAGGTTCTCTTCTTGCCGAACCTTCATCTTTTCCTATCGGCGGGGGTAGTCTTGATCAATAACCGAGTCTTGGATTTGACGCCAAACTTTATAAATTTTAGAGGACAGCCGCTGAGGGGGCTGTTCCAGCTTCGCCTTTGTAGCGTTCTCCATTGTAGAGGAGATCTTTTCAGCACAGCAGTTGGCGAATTCCTGCGCACTCTATTAAGTAGTTCAAAACTGTTCTCGGTTGGAACAGCAGCATCAACTTCCACCGTTGGAGCTGGCGGAGTCAGTCCAGAAAGGGAATTGCCCCCAGCTTTCCTCACTCGGTGCCAGTGGCAACGTCGAGCATGTCGTGCGGCCTGGGTTACCTCTAATGTTGGATCAGCTTTTCCATGCCCCCTGTTCTGATGAGAGTCTGTTGTTGGTGCCAGCCTGTCAAAGACAGATGCTCGCTGAGAGGGAATGGCTAATCTTGAAAAGGCCGATTTTCGTGCAGGGGAAACAGCCTTGGTTACTTCACCCGGAGCAGGAGATGAAATGGTCAGTCTTGTGAAGACTAACCCCTTAGCCGGAGAAGCCGCCTTGGTGACTTCGGGAGTAGGAATAGCTATCCACTTCGGGATAACGCCTTCTGGTATTGCGGGCTTCTTCACGGGCCCGTTGGAGTTTTGGCCCAATCTGCTGAAAACTGAGACGCTTGGTTTGGGCGACCCGTTAAGAGGGGCCGCAGTAGTGGTAAGCCGATCAAAGACCGACTTCTTTGGAGCTTCTTGTGATGGTACAGGAGCGTTCAAGCTTGTTGGCGGGATCATGGTCCTGAAGAAAAATCCAGTTGTGGTCTGAGTCACCTGTTCCACCGGCATAGCGAAGATGGAGGCCGCTTGGGGCTCGTAAGTCACTCCTCCGGACGGCACGGAGCGAGAGTTGCAGTTGCAGTTAGTGCAGTTTGAAGCCATTGATCTTCTGTTTTCTGCACGGAGTAAGACACCAAATCTTAGTACCTAGAATTCACAGGCAACCATAGCAAACCACGATTCGTTCGCGAACACGACACACGAAGTGTGAAGTGGAAAGAGGAAAAGGTCCTACCGGGCGTGCCAGAATCTGTTCACCGCCGAAAATCGGGAAAGACATGCGTTTTTCCTGAATTTGGGGGCAGATGCTAATTGGTGCTATCCGTCCACTTCTCCGAAGATGCCAAGTTGATTTATGATACCATATATCGAAGGTTTAAACGGATGCGGCCGATGTAACAGACTTCGTCAGATTCCCCCTTATTGAGAAAGGTTTTTGATTGTGGGGACGCTCTTCCCTGCAGGCGCAAGCCCCTGCAGTTAATTACGCTACGGCATCGCGGTAACCACTTTCTCCTTCTCCAGATGGTCACTTCGTGTCGTGTATGTTTGTTTTATTTTTGGTTTCCTGTAGATTGTATACGGAGACTAATTTATGTTGTCGCCCGTAGGGCGTGGATTAGTCCAAATCCGTATTTTCTTAGATTTGGGTTTGAGGGTTGGGTTTGAGGATACGTTAGTCTCATTTGAGACTAAGATCAACTTAAACGTTTGTTAAGGATACGTTAGTCTAATTTTAGACTAAGATCTACTTAACGGGATCATTTAGATCCAACAAAAGAGCATTTGGGCTCTATTGTTCTAGTTTAGGGACTTTGCGGTCAATTGCCAGTTAAAGGACATGGTGGTCCAAGGTTAAGGACATCATAGTCCGTGGGTTTAAAGGGACCCCACGGTCCGAGGTTAAGGACATCATAGTCCGTGGGCTTAAAAGGACCCCAGAGTCCGAGGTTAAGGACATCATAGTCCATGGGTTTAAAGGGACCCCACAGTCCGAGGTTAAGGATATCATAGTCCGTGGGTTTAAAGGGACCCCATAGTCCGAGGTTAAGGACATCATAGTCCATGCGTTTAAGGACCCCACAGTCCATGGAATGATAGGTTATCGGGACCCGTCACCTCTCTGAAGACGTTGAAGGATTACAACGACAAATATCAGAGGAGTTCAGAGATGTACCCTTGAACCAAAGTTGATTGGGAGATCCGTAGTCCAATTTGGAACTAAGATCAGTTAATTAGGTTATGAGCACATTGGCTCAATTAAATCTGAATTGAGGACTTATGGCCAATTTGGGCTAAGTCCAATTAAGTTTGAAATGTTGGCTCTTTGTTGGTCTGTTGAACATTTGTCTGGGTTCAACCCCTCATTATTTAGCAATGCTAAACAAGAGTTTGAGGGCTCTGAGAACATTTTGTCTTCGGCCGAGCACTTAAACATTATAGTTCTGGATTTTAAGGCTTATTTGATGGGGAGATTTGCCTCTGAAAAACTTAGACAATTTGAGCTAAGCTGATTTGAAAATAGTATTAAACACTAGAGAACATCTGACGGTCATGTGTCCTGACGTGATGTATTTAAAACAGTGTTAAACACTGGAGACAAAATGCTCAAAATAGTGTTAAACACTAGAAAGGAAGGGGTCACGTGGGGTCACGTGAGGCGCCTGAAGATGGGGCCAGACCTCCTTTATTTTATTATCAGAATATTCTAATAAGTGTTAAACACTTTTAGTCTTCAGGCCATCACGTGTTGGCACGTGATGGGTAGCCATGTATTGATTATTAAAGTGTTTATTAAGGGGTCATGTGGGGACACGTGAGGGCGCCCAAAATCCGTACTGCCTTTGGCTTTGTTCTCTTCATTTATGAGGGTCACGTGTGAGCACGTGAGGCATTACCTCCAAGCTTTTTTCTTCTCATTTTGGGGAGTCTGTTTAAGGGTCATGTGGGAACACGTGACCTAGTTTTGTTCTCTCTTTTCTGCTCATTTGAGAATGGGGGTCACGTGTTACCACGTGACCAAGTTCTTTTCGTGCATGGAGAGCTTTAAGTCTCTTGTTTTAAGAATTAAATTCTCTGGTAGGGTTAAACCCTAATTTTGTTTTATAGGAATTAAATTCCCATGTATATAGAAGAATTAAATTCTTATGTAGGGTTAAACCATAATTTCATTTAGATGAATTAAATTCTTATGAATTTGGGAGAATTAAATTCTCATGCAGGGTTGAACCCTAGTTTTATTTGGAGGAATTAAATTCCTATGAAATTAAGAGAATTAAATTCTCATATAGGGTTAAACCCTAGTTCTGTCTTGGAGGAATTAAATTCCTATGAATTTGGGAGAATTAAATTCTCATATAGGGTTAAACCCTAGTTCTGTTTTGGAGGAATTAAATTTCTATGAATTTGGGGGAATTAAATTCCTTAAACTCAATTCTCCCTTTAAGTTTTGGATCTGCATGGCAGAATCTCCCCGATGAGAATTAAATTCTCAACTTGTGGGGAGATTTGCTTCTGCAGATCTTCAACCAAAGAAAGAACTAAGTTCTTATTCAGAAGAGTTAAACTTTTAAATTGAGAATTAAATTCTCTTTGTTTTATGGAACTTAGATCTCTTTTCCCTTTCTCACATAGGGTTTCTTTTCTCTGAAGAGATCTTTTTTTCTCTCTCTTGAGAATTAAATTCTCCTCTCTTTTTTCTCTCTGTTGTTATTATCTCCCAAAAAATTAGATCCCTTCTCTTCTCTTCTTGGCTTCTATTTATACGAGAAAGAAAAGAATCAATTTGTTTTGTCAATTTTTCATTGAAAGATTTTAATTGATTTTGTAACCAACATGATCTTTTAGATCACTCGGTGAATTTTATTCACCATTGGATTTTTAATCCAAAAGATCTTTTATCTGTTATTCCTGGCAAATTTCAGGGAAGTCTTTCCTTGTATAAAATATTTCCATAAATTGGTGATTTTTAATCACCATTGGATTTTTAATCCAACGGTGCTCCATTTTACAGAGCACCATCTATTTTGTTTGGAAAGATTTAGAGAAATATTTTTCCAGTTAGGGTTTTTGATTCCCTCTTAATTAGAATTTAATTCTATTAATTCATAGATCTTTAGGAACCCATCACGTGTTGGCACGTGACCCCCTGATTAAGCATTTGACCAGAATTTAATTCTGTTGTTTTAAAGAACTCAGGAATTATCACGTGTCAGCACGTGACCCATGGTCACGTGTTGGCACGCGATGCCCCATTGGGGTTTTTCCTTATTATTTTATTATACTTTTAATTCTTTTCAGTGGGTTTAAAGGCCCATCACGTGTTGGCACGTGACCCCACTGATTAATTATTTTCAATTATTTATTTTATTCAGTGCCTACAGGCTTTACCTGTAAATGGTCACGTTTCTGCACGAGATACCTGGTCACGTGTGAGCACGTGATACCTTATAACTTTTGATCCCGGATGAATTATGAGACCCATAATATATCAAATCGAAGGATTTATCGAGACACTTTCGATAGCATCAGAATTTAGCTATTTTTCACTCGGGAGTTTGTCAAAATGCAGCCCGGAAAATATTGGTTCACATTTTCTTCCTTAGATTACACGTGCATAGCATATTTGCTCATAACTTTTGATCCCGGATGAATTATGAAGCCCATAATATATCAAATCGAAGGATTTTTCGAGACTCTTTTGATACCATTAGAATTTAACTATTTCACATTCGGTAGTTTGTCAAAATACAGCCCAGAAAATACCGGTTCACATTTTCTTAAACGTATCGCTGCCATTTGATACCTTGGGCTTTTTTGCGCAAAAAAAAAATTTTTTTGCGGGAACATCCACCACGAAAATCCATCTACAATACACAACACAGAATATCAATGTGAATATCATATTTTCAAACCCGTCTGGTCGAACATATAGCAACTAGTCGGGTTATACCGCTCAATGATATTCACGGTCGCAGATATATCACATGCACCGATAAATACACACTTAAAATTTCAATGGACTAAACTTTTCCAAATTGGCCCCAAATACAATCCAGCACTCAAACAAATCTGGGCCAAAACCATACATCCCAAAAATCATATTTCCATATAAAAGAGTGCCAGAAGAAATTTGGCGCACTTTGGCCACAAGACGACCGCAGAACCACCGCCAATAGGCAAGTATTGCCGCCGTTCCGCGGCCATTTTGTTGGCTGAAGCATTCAAATTTTTGTGGTGCTCTATATTTGCCTGCACGTATTTTTAAGATACTCAGAAATATTTTTTGAACTACTTTTAAAATCAACAGCAAACACATGAAAATGGAAATACGATATGGAAAAATTGGTCGGTTGATATTTTAACCTTGTGCAAACTAGCTAGTAATGGTTTATAGGGCGGCTCTGATACCATGTTGGGTTACGTTAGCGCCCTGTCCATCTATCATGTCCGGTGCAGAACAAAAATGGCTTTTAAAAACTTGGCGCTAACGAAACCCGCTAGAATTGAACCATAAACCTATACAAGCTAACTACAAGATGCACTAGCTACTGAGATAGAAGGTTATACCGAATGATCCGTGTCCTTCGGCCTTCTACCATCTTCATTAGCTACTAGGGGTCTCCTAGATGGAGCTTGATCTCCGGTCTCTCTCCATCGAAGATAATCCACCCGAGAGTATATAGTTCGAGTTCCAACCTCAATACCGAGGTAACTAGAGTACCTAGTTCGTTAAACTAGATAGCCTAGAGGATGTTGAGTGTGATGATGGATTAATTTGTCTCCAAATACCCTAGGTTTCTCAACACATGAGACTTTTAAGGATGAGGAAGAAGACGCAAGCATGAGGAGATGAGAGTGTATTGTTGAGCATTCTATCAAGAATGGCCAAGTGTTGTGAATGAATTGAAGTATATCAATCATTCACCAATAATAAATCAAGCAAGCTTCAATAGTCACCAAGAGTCACCCAATGAGTCACCAAGTAGCCATGCTTCAATAAATGCAAAGAACACCTCATATCTCCACCTCATTAACTATTTAATCAAAAATGGTTAAAACATAAATGAGGTGTCACCTTCTAGAAGCATCCTTGCACAAATTAAAAGAATACACCTCACCGTATATACATACCCGTATCCGTATTCTGAAAAATACGAATACAAAGAGAAGAAAATAATCAAATAATCTAATATTAGGATCCGGCTTAAACAAAAACCCACTAGTATTATCTTTCTGAATCATGATCCGTATAGAAAGTACACGTATATGATCAAACCCTGCCGTAAAACCATACGACTTCTATATCATTTCTCCCGAAGCAGGGAAACCCTCTGTGTGGGACTCTAAAAACTCGTCAGTACGCTGGCAGTGGGTTTAACCACAAGTACGTCCGCGGCACTAGCTGTACGTAACGGCTACCTAAGTATTGAGCGAAAGGAAGGTCGACGAGCAAACTCATCCGAACCCCTACTGACCCTGTCCGTGACAATCTCCATACAGTCCGGTCTGTTCTTCTAAGAATATCGCATATCGGGTCTAGGGGGTGGATAAAGTCAGACCCCTAATAACCGATATTTCGTGACAGTGTGAAGCCCATCACCAACTGAGAAACTACTGATCCAAATAAGTAATTCTCGAATACCTTGGCCAAGGATTTCTAGTGATGGCCACCCGTGCACAACGCAACATCAACCCCCAATACCGGGAGATGAATCCCCGACGATCCACTCACTGCCTCCATGTGGCTCGAGACTGTACCCAACTAAAACCTGTTTGCACGACTTCTTTGAGCCGTGGTAGGGTAGTAATCAAAGTACAGTAGGAACTCACACGAGACAAATGACGATCTCAAGTTGACAAACTAACCTGTACACATGTCACCTGGGAACTGCTATCTGACAATAGGTATAATACCAACTAGCATGTTCTCGGCCAGTCCATCCAGTGTACTCATAACCCAATGAGCACCTGTATACTATCTTAGGTGACTGACTGACACCAATGGTTTGTGAGACCGGCCACCGTCCCTCGTCGGGGTCTCGAAAAGTATACACTAGTCTACTCCGGAATATTATTGCCCAGTCTCGATACTCCCTTGACTAGGGACATTTAAGGATGTGCTTATAGACCACCCAGCTCCCACGTATATGATCTCCATCATAATACTCGTAGTCAAGCAAGAATCCTATGGTCTCTATCAACATGTAATAATGATCTGTAATACCACATAATGCATGTACATGATCATAAAGGCACAGATAGCACACTATCTTTTTGAGTAAGACTGTTCTATCCGTATAGGTCCTCCCTCAATTATCATAATCACCTGACTGCGATTATAATAACTGCCTCGAGGGCACTATAGCCAACACCACCAAGGTTCATGCATCCAAATGGTTTGTGTTCACACTTTTAAAGAAACAATTGTGACATGTTGGACCAAAAAAAAAAATTTGTGTACACATGTATTTGTTGCAAAAATTCTTGAATCTTGATCGGTTTTCCGTTCCAGTTGCAGTGTCGGTTCACAGATGTCATATCCATGCATTTGAGTGTGTTTCCAGTGTATTGTCATGAATACCCATAATCTGTATTTATTAAGCAGACACGTATTAATATTACCGATATATCACAAAATTGATAATGAATGAGCGGTATTGAAATGCAATTTTTCATGATAAACAAATACTCCCAAACTTATCTTTTGCTTGTCTCGAGCAAAACAAAATCCTAACCTCTCTTTCGCAAGGAACACGATTACACTGAGCCCGTGCAACAAGCCGTTAAATCTCTAGGTGTCCCTAGTAGGAGGAGTGTTGTCTCCTAAGAGTTTTCAGTGGATTACACCCACAAAATGCCGTTAAGTTAGTTACGTGAATTAACTGTCAATTCGAATCGTAGGGTTTAATTTCAAAGATAGAAATTCTATTATCCTAAGTTAGAAGTATCGAACCCTTATTTTTCACACCACATTTCTTATTTAACTTAAGATCCTATACGTCTTTAACGTGTGGTGCAAATGGCGTCGTTAATGTTTCAAAAAGTTCGATTAGAGTCATCATTTTGCAAAATAAAGACCGGATAAAATTTTAAAAGGATCATACAAGTTTACAAAAAGTTAAGTTTTCTCAAGTTTCGTTCTCCAACTAGCTTTCAAATTCAAAATTTCTTTTATGTTTAACAGAAAACTATATCTTATTCTTCACTCCACTTTTTACTTGGTTTCGTTTCATACACACCTTCATGAACGTGCAACGGTCTTAATTATCAAATAAAACCTTCATATCTTCATTTGAAAATAATTTTATAAAAATTTGTCTTTATTCAAGATTATTCTCACAAAATGAACCGTTAGGAATTTTAACCCGGAGAGAACACTTGCATGACTTTTTTTTAAAAAGGACTTTCTAGGGTTCTTAGTGAGCTTTAGGTCAATGCTCCCAAACCGGTTTATTTTAGAGCATTAGGTGTAGAGACACTCCGGCAGACTTAATTGCGCAAGTTATCTAGGCCCTAAAACAAAAAGACTTATTTTGGCTTGAAAATTATGACAATTTAATGTGAACGGAGATATAGCCAGTTGCTTCAATTCTTTTCAAGATATAAGATGTGTTTGTGTAGATAAGGGGTGCAATCACTCCAATCAAGTTTTAGATGGGTCATTTTTCAGACTTAGTTTCTATTAAAGTATCAATAATATCCTTTCATATCCACTTTTCTTTATAAACTATTCTCGATATTACATATCTCAGAAAAATAGGTTTGATCCTGAAGAAGTTCACTAATTTTAAAGGTTTTTTTAAGACATATCAAACTTTTTATCTAATTTTCAAAACTTACGATACTTGTAGTGTGATGTAAAAGACATATATTAACTATCGTTAAACTCCAAGGAGGGTTATCATTCTGGTTTTCAATATCTAAAAATAGGATTTAGTTATTCCTATCTTATCATACTAAACCGTCGATATTTTGAAATTAAGATTTTTCACCTTCTAACTTAACGACAAAATTTTTATATATTTTGAAAATTTTCAATTTTTATGGTTTTTTAGATTTTTGGATACAAACAGCAAAATGCAATACATAAGCAAACGTGCAAAGCAACCACAACAAAATAAAAAGAAAAAATACATGAAAAGAAATACTGAAATGCAGAAAATATGCAAATGCAACACTATATGCTCGATACATGATAAAACCCATCACCCCCAAACTTGAAGTGAACGATGCCCTCATCGTCGCCTAGCTTTGCCTTTGCCTTTGCCTTGGCTGCTTCCACTGGCCTCTTCCTAATTTGCAAGTATCTGGCTCAACTGTTGTTTGATCTTTTTATTCTGCTTGATCAGTGTCTTGATACCGCGGACCTCCATCCTGTGCAAATCATAGGGATCTGTCGGTATATCTTCGTTTAGGTAGATCTCCGAAGATGTCTGCAGCGCCGTATGCTCGCTCGGGTCAGTGGGCGACCATATTTGCTGCTCACATCTGGTTTCTATATAACCCTGCAAAATCCTCTCAATCTCATCTGGGACTGTGTCGTACATGCTGACGCAGGCATCAAAGTCCTCCTCTATATAGTAATGGCAAATCTGTATGAAGAGGATCGGAAGTAAAAGTTTGCGCCCTGCTACCCCCTCCATGATTATTGCGAACAACCTGTTCACAATTCAAAATTGGTAGTTCTTTGTCATTAAGCAATGAACTACATGGCCCACAATCACTGGGAAAGAAGAAACTCGGCTGAGCCCTTTGACATTGCGGTACACCCAGCGGAAAGTAGTATACACATTACGATACATCTGCCAGGCGTTCAGCCCAACGTCTCGCAGTTCACAACTCGATCCGACGATCGTCCTATACTCAGCGTGCCCAAACAGATATTGAAATCCAGGTCGGGTGGGGATGTTATAAGATGGTGTTTTACAAAAAAAACCCTTTACAAAAAAAACCTTTTCTTTTCTCCTCTCTTTCTTTTTTTTTGTTTTGTTTTTCTTTTTTTCTTTTCTATATATACATTCTCCCTTTTTTATATAATATCCAAAAACCGAGCAAAACCAGACAAGATTGCTCGTCAAAACGAAAATGGATATGCACCAGACAAGAATATCCACATATATATACAAGTTAGTATATACATACTCCCAAACTTATTTGAAATGGTGTTTCCACTGTTTATAGATGGATAACTAAAGTTTGGTGGTAAACGGAGGAAGATTGTGTAAGGTAAACTGGCTCCTGCAATTTCAGGAGCTCCTCTGACGGTTCTGTGGTAAAGAACGGTTTTAATATGTGTCCGTTTACTTTAAAAGCCGAACCGTCCCTTGGATTTTCTAAATCCACCGCACCGTGCGGGTATGCACACAGCTTAAGAAAATGTCCCATCCAGCGAGATCTAAGCTTACCAGGATGTAAGTGAAGTCTGGTGTCGTAAAGAAGTACATGTTTTCCAGGTGTGAAAATTTTGCGTATAAGCTGTTTGTTATGAAACACTTTCGTTCGATTCTTTAGAATGATCGCGTTTTCGTAAGCTTCATCCCGAAGCTCGTTTAATTCGTTAATCTGCAGCTTCTAAAAACTGCCTGCATCGTCAAGATTGACGTTCAGTTCTTTAGTCGCCCACAATGCACGATGCTTGATCTCAATAGGGAGGTGGCAAGCTTTTCCATACACAAACCAATATGGAGACATGCCAAGATCAGTCTTGTAAGCAGTTCGGAATTGTTAGGGCCTCACCTGCGCGCAAACGTGCATGTTTTGGAAAAGAGATTGTTTTTAGAAAATATTGCGCACGCGAGCTCAATCTCGTTTTAAAATTTATGAAACTGCAAGTGCACGGCGCGTTGTAGTGAGCCGGCAAGTACGGGTCAATCCGCAGGGTATTAGAGATTGGGTATTGTTTCTTAAGGTTCGAGAAATAAAGAATTTGCTTTTGTTGTCACAAAAAAATAAAAATACGAAAATATATAAACAAGTTTAGAAGAAAGGTGGCCGTGGCTTTGGCTCGAATGGTTGAATCGTGGCGATTCCTTCGACGCTCTTTTGATCATGAGTTGTCCGTCCTTATGTCGATCCCGACATGAAGCATGACTTGTCAAGGCGGTTGCAAAGCACAAGTCATCAAAATACCGATTTTCGTCACAAGACACGAAACGAATCCGTTTTGTTCACCTACCATTTGTATGTCCAAGCTTGAGGTATCAATACTAACTACAAGAGTTAGCAAGCATACCAAAACATCAAAAACACAAATTAGTAAGTGAGAGCAAGTAGTTTTAGTATTAAGTTTGCTAAGTGCTTGTGATAGTATAGGGTAATGAAACCAAGAGGTTTGTCAAGCAACTTAATAACAAAATACCATATCTAAACTTAGCAATCTTAACACTAAATTGATTTTAACTTAAACATTGGGAAATGTAGAAAAGGAGTGAATATGGTATATGAAGAGGTTACCTTCTAACCATGGTTTCAAAATACCATATCAAACCAATACATAAAGCAATCTTTAAGTTAGAATCACAATGAAACACATTAAACATTAACAAGAGGATGAGGAAGGCAAAGCCATTTATCTCATATCCTTACCATCACCACAACCAAAAGATTAGTTACACATCATAACAAAGGAATTGAAAGTAACAAGAAGTAAATAAACAAAGCAAAAAGAAAGCAATTATATAAACACTTGAATGAGTTGAGATACAAGGTGTTGGTTACTTGTTTAACCTCCATAATGAATCTCTCAAAAGAAGCTCCAAAAGGGAAGAAGAAGAAGAAACCAAGTTGAGCTCACACAACTCTCAAGCTAAACCAAAAAATAGATAATGGAAATGGGTATATACATAGCATTTTTTTACATGTCCCTCTCTCTAAATCTGTTCTAATATTTATAGGCTCAACACCAGATTAAACAAACAATAAAAATATGATGATGTGATGCCTAGAAATGACCAGAGAAAAATAGGGGACAATAGCTTGTAGGGGGCCGGCGGTGCCGGCCATTTTGGGCTTCTTGCCGGTCGGGTGTGGGACAATGGGTCTCATCTTGGTGTGGTGGCCTCGAGTGTACTCCATGATCCTACTGGTATTGTTTGATTTCTTTAAATAACCCTGGTTTATACTCAGTAGAATTGGAGGGAAAGTGTGGATTTATATCACATCACACCATTTTGCATTTATCACACATCAACCCAATTATGCCCACTTGTGCCAAGGCATCCCCTATCTAGGTCCATGTACCAAAGAGCTAGTGTACACTTGTATTGTGTTGGACCAAAATTGTGTACATTTATTTGTTGCAAAAGAACTCTTTGGATATCGATCGGTTTTTTGTTCTGATTGCAGTGTCGGCTCACAAATGTCATATCCATGAATTTAAGTGTGTTTTTCAGTGTTTTGTCATGAATACCTGTAATCTGTATTTACTGAGCAGACACTAGTTAATAATACCGATATATAAAAAATTGATAATGAATGAGCGGTATTAAAATGCAGTTTTCTGTGATGAACAAATACCTCCAAACTTATCTTTTGCTCGTCCTGAGCAAAAAAAAATCCTAAGCTCACATTCCCAGGGAACGTGATTGCACTGAGCTCGTGCAACAAGCCGTTAACCTTTAGGTGTCCCTAATAGGAGGAGTATTGTCTCCTGGGGGTTTTCAGCGGATTACACCCACAAAATCCTGTCAAGTTAGTGTCGTGAAGAAACTGTTGATTCTAATCTTAACTTAAGAATCAAAGCTAGAAGTTCTATCATCCTAGTTAGAAACATCCAACCCTCTTTTTCACTCATCACAGTTTATTTAACATAAGCTTATGCAGGCCTTTACATGATTGTGCGAATAGTGTCGACAATCTCTTAAGAACTTGATTAGGGTCATCATGTCATAAATACGGACCAGGATGGACTTCTAAACGATCATATGAGTTTGAAAGGACTTAATATTTTCTTAAGTTTTGTTCTCCAGTTAGGTTTCAAGTCAGAATTTATATCATTTTTAACAGAGAACCAAGTCTTATTCTTCACTCCTACCTTTCACCTGTTGTTTTTCATACACCTTTCGTGATCGTGCAAAACGTCTTTATAAATATAAACCTTCATATCTCCGCTAAAAAACTGTTTACAATAGAAAACTCATTTTCGCCAAGATTATTCTCCTACAAAGAACCGTGAAGACTTTTAACTTGGAGAGAACACTTGCTTAGCTTGTTTTATTTGGCGTTTGGAAACTTAGCGAGTTTTGGGTCAATGACTCCCAAACCAGATGGTTTTAAGGCATTAAGTGTGGAGACACCCCAAGGACTTAATTACCAAAGTTACTAAGGCCACAAAATAAAAGACTTGCGTTTAAAATATTCTGAAGGCAGTGCGAACGGAGATATAGCCAGCTTTTCTTTTTAATCCCGAAGACGTGTTCATGTAGATAAGGTGTGTAGTCACTCCAACAAGGTTCCAGATGGGTTATTTTTCATACTTTTAGTTTCTATTAAAACCTTAATAATATCCTTCATATTCACTTTACCTTGTGAACTATTCTTGATATTACTTAATTCAGAACAAACTTGTTTGATCCTAAACATGTTTATCAATTTTCAAAAAGTTTGAGACATGTCAGACATTTCATCTAATTCTCGAAAACTCATGACACGTGTTAAGTGATATAAAAGACGTATATCAGCTATGGTTAAACTCAAAGCAGGTTATCTTTCAGGTTTTCAATCTCTCGAAAAGGATTTAGTTGTTTCTATCTTATCAATGGAACCGTCAGACGTCGAGTCTAAGTTCCCTTGCTAGTTAGCATGACGAAAATGGTTTTATGTTTTGAAGAAATTTTTTAATTTTTATGGGTTTTTTTAATATGTATGCAATGATGTGTATACACATGATGCAGCAAAAATAAACGCAGTGCTCACCTCCAAACCTGAGATTTACGATGTCCTCATCGTTGCCCCCATCTCCGGTAGCTTAGACTTAGACATCAGGGTGAGAATTTTATTCACAAAAAAGGAAAAACTAAGAATAATTACAGTATATACAAGTTAAGAGATTGTGTTAGTCCAGAAATTAATAGCAGCCATTCAAAAATTTTGTCGATATATGGCCAAGGCTGGTAAAATAAAAGGTATAAGAAAAAGAAAAAGAAAATGTATATTGTATGGTTAAATGTTAGTAAAATGCATTGTTCCCTTATAAAAAAGGGATGAGGTAAAGTTCCTCACTAAAATAGCCCCACGTGTTTAACACGTGAGTTCCTATATGCAACGCATATAGGCAGAACAATCAAAACAATTGCTAGGCTAAAACAACCCCACTTGTTTAACACGTGAGTGCCTATATGCAACGCATATAGGCACAGCAATCAAAACAATTGCTAGGCTAAAACAGCCCCATGTGTTTAACACGTGAGTGCCTATATGCAACACATATAGGCACAGCAATCAAAACAATTGCTAGGCTAAAACAGCCCCACGTGTTTAACACGTGAGTGCCTATATGCAACGCATGTAGGCACATCAATTAAAACAACTGCTAGGCTAAAACAGCCCCACGTGTTTAACACGTGAGTACCTATATGCAATGCATGTAGGCACAACAATTCAAACAACTGCTAGGATAAAACAGCCCCACGTATTTAACACGTGAGTGTCTATATGCAACGCATATAGGCACAGCAATTAAAACAATTGCCAAGCTAATAAGCCCTACGTGTTTAACACGTGAGGACACATCCCAACTCAACAAGGAACCGTTGGATCAAAGATCCAATGATGATAGAATTAAATTCTATTGAACTTTTAAATGGGAAATGATATTTTCTGTTAAACAGAAAGTTGGCGGATCAAAGATCTCATGAGTTGGAAAATATTTTTCATCTCTCCAAGCACTCTTGGAAGAAAAATCCAACGGTGATTAAAAATCACCAATCCATAGAATAAATTCTGTACAGGGAAATATTTTTCTAATCTTGTTTAAGAAACAAGAAAATATGTTCTGTAAGACAAAAACCCTTGGATCAAAGATCCAACAGTGGGCAAAACCCACAAATCAATTGAAGTCTCTAAATGAGAGATTTCCTAAAAAAAATTAACAAACTTCTCTCCACTATATAAAGAACCCAAGACTTCAAGTTAAAAAAAGGAACAGAGAGAGAAACATACAAAAAAAAGAGAAAAAAAAGAAAAAGAATATTCAATTCTCTAGAAGAAAAAGATCCTCTTCTTAAACAAAAAAAAACTAGGTAGGATGAAAATACATAGATTATCATATCCTTCTTCACCTCTTTAAGGGTTTAACCCTTAAAAAAAAGAACTTAGTTCTTCCTCTAGTTGAAGTCTGCAGAAGCAGATCTCCCCACAAGTTGAGAATTTAATTCTTATCGGGAAGATTCTGTTATGCAGATTCAAAACTTAGAGGAACTAAATTCAAAGAATTTAATTCTTACAAAGGTATATAGGAATTTAATTCCTCTGATAAAACTAGGGTTTGGCCCTGTAAAAAGAATTTAATTCTTATAAAACAAGAGACTTGAAATTCTCTAAATTCAGATCCCAGCATCGTTAATATGAGATCAAAATCTTCATGCACATAGAAGGAAAGACTGGTGATTCATTAGTGTTCAACACTATAACGAAACCTCACGTGTTTCCCCACGTAAGCATCTCTGATGAACAAAAATGAATGGCTGAGACCGAGTCACGTGCTTCCCACGCAAGCGCCTAAAAGAAGAACAAGAGGTGCCTCCTAGAGCAGTTACGTGTTTTCTAAGAAACCCACAACAAGTGCTTAGCACTTATATGAAGGAGGAAATAAAACCCAGAAAACTGCTCCCACTTTGGAGCGCCTCACGTATCCGCACGTGAGCACCACAGGGCCTAAGTACTTAGCACTTATAAAAGAAAAGGGAAGTAAAACCCAAAAAGGCAGTGCCCAACTTTGGGGCGCCTCACGTTCTCACACGTGAATGCCACAAGAATTAAGTGTTTAACACTTATATGTAAACGGGGATTTGAACCCAATGAACAGCGCCAGCTTTAAGGTGCCTCACGTGCCACACGTGAGGGCCACAAGAATTCAGTGTTTAACACTGCTTCAGAACCTCAAGTGGGAACACGTGAGTGTTGAACGTATACTAGTGCTTAACACTATGGGAAGTCAACTCCAGCCTCAAGTTGGCTAAGTCTTCTTGAGATTAAAACATCTTTGATCTTCAATCAATCGAGTTCCCTGTGCTCATGTCTTCCTAAACTGATCGTAGTCCCAGACATGACTAATGATATTCCGACAGATATTCATCACATATCTTCCATCAATCTATAAATTGGTTCAAGGATATATCTCTCCACACCTCTGATACATGCAACGTCTTCAGAAAGATGGAGGGTCCCGACAACCAATAACTCTTTGGTGCACTCCAAAACCGATGAGCACATCCCAATATGGACCACAACGTCATTAAACTACAACGGACCGCAACGTCCTTAAACTAGCTACGGACCGAAACGTCCTTAAACTAAAGCAATAGAGCCCAAATGCTGTTTTGTTGGGTCTGAACGATCCCAAAATCCTGTTGAGTAGATCTTAGTCTCAAATTAAACTAACGTATCCTCAACAAACATTAAAGTTGATCTTAATCTCAAACGAGATTAACGATCCTTAAATCAACTCAAACCCAAATCTAAGAATATACAGATTTGGACTAATCCACGCCCTACGAGCGACAACATAAATTAGTCTCCGTATATAGTCCACGGGCAACCAAAAATAAACAAACACACACGACACGAAGTGACCTTCTGGAGCAGGAGAAAGTGGTTATCGCTACGCGGTAACGTAATTAACTGCAGGGCTTGCGCCTGCAGGAAAGAGCATCCCCACAATCAAAAACCCCTCACAAATGAGGGGGAATCTGACGAAGTCTGCTATAACGGCCGCATCCGTCCAAACCTCCGAGAGGTGGACGGATAAATCCAAATAGAATCTGCCCCTAAATTCAGGCAAGACGATCTATCCCGGTTCGTCTCTGTTTTCGTTAGTAAACAGATTCAGGCATGCCCGGTGGGATCTTTTCCTCTTTCCACTTCACACTTCGTGTATCGTGTTTTTCCGCGATCAAATAATCGTGGTATATATGTTTGTGGTTGTCCTTGGGTGATGGGATACTGAAGCCGGCGTTTCGTCTCTATGAAGAATGGCGATTGCTCCTACCCTAGCAACTCAGGCTCTATCATATCTGGCGGAGTCAAGTACGGGCCACTTGCAGCTTCAAATCTCTGCAATCCGGCTCTTCAAGAAATCAACGAGCTTCTCTTTAGGTCGATACTCCTACCTCCAACCCTTTGTGCCTCAACGCCGATGGAGGAAGCCCAGAGGAAGTCAGCCATCCATAGACTGGTTCCCCAAGCTGCAGCTTTACCGATGGAATCAGTCCTCAAACAACTGGCACCTGCCAAGGACCAAGGTCGACGCAAGGGGCAGAATATTCAAGCTCTCAAAGAAAACAGGGGGCAGGCTCGGCAAAATCCTGAAGCTAATCAAATCCCGGCTGTAAGAAACGGTCGACGTCGATATCGGCATCATACAAAATGAGCTGGGGGCAGTTCTCCGTATGGTCCTGTTTCAACCCTAGTGGTGAATGTTGTTGTTCCAACCGGGAATAGCTTCAAACTGTTGCCAAGGGTCAGACAAAATTCTCCCACTGCAATATTAAAGAAATCTTTACGGCCCATGGAGATCCTACGAGAGCAGAAACCAGTTCGCTCGTTATAACAACTTTCCTCATCTATATATAAGGTGTGGAAGCAGGTGAAGGACTCAGTCGTCGTCTGCGGATCTTCTTCTAAATGTCAGCCAAATTCTGACAAATCCCCTTTCAAATACAAGGGGATTCATCCCAAGACGGATCCTGATACAGCGGTTCCTCCCAAAACTAAAGCGGATTTTCATAGAAAAAAAGAGGCCTAATAAAGCTCAAGTGCCCGAAGCAAACTCCAAAGGCCAAAACTCCAAACACCCCAAACCTGGGGGCATAGTAGTTCACATAGTTTATGTGGTGAATTCCAAAGACAAAGTTCGAGCTTCTACTAGTCACCGACCTCGAACTCGGTCCCTGACAAAAGTTCAACTGCAACGTGAAAAGCTACAGGAGATGCTCGCTCAGGCGGCAGCAAACACTAATCTATCGCCTGAGAAAAATCCCGAGGACGCACCCGAAGAAAGAGTAGAGAAAGAGTTGGATATTGATTTCCTAAAGCCTGCTCTGAAAAAGAGAGATGAATAAGCGGCAGAAATGTCAACTAAAATGAACCAGATGGTCCTTCTGATTCAGAATATGGCTGGAATGATGGTTCAATCGGAACCACCGGAAGATGAACTGCCGGTAGTTGGTCTTAAAGATAAGGATGACATTTCAAATCCTCTGCAAGTCTCATCAACAGCCGAAGAGGAAATGATTCCGAAAGCAAAGCTGAGAGAATATATCACTCAGCAAATCAAAGCTCACTACGCCAGTGAAGCCGCAAATAGATCAATCAAGACTGGTCGACCGTATCCGACATGGTACGATCAAATACTGTACCCGCCAGAGTACACACTTCCAACATTCCACATGTACAAAGGAACTGGGAATCCTCTCCAGCACATTGCTCGATTTAAATCCATGTGCGGCAATTCTGGAGGAAATAACATACTCCTCCTCCGACAGTTCGTCAGCGGTCTGGCGGACATCGCCTTCGAATGGTATGCGGAACTCCCAAATGATTTCGTGAAGAGTTTCAATGAAATGGATATGCTCTTCTGTCAGGGATTCGCTAATGAGAATGAACATACTACTGTGACGGCGCTGGTCAATGAAAGGGTTAGACCGAATGAGACTTGGGTTCAATATGTTACCCGGTAGGGAAATCTCTGGTCAAATACGAGCAACGCATCGATGAAGTTGCAGCCATGAGAATTATCATAGCCACCCTTGACCCAAATTCAAAGGCGGTCCTGTATACGACCCTCTTCAAGCCGACGACCTTCCAAGAACTCATGGATAAAATGGCTCGATTAGACCAAATGGGTCAAGACTCTTTCTCATTCAATGATGATGAGTGAAAAGCGGAGGCAAGATGGTGTTTGTCACCTACGCTCAACAAAAATAAGCGGCTCTGAAGCAACCTGTCGCCAAAATAGCGTCGGCGTGGGTGCTCGTTCCCCCCGAGATATACATAGGGGGCATATTTCAAACTGGCGGAAGAATCTCTATGTAGAATGGTCTTTTCTTCTCAAAGGACATGAAGGATATTAAGGGGCCTACAAATAGGTCCTACAATCTAGTGGAATGCCCCGCTAAAAAAATGGTACGTCCACAAGGAAAATGGGCACGGATGAAAACCCGAAAGGGCGCCGTGAGTAAAAACAGTAGGACTGCCGGCGATCTTGTGAAAACCCGGAAGGGCGCAACCTCGTTAAAATAAATACACTTACGAGATCCTCATGACTCGTAAGGAGAATCTCCCCTGTGAGACCCTGACGGCTCATAGGATTCAAAAGCCTTAGGTTACAGGGATCTGGACATGTTCTTAATCCGTCATATCCCCCAAATTGCCCTACAGGCAGTCCATATTGACCCTTACATACAATCCACCGGACACGAATAAATATTTCTTTACCAAGTTCTACAAATGGCAAGAAATGTCCCTATATGGTGAATAACACTTGTAGGTCCTCTCGAATTATAAGGAGGAAACACTCTTGGAAGATCCTTACGACTTATAAGAGAAGGCGTCACTTAGGAATCCCCATGATTCTTAAGGAGAAAATACGCCTACGAGATCCTCACGACTCGTAGGGGGAAAACCCTTTATGAGACCCTTACGGCTCATAAAGTCAAAAGTTCGACAGGATCCTAATCCTATCTACTAAGCCACCTTTTTCCAAATCGACATGGGCAAATAATGATTCGCTCCAGGCACTATCCCAGTTGTAGCGATGCTGATGCCAAAATCGGTATCAAATTCTAAGTCCTCTCAAGGCAAATGACGAGTCACTCCTGAAAATATCCCAGTTGTAGCGATACTAATGCCTAAACAGGTATCAAACTCCAAATCAACCTCTCCGGCAAATGCCGTCCCTACAACCATCTAATGAAGAAGGGGACCCCATTCGTCTGGGATCAGAATTGCCAAAGTGCACGGGACGAAATCAAGCAATACCTGCAGAATCCGCCGGTATTGACCGCTCTGGTCAAGGGAAAGCCCCTCATCCTGTACCCAACAACCCTTGAAGGCTCTTTGTGCGCGCTATGGTCACAGGAGAATGACCAAGAGAAGGAGAGAGCTCTCTACTAGTTAAGTCGAGTCCTTCTAGAGGCAGAAAACAATTACTCCCCCATTGAAAAGTATTGCCTGGCATTGATCTTCGCGATAACAAAGCTCAGGCACTATGCCCTGGCACATGAGATCCATCTCATATCATAGGTGGATCCTCTCAAATATTATGTCAAGAGCCATAATAATAGGATGGCTTGCCAAATAGACCCTCCTCTTAATGGAGTTCTCGATAATGTATCGACCCCTCAAGGCAGTGAAAGACCAGGTCATCGCCGACTTTCTTGCTAAGCACCTGATACCAGTCGACTCTCCCTTAAATTGCGAATTACCAGATGAATACGCGTTCGACGCAATCGAAAGGGAGGAGGAAGGAAATAATGCTCGATGGGAACTCTACTTCGATATAGCATCTTCTATGAAAAAGCGAAAGCAAAACACCCCCATAATTAAAGCCGGGGTGGACCTTCTTTTCGTGACGCCGTAAGGAGGGATAATGCGTTTCTCCCTTTCATTAACAGAGCCGAGAACAAATAATGAGGCTGAGTACGAAGCTTTGATAGCAGGTCTTGAGATTGCTGTCGACATGGGAATCGAAAACCTCCTCATATATGGAGACTCCTAGCTGGTCGTTAGCCAAGTAAATGGCGACTATCAGACATGCAAACCAGAGTTGGTAAAATATGGCGAGTGAGTGCACCAACTCTGACTCAAATTCCCTCCTATATCCTGGAAAGTATACTGCGGGCGGAAAATAGCAAGGCGGATGCGTTAGCCAAGCTCGCTAAAGAACTGGCCGACGAAAACCTCGATGACGTAAGGATCATTGTGCAAAGCCGCCAGATTCTCACACCAGCAGAAATATCTCCGGAGTCGTCTGAAAAAAAGGAAGCGACCAAACATGTAGCCTTCCAATTACAGGATGAAGAAAAGGCTGAGGATTGGAGACAAGTCTTCATAGATTACTTCAAATCCCATCGAACACCCGAAAATGCATCTTCAAGACACCAGCTCATGAAACAAGCTCTGTCTTTTGCCTTCGTCAATGATACTCTATATAAAAGATCGTTAGACAGTTTGTGTCTAAGATGCTTAGGACCGAAGGAAGCAAGGAGGGTCGTCCAAGAAACTCACGATGGACTCTGCGGTTCTCATCAAGCCGGACCAAAGATGAAGTTGAAGATCAAGAGAATGGGTTACTGTTGGCCCACGATGATTCAGGACTGCCTCGAATATGCGAAGCAGTGTCACTCGTGCCAAATTCACGGGGACATCATCCACCAGCATCCAAATCCGCTACACCCAACATTGGCTAGCTGGCCATTTGAAATGTGGGGAACCAATATAATCGGGCCTATCAAACCAGTATCATCCAAAGGATATCGGTTCATATTGGCAACAACCGATTACTTCTCTAAGTGGGCAGAGGCAGTGACACTAAAGGATGTGAAGACAGAGAACATCCTCCATTTCTTCAGGACACATGTCATCTACCGGTTCGGCACTCCGCGACGAATCATCTCGGATAATGGGCCGGCTTACAAGATCCATAAGATCAGCCACTTCGCACAGCAGTATAATATAGGTTGGAGATACTTTTTAGTCTATAATCCCTGAGCTAATGGTCTAGCTGAGGCTTTCAACAAGACCCTGCCGAAGATCATAAAGAAAACGGTGTCCAGAAATAAAAAGGACTAGCACGAGAGGCTGTATGAAGCACTCTGGGCTTATCGAACCACGTTCAAAACGGCCAAGAATACAACACCATTCGCGTTGGTATTCGGCACGGAGGAAGTACTTTCCTTGGAGATAGAGTTACCCTTTCAACGAGTTGCAGTTCGATACGAGATGGCGGATGAAGAAAATGCCCATCTTCGGCTTGAGGAGATCGATGCCCTCAATGAAACTCGTCTCATGGCACAGCAAAACCTGGAAGCTTACAAAGAAAGGATGACGCGCTCATACGAAAGACTAACTAGGCCAAGAACATTCTGCCAAGACGAACTCGTGCTAGTTGTCAAAAGACCTATGATCCCCAATCGTGCAAAACGGGGGAAATTCGAGCCAAACTATGAAGGCTCGTACATAATAGAATAGGTCTACCAAGGTGGGGCCTACTTTCTCATGGATATGCATGGCGAAAGACCCTTCTGACCAATAAACGGCCGGTTCCTTAAGAAACACTACGCTTAACAAGTCACAACTCCGGTTAATGATAGATGACGACGCTCGTGTCATCTCGCTGTCTCCCTGAGTCAAGACTCCACAAGTAGTATCCGGTAAAACTTCACCTCGAAACTAGCAATGGACCGAGATGTCCCTAAACTAACAATGGACCGAGATGTCCCTAAACTAACAATGGACCGTAATGTCCTTTAAACTAATACGTCGCCTCAAGCACGGCGATAATGGAATTCAAGTCTACAAGTCCCAACGGCAAGGACTGCAACTCAAATCCCGCTGGCTACATAGCTACTTCGGTGGCGAAGTCCCCCCTAAGTGCCATTGGCAAACAGAGGGGTAAAAAAATGGTACGCCCACAAGCGAAATGGGCACGGATGAAAACCCGAAAGGGCGTCGTGAGTAAAAATAGCAGGGTTACCGACGAGCTTATGAAAACCTGAAAGGGCGCAATCTCGTTGTAAAAAAACGGTACGCCCCAAGCGAAATGGGCCTGGATGAAAACCCGAAAGGGCGCCGTGAGTAAAAACAGCAGGGCTGCCGGCGAGTTTGTGAAAACTCGAAAGGGCCCAATCTTGTTAAAATAAAAACAACTGCAAGGTCCTCTCGACCTTGTGAGGAGAAAACACCTGCGTAAGGTCCTTACAACTCACAAGGGAGCAACACACTTAGGGATCCCCACGATTCCTAAGGAGAAATTACACTTATGAGATCCTCACGACTCGTAAAGAGAATTCCCCCCTATGAGACCCTCACGGATCATAGGATTCAAAAGCCTTAAGATACAGGGACCTGAACCTGTTCTTAAGCTATCACACTCCCCAAGTTGCCCTACAAGCGGTCAATATTGGCTCTTGTATACAATCCACGGGCGCAAATAAACGATTTCCCCCACCAAGTTCCACCAATGACGAGGAATGTCCTCATGTGGTGAACGACACTTATAAGTCCTCTCGACTTATAAGGAGAAAACACTCTTGTAAGATCCTTACGACTTGCAGGAGAAAATATCACTTAGGAGTCCTCACGATTTCTAGGAAGAACCTACACCTACGGTATCCTCTCGACTCATAAGGAGAAAGCCCCTTTATGAGACCCTTACGGCTCATAAAATCAAAAGCCTTAGTCGACGGGATCCTAACCATGTCTACTAAGAAACCTTTGTTCAAAATCGACAAAGGCAAATGATAATTCGCTCCTGGAAAAATTCCAGCCACAGCAGCGCTGATGCCTGTTGGGGACGAAAATTGCACCCCGGTTGACCAAGTCAAAGTCAACCCTAAGTCAGGTGGGCCCAAGCTCAGACCAAGTGGGCCCATGCCCAAGTCGAGCCCCGCGGCCGGCCACCCTCCATGCCAAAATGAAATTATGTAAAGAATAATTTTGATGTAATTTTCAAACATGAATGTAAGAAAAATGGGCATAAATCCAAATTTCTGTAAAGCCCATGGCTTATATGCAAAAGAAATGAGCACATAAGGCGTAGGATAGGCATAAAGCCAAATTTCTGTAAAGCCCATGGCTTATGTGCAAAAGAAATGAGCACATGAGGTATGGGATGGGCAAAATGCCATTTTGTAAAGCCCAAGGGGCTATATGTAAATGTGTAAGCCTATATAAGGTAATGTGATGATGAATAAAATATACACTTTTCATTCTCTAAAAACTCTAGGGTTTTTTGTGCCTCCTTCTCCTTCCTCAAGGTTCTAAACCTTCTCCTTGTCTTTGAATTAAATCAAGAGTTTTACTCTTCCTTTTCCAAAACTAAATAGTTTTTCACCACAAAACCCACAAAGGGGAGCTCGGGTCTTCCATTAGATCTCAAAAGGGGGAGATTTTTAAATCTCACCCCTTTCTCCAAGATCCGGCCAACCGACAGGAAGAAGAAGGAGACCCATCTCCAGAAATCCCATCTTGGGATAATCCAGGGCCAAAGGGGAGAAACGAAACAGCCCCCTTTGATCATTTCTAATTTTTTTTTGGAGTTTAACTCCATTCAAGGTCTGTTGGAGTTCAACTCCATAAATTAATCTCTTTTTAGGAGTTTAACTTCAGGGGTCAAATCGGGAGCACAGCTCCTAGTGCAGGGACAAAGTCCCCTTTTTTGTTAACGCCCAGCGCCCGCGTGCCAAGCACATGGGGCGCTGACGCCCAGCGCCCAGAGAGCTAGTGCTCACATGCCAAGTGCGTGGGGCGCCCAGAGCGCTAGCGCCCATGTGCCAAGCGCATGGGACGCCCATCACCCAGAGCGCTAGCGCCCAGAGCCCACAGCTCTAGCGCCGAGCCCTTGCGTACCATGCACGTGAGGCGCTGGCCCCTACGCGTCCTTTGGACGTTTTTTCCCTTTTTTATATATATGTATATATGTGTATATATATATATATATAGATACACATACATTCCACGACACTGTCCCTGTTAGAAAAAAATTTCTAACGGGACGCTGCCCTGCACCCCGCAAGGGGGCTGCTAGCCCTCTTGATCTCCAGCCCGCTGTCCGGGTAGTGGAACCCCCGTAAAAACTCTGTGGGCCCCTCGATATATCCAAAACCCCTTCAAAACACAACACTGCACATTGAGTTCGCATGACCCGTTTGACCCGTCAATCGGAGGTTCTCTTGCTCCAAAGGCAAGGGGTAATTAACGGCAACTTAGTCCGCGGCTGTCGAAGATTCGGATCCCCACAATCAATGAACCCCAGCCTACCCTAGGCAGGGGGAATCTATAATGCGCCTGAAAAGCGCGCGCATTCCCATCTCAATGGGGTGACGAAAAACACCCTATAGATTCTGGCACCCCCGGTAGGACCAATCTCTCCTCTCATATTTCGGGTTAAACGTTCATGCAAACTCAATCAATATACATATCGATTGCCTGTACTGAAATCATGCTTCTTTTTGCAGGGTTAACAATTTCCAATTGCCATCTTCGAACGCAAGTTGGTATTTGCACGACTTTACTTGGCCCCAGCTGGCGGCAAGGCCATCAACACCGACAAAGTAATAAGGCATCTCGGGCAAGCTCCAGCGGTGCCCCTGACAACTGCTCCATCGGGTATCTTCTCTAACCTCCCCGTCGAATGACCTCTAAGTCTTTAAACTGGAAACAAATGACCACCACATCGTTAAACTGGAAACAGTAGACCTCTAAGTCTTTAAACTGGAAACAAATGACCTCTAAGTCATTAAACTGGAAACAGATGGCCTCTAAGTCGTTAAACTGGAAACAGATGGCCTCTAAGTCGTTAAACTGGAAACAGATGGCCTCTAAGTCGTTAAACTGGAAACAGATGGCCTCTAAGTCGTTAAACTGGAAAGAGTGGACCACCACGTCGTTAAAATAGGAACAACTGGACCACCACGTCCTTAAACTAGGAACGATGGACCACCACGTAGTTAAACTGGGAACAACTTACCACCACGTCGTTAAACTGGGAACAACTTACCCCCACGTCTTTAAACTGCGAACAATGGACCACCACGTCGTTAAACTGGGAACGATGGACCACGACGTCGTTAAACTGGGAACAGCTGACCACCATGTCATTAAACTGGGAATAATCGACCTGTAAGTCGTTAAACTGGGGATGTAAAAAAAACCGAAATGATGGAGCAACTCGCAATAAAAATCAGCGAGTAAAAATAAAGATGAAAATAAAGCTGAAATGATGGGGCAATCGCGAATAAATAGCCGAAATGATAGGTCAATCGTGACCTTCGCGATAAGAAAATCTGAAATGATAGAGCAATCGCGGTAAAAAAAAGGCGAATGATGAGTCGCTGGTACTATATTCCAGTGCAGCGATGCAGACGCCAACCAAAGTTTGAATGTCCCAATGGCGAATGATGGGTCGTTCCTGGTACCATATTCCAGTGTAGCGATACAGACGCCAACCAAATTCCAAATCCCAAAACGGCGAATGATGAGTCCCTCCTGGTACCATATTCCAGTGCAGCGATGCATACGCCAACCAAAATCTAATTTCCCGAAATTCTCCCAGCCCTACGGTTTGTCCCCAAATTGACTACCGTATACAATCCACGGGCTCAAATAATTCTCATCATACCCATACCCCACCGCAATCACCAGTCCTGTGGCTGGTCGCCGCCCTTGGAATTATGCTCCATTGGGAAGACCCACTCATGTATCCTCACGATGCATGAGGAGAACAAACCTTCGTGGGATCCTTACGACTCACAAAGGAAAAACACACTTGGGAGTCCTCACGGCTCCTAAGGAGAAAATACACCTACGGGATCCTTTCGACTCGTAGGGAGAAAATGCTTTTATGGGACCCTTACGACTCATAAAATTGAAAATTCTTAGGTGATAGGGACATAAACCTGTCTCCTAAGCCATCGCTCCCTAACAGGGAATGACAAATGATAAATTGCTCCTGGCACATGTGCTTCAGTGTTAGCAACGTTGATGCCTACCTTAACCCCAAAATTCCAAACTCCAATCCAATAGACCCCTAAGTCTTTAAACTAGGAACAGATGACCTCTAAATCGTTAAATTGGGAACAGATGACCTTTAAATCGTTAAACTGGTCATGATAGACCCCTAAGTCTTTAAACTGGGAATAGATGACCTCTAAATCGTTAAACTGGGAACAGATGACCCTTAAGTCGCTAAACTGGAAACGAGGGAGATCCCCTCACGGTGAATGATGAGTCGCTCCTGGTACCATCTTCCAGTACAGCGATGCAGACGCCAACAAAGTCCCGAAATTCTTCCGGCCCTACGGTCTGGATCATACATCCTGCAAAACCGTATACAATCCACGGGCGTAAAACGATCCCTTTCTCTCCCAAAATCCTACCGGCGAGACTACATTTAAAGTCCCACCGGCCTAAAAAAAGTATGTCCACAAGAAAAACGGGCACGGATGAAAACCCGAAAGGGCTCCGTGAGTAAAAACAGCAGGACTGCCGGCGATTTTGTGAAAACCCGAAAGGGCGCAAACTCATGAAAAAGAGATGAAATGCACTCGCAAAGTCCTCTCGACTTTGTGAGGAGAAAATTACCGCGTGAGATCCTTACGACTCATAAAGGAGCAACACACTTGGGGGTCCTCACGACTCCTAAGGAGAAAATACACCTACGAGATCCTTTTGACTAGTAGAGAGAAAACACTTTTATGGGACCCTTACGGCTCATAAAATTGAAAAGTCTTAGGTGATAGGGACCTAAACCTATCTCTTAAGCCATCGCTCCCCAACGGGCAACTGCAAATGATGATTCGCTCCTGGTACCATATTCCAGTGTAAGCGGTGTTGACGCCAAACCAAAACCAAAATCCCCAAATCCTCTCAAAGGCAAATGATGATTTGCTCCAGGTACCGTATTCCAGTATAGCGATGCTGATACCAACACAAATCAAACCAACCAATTCCAACATCGGCTTCTGTGTCAAACAGCCGACACTCCGTAACGGGGAAACGTCAAGCAGACACTCCATGTCGGGGGCACATCGACTATAGACACTCCGCCTCGGGGAAACGTCGACCAGCGACACTCCATTCCGGGAGCACGTCAACCAAGTCACTATGGGCCAGGGAAACGTCTACCACGGACACTCCGTCTTGGAGACGCGTCAAGTGTCGACCGTCCATGTCGTAAAAAAGGCAGTGCAGGCTTCCCACAAATCGGGAACTAAATTGCTCCGGGCCAGGGAAAAGTCTACCACGGACACTCCGCCTCGGAGACGCGTCAAGCGTTGACCGTCCATGTCGTAAAAAGGGTAGTGCAGGCTTCCTACAAATCGGGAACCAAATCGCTCCGGGCCAAGGGAAAAGTCTACCACGGACACTCCGCCTCGGAGACGCGTTAAGCGTCGACCGTCTATGTCGTAAAAAGGGCAGTGCAGGCTTCTTACAAAGCGGGAACCAAATCACTCCGGGAAAGGGAAAAGTCTACCACGGACACTCCGCCTCAGAGACGCGTCAAGCGTCGACCGTCCATGTCGTAAAAAGGGCAGTGCAGGCTTCCCACAAATTGGGAATCAAATCACTCCGGGCCAGGGAAAAGTCTAGCACGGACACTCCGCCTCGTCGACGCGTCAAGCGTCGACCGTCCATGTCGTAAAAAGGGCAGTGCAGGCTTCCCACAAATCGGGAACCAAATCGCTCCGGGCCAGGGAAAAGTCTACCACGGACAATCCGCCTCGGAGACGCGTCAAGCATCGATCGTCCATGTCGTAAAAAGGGCAGTGCAGGCTTCCCACAAATCGGGAACAAAATTGCTCCGGGCCAGGGAAAATTCTACCACGGACACTCCGTCTTGGAGATGCGTCAAGCATCGACCGTCCATGTCGTAAAAAGGGCAGTGCAGCCTTCCCAGAAATTGGGAACCAAATCACTCCGGGCCAGGGAAAAGTCTACAACGGACACTCCGTCTCGGAGGCGGGTCAAGCGTCGACCGTCCATGTCGTAAAAAAGGCAGTGCAGGATTCCCACAAATCGGGAACCAAATCACTCCGTGTCGGGGAAAAGTCTACTACAGACACTCTGTCTCGGAGACGCGTCAAGCGTCGACCGTCCATGTCGAAAAAAGGGCAGTGCAGGCTTCCCACAAATCGGGAACCAAATCGCTCCAAGCCAGGAAAAAGTCTACCACGGACACTCCGCCACGGAGACGCGCCAATCGTAGACCGTCCATGTCGTAAAAAGGGTTGTGCAGGCTTCCCACAAATCGGGAACCAAATAGCTCTGGGCCAGGTAAAAGTCTACCACGGACACTCCGCCTCGGAGACGCGTCAAGCGTCGACCGTCCATGTTGTAAAAAAGGCAGTGGAGACTTCCCATAAATCGGGAACCAAATCACTCCGAGCCAGGGAAAAGTCTACCATGGACACTACGCCTTGGAGACGCTTCAAGCGTTGACCGTCCATGTCGTAAAAAGGGCAATGCTGGCTTCCCATAAATCGGGAACCAAATCACTCCGAGCCAGGGAAAAGTCTTCCACGGACACTCCGCCTCGGAGACGCATCAAGCGTCGACCGTCCATGTTGTAAAAAGGGCAATGCAGGCTTCCTATAAATTGGGAACCAAATCGTTTCATGCTGGGGAAACGTGTACTATGGACACTCCATCTCGGAGACGCGTCAAGCGTCGACCGTCCATATCGTAAAAATTGCAGTGCATCCCAAAAAGTGGGAACCAAAGCAAGTCGCCTCCACGCGAAAGAAGATCCATCAATTTCATGCACACGACCCACATATGTGGTGTTCTTTTATTGATGGGGGCACTTTGTTGGGGTCGAAAATTGCACCCGGTTTACCAAGTCAAAGTCAAAGTCAATCCCAAGCCAGGTGGGCCCAATCCCAGACCAAGTGGGCCCATGCCCAAGTCGAACCCCGCGGCCGCCCCCCTCCATGCCAAAATGAAATTATGTAATAAATAATTTTGATGTAATTTTCATACATGAATGTAAGAAAAATGGGCATAAAGCCAAATTTCTGTAAAGCCCAAGGTTTATGTGCAAAAGAAATGAGCACATGAGGCATGGGATGGGTATAAAGCCAAATTTCTATAAAGCCCATGGCTTATGTGCAAAAGAAATGAGCACATGAGACATGGGATGGGCAAAACGCAATTTTGTAAAGCCCAAGGGGCTATATGTAAATGTGTAAGCCTATATAAGGTAACATGATGATGAATAAAATATACGCTTTTCATTCTCTAAAAACTTTAGGGTTTTTTGGGCTGCCTTCTCATTCCTCAAGGTTCTAAACCTTCTCCTTGTCTTTTAATTAAATCAAGAGTTTTACTCTTCCGTTTCCAAAACAAAATAGTTTTTCACCACAAACCCCATAAAGAGGAGCTCGGGTCTTCCATTGGATCTCAAAAAAGAGATATTTTTAAATCTCACCCCCTTTCTCCAAGATCCGGCCAACCGACAGGAAGAAGAAGGAGACCCATCTCCAGAAATCCCATCGTGGGAAGATCCAGGGCCAAAGGGGAGAGACAAAGCAGCCCCCTTTGATAATTTCTAATTTTTTGGGAGTTTAACTCCATTCAAGATCTGTTGGAGTTCAACTCCATAAATTAATCTCCTTTTAGGAGTTTAACTCCAGGGGTCAAATCGGGAGCACAGCTCCCAGTGCAGGGACAAAGTCCCCTTTTTCTGTTGATGTCCAATGCCCGCGTGCCAAGCACGTGAGGCGCTGGCGACCAGCGCCCACGTGCCAAGTGCGTGGGTTGCCCCGTGCCCACATGCCAAGCACGTGGGGCGCCCAGAGCACTAGCGCTCACGTGCCAAGCACGTGAGGCGCCCAGAGTGCTAGCGCCCAGCACCCAACGCTTGCGTGCCATGCACGTGAGGCGCTGGCCCCCACGTGTCCTTTGAATGCTTTTTCCCCTTTTTATATATATGTATATATGTATATACACACACACACACTCCACAACACTGTCCTTATTAGAAAAAAATTTCTAACGGGACGCTGCCCCGCATCCGCAAGGGGGCTGCTAGCCCCTTTGACCCCCAGCCCGCTATCCGGGTAGCGGGACCCCCGTAAAAATTCTGCGGAGCCCCCGATATATCCAAAACCCCTTCAAAACACAACACTGCACATTGAGTTCGCATGACCTTTTTGACCCGTCAATCGGAGGTTCTCTCGCTACAAAGGCGAGGGGTAATTAACGGCAGCTTAGTCCGCGGCTGTCGGAGATTCGGATCCCCACAATCAATGAACCCCAGCCTACCCTAGGCAGGGGGAATCTGTAATGCGCCTGACAAGCGCGCGCGCATTCCAATCTCAATGGGGTGACAAAAAACACCCTACAATGCCAAGATTGATATCAGATCTCAAGTTCCATACTCGCAATAAAAATCTGCGAGCAAAATATATGCATATGAAATAGCCGAAATGATGGGGCAACTCACAATAAAAATCAACGAGTAAAATATATGCATATAAAAACAGCCGAAATATTTGGGCAAATCGCTATAAAAAGCAGCGAGTAAAAACAAAAAACAGCCGAAATGATTGGGCAATACGACTTTCTGATATAAAAAGCTGAAATGATAGAGCATCGCGGAAAGAAGTAAAAAAATGATGATGAAACTTTGCCCTGCAGGTGAGTCCACATCAACCCCTGTATACAATCCATGGGCATAAACGAAAAGGGAACCACGTTTCCCCACCGGGCTCTGTCAAAGGAAGAGACAAATCTCGACGACAACATCTGCAGCCTAGAAGATCAACACGACGTTCCTTCTCACTCCAGCAAGATGCAGGCGCAACGTCAACAACCGACCCCAGGGTCAAAACCTCCGATCCATGGCAATGTCCCTAGTTCCAAGCCTCAGCGGTTCACCGAAAACCTAGAGACTACATCGAAGCCATGGCAAAGTACCTAGTTCCAAATCTCGACGGTTCACAGTTAGACTAGAGATCGCCCCGGCATTCCTTCTCCACTCCAACAGGATGCAGACACGATGTCAGCAAAACGTAGCCATGGCAAAGTCCCTAGTTCCAAATCTCGACAGGTCACAAATAGCCTAGAGATCAACCCGGCGTTCCTTCTCCACTCCAACAGGATGCAGACGCGACGTCAGCAAAATGGTTTGTCTCTGCTTTAATGTGTACATGTGTGTTTCTTTATTATATCACCTATACGCATTAGTAGAACCCTTAGTATCTTTGCTTGATTACCGGCGTTGTGATGGCGATCACACTCGTGGGGGCTGGGTAATCCACAAGCACATCCTTATTCACGTCCCTAGTCATGGGATTATCGAGACAGGGCATCGATACTCCGGAGTAGACTAGCGTATGCGCTTCTCATCCCAGCACGGGAGACGGTCTGTCCCACAGCCGTCAGTACGTCGTACTTGAGATAGTATGCGGGTGCTCGTTAGGTTACGAGTACACTGGACAGGACTCGTCGGGAACTGATGGTTGGTATTATACCTATCGTCAGTTATCAGTTCCCAGGTGGCATGAGTACAGCTTAGTCCGCTAACTTGATACTGTCACTTCGCCTCGAGTGTGTTCCCACTGTTCTTTGATTGCTGCCCTACCACGGTTCTACTGAGTCGTGCAAACAGGTAGTAGTTGGGTGCAGTCCCGAAGCACTTGGAGGCAGTGACGGTTAGACAGGATTCGTCTCTCCCGGTATTGGGGGTTGACATCGCGCTGTGTCTAGGAGAGCCATTACACATGTAGTCCCTGGCCAGGGCAAGCGAGATATACTGGTAGGTTTCCAGTGATGTCTCAGGGTGTTCTGGGCTACACTCTGACACGACTTGTACCGCTATTAGGGGACTGACGTTCGCCACCCCCTAGGCCCGCCATGCGATTTATCAGACGAACAGACCGGACTGTACGGAGATCGTCATATACAGGCTCAGTAGGAGTTCAGATAGGTTTACCTCATCGACCTTCTTATCGACATCTACCTGGGGACCGTTACGTACAGCTAGTACCGCTTGCGGTCTGTGGTTAAACCCACTGCCAGCGTAGTGTCGAGTCTTTAGAGTCCCACACAGAGAGTTTCCCTGCACTGAGCGAAACGTGTAGAGGCCGTATGGTTTTACGGCAGGGCTGCGATCACTTACGTACACTTGTGTGTGTGTGGTGTTCGGGCAGGCAATACTAGTGGGCTTTGGTTTAAGCCGGATCCTAGTATTGCACGGATGGATTTGTTTTGTCTTCTGTGCATCCGCATTCTACGGAATGCGGATGCAGGTGTGTATGCACAATTTTCTGGAGCGATGAAGGAGGAGGTGCCTCATTAGGGTTTTGGTAGTTGGTTCAGCCAAAACCGTTATGTGGCAGGCTCATTAGGGTTTTGACAGTTGATTCGGACTCATTAGGGTTTTGGCAGTTCGTTTGGTCAAAACCATTATGAGCCGCGGACATCATTTACTAATCCTTTTAGTGATAATTTTATGATGGCTAATTGCATTGACCATTTGACCACCATGACCTCTCTTGACTTTGTTGACTGGTTGACCGTGTTGACCATTGATTTTCAAGAGAGATCTACACTCTTCTTTTCTTTTTCTTTTTCTATTTTGATTATGATAATGGTCATTTCAATGTAGCCATCAAACTTTATCTTGATGGGATTAGTAATGATAATGTTTTTGCATTATTAAACCATGGTTCATTTTCTTATGCTCACAATTTCTTTCTCATTCTCTCTCTTGCCTTTTTCTAGTGAGAAGAAAAGAAATGCACCATGGTTGCTAGCTCCTCCTTCTTCCTCCTCTTGATTCTTCTTTTGATCTCATGTGTTGAGAGATAAAGATCCCACAAAGACAAAACCATCCCTCTACCACTTCTACATAACCTAGGGCTTCTAGACTAGCAATCTCTTTGCCCTAGTTACCTCGGCTCGAGGTGGAGCTCGGTGTACATCTCTCGGGTGGATCGTCTTTGACTCAAGGAGGCCGCGGAGGTGACCAAAGTCCGGATCAACCCTCGGAGCAATCAAAGAGAAGAACAACAAGAAGAGAAGGAGTTCAAGTTGAGGTATAACCCCTAACCGAGTAGATAAATCTCTAGTTAGGATGTTAGTGTGTTGTTTAGCAAAGATCCGGCTTTTACGGTCCATGTTACCAAGTTTAGAAAAAAAATTGTTTTACCATTTCCGCAACCCCGAAAGTACCGGGAGAGGTAACGTGGACCTAACATCGAGTACAGGTGCATAATCTCTTTAGGCTTTAGAGATGGCACTCCCCCTTTTGACAGATTAAATAGCTGCTGAATGGGCCCTGCGGGAGCAGATAGGACTCGGTCATTAAAAACCATCCCGCCCTCGTTTGAGTATGGGTTAAGCAACACGCGGAGGGCCCCTGGCTGAGTCGGATCGGGAGCGGAAGCATCCACCAACCTCATAACCCGTAGGAAGGTATAGGAGTCATAAAAATCTGGCCGCCGGTGAGCAGTAAATGCTCCCAATACATGCATCTCGATCCACGACGTGAAGTAGTGGAGGGAGAAATTCATAACATCCGCGCCTGGGGTCGAAGTATTAGCCGCAATGCTTAATCATTGATATAGGTATGACAATCCTGCAACACCAACGGCCAATCACGCCCCTCCAGCTATGCGATGAGCAGGGTAGAAGACGGGGGCTCTCATAAAGCGTCGATGCGTCGGTATCGCGAACCAACTAAGCCAGAGACTGATGAAGCCAACGAAGAAGGTCTTTTCATCCATGCCGGGAGCCGCAATAGAATTGAAGGAAACGGTCGACGAGGTCGGAATATAGAACTACGACAAATCTTCCTCTTTGGCCGGCAGTTTATTCAACCCGAACCCAAAACGGTCGTCGATGTTCGTGAACTTTGGAGCCTCTTTGGAGAAAGTGTCTCCATGGAGAAAGCAGGCAATGAAGGTCTCAAAGGTGACGCCTTGCCCTTCTGACATCATGAACAGTCTCTCAAAAATACCCGGAGCTTTGATTAGACTTGGATACTTGTGACGGACGGCGTTTTCAGTCGTCAGGCTGTCAAGCATAGCATGCACGGTCGCGAACATATACACATCGGGAGGCAGCAACTCTTCATAATGCTCTCCCCTGATCGGCAATCCGGAGATCTCGCGGAACTCTTCCAGTGAAATCGAGACCTCACGATCTCCTAGCAAGAAGGTGTCGGTGGGAAGATTCCATTGGTTCAGAAAGGCTTTAACCCACCAGACATGAGGGGCTTGGTAATGAAATCGAGATGCGTACACCGCTTGATACAGCCCAACCTTCTGTAATCGTGCACGGTAGGCGGAAAGAACATATCGAGCCCGGGAAGGTAGCCTACTAGGTGGCGGGGGGTAACGCCTACCTTATAAACATATCCCCAGGGTCGGGCTTCACCCTGACATATACGGCGCCCCAGAATATCTATAGCCGGTAGGGGCTGGTTGGATATCCCAGTTGTTGATGGCTCAAGCCGGCCTGTAGGAGTCCAGTTAGTCGCCTCCACCTACATGACAGGGTCTGTAGGCTTTCCATCGGCGATATTGGGCGAATAAGCTCTGTTGGTACCTCACAAGTAAAGCAACGGCGGCCCCAGATGATATGACCATACCAAACCCCCCCTAAGAGTAGACTCGTGCAGTCCCTGTCATGTACCCTAATCATTGCCATAGCTTCCTCGTCCGACGGCGATTGCGGAAAAGCGGCGTCTGAGCGAGTATAAGAAAAGTAGGAAAGTGAAGCCATTGTTCCTGAAATAAGGGAAAGAAAAACCATTAATAAAACCTATATATATATAATAACAGAAGAAAATGACAGGATGTTTGTTCCATAGGACCACTGATTTCAAAATCAATGGACCCCACAAAATCTAAATGACGGCTCACCAATGATGAGGCAGAATAATCATTAAGAGAATCGAGAAGGATTCTCATCAAGGAAACAGTAAAGTTTAAACAAACTCTTGAAGCAAGTTCTGCTAAAAGCACGACAGATTCAAATCTGCATTAGAGGCATTAAAACCCTCAAATATTCGAGAACAGTAGGGAATAAAATTCCCAGAAATATCTAAGTCTCTCTCAGAGCCAAAATCTGTGAACAAGGAATTAAATTCCTTTAATAAATGGATTAAATCCAAGAAAACCCCCATAGCAAGGAGGCAGAGAAAATGGAATTAAATTCCAAGACTCTTAAAGATCGGTGACAGGGTAAAACCCTAAGAAGAGGATTAACAAACCCCATTGATTCAAGATCTTAGAATCTACCAAAAAAATGTGTGCTTTGGATCTTTAAGAAACCAATTTAAGAAGAGAGCAATGCTCTATCCCTGGATTTAAAATCCACAATAAAAAAAAGAACAAAAGAGGAAGGGTCCGGTTAATGATCTTTACCAAAGAAAGTTTTAACAGAGTTTAACTCTGAGATCTCAGCGGGCAGAGAACTAACCTCTGAAGAAGAGTTAAATTCTCAAGAAAAACAAGGAAGAAGATGAAAGAACAGTGGTTTTCCAAAGGCAAAAGCCTTGCATTTATAAGACATGATGGGGAGCAGTTCATCTTCCCATTCTCCTAATCAATCCAACGGCTGTGAAGACAGACAGCATTGCACTCACGTGCAAGCCACGTGAGAGAACGCTGGGGGGAATTTGTTCCCTTATAAAAAAGGGATGAGGGAAAGTTCCTCACTAAAACATCCCCACGTGTTTAACACGTGAGTGCCTATATGCAACGCATATAGGCACAGCAATCAAAACAATTGCTAGGCTAAAACAGCCCCACGTGTTTAAATAATCAAAACAATTGCTAGGCTAAAACAGCTTCACGTGTTTAACGCGTGAGTTCCTATATGCAACACATTTAAGCACAGCAATTAAAAAAATTGCTAGGCTAAAATAGGCCCACGTGTTTAATACGTGAGTGGCTATATGCAACATATATAGGCACGACACTTAAAACAACTGCTAGGCTAAAACAGCCCCACGTGTTTAACACGTGAGTGCCTATATGCAACGCATATAGGCACAGCAATTAGAACAACTGCTAGGCTAAAACAGCCCCACGTGTTTAACACATGAGTGCCTATATACAACGCATATAAGCACAGCAATTAAAACAATTGCCAAGCTAATAAGCCCTACGTGTTTAACACGTGAGGGCACTTCCCTACTTAACAAGGAACCGTTGGATCAAAGATCCGATGATGATAGAATTAAATTCTATTGAACTTTTAAATGGGAAATGATATTTTCTGTTAAAAAGAAAGTTGGCGGATCAAAGATCTCATGAGTTAGAAAATATTTTTCATCTCTCCAAGCACCCTTGGATGAAAAATCCAACGGTGATTAAAAATCACCAATCTACAGAATAAATTCTGTACAGGAAAATATTTTCCTAATCTTGTTTAAGAAACAAGAAAATATGTTCTGTAAGACAGAAACCCTTGGATCAAAGCTCCAACAGCAAGCAAAACCCCCAAATCAATTGAAGTCACTCAATAAGAGATTTCCTAAAACTAATTAACAAACTTCTTTCTACTATATAAAGAACCCAAGACTTCATGTTAAAAAAAAAAAGAAGGAATAGAGAAAGAAACATACAAGAAAAAGAGAAAAAAAAGAAAAAGAGAATTCAATTCTCTAGAGAAGAAGATCCTCTTCTTAAACAAAAAAACCAGGCAGGAAGAAAATACAGAGATTATCCTATCCTTTTTCGCCTCCTATCCTTTTTCGCCTCTTTAAGGGTTTAACCCTTCAAAAAAAAGAACTTAGTTCTTCCTCTAGTTGAGGTCTGCAGAAGCAGATCTCCCCACAAGTTGAGAATGTAATTCTCATCAGGGTGATTTTGTTATGCAGATTCAAAACTTAGAGGAAAGAACTAAGTTCAAAGAATTTAATTCTTACAAAGGTATATAGGAATTTAATTCCTATGATAAAATTAGGGTTTGACCCTATAAAAAGAATTTAATTCTTATAAAACAAAAGACTTGAAATTCTCTAAACTCATATCCCAGCGTCGTTAATATGAGATCAAAATATTCATGCACATAGAAGGAAAGACTGGTGATTCATTAGTGTTCAACACTATAACGAAACCTCACGTGTTTCCCCACGTGAGCACCTCTGATGAACAAAAAAGAATGGCTGAGACCGAGTTACGTGCTTCCCACGTGAGCGCCTAAAAGAAGAACAAGAGGTGCCTCCTAGGGCAGTCACGTGTTTTCCACGCGACCCCCAATCAAGTGCTTAGCACTTATATGAAGGAGGAAATAAAACCCATAAAATAGCTCCCACTTTGGAGCGCCTCACGTGTCCGCACGTGAGCACCACAGGGCCTAAGTGCTTAGCACTTATAAAAGAAGAGGGAAGTAAAACCCAAAAAGGCAGTGCCCAACTTTGGGGAACCCCACGTGCTCACACGTGAGTGCCACAAGAATTAAGTGTTTAACACTTATATGTAAACGGGGATTTGAACCCAATGAACAGCGTCAGCTTTAAGGTGCTTCACGTGCCACATGTGAGGACCACAAGAATTCAATGTTTAACTGTCACGCCCCGCATCCCGATATACTGGCAGAGGGCGCGACGAGGCCGCTATGCATTTACTCAGAAGTAAACACACTAAGCGTATCTAAGCAATATAAAATAAAATGTACACAAGAGACAAGATGTAAATGAACAGTAACTTTATTTATTAACAATTTTTTACAATACAACTGAAATGAAAATACACGTACTGAAAGCAATGCCTAAACAATGGCATAACATAAATGAAAATGAAATGTACAAGTAAACTAGAGCTCCGGGTCAAAGACTAACTGATCCAAGTCCTCGCCGGTGGGCTCTGTCTCCAGAAGGTCCGATCCACCTGACAACATTCCAAAGAAAGAAGAAAAGGGATGTCGTCAGTGAACAATCGCTCGGTAAGTCCTAAAAGTAAGAAGAGACAAAAGAGACAGAAGGAGAATGTAACTTTTAAAGTTGTATTATATTGTTAGCGTTGTTGTTTGTAGCTTAGTACAGAAAATGCCAGTGTATACGAGAGGAGTCTCACTATCCCGGAGACTAAGGTATACGGAGTACAAGGAATCATTCTGCCATGGTACAACGGCAATAGAGATTCAGGTTAGGTGTCTTATGGTTGCAGTCTCGTGCCACTTTTAACACCTTCCGTACCAATCTACCTCTTATAAACCCCGCGATGTCTTGATTGTATTGTTTGTATTGTATTGTCTTGTATTATAATTGTATAGAGATGACTTGTCGAAACCATGATATCAGTAATGGAAATGATATAATGGATGAACATGTAAATGGAGTATATCCATGGTTCGGTTCGGTCAAGTTGTATAGATTGAATAGATTGAATATATAGATTCATATTGAATTATGGTTTTGTACTTGAATCATATTCAAGTCAGATTGATAATATTTAGACTCGGTCTGAGTCAGACAATTTTAAGAAGAACTTGAAATCCTGATTGTTTTGATGTTATCGGTAACTGCTGCACATGGACGGCAGGATTTGTGTCTTTTTCCAAGACAATTACCGTATTGATAACACCATTTATTAGGTTGTCTACCTTAAATAGGCAAGCACATATATCTCCGGCTCCCTGAGGCTCAAGAGACTGGTCCCGCTTAAACCTATGTTTACTAGGGTCCTTATTCTAATTTAATATAACTTGAGGGGGTTTTATGTAAAAATAGTTTTGGCATAATTTCAAATACTCCTCAAGTATTTAATTATCGTCTTTAGGGTTTTTCATAGATGTATATTTTATAAATGTGAAATTTCTAGTGAATAGAACCTAGTTTGATAGTATATGGTATTTTCTTGAAATACTGTACTTGTGTTGTATTTGGATGGTATTTTCATGTAATAGTGATTCCTTTGATTTGGAAAACTTAGAATATTTATATAATTAAAATAGATATTTTGATAATAGATATATATATTTATTTAATGAAAATAATTATTTATTTTCTTGTAGAAATCTCATTTTCCTAAAGAAAAATGTATAAAAATTCCATCGAGATCGAATGCTCCTTGCGGAGGTCTGCATCTCGCTCTGCTAAGCCCGAGGATGTGCGATAATCCGCACCATCCTGAACGGGGTCCGCAAAATGGGTTATAGAGGCGCAATTGCATGGAAATTGTTAATACATCTTTTTATAGAAAACGGTTTTGTAAATTTAGTGTATTTATTTGTAAAGTCGTATTTTCTGTATTCTATTGTCCCAAAATCAATCGTGCTATGATAGAGATGTGTGTTGTGATGAGGTAGGTCATTACATCGTGAACTATCTAAAGGTATAGTAAGGAATAAAGGTTATAATGTCGAAATGGATAGTTTGTGGTATTTTTAAGGGCGATAAATGTCACAAAAATGATTATTTTGATGTGAAACTATTTTTATTGAGTTTATTAATGTTTATTAACCAATATATGAGAATATGGTTTTATCTTGTTAAAGAAAAGTGTAGTTTTTAAAGAAAACCGAATCGGAAGTCGGATTAACTCCGCTTCCGTCGGATTTTAGAAATGGAACTTTTTAAAGAAAAACATGAGAGGGGGAGATGGGACTTACTGGCTTGTTGGACTAGAGAAGAGAGAGGGAGTCCTAACGAAGGCTCCGGGGCATCGATTCGTCGCCGGAATCTCCTCGGAAGTTCGTCGGAGCTTCGCCCTTCACTAACTCCACTTGTACACTAAAAGACTTGGGATTTTGGTATAGTTTTTGCAAGAGAATTCTGAGTGAGAGGGGTATAGAATGGAGTGGGTATTTATAGGACAATTTAGGATTTAGGGGGTGATGAATAATGCATTAAAATTTTGCATTAAAATGGGATTTAAAGGGGTTTTATTATTCTCTGTAAATGTGCAGAAAATAAACAATACTGGGGGTAGTCCAAGGGTCTAGGGTTTATAAAAAAATTGGGTTTGGTCTTGGAAAATCCGGCGGCTCCGGTTTGTGGAGCATTCTCGCCGATCCGATCATGGAGGTGGGGGCTTGGATTGGGGCCACGTGTCCCTGTCGGTCTAAATACCTCAGTGCACTTGATTGTTTTAAATGTGACTCTTTGTTTTACGTGTTGTGCACGTGAAGACTCTTGGGCTTCTAAAGAGGTTAAAAGAAAAATAACTAAAAAGATAATGTGGCTGGGGGGATTCATCACATGGGCTACGCCACAGCAGTGCAAGGCTTTACCAATGTGCTACAAGTACTTTCTTGATGTTCTAAATCAAAACAAATACTTATAGCATTCACAGGAATTTTAAATACCCCAATTTTACATTAACTTTAAATGAATTTTATGTACACAGAATTTGGAGTTGTTATATTGATACTGCTTCAGAACCTCACATGGGAACACGTGAGTGTTGAACGTATACTAGTGCTTAACACTATGGGAAGTCAACTCCATCCTCAAGTTGTCTAAGTTTTCTTGAGATTAAAACATCTTGATCTTCAATCAATCGAGCTCCCCGTGCTCATGTCTTCCTAAACTGATCCTAGTCCCAAACATGACTAATGATCTTCCGACGGATATTCATCCCATATCTTCTCTCAATCTGGAAATTAGTTCAAGGGTACATCTCTCCACACCTCTGATACATGTCGTTGTAATTCTTCAATGTCTTTAGAGAGGTGGAGGGTCCCGACAACCAACAACTCTTTGGTACACTCCCAAACCGATGAGCACAACCTAATACGGACCACAACGTCCTTAAACTACAACGGACCGCAACGTCCTTAAACTAGCTACGGACCGGAACGTCCTTAAACTAACAACGAACTGAAACATTCTTAAATTAAAGCAATAAAGCCCAAATACTATTTTATTGGGTCTGAACGATCCCAAAATCCTGTTGAGTAGATCTTAGTCTTAAATTACACTAACGTATCCTCAACAAACATTAAAATTGATCTTAATCTCAAACGAGATTAACGATCCTTAAATCAACCCAAACCCAAATCTAAGAATATACAGATTTAGACTAATCCACGTCCTACGGGTGACAACATAAATTAGTCTCCGTATACAATCCACGGGCAACCAAAAATAAAACAAACACACACGACATGAAGTGACATTCTGGAGCAGGAGAAAGTGGTTATCGCTACGCGGTAACGTAATTAACTACAGGGGTTTGCGCCTGCAGGGAAGAGCGTCCCCATAATCAAAAACCCCTCACAAACGAGGAGGAATCTGACAAAGTCTGCTACAACGGCCGCATCCATCCAAACCTCCGATACACGGTGACATAAATCAACTTGGCATCTTCGGAGAAGTGGACGGATAAATCAAAATAGCATCTGCCCCCAAATTCAGGCAAGACGATCCATCCCGGTCCGTCTCTATTTTCGGCGGTAAACAGGCATGAGTGCGTGAAAGTAGGGATCTGAAGATGCTGAATGCGAAGATGAAGTTTTGAAGGAGTTAAAAAATTGTTGCCCGAATGAATTGAATGTTCAAGAAGTATATGTTGAGTTTCGAGGTCAGGTTCGTTTAAAAACTGGAGTTCATCCTCAAAAAGTTCAGCAAAAGAAAGGTTCGTAGGATGTTCCCAAATTGATCCTGACTCAAACTCACAAAGAATATTAAGTTCATCTGCAAATATCTCCTCAAAACATGGCATGAAAGAATGTTTCTTAAGGTTGTCTTCCACCCTATAATCCTGCACAATCCTACTCTCGTTGTTATAGCTCACATCTCCCAAAACTAGTTCTCCCTCATCACATTCACAAATGGGTAGGTACATGTCATCTAAAAATGTAGGTTCTCACACTAACATTTCGGCTGAAACAATATCAATAGGTGATACAAAAATTGTGGGTTCCAGATTTATATCGAACACTACATCGGCACCATACCCGTCAACTTCACAGCATCCCTCTTTTAAAATTTTAGCGCAGAAATCAGTCGGTGCAAGAATCTCATGTTCAAGTAGCATATCGGTTAAATCAACCTATAGATCACTGGTGACAAGAGGCTCAATAGATACCTGAAGGCTAGTGTTGGACTGACTTAGAGGGTTTTCTTGTTTGTCCTGATAACACTCATTCAACTCAATTATATCATCATCTATGAAATCATTAAAAGTTGCTTGTTCGTTTATCTCACTCAGGTGACTTTCTAGATGATAGATATTGACATTACTGCTTTCCAATTGACAGTGTTCACTCCCTAAAATCTTCACAGCTAAATGTTTCATTTGTTCTTCGATTCTAGCCAATGATTGAGTTTGAGCAAGAAACAATTGCTCAGATTGTTGTATGAATAGGGCTAGCGTCGAAGCTGTGTAATTCTCGACTGCAGTCATCACTTCAATACCCTTCTCTAAAGTGATCACTAGCATTCATCTCACTATCATACCCTAATGGAGTGTCAGTTGTTTCAGGTAAGGAGGGTTGTGATGGTGGTAATACTAAAGCTGTCATCCTGTCGACCTCTTTCTCTAAGTGTTCAATCATCTGGTCTATGTTTGAAGTGGGACTGGGTTCAAGAGTGTTAGGTGGGTGACTGATATCAAAATTCTGGGACAGTTGGTCACCCCCTAGGAAAGGACAGTTTTTATGAATGTGAAAAGAATCTTGGTAATTTGAACAAATGAATTGGGAATGAGTATAAACAAAAGAATGTGGATCGTGAAAAATCGAATTGAATTATGTATCACCTATATCAACAAGAATTCACAAATATCACACAAAACAAAGAATATCACAACCCTACGAGTTTATATTATGCTAAGTCAACTAGACCTGCTCAAGAATCTGATTGTCGAAGTAAAACTGTGTCAAGAAACGGGCTCAAGATATACGGATCATAAAGCTGGGTAAGTTCAGAGATAAGGGGAGGTTATCCAACGCTTTCGCGAAGTTCTTTAATTAGATAACCCTTTCTCTTTTGGCTGTTTCTCCGTGAACACTTGCCTAGACACCTTGTGAACGATATACCGTTAAGCTGTGTTCTAAACACAATCAACTTCTCCTAATGAGCGTGAAGTCCTTAAAGTCATAGTTCTAATTGATTTTAAAATTTACTGTGGGTATGCAAGAATACAGTTTTGTGATTTGTGGACCATGGAAAAAGGTGATGAAATCCTTTACCGTATCTTATTTGGTTTCGTGCTCTTAATATCCGTATTAAGATGCAAATGCGCAAATCAATAAAAGAATTTAAGAAATTAATCAATCAAGCAATTCTTTTTCGTTTATAGCTTAAGCGCTGCAAAAAATACGGGTTAGTTCTCTGTGCAATTGGTGGCAGGTTGTGCGAAGAATCCTGTAGAAAATAGAATATTGGAATGCGTCGGAGTGAGCGAAAGTGTTAGAAAGTACGTACCGATGCAATTTTGGGTTTAGCAACCCTCTTTTGAAGTGATCTGAGTCTTTGAATGTTCGCTTGCGCGAGTCAAACTACCTGGATCTTTGGCACTGTACTTCATTAACGTCTTGCAGTTAAATTTGAATCTCGCTCCGTACAATCGCTCTTCGTAATTCCGTCGAAATCTGAAAATAACGGAAAAATACGATATTTAGTGCCAAAAGAGATATATCTGCCTTGATTCCTGCACACATATAATTATAAAAATCACACAATACCAATAGAATACTAACAGTGCACTGGAGATCACACAAAAAGAAAAATCCTAAAAACTTTAGAGAGGACCGGCGACGCCGGATTTTCAAGGCATGTCACCGGCCAAATGAAAGGGAAAGGTTCTCAACTTTTGTTTGGCTTCTCTAGGCTATATTAGTATTCTACTTGTATACTTTGATTTCTTAATTTAAGCACAGGGTGTTAGCAGGTTGTGAGGACAGAGAAAGAAGTTAGAAGTTTTTTCGTTTTGTTGGTTTTGAAAAAAAAAATGGTTAATGGTTAGTTAGTTAGTACGAACAAGAAATATCAATACCTAATGGCTACCAGTTCCCCGGCAACGGTGCCAGAAACATGTTGGGGCCTCACCCGCACGCGCAAACATGCATGTTTTGGAAAAGAGAATGTTTTTAGAAAATATTGCGCACACGAGCTCGATCTCATTTAAAAATTTATAAAACCGCAAGTGCACAGCGCGTTGTAGCGAGCCGGCAAGTACGGGTCGATCAGCAGAGAATTGGAGATTAGGTATTGTTGCTTAAGGTTCGAGAAATAAAGAATTTGGTTTATTTGTCACAAAAAAATAAAAATACGAAAATATCGAAACAAGTTTAGAAGAAAGGTGGCCGTGGCTTTGGCTCGGATGGTTGAATCATGAATTTAAGTGTGTTTTTCTGTTCTGATTGGATATCGATCGGTTTTCTGTTCTGATTACAGTGTCAGCTCACAAATGTTATATCCGTGAATTTGAGTGTGTTTTTCAGTGTTTTGTCACGAATACCTATAATCTGTATTTACTGAGCAGACACTGGTTAATAATACCGATATATACAAAATTGATAATGAATGAGCGGTATTAAAATGCAGTTTTCTGTGATGAACAAGAATACCCAAAGGGCATCAGTTAATGCTAAAGACTAATCTTTACGTTCTCCGAAACCGTTTTCTCCAATATTTACTTGATTTGCCGATTTGAAACCTCGGCTTGCCCGGTTGTTTGGGGATGATAGAGCGTCGATAGCTTGTGATTTATCTCGTATTTCCGCATTAAGACCTCAAAAGTCATATGGCAGAAATGTGTCCCATTATCGTTAATGATAGCGTGAGGATGCCCGAACCTAGAGACGATGTTTTCTTTCAGGAATTTAACGACAACCTTGTTGTCATTCGTCCGGCTCGATATTGCCTTGACCCATTTGAAGACATAATCAATAGCTAGAAGAATGTACAAGTTCCCAAAAGAGTTGGGAAACGGGCCCATGAAATCGATTCCCCAAACATCGAACATCTCAACAACCAGAATTGGTAGGAGCGGCATTTCGTTTCTCCTGGAGATCCGGCCCAAATGTTGGCATCGGGAGCAAATTTTGTAGTAATCATGTGCATTTTTGAAAAGTTGTGGCCAGTAAAAACCACACTGCAAGACTTTCTTAGCTGTCTTTCTTGGGCCAAAATGCCCGCCACACACTTGAACGTGGCAGAATGACAACACATCCTTGTGTTGAGATTTCCTAGTGCCCTGACCATCTACCGTGGCCGTTGCGGAAAAAAATTGGGGTTCAAAAAAATGGCGCTAGAAAAAGCCGTCCTAGAATCTACCAAAACCGAAACTAGCTAACAAAGAGGAGATCTGTCACGACCCGAAAGAGCACGTGACTGGCCCTTGAATCATATGAAGTCTATAGGACTCCATCTGATCCAAGTAAGCCAAAAGCCCAGAAATCTAAAACCATTTAAGGAGTAAATAAAGGAACTGGTTTTTTTTAATAAGTAAAGAAAGCATGTTTGAAATCAAAGTTTTCAAATAACTAAGCCAAAATGCATTTTAAAAATGTGTAGTCTTTTCTGAAAATTTCGGCAGAGTTTCCTTTGTAAAAACTGGCCCCAAACGGGGTACAATAAGAATAATATATATGAAATGATAAAAGGCATCCCCAAGCAGGAGCTAGCTCTTCGTCAATCGACGGTCACAACCACGCAAGCAAAAATAATATACAACGCCAAAGGGCGAGGATCAAAACCCAAAAGAAACTCAAAAAGCCAGAAAACCATAATACTACAAGCGCGACTCTAAAGTCGAAATAATACATCACTGTCTCTAAGTCTGAAACAATATACAAGTTTTGGTTGATGGAATGACTAAATACAACTGAAAGTACATGTACAAGGGTGGTTCTGATGTAAAAGAACCCACCTACCAACGCAAGTCACCCATATGGAAGCAGTGTGCCAGAAATGCCGCTATGGAATCTATACGGCAAAAACCTGCAAGAACTGTGGCACAACGGGGGTGAGTTGTCAACTCGTTAATAGAAAATATCTACAAGCAAAGATCGAATGTATGACCCATCCTAGGTCAATATATTCAGATATATATAAACCTCAATATGAATAAGTTTGAAGCATGCTAAACTGGCAATGTAATCTCTATACATGAGTGTAGTGCCAAGTGCTCGTGCCAAAGCCTCAGGTAATAGCATATCATAAATGTGAGGTATAATCAATGTAATCAAATCTGCATGTACGTGGATCCCGTCCACTCGTCACCCAATGACAAAACCATCATGCATGTAAATATCATCAGCATATGCATGGAAATATGAAAATATAAACCACCTGTGTCCCTCGCGACACGTCAAAATCATGGAACCCGAGTGTCCAGCATCGACACTCGAAAACATCATGAAAACTGTGCCCAGTATCGGCAGGTCCAACCAATCACCGGTAGGTACTCACCCGCCTCTAGGCTCAATCGGCAAAGTCCTTCGATGATCTTGCTGAGGGGAACCATACCGAGTCCACCATGTACCCGCAATCGGCTCGTCTGCTCCTCGAATCGGGTTTCACATGTCGCTCTCAGCACCAAGAAAACACATGGTGGACGCACTGAAATATCATATCAAGGGTAACCGGATTTTTAAAGCAATGACATATTCTCTTTTGAAATACCCACGGTTCCCAAAATCCAGAAATATCATGGAAACAGAAACTTTCAATGCGTATAATCAGTAAGCATGATGTATGTGATGTGTAAAGGAAATGTAAGCATATCAGTCTGTCATGCAAGAATCATATCCTGAATGCAACAGTACTACAGTATAGTGACATGGCAATTATCTATGATGGTGCTGGTGTCCTAACAGCATGACGGTAATATACCAACAGCACAAGCGATGCAATGCAAAAAGCATGAATATGCGGAATCGAATAATCAACGCAACAGTAAAGAATCTACCTCAAAAACTATATCATGCAGCCTTGCCTTTTGAAATAAGACGAATCAGGGTTTTTGGTAAAATAAGGGCCACGGTGTTTTAAGAACAGATGCTACGTTTGAAAATATCCGTAGAATCCATTTTGTCTATCTTTAAAATATCCCCGATTCATTAGTTTTGAAATAGGTATGACTCGGGTCTAGTCTAATGCCTACTATGCGAACTACGTACCCAACTATCAAGTCAATCGGCAGGGGTATGGAAACCACCTAAATCTGAGTCGATATACATATATATACACAATAGTCAGTGATCTCACCTCAATAGTATCACGTACGATACAGTATATCGTATAACATCCTCGAGTCATGAGTGCGGATCTAACATCAATATAAAGCTCGTACGGTAAATCGACGTACGGCATCCCAATAGCTGGGTACGGGTCAATATCACATTCATCTCATCACATATCAGGTATCACTACCATCATATCACATAATCTAGGGTACAAGTCTAAGTCTAGTACCATCGATACCATCTATATAAATATGAATGCAGGGTAAAACGCATGCCCAAAGGCCCGCTAAAACCATCATGTCTCATCTCAAATACGAACTCTGTCATATCGCCGAATCTCACGGCCTCAGATCAAATCTCATCGACTCATCGTAATCCCACGTATCATCCTTAAATCCCGTATATGAACACATAGTCCCATACCCATGTGTAGATATACACACCTCCAAATGCGCACAGATAAATGAAAGAATGTATGCAAGTATATGTGTACGTGTATGTGTGGATGCAACCACTACTCTAGGGTTTCGCACTATACTAAACCAATACATCCTTATCATCAATACTTCCATTATTACCATCAATAAACTTAAACAACACATAATAAATATACGTGTGTATACGTATTCGTATACATCACCACGGACTGCGGGGGTGCTATACGCCATCCACCCGACTTCTCCCCGTAGATATAAATCTACTCACCTTGATTCTCGTGTGCCGATGCCGATGTCGCCATCTTCATCTTCTTCGCCTCAACATCACGTCGGGTACCTACACGTATATCACAAACACTAAAGCACATGAAATTCACATCGGAAAGCCAAACCAGCACATGCTACTCGCATAGGTAAAAAACCTATCGTCTCGCATGTAGACACGATCAATATCTACTTGTCGTTGACGTCCAAACGCCACCCGACAGGAATGAATCACCAAATACCAAAATCCATGCTAAAACAAGTCGTAAACCATGCACCAACATAGGAAAATCAACCCAGATTTTACCTTAGATGGAATCAGACAAAATTGCACATGCCATGGGTCAAGACTACTGGAAATAGGGCCATGCACCAAAAACGAGACAAATCCCTCCTGCTCTGGCCGCAAATTGTGGCTAAAAGGATTAAATCTGCGGCCTGGGGAAGGAGGTAGGGGCTAGGGTTTGGTGTGGTGGTTCCAGGTTACCTGTACATCTCACTGTCAACTCAATTTTATTTTAGGGGTCTCGGGGTGATAGAAAATTCCTAAATACGATCACAGATTCACTGTTTTTCCCCGACATCGTCTTATAAATCCGTATTCTGTGTTTTAGCTTCAGGTTTGGTTCAATCTATCATCACACCAGGAGTTCTAGGGTCACCACAAGCCTCAATTTCACTTTTTGATTTCAGGTCTAACCCTAAACCCTAACTAGAATTCTCCAAAGTCCACAAACGACACCATATCGATATGAAACTAGTATTGATGCACAAGAAATGAAATAATACTCTAAGGTTGCAGAATTTACCTCCTTTGGCAACTCAAGAAAATTCTTGAGTTGCCCAAAGTCCTCTAGATCCACTCTTCCTTAGTCCAATGCGTTCCTCTCGAGCTTGTGAGCATGTTTTGTGAAGAGGGAATGGGGTTTTGAGATGATTTTTGTAGTGTTTTGGGGGATTGAAGGTGATGGAGGGAAAGGGAAGAGCAGGAGCAGCAGCAGCTCTAGAGAGGAGGGAGAGAGAAATGTGATGAAGAAATGAGAGGAAATGGCTAGGTCAACACCCTCACCTACCCTTTCTCTCACCATACCTATTTCTTTATTCAAAATCCTTTTCTTTTCTTTTCCAAAACCTTCTCATTCAAATAGTAGACACAAAGTAAAAGCCATGGTAAGAATAATGTAACACAAATCCAAAATGATATGTGCATGTTTTGCACAAAAATGCTAAAAATCCGATTAGCAATTTTTAATCGCGATTAGCACTAAATTAGTGTCAACTAATCATAAAAATTTTAAAATGGCATAATTCTATAAAATACCCTATTTTAGAATTTTCCATAATTTTTCCTTATTTATTTGTATTTAATTATACCGGAGTATTAAAATATTCATTAAAATAATATTAAATTATAAAAATTCCCAAAAATAATATTTTATTATTTTGAAATGTTACAATCTACCCCCCTTAAAGAAATTCGGTCCCCGAATTTAAATTTAAACCCCTAAATACTAAAATATTTCGATACAAATTCCAAGTCGTCGGGCTCCGAAATCATCAATACATAAAACGTATCATAGCGCAATGCATACGCATGAGTAATGAGCAAATAAATCAAAAGAAAAACTCCGTCATGCATCCCGCAATTATCGGAGTCATGGTAAAGACACAAATGTCAAATCCAATACAAAACCAATATGATATAGATCAGAACTATACATGTAGACATCCAATCTATACATGTGAATAGCTGATGTAAATGCATGCCAAATCTTTTTAAGTCGTTGTGCGATGCGCATAACACTGCACAGTGGCGGATGTTTTTCATAAGAAAATAACCATATATGTATATATCTTTTGTTTACTATGTACGTTCCGCCGTTTTGAAAACAATTTAGAAAGGTTTCCTTGTTTTTAAAACGTTTCGTGTCATATCGGACACGTAGGTATATATATACTGAGACTATAGCTCGCTTTTTGGAAATCCCTTCGATGACTATCAATGCATGCAAAAATATATCCAGGTACTGTCCTCTGACTAGTCCTGCTCAGTACAAAACGAATATCAAATATCATAAAAATGTACTGCTCCAAAAGGAATAAATCCTAAAAATGCACATAACACCACCCTGTGCGTCTGGTGCGCACGGAAATCAAAATCCATATATGTACCATACAGGTGCACAAAACAACATCTAGGTGCAACGGGTGTGCACGAAGTATCTGTCATAGGCAACGTGTGTGCCTGACAGCCAAATCAGGTGCATCTGACATGCACGAAGAATCTCGATTTAGTGTATCTGCTGTGTACCAAAATCGTATCTCAAAACATGCGCCCAACATGCGCGAAAATCCAAATCGGTGCATCCATCGTGCACGAATGAAAATCCAAACCCTGCGCACTCAACATGCACGGAATCACGAAATCCAATCGCAAACGCCGAACATGCGTAAGTCCAATCAAAAGCACGGAGTGCAAGAATCAATCATCAATATCAGGGTCAAAATCGACGATATAATGCGGCTCAATCAAAATCAGGTGTGCCGCGATAGAAAATCTCACAACCGCGTGCATCAGCTTGCACAAATCAAATCAAAACACTAAAAGTGCATGAAAACTATGCTGGAAGCGTAGATCAAATCACTGGCATAAAGTAGGCATGAAATCACAATCAATACATCAAGAATAATAACTATGCGCAAGGTATAAATACCCAGTAAGTGCAACCATGGTGCACAAAATCGAACATCATGGAACTCGGTCATCAAGACTAAATCATGCAAATAGATCGCCCAAAATACCGAAATCCAAAGTGATGGATACGTGATAGTCAAATCACAAAATCACAAATCATAAATCACAAATATCGTCGTCAGTATATCCTCCTTCAAAGTCGAGAAGGTGCCGGTACATCCAATGCTAGCGGCGCAAGATATCTACTTGCCTTTTGCTCGCGGCTGGCGTCCTCTGCCTCTGGTTCCTTATCTTCCCTGTGGATTACCAATCTCGCAATCCATCGGCTCATCGGCCTGTCAGGTGTGCTAACGAGAACAATTCCGTTCTGGCACTTCTCTGGTCATCTCGGTCAATTCTCACGACCACTCATAAGGCAGTACATCTCTGGCGCCGACCTCTGGTCCTCTGAATGCACATCACACATCTGCTCCTGGTGCAAATCTTATTGCAGCAGTGTACTGGAAGGAATCCTGCTCAAGTTCTCTTCTGATCTCGCCTAAGCCAAACTGTACGGAGGCTGGTACTCTCGCGTAATCTTTTCTTGCTCTCTGGACATCTGCGTCCTTAGTACAACATCTACTCGGAAGCTGGTCGCATCCCTGCGCCTCTGTATGCATATCCGACCTTTAATCTTGACGGGGAGTAGTAACAGCTCGTCTGCACCTCGCACGAACTTTTTGTCCCGCTTGTCTGTATCATCGTCCATTTCGACGTCGCATCTTTATCTGCGCACTGTAATGTCTTCGGTTACGGTCCATCCGACGTCCCTCACACGGACTCGAAATCACGAACTCGGTATCTTTATCACTCAGTAGAAGATATCTAGCCAAACACGTCCTCAGCATGCATATCGCATCTCTGATGTCAGCGAAGTGGAACGCCATCTCGTCGAAATCTCATGCGAACTCTTTACTCCACTCTGCTTCAATATCGACTGATTCGGACTCATCTCATCGTGGCTGCACGGATTGTGCTCCAACGGCTATGCTCGTATCTGGAGTCTCCCAAGCAATGTCCCATCACATGATATCCGAATGATGTCGAATCGTCCGATCGACTTGTCAGAACCTCACAATCCCCCAAGAGCTCAACATCTCGGGTACAGTTTAATAGTATCGAGTACATACCACAGCATCGGTGGTCCAGCCGTAGAAGGGCAAACCCAAGCCTCACTAATGGCGCCATGGAACTACCGCAAACCCTAAGGTTCAAAGGCTTTCACACGTCATTATGTCGAGTTAGGGTTTCATTCTTCTAGAGAGTCCATAGAATCGCTTGCATGTCTTTCCGAATACTTTAAACTTGGAAAATGGGTTCCTGACATTCGATCGTCTCAATCGACTCTCAATGAATCTGCGTGAAGTCGTCTCTAGCTGGAATCAATATACCTGATGACCTCGCATCGAGGTAACCGAACGAACCACATGTCCTAGTCATTCATCCTCGGTGACTAGCGACTCACCATCATGAATAAGCGACCTATCAATGGTCATCATATCCTGGCTGGCCTCTATCAGTGGCTCAATCCTCTGGTACCGATCGGTACGCCCGAGAAATCTCGCAAAAGCGATCAGTCCAACGCTCATGGCACGAAAGCACAATAAGACGACGCCTCGATATGCAATCGTATGTCTCAGGAAATATGCCCTGGTCAGTCCTCGTCCACGACGAGCTCATGCTGACGCAACTCGAGCCGTAGCTCACTCTGCCCATGCAATCGTGGCAGCAAAACCATAACCAGTATCGATAAGGATAGATCATAGGAAGGAATATAATACGGTGCAAGGAAATGTACATCCTAAGGTTTCTTAAGCGAAGTGGCGTGTCGTAAGTATGCCGCGGAACATACGTACGGTACGTCCCTCTACTCAAGCTACCTACTCCATCAACCAAGGGTCATCCTATGCGACGAAAGTTCGGGTATAATACCCCCTCGACTAAGTCTAAGTTCCGTAAGGTCAAGCCTAAGTTCCGTATATAAATAACGCCCTAGGCTCCACATAGTCAAACATAGACTCGAACCAAGGTCAACCTAGCGCTTTGATACCAACTTTATCACGACCCGAAAAAGTGTTGGATATAGTGCCCTCAGAGTCAATTATTGGATCACAGGCACGTGATTGCAATGATTGAAGGAGGACCTATACCGGTAGGACAGTCTTACTCAAAATGATAGTATGCTATCTGGTTTATCTTTATCATCGTGTACTGCTTTAGGTGACCTTACAGGTCATTATTGCGCGTTGATAGAGCCCCTTAGGATTCTTGCTTAATGGCCAGCAGTATGATGGCGATCATATACGTGGGAGCTGGGGTCTATAAGCACATCCTTAAAAGATCCCTAGTCGTGGGAGTTTTCGAGACAGGGCATCGATAATCCAGAGTAAACTAGTGTATACAGTCGAGAACCCGACGAGGGGCGGTGGCCGGTCTCATAAGCCACTGGTGTCAGTTGGTTCACCTAAAATGTATACAGGTGCTTATTGGATTATGAGTACACCGGACAGGACTCGCCGGGAACATGCTAGTTGGGATTATACCAGACGTCAGATAGCAGTTCCCTGGTGACATGTGTACAGGTTAGTTCATCGACCTGAGATCGTCATTTATCTCGTGTGAGTTCCCACTGTATTTTGATTACTACCCTACCACGGCTCAAAGGAGTCATGCAAACAGGTTTTAGTTGGGTACAGTCCCGAGCCACATGGAGGCAGTGAGCGGATTTGCAGGGGTTTGTCTCTCCCGGTATTGGGGGTAAGGTCGCGCTGTGTCTAGGAGAGCCATTACACAAAGCCCTCGGCCGAGGCGGGAGATTTACTGGTAGGTATTCCAGTAGTATCTCAGGGTGTTCTGGGCTACACTCCGACATGACTTGTACCGCTTATGGGGGTCTGACTTTTACCAACCCCCTAGGCCCCGCCATGCGATACTCATAGACGAACGGACCGGACTGTACGGATATTGTCACTGACAGGCTCAGTAGGGTGTCAGGATGAGTTCGCTCATCGACGTCCCTTTTGGTCAATACCTGGTAGCTCGTTACGTACGGCTAATACCTCTGACGTGCTAGTGGTTAAATCCACAGCCAAAGTATTGACGAGTCTTTAGAGTCCCCCACAGACAGTTTCTCAAGTTTCGGGCGAAACGTTGTAGAGGCCGTATGTTATATGGAAGGGTTCGATCTTATACGTGCGGTATTGCATGGATCATGATCGGACGGATCATACTAGTGGGCTTTGGTTTAAGCCGGATCCTAGTATTAGATTTGTTGGATTACTTTAGTCTCATCGCATTCGCATTCAGTCGGAATGCGGGTGCAGGTATGTATATACAGGTGAGAGGTATTCTTGTGATCCGTCACGAGTTTACTTTAGATGTTGCCGGATTTTCTTTGTTATGGCAAACATTTGGATTAATGTTTGCTTAAGGAAATAATGAGCTAGAAATCATCATGACAATGCATTAATGTGACATGGACTTGTATCATGAGTCATGGTCTCTTTTTTAGCAAATGTGTCACATTAATGAATTGTTTTATGTGTTGAAATGAGATGGAGAGAGAGGGGGGCTGCCATGGTTGGTATTATTGGTCTTGTATTTTCATAATCTCACTCTCTCACTCTCATTACATCAAAAAGAAAAGAAAAGAAAAGATGAGAAAGCCTTCTCTTCTTATTCTTCTTCCTCTAGCTCATTGTCTTCCTCCAATGGCATCATCTTCAACCTCCATCCAAACTCATGGATGCAAGAGGAAAAGTGATCACAAACATTCTCTACAACACCTTAGACGCGTCGGCTAGCACACTTCGCGCCCGAGTTGCTTCGGACGAAGCGGGAGCCCGTAAAAAGACTTCTCGATGTGGTGCCCTTTCCAACAAGGAGATGAAGACCGGAGTTGCCGCGGGGAGCTTGGGATGGTGGCCAAAGACCGAAGGAAACGGATCGATCGGTATAGCATTCTGTCCCTTCTCTTGATAGCTAGTTGTAGGTTAATGGTTACGATCCAGGGTTTTAGGATGCGGTAGTGCCGGTTTAAAGATAAGAAAAATTTTCGTTTCCGCATTTTGGCCTCGGAAAGACGGCCGGGGCGCTACCGTAGTCCTACATGGTATCAGAGCCACGCCATTAACCTTTACTAGCTTGCTCTAGCGTGTTTAGAATTTCGATCGAACAAAAATTCTGAAACCGCGTTTTCGAATGTGCAGTTTCTGTCGAAATTTTTCTGTTGTCAAAAAATTATTTGGTGTGCTGCAGAAAATCTGGCAGGGTTTTTTAGGAGCACTGTAGAAATTTGGTGACATGATTCAACAGTAACGCCGCGGAACCACGGCCCCAACCCCATTTTGGCCGCGGTTCCGCCGCCGTTCTAAGCCTTCACTGCACCAAATTTTTTCAGTAGGTTCCTGAGTTGGAAATGGGGTTTTTGGTATATACTTTTTGGGCCCAGATTTATTTTGAGTGCTGCAGTTGTACTTGGGGCCCACTTTGGGAATTTGAGTCGATCGAAAATTTTAACATGTTAGTTCACGGTATTTACATTATATCTGCGACCGTGAATGTCACTTGATCGGTAAATCCTGTCTAACTGCTATAGCCCTTTTAGACGGATTTGCGAACGTGACATTCACGTTTATGTTCTATGTTGTGCTGTGATGTTGCGGATTTGTCGTGGTGGATAGCCTGGATGCAATGATAGTACAGTTTGGTTGTTTATGTACATTTGATATTGCGGGGCGAGCGTCCGACATGTGGACTGCCGTCACTGCCTGTTTGTATATTATTCTTTTGGGGCACGACCGGGCTGAGGTCGATGTACCCGTTGTATGTATATTTTACTTTCTGTACTAGGATTACCCCGCGGTAGGGTGCACGGATAGCCGGGTTCTAGAGGGCAACAGACCCGCATCTCATGGCATTGAGACGGAGGGGGCTTCACTCTAGAATTGGCGGGCTATTCGTCGCACTCGTAGGGGGTACAGGTTGACCCAGGAGGGGTGCCCAAGTTACCGGATTCCGTGAAGTGCTGGGTGGTCCATTCACATTGCTGAAGGGTGCTGCATCGCTTCAAGTTTTGGAGGGTAACTTGCCGCGCCCGTAGGGGTCTAGGATTTCATTGCGCAGGCTATCCACACGACCAGGGGAACGTCGGGTTTCAGTTGCGGCTCTATGAAACCCGGGGATCCCAGATATCTGTATTGTTCTGTGATGCTTATTACATTTCTGTGATGTTGCATTTTATCACGCCTTGAGCGAATATTATATATTGGTATATATACTAGTAGATGTTGTATACGTTTTGCATCCGCGCTAGTCCAGTCCCCGCTCTGTCGTTAGTTAAGTAACCTAACGGGTGATGACGGAACCCAGTGGCGAATGCGGATGGTATATACGTACATCGTATTTTCGTTCTTTATTGGTGTGATCAATTGATGAGACTGCGTTGATTCGGATCAATGCAAGCTAAATAAACCTATTCTGACGTTGTTGGAATAATTTTTCAAAAAGCTGTTATTGCAAGGATGTTCTCTTTTGTTTTGCACAGTGGTATTCGATTATGAATATCCAGCACCTCAGTCGACGAGGCAAGGGCCGAGATCCCTTCACCGGGAATGACCCCTTGGACAGAAGTTTGCGTCAGGGTAATAACTTCACTATAGCCGATTACCTTTTGCTTTGCATCGTGGTATTCAGTTGGAATATCCTGCACCTCATTCTACGGGGAAAAAGCCGAGATCCCTTCACCGGGAGTGACCTCTTTAGCAAAGGTTTTCGTCGCTATATTTTTATAAAAAGCTATGCAGTTCCTTCAACGATATCAAGTTCATTACGTTAAAAGTTTTTCGCCAAAAACTAGACGTAGCCCTCCGTCATTTCTTACAAGTATTACTTAGTATTCGTGCTGCGTTTGTTGACTGTGTCAAGGCATAGTGTACGGTAGCTAAGTAGTGTTCGTTTGTGGCATATTAATGGGATTGGTTAGGACAGTCGTGCGGCCTTGTTGACTGTGTCAAGGGCTTGTACGGGTGGGTTTAATGCAATCCAGGATAATGATGGGTTGAACTTGACTAGGACTCTTTGATTTGTTGACTGTGTCAAGGTCACTTGGGTCCTAGGGGTAAAAATCACATCGGGAGTTTCTAAAGAAACTGAAACTTGCCAGGCATGCGCATACCTTCTGGAGTGTGATAATGTGAGTGGATTCCGTCATGTTATCATGCGATGATAGTTGGATCCCGATTCCCACTGATGAGTTAGTTTACTCCTCGGGTGATCCCGACTAATTCTTCTTTCAGGTTTAGAGAAGAATTTGACGTTACAGTGGGAGGTTTCTTGATTAGATAAAGTGATAACCATTCTGATCTAGGTTAAAGTGCACGCTGAGTGTTTCTTTTCTCTCTCTCTTTGGCAGCGACCATGACCCGACCCTTGACTATGACTCAGTGACCAAGTTGACCGAACCTTCTTATAAGACTGGCCTTTTGGATTGTCAGAGTTGCATACCTCATTGCCACTCCTACTTTTACCTTTTTCTCCAGGACACCCCGTATTATTACGAACGTCCACTTCCATTGGATAAAACCATCGTATGGTTATATACGAACTCGAAGGAATTTATTCAAGAATGGTTTCCGGTTCTGGAGAAAACGAATAGGATTATTCAGTTATCTTTTCCTTTTACCTTTTCTCAAGTTGCGAGTGCTCCTTCGATTAGGGGATAGTACACCCGTTACGCCTATTGGATAATCTTCTTCCAAACCTTAGGCTGGTGCCGAACGGTAGGGAATGAAGAAATCCGATTAGCCTAAGTGTGGTGTACAGAAGGTATTAAGTAAAGACAAATAAAGGGATTAGTAAGAGGGCAAAGTAAATTGCGACTGCTATTCACGACCAAACCAAGTATTTCTTCACCAATCCTACATCACCTTTGTATTTCTCCAGGACACTCCGTATCACTACGAAGATCCACAGTTTATTGGATACTCCATCGTATGGTTATATACGAACTCGAAAGGAACTTGTTCCAGTTCGGGGATGGATTCTGGTTCAGGAGAAATAGGAATAAGGTTTATTCAGTTTTCTTTTATCTTTACCTTCTCTCGCATTGCGAGTGTTCCTAGGATGAGGACAGCACACCCATTATGCTTATTGGATAGTCTTCTTCCAAACCATAGGCTGGTGCCGAACGGTAGGGAAGGAAGAAAATCATTTAGCCTAAGAGAGTGTACAGAAGGTAGTGACGAAAGACATATAAAGGGATTTGGAGAGATGGCAAACAAATATACGGTTACAGTTGTGAATCTGATAATGGAAGAGGCATTACTAGGAATACCGGGATACCCCATCGAAATATTTCAATGTTTCAGTTTCACTGTGTACTGTTAAAAGAAAACTGATTTCCCAATTAGACACTTGCTCCAGGGTATGTATTTACCAGGTTTGATTCTCACATCTGTATGGTTTTACAGATGATGAGTGGGAGTAAGTTATTGGGAATTAGGTGATCATCCTAATTATATCGGGATTCGTTGTAATTGGTGATATTTGAGGAAATCACCTGGGTTGTTTGCCGGACGGCAAATATTTGGTTTTGAATATCCGTTGTTATGCACCAATTTAAAATTGATATATCCGTACGTCTATTTTTATAGAGTGAGATATGACTTTTTGAAATTATGTCTGTAACATTTACCTATATCAGTAGATGGTTAGGTAAGGAGCATTAAACAGCGGTGTAATTCTTCTTGACCATAAGTACAGTTTTCAACCTACGACACACAGTGAATGAGTCACTAGACTCAGGGGACTTATACAGAGTATTGTATGTTGTCCAGTATCCGTTAGGACAGAGGGGTTGGTACTCGTACTATATTCTGTTTACTTATGACTTCTCTAGTTCTTAGACATGTGTTTCGTAGAAGCACAAGGTCGAAGTTTTAAGAAGTTATAGGTATATGAATAAAGTAGAGGACCAGGTATTGCAAGTATCGGGATTCTTCAGCGTGATCGAAAATGTAGATACTTGTGTATGGTATTCAGTTGATAGTAATGATTAAGATAACTTACTTCTCTTTCAGATTACTCATAATTGGAAGCACTCCTAAGTTGAGTAATGTTGATCGGCCTCTCTCCATTTAGTTGACATGCACTGGAGACAGCTGCATGATTTGAATCTGGTACAATTAAATCAGTGCCTCTGTTTCTGTATTGGATATAGAACAGTTCATATCTTGACATTGTTAAGGTACGGGGAGTTTTCCGGCTTATGCTTAAAATTAGACTCCGGATGACTCAAGGCATGTTTCTGTAATGGTTATTTGTGGGTTGACCCAGGCTATGACAAGGGTTAATTTTCTACTATCTGGAAGATCAATAGTGATATTGTTCTTGACTCGCCACAGTTTTAATAAAAATGGATTTTTTCAGAAAACAGTAGTGGGAGTATGGTAGAACTGGAAGTGATTCCAGAACCGCAAACGATTACTGAAAATTTGATAAGAACCTAAAGATTCGATCTGGTTTGACATTCCATTGGCCACTCCGCAGATATGGTGGGTAACCTCAGGCACCCGAGAGGTACTCCGGTAGCCTCAAGGACGGTGACAGAGAGGTTCTTGTTTACCCGGACTTGCCATTGCTGTTGTTCCAGACTGTGAGACCCGGCAGGAGGATGAGTATAGCGTCGTTCTAAACTAGCTTTAGAAGTGTACGTGTATATAACTCTGCCAGAGGGTTGTCGTGGTCAGTGGGAGCAGCGGAAGCATTGGTAGACAAGTGGCTTATGTCTATTTATAGACTAAAGCAGATATAGCGGAGATAGATCATCTATTTCTGATGTGACAGTCATAGGTTTGACTTCATCAGAATAGGGGATGGATCTGTTAAGAAGGTAGTAGGGTGTGATGTCCTGGTATTTGGATGACATACACAGAGTAGGAAGTAAAATTCCTATACTACGATCGGTTATACTTTGGTTGTCACACAGTGGTTTCTCCACAAAGGACTTGGATATTATATCAGACATTCTGGTTACTAGATCTATGGTTTTAGATCTAGATTTGGGTAGTTTCCTAATCTGGGTACTTAGACAGCATTCTAAAGGTGTTTTAGAATGGACGACTCCTGGCACGGTAGTATACCTGCAGGTAATGGAGTCACCCTCTCTAAAGGTGTCTTACAGACTAAAGGGGAGAGGGATGCGCATGATTGGAAGATCACTTGCTTAGGCAATTGAGTCAATCATGAGATGTCATGTACCACACCAGATGTTGTTTTTGCACGGGATGCAATAAGTTGATATTAATCCAATCGTGGAGAAACATTCGGAAGCAGTTTTGGAACATAAGTGGATGTTCTAAGGATATGATAACGGCATCCTCCTTCGGGAGACAGTTATCATTCCAGGCTTCCAAGGTGACCTGGATGACAGAGTGACTGTCAGAGTTATAGTTTTCCCTCTGACAAGGGGCAGTTTTTTGGACAGGTGGTTCAAGCGGATACTGAGGGAGGCATGGCGCAGGATACTAATTGGTTTCGGTTGACGATACAGTCTAAGAAGTTTGGATTTGGAGTTCATTTATGAGCTAGATCTCATCAGATATCCAGACACATTCTAAGACAGGTATTGCTCATTTCGGGAGATGGGTTTCTCCGCGAACTTGAGATAAAGAGAGACATAGAAAGAAACATCAGAGCGGATCCACTCACTGAGGCTATTCCTCGAACGCAATAGTTTTGCAAACGAGCTTTGTGAGACTGATTAGTAGAGGAGTTGGGTGTTCGGTATCACACGGGCTGTGAGTATGCGACATCGCAATAATTAGCCTTGAGTGCAAGTGGGAGATTGTTGGATATAGTGCCCTCAGAGTCAATTATTGGATCACAGGCAGGTGATTGCAATGATTGAGGGAGGACCTATACCGGTAGGACAGTCTTACTCAAGATGATAGTATGCTATCTGGTTTATCTTTATCATCGTGTACTGCTTTAGGTGACCTTATAGGTCACTATTGGGCATTGATAGAGCCCTTAGGATACTTGCTTGACGGCCAGCAGTATGATGGCGATCATATATGTGGGAGCTGGGGTCTATAAGCACATCCTTAAAAGGTCCCTAGTCGTGGGAGTTTTCGAGACAGGGCATCGATACTCCAGAGTGGACTAGTGTATACAGTCGAGACCCCGACGAGGGGCGGTGGCCGGTCTCACAAGCCACTGGTGTCAGTTGGTTCACTTAAGATGTATACAGGTGCTCATTAGGTGATGAGTACACCGGACAGGACTCGCCGGGAACATGCTAGTTGGGATTATACCAGACGTCAGATAGCAGTTCCCTGGTGGCATGTGTACAGGTTAGTTCATCGACCTGAGATTGTCATTTTTCTCGTGTAAGTTCCCACTGTGTTTTGATTACTACCCTACCACGGCTCAAAGGAGTCGTGCAAACAGGTTTTAGTTGGGTACAGTCCCGAGCCACATGGAGGCAGTGAGCGGATCAGCAGGGGTTTGTCTCTCCCGGTATTGGGGGTGAGGTCGCGCTGTGTCTAAGAGAGCCATTACACAAAGCCCTGGGCCGAGGCGGGAGATTTACAGGTAAGTATTCCAGTAGTATCTCAGGGTGTTCTGGGCTACACTCCGACACGACTTATACCGCTTATGGGGGTCTGACTTTTACCAACCCCCTAGGCCCGCCATGCGATACTCATAGACGAACGGACCGGACTGTACGGATATTGTCACTGACAGGCTCAGTAGGGTGTCAGGATGAGTTCGCTCATCGACGTCCCTTTTGGTCAATACCTGGTAGCTCGTTACGTACGGCTAATACCTCTGACGTGCTAGTGGTTAAATCCACAGCCAAAGTATTGACGAGTCTTTAGAGTCCCCCAAAGACAGTTTCTCAAGTTTCGGGCGAAACATTGTAGAGGCCGTATGTTATATGGCAGGGTTTGATCTTATACGTGCGGTATTGCACGGATCATGATCGGACGGATCATACTAGTGGGCTTTGGTTTAAGCCGGATCCTAGTATTAGATTTGTTGGATTACTTTAGTCTCATCGCATTCGCATTCAGCCGGAATGCGGGTGCAGGAATGTATATACAGGTGAGGGGTATCCTTGTGATCTGTCACGAGTTTACTTTAGATGTTGCCGAATTTTCTTGGTTATGGCAAACATTTGGATTAATGTTTGCTTAAGGAAATAATGAGCTAGAAATCATCATGACAATGCATTAATGTGACATGGACTTGTATCATGAGTCATGGTCTCTTTTTTAGCAAATGTGTCACATTAATGAATTGTTTTATGTGTTGAAATGAGATGGAGAGAGAGAGGGGCTGCCATGGTTGGTATTATTGGTCTTGTATTTTCATAATCTCACTCTCTCACTCTCATTACATCAAAAATAAAAGAAAAGAAAAGATGAGAAAGCCTTCTCTTCTTCTTCTTCTTCCTCTAGCTCATTGTCTTCCTCCAATGGCATCATCTTCAACCTCCATCCAAACTCATGGATGCAAGAGGCAAAGTGATCACAAACATTCTCTACAACACCTTGGACGCGTCGGCTAGCACACTTCACGCCCGAGTTGCTTTGGACGAAGCGGGAGCCCGTAAAAAGACTTCTCGATGTGGTACCCTTTCCAACAAGGAGATGAAGACCGGAGTTGCCGCGGGGAGCTTGGGATAGTGGCCAAAGACCGAAGAACATGGATCAATCGGTATAGCATTATGTCCCTTCTCTTGATAGCTAGTTGTAGGTTAATGGTTACAATCCGGGGTTTTAGGATGCGGTAGTGCCGGTTTAAAGATAAGAAAAATTTTCATTTCCGCATTTTGGCCTCGGAAAGACGGCCGGGGCGCTACCGTAGTCCTACAAAGAGCACGTGAGTGGCCCTTGAATCCTATAAAGTCTATAGGACTCCATCTGATCCAAGTAAGCCAAAAACCCAGAAATCTAAAACCATTTAAGGAGTAAATAAAGGAACTGGTTTTTTTTAATAAGTAAAGAAAGCATGTTTGAAATCAAAGTTTTCAAATAACTAAGCCGAAATGCATTTTAAAAATGTGTAGTCTTTTCTGAAAATTTCGGCAGAGTTTCCTTTGTAAAAACTGGCCCCAAATGGGGTACAACAAGAATAATATATATGAAATGATAAAAGGCATCCCCAAGCGGGAGCAAGCTCTTCGACAATCGACGGTCACAACCACGCAAGCAATAATAATATACAACGCCAAAGGGCGAGGATCAAAACCCAAAAGAAATTCAAAACGGCCAGAAAACCATAATACTACAAGCGCGACTCTAAGGTCGAAATAATACATCACTGTCTCTAAGTCTGAAACAATATACAATTTTTGGTTGATGGAATGACTAGATACAACTGAAAGAACATGTACAAGGGTGGTTCTGATGCAAAAGAACCCACCTACCAACGCAAGTCACCCATATGGAAGCAGTGTGCCAGAAATGCCGCTATAGAATCTGTACGGCAAAAACCTGCAAGAACTGTGGCACAACGGGGGTGAGTTGCCAACTCATGAATAGAAAATATCTACAAGCAGAGATCGAATGTATGACCCATCCTAGGTCAATACAATCAGATATATATAAACCTCAATATGAATAAGTCTGAAACATGCTAAACTAGCAATGTAATCTCTATACATGAGTGTAATTCCAAGTGCTCGTGCCAAAGCCTCAGGTAATAGCATATCATAAATGTGAGGTATGATCAATGTAATCAAATCTGCATGTACGTGGATCCCGTCCACTCGTCACCCAATGACAAAACCATTATGCATGTAAATATCATCAGCATATGCATGGAAATATGAGGATATAAACCACCTGTGTCCCTCGCGACACGTCAAAATCATGGAACCGGAGTGTCCAGCATCGACACTCGAAAACATCATGAAAACTGTGCCCAGCATCGGCACGTAAATCCTCATAAAATGGGCTCCGTCAGTCCGGACCAGCCCACGGGCTCCGTCTGCGCAATCGGCCCTCGGCCCCAGCAGTACGCCCATATCCATTTATTAACTCTGGTCGGTATCCTCCGGATTACCGCCAGGTCCAACCAATCACCGGTAGGTACTCTCCCGCCTCCAGGCTCAATCGGCAAAGTCCTTCGATCATCTTGCCGAGGGGAACCATACCGGGTCCACCATGTACCCGCAATCGGCTCATCCGCTCCTCAAATCGGGTTTCACATGTCTCTCTCAGCACCGAGAAAACACATGGTGGACGCACTGAAATATCATATCAAGGGTAACCAGGTTTTTAAAGCAATGACATATTCTCTTTTGAAATACCCACGGTTCCCAAAATCCAGAAATATCATGGAAACAGCAACTCTCAATGCGTATAATCAGTAAGCATGATGTATGTGACATGTAAAGGAAATGTAAGCATATCGGTCTGTCATGCAAGAATCATATCCTGAATGCAACAGTACTACAGTGTAGTGACATGGCAATTATCGATGATGGTGCTGGTGTCCTAACAGCATGACGGTAATATACCAACAACACAAGCGATGCAATGCAAAAAGCATGAATATGCGGAATCGAATAATCAACGCAACAGTAAAGAATCTACCTCAAAAACTATATCATGCAGCCTTGTCTTTTGAAATAAGACGAATCGGGATTTTTGGTAAAATAAGGGCCACGGTGTTTTAAGAACAGATGCTACGTTTGAAAAAATCCGTAGAATCCCTTTTGCCTATCTTTAAAATATCCCCGATTCATTAGTTTTGAAATAGGTATGACTCGGGTCTAGTCTAACGCCTACTATGAGAACTACGGACCCAACTATCAAGTCAATCTGCAAGGGTATGGAAACCACCTAAATCTGAGTCGATATACATATATATACACAATAGTCGGTGGTCTCGTATCAATAGTATCACGTACGATACAGTATATCGTATAACATCCTCGAGTCATGAGTGCGATCTAACATCAATATAAAGCTCGTAGAGTAAATCGACGTACGGCATCCCAATAGCTGGGTACGGGTCAATATCACATTCATCTCATCACATATCAGGTATCACTACCATCATATCACATAATCTAGGATACAAGTCTAAGTCTAGTACCATGGATACCATCTATATAAATATGAATGCGGGGTAAAACACATGCCCAAAGGCCCGCTGTTCATACCAGAATATTGCATTTTATACCGCCCATTCTTACGCTCGTTTGTTTATAGGCAGGTGCTTTTAATCGGTGTTTGCTATATATTTGCAGGATACTGGTTCTCAGCTCTAAACAGTGAAATTCATGGAAAAGTATGACAAATTCCGAATTACTACCAACCACAGATAAAAGACGGGTCTTCGCTCTCTATCCGTATGTTGCCACACACTAGCTTAAGGGACAAAATGGCAAATCGATGTCATTTTCATGCACAAAGCTCGATGTCAACACAAGATCCAACATATGTACGCGGAGCTCGAGGAAATCATGGCAAAAGATCCACATCACATCACCTTTTGATCTACTAAAATTCTGGAAGAATTGAGAAGTGCTTCTGAAAAAAGTACTATACCCCACTGAATAGGACCACAAACCAAGGGATCCGACTAAAGATGAAGGCACAAGCCTTATAATAGGCCGCGGAACCGCGGCATAAGCGCGCTTAGGCCACAGATCCGCGGCCGTATGGTCTCCTCAGAAGGAGATCTTTTAAGGGCTGTTTGGTAATTTTATAAGGAGGCAGATTGTTGCCCTAGGTTTCCAGTTCCCTGCCTATAAATAGTCCAGAACATGCCAAAGCCAAGGGTGCTTATTCTTGTATTTAGATTTTAGAATACATGTTGTTTTTCTTCTTCCTCTTCTCATCTCTTCTCCATTAAAACCTTGTAGTGAGCTTTTGTGAGTGAAGTGATGAATAAAGAGTTCTTTTTGTTACCATGCTTGTCTTATTGTTAAATTATAATTACTTGTATTTTTCATTTGCTAATCTAGTTGTTGTTGTTTGTTGTTTGTTTCTTTCTTGTTCTCTTTTTCTTTATCCTTAACAACAATGATGCTTAAGCTTGATCCTTGCCAAGGTGAGGTCTCAAATAGCTAGTTGTAATCTTTTAACCTCTTTCTTTCTATCTTCCTCCTTTTGTTTTATTTTCTTTTTCTTATAATGGGTGAGTAGTTTTCATACTTGTTAGGGTAGGATAAGGAAAGTTTGAGAGAAGGAAATCTCTCTCACTCTTTTCTTGCCCAACATCTTAATTCGGACTCCCGTTAATTGAACCACAATCCGCTCCCTACGGCACCCTATCCTACATGATAGCGGTGATTCCTTAGTGTGACCGGTTGTGGTTGAATTAACCGGAGGTTAAGGCTAAGAGCCAAGAACGGACGGACAAGCACCAAAAGGAAGAACTTATGCATTGGAAAGCCTAGCTTGTACTCGCAAGTTCCTTCCTAGTCGTGCTAATCCCCGTTGTTGCCGATTACCGTAACACCGATATTAAGAGTGGCAACGAAAGAAGTGAGCGACTCCTAACTCAAACTAACCTAATCCTAACCATAACAAGCTCTCTTTATATATCATTTTAGCACATAGTTAATCTCAAAACAAACCTGGACATTTGGACTTAACTCGTTAAAGCACATAGAAAAAGATTCCCATCTCCCTGCATATGACCCGTACTCAACCGGCTAACTACAAGTGAAACCGTCTTGATTGCGGTAATTAACTAAGCACGCAAAAACTCTACCAATCGAATGGCGTCGTTGCCGGGGAGACGGTAGTTTATTTCTTTGTGTAATTTCGGGTTAATTTATGAATATAAATTTAACCGAAAAACAAAACAAAAAAAATATACATTGTAAAAAAACCATCTTGTTATTTTTGATTAGTTTTTGTGCAAGTGTGCAGGATAAAAAGACGGTCGAGTTCAGTGCCAAAGACGTAGGAAGTTAGACCCATATCTCGTGGCTACACCGCGTTTGATCAAGACGGAGCCAACGGTCTACTATAAAATTCTGGAGCAGATCCAGTGAGCAGATAAAGATTCAGGAGCCCCAGAAAAGAAGAGGACACACAAGGCAGCAAGGTCCAGGAATTTTAAAGGCCAACTCCACCTACACACCGCAGAACCACGGCATAAGCGTTCTATTGCCGCGGAACCGTGGCCATCTGTGGCCGTCGATTCCTAAAAAATCCCTGTAAGTGTCTCTTGCCTCTCCCCCACTCCTCTGGACTCCACTGAACTGTGTTTTCTGCAGTATTCTTTGCGCAAATTCTCTTCCCCCTTCCAATAAATTGTTTTTGTGCAGGATTCTTTGTACCGCGCTAAAAAATAAAAATTGATTGCGGTTGATTGTTACTGCTTTGCATATACTAATACGGACTTTAAGGGGCTTGAAACCAATCCAGATTGGGTGGGGATTTCATCACCCTTCCCAGGACCCCAGAAATCACAAAAATCATATATATTGACCATTGCTTAAATTAAAAAATACTAGACTCAGCCCTAAGGACTTCGCGCTCAATAGGACAGAGGACTAGTTACAGGCATCGGCCGTTTATCCTATCCTGACTTTGCGGTGTCTAGGCAAGTGTGTCCAAGGCAAGTGGTTACTTAATTAGGACTACTACTTATGTAGTGGGAAGCCTCCCACTTACCTGGCACTTACATGGCCGCAATTGGCGGAGAAGAGGCGGTTTGAGGTCCTATTTCTAACCCTTTGGAACAGTTAGGAGCTGTCTAGCTGACCTAGGTGACCCTAGATCTAGGTGTGATTGTGCATATCTTGTTTGTGATTGCTTGAAGCCGTAAGTCCATACATATTTCTGTAAAGCTCTTTCTAAAAAGGAAAAAAAAACAAAAACTTTTATAAAAACTTGCCCTTTGTCGCCAGAATCCATTTTTTTCACCCACCTCCCATCGTATTTCTCCATCGACGTTTTCTTACCCTCACCTTCTCCGCTTTGACTACACTAAACTCGTTTAGTGTATGTCCGCTTGGACTCGGGACACTAGCGCCCGCCTAGTCCGCGTTACGTTAGTCGCTACCGACTACGCGATCGACTCAGACGTCGAAACTCCTTCCATGTCTCTTTCACCCTTACCTTTGCCGGCCAACTCCGACGTTGACCGGAATTCTGTTCATACATTGTCACGCCCCACCCCCAATACAGAGAGTATTGTCCACTTTGGCCGAAACCGCACGGTTTTTCCCTTTAGAGCGAACCGGACCCGACCAGGGGCCACTTCCCAGGAGGTCACCCATCCCAAGACTTCCCTGGCCCGAGCACACTTAACTACGGAGTTCTCAAGCTCCTGTAGTTCCGGTTCACTTAAAAGGCGCCTCTGTATTGAAGAGTGGTATCATTCCATTTATAGTACAGATATGCCCTCTTTCGGAATGTATTCCGAAGATTCCTCATTGTTCTACAGTGGGTCCCACGGACTCAAGAGGTGGCCCCCACGGATTCAAGAGGTGGCCCCCGCCCACTTAAACATGACACTTGGTGTGGCACTTTGTTCCGCGTGGCACTTTGCTCCGTGAGCAAGAACCGGGTCTCGACATTCTCCCCACCTTTGGACAATGGTTCGTCCTCGAACCACAGACCTACTATTGAGGGACCAGCTCTGATACCATTCTGTCACGCCCCACCCCCAATACAGAGAGTATTGTCCACTTTGGCCGAAACCGCACGGTTTTTCCCTTTAGAGCGAATCGGACCCGACCAGGGGCCACTTCCCAGGAGGTCACCCATCCCAAGACTTCCCTGGCCCGAGCACACTTAACTACAGAGTTCTCAAGCTCCTGTAGTTCCGGTTCACTTAAAAGGCGCCTCTGTATTGAAGAGTGGTATCATTCCATTTATAGTACAGATATGCCCTCTTTAATGTATTCCGAAGATTCCCCATTGTTCTACAGTGGGTCCCATGGACTCAAGAGGTGGCCCCCACGGATTCAAGAGGTGGCCCCCGCCCACTTAAACATGACACTTGGCGTGGCACTTTGTTCCGTGTGGCACTTTGCTCCGTGAGCAAGAACCGGGTCCCGACATACATCCTCACCTTCACCATCACCAACCTCTTCTTCTGCGATGTCAGGATTTAATCCAAACATCTCTTTGACTCCCCCAGGATTGATTCCACCTCCTATGGATGCGAATAACCCACCACCACCGCATGTTGTAGCGTCGCAGCGAATCGCGCTCCAGGATCGTTTCTATCCCACCCGTTCTGCACTTCCCACCTGTCTTTCCCTTCCACAGGCCAATGGGGATAATTTTGAAATTAAGCCCCACTTCATTAACATGCTTCCGAAATTTCATGGGCTTGAATCTGAAGATGCCTATATCTTCATCAACAAGTTCCAAAATGTTTGTGCCATGATGAAAACTACCCAGCTGTCGGACGATGCTATACGGCTACGGGTCATTCCGTTCACTTTGTGCGATCTTGCTGAAAAGTGGCTGTATAGCACTGCTTCCCACTCCATAACCAGTTGGGACGAGTTTGTGAAAGCGTTTCTCAAAAAATTCTATCCGAATCATAAAACCGTAAGGATCCGTAACGAAATCAACCAATTCTCTCAGCTTCCTACTGAACCCTTCTGGAAGTGCTTTGACCGGTATAAAGACCTTCTTGTTCAGTGCCCTCACCATGGTATCGAGAAATGACAACTTTGCCAAACCTTATACGAGGGCCTGAACCCAGCTACCAAGCAGTTGTTGGAAACCATTTGTCAGGGCCACTTCCTATCGAAATCTGACGAGGAAGCGTGGCAATTCTTCGACGATCTTGCGGAACAAACGCTTCAATGGGAGAGCACCAGACCAACTTCTTCTTCTTCCCCCTCCACTTCTACTGGTCAGTCTAGGGTAGGAATTCACCAACTTGATGTCTCTATTGCGATGAAAGCTGAAATGGCTGCAATAACGAGAAAACTTGAAGCGATAGAGAGCAAATTTTCATCTCCTGCTCCTTCCCCTGTTCTTCCCCTTCGTACCATTTGTGCTTGTTGTTCCGATCCTTCTCACTTAACCGAAGAGTGTCCTTACAATCCACCATCTCAAGGACAGGATCAGGTTAATGCTGCATTTCAGCAAAGACCGAGAAATGATCCATACTCTTCCACCTACAATCCCGATTGGAGGAACCACCCCAATTTCTCCTGGAATCAGAATCAGCATCAATTCCAAGGCAACAATTCCAGAGGCCCCCTCCTCCGCAACAACAAGCGCAACAACAAACTCAACATCAGTTTCAGCAGCCCTTCCAACCCTTTTCAAAATCAGACGAACAACTTTGCACCCAACAATTCTTTTCCGCAAAACAACTTTGTTCCATCAAACAACGATAAGGTTTCCTCGCTAGAAAGAAGTCTGGAGGCGTTCGTTAAACAATCGACACAATCCACCGCCAACATCCAGTCGTTTATTCAGTCTTTGGTACAACACACTGCTGCATACGGGCAAAGTATCAAGACCATCGAAGTCCAGATTGCACAGCTGAATGCGGCGTTAAGCGAGCGAGAAAAGGGAAAGCTTCCATCTCAACCACTCCCAAATCCCGGTCACCCACATAATGTACATGTTGCTCTTAAACAACAAAACCATAATGTGAATGCCGTGACTACATTGAGATCGGGAAGGATGCTGCACAACAACATCGGCTCAACAATTGAGGATAATGACACCCCGACCGCTTCTTCTTCTTCTTCTTCGTCTTCTGAGCCTATTCTCCATTCATCGAAAGGCTCTTCTTCTTCTTCTTCTGCTCTGAACGAACTCACTTCTCACTCCACGAAAACATCAGCTCTGGGATCCGTTCCAACTCCACAATCTCCTCCACAAGCATTGGACTCAACCAATTTTAAAAACATTCCATTTCCAAACCGGTTGAGATCTAATAAACAAAATCCACAAATGGAGAAGATTCTGGAGTTGTTTAAGCATGTTAACATCAACATTCCCCTTTTAGATGCTGTCCAACAAGTCCCGTCTTACGCGAAAATCTTAAAGGACTTGTGCACGAAAAAGAGGAAATCTCAGGTGCCCAAGAAAGTTTTCTTGGCTAGTGCTGTGAGTGATGCTCTTACCCAATCTTTACCTCAAAAACGGAAGGACCCTGGCTGTCCTACGATTTCTATTATCATTGGGGATAAGAACATCAACCGTGCACTATTAGATCTTGGTGCCAGTGTTAACCTACTTCCGTACTCAGTATATGAGCAACTAGGTGTAGGAGAGCTGAAACCCACACACTGCACTCTCCAAATGGCCGACCGATCGATCACCCATCCTAGGGGTGAGCTAGAGGATGTGTTAATCAAGGTTGTGGACTTCATATTCCCCGTTGACTTCATTGTTTTAGACACACAGCCTGTAGCTAACCCCCGAAATCAAATTCCGGTGATACTCGGTCGCCCATTCCTTGCAACCTCAAATGCTGTGATCAATTGTCGAAATGGTTCGATGAACCTATCTTTTGGAAACATGACAATTGAACTCAATATTTTTAGGTTGGGGAATCAGCCCTCCGAACCTAATGCTCATATACTAGACGTTTGCTCAATCCAGGAGATCACCCCGGAAGAGTGTGAATTCGAGGAGTTTTTGTTCGATCACGATAACCTTAACGCCACTAGTGCGTTCCTCTTCGAACCTGCTGCTGTTTCTACGCCGAACAATGACTACGAGTATTTCACTTTCTCGAACGATCTTAGCCACTCACCACCCGAGTTTGAATCCTTCGAATTTCCGGATGAGTTACCCGAACCATCCAACTCGGTCTCTTACACTCGTTTTGAACCTTTGCTGGAATCCTTTGAGTTCGAGACCTTTTCACCAATCTTGCCTTCAATCGTTTCACCTCCAACGCTCGAACTCAAGCCTTTGTCGTCTCACCTTAAGTACGCTTACTTGGGTGAGAACGAGACCCTCCCTGTTATCATCTCGGCTTCTCTAGCTCCAGAGCAAGAGGAAGCCCTTCTTGCGGTCTTGCACAGCAATAGGCAAGCTTTTGGCTGGTCCATGGCGGACATCAAGGGGATTAGTCCCCTGATCGTTGAACATCACATTCATCTGATGGATGATGCCAAACCACCCAGGGATCCACAAAGGCGACTCAACCCAGTCATGAAGGAGGCCGTTAAAAAGGAAATCGTAAAGTGTCTGGATAGTGGTATCATTTACCCTATCTCTGATAGCCAGTGGGTTAGCCCCATTCACGTTGTCCCCAAGAAATCAGGCATAAAGGTCATCACTAACGAGGCGAACGAGTTAATCCCTACTCGCACCCAAACTGGGTGGCGAGTATGCATCAATTACAGAAAACTCAACGCCGCAACGCGGAAGGACCACTTTCCGCTACCTTTCATTGACCAAATGCTTGAACGATTGGCCGGACCCGAGTACTACTGCTTTCTTGATGGCTACTCCGGCTATAATCAGATTCCCATCGCCGAAAAAGACCAGGACAAGACCACATTCACTTGTCCTTTCGGCACGTTCGCATATCATCGCATGCCCTTTGGGTTATGCAATGCGCCCGCTACCTTCCAGCGGTGTATGATGGGAATCTTCTCAGACATGGTGGAGAAATTCCTGGAGATCTTCATGGACGATTTCTCCATCTTCGGCGATTCCTTCAATGAGTGTTTGCTGCATCTCGACGCTGTCCTTACCCGATGTAAGGACAAGAACCTCACTTTGAATTGGGAGAAATGCCACTTCATGGTGCGCGAAGGTATTTTCTTAGGACATATCATTTCGCAAAATGGCATAGAGGTTGACAAAGCGAAGATTGAGATCATTTCCAATCTCCCTCCTCCCAGATGCATCAGAGACATCCGAGCCTTCCTTGGCCATGCCGGTTTCTATAGACGGTTCATCAAGGACTTTAGCAAGATTGCTAGGCCCTTGACTCTTCTACTAGCTAAGGACACGCCATTCGACTTCAACTCGAGCTGTGTGACTGCGTTCGAGTCATTAAAAAGCTCACTCACTTCTGCTCCCGTTCTTTCTTCGCCTGACTGGACGCACCCATTTGAGATTATGTGCGATGCATCCGACTTTGCCATTGGTGCTGTCCTTGGACAACACATCAACAAGATGCCGCACATAATCTATTATGCTAGTCGAACCCTGAACAACGCCCAACTTAATTATACAACAACTGAGAAGGAATTCTTAGCTGTTGTATTTGTTTTAGAAAAGTTCAGGCCTTACCTCATCGGCTCTCCAGTCATTGTCTACACAGACCATTCTGCTCTGCGCCATCTTTTTACAAAGAAAGATGCAAAATCTCGGCTAATACGTTGATCCTCCTGCTTCAAGAGTTTGACCTTTTCATCAAGGACAAAAGAGGATGTGAAAACGTAGTCGCCGACCATCTCTCACGACTTCCTTCTTCGCCGTCGCCTCAACTTCCGATCAACGACGTTTTTCCGGATGAACAACTGTTCATAACAGAATACTGCATTTTATACCGCCCATTCTTACGCTCGTGTGTTTATAGGTAAGTGCTTTTTATCCGTGTTTATCACATATTTGCAGAATACAGGTTCTCGGTTCTAAAACGGTGAAATTCATGGAAAACACGACAATATCCGGGTTCCTGCCAACCACTGATAAAACACGGTCTCCGCTCTTCATCCGTATGTTACCAGATATTAGTTAAGAGACAAAATGTCAAATCAATGTCGCTTTCATGCACAAGGCTCAATGGTAGCACAAGATCCAAGAGATCTACGCGGAGCTCGAGGCAATCATGACAAAAGATATCCACAAAAAGTCCACCTTTCCTCAACAGAAATTCTGGAAGAATTGTGAAAGTAATTTCAGAAACTACATGTACCAGACAACAGGGGACACAAAACTAGGAACCCACAAGAAATACCCAAGCCCAACTCCACCAAACGGCCGCGGAAGCGCGGCTAAAGGGGGGTTTTGGCCGCCCTTCCGCGGCCATGTGGGGCCCACTTGCCGAAGGTTTTTGGGGTTATTCTTGGGACTTCATCTCTGGTCTGCTGGTTGCCCTAGAACCCCATTTCCCTGCCTATAAATACAGCAGAACTTGCCAAAGCCAAGGGTCATTCTTTTGATTCATTTTGTAGCCTCTTTTGTTAGGATTTTGTATAGTTCTTCTTCTTCCTCTTCATTCCTCTTCCATGAAATTGTAAGTGAGAAGCTTTTTTGTGGATGTGAATAAAGATGAAGGCTTAGTATCATTCTCTTGTGTTTCTTCTTCCCCTTTGAGATTTTTGCTTTCTCTTGCTCATTCAACCTCTTCATTGAGCTTGAATGGGTAAGGGTTAGTTATTGATCTCAAAGGTCGTATTTTCTCCCGGGACTAGTTCTTCACTTCACGTGCGTTCTCTACCCTTCCCTTGATCTTGCAACCTCTTCATTGAGCTTGCAAGTTTAAGGGTTGGCTATTGAGCACATGCTTGGCTTGGGTTCTACTTCCGTGTTCTTTTCTTGTTCTTTTTATTACTCGCTTTTTATTACTTGCATTCTATTTCATGCAATTTTATTCATGCTCTTTAATACTTGTTCTTTTCTTTTCTTTGTTCTTTTCTTTTTGTTCTCTTTTGTTTATTTTGTGAATGTTGTAATTATTGTTGTTGTTAAGAATTAATACGGTTTTATAAGTTAACATTTCCTTCTCATTGCCTTTTCCCGTTATTTTCCTTTTGAACTCCGCCCAAACCATACGCAAGCGCTCCGTTAGGCACCGTACCCTGACAAGGTAACGGTGATTCCTAACCACGACCGGTTGCGTTCGGTTTGGCCGGAGGCGAAGGCAAGAGACAAGAACGGAAGGACAAGGGTAAATAAGCCGGATTCCTCGAATACCGCACTTAAATCCCCTAATCCACGTTGTTGCCGATTGCTTAGCTTCAATTGGTCAAGACTCGGCTCAAAAGTTTTGAGTACGGATTTCTTAGCTTATAATTTCGTATTTTCTTAACAACTTTATACTTGCAGATAAACACATAGGTTAGAATCAAACTCACACAGATTCTTTATTGACTCGTCTAAAGCAAGAAGGTAAGATAACACCATCTCCCTGTGGACCGACCCGTGCTCACCGGCTAGCTGCATAGCGACACCGTCCTGATCGCGGTTACACTTAAATTCTTTGAACATCCGACACGCCATCGGCGTGCGATCAACAACTCTTGACAGTATCTCGCAAACCCTAGTTCGTAGATATTGTAAACTATTTGGCCACAGGGTTACTCCCGACTGAATGGTCAAGTCAGGACAGACTTCGATTCTTATCCCAAGTAAAACACTTTTACTGGGACGAACCCAATCTGTTCAAGTACTGTCCTGACCAGATTATTCGTCGGTGTGTCCCTGACGATGAATTCAAGAGTGTGTTGTCATTTTGCCACGATCAAGCATGTGGCGGGCATTTTGGCCCCAGAAAGACAGCTGAGAAGATCTTGCAGTGTGGTTTCTACTGACCACAACTCTTCAAAGACGCTCATGACTACTGCAAGACTTGCTCCCGGTGCCAACACTTGGGCCGGATATCCAGGAGGAACGAGATGCCGCTCCAACCAATCTTGGTTGTGGAGATTTTTGACGTTTGGGGGATAGATTTCATGGGGCCGTTTCCCAGCTCTTTCGGGAACTTGTACATCCTTCTCGCTGTTGATTACGTCTCTAAGTGGGTCGAGGCTGTGCCCAGCCGGACTAACGACAACAAGGTTGTCATTGGGTTTCTTAAAGAAAACATTTTCTCCCGTTTTGGGCACCCCAGAGCGATCATTAGCGAAAATGGAACTCATTTCTGCAATAAGACTTTCGAGGCCTTGATGCGGAAATATTCCATTAATCATAAGCTATCTATGCCCTACCACCCCCAAACCTGTGGGCAGGCCGAAGTTTCAAATCGTCAAATCAAGCAGATACTGGAGAAGACGGTTTCCAAGAACCGTAAGGATTGGTCGTTGAAACTCACTGATGCCCTTTGGTCATTTCGAACCGCTTATAAGACCATCTTAGCATGTCTCCCTATCGGCTTGTGTACGGAAAGGCTTGCCACCTCCCTGTCGAAATAGATCATCGCGCATTTTGGACGATAAAGGAGCTGAATCTGTCTCTCGAAGATGAGGGCAGCCATCGGAAGCTACAGTAGAACGAATTGAGCGAGTTTAGGGATGAGGCTTACGAAAACGCAGTTTTCGTTAAGAACCGAACGAAGGTGTTTCACAACAAACACCTTTTGCGCAAAACTTTCGTACCTGGTCAACAGGTACTGCTTTACGACACCCGGCTACACTTCCATCCAGGAAAGCTCAGATCTCACTGGAAAGGGCCGTATTTTGTGCGGAATGTGTATCCGTATGGCGCTGTGGATTTGGAGAATCCAAAGGACGGTTCATTTTTCAAAGTAAACGGACACAGACTAAAACCGTACCTTAGTGCCGAACCAACAGAGGAGCTCCTGGTCTTACAGGAGCCGGTTTACCCTGCATAATCTTCCTTTGCCTACCACCAAACTTCGGTTATCCAGCCAAGAACAGTGGACACTGTTCCAAATAAGTTTGGGGGTATGTATATACCATTTTGTATATATTTGTGGATATTTTTTTCTTTTTTTGCTATTTTTCTTTTCTTTAAAAACAAAAACAAAAAAAATTGTGTATATCTAACCGACAATTTTGACCCTTCAATGATCTCTTCATGCAACGACAGTGAAGACACTGTCCAGTTTAAGTTTGGGGGTACACTCGGTACGCATTTCTAACCTTCGCATTCATATGTATATTTTGCATCTGCATACTAAAATCCATAAAAATCAGAAAATTCTAAAAACAAAAAAACTTTTTGTCAAGTTAGCAAGTGGGAGAACTCAGATTCAACATTTTGACGGTTTTGTTTGATAAGATAAGAATAACTAAATCTTATTTTTAGATTTTAAAAACCTGAAAGATAACTCTCCTTTGAAGTTAACTATAGCTGATATACGTCTTTACATCACACTACACGTGTCGTGAGTTTTGGAAATTAGATGACAAGTCTATTATGTCTAAAAAGTTTTAAATGGATAAATGATTTTCAGAGGATCAAATAGGTTTGTTCTGAAATAACTAATATCAAGAATAGTTTATGAAGTGAAGTGAATATGAAGGAATGTTATTGATACCTTAATTGGAATTAAGTCTGAAAAATAACCCATCTGGAACTTGATTGGAATGATTAGACACCGAACCCACTAAACACGTCTTTTATCCAAAAAAATAATTGAACTGCCGGTTATATCTCCGTTCGTATTGAATTATCATGATTTTCACGCTAAATTGTCTTTTGTTTTTTGGACCTAGGTAACTTGAGTAATTAAGTCCGCTGGGGTGTCTCTACACCTAATGCCCTAAAACCAACTGGTTTGGATACATTGGCCCAAAGCTCGTTAAGAAGCCTAGAAAGTCCAGATTAAAACAAAATCAAGCAAGCGTTCTCTCCGAGTTAAAATTCCTAACAGTTCTTTGTGTGAGAATAATCTTGACAAAAGACAGGTTTTTATAAAAAAAATATTTCTAGCGGAGATATGAAGGTTTTATTCTATGATAAAGACTATTGCACGTTCACAGAGGTGTGTATGAAATGAAAACAAGAAAAAGGTGGAGTGAAAAATAAGACCTAGTTTCCAGTTAAGGAAGATAGAAATTCTGAAGTTGAAACTTTACTGGAAAACGAAACTTGAAAAATGCTTAACTCTTTATAAAACTTATGTGATCCTTTTAAAATTTTTATCTGGGCTTTTATTGTGTGACATGATGACTTTAACCGATCCTTCTGGAACTTAACGACACTATTTGCACTGCACATAAAGACATATAAAATCTTAAGTTAAATAAGAAGCGGGGTGTGAAAAATAAAGGTTCGATAGTCTAGATTTAGGATAATAGAATTGTTATTTTCTGAAACAAAACCCTTGGGTTTGGATCATAGTTATTTTGCAAAACTAGCTTGACCGGATTTTGTGGGTAATATCCGCTGAAAATCCTCAGGAGACAACACTCCTCCTACTAGGGACACCTAGAGGTTTAACGGCTTGTTGCACATGCTCAGTGCAATCGTGTTCCCTGCGAAAGTGAGATTAGGAATTTTTGTGAATAAATTGGCTTTGCTCGGGACGAGCAAATGATAAGTTTGGGGGTATTTGTTCATACCAGAATATTGCATTTTATACCGCCCATTCTTACGCTCGTTTGTTTATAAGCAAGTGCTTTTAATCAGTGTTTGCTAGATATTTGCAGGATACTGGTTCTCAGCTCTAAACAGTGAAATTCATGGAAAAGTATGACAAATTCTGGATTACTACCAACCACAGATAAAATACGGGTCTTCGCTCTCTATCTGTATGTTGCCACACACCAGTTTAAGGGACAAAATGGCAAATCGATGTCATTTTCATGCACAAAGCTCAATGTCAACACAAGATCCAACATATCTACGCGGAGCTCGAGGAAATCATGGCAAAAGATCCACATCACATCACCTTTTGATCTACTAAAATTCTGGAAGAATTGTGAAGAGCTTCTGAGAAAAGTATTATACCACACTGAATAGGACCACAAACCAGGGGATCCGACAAAAGATGAAGGCACAAGCCTTCTAATAGGCCGCAGAACCGCGGCATAAGCACGCTTAGGCCACGGATCCGCGGCCGTATGGTCTCCTCAGAAGGAGATCTTTTAGGGGCTGTTTGGTAATGTTATAAGGAGGCAGATTGTTGCCCAAGATTTCCAGTTCCCTGCCTATAAATAGTCCAGAACTTGCCAAAGCCAAGAGTGCTTATTCTTGTATTTAGATTTTAAAATACATGTTGTTGTTCTTCTTCCTCTTCTCATCTCTTCTCCATTAAAACCTTGTAGTGAGCTTTTGTGAGTGAAGTGATGTGATACACAGCCTGTAGCGAACTCACGGAATTTGATTCCGTGAGTTCGCTACAGGCTGTGTATCAATTACAATAAAGTCTACAGGAAATATAAATTCCTCGATTTTTATTAACACATCCTCTAGTTCACCCCTAGGTCTGGTGATTGATCGGTCAGCCATCTGGAGAGTGCATGGAGATGGTTTTAACTCTCCGATCCCTAACTGCTCATAAACTGAGAAAGGAAGTAGGTTAACACTTGCCCCAAGATCTAGTAGAGCACGGTTAATGTGTTTCTCCCCAATAGAGATGGAAATAGTAGGATATCCAGGATCCTTACGTTTCCTCGGTAATTGCTGGGGGAAAGCTGTGTCTACTGTTTTTGCCATGAATATTTTCTTGGGCATTTGTTTCTTCCTCTTTCTAGTGCAAAAATCTTTAAGAACTTTTGCATATGCAGGGACTTGTTGGATAGCATCTAGAAGAGGGATATTGATGTTAACCTGTTTAAACATCTCAGT